>CM051519.1:81639538-83083393 GCA_028015205.1 Mytilisepta virgata
AATAGAGCACTAACAATCTAAAGCCCCTCTTCAGCTAGTGCGAGAACCAATTCAACAATACTCGAAATTAAACAAAACTGTGTAGATGCATGGGATAAAGTTCAACGAAGTTTTGATGCTCAAAGTGGTATTGGCATTTTGTATTAAACTTAACCCCTAATTAACCTACGATAGGTAATATAGAGCATACGAAAGAAGCCAACCCCAGATAAGAAAAAAACATATGTATAGAGAAGATTATCATAGAATTAAATAACAAAAGTATAAGAAGCATCAGTGTTATTTTGCCGATACATGTATATATCGGAAAAATAACACCGAATTCCACAAGACCAATATCCAAAAACACTGACACATCAAACAAATACTACAAATACACAACCAAAGGAGAAGAAAACACATTCACCAAACATAATCAGAACAAGACAGCACAAAAACTAAAGCACTTTCAATGTGACATCCGACAACATCAGGTGCCCCGTCGAGTGGTAAGCATGTTCCGTCACACTGCAAGTGAGAAAAATCCGGTAGAGTGTCAAGTCAGGTTGTATATTTATATATTTTTTGACATTTAAAAATAGTAAAGGTAACTCGGATTTGAATAACAAAGAGTCATCATCTAGTGACTAATAGTGTCACGGTATCAGTTTATTATTATATTCCGGCGTCGAAACGTAAACTGATTTATGTCCCTTTTTGACATTTAAAAATAGTAAAGATAACTCAAATTTACCTGATCATTATTTTTCTCATTCAGATATCTACAACTAAATTTTATCCCCAAATAGCTTAATATTCAAAATGCTAATCTCCTAAATACTGCGTATAAAATAACAAAGAGTCATCATCTAGTGACTAATAATGTCAGAATATCAGTTTATTATTATATTCGCGTCTAAAAGTAAACGGATTTATGTCCCTTTTCGAAAATGACACTTTCCTGCAATGTTCTATCAAAGAATATTAAGCAAGATTTTTCTTGAAACGTGGGTAGTTAAGAGCAGAGTCAGTGGAGTAAATTTTTAAAGTTGTTGAATTTATTTTCATACTGTTTTTCTAAACTGGAGGATTTATTACGGACTAGTCTGAAAATCATTAGATTACGTAAAGAATTTTTAATAAATGACTTTGAAAGACCGTAAATAATAATATTAAAATGACACACTGCAAACATACTTCAATAAAATCTTTAATGAATCTTTATGTGGGACTATAACTAATATCTTTTCATTCGCTTTAGCATAAAATGAACATAAGTTGCAAGTAAACGATTTCTCATAGACATATTCTCAGAAATAAATCGCCAAACAACCTGTGATTACGTATACAGTTGTCAGAAGAAATCTTTGGTTTTTGAACGGTTAAATGCTTCTAACTCAGAGATGGAAAAAACTACATTATTGCACGGATATTTATTCTTTGATGTCAATAAATTGCTAAGTCAAAATATATTTTACGTTACTAATAACCAGTGTATATAAATTTAGTTAAGGCGACAACACTATCACTAAATGACTTCTAAAAACAATATTTTTATGCCCCGCGCAGGAATGTGAATGGGGGATATAGAGTTACCATTGTCCATCCGTACGTACGTCCGAACTATGTGGTTAAGTTTTGCGTTTAGGTTCATTTCTTTGGAACTAAGCATAGTGTATAAATGAAACTTCATCAGTGGATGTGCCTTGGATAGTACTGAGCAGTTATACAATAATTGGGTCATTGACCTAAATTTTATGCTTGAGCGACTCTGGTTAAGTTTTGTGTTTAGGTTCATTTCATTGGAAGTAAGCATGCATGGTGTATCAATGAAACTTCATCAGTGGGTGTGCCTTGGGTAGTACTAAGCAGTCATACAATAACTGGGTCATAGTGACCTACATTTTATGCTTATATGGATTTCAGGGCGGGGCATCCGTGTAGTACAGATACTATTTCTAGAAATGTAATTCACTAATGGATAAATCCCGTTTGAATATGTTATTTACTAATGTAAATAAAGCAGACATCTTGCATTTCTAGATGACCCTTCATTAGGTACAATTGAAACGACAAACGAAATTATCAAAAAATTTTCAAAGCAGTAAAATAAAAAAAAATTCATAAAAATGTAATTAAAATATAGCTTACATGTAGGTCGGCTGGAGGTTGAAAAACTAATTAACTCCAGATATGAACTTCTTAATACAACACATATCTGTAAGCCGTGCCACTACCGAAGCCAATACTGCAGAGATGAAACCTCCGGGATTTACAGTATAATAACATCTAATTGGACTTCTTTTCCACTTAATAGATAACAATTACATAAAAAGCACAGTTCATAATCTGCTTGTAATCATGATTTCGCCCAAACAATATTTGAAGTTCGAAATCAGACATTCGATATCTGAAAATAGAGATTCAAGATTCGAAATTCTACATCTGGAAAACCAATCAGAGGAAAGCTTGTATTTGGCCAATGAAATGTCTTTTCACTGTTGGATATAACTATAAACAAAACAATTCAAACATTGATGCTATTTTGATTTAGTTATAGAAACTCGTTTGCAAGTTATTAATTGAGAATTTTAAGAATTAACTAGTAGTAGAATGTTCATGTACCTCCACCGATTTGTGATTACCACCGGATTGACTGTTTTGAACTGCACGATGGGTAACATATACGGAGCAAGAACTGCTTACCCTTCCAGAGCAAGGAAAATTACTCCCGGTTTATATATGAATTCGTGTATATTTGTCCTCCTTATTAGAATAACTTTACGAGTTCTTATTAGCTCACGGTTAAGTGAAATAAAAGGGTTCTATTTATAGTACACCGTAATTTCCAGAAACTGAAATTAACAACTATGTGTGTTAATAATTATATACATATTTTCTTTATCAAGCTAGAACATTTCTTTAATAAACAATAACTTTATTAATAAAAATAAAGAAAACCTTTGTCCTAAAAGTATTAAAATTTAAAGTTTGAATATAAAAAAAAAACAATCAATGAACATAATTACATGTATTTTGTTTATTGCGTACAATGTTCGCAACATATCCCTTGTTGAAATTCGAATTAAAATATCGAATATATATGATTTCGAATTTCAAACTTTGGATACTGAAACTCTAATTGTGAATTTAGAATCTCACACGATCTTTCTTGGCTTTCGCGTCTCACAACTTCTGTAAGACAATGGGCGCCACCTCAAAAACTGTCAAGCATGGTCGGAATTTTTGTCGTTGGTTGATTGATGGTTGTTTGCATATAACGTTTAGTGGCAAATTTCAAGAAAAGAATCAGTCCAACAATACATCAAAATTATCCACATGTGTGCCTTGGGACTAGACTCAAGTGAAAGGAGTTTTAAAGACCATCGGTAAAGTGTGGAGAGATGAGTGGGAACGGATAAAGTTATCCTCTTTTATTAGCCATTAGAAGTCTCCTTTCGGTGTGTGCCGTAGGATTCTTTAAACGTGTCAGTAAGAGGTGTTCTCCAAATACATCACACACGATATTCCACGATTACGCTTTCCGTATTATGACCTGACAACCAAGCTATCCAACTTTTGTGGATGCTCTGAGAATTGAGCCCCATGTACGTATTACAAGTACCTAGAGTTGCTGTGTTTCTACTATACGTTCATCTACATTATGAAAATTCTCATTTTCTGTTGTTAAAGCTGAAGTCACAGAAGCTTCATGCGATTTCATGTACCATCTGCAGATGGTGTTTTCAAATTTTAATGTACGATACAGTTCTGGGGTAAATCCCCTAAAATGATAGCATTATTTGATCTATTTGTTTCCTTATGAACAATTGATCCACCCATTTCACATTTCTGTAAAATTATAATATTGGTATAAAACACTAAAAACGTCTTATAGTACACTTTACGTCGTTTTTTTTTTTTTTTTTTTTTTTATATATATGGAATATTACCAATTTTATTTACAAAAATATTTTTGGCCTTTTCCTTTACAGTAGTATATAGACATAGTATGACTAGAACTATTCAAAATAAAATAACATGCATCACGAAAGGCGAAGAAAAAATATATAAAAGACACCTCCATATTTACGTCATAATGTCAAAACATCGATTTTTCTAGATTTGGAAAAAACAAATTGCTTAAGGTAGGGTACTTAATTGGGATATATTTCAAATTTTTATAAACATTTTGCATGCAACAAGAGCATGTTAAGCTACATATTAATATAAAAAAAGTAATGTATGTCACTTTACTTGTCCTTATATTATCATTTAGGCTTTCAAAATTCTTATATCGAACACTTTTATTTATTTTATTTGTAACTCACATTTATAAAATAAATATTAAATCAAATTCATACATATTATAAAAATTTGGGTTTAAAACAGTCAAATTCATACATATTATAAAAATTTGGGTTTAAAACAGTTGTATTTACCTGTAATTTACCTGTAATTAACCCCTGTAATTATGACTTAATTGTTATATAAACACCTATTGTATTTTGTCTGTAGGCATTCCTTGAATATGATTTTTCAAAATGTAGGCATAGGTTGAAGACACCACTTTACTTCTCGAAGCATGTATCAAGTTTTGACAAATATAATATGTTAATATAAAGAGTCACCATCGCTACAAAAACTCTTTAAACTTTAAATTATAATTTCTGAAAATCCTGTCCTTAAAATATTCTTAAAGATGATATTTTTATTGCCAATGAAATTCTCTTTTTATTGATATAATTAATTAATATATTTAGAGTAAAAATGCGTCAAAGAGCCAAAATAGCGTAAAATCGTGTCGACGACGGAATTTTAAATGTAGATTTTTTAGTGTAGAAAAAAACTGTCTGTAATTCAATATATTTCCTCATAATTCTGGGATTGTGATGTTCTTTAAATATTTTTTTCTCAAACAAAAGTTGATGATATTTTTATAGATGGAACCTTTAAGTGAGCTCCAAAATTTTTCTGTCAGTTGTATTCGATTCACGGTTGTAAGAATGGGAATTATGTGCCATTACTTTTTGCTCTTCTCCCTTCAAAAGATGGCACTCTGTATTCCAAATTTTGGAGAGCTGTATTCCAACTGTGCTTAGATCAAAGTCTCTGCTTTCAACCTAAGACAATCAATGTTGATTTCAAACTGGCTATCATGCTCAGATAAAACTCAGGTAAATTGGCTCAAATGTGGAAAATATTTTGGCTCAAATGATGAAGTGTAATTTTCAAAAATTGGCTCAAATGTCGTGCAGCCGAAAAGACGTATAGTTGAATGATTTCCGTAGCGAAAACGAAGCTGGTAACACTATATTTATTTAGTATCAATTAAATAGAAAAGCTCACAGCAGTAATATTATTTTTATAGACAATTCTAGGAATTTGTTTTCACTGAGAAATGACGATTTAAGTTTTTTTTCGGTCTTTTTATATGAAATCTACAGTAAAAGACCTTTATCATAAGGATTTTAAATCAACCTTATTGAAAAAAAATATAAAGGATAGATATAAAAAAAAAATATGATATTTAGATGCATTTTCGAATATCCTAGCCAAAGGTTAAATTTCATAAAAATCCTTAATATTTCGGATTTATGTACCGGATACCTTAAAAATAGAAAACTACCACAGGATTGCCATTCGGAATTTATTTTTAAGTTTTATAGTTTTAGTATAAAACCTTATTAGGCATAATCTTTCCGATTTTTATATTTAGTTTTCTCTAGTATCCATCATCTTTGTAGAATAATTTTTTTTCTGTCATGGCAGCCATTCTCAACCCCGACCTTTTTCTTTGATATTTTTAATGCCGAGAAATTTATCATTCATAAAGAGAGATGTAAGATATGGGAAATTCAGCCTCGGGAACACATTTTTATTTTCAGAAAGATAATTATAGTCCAACATTCCTTTGACGTCAACCGGCCTTTTTCTAATCGACCAGATATAAAACAGGAGAATTTGCTGATCCTTTTGAGAAATCTTTACGACTCTTAAACTCTTACAAAAATGCTATTACTAAAATTAATTATAGGATAATGGAATTGATTTGTAGCTTTTCTATATACCTTTTGCTGTGATATATAGCAAAAAAAATCTATTCCACATCAGAAAGGTTATACAAAAATGAAATTCATAAACTTAATGTTTTCGACAACTCTCTGGATAAAAAATGAATTATGACATGTTGTCATGTCCCGTATTTTTTGTGAACAACAAAGAAAACACCACTTCCTTGATACAATAGTATAATATCTTGATGATGAATGATTTTACAAACTGCAATATATTTAAATCATTCAATTTTACGTTTCATATTGAATGCACATGTTTCCTTGATTTCTTTAATTGTGATTTATGCTTGACAAGGTCATATATATTGTGTAAACGATACTGAATTCCATTTGGATCAATTTCAATTAAAAATTTTGCCTCAGGACCTAATGTCTTACCTAGACTAGCAACAACAAAACAAAAAACATTTGATATTTTAATTTACTCAAGTTTGTTTTCATGTTATAGCCTTGAGTAAAATGCCACTGCCTGTAAATTACATTTTTTCTTTTCTAATAATATTCTTAGGCGAATTAGAAATCTCTGTTGTTTTTATTCTAAATTGGTGTTTTGTGCTCGTTCACGTTTTTTCGTTTAAAAATTGGATGGCGCAAATTGATTGGTTTGTCTTCGCTGACCTTTCTTGTTATCCGTTTGAATTTTTATCTTCCAAGAGAAGATTTTTAGTATTTTATTTCATGTTTTGTTAAAACACTGTAAGAAAACTAAGGAGTTAAGCATGCATCAACTGTTTTACTCTCTACTATTTTGTGTGTCCTTGAAACCCAGGTCCATGTTTTTTCATTGACAATCTTTGTGGCTTATTTTATATTTTACGCTCTATTTAGAATATGGAAAATGAAAAATTGAAGGGTACTCTATTTATGTACATTGTTAATATCCCTTGTGCATAGCTCTGTCCACAGCTGGTTTTGGCTTTACCCCTTTTGATCATTTTGGCATTTTTGGATTGCTCTTCAACTTTTTTTACTGTTGGTTTGGTTTTCAACATTTTAGGCCTTGAGCATAACTGATGCTATTGTATATGCATTTAGAAGTTCTCTTGGAAATATTTAGTAATAGCTTGACCTTGAAATTACTGATTTACTGAATAATAGATTACGGTTTAGAATTGTGAACAGTGGAACTTATATCTCCTGTCTCAGACTGAACCATTCGCTATCAATTTGAAAAGTAAGCTTTTAGTAAAGTGGAAATACATGTAGATCTTCACCCGTGCTTCTTAAACTGCACCAATGCCGTTGCAAATTTTACCATCCATGCCAGATTACACAATGCATACTTTTTAATCCATGCCAGTACTCACGTCAAATAAATTTTCTTTTTGTTTACATTTTTTTACGGACTCAGTATTGCTCTGGGTTTCAAAGAGTCAACACCTTTTTATTTTTATTTTTAACATGCTCGTGATCAAGACCATATTTGGCGAAACGTTGGGTATTTTTAACTTTTTGGTTTGATTGTTGTTGTTTTTTTACGATTTTATGTTTGGTTTTGTTCGACTTTACAATCCATGCCAGATGACAAAATGCCTAACAGAGAGGGTCAAAATTCTAAGTGGGACATAACTTTGAAAGATTAACAGACTGATTTCTGTACCTCTATTCCTCGTATTCAGAGTGTATGACTCTATACATCTAAACTTCAGATACTTTAGTACATGTAAACATATGTAAGATACATTTTAATTTATTATATTTTTGCCCCATAAAGTGTCTATAAAAGGGCAACTGAAATTATATTGCACATACCTCTGGTAAAATGTTTATTTCCGTTTACAATATATACACATATCCCGTTTACAGAAAAACAGGAGATTGACCATAACAACATGAAATAAACATATCGAGGTATTTCAGTATGCCATAGAAAGACGATTGCACTTGTGGTTCCGTCTACAAAACATCGCTTTGATAGCGTCCCTAAAATGGCGGTTTCTATGTCCGATTATAATCGCCGTTACGCAAGAATTTAATGAAACTGGAACATATAATAACTGTGTAAACATCCATCGCAACTCGTTTTTTAAATCTGGGTCCGATTCCAGTCCGAACACTATAAGTAATGGAATCCAGCAAGAGGCCGAAATTCCAGAGAGTAGAAAGACGGTTACAAAAGCCTTTCCCTTTTGTCTGTATGTATGCTTTTTCCTTTGTTTATTTTGTACATTCTTCAACAGTGTGTTGATTCTTTCCACATGGGAAAGTGCAGTCTTAAACACTAACACATTGATCATTATTATTGTCATGATTATGACGAAACCTATTACTTGTTCCGCAATGCTGAAATCTATTGGGAACACATCGGCAACACACAAACGGTAACGATCCCAGTTGTTTTTTAAAAGAAATGGAATAATGGTATATGTCAATCCTATTGCATACGATAAAATACTAAGAAATACCACATGTCGACGCTTTATGCGGCCATGAATATGAGGATGGATAATACAAAAATATCTTTCCAAAGCCAGTAACAAGAGCACTAATAGAGATGACAATATTCCTCCAAATATGAACACAAAAAGATTTAGACAAACCAGTTTCATGTGAAGAATGTCGCCTGGGTTTAGTGTATAAGTTGAATAAAATGAGATTCCAACGGTAATAATTAAATTTGAGAAGGCCAAGTTAATAACAAGCATGTCGTGTTTTGTCCTCAGGCACTTGTACTTTAAAAAGACAGAAATTATAATGGTGTTTCCAATAAAAGACATTGTAGTCGTTGCCATAAGAACAGACGCAATAACAGCTTCGTATACAACCATAGCCGTCGTCATGTTGGCTTCTTCACAGAGATGTGTAAAATTTGATAAGTTACAATTGCTAGTCCAGTTCATTTGTTAGTAACAACAAATATATAATGTTTTATGAACACGTGCTACAAGTTATCTAGAAGTGTCAACATTAACTGACAACTAACTAAGGTAAATATTCTCCGGCTGGGCTTCTCGCAACGCTGAAGTCTCCACATTTGATGGAATGTATCTTTAAGCAGTACTGAACAAAGTTAATTTTCACATTTCTATCCATTAAATAGCTGAAAAGTTAACCGTGTTAAGTTTAATTGGAACCAAACTACATGTATATTGGTCTTTTCTTGGAGTCGAAATTAATTGAATTTAGTATAATTTACCTTGTTGTAGCACTGAACTGACGTATTAAATTCTCCATTTGTTGAAATCATTCCCATCCTTAGAATGTCACCTTTGAGTAACAACAGAATAAACTCAAATCTTTTGATTGCCTTAATGTTGAAGTTTTGCACATCCTGTACCACAGAAGTAAATTAAACGTTCCTACTTTTCTTCCCTCCAATGAAATTATCTAATAAACTTCACACCTTTATAGGTAAAACTTCTCTTCATGTTGTCGATTTTATTATCCTAAAACACGACTGTGATCATCAAGTTGTGAAGGTATCAGTGTAATATTAGTTTATCTTAGTTACATAATATAACATAATATAACATTTATTTGCATTCCGTTTATCTCATTGAATACTGATAAACTGATAATGTACATTAATGAATTACTCAAGTGTTCTGTTTGATCTTTAGCCCTTTCATATAATAGTATATCATATCATTGTATTTATTGATAGTTCATTTATCTAGCATCATCTTTTAATACTAAAATAAATCATAGATAGAATCAAACAGAAACACATCCTATTTTGGAAGTCAACTTATTAAAATTATATGTTGTAATATTCAGAAATATTAATCCAGCATTTAGTTTCTTGTCTTGGGTTATAAACAGGTATTTTGCATAAAATCACATGGCCCGATCAATAACGAACATATTGTCTTTGACCTACGCCATACATCAACCGCAAGCGTGTTTTGTAAATTAATTACCTTGTTACAAGCCTGTTAGTACTTTGTCTTATTTACATTGTCTTATATTCATTATTCTCTTGAAATCAGTCTTTCTTTTTATAAGGATGTCTTTTCATCTGCTATTCTAAATGTGTCATGTTGAACCTGAATTCCTTCATTTTATCAAAATTATTCTCATTCCTACAAAAATTCAATTAACCTGCAATGCCTGCCACTTCCCAGTAATGATCAAACGTAATATTCCTATTCTAACAGGAAAATAATAATCCAAAAGTAGAAATTAAGTACAAAGTTTCTGTTAATGCACCATAACATGCATGCTGGATTACGTTTGTTGTAACCAGATATGAACTTGAATAGTTTGAACTTTCCCCGATTAAATTGTTGATGACAAGTATGTCATGTATGTTGACATACATTCTATTTCATTAACCTTCTTATTAAAATACAACCACTGACTTGTAAGGTTCATGCTTAATGACACTTTCAAAAATGTCAATGATATTGGTTGTTCGTATATCCTGTCATCATTGCAGAAGACTACACATAAATTTAGTAGTATCTCCCTGGTTTATAGTTCTGTGTTTAGACGGTTTTGGTTGTTACATTTAGGCCATATTGGCATTTTGGAATTGCTCTCCATTTTTTTCTATTATTGTTTTTGTTTTCAACATTTTATACTTTGAGTACAACTGATTAATCTTAAATCCGTGCATCCTAATTGGTATCCAAGAATTAGTATTCATTAAATTATTTAAAGTAATTCCAGTAACTGTAACAGTGACCTATTACCAAACTGCCTTAAGGTATCATGCATATTAACTACGATGGAATTAACCAGATAATTCCAAATGTCTTTTTAATTGCACAAGATATTTAAAAACTTTAAATTAGAGTTTTATTTGAAATTTTGCCACCGTTTCAATTCATTGCTAAAATTAAATCTGAAGACAGAAGGAGATGTGATCATTTCTGTAAGTCAGTTGTTTTATTAGACCTGTAACTTCTGGTGGATTGAGATTTTTCTTCACGTAAAATGCTAACAGCGAAAACAAAGTCCCAAAAGAATTGAACAACAGATTTATATTTTTATTGTTCAACTTCACCTGAACATTTATTTGAGGGAATTTGGTTAAAAATTTGTTCTGCAGTTTTATTACTTCAGTTACATTTGTCTTCTAAACGCTCCTTTATAATTATATACGAAGTATCATTTGCCTAAAACTGAGATTAAGTCTCATCAGCACAGCTGACTGCTGAAAGTCAAAATTGTAGGAAGATGAAATAATAGAGATACCAGATACCGAGAGTCAGGCAGACTAAATGGAACGAAAAAATCAAAATACATAAGAGAATAGTTAAAATGCTTACAGAACATGCTTATCCTTTTATAGGAAATGATGTTATATTTTTCATATATCATTTCAATATTATATCGTTTTATTTCATGTTTGGATGTCACATTTCAAGTATTTTAATATTTGTATTGCATTGTTTCGTATTTTCTGCTCCATTTATTCATTTAGTTTTATACTTATAGTATATTGTAATGTTGATTTTATAACTACTATTTGTCTCACTTTCCAGCTTTGTCTATAAAGTTTGGATTTTAGTTTTATTTCCTTTCCTTACCGATATGGCTAGTTCTCATTCTGAATGATCTGTTCACTGAAAATTCCGATTACAATAAAATGGCTTTAACAGAATAAGGAAATATTCTCCACCTGCTATAATTTCTGATAATTTTTCCCACAAAATGTGCTGACGTATTAATTCAGGTGAAAGAATGACAGAATCATTAATCAAAATTAAAAGAACTATATGTCTTAAATGTGTGTCATTAAAGGACATTGTATAAAGTGTGTCCATCTTATAAAACATTATTTGCTTCGGCTATACTTGTGTTGAAATTTCTGAAATTTTGAAATTCTGTTAAAACTAGAGTTTCAGCTCCTTCAGGAAAAGTTGACCTTACCTGGATTTCGGCAAATTTGTTTACTGTAGACCAGTTTTTCTATGGTTTCCCAAAGTTTTGGTCACGCGCATACCTGATTAAAATCTATCCAGAAATGTGCATTGTAAGCAAGGAATTTCGTATCTGGGTATATTTTACTATCAATGAGACAATACGATGTTTTTTTATATATATATATATGTTGACAATGGTATCATTCCTCGCAGTATAGTCATTACTTCGGCTACGACATTATTTCAAATCCCTCATGCAAAGATGGTTTAGATTGCTTGGATTTCGGCTAAACCGTTTAGGCCTTTCTGGTTTTGTTGCTCATAATGTTTTTGTGTTTATTTTCGACTTATCATAGTTTTTGTCCCTAACGAAGGTTGTTCCAGAAAAACACATTTTACGCAAGGAATTTGGTATCTGTATTTATTTTTAATGTAAAAACTTTGTAAATTATAAGTTATATTTGTATTATTTTTTTTTTTGGCACCTACTATTGCTACATTAGAGCTACATGTTATATTCTGTTATATATTTATAATAAAACTAATCTTGAAATCTACAACGAGTGACCGAACAACACAGTTATTTGTGAATTATTTTTCGTTATTTCGCCACAATTTGTAGATTTTTCAAAATTATTTGTATTGTTCATTACATGACGAATTGAAAAAAATTTACTGAGAAAATACGTGATGGCATTGTAGCTTTTTCATTTTCACGAGGGAACTTCATAAACGTATGGTGAGAGATACACAATCCATGTAAACAATGACCTCAGGATAATAAAAATTTATTATTATATTCTGTATATTGCCATATAAGACAATTAACCTTTTGGCATTGTAAAAGCCAATGACAGTTCATCGGTTCATATGTTAATGATCTAAAGGGCTGAAATAAATTATGAATTGTTAAATTTTTGTAATAAATTCGTTACTTTGATTAAGAAATATTTGAACCAACCAGGGAATTGAAATCATTCTTATATAGCTTTTTACAAATAAAAAAGCCATTTATTATCCACCTTAAAATTACAGAACATACGAGAAAGGTCTGATTAGCAATTTTCAAAATGGCCGCCGTATAAGTTGAAAAAACTGGAAAAAAATAAAATAATTCTACTTGCGTAAAAAAGTATATTTGTGGCTAGAGTGGCAATGGGAGGGCGGGGGGAGGGGACATCTGTTATGCTGTGCATAAAAATTAGTACTAGTTACATCTGCTACTCTGTAGGAGCATCGCCCATATTTTACCTTTACTTTAAAAGCCATAGTTCAGTTATGGAATATTCATCAAGCCAGCTTGTCTGGGGCATAATGCCAATCTTTTCCAAATAGGCTTGAGAGGATTTAAAGACGCAAGTTAAATTATCAAAGCAAAGAACATGTCATATGCCATAATTACATAAGGTTCTTTATATACAATATATCATACGGACCAATCTGATCAATATATATATGACTTTGACCTTATACAAACACTTACTATACAGTTATTCCTGTGATCATTTTGCCCAATGTGTTTAGAGAAGAGATAAATGATAACTCGGCTCAAGTTCCATCGATATCAGACAAAAAAGATCGATTTTTTGACGTTTTGGTCGTTTATTATTTTTCTTTCAAGGTTTCAACTTGTCAGCATCAAACGTCTCTCAGATTTGTTGGTTTATAATCTATGCTATTTAGAATTAGGTTGTGTTCAATTTCAATGATAATTCATGTTCATTTTTAACCAAAGTATTTTTGGGTAAAGAGTACAGTAGAAGATTTTGGGATTTATTTCTAGCTACGTATGTTTCACCCACTAATAAAAAAAAGATTACGTCATTTAAACGTGTTATATAATTTTCTTGTTATTAAAAATACTATTTTTTTACGTCATAGAAACGCCATTAGATGTAACAAAAATATACTTTTTTGGGAAAAGAACATGTTTATAACCATGCTAGTTGTGTACATAATTCTTGTATAGAAAGATTACGTTGTACTTCATACAACTCTACTGATTAATTGATTTTTTATTAACTTCGTTTATTACCTTTTTACATTCACAAAAAAGTACAAGATTACATGCAAATATAGACGACTGGCTCAGTCACCAATGAACTGCATCTTTTGGTTGTGCATGTACATACATGTACTTATTTATAATGTTTATGTCTATTGGATAAATAATATAAAGGTTCACAATGAATATCTAGATGAACAAATACATGCCAATTAATCAGCAGACCCTCACATGAAAACAACATAATGTAGCACAACACAAAGTCATGAAATCAACACAATCAACGCTGACTCGGTGCAGAAACTTAGAATTGGTGGGGTTAATCCTGTTTTTATGGAATTTTGTCTCTTATAAAGTGTGCAATCGCTAAAATGTTTCCACTTGTTTGAAAGTGTACGACTTCAGTCTTTTGAACAGTTATGCTTAACAGAAAATATCTGGCGTTTGTATACTTCAGTTTTTATTTCGGCATTACATGTGATTTAAATTGATTATGAAATTTCACAAGTTTTGTAAATTCACTTAATTAGGGGACGACCATTTGATATTCTGGGGGGGGGGGGGGGGGGGGGGGGGGGGCAGGAGGATTTGTTTTGGATGGGTTATTTATTTTTGTGGAAAATAAAGACAGATTAATTATTTTCTGCACCGTTGAAGCATGATTTTTCATTTTCAGTAAAACAAGGAACTGATTATTTATTTTCACAATTATATTTAAATCAGGGGCGTTTCCAGGATATTTGAAAGGGGAGGTGTATAATAAAAATTTGGCCGAGCGGAGCGAGGCGAAAAAATTTTTGGACTTTTTTTTGCTAAAAAACATAAAATAATTGTGAAATGCACTAATGTAACGGTTCCTGACTTGGAGCATGTATATTTTATAGTTAAAGTGTCAGGGTTTGATATTTTTTATGCCGAATTCTCTCCATTAATTGTCTATGGTATATTAAAATGATTGGATGGATCTTAACAGCAGTAGACCAATAACGAGAAATTCCAAATTCTAGGGTATAAGGCGTTACTTAACATTTCAATAGTCTTTTAAAGAAATCAGATTATGTGTTGAATTAATGAATATGATAAATTGCCATATTCAATACAATATAAGCAGATTACGATAGTTTTTTTTTTTTTTGAAAAGGGGGGGGGGGGGGCGTACGCCCATTACGCCCTCACCTGGACCCGCCCATGAAAATGGAATGCAGATATATATTTCTGAAGTTTAAGTTAAATATACCAGTATGTTGCATATATATATACCAGTATAATAAGTTTATACTTACATTTTATAAATTCAATGAGATGAAATACATTATGTACAATTTAATCGAAATTAATCATCATCCTCTGGAAGTGAATCTTCTGAATTCAAAACTGCATATATTGCATACGTACAAAAAAACAATATAGGTTAAAATGGGAAACGGTATTAAAGTGAGGTAAATGTTCATGAGACAATATACCTCAAGTGAAATGAAACCCATTTTCAGACATTTCAAAAACATTAATATTTATATATGGTGTAGTTTATATATTATTAAAAGATTTGGGAAGTTTTTCCCGAAAAAAGTATGAAAAAAGACGAATTTTGGTAGAATCTGGTGCCATCTCATGCTTTAAAACATGCATTTATAAAATGGTTTAATAGACCTGCCGAGTTATTTATTTTCAATACATTGTAGGTGAGGTTATTTATTTTCAAACTACCACAGAACAAACCATTCATTTTTGTTATTATCAAGGCTGAGTTATTTATTTTCAAAATCCTCCTGGCCCCCACCAGAATATCAAATAGTCGTCCCCTTATTTTCCGAATTCCACTTCTAAATTGTTCAAGTAATTATCTTGATAGTGCTCTTTGGTTAACTTCATGTTTGTCTTGTATACTTTTGTCCGACAAAATGAAGACTTATATATAGCACATGTAATGGAAGCTCAACACAAAGAGCTGCTTAGGCGGCCCCCAGGTGGCGGATAGGGGAGACCATCTCGTTCGGGTTTATCAGGTCATACACGGAAGCCTGATCTCGGACCATAGTGGCTAACGTGTTTGAGGAGAACACACCCTGTACAAGATAAAGCTCCCTTCTGTAGTTTTCGAAAAAGAGTAGGCTAAATAATCCGACCCTACCTAACAATCCACCCTTTTACAGTTTCCTTGTGAATTTGAATTGTGTTTGGTATATTGTTGAACTTGTTCTCGCCGTGAAGTAGAACGATATATTTGCCACTGGACGTTAGCAAACAACAATTATCATCATCTGAATACAATTTTTAAAAGAGCTGATTATCGAAAGTTGCATTACTTATCAATATACTCTGGCATATGTACAATATATAGGACAAATGTAGCGTTTATTTGTGAATTACAAGCAGCGTCATTTCGCTTAATTCGATTGAAGTGGTCGTGTTGATCCTGTGGTAAGGTGTGAACGCAGTGTTTAGGACCTTAAATCTACTCCCAAGATGAAAAACAACAATAATGGTATTGTATGGGCTAGCATGGGTTGTTTTACAATCAATGTGTACATCAACCCAACATATACCATTGCTATATAAAATGTTTCACAAATGTCAGAATGGATACAAATGACAAAGATTTCGATATAATGCTATTTGACATAGCACTATTTCAAAACTGGAAAACTATATAAAAAGCTCGTCAACATTTTCATAGCAGAAATTAATCAGTTTGTCAATTTATAAAAAGATAACACATGACAATCATGTTTGTTTGAAGATCAGACGCTGCAAATCGGTGTATTTAACAATCTGTTTCGGTCACTTTGAAATTTGAAGCATTAATGGTTAAAATTGAAAACGCTGTCGTTGTAAATTACTACTAACAGCCTTGAAAATTTTTAACTGCTAAATTGTCATTGTCGTTAAAAGAAAAACGAAAATCTGATGAAATGACCATGTGTAAAATTACATAAATCATGCTTAATGGTATCCAGCTGACATGAATTCCGAAATATCACAGAGAACAAAATATTACTTTTTAGTAAGAAAAAATATGCTTGTCATATAAAATTAAGAGAGGATCTGATGACAATCGCCATCAGTGAGACTTCAGTGAGTAAATGATTATGTCATGTCTAGTTGCCTTACAAAGTAAAGTCAAGAACTACCAAAGGGATATTCGATGAAGGGGAAAATCGAAACAACTGACAACCTCCGCGGAGAACAACGCAGACAAGACCAAAACAATACAAGCACTACAATTAAAAACTAATAACATATGAACAACATGGACACCACCAAAACACGGGTATAGACTCAGGTGATCCGGAAGAGTAAGCAGTCTCAGCTTCCTACAGGACACCCACCATGCCGCCCATGTCAAATCCGGTAGGAGGAAGGGACAAAATCAATGGAACGGGTTCATTTTCATTTGGGAAACGGTTTTTTCATACCAGTCAACCAAGTCATGATGACGTCCATAAAACTTTAATAAGGATGACTCCAACTTACGAGCAACATATCCCTGTCTGAGCACATTTTCTTACAGGAGCCGGGCTTTGTCCAGGAAGTCAATGTATATGTCACAAGCTCTTGAATAACATACGAGTTGTGAAATATACACTCCATACGCCGGCGCTTCTGGAATGTTGCCGCTCAAAAATGGGAAGTTGACGATTGTAAAGTCAAAGTCATCCCGTTTGTCGTAGTTTTATATCCAGCCTTCCTCTGGTGTCAATTTCGAGGTGAAGGTCAAGATAATATGCAGACTTTGCAGTGTCTGTGGTATCCTTAATTTCGAGCTCATTGGGATAGGTGAGATGTAAGAAACTCCCTAAACGTGATTTGTGAGTGCCAAAACATCATCTATGTATTCGGTTTTTCCTTAAGAAGCCCGTCAAGGAAGTCTGCCTCATATGAGTAAAGGAACAAGTCGGCCACTATTAGTGCCCACAAGATTACCAGTAGTCTGTTGGAAAACACGTCCACCAAATTGAACAAATGTGTTGACGATCAAAAATTCAATCATCAGGACAATTTCGTCCTCTGTATATTTTTTGTTAGATTTAGAGTGGTTTTTAACAAAGTATGATTTATCTCTACCAATGACAAGGTATATGTATCTGTTGTTGCCATTTTTATTTTGAAAGCATCGATGGATTAGATCTTTCAACTTCTCCTTTAGTTGTGAATGAGGAATGGTGGTAAAGAGGGTAGATAAATCAAATGTTTTTATGCTGTTACAGACTGAAATGGACAGAGGTCGTAAAATATCCTTTAAGTCTTTGGAGTTCTTTAATATCCACATTTGATTGATACACCTCTTGAATAGCTTGTCTCACAATAACTTTGGAGGCCCGTTTTGACAGCTGTTAAAATAGAAGTTAGAAGTTGAGACAATGGTTTGGAATTAATACAAGATGACGTCCTTTGTTCATTTATGTTTACTGGACAAATAAACTCACATAAATATATATGACGTGTTTTATAGCCTTTTCACCTTTTAACACGCTGAACTTGGGTTAAACTTAAAAACTAGTCGAAAATAAACAAGGTGTCATGAACAATACAATTGCATGTTTTTCTCCCATACAATTTGTACATACTTGTAAAAAAATGTTCTTGTTACATTTCTGACATTTTTGTCATACGTTTTAACTCTGTTGTAGTTGTTGTTGTTTATCATTAAAGACTGAATCGCTTTTTACTTTTAAACCATTTTAGATAACCTTAGCATATACATCGTTATTAACTAAATATGACGTTCCACTTAACAAATTAATATTGAGGCATAACTTGTATTTCAAACCTTTGAAAATCAATTGTAATTTACTAATAGAACAAACAGTGCTTAAGGCCGAAATTAGGAAAGTTTACATAATATATATATACGTCGAAGAGAGGATTTGAATACCAAAATGACACAAAAAGTAACATCAACAACAATCTAATAATTCACATCGGGCAATTTACATCACATGGAAAGATTAGCAAACAGATGTTTCCTCATCGAGTGAATAAATCCGCAATATGTAATTATTTGATGCTTGAATTAAATACGTTTTTCCACCAGACATTTTATTTAATCCATGATTTATTAATTTTTCATAAGTAGGGCACGTACACAAAAAGTGTTAAGGGAAAAAAAAATTCTACTCTTTCTGTTTATTTGTATCTCATGAACATATTGGACGGCATTGTGTTCTATGGCGTGTACACTATATACATAAAAAAAATAGAATACAGTTTTCTTACGAATACGCAAAAAGGTAATATTTTTCGTTACGCACCATTGATGTCTATGCCACTCTCGGGTCTGCTTGCTTGGTATATTTTGCTAAATATCTTTCTCGTGTGTATATTTGTCTCGGGGAAGGGCTGGATGGAGAAAATATTTATTTATTTTTTGCATGTCACCTCTCCAGTACTGTTGTTCTTCTCTACAGTATTACAATCACGACTATGCTGCTTCTTGATTTCGATTTCTTGTATCTTTGTCATAACCTCATTCCAGTGGAAAGGAGGGAGGGAAAATATAAGACCACGGGAATCAACCTAGCAAGGGTAGAAACTACATATGAACATAAATTGTAACAATACAAATTCTCCGATTAACGTGAGTTTGTTCCAATCAGATGCATTCACATTTTAATCAATTGTGGAACATGAAATTGAACAAGACAACCGTTCTTTTTTTCCACTCTTTTTTTCCAACAAATGCTTAGATGCGGTAAATCTTGGCAATATCCGTCACCACAAATCGGTCAGATTAAAAGCCTTATTTCAAAGATCAGTCCGTTCACATTATTTCTTGTACCTATACTACACCATGGCACTAAAAATCTTCAATCACAAACGTGTATTGCAGGACCTCAAAATCGACGATCTCAAAGCTAAGCCACATAATTGTTCATGCAACAGTTCTCTATTCAAATATAGTCCTGTTGGCCATGTCATCACAGGAGACTTAAATATCATAGAAAATGAGTCTCTTCGTGATGTCCTTGCAAAAGGTCCTAAGTATCGCAAACCACGATCCGTAAATTGGAAGTATAATTTCGAACTACTGATGGATGCTGTGGAGGACTAGGCCAGAAAATGGAGCAAACGTGAACAAGAGCCACTAGATTCGCTTTCAGAGTGGGTTAAAGTTGTGAGATCGTTGATTCAAGTCCGAATTGATAAACTTAGAAGGTCTATGTGTAGAAAAAGGAACATCAGTCTTCAGCAACCCTGATGCTACCAAGACATTGTCCGCCATTCATGACAAATATATTGTTGTTCCTGCAGACAAGGCCCCTAATAACATCGTTTTTGTATGCAAAAGCTACTATATTCAATGGTTGATTAATGAACTAGGGATTGCTAGTTCACTTCGCAATCCTACCTATAAAGCTACTAAACTTTCAAAGGAAGAAATAACAGACAATCATAGATCGGTCTTATTGTCATTTGGTATTTCCATCAGAGATGATGATTGTGATCTTCCTACCTTGTACTGGATACCCAAGTTATATAAGTGTCCATACAAACAACGCTTTATAGCTGGATCTGCCAAGTGTTCCACCAAACCATTGTCTCAACTTCTAACTTCTATTTTAACAGCTGTCAAAACGGGCCTCCAAGTTTTTGTGAGACAAGCTATTCTAGAAGTGGTATCAATCAAATGTGGATATTAAAGAACTCCAAAGATTTAAAGGATATTTTACGATCTCGGTCCATTTCAGACTGTAACAGCATAAAAACATTTGATTTATCTACCCTCTATACTACCATTCCTCATTCACAACTGAAGGAGAAGTTGAAAGATCTAACTATCGATGCTTCAAATAAAAATGGCAACAGAAGATACACATACCTTGTCATTGGTAGAGATAAATCATACTTTGTTAAAACCCCTCTAAATCTAGCAAAAAATATACAGAGGATGAAATTGTCCTGATGATTGAATGTTTGATTGACAACATATTTGTTCAATTTGGTGGACGTGTTTTCCAACAGACAATTGGTATTCCTATGGGAACGAATTGTGCGCCATTCCTGGTCGACTTGTTCCTTTACTCATATGAGGCAGACTTCCTTGACGGGCTTCTTAGGGAAAAAACAGAAGTTAGCCAGTACCTTTAATTTCAGCTTCCGCTACATAGATGATCTTTTATCATTCAACAATTCACGTTTTGGGAATTTCTTACATCTCATCTATCCCAATGAGCTCGAAATTGAGGATACCACAGACATTGCCAAGTCTGCATCTTATCTTGACCTTCACCTCGAAATTGACACCAGAGGAAGGTTAAATACAAAACTTTACGACAAACGAGACGACTTTGACTTTCCAGTCGTCAACTTCCCATTTTTGAGCGGCAATATTCCAGAAGCGCCGGCGCATGGAGTATATATTTTACAACTCATACGTTATTCCAGAGTATGTGACATATACATTGACTTCCTGGACAGAGCCCGGCTCCTGACAAAAGTTGGTCAGACAGTGGTATGTTGCTCCTAAGTTGGGCTCATCCTTATTAAAGTTTTATGGGCGTCCTCATGACTTAGTTGACTGGTATGAAAAACCCGTTTCCATTGATGTTATCCCTTTTTCATACCGGATTTGAGATGGCAGCATCGGAAGCAGAGACGACTTACTCTTCCGGAGCACCTTAGTCTACCCCCGGTTTGGTGTCCATGTTGTTCATATGTTTTTAGTTTTTAATTGTAATGCATGTATTGTTTTGGTCTTGTCTTCGTTGTTCTCCGGAGTTTCGATGTTTCTCTCCTTCGAATATCCCTTTGATATTTCTTCTTTACTTATATTCAACTATAATTCCTCTGGGTAAATTTTGTTGTCATAAACAATGTTTCAAATCCCTTATAAAAGGTGAGGGAATAAGAATTCTTCGGAATACCAGTGACAAAAAAAAAAAACAAGAAAGATTAGAACTCTTTGTTGAAATGCTGCTAATGAGAGATTATAATAAATGGCATAATAAATATCATAAACTATGAGGATATAAGCATAAGAATCGATAGACAATATATAAAAAGAATTATAAAAATATGATCATAACCTCATACAATCCAAAGAGGGGCATTTTACAACGACTTATAACTACATTTTGGCACTTTGTATAAAATGACTCTATTACAATTAAGTCTAAACCACACATGACTTATAAAAGGGGAAGAAGTATCAAAGTTATATTAAGGTAGGAGGTACCAAATTGGGCTATATTTCAGATTTTTATAAAATTTGGCATGCAACTAGAGATTGAACTTCATCTGGATATCAAAAAGATAATGTAGGTCCCTTTAATACCTCCTAAAATATGGTCTTTCAGGTTTTGCCAAACAGATGGGTAAATACATATAATGCACGCTGTTTTCGCTCCAAAAAGTAAAATATTTAGACTTTAAATTATGATTTCTCAAAGACCAGGCCCTAGAATTTTTTTTAAAATGATATATTATTGCCATTGAAATTCTCTTTTTGTTGATATAAAATTTATTGGGGGTCACCAGATTCGTTTTGTTAGTATATTAGATTGATTACTGTATGAAGAGTGAAAATAAGCGTCAAAATTCCAAAATAAGCGTAACGTCGTCACGACGTCGCGATAAAAAGTTGATTTTTAGTGTTTTTACATACAGTACCTATAGTTGAATTATTTCCACAACAAAAATGAAGCTGGTCACCCTATGTTTATTTAGTATCATTGAAACGATAAAATTCAAAGCAATAAAATTTTTTTTTGATAGAAAATCCTAGGGATTAGATTTTGAGAAATGATGATTTAAAGTGAAATTATTTTTTTCCGGAAGTTTTTATACGACCTCTACAGTAAATGTCCTTTATTTCGATGAATTTAAATCAACCTCATGGAAGAAATATAAAAGCTAAATATAAAATTTTGTCGATATTTAGATGCAGCTTCGAATGTTCTAGCTGCATGTAAAATTTCATGAAAATCTATAATTTAGCGGAATTAGGTACATCCTACCTTAATAGATAATTGACAAATAGAGAAATGTTGGCAATTAACAAATAAATCAATGCCACACTGACAGTGATGGTACTATATGTATGCAAGCCCGTTGGACAATAGATATATCGAACACACTAATTATATAATGTGACCGTATTATGCATAAAAAGTGCTATGATTGACAACATATAGTCTTATAATATAGACAGTAAAATTACTTGACTTCTTTGCTGACAAAACAGTCACAACGGAATATTAACCAAATGTTCATCATATATTCGCAACTGAATAGATAAGCGACTTATAATAACGCACTTAAACCAATGATTTGAACTTATCCGGACTTGTCAAAATATATACATACACATAATATAGATTCTAAAGATACGTCACTTTCCATGCTAAAAAATGCAAATATATTTGAAATACTGGATGGATTCTTATGAGGGTTGCACAGGAGTAACTTCTAAAATAACCCGAATACGCAATGTAAGGTCAACGATACGTTAAATTCCATGGATAGATTTATGATGATTTGTATAAGAAAATAAAAGATCTGAAAATGGAAAGTATTTGCTTATCGTATTAGTTATATTCAACTGTAATTCTTCTGGGTAAATGTCTTTTTCCTAGTAAAAGAACTACATCATCGTCAGTAATTACATAAAAAACTACGTGCTCAACATTAATTACATCAAAATATCTGTAATTATTTTTAAAAACCTCAATTAGATTTTCGTTTTTGTCGTTAATTTTACCTGTCTTTATTCATAAAGTCTATGACTTAAATATAGATTCTCCTTCAGGTACGAGTGAGTTATGGAATTTCTCCACCCGAGATAGTTAAATTTTCGATTTTCAACACGCGAGCCTTTAGCGAGCGTGTTAAAATCTAAAATTTAACTATTGAGGGTGGAGAAATTCCATAACTCACGAGTAAATTGAAGGAGAATCTGTTTCTCCTATGATTTTCGACAAAAACCTCAAGAAAATGTCGTTGCTATGTAGTTTGTTTTCATAGACGTCATTTCGGGATTTCTCTAGTTTATCGTTCTAATAACTGTAGAAAAAAGGGCGGTAATTACCACGTAGAAATTTAATCACCGGGAAGTGGTTAAAGATATTATGTATTTTTATCCCACCGATTAAACACGTCGGGAATAGGAGAAAACTTTATAACAACCTATACGATAAAACTACTTAAAATGTTTTAATGTATTGATAAATTCTAAAGATCTGCTTAATGCTTAGCTCTGCATTTTGGTAATTTAAAAAAAAAATCATATAAATGTCAAAATAGATTTGATTTATTATTCTTTACTTAATTTTATAATGTCATGCATTCTTTTCTGTCTTCTGGCAAAGTTATAAATTGGTCTCGCTGTCCCTTACGTCATATAAAAGCCTCATAATCACTTAGAGTTGATATATATCACTTGCATTATCCAACATGAGAATATGTTAGAAACAATTTATTTCATATGAATATACCATCTAAAAAGTCTTCATAATACTATCAATGAGGCAATACCGCTGCTGATGGACTGCAATTCCATGGGAATATACAGAAATGGTGATCCTTTTTGTTATCAAATACGTTTTGCCCATGCAACCATTTTTAGATCGGTGATGAAACATTTTGCAATGGTTTTCATTCTTTCAGGTAAAGATTACCTAACCTGGAATTTGTTTCCATGTTTAGATCGTTTTTTTTTTTTAATTCTATTCATTATAATGATTTGGTGAAATTTTTCGTCATTTCAAAAATGTGTCCATGAGCGTACCTTTTCATTCAGAAATGTGTATTGTACGTAACACAAAAAGGCTGTTGCCTACGAATGGTTCTGCATGACTGGCACTGTCGTACTCATATATTCCTTTCTATTGCATTAGTTTTGTGTGATTTACTGAATAACGCAGTTGTGATTTTAAATTCAGTTTCAAAGTGTTGGCCTAAAAATTATCTAGTGCCTTTTTAAGTGTGTGTGTAATGTTAGGGTCTCAGCTCAAAACATTTTTCCAAATAAATACCATTCTGTCTTTCAGAAAGTTCTTCATAAAGTTCAAAAGACTAATCTGTTTCTTATCGATTGCCCTTTTGTTGATTTATTTTATTAGTATTCCAGAATATTAAATATCTATTATCAGTCGACTATAGCGGAAAATCCAAAGTTTTAGTTCATATAATTATTTCTCAGTAACGGTTGCAATTTTCACTGTGTCTTCTGAACGCTATTTGTGCATAATCTAATGTAGCTGGGTCTGGAATTTTTTGTTCGGAATGGACAGCGTGTCTGTTTTCTGAAAACAGGTAGAAATACAATTCTATTTAGAAACTCCAAAACCAGTCTCTTTATATCGTGATCATCACATGAAATAGACCATAGAACACAATATCAAACAAACGACAACGACAAATATGATCACGTCATAAGTCATGGTAACTCACGCATGCATTTGAATATCGGATAAGGTTAGGAACGTAGACGCCATATACAGGCGATGCTGGTATATTGATACTCAAGAAGGGAAAGTTAACAATAGGAAAGTCCAATTCATCACGTTTGTCGTAAAAGTTTGTCTTCAGCTGTCCTTCATTGACTATTTCGAGAAACAAATCCAAATATGAAGTGGACTTTGATGTGTCTGCAGTATCCTTAATTTCAAGTTCACTTGGGTAGATGAGATGTAGAAAGTCTTGGAATTTATCGTTATTTAACAACACGTCATCTATATAACGAAAAGTGAAATTAAAGGATTGGGCTATTTCCTTTCTGTTTTCACGTAGAAGCCCTTGAATGAAGTCCGCTTCACATATGTACATAAACAGATCGGCGAGGAGAGGAGCACAGTTGGTTCCCATTGGAATACCGATTGTTTGTTGAAAAATTCGACCGCCAAATTCAACAAATATGTTGTCTATGAGAAAATTTAACATATTTGTAATTTCATCTTCAGGATACTTTTTGTCAGAATCAGAGTGGTTCTTAACGAAATAAGCCTATTCTCTACTTAAAACTAGAAATTTATACATGCGTGTGCCATTTGTCTTGCAAAAACATTGATGAAGTAGTTGTTTCAATCGATATTTTAATTGAGAATGTGGTATGGTAGTATAGAGTGTAGAGAAGTCTAATGTTTTTATACTGTTGCATGTAGCCAAAGATTTTGATTTTAGATATTGTAGTAATTTTTTGAGTTCTTAAGAATCCACATCTGATTGACGCCATTTGTGGAATATGCTGTTTGACAGTAATTCTGAAGGCCCTCTTTAATACATGTCAATATGAGTGTTAAAATCTTTGAAAGATGTTTCGTAGAGCAACTAGCTTACCCAGCAATGTACCTTTGTTTAAACAGATTCTTATATAGTTTAGGAATCCAATAAAGAGTAGGGAGATCCATTTCTTCACCCTTTGTAGAAATGCCAAAGGAAGGAAGAACGGTCTCGTGGTTATCAAGGACTTCCTTAAGTTGTATAAGTTGGGTTACCCGCAGTGTTACCTAATCCCAACTCGTTTCTAAGACACTCAAAATAATAGTTCATGCAGACAAAAACGATGTTTTAGGGGCTTTGTCCGCTGGGGCATTATATATTTGTCATGGAGACAAGTCAAGTTTTCAACAACCTTAGGGTCTCTAAAGATGGATGTAGCTTTAGTGTTCATAGACCCTTGGTTTTTAATTCGGACCTGTATAATGGACCTAATAGCCTTCACCCACTCTGAAAGTGTGTCAGCAGAAATTTACAAACAGCAAAGTATATCACAATTCAGACGATGGTCGGAACTTAAAGGTTTAAAAACATACATGTAGCTACTTGAACAAGGGTCTGATGCTCTATGATTGAATAGCCTTAACAGGATCAAAACCTTTACTGTATGTCACATGCGTCATAATACAATATCAAACACACTGAAAATCACAATAATTACAATCTGCAGGTCTACCGCGTCTGACTAGTTCAAGTTACTGTAATAAATTATCTGACGCCAAAATGACCAAAAAAGGTGAAGCCAAAACCATTTAAAGACAGAGCTGTGCACGAGGGAGATACTCCTTAGTTTCCACAAATTTAACTTTTCTGTAACATTAAATTTCAAGTATCGATTTCCCTTGGGGTGGGGGGGGGGTAATATATTGGTGAACGAGATGTGCACATCTGGTCGACTCATTTATATGCTTTTTTATTCTTTTAGTTATAGTTGTATCCTTGTAGTGTTTGTTTGTTGTGTTCCATTCTCCTGACTTTGTCTTTTCCTTGGACTTCTAATATGTGGACTTTTCCCACTGTTTTGTTGCTTCGGTATTCTTCTGTCGATATTTTTGAGAATTAAAGAAATGTGTCAGTTGTTCAAAGAGCAAACACTCGCTTACCTTAATGAGTCGAAAACAGTTTTGGACCAAATGAAACGAACATCTTATGCGACTGAATTTTTGTACATTTTGCCGATAACAACGATAAATAAGGTTAACCGTCATCTGTAAGAGAACTCCGATTTCAGCCTTGAAGAGAATCGAGAAAAAAATGAATATAACAGAACATAACTGCAACATATCGTGTAGCGATTATGATAATAGTCTTTCCCCTTCAAGGCAATGATCTTCATTGCTAGAATGTCTAGGGTCAACTTTAGCGGCAAAGTTCTGCCACCTGCAGAGTAATCAAAATTTCCAAAAATTCTTTTCAGAACTTTTACTTATATTATATTCAAGTTTCTTCTTTATACTGAGGTCAGAGGTCAGACATTTCTTTTGTAACTTTATACTGAGGTCAGACGGGTCTTTTGTAACTTTATACTGAGGTCGGACGGGTCTTTTGTAACTTTATACTGAGGTCAGACGGGTCTTTTGTAACATTATACTGAGGTCAGACGGGTCTTTTATAACATTATAATGAGGTCAGACGGGTCTTTTGTAATTTTATTTCTCAAACAATTTGTACAATATTTCCGAGATTATATATGAGAATAGGCAAAGTAAAAAGAAGGGAAGAACCTAAAAAAAGAAAGGAACTTATTATTATTCATCAAAACTAAAACAAAATCACGATGTAAAATATATAGAGAAGAGTTATATTCTAATACCGATTAAACTTGGTATCCCAGTTTTTCAATCAACACACAATCATAGAACATAGACTTTAAGATGAATTTTAATCACTGTTAAAGAAGCGATATAAAGACTGTTTACATAAAACAGTTTTAACAGATTCTGGATTAAATGTATTTATTACATTCATATAAATAAATTCTAATGAAAATAAACCTGTATATCTTTTACATAACTTCTTACGTAATCTTGCCGCCAGTTTACTGGTGTTTTAACAAACAGGCGTTCTCAATACATACCATTACCAGCATGTTCTATGTTGTAAACAATTCAGCTTTCTTTTTTCCAAAATCATTTATTAATGTATCTAGTTTAATTTAATGTTGACCGATAAACTAGTTCACAGAGTCAAGACATTGATATTATGAAATTGGAAGCAAGGAATTGTTGATATATGCACCCATTAATCTTTTTTCTTCATTTCAGAGTTGGTGCAGCACTATATACAATATAATGTTGGTTAGTCAAATAGTCAACAACTCTCCTAACAATCCAATACATGGGCTAAATTTTATGCAATTATTTTGGCTATAGGCAAAAAATGTAACCCTTTACTTGGCAACATTCGTTTGTCTTGTTCCAGAGATCATATGCCAATTTTAGGAGTATCTAAAGTACGTCCTTACAAATTTTAAAAGAGAAATAAACGTTCCATGTAAATGTATTTTTTTGTTTTATTCGTCATAATTTCAAACAGCTTTAAGAAAGATATTTAACTACAAATACAAGTATATGGGTGAACCTGACGAAAAGAACAAACAAGTCCTTAGATGAGTTCAGAGGTTTTACTTCATGAACATTGGCAAATAATATCGAAGCGATAAGATGGTGGAAAAAGTTCACAAGACTGAAATCCAAATGACTGAACATAACCATGTTTTAAAAATATTGTGATATTAACTTCGCTGTGATGAGAAATATACCATGCATTCACTGTGAAATCAACACATTCGTCGATTAATCAAAATCGCCCTCTGTCGTCTATGTACAAGCAAAAGTATAATGACTACTTCGTCTTAAACTGGAATAATTTTAGAATCATGCTTCTATATTTAAAACAAGAGGCTAAAAGGAGCCTGTATCGCTCATCTGCATTTTTAATTTGCCATTCAAAAATAATAAAAGTGAAATTAACAACACCTTTAAAAGCAAATCATGACATCCGTGCTTTTTATTGTTTTTAGCTCATCTGACCCAAAGGGTCCTATGACCTATTACTTACTTGGCGTCCGTCCTCGTACAATTTTCTTTAAATATCTTCTCTGAAACCACTGGGTCTGTTGAAACAAAAATTGGCAGCAGGTGATCCCTTTTCAGAAATATATCTAGTTGAAAATAGTTTAACATAGGACCCTTTGGGAAAAGTGTCTGAAATCAGTAAGTCAATTGGAACCCAATTTAGCAACAATGGTCCTTAGATGGTCCTTTATCAGAATTGTATTCGATGACTCGGACCGCCATCCAAGATGGCCGTCACAAGCGAACTCAGTTTAACATGGACCTTATGGAAAATTCACTTAAAGATGTTTTTGTCTGAAATCTGGAACCAAACATGGCAGAATTGGTCCTTAGACTGTCCTCTTTCAGAAGTGTATCCGATGACCTGCATTGCCATCCAAGATGACCGCCATAGGCAAACATAGTTTAACATAGGATCCTCTGGGAAAATTTACTTAAAGATCTTCATATTTTCTGAAACGACTTGGCCAATTGGAAGCAAACTTTGCAGCAATGGTAATTTTTTCTTTTGCTTATTTTTCTATTTTGAGTTCTGGAAACCTTACTGGCCTAGACCCTCAGACATAATTTTGAGAGGTGTCCACCTCAGGACCATTCTATCACCGTTTGGTATCAATTGCCCCCTTGTTTCAGAGAAGATATTTTTTATATTTCTTTTTTTTTAGTAATGACAGCCATACATGTTGGAGCTAAGGACCAACAAACTGAGTTTTGACAGGGGGCCACCTATGGACCATTCCATAAGTTTGCCTCAAATTTCCTATAAGTTTCAGATGAGGTTTTTTAATATTTTTTTTTGCTGATTTTTTATTTTTAATAACGGTGGCCTCACTTGTTAGAGGTCAAGATCCCCAGACACAACTTTTAAATGAAACCACCCAAGTACCATTCTATTAAAGTTTGGTCTCAATTGCCTCTGTAGTTTCAGAGGGAAGATTTTTTAATATTTTTTGGTCGATTTTTCTATTTTTAGTATCTGTTTGTCAAAGTGTTGTTTTTGCTGGATAAAATTCATGTGCTGACAACATTTCTTGCAAATTGCAATTATTTTTTTCATTACACATCTCTTTTGGGGGTTAATATCAATTAATTCTTTCATGGCATTCAAAAGTCGTGAGTCGGACATGCCTTGTTTATTAGGATATGGGGTATATAAGTTTTAAGTTTTTGAACTTGACCTTGCAGTAGATGATAACACCTTCTTCATGGCACACCCTCTGATAGTGGTCAACAATAGTAGTATCATTAAATTCCTTCTAGGCATTCCAAAGTTGTGAATCTGACATGACTGGTTTTAGAGACAAGGTATATAACTAACTTTTGACCTTGACCTTGCAGGTACATGTAGACGATCAAACCTTTTTCACGCCCTCTGGTGGTAGTCAACAAATCAATCCTATATAACCCCCCACCCCCAAACTTTGTTCACGATGGGTATACATTTTTTAATTATTAGTAATTCAAGTTGTTTTTATGGATTCCATTGGATTGTAAACCCCAAAACTCACTCTACAACTTTACTTTGAACTTCATTGAGTTTGTGAGTGGTAACATTTACAAACCAATAATTTCTTTCCAAACAATTTTTGTTACTACAGTGAACTTCTGTGATGCCTTCAAATTTACATAGAGGGTAATGGGGAAATTTTATCACATCAAATGTGGATTTAGGAGCGGCAAAAAAGATTTATACTATGCTACATGTACATTTTGAAATTTGTTTATAAATATAACAATGTTCTTGTGGATAAATTATTTGTTACAGTGTTCTCATTACATTGTTTGTACCTTTAACATTCTGACAATGTCTTATGGTGGCACCACTGTTGCCTCTGTCAGATAAACAATAATTTTTTTTGCTTTCATGAATTTCAGTGTAGGTAAGACTACATGACTGGCTCTTGTACAAGTACATGTATATTGAAAATGCTTCAAATGGGCTATTTTATCAAAAGATAGTTTATGGCAACAACATTTCCAAACTCTTCTCCTATTAAAACAAGAGGCTCAGTGGGCTGAGCATGTATCGCTCACCTGACAGTCACAAACTTTTGATTTGACAGACTAGATTGATTTCTGGAAACTTTGTAAATGATCTTCTATAAATGCTTCATACCAAGTATAAGTTCATTGGCCAAACGGTTTCAGAGGAGAAGTTTTAAATTTGGACCGATCAGAATATATAAAGGTTTCTGGTGGCAATTTTGTTTCACGGACTAGAAAGATTTATGCAAAGTTTGTAAAGGACCTTCAATAGATGCTCCATACCAAAAATCAGTTCATTTGGCTTTACGGTTTCAAAGGAGAAGAACTTTTAAACGACCAATCAGAACATGTAAATGCTCATGACGGCCATTTTGTTTCACGGATCAGGAAGATTTATGCAAACTTCCTAAAGGACCTTCCATAGATGCTCCATACCAAAAATCAGTTCATTTGGCTTTAAGGTTTCAGAGAAGAAGAAGTTTAAAATTTTGACCAATCAGAACATGTAAATGCTCATGGCAGCCATTTTGTTTCACGGAACAGGCTGATTTATGCAAATTTTGTAAAGACCTTCCATAGATGTTCTATATCAAAAATCAGTTTATTTGGCTTAACGGTTTGTAAGGAGAAGTTTTACATTTCAACCAGTCAGAACATGTAAATGCCCATGGCGGCCATTTTGTTTCACGGACCATGATGAGTTATGCAAACTTTGTAAAGGACCTTCCATAGATCATCCATACCAAAAGTCAGTTCATTTGGCTTTACGGTTTCAGGGGAGAAGAACTTTTAAATTTCGACCAATCAGAACATGTAAATGCTCATGACGGCCATTTTGTTTCACGGACCGGGAAGATTTATGCAAATTTCCTAAAGGACCTTCCATAGATGCTCCATACAATAAATCTCATCATCACCATTCACTAAGGATACCATGTTTACTTTAAAAACCACATATTGTTGAAATCTGAGCAAGTGTAAAAAATGGCGGGAAAATGGCAGCCATTTTAAGAATGGCCGTCCAAAACAAACTTTCATCATCACCATTCAACTCGGGATACCATGTTTACCTTGAAAGTAGCTTTCATCTTCATTTTCTTTCTATAATTCAGGAAAAAATAGCAAAAAACAGCATTTTGACCCCTATGTTCTATTTTTAGTAAGGGTGGACATGTTTTTCGACCAATCAAAAAATCCAAGCATTAACTTTTTGCAGGATACCCTAAGGAACAATCTTACCAAGTTTCATTTGATTTTGAATAGTAGTTTCAGAGAAGAAGATTTTTGAAATAATAACATAGAAATAGCAAAAAATGTCAAAAAAGGGCAATAACTCTAACATCAGTTGACAGGTTTTCACGAAAATCAGCACACAGTTAGCTCTCATCATGCTGAACACTTTCAACCTGCAGAATTTGCCGTAACCTAATGATTTTTGAGATATTTGCGAGACACTGTTGTTTGACCCCTATGTTCTATTTTTAGTAACAGCGGCCATGTTTTTCAATGAATCAAAAATCCCCACATCAGTTCTATGCAGGGTACCCCAAGGAACATTCATACCAAGTCTGGTTCTAATTAGTGAAGTAGTTTCAGAGGAGAAGAGTTTTGTATAATTGTTAACGACGACGACGACGGATGCCAAGTGATGGCAATAGCTCACATGGCCTTTGGCCAGGTGAGCTAAAAAGGGCATCATGCCATATACATGTATATTTATTTATGTCTGTTAAAATAAAATACTCTGGTTTCAAATTTTAAAATGCTACTTTTATTTAAAAGATTTACCAATTGAGAATTATAAAAAGACTAGTAATCAAATATATATAGTCACAGAAAATTTTTACATCCCTTAATTTTGATAAATACAAACTTCTGATTACAATAATACTAGTATACACATTAAAGCGATGTTCAAAATCAACTGTTAAGTTAAACAATAAATAATTTTAAACGGCAGGGGTTCGCCCTACAAAACATATGAGATAAAAGAATTTAAACCAGCTTTTAAGAATGTGGGTAATTTCAATGATTAAAATAGGTAACCCCCCCCCCCCCCCCCCCCATTTCTAGCAAATATTCATCCCCACTTTTTGAGTCTAATTTTTCAGCATGAAGAGCCATAGGAACATGCTATGTTTTTGCATTAAATCAATCTGATACATTTCCACTTAATCAAGATGCTGTTATTTTTCAAGAAATTAATTTTTAATTTTATGAAATTTTCTTTCACATTTTGGTACCCCTATACGGAGATTAACATAGAAACCAAATTGGTACTTAGCAGTCATCTTTCCATTGCTTAAATAATTATTCAATTAAACAATCGTATGTCTGCAGTGGCAGATCCAGAGGGAGGCATAAAGGCCTTTGATCACCCAAAAAAACATTTTTTTATAGATATATATGATTTTTTAGAAGCTTTGCTTGGCGTTTTTTTTTTTTAATCTTAAATTATATGTTTAAAAATCATAGCACAAAAATAAGAATACCAAAATCATGATTTATTTTAAATTTTTTGACCTGATAAAACATTTGTCAGGGACATATTTAATCTGAGAAAAAAGGCTGTATTAAACATAAAAGTTTACGTTGAAAAACTAACAAAAAGTAAACAGTACAGTTTACAGAAACATTAAAAGCACCATGATAATAAACTAACATAGCTTAAATAAAACATTCAATTACCCTGTAACAAAACTCAAATTTGTGCCAGCAATTTTCTTTTGTAAAATGAACGGAATCACATTAATAAACTTTGAACTTGTATCAAATGTTGAAGATTTGTAATAAACAAATGCATGCATAAAATTAAATTCATGATTTGAAGTAACATCCAGGTTTTTTTTTATTCTATTTGGGGGAGCAAAGTTTTACTATAAGCAATATATAAAACCAATAATAAAAGCATTTAAGTGAACACAATCAGAGCAAAAACACAGAAACTTAAACATCTGAGTCCTCGTCTTCATTACATGTAAACAGCAGACCTGGAATCTGACCGATCTTTGTATCAGTACCATTTCTACTATACTTAGATTTACTAAAAGAGAATCGGACAACACCAGTATTAATAGTTGTAGTGCCACCTTTCCCTTGGTAAGTATCAAGTCCTTCTGCGTTGGTAAGTTTAACTACGACTGTGTGCTTTTTACTGTTTGTGATACTGACTGGATGTTCTAAAAGCACAGGGTATGTGTGCTGAGATTCACTGGTCTTCAACCTTGTTCGTCGTGTGGCTACTTCATGATCAGCCAGGTCATACAGTGAACATGTGATGTCATAAACACCCTCACCTATGTATGACCCGTAGACCAGAACGCCATGCAGTGTGATTGGACGGTTGACTGTAAATGCAATAGCATCAGGTTCTCCACCACAGTACCAAGACCCATCTTCATAAACTGACTGATAGCGGATACAAGTTTGAATAGGACGAGTATCCTCAGCTTCCTTAGCATCTAATTCATCCAGCCTTTCACTGCGTTCATGAGTTGCAAATGTATTGCATTTGCTACCTTTCTGATAAAAATATTTGAACAATTCGACTTTTTCCTTGTCAGATAAAATATCCATTTCTGATATAACATCTGTGAAATATTCTTTACCCATGATAGGAAATCTTACCAAATACAACAGATTTCCTAGTTCTGCTCGTTGATTTTCACCATTAACTTCTTTTTCTTTCTTCCTACATTTGTTTGAAGCCCATTTCAGTACATTAGTCAGAATTGTTTGTTCATCAACTCTCAATAAATCATCCTGTAATATTAACTCCAAACAATGCGGACTGAGCTCTAAGAAGTCATTCGATGGCAAAACATCGGCAGCATGATTCCTTATGTATGCCAAACATTTTTCCTGTAAATCTTGTTCATCAAAAATGTATGACTGTTCAAAAATGGTACATATATTGTCCGCTGATCTATCTAATTCTAAATATTTTACACAAACTTTTACCAAAGACTGTACAGAATATTTTTTAGCAGCATACAACAATTGGAGAACAAGGTCTGGCTTAATGTCTGTGTCTTCACAGTATAAATATCTAAAAAGTAAATTAATCTCATTTAGTGACAATTAAAACACTTTTTCTATCACCTTCATAACCTATATTCTTTTGCCAGCTGTCAAAAATAAAAGAAGAATGTGTCAAATGCCCCCACTCAAGGTGGCTGATAATACTTGATAATACTTTCTGAGAGCATTTGATGTCACTGCTAGTTTTTAAAGAGTTCTATTGTTCTAGTCTTACATTGTAGGTATTTGCAATTTTCCAAGTTATGAAGGGGCATAACTCTAGAACTGTAAATGACTCACTGGCCAAATCCAAACTCTGTCTGCGTGTTGTGGTTCTTAGCATTGTGTATGAGTTTCCTAAAATTTGGATGAGGCAAACTTACCATAAGTTAGAGTGCAAAAACAACATTTTTTTGCAATTTTCCAAGTTATAAAGGGGCATAACTGTAGAACGGTAAATGACTCACTGCCCAAATTCCAACTCTGTCTGCGTATTTTGGTTCTGAGCACTGTGTGTGAGTTTCATAAAATTTGGATGAGGCAAACTTAAGTAAGAGTGCGGAAACAAAAAAATTTGCAATTTTCCAAGTTATAATGGGGCATAACTCTAGACCGATAAATGACTCACTGTCCAAATTCGACCTCTGTCTGTGTGTTGTGGTTCGTAGCATTGTGTATATATGAGTTTCATAAAATTTGGATGAGGCAAACTAAAGTTAGAGTGTGGAAACCAAATTTGCATGAAAGGAAAGATGGACAGAAAGATGTATTCCTTATGTTTGTAATGTTTACACATACAATCTGATCACTAAAAAAATGCAACAAATACCAATATTCCAACAAAATATTTACAATGCCAAATGTCTACAAGATAGATTGGTGAGCATACAAATATTTCAGATTAATACATACATTGCAATACTTTATCCTAATACCCATTGACTGCAATAATAAATTTGCACATTGATTTCCAAATTTATAGTAGGTTAAAGTTAAAACCAAAAAGTAATACATACTGTAAAAGAATTCTGAATACATTTGGTTCAATATCTGGTAAAGCTATCTCTCCACTGGTTTCTGCAAGAGGACCATTAAACATTGCAAAGAAAACACAACTTCTACTGATTAAAATGTATTTATGTGCTGAAATCCGGACCTTCTCCTCACCAACTAAAAATGTCACATCGCACTCAACATTATTTTCGAGCATATATCTGTTACATTCTGTCAATGACCTGGCTGACTGCCAATCTTCATCTGATGAAGCCATTTGATGAAGGTCTTATTCAAAATCGAACTGTAAACAGAAATGTTTTTTTTTAGTTTAAATGCTGAACTTAAAGTATATCAGTTTAATCTGTCTTCACTCTTCATTTTATATTAAAATTTCTAAAGCTCTGATATATTGTACATGAAGAAACTTTTATGATGTTAAAAAGTATTTTTTTCCCTTTAAAAATGAAAACTTACAAGTAAAATTATCCCCATCTTGGTAGATTTCTTGAATTATGATTGGCTTATGACAAATCTCTAAAAAAACTCATATACCAGCTGCTGCCCACTCATATATCCAGAGTGAGATGTTGCTACCCACTGTCCAATTTCAATAAAATCCCTGACCTATTGATATTGACTTCAAACATCAGAATAGTCATGGAGTTGAACAGTAACGTTAAACAGCAAGAACGATACTTCCAGATTTCTCCCGTTGTTGAAATAAAAAGTACAAAATTCGAAAAGTTGTAGAGTTCTACCACCAGTAATATGAAGTGCCACAGTCTCCTTATGTCAAACAAGGGAAAATGATTCAATGAAAACTAGAGGCTTACCTGGCTTCTATTATTTGAAAATGTAAGCTCTGTTAAATCCACACATCTGTTAAAGAAATGCTTAACGTCAAAGTGACCTTGACATTTGACCTTTGACCTAAGAAAAAGGGGGATCATTTGCATATGTCATTCCATATAGCATTGGTTACAATCTGCCCATTAATTCCTGAGCAAATGACAAAAAAGTAATTCCCCATATCCTTTCCACGGAAACTTTGAGCAGCTGTTGGGTGTGCAGCTCAATCTCAACCAAAAGTGGATCTTTTGTAGAGAGTATTGCTGTCATTAATCCTACAAAGTTTCAAAACCTTTCAAAGTGTAGTTTCAGAAGAGAAGATTTTTGAAAATCAAAGATGGCCTCTGACAACCATGTGCATCTAACCGGAACCAAGTGTGGTGTATCATTTGTAGAGGTCCTTCCATACACCATTCCTTTTAATTTTGTTACAATCAGTCAAGTATTTTCAGAAGAGAAGATCAAAATGTGAAAAGTTTATGGACGACGACGACAGACACAAAGTGACAACATCAGCTAAAAATGAGGATTGAAGGAGGGAAAAAGTGAAATTTTTATATCATAAATTAAAATAAGCTGTAACTTCTGATCTAATATTGACATGTTCTACATGTATAATACCACAACATGGCCCGATCAGACACAGATGACCTACTGTGTCAACTGTAAAGAGCCCCTGTGAATGGACTGTACGAATCCAGGTCTGTTCACCCAAAATTACATTCGCTCCCATTCACGTTCACCCTCTTTCACTTTCGGACCGCACACGTTCACCCCCTTTCACTTTCAGACCCCACACGTTCACACCCTTTTTGTTGAATAATTCTTTAATCGTGTTTTAGTTAGTGTATTGCTATAAATTTTTCCTATTGTTTCAAAATAGTGACATTCTAAAAACGTAAACGCGAAAGTGTGGGGTTGGAACGTATAGAGTGCAAACATGTAATGGGAGCAAACGGACCCGATAATGAACTGTACCCCCTTTGTTCGTGTATGCCAGTCTTCTCATCTGTATTTGCCATATTTCGAGTCCATAATTGATTTACTAAATTGGTATACTGTTTGCAGATAAAACTGTGCAACAGAAAGATGATGAAAGGATGGCATATTTACCAAAATCAAAGCTCAAATGACGAGCTAACACTCGCAAACTGGGAAACCATGGCCATACAGATACAGATCTTTTATTTTCCAATCACGGAGCCCATTATCAAATATAATATATAAAGGGAAATAACTCTAGAATGTTGTTATTTTGGCTACTTCTTTCTACTTTCAATGTATACTTTATTTTTCCTCCATGTTTTTAAAAACTTTTGTTTCTGTTTGTTACACACCAAAAGATCGGTTTGTAAATATTTTCTTTTCCACCAATAAATGAAAACAACAAGGCCCGTCGCTACCAATTGCTGTACAGTTTGGTAAGTATTCCTACTGCATGATAGAAAAAATAGGTGAACGGTAACCGCACTCAAACCTTAGACGATATTTTCACAAGTTAATTATACAGTATAGATGATGCTGAAAATGAAGGTATCACACCTACATCGTATGAAGTATTTAACCACTGTATTTTTCAAATCAAATCGCCTAAAGTATTTCTTTTTAAATTACAAGTCCTTAAAACATTTTGTAAAAACCGTGCGGACCACAATTTGTTACCCCAATATGACATACCTGAAATTTTATAAGCCCTCCCTATCAATGTTTTTTAAACCCAAAAGTAACAAATTTGGGGACATTACCACAAAGAAATAGGGTTTGTACAAGCCTACGTACTGGAAAATCTTCAAGGTACCATCCCCAGTGATTCCACCTAGTTTACTCATCATATTCTATATCAAAGAAGCATTTATAATTATAAAATATATAGTAATATATTATAACAGAAAATATATGAATTTTTCCATGGAGAAATGTTTGACTCATTCCTTATGTGATTGAAGAACATCACATGTTTTCTATACAAATGTAAACGTTTTTAATTGTTTATTTATTTGTTTAGTTAGGATTTTACCCGTTTTCAGCACACATTTAGCTATCTTCTACTTTCGTAAATCCCTACATTATTGAGGCACTTGAAAATCTGATGAATTTAATAATAATAATAAAATAGAATGTTCTAATCCTCCACCAGTTGAATAGTGTATTTACATCCACAAGTGCAAAGTTTTAAAATATTACTGTACACTAGTCATTAATAATAACTTTATTGTTATTAAACATTAATAATTATGTTAGTGGCAAACACAACACAAAATGTATATACACAAACACATAAAAGTACAAACTTTAGTACATGTTTAGATCGTCCACCTCACAACAGACTATAAGTACAGGCACCTGGGGATGGATTTAATATGTTACACCCCCTTTATTTCTCTGCCACCCTTTTTTGCAACACCATACGATCGTAATTATTAATTTTTTTTCTATTTGTCTTCATTTTATGAAAGGAATAAACGCAATATCACAATTTTATAGCATAAATCTTAATCAAGTGTCAAAAATTTCGTCGACTGATGCAGTATACTACATGTACTAAGAGAGAAGGTTTGCAACTCAATGTTTCCCACTGTAACGAAGAGGCCTGGATTGTTTCCAATTGTCTGCCTTGAATCAGAGTTTATTAACTTAATATTATAATTTATTAACAGTTTTACCCCGTATGAATGTTACGTTTGGACGTTTCGAATGAGAGTTAAATTTTACTTAAATTGGTCAATGAAACTTGATATATTAATACAATCCACTAAACACAGTTGTATTTAGTTAAACGTAAATAATTATGATTGTAGATAATAAACTAATAATTATTTAACTGAGTGAAATATTGTCTGAATATGAGAGGTGTGAAAGCGAGATATTGAATACAAATACAAATATTTTATTGGCACAAACTCATTTACAATAAATGGCAAAGGCCCATTATTACAACTTGATGTAACACAATAATTCCAGAAATCAAATTAAATTACATTGTTTCTAGTTTCAAGGCAATTATATATAAAGGAGGAAGATAATTTAAGGACCAAAGCAGATTCAATATTTAAAATTATTTTGAAGTCTGTTGTAGTCATTTTTTGGTAGATTTTTTGTTCATTTATTTAATTTGAACATAAATTCTGTTCGTTGTGTTGTAAATCCATCACACTTCAGTAAAAAATGTACTTCATTTTCAATTTGGTTTGTTTTACAAATTTGACAGAATCTTTTATCCCTAGGAATATTGAGATATCTTCCTCTTTCAATCATAAGTTGATGTGCACTTATGCGTAGCTTGCATATAGCAGATCTGTCACATCTATAAGTTAATAAATCAACATAAGGTGGACGTTGACCCATGTTATATCCACTCCTGAAAAAAGTAAGTTTAGGAGAATTACAGATAATTGAATTTTGATCCTGTAGACACTGATCTTGCATTCTTTGTTTTATATTATTTAAATGAGGTATTAATGAAAAATTTAAATCCGTTGGGTATGAGAACCCAACTTTTGTGTTAAGAACTTGATTCGATTGAATGATCAAATGTTATATTTATACAAGAGTTGCTTATATAGAGGGCATTAACATGATATATTGACTACACAAGGGACAGTCATATTGCCTGAAACATTGATAATGCCCGAGCCGCAGGCTTCTGTCATTTCTTTTGGTGGTATGCTGGTATATTGTACATTAGTAGTATATGGGCAGACAAAGTCGCATTTGTGGAGGCGCCGGAAGTGACGTCACCAGAACTGGACATGACCCGGAAATAGTTTGCGCGCACGCGCAACCGGAAGTAGTGTGTTTTTCCCATGATTTGTTTACGGAAGTGACGCAAGTCACGTACCGGGACCCGGATGAATGGTCTGCGAATGTGTAGGCGGAACCGAAAGTGGTTTGCTCAACCGGACGAAGTGTGTTTTCCCGCCATTTGTTTACGGAAGTGACGTAGGTCACGTGGTGGTAATCGGATGTGCTATGCTTGACTGATTATCTCCCCTTTTCCCGTGCTTCTCGGTCGTCTCTGGGGCGTTCATCGGTCTGCATAGATCTCTAGGGACTGATAATCTCACTGTTATGTCGAAGTTCGAGAGTATACGAAGTAAACTATTGGATTATCTCCTCTTATCCCGCTCTTTTCATCTGCGGGTGATGTTTTCTGTGAGGACCAAAGGTAGGATAGGATTATGTCCCCATACCTCCAAGTGATGCTGTCACCATTAGATCAATGGAGGGGTGTCTTTAGCAACCGCCTTAGCAACGGCGGTCCATTTGATTGCTCTATAATGCACTTCGTTTCTCTTCTCTTGCTCGATGTCGCTCTTCCCTGCTCGTCGCTACTCATGACCTTACTCACGTGCTCATTTCAGTTTTTTGGGGGCTACTTGTCACTGTTTTCGCTGCTGCTGCTGCTCATCGCTGTTTTTCTCTTGCTCTTTGCTGCTCAAGATATGTCACAGGTATACATTTATGACGTCTTTTTTTCCTGGGATTCGATAGTAGAATGAGCTCCGGCCGTCCTGCAAGTGCTTATATTAGCTACAGGTTCCTCAACGGCTTGTTGATTCATACACAAACGTTTGGCAAAATATTCGTTTCGAGATTGTTGCATTTCAGATTTCACTTTTCTGATGAGGTCTCTATTAAGTCTTATCCACTCGATGTCAATCGTTCTACACCCCTTGCAGATATTTATGTTTATATTAGAGTTATCATTCTTTCCATTCATTCATTGTTTTGTATTGTAGGGCATCTATCCATTTCTTTATATGTTGGACGTCAAATAAAAGATGAACTATCTTTACGTCTGTTTGTTCATGCCTATACTGAGCCATCTTCCCAAGTCAGGGTTTTGTATCCACGTTCTTTCCTACAAACCTCTGACATCACACATTCATATTTTGCGGGTCGGAAGCGAACAATTTTCATTGGTTCTTCTCAAGGTTACGAGAGAATCCATTTGCGTCGTAGGTAGAATTTTCTAGATCACACACCAGGCGGCGATATATTCCACCGGCAAAATATGAATGTGTGATGTCAAGGGTTTGTAGGACGAACGTGAATACAAAACGCTGACTTAGGAGGATGATACGGAGCTAGCAGCGGTTACAAATATACTGATTTTGTTTGAAAAAAAATATCATTTGTAAGTCTCAAACAGTCAGGGTTTTGTATCCATGTTCGTTCCTACAAACCCCTGACATCACACATTCATATTTTGGCATTTTATCGTATAAGGTTTACCGCAATATACTTGAGTTGTGACCCTGGCCTCATTTTCATGGTTCACTGATTTCATAAATGTAAAATCTGCGTCCAAGTTTCGTGGTTAAATCCATTTCTCAGCAACTTTAATGCCTAGGCAAACAATATTTGGTCTGTAGATAGTTCTTAGTGGGCACATGCCAGTCTGACACCTGGCTTTGGACCTTGACCTCAATTTCATGCTTGAGTGACTTTGTCACATTTTCGTGGTTAAATTCATTTCTCAGCAACTAGTATACCTAGACCCACCATATTTGGTCAATAGATAGTTCTTGGTGGGTACATGTCAGTCTGACCACAGCCCTTTGACCTTGACCTCAATTTCATGCTTGAGTGATCTGCATCACATTTTCTTGATTAAGTCCATTTTTCAGCAACTGTAATACATAGACCCACCGTATTTGGTCTATTGATAGTTCTGGTGGGTGCATGCCAATCTGACACATCTCTGGACCTTGACCTCAATTTCATTGTTGAATGACTTTCATCCAAGTTTCTTGATTAAGTCCATTTTTCTGCAACTGTAATACCTAGACCTACCGTGTTTGGTCTATAGATAGTTCTTAATTAGTGGGTACATGCAAGTCTGACACCTGTCTCTGGACTTTGACCTCAATTTCATGCTTGAGTGACTTTGTCACATTTTCGAGATAAGGTCCATTTCTCAGCAACTTTAATACCTAGACCAACCATATTTGGTCAATAGATAGTTCTTAGTGGGTACATGTCGATATGGCACCTGCCTTTTGACCTTGACCTCAATTTCATGCTTGAGTGACGTGTGTTACATTTTTTAGATTAAGTCCAATCTCAGCAACTGTGTAACCGATGCCCATCATATTTGGTCCGTAGATAGTTCTTATTGGATACATGTCAGTCTAACACCTGTCAGCTGAACGTGACCTGAATTTCACGCTTGAGTGACTTAATTTTTCATGAATTAGTCTATTTCTCAGCAACTGTACTACATTTGTAACTAGACCCACAGTATTTGGTTGATAGAAGTTCTAAGTATATACAACTTTAACATCTGACACCTTACCTTTGATTTCTATTTCATGCTTGACCGATTTGTTTCACGTTTTTGGAAAATATCCATTTCTCAGCAACTGCAATACATAGACCAACCATATTTGGTCTATAGATAGTGCTTGGTGGGTACATGGCTGCCTGAGACCTTGACCTGAATTTTAGACTTGAGTCACATTTTCATGATTAAGTCCATTTTTCTGTAGCTGTAATACCTATATCCAAATTGACCTCAATTTTCGGCTTGAGTGACTCTTGTCCATTTCTCAACAAATGTTATAAATGTATTACATAGACCTACCATTTTTTTCTATAGATAGATGGGGGCCATAGATTTTGGTGGGTACATACCAGTCTGAGACATGTCAGCTCGCCCTGGACACAGTTTTAGGCTTGAATGATATGCATGAGATTTTTCAGACAAATTACTATTTCTTTTAACTCATTTTCCTTTGACTTGCAATGGCGGGTATCAGATAATCATTATTCTGTGTCCATGTGCATACTCAGGCGAGACATGTAGTGTGTCCGCTCTTGTTTAATTAAAACGGTTTTAATATTTACTCTTCTGTTTAAAATGTGACTAGGTGAAATATAAAAAAAACAATATACTTTCAATGCAGCTAAACCAAGAGTTAACTCCCTCTTTATCCAATGTTTTGATAAAGAAAGCACTTCTTTTAATAGATTGTTATTAGAGTTTTCTAAGCTAGACCATAATTTAATCATGTTTATAATCACACTGAAGAATAAAGGAAATCTGCCAATCTCAGCCATTACAGCAGACTCCAAGAATAAATGTACTAGCTTTTATGTTTAATTTCTCTATTTCACAGCTGTTACATAGTTTATAGAAAGACAGAGGAGACTTCATTTAAGATGAGTAAAATGAACCCCATATATCTGAACCATATAATAATACAGATTTAACCGTATGATGAAAAATATGTAAAAATGTCTTTACACTTGGCCTATTCTTGCCAAGACATTTTGAAAACTTGAAATATGCTTTCGAACCTTTATTAAATATTTCTGATTTAGCAAATGCCGAAAAATTGACACCAAAATAACAATAGTTTCTATCATTTTCGATATCATGGTCATCTATTATAAATTGATAAGGCAAAACTCTACCTCGTGAATTAAATGCAAACATTTTGTCTTCTTAAAATTTACTAAAGGCTTCCTCCTAGCGCAATAATCTAGTCCATTTATTATTATTTGTCTTAACACACAAATCTGTTTTCATATAAATGTTTTTTATTATTGTATAAAACTTGTCGCTTATACCTATTTCTCTCAATTTAAAAAACAAACCAGCATGCCAAACGGAGTCGCCTTTGAACTCTACCAAACATGTCATAAAGTGGTTTATAACCTTTTTAAGTGTGTTCCTCAACTAAAGTTTTTAAGAAGAACATAGTGATATGATGTTCGTTTTTCCTTATAGTAAAGTCAATTTGTTCTTCATGAATAATTCCATGCTGTTGTAAAAAATCTAGAATTAAGAATTTAAGTAAATACCTTATCAACAAAGCTGTTGATAGTTATACCTCTATAATTTGAACATCATCTTTTGTTCCTTTTTTATATATGGGATTTATATAACCTTGTCCCCAGGCCAACGACTAGGACGGATAAATTCCAGAGGTAACGATAACATTAAACAGTTTATGCAGTCAGTCTAAAAGATAAAATTTGTCTATGTTTAATCATTTCATTTATTATAACTTCAAATCCGGATGCGTTGTTGTTTTTCAGGCGTAGCTAGGATCGATTTACTTATCTCGGTTTTAGTAATAATATAATTTAATTCATTAAAATTTTGGAATTACATAGAATTATAACTGTATATATAATTTGTAATAACAACAGAAAAACCTTAAGACTAAATCTTGTTTAAATTTTGTGAAAGTGATGATTTAGAATTTTTGCACGTGTGTATTTTCGGTATGAGTACGGATGTGTATCACACATTTTTTTAATCTTCCTTCATACGCACCCACGAGCTACTTCCGGTTTATTGAACTTTTTTATCTGTTGAAGGACAAATTTTGGAGGAAAGCCTCCCTGGAACACAAAATATAAGGTCGTAAAAATATATACGAAATAAATTTTAGAAAAGTGAAAGTACGAGTTTATACATTGTCTTCTGCAAAAACTAAATAATTAACACCTGTACTGTCAATATGAACGACACCGACTCAACTCATGTTCCGGTTATTTTGATAGAAAATGTCAATCCAAATGTCAGGCAGATGGAATATGCAGTGAGGGGTCCGATTGTTGCAAGGGCTGCGGAGATTGACAAGGAAATCAAAGAGGGAGAAGATAAACCCTTTGAAAAGGTGTTGCCAGCAAACATTGGAGACTGTCATGCCACTGGACAAAGTCCTATTACTTTCATCAGGCAAGTTTTAGCAATATGTACATATCCTGATCTGATGAGAAATCCTGATTTTCCTTCAGATGTTAAAGAAAGGGCACAACGCATATTGGATGGTTGTCGTGGGAAGAGTGTTGGTTCTTACAGTGCTAGTCCAGGTATAGAGGTTATACGAAAAGACATTGCTGCATACATTGAAAAGCGTGACAGTGTAACTAGTAAATGTGAAGATGTTATATTATGCACAGGTGCAAGCGATGGCATCAAAACAATTCTGAGTATGCTGATGACTGGAAAAACTGGTACAGAAAGAGCTGGAATAATGATCCCAGTTCCACAATATCCACTGTATTCTGCAACACTTACAGAATATAATGCTGTAGCTATACCCTACTATATGAATGAAGAAAAGAACTGGTCACTTGATGTAAGTGAACTCAGAAGAGCAATAGAAGAAGCTAAACCTAAATGTTTACCTAGGGCTATATGTGTGATAAATCCAGGGAATCCAACAGGTCAAGTTTTAACCAGAGAAAATATTGAGGATATCATTAAATTTGCTCATGATGAAAGATTAATGATTTTATCTGATGAAGTTTATCAACACAACATCTATGCCGAAGGGTCACAGTTTTTCTCTTTTAAGAAGGTGCTTATGGAATTGGGACCACCATACAATAGACATGAGCTAGCTTCGTTTATGTCGGCATCAAAGGGATACATGGGAGAGTGTGGTTTTAGAGGAGGATACTTTGAAGTTATAAACTTGCATCCTGATGTGAAAGCTTGTTTGTTGAAGACTATTTCTGTCAAACTTTGTCCACCGGTCACTGGACAGGCTGTTATTGACTGTATAGTAAATCCACCCACTTTTGGAGAGCCATCTTATGAAAATTTTATCAAGGAAAAAGAGTATGTTTTGACCCAGCTAAAAGAGAAGGCTAAGTTAGTTACAGAACTTTTCAATTCAATAGAAGGAATCAAGTGCAATCCTGTACAAGGTGCTATGTATTGTTTCCCCCAACTATTCTTTCCACAAAAATTGATTGAAGCAGCCAAGGCGAAAGGACAGAAACCTGATTCATTTTATTGCTTTTCTTTGCTAGAAGAGACAGGACTGTGTGTTGTACCAGGAAGTGGATTTGGTCAGAAGGAGGGCACATATCACTTCAGGATGACAATTCTACCACCACTTGATGAGATAAGAAAGGTCTTGGAGAAGTTTAAGGAGTTTCATCTGAAATTTTTATCCAAATATAAATAGATGATTAAGCAGTAAGTTTTTACAAAATTTTAGAACATAAGGCTTAAAAATTTAACTTTTTGGTGGATCCTATCAAAATTTAGTATTTCATAATATTACATTTGTGTACATTGAATGTTCACAAGTACATGTAGGTACTTTACTTGAAGTTTATTGTCCCCTGCCGCAACGCGGTGCGGGGTAATAGAAACGTCAGGCGTCTGTGTGTCCCTCCGAAATTGTATGTGCCCTCACACTTACATTTCTCAATGAAATTTTATACAATTTATATTATAATTGTGATTTAGTATTATTTTGGTCAAGTTCGAATTTCAGTGCTGTACCATTATTTTTTTGTTGGGAGTTATTGCCATGTGGCAGGGGACATTGCAACGCTGTTTTTGTTTATTATGACTTTATAAATAAGTTGAGAAAACATGTATTTGCTATATAATATCTGTTCTAAATATGTAAACAATACATGTACATTTACTGCTGATAAAAAATTTCTTACAAGAACAAATACAAATACATAAAAAGAAGGAAAAATAATTCAAACAAGACAGTAAAAAATTACAAAATATACAAATAATTTGAGTTAAGCTCATAAAAAAGTAATACTTGCCATTTTAAAATCATTGTTAAATTAATTCTTCTTTTTTTGCAGAGATGGTGTTAATTCAGATGCACATGTTTTCTTGTTTCTGATCGTCAAGATAGATACAATAAATTATTGTAATTTCCAATAATCCTTGACTCCAGTGACAAAACCTTGTCTTTCCAAATTAAATCTAGTGAAGATTTACCAAAGCATACCAGATATTTCTAAGAATTACATGTACCAACACTTTTTGTTGTTTCCAGATAAACTGCAGCCAATGTTATCAATGCAAGGGAATCTGCAGATGCTGTAATATTGTTAAATTTATGTAAACACCTTTTGATATGATGACTGCAATAGTTTATTTTGATGTTGTGATTATATAAAATTTGTATAGGTTGCATCTTCCTTAATCCAGTATTAAAAAAAACAGTTGATCTAAAATTATAGTTATTTTTGTTATTGAGTATCTTTTTTAAATTTGGATGATGATTCAGTTTTGGAAAACCATATTGTATTGTACCAAGGAAAAATTCATGGATATGTATTATTTTTAAAATTTTCATCAATGTTTGCAGGACAATATTAGTGAGAGAATGGCTTTGTTATTCTTAATTTTGATTTTTAGGATTTTTTAAAAATGAAAATAATGTTTGTTTCCCCTCGCCCAACCAACTCAGTGAAAACCCAGCCGCCACAAAAGTTTTTATTTCTTTTTTTTTCGTAACATTTTTTTTTAATTTCCTGATCACTATTAGAGTCAATCCTGGACCCAATTTGCACTTTATTATGACCAGAAGTTTTTTTTATTGGATTGGATCTAAAATCAAGAGAGTTTACAATTAGATAATATTGAATTCTGTTGAACAAAAAAAAACTATTGACCTACATACCATCTTCTGAAATGTAAGGTTGGGAAAGGGGAAACAAACATATTTTTTAATGTGACCTTACTCAAAATAAAAAATATTTTTTCTTGTTATAATTTGATGTATAAATGGCTTGAATACATTTTAACATATCTTCATAGTTGATTCAATAATGATGATTTGTTTTCCAGAGTAATATTCTTCATTAATTATTAGAAATGTTGTTTATTTTTTTGTTGTACATATTTTATGTACATATATAGCAATAGTAGCGAAATGTTAGATTTAAAGTATATGTATCTGGACTACATTATTTTTAAAATTTTTAGTCTGTTTTTATTAACTTTACAATATTAATATTTAATGTTAACAATTGGAATTTCTTACACTAGATTTATAGAACCAGTTCGGACCAGTTTGATTCAGATCAGCCCTCAAAGTACTCCCTTTTTAATGTGACACATAGCAATATATCATAGCAGATTGAGGGCTGATTAAATCAAACTGAGTTAGAAATTTTGTTTGGTCAAGGTACAAGGTCATACACTTCCCTTTAATTTACTAATGTTGTGTTAGTGACATGTACCAATTTGTATATTATTTTTAACTTTTAAACAAAAAATTAACTTATAAATATTATTAACTGATCTGTCAGAAAAGTAGGTTAAAAAGATACATACATGTATGCTATTAAAGAAATAATTCATTGATGCAATGCTCTATGTTTATTTTAACATGGGTAGGCATTATATTTGTTAATATTTTACACCTCACTATCCACGTTAAAATATGCATAGAGAATACCATCAATGAATTATTTCCATTCTAATAGGTCATTATGCATCATTTCTGTAATCAAAGTGAACCCTGCAAGATGTCATTTATGGGCAGCCATGTTGATTTTAACAAGGCAAGAACTTTCACAGAAAAAAACTTAACATGTTTTAAAACAAACAAATTAAAATCAGACTTACATTTTTGTGAGATTTCGACTGTAACAGTTATAATTTTTGTATTTTGAACTTGGTTTTGTTGGCAAAGAGAAGAATGTAAGATAGATTCATGGGAATGGGAGAATGTACATTTAACTTTGAAGTTTTATTTTACATTTGTATCAACAAAATACCACAGTTTGGTGCCTTATAGCGATTTCATTTGTGATATAGCTTTACATCAACAATGCAATAATAATTGTTCCATTAAGAACAGGGGTGGGGTTCTATATCAAAAGGGGCACACCATATTAGAATTATTTTTGCATTTCAACGTGTTATTTTAGATCAGTTACCTTGAATAGTTCTATACATTCTATACATGTACATGTATTGTTTTGCATTTTTGACCATAGTAAAACTGAGTAAGTCATTTCAAGTATATAATACCATATTTTAGTTAGTTGACCTTTTTCAGAAGTCATCACCATTTTAGTTAATTTTATTTTTGGTTTTGTTGTTTATTTGATAGTCAATACTTTTTGTTACAGTAATAACCCCCTTTCAATATATCTTCTGTTGTCTCCCCTGATTTATATATTATTCTGTTATTGAATTATGGGACATGTTTTAGCTACTGAGTCTTGCTTGTATGTATATGTAAATCCTATTCTACAAGTGATTTGATCTCGAAAATGCCCTGGACAATTGTAACCTTACATGTACAAAATGTATGGGATTGGGAAAAAGTCCTATTAGAAACCAGGGAAAGTGATAAATTGAAAAGGGGTAAATTTTATTTGATTATTATTTTGATTTGTTTTGTAGTTAATGGTGAATTATTATATGGCTGTCTAAGACAGGATAAACTGTATTTTTTATGTTTAAGCTATGTCTCTACCTATAGCACAGACTTGTCATGCACATCAGGATTTAGTTTCTTTCAGATAATTAAAATTTGTGGCCTGAATGATCTGATTAATTTTTGTTCAGTGTTTGCAATTTTCTCATATTTTTACAAAATTCTCTGCATTTTATTTAAAAGGGAAATGAAACTTTATTTCAGTTATGATGATTTAAATTTTTTTCTGAAAAATAACTTTTTTTCTGTTTATAAATAAGTCAGCAATTAACAACTGCCAAATTGCATAACACTTCATTGCATTATTGCAATACATGATGGAAAGGTCCTTTTAATATCACTGTGCACCTTTAATCACTTTTTCAAAGACTGAATCTAGTAAAATTTGTTCTGGACAAGGTAAAACTATGTATACAGGATTAGTAACAGGTACATTTATACTTTGTCTAATTTAATGAGTCATGTAAAATTTATACTTCGACTAGCCAGAAACACTATTAAATGTTTTGATGCAAATCGTTCTCTTTGGTAGTTTCCATCTGGTCTATTTGTAATGTCAGATTTAAATGTGAAAAAAATGGACCAATTGTGTCATGTCTGTCTTTAGAAATGATTTGGTAAACCGATGTTATTTTAATTTGTCTCTGAGTAAATTTAGTATTAATTTTTATTTTATGTAACTACTAACAATAGTTATTTATGCAGGATTGTGTATAACACAACATATGTATTTATTTTTTAACTGGAGAATTCCAGTTTTCTCTAATTTGGTGCATATAGGAGTTAATTGTTTTTAATTGTTATTATGTTAATTCTGTATATTATATCTTAACCATATGTATTTGTTGTCTGTTAACATGAACATGGTTATGTTAAATTGTTAGATATTTTTAACCTAGTCTCTCAAAGTAACTCAACTCTGTCTAGGTAAATTGATTGTTTAAAGCTCAGGTGAAATCAGAGGGTGTAGTTTTTCTTTAAAACAGTTTCTAACCTAAAATAATATCTATTTCATAATGATTTTTTTTATTTTACACTTAAATGCGCTCGAGTTTGGCGAAAGGATGTTCGACACAGTAATATGACAAAACTGTTTGCGATGGATAAGAAAAGTAACGGCCATTTTCATTGGTCGATTCAACCATTCTATCAAGCCCCCCCCCCCCCCCCCAATAACACTATGTATTATAATGGGATTTTGAACGCATGTTCTTTTTTGTTCTTTCATTGTTTGATATGTCTGTGTCTAAGCCATTTTCCCAAATAAAGTATTAAAGCCTTTTTAATTAATTAAATTAAAAAATATTATATTTCAACAAATTCTAAAGTGGGAATGTATGTATTTTGTGCACAACACTGTTTTAGTACAATCAGCTTGAATGGCCCGATAAAGCTGATCTATCTTTTTTCCGATTTTGAAAATTGGTCCCAATTTAAAAATGTAATGTAGTACACAAAGAGTTGTGATAATTCAGCCTTCCCCCGCATATTCAGGACAAGATATTTTCATGTGACTCGAATTATGAACTTATATTGACATGCCTTGTGGAATTTACATGTACATACAAAATCAGGTTGCATATATTCATATCTGTTTTACGGTCCTTCTGTTCTTGTGTCTTTCTTCAAGGTTTCGTATTTGTTTTTAGGACATTTGATTTATAAGCAAACCATTGAAAATTCAAAACAGAAACGATAATCGTACGCACCAAATTTAATTTCTTGTACTACAATTGCACTGGACAGACAAACTTAGCTCCAGGTCAACATGTCATCTATTGTCACAACAACCCGACTCATTTAGTGCTTATTCCGATCAGAATTTTCTTTTGTTTGTTGACCCTTATTATGAGGAAAAAAATGCTTGTGGCAGTTCCTGTTCAAGGTCAGGAAGGATATCAGTTTTTCGTTAGGGAACCAAAATTTTGAGATGTTTTCGGATTGAATATTCATTTTCACCTTTTACTAATTCCGCTTATTCATTTTCAAAATCTTTGTGCCCTCCACCTCCCAAAATAAAAAAAAGGTTGTCCCCTTATTTGGAAATGTGAAGTTTGCAAATGTCTTGCAAATATGTATCTACCAATGTTGATTGTACTCCGGGATTTTACTAAAAACAGTGTTATGCACAAAATATACACATTCCTGATTTAGAATTTGTCGCTATATAATATTTTTTTATTTAATTTTTTAAAAAGCTCAAATACTTTATTTGGACCAATGGTTTAGCCACAGACATAAGCAAACAATGAAAAATGAAACAATACAAATAAAGAAAGTACACGTGTTCAAAGGCCCATTGGTGCATCGTGTGTAAAAATCTCTTCATACACAGTGTTCTTGGGCTGGGCTTGATGGTTTATTTGAGATCGAATGGTTGAATCAACCAATGAAAATGACCATTCAATTTCTTATTTATCGCAAACAGTTTTGTCAAATTAATGTTTCAAATATACTTTCGCTAAACTTGAGCGTATTTACATGTAAGTGTACAGAACATTTTAAATTTTATTACAATGATTTGTTTTTTTCTACTTCTTAATGCTTTTATTTGAAAAGATATCAAATTTCACATGTAGAGAAGGAATTAATGAAATTATGCTCATGTGTATTTCAATTTCAGTAAGCCCTGCAAGTAAAAAAGAATTTAAATTATTTAAGTTGACATCTACAGAGTACAAGACCCTTTTTTATCGTTTTCCCAACAAGTCCATTATAGCATATAATATATGTCTTTGGCCTAGTTTTGCAAAGGTATTATTTATTTTTCATGTGCCTTTAATGTGTGATATTATAAAGCAATTGGTTGACCAATCCTTACTGTGATCATTGTTTATTTCTTCTACCAATGGAAACATTTAGTTATTAAGTATTGAATGCTGGATAATTTCATTTTTTATTCATGATTTAATGGTTGATATAATTGGAAATGTTGTGCAGTATGATAAACATATAATATATAATCAGAAAATTTATTAATTAAGCCACATCAAATTGATTTTTAGTTCTTTGGATTTTTTTATTGCACAAATGAGTGCGAGCAAGCAAAATTTTAATTTTAATTTTTTTTCTTGAGAACTAGGTTTTTATGGGCGAAGATCAAATTTATGTGTACACAATTTCCTTCAGTAAAAGATTGCAAAAATCTTTAAAAAAATCCCAATTTTTACAAAATTTAAGGAGCGGGCAAACAACTTTTGTCTCCGCAGCGACGAAAAGTAATACCTAGACCCACTGTATTTGGTCAATAGATAGTGCTAGGTGGATACATGTTAATCTGACACCTGCCTTTTGACCTTGACCTCAATTTCATGCTTGAGTGACCTGCATCACATTTTCTTGGTTAAGTCCATTACTCAGAAACTAGAATACCTAGACACACCATATTTGGTCAATAGATAGTTCTTAGTGGGTACATGTCAGTCCGACACCTTGCTTGGGACCTTGACCTCAATTTCATGCTTGAGTGACTTTGTCACTTTTTCATGGTTAAGTCCATTTCTCAGCAACTAAAATACCTAGACCCACCATATTTGGTCAATAGATTGTTCTTTGTGGACACATGTCAGTCTGGCACCTGGTTTGGGACCTTGAACTCTATTTCATGCTTGAGTGACTTTGTCACTTTTTTGCTGTTAAGTCAATTTCAAGAAAATGATCATAACAAGAGTGGACACTGTACATGTTTACTTTAAGTTAAATGTAGTGAAAACTGTTAAAGAAACCTATGAAGCTCATAAGCAAAATTAACCAAATTTTCAGTCTGAATGCACGCACCTATTATGTGAAACAACTTCTAAATGTTTTTATCTGTGTCAACATATGATAGGTACCTACCTTTAAGAAGGATTTTGATGTGTTAAATTAATCAAAACAGAAACAAAAAATAGTCAGATATAATATATAAATTTTGAATTGGGTTGAGGGGACTTTGAAGCAATCTGAAAAAAGCTGGTGGAATGTGATTGTGAATCTCAAAATTGATTAGTCACTGACAATTAAATATGTATTTTTGGTGGAAAGAAATGGGTAAAAAATCATGTCCTTAATGATCCATTGTTAAAATGGTCAGAATTATCACTTTGTTGTCCTTCACAAGTAAAAAAAGACTCAAATGGTTGCTCACTTTTGATTGAACATGGTGTTTCTTCTGCATCTGCAAATTTCTGTGCATTTACACAGCACGGTATGACTGCATCAGTTTTTCAACAGATTTTTGTAGGTTACATGAATCAAGAATTTTTAGATTAAGTTATAGGAACTTTTATAAAGAGAATTGTAACAATTTTAGTACCATGCCAAAGATTTATTGTAGATACGATCAGAGCTTTAAGATTATAATTGTTATACATTTTCAAATTACCTGCTTGTAAAATGGAATCAGCATTTATTACTTTATTTTAGTCGCTTTCTTGTATTCAATTGTTGCCAGCATTTGGAATAAAACAGTAATTGCTTTTACTACATTTTATTATTTCTCAAAGTTTCAAAGTGTTTATATTATGAAATACTTTAACAAAGGATGAAAATGAATCTTTGTTGATCTGTACATCTACCATAACTTCATTTACAAGTCTGTTATTCTAGTTCCCTGGTTTACTGAATAAAGAACTGGGACTGGTTTTTAATTCACCTCTAGATATTGGAGGAGGGGGTCACTTTTAATAACTGCAGTGGGCATGCATATCCACACCTTGGTTAACGTTAATATCTAAGATCATATCTTAATTATATACTATAAGCAATAGGATCATATGATTTTGTATGGGAGGAGGCATGCATCCAACAAGTATTAGGTTACTGTGACTAAGATTTCATACTCCACAGACTTTGATGAAGAGATATAGGATCATGTTTATCTTTTTAAGCAAATATTATGCTGACAAAGGACACAAGCCTGCTGGCTTTGTTTAACACCAAATCTTGGTTTATAATTCTGTATATGGTTGTCCAGAGCCATGGACCTTCAGTAACCGTCTCACATGTATGCTTATACCAACCGCAAACGAAGTTTGGGGTATATAGGTTTCAATCTGTCGGACAGTCTGTCCGGAAAACGTTGTCAGCAACTACGCCTACATTTCTTGCAGGATTCTCATGAAACTTTCTGGAGTGTGAGAGGGCAAATATACCTAAGGATCAAATCAAAAGACGTAATCCATTGGACAGACTTGATAATATCATACCTATAAACACAGCACATCAAATTCTTTAAGTTATTTTTGTAAAAAAGAAAAAAGTTACATTTTATAATTATTTACTTACATAAATGTATACAAATATAACTGAAACAAAACAAGTGTAAAATACGTTCATATACAGCACTAATACATGTAAATATCACAGAAGTTTGATAGCACTATAAAAGAGTCATTTACGAAAAAACCATTAAAGTTTAATGCAACGGTCTTTGTGTCATTTGATTTTACAGGAGTAACGTCAAAACCAAAAGTAGGTATACTTGCTAACACTGGAGCCATATCGCCTGTTTCATCGAATAACCTTCTTGAAAGCATATTGAATTGTCTTTTGAATTGATATTAGTAAAAGTAAATATAGTTTATTTATGGAAGAATTTGGTGCATCATGAAACATATATACTTGAGCTTGATTGACAAGTCAATCATCTCTTTTGCCGAACCGTGCTCATCTCATTACTCAAATTACAAAAATAATGTTCACCTCCGATCAACATGTTCAAGGTAAGTAAGCTTCCCAAATTAATACAGATGAGAATTATAGATTTTTTAATTTACTGCAAACACGCACCCAGTGCTTTGAGTGCCTAGAATAACTTACCTCCAGACAAAAAATTTAAAACATCTCTTTCTTCACGAGAAAAAATGGATAAGGAAATAATAAAGCCTCCCAGTCCGCTATGTTCATGTCGTGATACCATTGATTAATTGACATTAGTTTTACTTTTCTCCATTATAAATGCTACAGTTCCATGTTTGTCTCTTATAATGAGACATCCACATGTTTGTCCTTTACATGTATATGTGAGACATTTCTATTTTTGTCCCTTATATATAGACTATAATAATCAGTCATGGTCTAAGATGTAAGATGGGACAATTCCACCCGAGGGTTCACATTTTCCGGTCAGAAACGAGGCTTGCCGAGTTTCTGATGATGGAAATTTGAAATTGAGGCGATGTTAATTTCAACGTTATCGTACCATTTGTGCGAAGTTGTGTGTTTTCTAAGGTTCTAGCATTGTGACGTGATGTTTTTTTGCATTGTTACGTCAATGTAGGTCATGTGATGTGAGATCCATGAATCTCACACTGGTGTCACACACGGGATATAACTGTCCCAAACACATAGAAATGTGAGAATATAATAATCAGTCATGGTCTAAGATGTGAGATGGGACAATTCCACCCAAGGGTTCACATTTTCAAGTCAGAAACGAGGCTTGTCGAGTTTCTGATGATAGAAAATGTGAACCCGAGGGGGGAATTGTCCAGTCTCACATTTTTTACCATGACTGATTATTTTTCTCACATTTCTCGGCCGAATATTTAAAGAAATAAACATGGCCGCCATGACACGAAAATGCGCTCTATTAAACTAGACATCTTAGTGCAAAATAAATAACATATTTGAAAAGATCGTATGCGTTTTGATTCTGTACCAAAGGTACAAAACTTTCAAAAGATATCTTTTAGGTTGCACTTCAGGGGTTTTCAAATTGAAGCGATGTTAATTTCGACATTGTCGTACCATTTCTGCGAAGTTGTGTGTTTTCTGACGTTCTAGCATTGTGACATGACGTTTTTTTGCATTGTTACGTCAATGTAGGTCATGTGATGTGAGATGCATGTATCTCACGCCGGTGTCTCACACGGAATATACCTGTCCCAAACACATAGAAATGTGAGAATATAATAATCAATCATGGTCTTAGATGTGAGATGAGACAATTACACCCGAGGGTTCACGTTTTCCAGTCGGAAACGAGACTTGCCGAGTTTCTGATGATAGAAAATGTGAACCCGAGGGTGGAATTTTCCAATCTCACATTTTTTACCATGACTGATTATTTTTTTCACATTTTCGGCCGAATAGTTAAAGAAATAAACATGGCCGCCATGACACGAAAACTAGGCAACCTAGTGCAAAATATATTACATATTTGAAAAGAATTGTATGTATAGTGAAAGTAAGCGCATATAGAGGAAGTCAAAATCAGTATAACGTCGTGATGAAAAATTGCTCTTTTTACTCATCACAGAACATATTCTTTACTTGTTTGCGATTCCTTTGACAGCTAACGACTTTTTGTTTTTGTTTTTCAAAGTTTAGTTTCAATAAGCTGAAAGGATTCAAACCAGAAGGCTTAATTGAATTTTCCCATAGCATCCTATGTTCAAACAAGGTGAGGAAAATCAGAAGGCATCCATGAATCATAAATCTAGATACAAAGACAATACCGAGATGACGAAGGATGATGACAAACAAACGACAGAAACACAACATAAAAATTGAAAAATGATGATCAACATGGATCACACCAAAACAATATGCTCAACATGCTTGGCATACCGGGTCTTCGGACACATTTTGTGGAAGGACAACCTAAGGGCTATCCTCGCATAGCATAGTGCTTTCAGATAAGAAGGCTTTAATTGAATGTGTCCATAGGGTTCTATGTTAAGGAAATAAATGTTTGGTTATTTGCCTCTAAGTTTGATCAATTTATAAATTTTTGTCACAAGTAAACTTGGAAAAAGATGAAGCGCATTTATTAAGTTCATTAAATTATATATTTATGTCGCATTCTAAACAAAAGTTACGACTCCCTAACATGCATAGATATATTATCCTTTTTGGGCGTTTGAATTAAAACCCAAAAATGTTTCCTTAGCAATAAGTTATCAGGTGGTATAACTTACCTTATACTGTTTTATATCTTTTTAGGATACTTTCACGCAATTATTTAATGAAAAAACGAGTAAGAAATACAAAAAAAAACAGTTTTAATTAATATTTGTTACATCTTTATGCTAATTCATGTTTGCAAATACACAGGCACTTTGTTCAGAGCTGAATACCAATGGAGATGAACACTCGTGGATTGTAGCAACACCGTTACTACACATGATGAATCTTCTAAGCATTCCTTCATCGGCGAAGTAGCCGTTACCTAAAGTTAAACAATCAATCAGTTTGCCCCCATTAGCTTTTGGTATTCCATACTGACTAGTACATGCTCCGTTGTAAAAGAATTCCCGCAGTCCATAAAAATCAAAACCACATTCCGATAAACCAATCATCCTCTCCTGTAGACATGTGATATAGTTAGGTGACACTGGCTTGCTTGGATGTTCGTAAACGCCATCTTGTTTGCCTTTACAGCTAGGATATAAATTGGAACACGGCTCTGAGTGGCTTGATGTAGGTTTGTTCTTCGAATATTCGCCTTAAAAACAGTAAACAAGCAAGTGAGCCAAGGGTGTCTGGGTAATTGATACCCTATTCAATGAAATAAGAAAGGTCATGATGGAAAAGGGAATGTTGGGTAAATGTTCTTGGTAAAGTAACCCATTATTGTATAATTCTTTTAAAACAAACAACAAATCTATGGCTGTTCTCCATTTTGAAAGTTGTATAAGGCCTTCAATGTTTCAAAAATATTCTCATATAAAATATAAATCATTGGTTACATAGAACGAAGAACAACACAAAAGGTTCAGTCAACTCAGTCAGTAAAGACGTTATTCATTATAGATACGAGCATGACAAGTCAAAGGCATTTACACGGGTATGATCTACTAGAACATGCATACTGTACATCTCTCACACATCGTGGCCAGGCTAAAGTTTTGTCCATAAATATGAAAAATCGACAATGTATATCACAAAATGACAATAGACCAGACAAAGAACACTTCAACTTATCCAACAATATCATGTTTTTTTCTCAAAACCAGATGAGTACACTCCGAACATGAAAACTTATTGCAAACAAACTGCCACAAATATATTTCATAATAAAGTGACAGAAACTTTTAAAACTGAATAAAAAATGTTGAAATCTGTTGTCTTAAAATCCGCATTTAACGCAATGGCTGAAATTTCACATTTGTCAATATATCAAAGCTGCAAAACTGGAAAAGAAAATACATTTTGTACTAAGATAAAAAAAAAAAAAACATAAGTGACTTACATCCATCTAGTAGGATTTTCCTGTTTCCACAATCCACTTTTGTAAAATCATCACACTGTTTGGTTATGTCATTAAATACTTGTGGATAAGGACATTCGTCTAAATGTTGCATAAAATTTGGGGGAATGACGGTATATACTAGACTGCAGTCATAAAATCTCTGGCATTCTTCGGGATCTGCAATGCGTGTTGATGCTGCGTTTTGACACTGTTGTGTTATAGATGACGATGCTGAAAAGAACAACACTGAGAACTGCATGTAAAATTTAGTTGGAGAAAATCAATATAAACAGATGCTGAAGTTATTCCCACATGATCTCTGTCAATGAAATACCATTGCAAACTCAACCATAAACAATTTAGCTTAATCAGACTGTAATTGCTTATATGGTTATCTTTTTAGTCTAGTTGGTACTGATTCTCCATTACAACATTTTGTGTTCAGATTTTCTTAGATTTTTTTTTGGGGGGGTGGGGGGGGGGGGGGGGGGCGGGGGTGCAATATTGAAGGAACATAAATTGTCGAAATATATCTTAATGCAGTTGACATCTCAACGTATTTCACTCATCAATGGAATTTCTTATTTGCAATTCGAATTGTGGTGTCATTATTTCCGCGTTAATGTTTGCAAGACAAATTACCTATTACAAGGTGGAATTTGAATTTGAATTTTGAGATTATTTAATTTTGCTTTGCTGAAAAATGTTAAGTTAAACATTCAATTTTGGAACGGAATTAGAAAAGTGTGCTTTGAAAAAAGGACAGAATCCTATATCACTTTCTTGTCAGCCTTTCCCCCCAAAATCAAATGTTTCATAAGGTTTTTAGATTAAACATTCATTCAAATCATAGACAGTTATTGTTATAAATATGATATATTGACGTTATATACAACTTGAAAACATACTCATTGGTTTTTTTTTCCTTTTTGGACCAGACTAATTTTCGCCGAAATTGGGAGCTTTTATTATAAAATGCAAAAGTGCCTTCCAAAGTATTGCTCTTAATATTCTTAATTAACGAAATAGAGTATATCTGGTGCCTAAACAGACTCACTCGTTTTATAGTATTTCAATATGAACATTAATGCGTTACTTACTGATTTCCTCCTCACACCGTAATCCAGTATATGTCTTCCCATTTGGATCCAGTACACATTGGCATATAAAACCCGGAGAAGTGCCAGTATTTACACAAGTTCCTCCATGTAAACAGGGGCTGCTGTTGCAACCATTCAAAGGGTTAGTTATTGTATCTGCTATTTCGCAGTTCCGTCCTCTGTACTGAACAGTGCCATCTGGTGATCTTTTACAGTCACAGAAGTAACCAGCGGAAGTTAAATCATAGCATACTCCTCCATGTAAGCATGGCGTTGATCCACACCCGGTTAATACATTCTGCGAATCTATATAATATAGGTCAAACTGAAATACCCCTGATTATTTGGTGATGCTGAGCCAGATAATAGTAACTCATGCTTTCTGTATTCCATACTAAATGTGGAAATAAATGTAATAAGCCGACAAAAGAATATCGAATATAAACGGAAGGATGAATAAGCCAAATTCCAAAAAGAAGACAAACGCATAAGATCACGTAAAACATACATCGAGAACAAAAACTACATGTGAATAACAAAAGAAAGACAACAAGATAACATATACATTAAAGAACTTGTTATGAGAACACCACAAAGGCAAAGAATGCCCTATTCCGTTTACAATATCAACTGCTATTAAAATGAAAATAATTTCGCTAATCAGTGTGGACGATTCAAATTAAATTCTTAAACACTCATAGTCACAACTGTTAAAACTTTAAAATGTGGCTTATATATTTATTGCTGAAAAAATCGGCGGGCAAAGTGTAATAAGCATACCACAAAAGCCTAGTACAAGAAGTGTCGCCATCAAAGGGAAAATACATGTATTTCAAAGCATTTATATTGAAAACAAACTTACTAGTTTGACAGTTTGATCCTGTGAATCCAGCAACACAGGTACAAACATATCCTGTGTTTGTAGGCTGACACAATCCACCGTTTAGGCAAGGGGCACTTGCACAAGAATCCAACACTGGAATGATATAATTTCGTAATAAAAAAATTAAAATAAAAAAATACTTATAAAATTCTATATCCGGAAATTCGGTATAGCGAAAACTTTAAAACTCTTCTTAAAGGATAGCTTTCTTTATTAAATCTCTAATCTATGAAATGAATGCATATTGTAATTTCCAAACCAAAAAAAAAGTTATTAGTGGCGTTATTCAAAAGATATTAGTGGCCGTGCTACCGTTGTTGTTCAAAACCTGTATTATCTGAACCATTGCAAACAACAGGTAAGTATGAGTTCTTCATAATTTCAGACTTACAGGACTGTGACCTTAGCTCACAATTAGGACCAGAGTAGGAGAATCCACCAACATTCTGTGCGCAATTACAAATATATCCACTTCCGTCACCAGTGCTAGTACAAGTCCCGCCATTCAAGCAGGGGTTCATGTCACAAAGAGTTCCTTTAAAAGTATAACAAACTCAAATGACAATAGTTTCTAGAATTCTAATTTGAAAAATTAACTTCAAAATTCTGGCAAAAAGTCTCACGTGACAAATGACCAACGATAAACTCATAATACCTAAATTCGAGTACATTCCGAACGGACTCAATATTTCTATGGACCAATTATAGGTGGCTGTAAAAAACAACATTTGAACACGACATTTACATTTGTATAATAAATAAGATCTGTCTAAATGAATTAAAACAGACACCTGAAGGCAAACATTTCACCTGCAATATCACTGTCAAACAAAACCTTTCTATTCATTTCCCAAACGAACACAAAAATTCGTTGATTATGTATTAAAACAGAAGAAATGGTAATTGTATTTTCTGGTATATAAAAACAGATATAGAAATTGGGAATTGATATGTCAATATATGTTCAATTACAAAAAAAACTTTGTATTAAATACACCAGATTTTCTGAAGCATTAAAATGAAATTTTACAAATACAATTTTTATTAGCCTAAAAACACCAGTTGTAGTTTCTCACAACTTGTTTACGACCACCTTAATGCCTAGAAATACCATTAGAACATTCATACATGTATATTTAATGTTTGTTGTTGATACCTGATTCCCTTATCTCACAATTCTGTCCCCTATAGCCGTTCATACAAGCACACATATATGACTGCTGCGAAGTGGCTGCCATACAGTTTCCTCCATTCAGGCATGGATTTGGATTGCATATATCTGTAACAACTGGAGAAGACAAGGATTAAATTCTGAGATCATTTCATATTAAGAAGATTTATATCACATTTTACAAAATATTGGAGTTGACACCTATATCAATGAATTTTGGATTTGTCATTTGAAATATTTGGCGACCCCTACTTTCTTCGTGTTCAACCGTACATTTACTTTCAGTGTCCAACCACATCCACTGCAATTGGTATCCAGATGTAACTAGTACGAATAATTTTTGAAACCGGTTCACCAAAACTTTTAAAATTATTTCCTTGAAGACATAATTAGGTTTTCTTGATTTAGTTTTCTAGCGCTACATTTGGAAACATTTTCTTTTTTATAAGGGTTTAAGAATAACTCGCGATAAGTAAACATTTTTGTCTAATATCAAATAAACATTACCCACCAAAAAGGGTTTCGTTAAATCATAAATGTAATGAATTTTGTACCATAAAGAAGAAAAGAAAATAACCCCCAAAAAACATTTCTTAAATAAAAATATCATCGACCATTTCAGGTAAATTTGTCACGGTTGAAGAGAAAATACGTTTAATTTATCAAATATGATAATCTGATAAACCTTTGCAATCTTTGGTCATGCATACAAATTTGTACGGCGTTAATATACTTGCCTCAGAGTTATTTAGTATACAAAAATAAGTCACATTTTCAAGTGTCCGTAAACATTTTTATCACACGATCGTATATTTAAAACGATTTCTTGGCTTTTCTGATATATTTTTTAATAAGCATTGCATTGAAATGGTCGTTTTTATCAGGCAAATAAATCAAAACGAGTCAAAACTGGGCAGCCAGAATCTAAAAAAAATCAACTCTCTTAAAGTATTCAAAAAAATTGTTATTCTTTTTATTTAATGTTGAGAATTTGTATTTCACAGCAAAAAGAAGAAAAACAAAAACACCAAAAAATAAAACCAGCTATGCCTACAAAGAAGAAAGGTTTCTCGTAAAACCTGATAATAGATTCAAATTTATTAGAATGGTATACAACAAAATTTGGCAATCCTGTTCCTCAAAGTTTAGCAGATATAAGTTTTACCAAGTTTAAAGGAATCAAACGTGCGTATATTTCAAATACTAATAATTTTGAATGTACAAATGTATGGATATGGTCTAAATCGAGGAGAATGATGAAACTATTCGACTTGACGGAAGTTCGAGTCATCCAAGGTTGAGTATGGGACAAAACCGGATCAATTTTATTTTTCCCCCTTTCAGAAATATCTCTCTAGTGTTTGTCGACCTGTAATATTTAGGACCCCTGACTTTGAAGGATGCAAATAATAATATTGCATTTAGTTGAATTAGTGATGTACAAACGATCACTTACTGGTACCAGTGTCCAGACTTGGTGTACAGGCCTTTTCATCAGTCGGTGAAACACAAGTAAATTCTCCAGTCTTAGTGTATCTTAATCCCGAAGGACACGGGGACATTTTCTGATATTTTCCATGAACACATTTCATGAAGTCGCATGTGATTTCATCAACTTTGTCATCAAAACAAGATGGTTGTCCTAAAGTACCTAGAAAAGGAAAAACACAGAAGAAAAAATAATATTAAATTGTTCAGTATATGTAGGCATTTTAAATCGATGAGAAATTTCTGGATCATGCTTTGTAACTTTTACTGTTAAATAAAAATTGATGTGCTGAAATTGTCCTCATGTAGCATGAAGTGCTATTTTATGTTTGTTTTAATAATAAAAAAAAAACTGTATGCAAAAATTTTTGAAATGTGTGACAATAAGTCTTATGATTAGGTTGCTGTACATTTCGGTCGGTAGAACGAATGTATCAGGAAAGATTTGACTTTTGACGAAATCAACATTGGTCCTCATTTTAGGTAATTTGAAACATGTTTTAGTTTTACTAGTAGCACATGTACTTTTTAGTTTCAACATGTGTACGATGCCTGTTTTGACAAAACAGAACACATTTTGATCTTAAACCATAATTGGTGTTTCCTTTACTTTTGACTGTCTAGATTCTCTAAAAGGCAGAATTTGGAACCGAAATCAATATAGCAATACTAACTGAAAGCTACATTAACCTTGCAATTTATTAAGCGCAATTTTTTTGTACTGTTAAAAAAAACCTACAGAGAAATGGTCGAAATTTATATTAAATCAAGCCAGGACAGATATCTATTACGGTCTACGCACGTCTTAATAGACTCGAATTGTTTCTTTTTATCTTCTTGGTGTTTTGGCTTACCAAAGTTGATCGCGAGAGTCTCTGGAGTAGGTTTGACTTTAGACCAAATCAACATTGGTCCTCATTTTAGGTACTATAGTAATTTGAAACATGTTTTAGTTTTACCAGTAACTCATGTACTTTTTTAGTTTCAACATGTGTACGATGTGTGTGTTGACAAAACAAAGGTGTCGTATACGGAACAGGAACTGCTTACCCTTCCGGAGCACCTGAATTCACTCCTGGTTTTATAGGAGTTCGTGTTGTTCATTGTTTTTTAGTTTTCATTGTTTATTTGTTTTGCTCGTGGTTGTTCATTTGTCTTCCCGGGTTTGTCTGTCTAATGGGTTGGGTTTTTTTTTTTTTTTTTTTTGTTGGTTTGCTCCTTTGGTATATTTGTCGTCTTTGTCCAAATTTCAAACTCAGCATACTCGTTCGTCTAGTTATCATGGTCTTTCTATACAAAATTTAAGTTACTACTTAACGAGTCGAGAAAATGAATCATCAAACTTTTTGAAGGCACACTTTGAATTTTTTCTAACCTTCCCAGTACTACAATCAATAATACATATATGTACAAGTAATATTACCTCGGTCTGAAGAACAATCGTCGTAAATGCCATGTCTGCCAACACAAATATGGAAACTTTTACTGTAAACCTGTCCATCTGGGCAAGATGGCATGAGAATTGCAGTAGGAACTAACCCTGATGCATCACATTTCCAAAATCTACAAAAATCGTCCACATAATCCATACTACATGGAACAGGCATAGAAAGTACATGTGTAACCTGAATCACAGTGAGAACTAATACTGAATATTTCAATTCAAAATTTCTGTAATTCATTGTTTCTTTAAGATATTACCTTAACATAAGTCGCTTCGTCATTAATATTTTAAACAGAATATATTGAAATATATTATATAGATAAAGAAATAAAACTTTCCTTTTTTCTTCAGGCTAAGGCAAAGTAACGCTAATCATACTCTGAATATTATATATAAATATTATATATGTACTATACAAATTAAAAATGATTCATAAAAAACAGATAATATCAGGTGTGTTTATGGAGGTTGTTTTTATCTTTTAATCATAAATATTGGGTTAATACGTTCGAAAAGTTAACTCCTTTCGTCTCTTTTCTTTTTTTCCTCTTTTGGTAAATTTTCCTACGAGTTTCACAAAAGACAGACATAATCTATCTATCTAGAAATTAACTAACCCATGAATGGAAAAAAGTATTACATATGCATTATTTTAAAATAATTCAGGTAAATATTTATTTAAAAACCGCAGCGTTTTATAAATGATATTTCATAACACGTATCCGTTTATATTTCCATTTTATATTTACAAAAATTTACTTCAAGTTTTTCCTTTTCATGTTTCTGAAGTACCAAAATAAAAAAGGTTATTAATGGTATGAAAAACCAGAAATAAGCGATGTAGTATTTTTCAGTTACACCTGACAAATGTGGAAATTGTGATAAATTTTATCATTTGATTTTAGATTGTCAAGTACAGTTATCTATTAAATTGCGAATACTCAGTTGAGGATGCATCCATCTATTTAGCTAGTTTGAAATATTTTCTATATTAGTATAGGACATGCACCGTAAGATAAAGTTTTTGTCTTAAACAAACCTTTTGCTTAATGAACACTTGTTCTAAACAGCAACAACAACTATTTTATTTGCCAATCACGGCGCCCAAAATGAGCAGAATAATTACAATCTTAATTTTCAAACAGAATATAAAATAGAATAAAAATAGAAATAGATTAAACAAAGTATAACATGATTTGTTTTGATTTCATTGATTATAGTAAATGAAATAAGTAATTTGTAATATGAAAATATGTACGTCTAAGCATGTAGCAATTTCTTTTGTTGATACGTTTTCCGTTTATTTGAATATGTCTCGAGTTTTAAAACCTATATTCAAATCTGGACAGACCACTGTAACAAAGGAAGGTAAATATTTTGTTTCAGCTGTTGGGACAATCCGGACATACGACATACGATCATTATATTCCTGGAAAAAGTATGAATTACTGCTGAAATTCTTTGCAATTACAGATCACAAAGTGTCTCCAGATAAAACTATATGCTTTTGAATTTTTATTTTTATGACGTGATACTGTATGCGTTGTAATTAATTGCGTTTTCTTTTGGTAGTTTGTCCTTAGTTTAACCAAAAAAAAAGCATAAATAGGAGAATACCTTATCAATTTATTTGTGACACATCAACTGCAGCATAGTATTGTTGGTCGTCTGAAAACAACAGTTCAAAATTTTTATTTTTCAAATAACCTCATCGGAATTAATTCTGAATATTATGATTTATTTATATTTGCAAATCATTAAATACATACAGAGTTTATTATAAAAGAGACAAAATATATAAATATTCCGGTCATTTATTTCAAATTTATTGACGGATGTGTGCCCTACCACCACTTGTTACGATTTCAGAGAAGAATTTTATGATCAAAACCTAAAGTATGTCACAGATTTTAAAAAAAAAACTATAGAAGTTACCGTTAACATGTAACTAAATGATATTTTAACAGCCTGTATCGATCACCTGGATTTAACTGTTCACCATGAGCAGGACTAAAACTTTAAGTTTGGCTGGTTTTCCTAAAGAGTTAACGAAAAATGGTGGTAATGGGGGCTTTTCTCACCAAGTTTCTATTGCAAAATTGTTTATCAATGCAAACGTATAAATATTACCAAAAACTAGGATGCAGCTTGATCATTACAAAGTACGACACACAAACATGTATATACTTAAATATTGCAAATTTATAAGCCCCTAGTTCAATTTTCTTCTAAATTACTATTCATTTCAATACGAAGATTTTTTTATTTTTTGACTGCATTTTCTGAATTAATATCATAATTGGTTTAATTAATATAATTAAAAATGCGACTGGAAATAAGGACCTTTCCCCTTACACTTTTAAAGTTGACAAAATCAATCAGTTTTGCATTTGAAAGTAGATAAATCAATCACAACCGAAACTGTTATATCTTGATCATGTTGATTGGAGGTGAAAATTATTTTTGTAATTTGAGTAATGAGATGAGCACTTTTCGGCAAAAGAGATGATTTACTTGTCAATCAAGTTCAAGTATATATGTTTCATGATGCACCAAATTCCATCATAAAAATATTTTAACCTTTCTTCAGATCAAATTACAAGACAATTCAATATGCTTTCAAGAATGTTATTCGATGAAACAGGCGATATAAATCCTTTAACAGGAAGTATACCTACGTTTGGTTTTGACGTTAAATCAAGTGATCTAAAGACTATTGTGACCCCAGGCGTGAAGAGAAAATTATTTTAAGATACGTACGAGGAATATGATTTCAAAACAGATTATTATCTGCCTTTCAGTGCTACGACATGCCAAAGAAAATATTCTAAAACTATCTCTTGTTTGAATCGAAAGAAGAGTTTCATTAGAAGACGACATTAAGACAGTTGTCAACATTTAACCCTGAAGTACCCTGACGTATATCTCTTAGACGGAGGGTACAAAGCTTTCTTCAATGAATATGTTGGACTATATGACCCGATTAGCTACCTATCGATGGAAACAGGTCAAAACGCCCCCGTCCAAAACGCCCCCACTTCATGTCAAAACGCCCCAATTTTTCGGATGAAATTAAGTCAATACCAAAACGCCCCCATTTTTCAGATGAAATTAAGTCAATACCAAAACGCACCCATTTGTTGGATCAGATTAGTACTCAGTACTTTTTTGTGTTGATAGTAACATGTATAATCAAATAGAAGACTGATTGCTACCTGATTAGGGACCTTTATTTGTCAATTGAAAGTGGTGTGAATACATAAACACTAATTAGACAAGCCAATAACAAACATAAAATCGAGATCAAAAGTTGAAGAAGCCAAACCATACTATTCATTTGTAAAAATAAGAACCACACATGTTTCCATTATTATTCCACATTAACAGCAACAAATGAAATCCACATTTGGACAAGTGATTAACAGCAACAAATGAAGTCCATATTTGCACACGTACGTGACACCATGGATACAACTGTGTATTTGCAATTGCAAGTTACAGTGGATAACTTATATAACACCAATTAACGAACTTCAATAAAAAATCGTTCTGACAAGGTTATAAATGAAGGCGTTTTGGCACAAACTGAAAATGGGGATGTAGTGTCATTTTTGAAAGTGGGGGCGTTTTGGTATATGTTTGGAAATTAGGTAGTTTTGACAAAGGCCTGAAAATGGGAGCATTATTTCATTTTTAAAAGTGGGGGCGTTTTGGCATGTGTTCGGAAATAGGGGCGTTTTGACAAAGGTTAAAAATGGGGGCGTTTTGGCAGGGACTGAAAATGGGGATGTTATTTCATCTTTAAAAGTGGGGGCGTTTTGACATAGAGTGGGGACGTTTTTGGCGAGGGGGCGTTTTGACTCGAATTCTTATCGATGCTTCATTCTGACCACACAGCTGATCTTCGTAATTTCCGTTCAAAATCCAAGTCTTTGACAGCCACAGAGAAACGAAAATTTGCACGAAAGGCAGTCAGACTAATTTTTTCCCTGAATGACTCTTTTATAGTGCTGAAAAACCCATGTGATATTTATTAGTGCTGCATATGAACGTATTTTATACATGTTTTATTTTTATTCTGTATGTATACATTTATGTTAGTAAATAATTATAAAATGTCATCCTTTTCCCTTTTTACGACAATGTAACTATAATAGGGACTAGGTGTGTGTTTAAACTTGACCCCTATCTTTCTTGAGTTCAAATAATACTCTTATGATTGACCGGTATTATCTAACTCTCGGATGGTTAGAGAAATTTCATATCACATCATGTACAGTGATTAATTGGTGAACGCGTGGTTGTGTATGAAAATTTGTATATTTTTATTGGTAAACAATTTTGTTACACAATGGTGCCATATTTGAAAGCCATCTTTGAATAGTAACATTTGACGCCAAAGAGAAATGAATGTTACAATTTCCGGACGTCTGAACTCCGAATCAAAAACAAACAAATATTCCTGAAGAATCATAAGAACAATAGGTTTAACAATTCGTTAGATGTAGATATCGCTTGATATCAACACTCGTTTTCGTTTTTTAATTTAATAATAAACAAGCGAAAGGGTCGTTTATTATCAGTTCCAGTGTGATATCTAATTATCACTCATTGTGAAACCTATAGATATTTTGGTCATATTATATCCCCGAGAGTCTATTTACATTGATATGACCCTTAAGTAACTATTATATGAATATTGACAAAACAATACCGAAGCTATAAGATAAAGGGGGTACTATAGGTTAAAATGAGGCTATTAGATAAAGGGGGTCTATAAGATAAAGGAGAGTCTTTAAGATAAAGGGGGTCTATAAGATATATTCAACAAATATTCCTGAAGATTCATAAGAAATATAGGTTTAACAATTCGTAAGATGTAGATATCGCTTGATATCAACACTCGTTTTCCGTTTTTAATTTGGATTTAATAACAAATTCGCGAAAGAATTCGAATTTGATATCAAGCGATATCTAATTATTACTCATTGTGAAACCTATAGATATTTTGGTCATATTATATACCCCGAGAGTCTATTTACATTGATAAAGGGGGTCTATAAGATAAAGGGGGTCTATCAGATAAAGGGGGTCTATAAGATAAAGGGCAGGCTAAACGATAAAGGGCAGTCAATAAGATAAAGAGGGGTCTATAAGATAAAGAGGAGTCAAAAGATAAAGGGGAGTCTATAAGATAAAGGGGGTCTATCAGATAAAGGGAAGTCTCTAAGACAAAGGGCGTCTATAAGATAAAGGGGAGTCTATAAGATAAAGAGGGTCTATAAGATCAACATTCAATGACAAAACGATTTTTTTAGAATAGTAAGAGACCAATAGCAAACCGAGGACATATCAAACATTACATAAGTATTCTTAGATGAGAAAAAAATTAATTAATTATCGCCTTTGTCCAAGTTACTCAGGCGAGCCAACTTCCCATCAGCCCTTTGGGTCAAAGTGAAATAATTAGTAATCTCCCTTATGTACCTCAGTAAAGGTGGCTACTGACTATAATGCTTCTCATTGTAGGTCTCAATAAATCTTAGTTATTGAAAGAAACATATCTTTCTACTTTGCAATGGAAATTTATGCCTCAGTGCTAAAAAATAAAAAGAAAAAATAATTAACAAATACCATAGAGTTGATTTAAACGCATTTGACCAAAAACGTAAGGACAAAACCCGCGGACAAAACCCATGCAATGAGGAACTACTTCGAAATTATTATCCACCACGTAATCGTCAGACATGACATAATTACTATTGAAGGCGCAATGTTTTTCTACATATTGATAGTAAAAGAAAAATAAACTCTTTCCTAATTTGGCCAATTCCCTCATAAATTATAAAGGGGTTGTGACAGCGATGTTCAACTGAACAAAAAGATTTCTAACAGCTAATGGATATCTCATTATATGTTTCCTTGAATAAAATGTTTATAGAAATGAACGTCGTATGAGTGAAAGGTTGGAAAACATTTTGATGTCAATTTCGCATCAAGAGACAGTTTAATATGAATTTATATCGATTTATCTGCGGGGATCTTGACTTAATTGTTGGTAGTCATTCCTCACGTTTAATCAAATTGGACGTTGTTTGTATCGGTTTGTTCCTAAGTATTATTTCTATGGAGATTCCTATCCCCGAGTATGCAATTTCCTCCCTAGAAAGTTACAATTAGGTTTGGGAAATGATGGAGTTTATACATATCTGAGATTTCATCTTTTACGTTGCATTACGAACATGAATAATTTACTACAAAGATATAACGTATAGTTTTTTTTATAAATTAAGTTGAATGTGTTTACGTTGCTTCATTAAATGTCTGGTATCTTTTGAAGCAATTGTTGAATTACCATTTGGGTAATATGTGATTCGAGGAATCGTCATCCTACTTTTTCTTGTTCTAAAATGAAAAAAAAAATCACATGGAACTATTATTGCAATATACCACAGTCATTATGTTTTTCTTGATTTAGACTTTAACAAAAAAGACTCTGTTTATAATTAGTGTCTGTTATGTTCCAGTACTGCCTTGGTTGGTTCTAAAATATGTTAGCCGGACATTCATTTTTTCCTTATTTACAAATTAAAATTTGTATACTAGGATACATAATTATTTAAGGTAAGCGATACAAAAGGCATACATCCAGATTTGTCTGATGTTTTACACAGTAATAGATCTAGCCGATATACAAACGAAAATGTTTTTTAACAATGGGGTCACGGATTTCTTTCTTTTTTTTTTCATTGTCAATGTGTGTTCTTAGAATGGCTTATTTGAAGATTTTATCCACAAATTTCGCACCAGAGTTATCCACTATACCAAAGTATTGAAGTTGAGAGAAAAACAAAAACAGAGTCCTTGTTCAAAATAATGGAGATTAATTAAAGTACTTCATACATTTCCGATCTTTCGTGAAGAATTCTTTCTCTTTAAACATCCGCAAGTTCTATCGCAAATATTTTCTTTATAATTATTCTGTAACAAAATTACATCTGATATTTTCTTGATAATATTAGATGATGTCTGCGGTAGCCGCAGAGAACGAAATATTGAATATGTTTTGCGTATTGATTTTATTACAATGCTTCTCGTAACATCCATCAAAATCTGACGATTCCACAAACGGTTCCATTAGTATGAGAGCAACTGTCGGCAGTACAATATGAAATATGGGTTATCGCCAAATCAAACGTTTGTCCTTGATCACTGATTATTGAGAAACTATTTATTTATTATCTGTATGACGACGTCTATTCTGCTAGGACAAACTGTTGATGGATTTGAGAATTTTACAGTTGTTGATTTTTACGACCGAGGAAATATTAATTCGGTAAGTCATATAGGTTTTCTAATGTATAAAATACTTAATTATGAAATTATTTCAGAATTGATAACTTTTTTCTTTTCTGTGATAACAGGTGATTCAGCAAAAGGGACAGAAATAGTTGTTTCCCTGTATGACTTACAATTTTCGCTCACTCATCCATTTTTCTTCTTCTTTACCAACAAGAAATTTTCTTTAAGCTTCATCCAAAATTAACTTTTGAGAAAAAAAATATGTGACTTGTGATTTAAATTTATAAAAAATCAAAAAATAAAATGATAGTAAATACTCAGCAAAACTTTCAAAATAAAAAAATTACAAAATATATCTTTGTTTAATTTATATAACTGTACATGTGAACATTTTTATAAATGATAATAGATATAAGTTGATACACTTTTGGACAAATCTTATCTCCATCATGCATAGCTTTTTCCGGATATGATTTTTTTTTTTGGCATTTTAATATATATTCTTGAAGATTTGACGATATAATCACAAGGACCGGGTACTGGTGTACTTAGAATATTTATTGTATTCTACCCGAGTCCAAAATACTGAAAGGTAAAAAAATGTTTTTTTACGTCTTAAACAGATTTTCTTTAGACATACCGTCCTTTATTTTATTTGTATTAAATATGAATTCAAGTCATTGACATATTTTACATATCATTTTTCAGATAAAATATTTTTTAATATCTGTGGAGCTCTACTTGAGATTAGGAATGTGTTTTTAAAATATAAAAATAAATTTCAAAATAAAGAAATCCATTATTGTATTTCTGTAAGTTTCGGTTTCACTACCATTATTTTTTCGATCAAAGTACTTTGTATGCATAATATGGGATTTTACGCAATAAAGCTGTCGCTTAAGACTATAAAATACATTAGGGAAAGTGTATAAAAACCATCATGGCCTTTTTATAATTCCTTGCAGATTTCATTTCAGTCTCTACAGACTTTCTTCACACAAAAAGTCAATTACTCATACAAAAAGATGAAATCTTTGGATTTTTTTATAATCAATTCGTGTAATACATTTCAGTTCTTAATATGAGGTTTTATGCACTTCAAAAAATTAGAGTTGTCTTATAGTCGATAATTATTTTAGTTATTTTTTATTTTTATTATTGGTGACCACAGAGGGCATCAATTTTTGTCGCTATTCTGGTCAAATTCGTAGCTGTACGGTTGTAAAAAAAGAAAACTAATTTTAAAAAGTATTAAAAGGAGGGTGTTAGATAGTGTTCGCAGAAACTGCGTTCCTACGGTATGTCCCACGTATCTTGGCAAAACTGATTTCTTGATGAAAAGCGCGGAACTTTACTCAAATTCTGTACATTTAAAATGATAATTATGTCATTAAAGTCATCATGGTTCATATTTCTTAGAAACAAAACTACATATTTTACGTCACATTTACTTGTGGTGATATCATGTTTTACGTCACATTTACTTGTAGTGATATCATGTTTAACGTAAAAATCAGTGAATTTCACATAAAAAATGAATAAAAAATCACTCTCGTAGAATATCTGAGGCATTTCAGCTGTGGAAAAGACAATAATTAATTACCACTATTTGAAACAAAAGAAAATTTAATAATTTAACTTTCATTTAAAAAAAAATTAGATATTCTCGAAAGACACATGCAAGAGAATTTTTATGAATATGAAACTTTATGAATGTTATTTATGCATTTTTGAATCAGTTATAGGATATTGTAGTTTAGACTGACACTATAGCTATCCATCTGTACATTTCTGACTTGAACACAGTATAGCTATCCATCTGTACATTTCTGACTTGAACACAGTATAGCTATCCATCTGTACATTTCTGACTTGAACACAGTATAGCTATCCATCTGTACATTTCTGACTTGAACACAGTATAGCTATCCATCTGTACATTTCTGACTTGAACACAGTATAGCTATCCATCTATACATTTCTGACTTGAACACAGTATAGCTATCCATCTGTACATTTCTGACTTGAACACAGTATAGCTATCCATCTGTACATTTCTGACTTGAACACAGTATAGCTATCCATCTGTACATTTCTGACTTGAACACAGTATAGCTATCCATCTGTACATTTCTGACTTGAACACAGTATAGCTATCCATTTGTACATTTCTGACTTGAACACAGTATAGCTATCCATCTGTACATTTCTGACTTGAACACAGTATAGCTATCCATCTGTACATTTCTGACTTGAACACAGTATAGCTATCCATCTGTACATTTCTGACTTGAACACAGTATAGCTATCCATCTATACATTTCTGACTTGAACACAGTATAGCTATCCATCTGTACATTTCTGACTTGAACACAGTATAGCTATCCATCTGTACATTTCTGACTTGAACACAGTATAGCTATCCATCTATACATTTCTGACTTGAACACAGTATAGCTATCCATCTGTACATTTCTGACTTGAACACAGTATAGCTATCCATCTACACCTTTCTGACCTTAACACAGTATAGCTATCCATCTATACATTTCTGACTTGAACACAGTATAGCTAACATCTATACATTTCTGACTTGAACACAGTATAACTATCCATCTATACATTTCTGACTTGAACACAGTATAGCTATCTGTCTATACATTTCTGACTTGAACACAGCTATCCATCTATACATTTCTGACTTGAACACAGTATAGCTATCCATCTATACATTTCTGACTTGAACACAGTATAGCTATCCATCTATACATTTCTGACTTGAACACACTATAGCTATCCATCTATACATTTCTGACTTGAACACAGTATAGCTAACATCTATACATTTCTGCCTTGAACACACTATAACTAACATCTATACATTTCTGACTTGAACACAGTATAGCTATCCATCTATACATGTCTGACTTGAACACACTATAGCTAACATCTATACATTTCTGACTTGAACACACTATAGTTAACATCTATACATTTCTTACTTGAACACAGTATAACTATCCATCTATACATGTCTGACTTTAACACACTATAGCTAACATCTATACATTTCTGACTTGAACACGGTATAGCAATCCATCTATATATTTCTGACTTGAACACAGTATAGCTATCTGTCTATACATTTCTGACTTGAACACAGTATAGCTATCCATCTATACATTCTGTCTTAAACACAGTATAGCTATCCGTCTATACATTTCTTACTTGAACACAGTATAGCTAACATCTATAAATTTCTGACTTGAACACAGTATAGCTATCAATCTATACATTTCTGACTTGAACACAGTATAGCTATCCGTCTATACATTTCTGACTTGAACACAGCTATCCATCTATACATTTCTGGCTTGAACACAGTATAGCTATCCATCTATACATTTCTGATTTGAACACAGTATAGCTATCCATGTATACATTTCTGACTAGAACACAGTATAGCTATCCATCTATACATGTCTGACTTGAACACACTATAGCTAACATCTATACATTTCTGACTTGAACACAGTATAGCTATCCATCTATACATTTCTGACTTGAAAACAGTATAGTAATCCATCTATATATTTCTGACTTGAACACAGTATAGCTATCCGTCTATACATTTCTGACTTGAACACAGTATAGCTATCCATCTATAAATTCTTACTTGAACACAGTATAGCTATCCGTCTATACATTTCTTACTTGAACACAATATAGCTAAAATATATAAATTTCTGACTTGAACACACGTACAGCTATCCATCTATACCTTTCTGACTTGAACACAGCTATCTATCTATACATTTCTGACTTGAACACAGTACGTGTATAGCTATCCATCTCTACATTTCTGATTTGAACACAGTATAGCTATCTATCTATACATTTCTGACTTGAACACAGTATAGCTATTCATGTATACATTTCTGACTTGAACACAGTATAGCTAACCATCTATACATTTCTGACTTGAACACAGTATAGCTATCAATCTATACATTTCTGACTTGAACACATTATAGCTATCCATCTATACATTTCTGACTTGAACATATACATTTTGGTTTAGTGGTATGTATCAGTAAGTTTAAATTCATATTTCATTAATTAAAATAAAAAAGTGCACATACAAATATCTTGATGACATATTTACATTACATAGATACTATTTAATTTCTAGGAATGTATTACATAGTATCCTGTGGAAAAGTACCTATATTTGATTCTGGAATCACAATAGCCATGTGATTTACATGGAACAATCGCATTTATAAAAAGATGGATGCTACATGTAGGCACAAAATCCTTTTGTCAAAGGTAGCAAAGGAACAGCATAGCTACCCGATGGAAATATGTTTAACAATGCAAGTTGAGAAATCGTTAAATGTGAGATTCACATAATTATTTACAATAAGTACATTTATAATTCCGGTTTGATAGATTAGATCTTAACATACATGTATTGCCTATTTAACAACACAAAATAAATTCTATTTTTATAAGATTTTATCTGAAAGTATCTTTTTTTAAATTTATTTTATATTTATTTTCAAGTGCTGTTATCTGAATACTACTCCGCGCACTGAGAGTAAATTTAAATTTTCATATGCAAATCAATTTGATTGCAATAAATTTACAATTAGACGGCTTTAAGGATATTCCTTTCTGTAATTCTGGAATTCCATTTCCTTGATTAAACCACATCCACATCACTACATATTTGTATTTATATTTTCTGCAACGAAACATTGTAGTTTTGTACAATGAAATGCTTTCAACAATATCTTAAGAAACACTAATTGCCTTATTATAATTCATTGCACATTTTGTTACAATCTCTAAAAGCCCTTTTACGCCTTCAAAACGATCTGGTATCTATGAAGGACAATTGAATCCTTTGCTACTTTTGGTAACTTAATATTTCGTTCATGGCAGTTTGATTTTGTACAGTTATTGTACTACATAAAAAATAGAATCTAGATTTTGAAAAAATGGGCCCCTAAAAACTAATTTCGAATCGAATATTCAAAGAAATAGCTACTATTATTATAATATTGTATAATTCAAAAGCTGTCATTTGTCAAAATACATCACATGGTGAACCTGTAAAAAGCTTGTAAAATAGGTGTTTCCACAAATAAAATTAAAAATGTTGAAAGACTAAGAGTTTCTAAAAATAATTTAGTTGAAAGACCCCCTTATTCCAAAAATAGAATTTAGAAGAACAAATTTATAAAGCGATATTTTGATTGGCTGTTGGATTAGTCTAAGGACCAATCAGAATCGATCTTTCATTCTTACTTCGGATATCTACATGTTGTTTATGTGATATCTACATGATATCTACATGTTGTTTTGTTAATATTAAATTGTTAAAGTTTATCATTTTCAATTCAATATCAACATAATGAAAAGGATATAGGAAAAATGTCAGAGATTGAAAACCGTAAAGCACAGGTTAGTTCGTTGGTTATTGAAATAGAACATGGTTGATATTTTGTGAATTTGAATATTATAATAAAACAATTATAGCCTTTAAAATGTCGGTCGATACATGTTTTATCGACCTGATGAAATTATATCGACCTCGGACTTCGTCGATATAATTTCATCAGGTCGATAAAACATGTATCGACCTCCTCTAAAGGCTATAATTGTATAATATAACGTAAAAGGATGACATCTTTTTTATATAAGGTTTCTCAATTATGATTATCAAAATTTGGAGCCCAAAGGTTTCAAACTGCCTTGACAAACTTTGAGGGCTCAAAAGGGACAATGCGAAAAAGTCGAGAAACTGACGTGCATAGTTCCATGCTAAAAGCTTAGTTTTTTTTTGCTTTCGGCATACAACTTCGTACAATTATCATTTCAAGAAACAAACAAAAATAAAACAAAAAACATAAGACCAACTTATAGTTCATTTGATAGCTTTGAAAATAGAGAAAAGTACAAACACAAACAACCTTTTCTGTAATTGCCGAGATAAAACAAAATTATTATATTGAAATATTATTAGTATAGAAATTTTTTTTGGACGTAAACCTAAATTTCTGTGCAGATTCTTCTCTTATTTTCAGAGCTGTCTAGTTGATTATAAATTTTCCTTCCTTTGCTATTCTTTCCATTGTATAAAGTATAATACAATGTTTCAGACTGGATCTACATGTATATGTATACATATTTGATTAGATTTGTTATGTAAAATCTCGTGAGATTAAACATCGCTACGTGAAATTACATTCACATTTGTTGCTGGTTTATAAAGTTTATCTGATACTGTAACTTAATCAATAAAAGGATAATTAGCTTTTATATGTGTAGACACTTCTCTAATTCAACCTGTCACTCCCACGTTATGATTTTATTCTCTGGAGGATAGGGAAACAAACAAGGAATAGTTCGAAAATCCGCGAGATAGTTATTTACAATGAACTCGAATAACACTGTTTTTTGTATAATCATCGTTTTAACGATCCAGCAGCAAAATCATCAAACTTAGCAAAATGGAAACATTCGAGAAAACTAATAGAATCTTTAGACTAAAGGAAGGCTATTTAAATATCTTCCATAGGTAAGCTGAATAATATACCTTATAAACTCGGATGTATCGTTTTCATTTCACATTTAAGAGCAACCGATAATTCCGATTAAGTAGCTATTTCTCCAAATCACTTGAAGTATTTAAATTCATGTTAGCCTTCAGCTGATATTTCTGATTTTTACTTACTAAATGAATTTCTGGCTACTCTGTTAATCAGGGCAACAGTATGCTACCAGCAATTCAGCTTAACTCTGCTATTTAAATTAAGTACTGCCTCTTCCCTTTTACATTACCTTGACCAAAGGTGAGCTATTGCCATCACTTGGCGTCCGTCGTCGTCGGCGTCGTCGTCCGTAAAATCAATATTTTCTCTGAAATTACTACGTCATTTAATGGTCGTGGGGCATATTATACCGATATATAAATACAAAACTTAAAGCTAAGGAAATATTTAAAAATCTTCTCTGAAACCATTGAGGCAATTTATACCAAACTACGTAGGTTATCTCTTCAAAATACGTGTAAAACGATAAAAGATAGCACACCCGATAGTTCATTGTATTCTTTTCCTTTCTTTTTTTTCCCAGTTTTTTTTGTTCGTTTTTCAAACTAGAGGCTCAGACTTTTCATAGATGCTTCCTGTCTGACAGTTTTGGCCAAGTAGTTCCAGAAAAAAAAATTTTAATCAACCAATGAGAAACAAGAATTGCCCATAACGGCCATGTTTGTTGGCCAATCGGGACGAAATGAGGAAACTTTGTAAAGAACCTCCCACATGTTTCCTGTCAAATTTCGTTCCATTTGGCCAAGCGACTTCAGAGGAGAAGATTGTTTTATATCAGCCAATCAAATAAAAGAACTTCCCATGGCGTCCATATTTGTAGTCCAATCGGGACGAAATGAGGAATTTTATAAAGGACCTCCCATGTAGGCTTCTTGTCAAGTTTCGTTCCATTTGTCCCCGTGATTTCAGAGGAGAAGATTTTTTTATATCAGCCAATCAGAAACAATAACTACCCATTGCGGCCAAATTTGTAGTCAGATCGAAACAAAATGAGGACACTTTGTACAGAACCTCACATAGATGATTCCTGTCAGGTTTCATTCCATTTGGCAAAACAGTTGCAGAGAAAAACTTTTTTTAATCAACCAATGATAAACAGGAATTGCCCATGACGGCCCGATCTCAACGAAACGAGGAAACATTGTAAACAGCCTCCCATATATGCTTCCTGTCAAGTTTAGTTCCATTTGGCCAAGCGATTTCAGAGGAGAGATTTTTTTTATATATCAGCCAATTAGAAACAAGTACTGCCCATTGCGGCCATATTTGTAGTCCGATCGGAACGAAATGAGGAAACTTTGGCCAGATGAACTAAAAATGTAAAACTTTAAACAAACATACATCACAAAAAAATCAAGGAAAAGTTTGTAAAAAAAAACCTCAATTCGTCAACAGTTTTCACGATATATGTAGTTAAAATTTACATAATGCACGCATATTTTTGGAATATGTTTGAAATAATGTAACTATATAAGAAAACCTTTGATGCAGTATGAAATATGAGTACTTATAATATCTGATGTTTAATTTCTGTAATAAACAGAGTGGGTTATTAGTTGTAATTCGTTGAAATATGTATATCTTGTGCAAAAAAAGTAACATAAAATTTTCATTTCTTCCTATTCTAACGACTGTCTTATAAAATTACCCTCTTAAAGGGAACACACAGTGTCAATATATATTCTCAATAAATTCAATAACAATTTGTTTTTGTTCTATTTTTTTAGGCAAAGATGAAGACTTAGATATTTTATGTTCCACTGAGCTTTCTTTTGTGATATTATCTGAACTTAAAATATGAATGAATCGTTGAATCACCATTCCATCTCGAATTTTACGACAACGTACAATTTATCCGACAGTAATGCAGAATTTGTAGACTTCACACAAACAGATTTAAACAAATCACCGAACGATATCGGACATGATTCCGGATTTATTGTGGTAACTAAGCTAATTATCTTGACAACAATAATGGTTATTGGAATCACAAGCAATGTAATAATCATATATTCTATAGGAAGTAAGCCTCAGTTTCATGGACCTCCATTTTATTATTTGATTAGCTTGTCAGTTTCTGATCTATCGAGAACACTCTTTTGTTTTCCTTTTGTACTGTCTTCTATTATTCAAGGCTCTGTTTGGAAGCATGGGGAATCATCTTGTACGCTGTTAGCGTTTGCAAATACTTTCTTTGTATTCAGTTCTGTTGTTGCTTTATTTGCAATTGCGGTAGACAGACATCTCGCGATTGTCCACACACAGTTTCACAAAAGACGATCTCGTGGGTTCATGAACCTTGCGATTGTGGTTGTTGGGTGGCTAGTATCGTTTGCTGTGTCCTTTCCACCTGTTTTTGGAATGGGTACGTACAGATATATACCAGAGGAATCTCAGTGTACGTTTAGACATCATACGTATCGTGGAAATGACACCTTAGGGTTTTTACTTGTAATGACTGGTGTAATGTTTGCCACAATACTGCTTTATATCAAAATATTCATTTTTATGCGAAATCATAGAAGGATGTGTCCATTACAAAGACATATGCCTGCGCGAAGTAGCAATTGGGCTTTTATTGGACCAGGTGCCAATGGCCATCTAGTCCTGAACTGGATAAATGGATTTACAAACGGCATGAATCAAATTCCAACAATTCCACAAAATCTTGCGCACATTGCAACCCGTATTCGACCAAACAGACCGGTGAAAAACGAGCATTTAACGAAAAAGTTTTTCATTGTTACTCTCTTATTTGACTCACTCTGGATTCCCTACCTAGTGAAAGCATTTGTTTCAATCTTGAATGGATCAAACATTCCACGTTCTGTTGGAACCATTTTATCGTGGATGACATACACACAGGTGGCGCTATGCCCATTGGTATATTTATGCTTAATGAAAGAAAGAAAGAAACCAATTACAAAATCCGAAACTGACAATAGCATTTTTCAGATAGATTCTGGGAGACTCTAATAAGTAAGAAATATCATTTAAAAACCAGGAACTGTCGACAGTATTTTTAATGTTTTTGACATCTCATAGTTTGTTAGATATTTTACCACGGGTAGGCTATTTTCATGGAAATATGATCTACCCTTGGTAAAACCTAAAACAAACAGCAAGCTCCCAAGATGTATTTTCATTCTTATGATGACGAAAAGGTACTGATTTGTTAGATATTTTGCCATGGATATCTTATTAGAATAAAGAACGAACATTATTTATTTAAAAACGATAAAAAAAATATTTTATGTTTTTCTTTATAGTAAATATAATGTAAGTTATGTACCGTTTCTAAGTTACGGTATAAAGAACGAAAGGCTTTGTTGTGCGCATTGTCTTTTTTTCCAATAAATAAAGTATATTCAAATAATATTTTCATAATCTCTTCACCGATGCCGGCAAATGTCAAAATACAATACTGTTATCTCCATTCTGTTGCAAGTGAAAAGATTTTAAATAAAACAAGGAATTTTTGTAAATCTGGAAGTGACGCTTTGCGTGTGCAGTCATCTCAGAGAGCATCAAATGCAGAATTGATGGCTTGGATTTTCAACGTCATCAAACGAAAATCAACGCTACAACCAATGTTGCATTGGAGTTTGTGGTTGAATAATTCAAATGCAGAGAATTTTATTGGCTAACAGCAACTTCTGGTAAAAAGTTTATAAATTGATAAATTCCTTTCATGACGCCGTGCGTATGAATACGCACGCATGCAATATAGTGCACGAGGAAAGTGTTAATTTCAAATTGCATTACTTTGGAATTATAAGTAATAAAGGTTATTTATATGGAATTCATCAATGTGTTAACTCGGGCTTATCACTCACAAACTTTGCATAAAGTCCTTCGGACTTTATTTAGTTTGTGAGTGAATCGCCCGGGTTTACACATTGATAAATTCCTTCAAAATAACCTTTATTGTTATATTGTTACTGTCGGAAATGTGATATGTAAGGTACCTATTACTGTCACACATTAAACTAGATGTTTTATGTTAGATGTGAAACTTGCATCTCACCGGATATTACGCTTCGTGGGATTTTATCTACTAACCATATGTGTCATTAACGGAACAGGGTATTCTCGTGTCAATATCAGTTTTTTGTGGAAGTTCATTATTCATAATTTTTGTGTTCTCTTGTTCTTATCTTTGAACTGCTTTTTAATACTCATAGTTATATTCTTGTAGTATTTGATCTCTGTTTTACTGTTCTCACGAATTTGTCTATGGACTCTTTCCTTTATCTCATAGTTTTTTGTGCATGTACTCTTTTATCGATATCTGTTCTAAAAAGAGTGTATAAGGTTCATTTATTTTACCTGTGTTAATTTTCACTTCTCTATCTTTACCCCCTTTTAAAGAAATGTAGCTCTACAGTTAGTTTAAACTTATTTTATTGTCAATCAACAAGACAACGTCTGAGCCCTACCTCTCCAAAAAAATACATAATTACTCATACTGACAACATGAAAAGTGAAAAAGAATGAATGAAACTAACATTTAGCAGTAACTTTGGCTAACATAATAAGAACATAATAAGGGCAGTATTGAGAAGAATAAAGTCTTTCAAGTATTGAGATTTTGTCAGAATATGGAGTTGGGTATTATAAAAAAGGGGGCGGGAGATTTTCAAATAGAGAAAAACGAAAGGTATCCAAAAATGTCGTCGCCTGAAACGTAAGTTATTGGAAACTAAATCGCTTTGAGTCCAAATAAATCTTTGGACTGAGAGAAAAAGATTAACATTAATTTCATAATCATGTAGGGCAGACCCCTACAGAATAACCCCAATGTCTGGCACAAGGCCCAAGTTTCTGATATCAGAAAAAAAGTTTTTCCCTGTGTACCCTGTATTGCATACAGTTCATAAAATAATGTCTACACATGAATTGTCACAAGCACAAGCACAAGTATCAATAAAATTGCATCTGTATAAGTCCATATTTAAGCTACTACAATTATTTCTTAATCTAGTATGTAAAATATTTGCTCTTCTAATTCCACAGGAATAAAACGTAGGTGGCTTGATTACTGCATAATTATTTCTCAGTAAAAGTTTAAAATTGCTTTAACTAGAAGTGAATTTAATCCACGGGTCTAAATTGTTCCACAATATAGTAGTGGATGAAAAAAGGGAATTTTGAAAAGTGAAAAGTCTGGCAAATGCAACACTAAAATCATTTGCATTTCTCAAGTTACAATTGTGACCCTGAGCAACTGTATTAAGAAGCAGACTATGTAAATATTCGGGCACATCCCCATTTACTATCCTATAAAACAAATATAGTTTTCTCTGTCCCCGTCTATGTGTATCCAATCCCGTCTCCTCGTAAATATATGAAAGATTACAAAAAGAGGTAAGACCTGTAACTATACAACCGGCTTCAAGCTGTAAACGCTCTAGGCGATCAAATAAGCTTGTGTACAGTTGTTTCATACCTCACAGGAATACTCAAGAAGTGACCGAATACAGGTTAGGGACGAGATCAAAAGTTCAATGTAGGATAAAAAAATTAATTCACATAGTTTTTTCTCTGACCCCCCTCTCTTAACTTAATTTGGGAAAAATTGATTTACCAATATGGGCATATGCTTTGAGAGTATACTTTTTGTATCATGGGTCCTTTTTTTCCTCAACAATGTATGTTTGTTCTGTATATTGACTTGGATATCACTTGAATCCGTATTTTTCAATCCGAAAATCGATGTCGGATAACAAAACTTGCAGCGATTTTTACCTCCACCCCAAACTATTCGAATTAAGTTTTTTATCCTACATTGAACTTTTGAACTCGTCCCCACAATAAATCTTTTCCAAATAGTATCTAGATAGATGATAGTTAAGCTTTGGCAATGCAGCTATTTGTCTCGAAGCTTTCTCAACAATACAATCAATGTGTGTTGACCACTTACAGTTATAACTAATATTGATACCTAGGTGTTTGTGACACTGTACGAGTTTGATAGATAGATTCTCAACATTAAACACAAGATCATCAGGTATATGTTTACAATCAAAATGTACAATATAAATTTTAGCCTGATTCATTTTATCTAACCATCTGTCAGCCCAATTACAAATATTTTCAAGATCAATTTCTACCATATTTTTAAGGCTCTCTATATCATACGACCTCTCTCTAATAGACGTATCATCAGCAAAAAGTCTACACAAACCTAGCACTTCGTCACCAATGTCGTTAATGAACACCAAAAATAACAGAGGACCCAGGATAGATCCCTGTGGAACACCAGCCTTTAAAGTATCCTGAGAAGAAAGAGTATTCTTGATGACAACTCTCTGTTCACGGTCAAATAGGTAGCTCATGATCCACTTCAACAGATCTCCTTTTATGCCGTATCGCTCAAGCTTAAGAAGTAAACCTCGAATCTAGACTCTATCAAATGCTTTGCTCACATCGCAGAAATTCAAACAGACTAGTAAGAGCAAGCATAATATCATGGATGATCTCTATTAGCTGATGAGTAGTAGAATGTCCCGGTAGAAAACCCGACTGAAGCTCTGATAGAAGGACATTCTCTATCAAAAAATTACAAACATGTTTGTATACAGTCTTCTCAAAAACTTTACTAACAGTGCTAAGTAGGGCGACAGGGCGATAGTTAGGGGAAACTACATGTAGCGACCTGTCACCCTTCTTAAAAATCGGTATAACATGAATAACGTCCATGTCTTTGGAAACGTACGGTCTCTCAGGGATCTGTTGAAGAGAAGAAGGAGTGGTCTGACAATCTCATACTTTACCTCCTTTAGCATCTTATTGCTAATAAGGTCATGACCAACAGCCTTATTTGGGTCCAAGACAGAAACTGCATCTACTATGTCTTGTTCACTTATAACAATGTTGGTCAGTGTATTTAGACCCCTATCGTCACAACCTGGAAGATCAACATCATCATCTTGTAAATCAGAAATAGAACAAAAATATCTATTGAGCATTACGGCTTTTTCTTTAGAATCAAAAGCTGAAGAATTTTCATCAGACGTTTTTCTCAATGGTGGGAACTCATTTGTTTGTCCTTCCTCTTTTAGTAACAATTAATAGTCTTCCAGTACTGCCTGCTATTTGTAGCTTTCAGTTCAGACAATGACTCATTAATACTGGAGTAAAAAGTAGTCTTAGCAGCCTTCTTCGTGTTATTGACCCTGTTCCGTATATCTTTGTACTTCCGTTCTAGAGTTGACAAGGTACCATAGAAAAACTAATTCCAAACACAAAAATAACAGTTTATTACATAATTATGTTCAAATTTCAATGACGAACATATCCAGTAAAGGAAAATTAAGAAAGAAAAATACTTCGCGATAAGCAGCAAATTCACTGTCCAAATGATGTGAAAACTCACCAAAATCTAGTCAGTAAACTTGGAAAGTCCAACAAATCAGTTTAGCTTATCTGTCGTTAACTTTTTATAAAACCAATTTTTAAATGCTGATTGACAAATTAAGAATTCAACTCAGAACGATGACATTTGCAGCATCTTAAGAATTTCTTTTGTGTAACTTAATGTAAAATCAATACTTAACTTTTAAAGCTTTTAATAAAACTAAAAGGCCTATATTAACCTTTAGAAAAGGAAAAACCATTATTTGAGACAAAGACACCAGAGTTTAATGGATATGTTGTCAAATATCAAGCACAAGCTCTGGTAAATCTTATAGAAGTCAGTAAAATTGGTCAAATAATGGTACAATATTTTACTATAGTGACAAATAAACCAATAAACCTAGAAAATATACATACAATTGATGGGCCTCAAAATATTAACATTATTTTTTTTATCTATTCAGAGGCAGTTCAACATAGTCTAGTTGCATGCAAAATTTTATAAAAATCTGATATATAGTCCAATCAGTTATCTCCTAAGGAACGGCGCAGGACCATACAAGCGATTAATATCTAATTTTCACAAGGCTATAAAAATTCTCCACACGAAACTATTCTTAGCTGTATTTAAAGGTTAAACAACAGGTGAGGGGTTAATGTTCATCAGTGTGCTAAAAGCCTAAAATGTTGAAAACCACAACAACAATCCAAAACATGGAAGAGCAAATTCAAAAATGCCTAGATGACCAAAAGGGTAAACCAAAACCATCTTAGAACAGAGCTAATCACGAGGGAGATAGTTGTTTATACTTGGTTATCGACAAGTCTCCTTGGAATAAGTTTCCATTCTTTCATACTGAAGGCGATAAATTAATCTAACGAAAGACTGAGAACTCTATATAATTTAGACACTTCTGTACTTGATTTCAATTACTTCGTTGTATTTGTTTGACGCTTTCAGAGAAAACGAAATAAAACCAGGCGAACAGGCTTTATCTGAAAGAAACAAGTACCAAAGATAAGTATTTGCAAACTTAGAATTGTTTCATGCAAAGAGACTAGACAGATCAAACGTTCTTTTTCTCACATCAACCTTTCCATTTCATTAAAATTATACAATGTTATCTTTTTATGACGATGAAATGCACTACCAGCAGTGTTTTCCAGGAATTTGGTACATCTAATCAATTTTAGTAAGTATACTCCCTTCTAAACGAATATGCACAAGTCCCACCTCAAAATTCAAAACGAGGCTATATTCGGTACGTGGACGCTGACAAGGAAATGCTGTCACCATGCAAGACAGGAAAGGGTTTATTCTTTACTTGGTGACCGAATATAGCCTAGTTCTGACCACAATATGAATATTTATAAGGATCTCATTAAGAGTGGAGTATAGATTAGTAATCTTTGGTCAAATCATTTCATTTTGAAATTCGTCTCCATTTTCCCATAAAGCTTTGTTGCTTTCTTTGTCGACTGGCATTCTAATAACTGTCTAACATGTTTTTGAAAAATTGAGTTTTATGGTCGATGTTGAACTGCTACCTGGCAAGATTCAGAATGTAGATGAAATTAAGGTTTTAATTAATCATAGTCAGGCTCAATTTCAGGTGGGGCGCACCACGCGACCACCCCCCCCCCCCCATTAAAAATTTTAGCATAAAACTGTCCAAAACAGTTTTCCCCTCGCCCCGCTCGGCGCAATATCAATCATTACTAACACTTAAGACCCCCCCCCCCCCTTCCAACGTTAAATCCTGGATCCGCGCCTGATAGCGATAGCTATAAGCATTTATAAATATGTAACATAATCAGGGGTGGATCCCATCATAATCTGCAAATTGTTAGGTTCCTTTTATTACCACCATCCAAAATAAGTCAACTCAATAAAGATATTACTCTTGTTTTAGATTCCTTACGTGAAATTATTTTGTAAAAGACAAAAATTTGCTAGATTCTGTTATATAAAATAACAATCCAAAGATACTAATATTAGATATAGTAATTTTATACTATGCTGTATACGACCCATTTCAAGGAGTTACCTGTCATCAGCAGCATTAAAACCGAAACATTTGGAAGACCAAAACCAAACTTATATTAAACAAGAAGTATTCAACCAAAAATACCGAAATAGGAAGCCAAATTTCAGCTAAGGAGATCTACCATGTGCAATACAAGGAATTAACCCCTAGTATTTCTATTATTTTTTAATTTTGCTAAATACTGGTAATTTCTGTAACAAATCAATGAATAATCATGTCAGACAAGTCTGACGACTGGGTTGGCGAAAGACAGTCCCTCCTTATTTTTCATTTCTGTTTGAGCATTGTACTTTATCTTATTTTGTAGATACTTTCTATTTCAGACATAGTTCACTGTAAATAATGTAAAATGTTTTAGGGTCGAACTTTGAGACGAGAGCTAAAAATATGTGACAACAAATGACTTTCCTGCATATCATTATATCACTGTCTGTTATAAGCATTGGATTCTGTTTTGGCCTTTTAATATATTATTTCTGCAAAGGAATTTCATAAAAAATATCCGTTAATAGAATTTCTTGTATTTCTTAATAGAAGGATGAGCAAATATTGAATATGATTGGCTTTAATCTGTGACAAGGAATTGGATTCTTAGGAAATTATTGTTGGATGAGAACAAACATGTTGACAATTATTAAGCTTTATTTCTGTGAAAGTTTGATATGAAAAAACAAGGAAGTAATCTACAATGTCCGAGTTAAAGGTGTTTTTAATAACTATCGACAAAATGTACACATCGTATGCACAACAAAACATTTTCTACTCTAAGAAAATTATAATCATAAAATATTATTTAGTGTAATGACGAGTCAGACCTTCGCTCGTGAGTGTACTTTAAAAGTGTATTAAAATTATACATACTTAGATAGTTTTGTTTGTAGAAGTGGCTTTTCATTAAATCAAATAGTTTTAATTATGCGATGGATGAAAAAGAAAAAGAAAAAACACGTTTTATACCTGCATTAATCGATTATGAATATCGGAATGAAGAAAAGCGATGGATGACTATGTTCTCTTTTAATTGGTCATTGTTTTATCCTAACAAGTTCTTCAATTGTTATCGCCCAGAAACCATGGAAGACAAGACGGTGGCTAATCATTCTACTTTTTAAATCTTTGCCACAGCATAGTTAGTGGTAGAAATCACTCGCAATTCTTTCCTGGAGCTTCGGAAGGTATGAATGTCCTGCTCCTGTAACTGAACATGTTATATATAAATTGTTATGTTGTGTGAGTTGATAAGTGCAGTAAGGAAACCACTAGTAAGTAGAAATCTTAATCAGAAAAATCAAAGTATGAGTATATACGAAAAACTAATCCTAACAGCGTGTTCATTATCTTCAAAGGTACTGCATGGTCTCTAACAAATAAGCTAACATCTCAACCCAAGCGTAGACTTTTTAAAAATGCGGTAGAACTATTCACTACATGAAACTTTGAAACTTTTATTAGAAAACTCAGGCGCAGAATTCTGCGCTACAGGAGCATCAATACTAACAACATTTACAGACATATGGTAGGAACAAATTAACACATTATATTAACATTACAAGATGACAGAATGAGTAGATATATATATATATTAATTTCAAAACAATACAAAGAGGAATAACTCAAGCATACTACGAGTAATAACACAGTTAAATTTATAATAATACCAATAATACAGAAACGAGAGAAAATGGACCACACGCAAAAGTCACGAGCTATAAAAGATGAATGATCTTTTTAAGAAACCACGAAAGATGAGTTAATACTTGAGTGTTTCCTATTTGCAGCATTCTATACATTTTTGTTTCACATGACATATTTATAAAGTATCTAGGTATATATTTCTTTCGTAAATCTGTCAACGCTGGACAACAAAATAAGTAATGAAATTCTGTTCCAACAGCATGTTGACAAAGATTACAAAAACGTTCATTCCTTGGAATCCCTGCCCATCTTCCGATTTCCACCGGAAATTTAATGTTACAAGTACGTAATTTACAAATATAAGCCCTCTCAATTGGTTTCAGATTAATCAAATATCTCTCTAACCCAAATTCTGTTTTGAATTTAGAATAATAGTCCCCTCTCGAAGAATTGAAAATATCCGAAAACCACTTCTGTATAAACTGGTCTTGTAATCTTTGTTTCAGAACAGACTTTAAAAAATCTGGATTAACAGGCGTTTGTTCATGCCATATATTACTATATCCTGTTTCATCAAGAATACTTTTTACATATTTAAACCACTTAAAATCTAGATCACTATTTTCATATAAGGAAAACATAAGTCTATAAATAGTACCAGACAATTTATTTTCATTGCAAATTAGCCTATTCCAGAAAGACACCATTTTTATTTTAACTTGTATTTCCAATGGGTAACGACCAAGTTCACCGTAAACCATGAAATTGGGTGTACTAGAGCGAATGCCCAAGATTTTTTTGCAAAATTGTAAATGTAACTTTTCAATAATATTCATATTCTCAAACCCCCAAATCTCCGATGAATAAGACAAAATTGGATAAACTAGCGAATCAAACAATTTAAGCTGTATATCTATAGGTAAACTTATATTTCTAATTTTAGTATAAACAGAATAAAGCGCTTTCTGTGCTTGGTCGGCTAATTTCTTTCGTGCTTTGAAAAAAGTCCCAGTATAATTAAATATAATACCTAAATAATGGTACTCATCAACAATATCAATTTTTTCGTCAAACAATTTAAACTCAGTATTTATTCTACACTTTCTTTTTGAAAAAACAACTATTTTAGTCTTAGACACATTGACTTTCAGTCTCCATAAGTTACAATATTTTTCAAAATATTTAAGCATATTTTTCAAATCTTGTTCATTTTCTGCAAATAATACTGTATCATCTGCATACAGAAGTAAGAATAACTTAAGATAAACCCCTACGTTTTCAATATTCAAATTATTTAACATATTCAACCCAGTTACATTATTTTCTGACAAAAAATCTTCCAAATCATTTAGATAGATAGCAAAAAGGAACGGCGACAAATTTTCTCCCTGTCTAACTCCAATATTACAACAGAAAAACTCAGAAAACATTCCATCAATAGATACACAGGATTTAATATTTTGATACATAGAAAAAATAGTCTGAAACATCTTGCCCCGTATGTTATTCCTTATTAATTTTTTCCATAACCCCGCCCTCCAAACCATATCGAAAGCTTTTTTAAAATCAATAAATGTACAAAATAACTTCTTTTTTTGAGATGTATATAAAGTAATTAAACAATACAAAATAAATATATTATCTTGTGTACAATAACCTGTTCTAAAACCTGCTTGAGCATCAGAAATCAATTTTACTTCATCAGAAAAATCATTCAGTCTAGTATTTAATATAGATGTATATACCTTTCCCAAAGATGAGACCAAGGAAATTGCTCTATAATTATCTGGATCTTCAGGATCTCCTTTGTTTTTATATAAAGCTTTAATAATACCCAAAGTCCATGACTCAGGACTTTCCCCGCTATCAAAAACTAAGTTAAATAATTTTACATAATAAGGTAAAAAAATATCCAATGTTGATTTAATATATTCATTTACAATATCATCGATACCAGGAGCCTTTGAATTTTTGAGATTCCTCACCGCTTTAATGATTTCTTCTTCTGTAATTTCAGAATTCAGAAGATCAATATCATTTTGGGTAAAGAAATCTGAAAAATTCTCTCCATTTTCTCTATCTTCGCTTTTGTTTAAATTTTTAAAGTACTCATAGAAACGATCTAATGAAATTTTGTTATTTTTTTTAGATGAATTTTGACCAGAAATTCTTCTCAATATATTCCAGAACTTTTTACCGTCCTTTTTGGCAACATTTCTCATATCGTTTTCAATTCTCTTTTCAAAAGTTTGATAACTTTTTTTAAGTTCTCTTCTGTAAGCCGCAGCTGACGTCTTTAATATTTTTTTATTTTCTTTTGTCTTGCGAAGATTATATTTCTTTTTATTTACATGGAATATTTTCCTTTTCTGGAAACAGCACTTCGTATACCAAGGCTTGTTTTTTGGAAACATCTTCTTACTAAAAGTTTTTTTAATACCAAAAACTGCTTTAGCAGTTTCTGTAAATATACTACCTATTTTATCAACAACTACATTTATTTTATTTTTAACTTCATTTGGCTCACCTTGTTCACCTAAAATAGATTCAAGGTCACGCAATGTTGATACATTATTAAAAATAGACTGGACAAACTCGTTTTGTTTGTCTGAATTCCATCGAACATGAATGGAATGACCTTGACCATGTATATATATATATCTCTTTATTTCGAATTGATAATTTTCAATACTGAATTGTATCAATTCAATGTTCCTGTAAAAAATATCATCATTTTTTCCTATACAAATGTGAAGCAGTAGTATACGTTACGTTAAGATGCGTGTAATAATTTAAGGATATTTTATTAAAAAGTATTTTATCTTTACAGTGGAACTTGAACCTTAGGAACCATGATAGTCCCTTATTCCCATAACCGATACTAACGTTTTCGCGGACAATACTTATTTTGAATTGACAATCCCTACCAAGTAAAAATTAATCATCAAAATATTAGAAATGGAAGCAATGGGGCCTAAAATTCATTCCATAATCCGTTTCAAACACTAAATGTAAAGACGATACAAACAAATATGTAATATTAACTTATCTCTGCTTCCAGCTTAGCCTTGATGACTTATTAATTCAAGTTTTGTTTATGTTGACGTTACCCATGTTGCATTTTCGCTGAGCAAAACAAGACAGTTTTTATCCCTATAATGGTTTACGATTACTAGCTGTAGTTATCTCTAGTGAAGGATTTAATTATTTAAATCGTTATGAAAAAGAAAAATAAACAACACGTTAATAGCAGTTATTTTTAATCGACTATGAATATCGGAATGAAGAAAAGCGAAGTAATAAGAAAAATATTTTTTTCCGTATATGGCCATTTTAAGTGTGAGATGACCCGTTGAAGATCGGTTCAAGCTACCCCATCTCCACTGCTTTTAGACCAATCAAATATCGCCGTTCACAAATGCATACACGTTTTGACCAATCAGGTGTAACGTTACTTAACTTCGTTGACTGTGCTCATTGAATTTACCGATATACAGAGAAAGTAAAAATATTGTATTTACGGAAGAAATATATAGGTACTTTTACTAGTTCAAAAGTGAAGAACTTCAAAATCTTTGACGCGTTTTTAAAATTCAGCGTCTTTTTCCTTTGTTCCGCTGCGCTCCACTCGGGAAAGACGTGAATTTTAAAAACTCGTTGACTGAGATTTTCAAGTCTTCACTTTGAACTCGTGTAAGAACAAATTAAGCTTTCGTGTTTCATTTTATTTTCTTAACCAATTTCTTAGACACATTTTAACATATGTGATTTTTTTTTCTTTTTTATATACAGAATACAATATTCACGTGTATGACAAATGTTAACATTAAAATTACCCGAAACCTGTATACTTGGTTACAGAAAGACTGAAGATTGCTCATAATTTCAATAATTACGCATGATCCATCTTAATTTTTTCAGTCTCCTTTTGTGGAAAATATAATCTAGCTTGAAAAGTTGATCATAAAATATCATTTTCATTATGAGAGCATTACATGTCCCGAGGAAAACATCCTTCATTTTCCGTAACTTAATTTGACAGACACATGTTAAGCTTAAATTAACAACAAAACTTGAAGGAGACAAATGACGAATTTATTGAATAGTTTCGAACTGATAATTTAAAAGCAATCTTCTCAGAATAAGAATTTTGTAAATTGTAAGCTTGGAAAAAATAATTTCGTAATCGGTTTAAATTACATGTCATTGTTCGGAATTTGATGGATTGTTTCCAAAATCTACAATTTAAGATATTAACGATGACATTTTGTCGCTGTTCTTCTGACAAAAAATCTATAAATTCACGTCATTTCGGGATATTTGTTCTAAAATCGTCAGGTTGAAATCAGTATATATTCTTATTCTATTAAAAATAGTAATATTATTTGATCTAATATACCACACTTCTTTCAGTGATATCCCACAGACGCTGCATGCGTTTTATTTTCTTCAGACATTAACTAGATTTATTATTTTAGCGTTTATTTTTTTTAAGAAATTAGTTCTTCGTCGATTGGTTGTTTGGTTCAAGAAACCTTTAACCGGGAAATAGCAAATTTCGTACCCCAAGACGCCATTTCTCTTGTTTACTTTCTTGTTTTTTATTGTCTGGAACTTGTTTAGGGTTTAAGCTTAACCCGGTTTTGGTTTTTTAAAACCAAAAATATGTCTGAAAAAAAATTAAACATGCTTATAAAGCGGTAAGCCTAAACTTTTTGATTTCTAATGTTAAAATCTTAATTGATGGCCCATTTATAAAGAGAAATAATGTTTACCTTGTTGATATATATATTTTTTTTTCGCCACGCGACAGCACTGATGAAGGATCTCAGTGAACCGAAAATTTTGCTAAGTTTGAATTATTGTTATAATTCAAAATTTTATTTGTTTTATTTTGATGTTGTTTTGCAACTTTTAAGGCGTTTATCGTGTCTAGTACCTGTGTTATATGCAAACAAAGGATGCTGAGGTAATAAATTCTTGCAGCAAAATTGCAAACAAAACTTTCGAACAGATAATTCAAAACCACCGTAAGAATGATCATGTAAGAAAGGTTTTTTCTGTAGCTGACGTTTAACATGAACAGTTATTTTATTTTGTTTCACGGTGAGAGACTATGTAGAGAAGACAGCCATTTCCACTGAATAATATAGCGGCACACCTATAAAGATCAAACCATATCGCGACACAAACCTCATCATTTTCGATGTCTATGTTGCAAAAAAAACTCTTTGGGAAAAAATATACAAGAATTTTAAGCATATAATAAAAAGAAAACAATTAGATTTTTCAGTTTTTATGTAAAATCTTCTATACGCTACGATACAACTGTCCTTTAAATCTATCAAATGAAATATATGCACCACAAACCAATCCTATTTAAGATATTATATGGAAACAGTTCGTGCATTTGAAATGTTTATTCGATCCTTATATAACTGCAATTATTTATTCGATCCTTATATAACTGCAATTATTTATTCGATCCTTATACAACTGCAATTATTTCCTAACCACATGAGAAACATATTGTATTTCGGTGGATATCCCTGTATCTTTTGGTATCATATGTCTACATTTGAAATCAAGTATTTTTATTTGAAATCTAAGAATATTTTTTATACTTTATATTCCAGGGTAACATCAAAAGCGAAACATCCCATCTAATTACACAATATATATATATATATATATCCGTGAACTACCTGTAAGTTGTATACAGGTATAATCATCTTTAGATCTTCTGTAATACTTACTTTTAAGGATGATCGCTGGTCTAATAGGAAATAAATAGGATTTGAAATAGGTGTTTTAGTTTGACAGAACATATGAAAAGTAAACAAATAAGAAAGAAAAAAATATAGGTTCATGTGCTCATTTTAGAGCTATAAAGCCTTGAAAATTTGCAGGAAATAGGTTTTCTATGGATTTTCATTGTCTTTGCATTGGCAACTTCAGTCTTTCAAAAATGTATAAAAAATAAAAAGGATTTCATAAAATTTTGTCAAATACCATTTTAAGGTGTATATGATTGAATTATAAAAGAAAAAGTAGGAGTTCATGGGCAAAAAATTTAATGTTTAAGAAATGGATAAAACCCGAGGATTCCGAAAATCTGACAGAAAGACCAAAACATGACCAGCGAGCATCATTAAATGGCTAAAAAATCATCATATATACAATTATTACTCTTTGAAGAGTTCAATACGAGGTTTTATGGAGCAGAGTACAGCTATTTTTAGGCAAAGATAGCATTATTATCTAAATAATCCAAGTCCGGGGGTGGGGAGGGGGGTGTTATCACCCGCTCAGTGGCTAGTATTTCGATGTTTTTTTTATACTTTATATTTACTGTCACAAAAACGTTACATATTGTGAAAACTAAGGACTATCGTGCATTGTTCTGTCCTGGTTTTGGCTTTACTCTTTTGGAGATTTTGACCCAAAAGTTTTTTAATTTTGTCTTCAACGTTTTTAATTATTGTTTTACTTTTCAACATGTAAGGCTTCAGCATAACTGGTGAGTTGTAATCATTAAAATGTGCACATCTTGTGCATCAAAATTGGTATCATAGATCTTATCATTACCACTTGGTTGATCCCTCTGCTGGTGGACTCCCAAATACAGCAGGGTATCTCACCAGTTCAGTTGCTTGTATTTCGATACTATCCTCAAACTGATACTTACATTTACTGTTATAAAATATTTTTAATTTTCTGAAAACTAAGGAGCATAGCTCTCTCTACCGTTAAATGGTTTATGGACTTAACCTTTTTGTTGTTTTTGTTTTGCATTTTTTAAATTTGGTCTTCAACGTCTTGTATTATTGTTTCAGTTTTCAACATTTTATATTGGCCTTGAGCACAACTATTCAGTAGGAAATCGACGAAATGGGTACATCTTGTGCATCAGAATTTGTATCATTGAATATTTTATTCAATAAAGTTTCTTTCATTCAATAAATACATCTTATCAAATCTTTAAAAATAAAAATATAAAGTAAGAGCCTTCGAATTACTAGTAACAAAAAGATCATTTTTCTTTAAGTTCAACCACGATTGGTTTGATTAACTCTAAAACCGCTGTTAAGTTTCACAAGCTGCACAGACTCGTCATAATAATAGTCGGAGAGTTGGTTCAATTTCAATGATCAGATGCTATCCGATAGTTCGAATATTTAGAATAATATTTGCATAATTCAGGTAGATTTAACCATTCATAAATTCACTTAAAAGTAATATCAGAATAGTCGACTTAAAAACTTTTTAAGGATTTATACCTAATCGACACAATTTAAGGTGATCATTCTACACAGTTTATTTAAATGGATGATTCACACACGAAATTCGTCACTTAAAGTACGATTTAATAGAATTGAGACATTGCAATTTTTAAATAAGAATAGAGATATAGATAAACACGATATTATTGTTTGACATAAGTTTAAGTGACCTTGCTTAACCAAGTGTAAGTCAATATTAATCTCAATACGTTGACGCTCTAAGTTTGTTCTTTTCTTTTTAAATAGTCGGTTCGTTTATTCTTTTCAGTAGTGTGTTAAATAACCTGCTATTCAAATACAGTTCTTATCAATTCATTATAAAGAATGTTTAAAGTAGAAAATTATTAATGTTTTGTCAGTTTTAGGAATATCGATTTTCTATTGTCGTTTTGGGAATTTTCGGGTCTTCTGATTTGGAAGCTGGATTGATTTTGTACGACGGAATATTTCAAATTGACGAAATGGAGTGGAATAGAAAAATAGAAGACAAACTAACCCAAAACTGGCAATGGCTGATGAGAACAGTTATGTTGAAAGAAATTGTACATGTTTTAATAGAAGACAAAATTATTTCTCTGGATTTTTGGATGAATCTAAAGGAAAAACAAATATCCGAACAGGATAGAAATGCTAATTTCTTTTTTGAAGTTTCAAAATTTACAAAAGAACGCTACAAACTTTTTATTGAAGCTCTCAAAAAAGGAAGTCACAATGATTTGGCCGAAATGTTGGAAATTAGACCAACAGATGACGGTAAGACATTTAAACCTATTTAAAATATTTTGGCTTTGGCAACGATTAAAACATAAGGTATGAGCCGAATGTACAAACATATAAAAAAGTTCTCAATGTGGAAGTTTCATCAAGAAAATAATTAGCAGTATCAATGCTGTATCTGAACAGTATAGACTCTCCTTTTATAGGAGCAGTTCAAATGGAGTATACTATCACTCTTCGTACCTGTATACTTTTTGTCAATGTTACCATTTGGAAATAAACCGTTGATACTAATTCTATAGCGTATAATCCACATTTAGGAGATAACTGTACAGTATTTTATTATTTGACGGCATCAACTGAATGATATGATGGTTGGAAATTGAGTTTTACTGGCGACGCGTTAGCGGAGTCAGTAAACGGATATTTCCGACCATTAAATCATCAATTGATGCCGTCAAATAATAAAATACAATACTGTTATCTCCATTGTAATGCAGACGTCAAAATATCGCTTTAAAACGGAATTTTCAAAACGTCGGAAGTAATGTCTGCGCTTGCGAAATTATTTCATGGCATCAATTGTGCATTTGATGCCATGAGGTTTTCAACGTTGTCCAATCAGAATCGACGTTACAATCAGTATTGCATTACATTCATCAGATAACTCAAACTTTGGAAAGCCAAAACAATGTGAGCAATAAAACCAAACAGAATGAAACAGGACGCTATAGCTCAGAGAGACAGTTAAAGTCTCTTTAACATATATCACATCTCTTCAGTTTTACTTGATTGGTGCATTTGGCTTTTACTTTACTCTCATTGCAATTGTCTACATAGTGATGACCATCTTTTATTGGCTAAGTAAGCCTTGGTAAACGGGGAGAACACACGAACCCCTGATTTCTTAAGGTTGGAGTCGAACGCACCTCGATATATGCTAGTAAACTCGCTTTTCTTGTGATCCATATACATATATTATATACTAGTTTGTCGCATATAGGCAATAACAATACATTTTATATTTCCAAAATGAGATTCATAGAATTTTATTTATTTCCTAACCGTTACTGTAGTATATTAGTGGTAGTATCAGTATTCTAAAATTCAATTAACTTATGAAATATGGATCTGGGTTTCGGAGTATATGTGTGTTCCGTTATATCATCTTGGTTTTGAATCTTTGGAAAGTCACAAATACGATGGTACTGTTGTCATAAATTTTTCTGTAAAAAGTGAAAAAGAAGAAAAAAATCCTCCTTATAATATATTACAAACATTGTACATGATAAAAGTGGAAATATCCATGAATGGTATATGTAGTTGACCTAAAAATGGTTTAAATTCATTCACATTAATTTATGTTTCTATCCCAATGTTTGTGAATTATTTTGTTTAATCTAACACTAAATGCGATTTTTAGCAGGAGTTTTTCTGAATTACTTCTTAACCGATCGATTTAGTCTGAACGGCAGTTTATGCCATCTTTTCCTGTACAATTTGAACAAACTTTTTTCTTCAAAATTTTCAGATTACAAATATAAGACGAAATGTGCATTAGGTCCAAAAAATCAGAGGATTAAAAATCTTCCAAAGTGCGAGAAAAGCGAAAAACCACCTGAACATATGGTAAGTGCTGGTTAACCAATATATATCTTTGTTAAATATGGTCTTCATAGTGCGTCAGAAAGTCATTTAAATACGTTCAATTGTGTCTCAACCAAAAAATGAAGGATTAGATATTGAATATAACATATCAGACATATAAAAGGTTATTTAAATATAGGAGATTCGTCATATTAACAATTTAAATTGTATAAAATTGCAAGCTTAGGAAAACAGATTTATGTATATTTATTTCCTTTCATTTTTAAATAAATGAAAATGCAAATTCATAAAAATGCTTACCGATAAAAAAAATGGTCAGAAGAATTAAGTAGCTGAATATCCAATCAACGTTCCACGTACTCTTTCCCTTACCATAAATACCCTTTTAACTGAATTTCATTTTGTCTTGCAATTTTCAGGAGACCGGAATAAAATGGTGTCCATGGACAGTAAGAGACAAAAAAGATATAAGGCTCATTGCTATGTCCTCAACCCTTTCTTGAAAGCCTATTTACCAAAGACGACACAATGAAAATTTTATACATACTTGTAATTCGTATAAAGGTGTACCTTTTCTGGGACCTTTTCATAATCATCAACATATTCTTATAATCTTATCTCTCTCTTCAATAATCAAGACAATATAGAGACAAATCATCATATCTTATGAACTTTTTATGTTTTCAGTCAAAACAGGAGCGATCACCAAGTGATATTAAAAGAGAAAATTCTGAGCTTCGGAATCGATTGACAACAATTACGTCACATGTGGGACAGTTACACAGTGTTACACAAGATCTCACAGGATCGTTTGTATCAAAGGATGCTACTTTTGTTGCTTCTGCAGAAAATAAATCTTTTGTACAACGAATTCAAAACATCGAAGAGCACGAAAAATATCTTGAATTACAAGATGTCAATCTGAAACAGGAAATGGCTATAAAACATCTTAGGTCGGAAATCGTGGATCTTAAAGTCGACCTAAATCATCAGATTAACCAACTCGAAATCAAACTAAAGGATGCACAAGTTAAAAAGGAATTGAAAGATCATGAGGCCGAAAATTTGTTGGGCAAGATAACAGGAATGAAAACACAAATGCAAAATTTAACGAAAGAATTAGAACAGGAAAGAGAGGAGAAATCAAAGCTAAAGGTGGAATCTGCAAAACTCACGAAGCTAAACGGGGAACTGCAATACAAAGTCAAAGAGCAGACGTCAAAAGTTATGTCCCTTGAAAATAATATTCTGCAGATAAAATCGGAGAAGGATGTAGCACTTTCTGAGGTGAAAACCCTTCAACATAAATTGACAGAAAAGGAAAGGTTTAATAATGAACAGAAACAAGTTAATATTAATCTCAGACAAGATTTAGTACAGGAAAAATCCAAAGTCGATGAGATTTCTAAAGAAAACAAAAAATTAGTAAACAAACTGAGCGAATTCGAAAAGGAAATTTTAGAACTGAAAGTTAAATTACATCGACTAGAAGCCGAAAAACAACGTGGGCGAATGAAAAGTAACGTCGTACCTTCGTGGAGATAGGATGTATTGGACTATACCTTTGTTGGTTACATCTAATGTTCGTGTCTGTTTGTGACCATCCGAAACACTCAATGGTTTAACAATGCTTACTCAAGAGTTTATCTATATACTTTGGTGTAAAACAACATTTCGTGTGATAAAGACCTCTTTTCTCATTTGAGATTCCATTTAATGAGTATTTCATACGTACTACAACAGGTATAATCTTACACTATTTCCACAGGCACTCGACCACTAGACCACCTTAATTATCTTTCCTTTTCTGCAAGATAAAAATTATTTCTGGCGAAAAAACAGTGTTTTTTTTAATAGCAGGGTAGAACTAACAGAAATATAACTGTCATATTTAGCTCAGAAATATATTTTATCGTGCAGAAAAGGAAAACTATAGGTCCATTACTGTGGATAGTTCTGTCGTAACTTTCCCTTACCGATTTCCTCGAAGTCTTAATAACAACTAAAATGTCCATTTTTAAAGCCCATATTTAATATATTCTCATTACTTTCCGTTTTTTATCAAACGATAACATTTATAGATGCCTTTGAAAATACATTTCATACTGCGATTCATCGAGAATCTTTTTTGTATTCAAAGTCTTTATTTGTTTTAGAATAAAGATTTAGAACTATAGTATCAATTTTTTTTATATTTCATATTGTTCCTTTCTCACATGAACTTATGATTTATGTACAAAGTTTGAAATTTTTGGTACTCGGAAGATTAGTTTAACATATCTTATTCATGTTATCGATATGAAAACAGCAAACGGATCAGACACAAGTAAATCATACTGAAGAAGCTTTCTCAGTTTTAATTACAATTTGTACCAATGCTAATATCTATACATATTAAAATAGTCATAAAAGCGATTTTTGTCCCGAGATATCTGTTATTATATTCTTAAAAGTGAAGTACAAAATATATCATGTATGTGAAAACTCAACCTCAAAGGTCCCATTTTATTTTATGCATTTTCTGAGATGATATAATAATATGAAAATATATCCCTTTCAGTAGGATAAAAAAAAATAAACATAATTTGTCATATAATTTGGTTTTTTTTTTGTTTTTGTTTTTTTTTGGTTTTTTTTTTGGGGGGGAGGGGGGGCCTATTGTCATGTTGTCAAAATTCCACATTACACGTTACGTCCCCTGCTAAAAACAGGGGGCGGGGCTCTGTATCGTAAAAGTAGTAAGGGTGGAAGGAAAGACCTTATTATTTTCTGCAAGACTTTTTCTTCGCCATTAATTTTTGAAAAGTGCCAAAAATTAGAGTAAGAATAATATATATGTTTCTTTCTGTGAAGTTTGCGTAGAAATTTTATATTAATCAACTATTTTCGGACTAAATTCGTTCGTTGTACGGTAATTTTTTAGAAAAACAGTGAAAAGGGGACCGAAAATGTAAAATATTGTTATACATGCAATACAATTCTTTGATACCAATTTTGATATACAAGATGTGCACGTAAAGTGATTTATACAAATTGTTACAAGGATTCAGCCACGTCTTTACGAATTTTTACTTCAGCAAAACCCATATTGTACCTCACGAATTTTTGACTGGACTAAAAGATTGCATCCAGACAATGTAAGGTCCTTTGTCGCGAATCAAAAATTCATGTTATAAAAAAAAATTTCACTAAAAAGACGTAAATTTAATGCATGGATCAAACTTTACATGTTATTCTACACCAATTTGATTAATTTGAATTTAATGAAATTAATTTAATGCTAAAGTTTTATTAATCAAATATTTTTTTTTCTAATTCACAAACGCCTTCTGTGTTTTTTCTGTCCCATTCATATATTAATAAATTGAATCATTTGTCTTTCCCTTTTTTAACATAATTATGCATCATTTTCATGATAAATAAGAATCAAGATCAAAACTAAAAATTGATACTATACAAAATTGTTTCCATGACAACGCGATGATACTGGTGATATGAGTTTACCAACAGAGATAAGACGCATGTATCCTGTTACTGCAACACTTCTATGGCGACTTCCTTAAAATTATTATCCTGGTAAGTTTATGTAATAAGTAATTTTATTAGTGATGGTCATTTTATTTTCCGATTTAAAGGTTCATTGTTATTACGTAAATACAGATTAATAACGCATGTACACGTCGTTTTTGTAACTTTGACATTTTAATTACTTACTCATCCCGTTAAATTTGAAATTAATGTTCATTGGTACTGCACTCTCAATAAGTTTTTTCCTGATAACTTATTTCGAGCTTTAATTATGTGCCAAAAATATCGTTTTTAAAGAATTGTTTGCTGTGAAAATTAATGCCCACGTGTGCAGAAAAATTCAACATTTGTTAGTCACAGTTCGTGTTACACAAACAAAAGTAATTCGACACGCGTCTGCATGTTTTATTTAAGAAATACGGTATCAGTGAATTCTATGAATATAATTTTTCTCTGCAACAATTCTTTTATGAGACGACGTCTATATATAGTGCAAAATGTTCTATTTTTTGTGTAGTAGCGATATCTTAATTAATTAAGTTTTATAAACAAAAGCAAAAGAATTTATTCTACCGTCCATTCCTTCAACAAAACATTCCTAATTTTAAGATTATTCAGTAATTACCACTAAGGTTCTTAACTACATAATTAATATCTATGTCGTTAATGAGTGTTACACTACACGATATCGGTGTTATTTTGATGGTATATTTATTCATGATAAGTGATAAACCACAGGCGTGCTGTTCATATTTCTATTAAAACGTGCAAAATACATCACAAGACAACTATGCATTTTTTTATCACTGATGCAAGGTTATTGTTAAAATATAGTTAAATACAGTTATATTTATTAAAAGTTATCCATTTTTTTTTCAATTTATAAATTAATTTTTTTAAATATATTTACAAAGTTTTGATTAAAATCGTTTGATATGTATATAATTGTACACAATTGACCGATTATTAGAGAAAAAGACTGGTTGGTGACAACGCAGCATTAATAGCGTGTTTAACCTGTTGATAAGAGTGCTAAAATACATTGAAATACGGGATAGCCGTTTTCGCCCCCATCCGAAAGACTCCGAAAGACTCGAATCGTTTATCAAGACCATCTCCGCAGATGGTGCCGAAAGGATCCCTGAAATGTTCATCCTTGCTGGATCTCAAATTAACGTATTTTCCCTTTCAATTCCAAACGTTGACACTCTGTCATAAGCAAAATACTACAACACATATCCATTTACACAGTACAAACCTGACTGCTGAACTAGTATGTATTATTGTTTAGGGACCTGCTGAAGTCCGCCTCCGAGTGCAGGATTTTCTCGCTGTGTTGAAGACCCATTGGTACCCTTGAGCTGTTTTATGCTCTTTGGCCGGGTTGTTGTCTCTTCAGTTGACACATTCCCCGTTTCTATTCTCTATTCTGCCTATAGTTTCACGGTAATATTATGAACAAAGCAAGGAAATTCGAGCAAGTCCATTAAACCTAAGATAAAACACCGGAAGGGCCAATCAATATTCATAAATCCAGAGAAAAGATCATAAAACAGACAAAAACGTGGACTAAACAGATAAGCAATAAAAAACGGACCGCACAAAAACTTTAATAAGCACCAGAAGAGTAAACATGCGGTTCTTTCTGTTATGGGAGACGTGATTTCAACCACGATGTTAAAAAAAAATTGAAACATCATACCCTTGATTGATTGGTTGTTGCTTAACGTCCAGTGGCAAATATTTCATGCTTCTTTAGGACAAGAACCAGTTCAACTTATCAAAAAATTCAAATAGGGGTGGGACGGGACACAAAGTGGAACCAATTTTGACTACCACTGTAAAAGGAAGATGGTTGGGTAGGGTTGGTTAATTTAGCCTTCTGGAGCGGCATTAGCCTACTCTTTTTTCGAAAACTACAGAAGGGATTTTTAGCGTGCAGCAAGTGTGGCATTCTCCAAACACGTTAACAACTGCGGTCAGGCTTTCCGTATTACGAACTGACAACCCCCCAACGAGAGGGTCTCTCCTATCCGCCACTTGGGGACGCACTAGACGTCTCTGTGGGTTGAGTCTTGTGATCCACCACGGGTGCCTAGCATTCCATAAGACAAAACATTGCAAAGATCTTGCTATGGACGTGTGACCTTCAAAAGTGAACGACATCCCAAAACACAGGATAAGAACTATAAATGACCCACTAATACTTTGTTAAAAATCCATCAGAACTTTTTGTATTGTTGAACGTCAAATAAAATTTCTTATTGTTTACTTTTTATGTACGCAATCAGTTTGGGTTTCTAAGAGTCAACATCTTTTTATTTTTTCATATTCGTGATTAAGGACATATTGGTCGAAATGTTTTACTTTTAACTTTGGTTGTTTTTTTTAGGATTTTATATTTGGTTTAGCTAGAATGGTGTATTTTGTAAATTTAAGTCGTTTTATGCCCCTTTTAATTAACAGCTCACCATTTCCATTTATTTTCCTCGTATTCTATTGTCGTATGAGCTGTTTCGCAACATACTTAGTTTATTAATTCTGGTGTTCCGTACAGTAAGTGGACAAAGGACTATCATTTAAGATACAGGGTTCTCGTTTGGGACAGGCAAATTAAGAAAAAGATGGAATAAACATATTTGAGATTACTTAAACCCCATCTTAATTCTGTTCAGAAATAATAACTACAAAAATAAGACACAAAAAAATACAACTTGTAGATTCGAAAAGTTGGCAAGCTGAACCAAAAAAATCATTACTTAAATAGATTAGAGAATAGAAACGGGGAATGTGTCAAAGAGAAACAACTCGAACAAAGAGCAGAAAACAGCTCAAGGCTACCAATGGGTCTTCAACGCAGCGAGAAATCCTGCACCCGGAGGCGGGCTTCAGCTGGCCCCTAAACAATAATGAATACTAGTTCAGCGAAATGGACGGCACACTAAACTCCGAACATACAAATGAACCAACATTCAAAAAACACACAAGACTAACAAAGGCTAGAGGTTCCTGACTTCGGACACGCGCAAAAATGCGGCGGGGTTAAACATGTTTTGTGAGATCTCAACCCTCCCCATATACTTCTAGCCAATGTAAATAAACAAAAACACAGCGATACACACAGTAAAACTTACATGTAGTTCAAAAAATGTCCGAGTCCGATGTTAAAAAGGTAACAAAAGAAACTAAGCAAAATGACAATGATCAATATATAATAACAAAGGTCTACTAGCAGTTACTGACATGCCAGCTCCAGACCTCAATTAAACTGATCTAAAGATTATGTCTTTTTCATATAGAAAATCAGCCACAATCCTCCCCGTTAGAGGTTTAGTATCATGCCACCATAAATTATATGAAACGAACATAACCCGTATCATGCCAACAACTGGTTTTAGAATAAATGTGTTTATTTCCGATGCAAAGATCCTATGAGTGAATCAATTAATTCCCAAAAATGCCACCTTTAATAACTTGACAACAGTATCGTAACTATATCCTTTATGGATAAGTCTGTTTAAAGGTTTGGTTAGCTTTTCAGGTGAATGATGACATTTTTGTGCTTTGTATAGAATATTACCATAAAACATGGGATGTGAAATACCAGAACATATAAGATATTTGCACTTTGATTTATATTTACGAATGATGTCCTTGTACCGATGATAAAACTTATTAAAAGTTTTGACAATTTTGTGATATAGAAATACCTGGTGTAATAATTTTTCAGTAATACAAGTTGAGATATATAAGCATCATACGATGGTGCCAAGGGAACGTCGCCATCTGAAAACGGATAAGTAACCATAGGAAATGAAAAACATCTCTCTTATCGTATATTTAGTATATCAGAGATACAGATATCGAGATCCAGGAAAGGGCAGTGTTAATTGTTAGTTTTAGCTTTATTTTAAGTAAGTTCAACATGATAAATCTCTCTAGTGTACATACTGAAGTCGTCATTATTGACAGCCAAAACATCATCAAAATATCTAAAAGTGTTACTAATTTTTTGTAACAGATGTTGTTTCGTTGGGTCTTTGCTGATTTTAGACATAAATTGTGATTCGTAACAATACAGAAATAGGTCCGCCATAAGTGGTGCATAGTTAGTCCCCATTGGAATTCCGATAACTTGGCGAAATACGGAATCTCCATAGCGAATAAAAATGTTATCTAGTAAAAATTAATGTGCAGTTATCAGATCAAAGCACGTCCAATTGACATAAAACACAAAGATAAAGACAAAAAACTACCGTTCTCAGTATTTTTCTGTTTTCTGATATGTAGCTATAGAACATTAACTTAAAATTTCTTCAAAGGCTATAGTATCAACAATGATTCAATACTAAGTATAAATATAAGATCTACAACAAAAACGATTAAAAAAACGTGCAGGATCGTCATGATCGGAATAACTGTTTATTTGTATTTATAATAAGGAGGTGATTCTATGGTTTATTATAATTAAAGCCCTTTTAGAAACAGTTTGTGCAAAGGAATAACGTGTTAAGAGGACATCATTAACGCATAAATAAGGGCAAACACATAGATTTTAAAGTATAAGCTCTAATGAATTTGAAGAATAAGTATAGTAAGTTAAGAAGACTATCCCATCAAACTTTGGTCCAACTTTGTCTAGTATAATAAGTTTGCTTCTTTGTTATTGTGTACACAAAGTATCAATAAACACTGATACTATATAAAAAAACGATTCTGTCTTGAGCAATTTACGCTATTGTATAAAAAGGATAAATATACCTAAGGAGCAATAAAAAAACGTAATCCATTAATTGGACAGACAAACCCAGGAAGACAAATGAACAACCACAAGCACAACAAATAAACACAGAAAACTAAAAAACAATGAACAACACGAACTCCTATAAAACCCAGGAGTGAACCCAGTGCTCCGGAAGGGTAAGCAGTTCCTGCTCCGTATACGGCACCCGTCGTGAAGTTCAACAAAGTCAATCCGGGGGAAGTCACATATCGGTGGAGGCACTTGAAAGGTTACGACATCATCTTAGATATAGGAACACTGTAATGGTCAATCAATTCGTGATGACGACCGTAAAATTGCCTAAGTGATGACATCAACTTATCCCTGATAAAACCCTGGTTAAGAAGCTTTTATGACAGCAGTAATCCTCTTTTTCGAAAGTCAGGTAACTCACGCATTCCCTTGAAAATCGAATAAACTGAGAAACGTAGACGCCATATGCAGGCGATTCTGGTATATTGCTACTCAAGAAGGGAAAATTAACAATAGGAAAGTTGAAGTCATCATGTTTGTCATAAAGTTTTGTCTTCAAATGTCCCTCATGGTCTATTTCAAGAAACAAATCCAAATATGAAGCGGACTTTGGTTTATCTGTAGTATCCTTAATTTCAAGCTCATTGGGGTAGATAAGATGTAGAAAGTCTTGGAATTTGTCGTTATTTAACGACAATTAACACGTCATCTATATAACAAAAAGTGAAATTAAAGGATTTGGCTAGTTTCTTTTTGTCTTCACGTAGTAACCCTTAAATGAAGTCCGCTTCATATGAGTACAGAAACAGATCGGCGAGGAGAGGAGCACAGTTGGTTCCCATTGGAATGTCGACTGTTTGTTGAAAAATTAGACCGCCAAATTCAATGAATATATTGTCTATGAGAAAATCTAACATGTTTGTAATTTCATCTTCAGAATACCTTTTGTCAGAATCATATAAGTATGAAATATAAATTATACCCGTGACAATAAAGTTACTGAGAGATGCTACTAAAACTGTTAATTGTTATACCATAAGCAGGAAAGCAAGTATTTATAATTTATATCGCTTTATAGTTCTTTTGCTTGTTGCAAAAGTGTTAAAATTCATCATCATAATTTTTTTAACAGAAAACTTGAAACACAGGGAACTATATTCAATAAACAGATATAATCTGAAGTCGAATAGTCCTCAGACGCCAATAGCACTTGTTTTGTCTGTTAGCTTTGTCTGTTAGCTTTGTAATTATAGAGGGATTAATGTAATACCTGGATAATGTCATTTCTTTATTTTGTAGAAACTGCTTGCATCAGATCATGAAAAGAAAACATCTTAAATTTATCTGCTTGGGAGCCAGTATTTTATTTGTATGTAGCATTTTCAACGCGATTCAATCTCTACATCCAGAAAAACGGTACCAAGAACAGTCAACGAAAACAACAAAACCCAAAACTGTTTTCCTAATTGATACACCTACTTGTAAAATCCCTTTGTTTTCTCCTTTTGATGTGTCTATCATTCAGTACTTAAAACCAGGAAAGAAAATAACATGCGACAAATATTTACCGTACACTTATGAAGATGGGACCAAGTTACGAGTAAATTGGACGGCTATTAACCAATCACGTCACAGAGAAAATTTCAAAAACTGTCGGTATCAGCCGATTCTAAGACCATATGAAGCAGAACATCATAATTATTTTGACTATGGCGAAGAGAGTGACAATTTCAAGTTTTCCATCGAAGTTCCTTATGAATTTGTTCGAGTTAGATGCTTTAACAAAGCAAGAGGAAAGGTTTATACAAATTATCACCAGTTTATCTACAAAAAAGAAAATATTGAAAAGGCAAAGAACAAAGCAATTACGAAACATCGAAACAGCGTTACTGAGACGTTGAACGTATTGATGGTGGGTGTCGATTCCATTTCTAGACTAAATTTTCAGAGATACATGCGTAGGACTTCTAATTATTTACAGAACCATTTACAAGCCTTTGATATGATGGGTTATAATAAGGTTGCAGATAACACGTTTGTAAATATTGTTCCGATGACGCTGGGGAAATTCCTCGAAGAAGTACCTTGGAACGAATCGCTCAGTGACATTCCATTCGATGAGTATAACTTTATATGGAAGCAATTTTCACAACGGGGCTACCGAACTCTGTATGCTGAAGATGCTCCTAAAATCGCCATATTTGATTATCTGAAGGCAGGTTTTCATAGATCACCTGCTGATTATTTTAACCGCCATTTTAGCATTGCAATGACCAAAGACAAAAAACTCTGGTACAATGAACATAACTGTCTCGTAAATAGACTTGAAACGGATATTATTTTAAATTACACATTCCAATTTGCGTCATTGATGGATAGAAATCCATATTTTACATTTGCTTTTATCACTGGTTTGACACATGATTCCACCGAAAGTGCTGCTATGGCAGATGAATCATATTATAATTATTTTAAGTCTCTTAACGAACAAGGAATGCTTGAAAATACCTTAGTTATATTTTACAGTGATCATGGAATGCGATTTGGGAAGCTTCGTGAAACGTATATAGGAAAACTGGAAGAAAGGCTTCCATTTCTGTTTTTAGTTCTTCCAAAATGGTTTCGTAAGAAATATCCTCGTATTAGTTACAATCTCAAAATAAATGAAAGACGTCTTATCACGCCATTTGATATTTATGAAACCCTTAAGAATGTTATGTTCTTTGGAAATTACAATTCCGGTCGTCAAATTAAAACCCCCAGAGGAATGTCTTTGTTTGAGGAAGTATCAAACGAACGCACGTGTCCTAATGTTGGAATTCTACCGCATTGGTGTACGTGTTCTAAAGACGAACCAGTTTCAACTACTGACACAAAAGTTCATGACCTTGGAGACAGAATAGTTCAAACTATCAATAAAATTCTTGAATCATATTCACAATGCAAACAGCTTTCATTGGAAAAGATTATTAGAGCATCAAAGATTTTGCCATATGAAGAAATTTTAAGATTTCAGAAAAGCAAAAACGATGTAATAAACAGAAAAGTGACGTTTGGAGATAAAGTCAATTCATTTGTTCATTTTCAGATTGTCGTGCAAACATTACCCAGCCATGGTATGTTTGAAGCTACCATTAAATATGATGAATTTCATGATAATTCTAAAATTGCCAGTGATATCAGCAGAATAAACTTGTACGGTAATCAATCTAGTTGTGTAAATGATCATTCCATAAAGAAATATTGTTTTTGCAGAATGTGATATTTTTTTCAATTAAATTAGAAAAAAGTATATGTTGTGCTAAATCAGTTGTGGATACGGAGATCTGATCTGGTTAATAGCATGTTGTTTTCAGTGATGAAATTGGCCCGCCTTCCAAATTAAAAATAAAATCGAAAATCCCATATAAAACATATTGGTGGAGAAATTCCAAGCGCGATAACTCACACGTATTTTATACAAGAAATTTTCCATGGTCGAACATAAAATATTCTTTGTTTGCCTTTCAAAGGTGTCCGTATGAGTTGTACAATTAATTAGTTAACAAGAATAATATTAAGAATATTGGATACCCAAACATGTGTTTGTATAGAACTGTCGTCATAACAAGATATTATCAAACAATGTAACACGCACACAATTAAGGTTATGAATTCTGAAACCAAATATTGCTGACCTACCATGACTTAGGCTTTTTACTTGACGTTTTTCATTAAGCCAAGTGTAAACTTCGTTAAATTAAAACACAAAATAGGAGTTGAAGCTATATGTTTAGCATTGATTAGCAGTTGACCATTGAAAGATACTTATCTCAACAAACTATGTTTCAAATTTTAACAAGATATATTGAGCCCATCTAAATCGACACGTTTTTTAATATACCCGAAAATTGCTAATTTTGTGATTTTTCGTGGATATTTTATTTTTTTATGGACAAGGCGACTTAACTCCAGAACAACATCTGACTTTCATCATGTAACAGTAGATGAGCCCAAGGAAATGTCACTAGATAAGTCTAGTGAGTCTTGTACCAGTCTTTTTAGCAACTTTAAAACTCTGATCACAGATACAAAGAACTTAGCAATATTTTATAACCATTTTTCAGCATTTTAGTAACGATGATTAAAGTATTTTTAGAAATAATTATGAATATTTACACTCGAAACAATAAGAAAAATATTTTCATATACTTATTAATAAAGTTTCATTTTTTTAAGTAGAAAGGCTACATGACTATGTGATTATAACTGAAGAACAGAGGTGTAATAATGAAAACGTAACCCGACCAATGGATCGAGAAATGAATGTATGTCGGGCAAACTAATACTTCTTACAACGAATCCAAATCATGAAAGATACTGCTTACCTATGAGGTATAAGAATAGCCTCGAAATTACATGTTCATTACTCCCACATTTTTTAGAAGCAACAATTTTGATATGTGTATAATTGTAATTAACTATGTGGTAAATGTGGCAGGCGAAAGTAATTTTCTTTTCCCTTTTCCAAACTTCAGTTTAAACGTACATACACAGTCAATTATGCTACAAAACGGGTGATTTTTAATGAACAAATGAACAAAATGGTAATTGAACACAAATTTAAACAAGTACTTTTTTATTTTTATTTATACTACACATTTATATATAGATCCAGGACAAAAATTGCATAAATACATAAAAGTCATTTTAGTACATGAATGCACTGCTTGCAATACATCTAGCTATTCAATGTTCCAATCTCAAAAAGTCTTTGTCTTCAGTCGAACATTTTCCGTTGATTCTTTCTTCTTCTCGTTTAAAACCATCTTGCCTTCCATGTGGCTGATTGCTTCCTTACGTTTTGACTCAGCGAGACTGAGAACTGACCTTGATTTTATTTCCAGACCATGGTTTTCCTCTTTGGTAGTTCTGACAAATTTCACTCTGTCGTGTATCCCGAGTAGTCCTCTTCTTCAGAGACTGGTTCTTCTCCGAAGAGTTCATGTCTCAGTGCCTCTAGCTCTTTCTGTTTCTTCATAGTATATTCATAGTAGACATTAATTAAACCTTCGACCGTGACTATTTTCATCCGAAGTGGATACCTAAAGCAACGTATGTTGACCTTGACCGCATGCTGGTAACGGCACCTCAAACCATCTAGTTTGTTATGAAGAATGATCATCTGCTCGCATGCCTTTTCAACTCTCCTTTCTGTCTCTTGTAGTTTTTCATAGCTTGAATAACTGTCCATGGTATCTTCTGAATTATGTTTCGTTGTTAAATTTGAAATATAACTGATTCGTTCGCCTCAGTTATATACTTTAGTTTTGTGTGTCAAGAGCATGAGTATAGCTATATATGTCACAATGAACTGACAGATTTTTTGTTTTAAAAAGTAATAATGAAAATTTCTATGACATTTGAGTGGTAATTTAAATCTCAATTAAATTAATTAATATAGCTTTTGTTTTTTATCTAATTAACTTCTTATATAATTAAAGTAATCATGTTGATGTTCAAATTGTAAGGACAATAATTATTAATGTCCCGTATTATCAAGTGATTAATTAATTTGAGATTGATAAAATTAATTACATGTAATTAAATGTAGTAATGGTATAAAATTAAAAGTAAATGACACCCGCGTGTAATACTAAGGTGACACTTTATTTTTTAAATTTTCAACATTAATTTTGGATATTAAATGTTTAAACATACAACTGGTTTTTTTATCCTCATAATGCCAAATAAATGTTTCTTTTACCAGTTTTGAAATTGTCTTATTACTAGGTACAACGTATAATTGTTACTATATTGAGAACGAACTTATTAGGCTGCATTCAGATTTTAATATTTTCTGCAAACATTTTCAGTTCATATTCTATATAAATGTCAAGTGTAATTTCTCTGTAATGTCAAATATTGACCTGTAATTTTAACTATTTAGCATCTAGATTATTTTTAACAATTTAATGTCCCAACTTTCTCACAAGTTAAAAAAAGATTCCTTGTACAAAACGTATCCCATATAAATTCGATTTACCCACCCCTCCTTTCATTTTGATGTTATTTCTCCGTAAATAATTTTTTAACTTTTCTTTTCCGCCTCAATTTGCAATCGAGTGATTTTTTTAATCGATTCCCTGCATCTTTCAGATGGGATTTATAGGAACATTGTATATTGTGCATTTAAGCATTTGGGATTCCGTTGTCCGCAATTTACTTTTCTTGTTTTTAAATAAATTGATTTTGTATATTTAGTATTTTATTGTATTTTGCTTTTTTCTTCAAACTTTGTCGATAGCCTAGATATTTGACCTCTTACTAAGAGAGGGTATAAACAACAAGAACGTTTTCTAAAACTGTGTAGGAAAGTTTTTCAAGATGAAATAGTCAAAGGCTGTCTTCATTTGTTTTTTTAAGAAATATCGTCTTGCTGCTGTACTATACCAAAAAATGCTTATAAAAATTTGTCTTTAAATCTTAATCCACGAATCAGATCAATTCAAAAATGCATTAATTAGAATGGTCTTTACAATTAGATTATTTAATACCTCCCATGACGGCATCTTGTTCGTAAGCTGTAAAATTCGGGGATATTGCGATCGTCTCCTTCCGTAACTTTCTTGTGATATCAACTCCTCGAGATCGTTCATAATTGCGTTAAGTGATTTAATTTCTTTATAGAATGGTCGCATACATCGTGTATATGTGCCATAATGTCTTAGAATTTTGATTTTCTAAACCCAAGGCCCAAAGAGGTTAAACTTCGAAAATTATGATTTTAAGTTTCTGACAAACTATTGTTTTATTTTACAATTTATTTCTACATAGTATTGTTATATACTATGTGAATGTGAATGCCCAATAAGGTTTTACAATTTTGATGGAAAGAAAATTACTGCCAACAGAATTTAGGCTTGTGACCATACTTTTTTTTATGTTGGGTCAAATGATTTAATCTAATAGAACAAGAAATTAAAAGATATCAAATTTGATGTGTACGATTATCGTTTCTGCACTGAATTTCATAGGGTTTGCTTATAATTCAAATGTCCTAAAAACAAATATGAAACCTTTAAGAACAGAAAGACCGTAAAACAGATAAAAATAACCTTTTGCATGTATATATGCAACCTGATGTTGTATGTCGATGTAAATTCCACAAAGCATGTCAATATAATTCGGGTCACATGAAAATATCGCGTCCTGAATATGCGGGGAATGCTGAATTATCACGACTCTATGTACTGCAATACATTTTAAAATTGGGACCAATTTTCAAAATCGGAAAAAGATAGAGCAGCTTCATCAGGCCATTCACGCTGATTGTACTAAATCCCGAAAACAGTGTTGTGCACAAAATCTAAACATTCCTGCTTTAGAATTTGTAGATATATAATATTTTTTAATTTATTATTTAAAAAGCTCTAATACGTTATTTGGGGCAATGCATACAGAAACAAAGTACATGTGTTCAAAATCCCATTGTAACACAGTGTTATTGGGTGGGGCTTGATAGTTTGAGGTCGAATGGTTGAATCGACCAATGAAAATCATTTCTTATTCATGCAGTTTTGTCATTTGTGTCAAACATCCTTTCGCTAAGCAGCGAGATACCGAAGTCTGTGATACAGAGCTCGAGGCAGACCTTAATTTAGCCAATCGCAATTGTGAAATATATATAGCTGGCCTAAATCAGCTCGTCTCACCAGTATTTTCGTATTATAGGATATATAATAATTGGATATTGTCTGTAGATGGGCAATATATGTCCAAACTAATTCCAAATGTAGCCTTCCAGTTGCTCGTGTCAGTTTAGAAAAATTTACTTGTTAACAATGACCACCTAACGAAACTGAACATTGCGCTATACAACTAGCTTGTCTGTGCCCCTAGTGTTTAACATTAATAAATCATTTTTAGTGGGAGGGATGACAATATTTCAAGAATAATTTGCGAAAATTTCAGGTTTCTGGAAACTTGCTAGCTCGGTAAATTGGGGGACGTGTAGTCTTATCGGTAAAGGACAGGTTTTATGTTTGTGTCGTTTCTGGTGCATTGTACTGGACCTTGCTAATGCAGTCACAAATTTCAATGCTTTTTAAGCTGCGCCTTTGATAGATATCAATAAATTTATGAGTTTTCAAGCACAATCCTATATATACTATTTATTTGGATATTAAAGTACACCTTGGTTTTGTGAACTTGGATCATACTGACCGCATTTAATGGTAGTCAACAGTAAAATATCTTAATAGTAAACTGAATTTAAATTAGAAGAGTATTTAAAGACAGAGAATTACATTGATCATAGTAGGAAGATACAGAAATATCCCTCGTCCACAGCAAAAGTGTTCTGTCTGCAATGTTAGGCCAACTAAAATTAGATTTTCATCCAACTTTTTGAAAAAAAATCGGGCGGGTGGGAGGATTTTATTTTTTATTTTTTATTTCATATGAAACTATTTTGTAAGGTGTTATTAATATGTAAACGTTATAAAATGGCTTATATATGTTTTTATTCCAGAAACATGCACAATAGAAATTTCTACTCCAATCTCTGCAGACTTAAGCTGACCAAAAGACATCTAAAGGTCACAAAAATAGTCGAATCACGAAAACCATGTTGAATTGTTACAGGAAGTTAACAAAAAACGAAATTATTGACACGGATACCGGTAACGGAGATGAACAAAATCCGGAAATCGTAAATTTTAGAAAATAAAAAAATCGGGGCGGCACGATTTTCGAGGGGCGGGCGTGGATGAAAATCTATGAATTAATTTTAATTGGCCTTATTGAGGATGGATTTTTTTCTTCACATGCAGGCTGAAGAAGGATGCTAGAAAACAATGTAGAAATTCAACTGAAATAGACATTTCAAAATTTATTTCCCTTTGAAAAAATTCATTCTTAATCCAAATTCTCAACTTTTACCACACACAAGAACCTTTGTTAATCATTAGCATCTAGATAGTGAGGTCCATGTTGGCATTTAAATTTAAAATTCTGAGTTTCTGTTTTTGACCTTGAGAACAATAATAAATTTGACAAATTGTGCACATCTTGGTCATCAAAATTGGTACCATAATGTCTATTATCAATCAAGGTGATACCTCTTCTGGTATTTTGATAACAGCCTGAAATTGATAATCTAAATTCTATGTTGTAAAAATCTTAAATTTTGTTTAAAAGAAGGAACTCCCACATTCAGTTTTGTCCTTTGATGGTTCTGGCTTTACAATTTGGTCACTGATATTTTAATTTGCTCTTCAACCAAGCAGTTTGTTTTTGGCCTTCAACAACTATCAATGAAACATGCACATCTCCTGCATCAATATTAATATCAATTTATTTCACTGCTAAACATACCAAAGTATGATCTCTTAGTATTGAGAAAATTGCAATAAAATCTCTCCTTCCAGATTGGCAGTTTATGACTACCTGGTATATATATGTAGCAGGTAAAAGTAATGATCTGCTTGTATAATTGTATAGACTGCATGTTTAATGGACCAATGTTTTTACTCTTTAATCCTGTCTGATGAATGTCTCACTGATATATTCCCCTATCAGTATTAATTATATACTGATGGTGCTAATATAGTCAAGATTTCTTCCGACTATAAGGCATAAAAAAAACAAAATACAATTTAAGAATATTATTGTTATACTTCAATGATATTCATCTGTATAATTTTAGTTTGGACAATAATGACATGATCTGAAAGCACTAGTAGCTAATGACATATGAAATTCTGTGTGATCCAAGTTCTCACAATATGAAACCTATTATACCCTTTTAAACAATATGAAAATTAAATATCAAACCATGATCATTATCAGAAACACAATGAGTAAAATGAAGACAATGTCAGAATTGTCCAAATAACATAGTAAAGATGCAGCTTTGTATTTGTATAACATGTGATAACATTGCTTCATCAGTGAATTTATCCATACAATGCATGTTTCTAAAATCCACTTCATACACACATGTACCTCATGACACACAGATACAATGAATAAAGCAACAGTGAGCCCAGGACAGACAACTCTGCTCTATTTTTCTACCATCTTCCAATTAAAATGAATAAAAATTTAACAATGAGGGATGATTTAAAAGATGACAAATGAAACAAAATGAGTGGTCTCCTCAGTTCAAAACAAAATATGATGAGTATGACAACTGTGTTCTGTGGCTACCAGAGTTCTCCATCTCTGTCTTTGGCTGGTACTTCAATCACTCTAGGTTTATCGATTATTCTAGCTGTTCTGTTGCCTTTTTCTACAATTCCTATAATCCATGACTGATAACCTTCTTGTTTTTCAATGTCTTTACAAAATGCTGCAGCCTGTTCTCTTGGTAGTGCCATCAATAAACCTCCTGTAAAAGTTATATACAAACACTGATTGTATACAGGACAGTTCCAAGATAAAATAGTTTAGGCGGTCTCCATTTTTGTTCAAGAAAAGCTGTCTTGTCTTGCTTATAAAAGCTCCATAGCTAACAATAGGACTTGTTTTTACATATCTCTGTATTATCCTGTAAGTCGTTTTTTTTAAATGTCAGTTGTATAATTATTTACTGAATCAAACAGCTTTCTTTACATTAACAATAATCAAACATTATCTCATACTAAGATTAACTGAAATTTTCTCTGCATTTATATGATGTACCTGAAGTTTCAGCTGAGTGTCCCTGAAGTAATCCAAACATATTTCCACAAGCTTTACTTATAGATGCCATCTTAGCTATAATTGGCAGATTATGGATGACAAAGCTGACTTCATTTTTCTGGATCTTGGCAAGGTTTTTAGCATGACCAAGAAGACCAAATCCTGTAACATCTGTAGCTCCATGGGCATTGTATTTATGCATCAGTTTTGCCCCTGGAAATACATTTAGGAACATGTGTATGAAGATGTATAAATAAACTAGGTTATATTAATTAAAAAAACTGGTCATTTTATAATACCACATTTATTTCCCATGGTTGAATATATTATTACCGGTAAATGAAAATAACATTGAAAATCATTTGTTTGGGCTGCATTACATTGTGTGTAATATTCTTTAATTTACATTACTTTAATGGGAAAAAAATGTGCTTTATTTACCCCACAAATATTTGTAATACTTGTATCAACATGTTCAAGACCAATTTATTTTTCTAATTTTGACAGCGTTATTTTCTAGATGATACTTCTCATTAACTGAAAACAAATCCTATATGTAAATATGCACTATCATTACTTTTCTATATTGTTCAAATCTTATGGTTAGTTTAATCATGTTAAACAAATGACCAGCACAGAATATTCTAAATCTTCATAGCGTGCAATGACCAATCATTTCAATTGTTTTCTACATATTGCTGCATAAACAATCAAAATCTGTTCTATGATGATGCAGCTAGTCATTTCTCCTGAGGAATTTTTTTGTTTGTCAAGAACAGGGGTTAAGAATGTCACTAAGGCTAGTTTTCTTCCACTGGACTACCATATTGTTATATTAAATGTACACTTCTTTGACAAGGACATAAGTTTTGCTAACTAACATGTCTGTTCTGGGGCTAGTTTATTTTCAATAAATTTATGCAATGACTTCATCAAATGGCTACAATGGTTTGTATCTGTTTTTTTTATTTCACTTCACTAAATTTAGAGGAAAAAATCATAATAACATTTCATCATGACATGCAAAGCTACACTGAATGAAAAAAACACTAAAGATTGAAAAAGGCAGGGGCATCAAAAACCCCATCTTCAACTTTCAAATTATACGGGAACTATCATTGACTTTAAAAATGTACCACAGTATACCTGTTTTATTGAGTCTTGCCATACTGAACATTGCTCGCTGGTATGCTTTCCTCACATCATCGTCAGACACAACCAACTTAATTCTATTCCATCTCTCTGGCTGATCTAACCACTGGTAAGCATTTACAGCAACCTGTGTTCCTAAAGGCTTGGTCAAAACTAAAACATCTCCTACCACTGCATTGTCAGGCCTGTTGATTGATAATTGTCATAAAGTATATGTAATGTGGTCAATAGACGTGCACATTCAGAAGAAACCCAAACCATGGCACTAAATCTGAACACAAGATTTCCCAATGGGAATAACTGGTAGTTATATGTGCAAGATATGGACACCATGCATAAACAGTGATTCTGATGATTAATCATAATCGATTATTAACTAAAGGAAGTAAATTCTATGAAAAGCTGTGAACTCACTTAGTACTGATGCATTAACTTAATAGTTGCAAAAGTACAACTTGTATTTATTAATGCATATTCCTTGCACATCAAAGTCTCTCTTTATTTGAATATACATCAAATAAATGTTAATTATCTTCATTTGATATCAAATATTTCAGTCATATGGTTTTCTGAAGTGGACATTTTAGTAAACATTCTCATGTTTTTGTTTACATAGTCATAGAATTTTCACTCTATTAATAAAATCAAGCAGAAAATCCTATGAAAAACTTATCAATGTCATTTACTTAAGATTATTGCACTTAAATACTTTATGATAGAACAATTTTCAATAACTGTCATGTCAAACTGAAATTGATAAAACAGCATCATAATTTGATTTAAAACTCTACACCATTAAATTTAAATGCTAATCATAAATAGTTAACACAAGCCATCGATTTAGATTATTCTAAACTGAAGACAGTAACTGTGTGATTCTTATCCCCTAATAATTAGCTTTCCAATGGAGACTGAGGTCTCACATAATGAATTCATTAGGCTGGGCTACTGTGGTTGCAACTCCTCCAATAGTTAACCATGGATTTATCACTGTTTGTCCACCAGTCACTGAACTGCCTGCTTCTTCAGCTTGGTCCTGTAAGATATTTATCTAGTAATAATAGGGTCTTTGATTCACTTGTCTTTACAACCTCTATAAAATTGAAAGGAATATATTGACTCTGTCTGGTATAAAAAAGAAATATAAAATATAATCATCCCATCTAAAATGATCTTCCAAATTTTCATTCAGCAGAATGTATGCAGATCAACATATAAAGTTTCACTGACCTCATTATATTGCTTTTTGTTAAATGTACATGCAAAAAAAAATTAAGTGGCTGAATTCATTTTAAATAGAATATTTTCACTGCACAAATAAATCCATAGTTAGTCCTTACTTTGAAACCTCTCATCATCATAGGAACAACAATATCTCTTTCCTTTTCTGTCATTTTATTACTGACTCCCAACAGCATCAACATGTTGTCACAATCCATCACACCCATTGCAGACAGGTCACTTAAAACATTAGCACATGCAATCTTGCCCTGAAAATGCAGCCAAACCAGAAGTCAAGAACAGAACTTTATTAAAATATTTTTACTGGAAATAAAATATTGTTATTGACCATGTAATCGGCAAAATTGTAAACAGTTTGATCAAAAAAGCAAAGCAGAAGGTGCACAATGGCAATGTACTCTGAAGATTCCCTGAAATATTCACTGGACTATATCTTTGGCTCCACTTAGAGGGGGATATAATAAAAATTTATATCTTTTCACTACAATTATAAAAGAAATACAAATAAATAATAGATATTTTCTTTTAAATATTTATTTTCTCCGGACTATATCACATTTCTGATGCTCAGTGCTTAGTCCATGTGTCTGTTATGTGAAATATCTTAATTCAAATCTATTCCACAAAATTTGTCAAATCAAAATGGCGTTGTCATACGATCAAGTACATATGGTGACTAACAGTCCTACAAAATTTTAACGAAATACAATCAGCAGCCTCAGAGGAGTTGCGCTGACAAAGTGTTCCTATAGGGTCAAATGCAGTAAAATTCCCAAAACTCCCATAAAATTTATAAAATCAAATGGTGGTGCGAAAGGATCAAGTAAATATAGTGACTAACAATCCTACAAAATTTGAACGAAATCTGATCAGCGGTATCAAAGGATCTGCGCCGACAAATAACTAACGGACAGACAGAGACCATGTCTAGGTCCCTCCATTATGTTGCGGCGGGAGACAAAAAGATCAACCATGAACTGGGTTTAATATGTGCATATCCATTTCACTTTGTATAAATTTTGTAAAAGATCCGAGTGACAGTTTATTTTACCAAAAAATAAATGACAAAGAGACCTCCTTCATTTAATCTCCCATTCTCAGCGACCACAAGAGCATCAAATTCTCATATGGCTATTAGGAATGGTTTATTTTGCTCAGTTAGTTTCAATTTGAAATAAATGATATGATGTTGTGTTATTCAATATTCAAATTTATTAGATACACAGACATGGCCATAAAAATGATTTTGACCAAAATAACTATGTAAAATGTATTAAAAAATGTATTTTTATTAGACTAGAACACTTAATATAAAATGTGCAATACATCATAAGATTTCATATTACCATCATGTATTGGTCATCAACTAATGGATAAAAAAAATCTGTTGCCTGAACCAATGACTATATCACAATTCTGATGCTCAGTGCTTAGTCCACATGTATGTTATGTGAAATATCTTCATTCAAATCTATTCCACAAAAGTGATCTACCCACAACAGGTTGGTAATATCAACTTTTATGATATTAATTTGAATTTGTATTAAACAAGGGCCAGTAAGCTGAATGCCAATATTGACAGCAAAATCTTATTAATTTATTAAACAGCAATGGAAAAAATTCTGACTTAAATTTCATTATGACAAAACATTTTCTGTTAAATTCTAGTTCTAGGAAACTTGAGGCGATGCAGTTTTCTAAATTTAATCTCAACCTTGACTACCAAAATGGACCAGGAAAAATATTCTCGACCAGTTTTCAGTTACTTTTGGCCACTGGGCAACCACTTATGTTCATCCCTGAATTTCTGCAAAAATAAACCAACTGTAAATAGGTTTAAAATGCAGAATACCACATATTAGGAAAATGAAAAGATGAAATTTGCATCCACAAAATATTCATCTTATATACAAGAGAATGGCTTTAACTCTTAACAAGATTGCTACACATAGCCATATGTCCCCTGTTGCAGAGAAAAGTCAAAGCCCCACAAGATATACAAAATGTGTATTATTGAAATGGTGGCAGGGTATGGATGTCAACACATAATAAATAAAATTGAAGCACAATACAAATAAAAATTTGCGTCCACAAAGTGTTCCTGTAGTGTCAAATGCAGAAAAAGTTAAAAGTCCCAAAACTCCCATTAAATTTGTCAAATCAAAATGGCAGTGTGATAGAATCAAGGACATATGGTGACTAACGGTCCTATAAAATTTTAACAAAATCCGATAAGTGGTCTCGGAAAAGTTGGGCTGACAAATAACTGACGGACAGACAGATTTGCGTTGAAAAATAACTGTGACAGACATATGCAGACCATTACTAGGACCCCCTTCGCATCAGAGGACAAAAAAAAAATCAACCATGAAACAGGTTTGATATGTGCATATACATTTCACTTTGTATAAATTTTGTAAAAGATCCGAGTGACAGTTTATTTTACCAAGAAATAACTGACAAAGAGACCTCCTTCATTTAATACCCCATTCTCAGCGACCACAAGAGCATCAAAATCTCATATGGCTATTAGGAATGGTTTATGTAGCTCAGTTATTTTCAATTTGAAATGATGCTGTGTTTTTCAATATTATGTGTCAAAATTTCAGAAATTTATTACATACACGGACTTGGCTGCAAAAATTATTTTGACCCAAATAACTAAGTTAAATGTATTTAAATATGTACATTTTTATTAGACTAGAACACTTAATAACACATGTGCAAAACATCACAAGATTAATACCATCATATACGGGTCATCTACTAATGGATAAAAGAAATCTGTTGTCTGAACCAATGAGAGACCTCCATGACGTAATGGTGTTACTGATGCATCCATCCCAATGCCTGTAATAACAACATAAATAATTCATTAACCATGACTAAACATGCACAAAATTTTTTCAGCAACAATGATCTATACATAATATATAAGAAAAATAGAGGCTCTCAATTCAAGAGCCTGCATCACTCACCTGGATTTAACTTTTCACCTTGAGCAGGACTAAAAATTAGGTTTTTCTATATGGTTTGGCTGTGGCAGCCATCTTGGTTGAAAGTCCAGGTCAATAGACACATGTTAAAAAAGAACCATCTAAGGGTCATTACTGCTAAGTCTTGTTCAAACTAGTTAAGTGGTTTCAGACAAGAAGATTTTTAAATGAATTTTCCCATAGGGTTCTATATTAAACTAAGTTCTGTTGTGGAAGCCATCTTGGTTGACAATCCAGGTGATTGGACATAATTCTGAAAGACTACCATCTAAGGACAAAAGTTTAGTTCCAATGGGATCAGTAGTTTCAGACGAGTAAATATTGGAGTGAATTTCCCATAGGGTCCTATGTTAAACTAAGTTGGCTGTGGTGGCCATCTTGGTATACAATCCACAAAATCTGACATATTTCTGAAAGAGGATCTCCTAAGGACCATTGCTGCCTACTCTGGTTCCAATTGGGCAAGTGGTTTCAAACAAGATGATTTTTTAATGAATTTTCCTATGTTAAACTAAGTTGGCTGTGGCAGCCATTTTGGTAAACAGTCTGGGTCATCGGACATTGTTCTGAAAAAGAACCTCCTAAGGACCATTACTGCCAAGATTTTTCAAATTCTTTATAGATTTTACTTTGTTGAACATTCTTGCTGTTTACAGTTTGTCTTTATCTAAAATATTCAAGATAATAACCTAAAACTGCAAAATTTTCTTGAAATTAACAATTCAGGGGCAATAACCCAACAAAGGGTTGACTGATTCATCTGAAAATTTCATGGCAGGTAGATCTTGATCTGATGAACATTTTTACCCTATGTCTGTTTTGCTCTTAATGCCTTAGTTCTTAAAATACAAGACAAAAACTGCAATTTACCCCAATGTTCTATTTTTAGCCAGGGTCATCGGACACATTTTAAAACTAGATACCTTAATAATGGATGTGGCCAAGTAGTTTCAGAGATTTTTGTAAAAGTTAAAGCACGACGACGAACACTGGAAGCAAGGTGATGAGAATAGCTCACTTGACACTTTGGGTGAGGTTAGCTAAAAATTAACATTTAAAATTAAAAGGTCAAATTTGACTATCAATTCACCAGTAAATTTTTTTTTTAAATTCTTGATAAAATCTGATCAACAAAATTTATTTCACTTTCCATCCATTTCCCTGTCACAATTATTATATTAACTTAAATATGTCATTTTAAAGCAAGTACTAACGAAGTTTTGAGCATTATTGCTTGATTACCTACAGAAATAACCTGGCTCATAAAATTTTCAGTCTGTTAAATTATTAGTTATTTACATGTTACACCAATACCCCAGGATTTTATTCATTTTGTAAAGCAAATAACAGGCAATTAAAGATAATAAATTTATATTTTCCTGCACCACTAGTATGAGGCCCCCTGCCTAAAAAACATTTTACATCTCCAAATAATCATATTTTTTCTGTTAGAAAATGTAGTTGAAAAAAAAGGTATTATATTTTTATATTTTTTCAACCTTTCTCATCAAAATACAATCTGAAAAGTTTGACCTAAAAAGGATTTCATCAAAACTAATTAGAATTAGCCCAGATTTTACAAAAATATATGACAAATAAGGGAGGTGCATCCATATTCGGAGGGGGGAGGTCAATTTCTATCTCTGAAAAGATTTTGGTTATTTGTCCCCCCCCCCCCCCCCCCCCCCAGCTTTGCATTGTTTATGCAAATTTGGTTTTTTTTAATTACTAATTATTAGATCCTAACCCCTTCCAAAATCACTTGGGTTTTCTTTAATAGTAGTAAAATGCTTGTCGCTTTATTTAATTACAACGTAAATAGCAATGTTTCAAAGTTTAAAACAGTAGTTTTTCCGCCTATCACGTGGTTCCGCACCGAACCCGGCCAAATGGTCGCCATTTTTCATTTTGGGGAACTTTAAGTTCATGAATTTGATCAAGCCATTTTCAATTATTTAACAATTGACAGTGTGATGTATAAAACTAAAAGGCAAACTATGCATGTCATCTTTTGATTGTGTACATCATAATTATATGTAAGGACTAAAATAAGTGGCTTGAAACAAATCATTTTTCGGAATTGAAAACATACCCATAATACCGATTCCGACATTTTTTCAAACTTGTTTAATAAATGGTAAATTACCTATCCTTGGAACCTCCGCCATGTACTGGAAATGAGACTGCTCCGATTCCTGGGCATTGCTGTCCTGTTGTAGTCCCTCGAGAAGCTTCTCAAGAGCTTCTTGAGGGACTTTACACCCTCATCCCTTTAGATCAGCAAACTTGGTAAGTCGGAAATTGGCGTCCAACTCGTGTGCCGCAGGATCGAACGGTCGTCTCATTCCCATAGCTTCAACGTTTTCCATCTTATAGTGGTTATCGTTCGCCTGAAAATATATAGAATCATTATCAGTTTTAAAATAAATATTATGAAAGTTAATTTCTTCATGCATTTCAACTCTACATGTAATTTATTGCATCACGCACCTACCAGACAAAGACAAGTATGGCGACCTCCCCAAGCAATGCGATGACGCGGGAAAACCCGGATGTAATAGTCTTGATTCGTGTACGGAAAGATACGAGTGTTGACGTAGGGAGAAATCATTTGTAAATGAAAACCAAACAGAAAAATAAATAAAAAACTAAGTATGTTGCGAAACAGCTCATGCGACAATAGATAACAAGAAAAATAAATGGAAATGGTGACCTGTCAAAAGGGGCGTAAAACGACTAAAATGTATGAAATACACAAGTCGAACAAAACCAAATATAAAATCGTAAAAAAAAAAACAACAACAAACTAAAAAGTTAAAAATACTCAACGTTTCGACCAATATGGTCTTGATCACGAGTATGTAAAAAATAAAAATAAAAAGGTGTTGACGCTTTGAAACCCAGAGCAAGACCGAGTCCGTACATAAAATGTAAACAAAAACAAAAAAATTTTTTGACGTGGGTGTCATCAGTAAAAAGTACTTCATAGAAAATACATAAATGGCAAGGTAGATAGTAAAACTATATAGTAAAAATAAGTAAAATAATATATTTGACGTTGTGATGTATAGAAAATGTACCATATAAGATAACTGTACCGCACAACGTTAGTGTGCATACTTAGTAAATGAATTGAAATTAAGAATTTTTTACATTAATTCCACGGGGTCGGAGTGTCCCCAGGCTAAAAATTATTTTCTGCTCAAGGCGTTGTCTGTATTGTCTTCCTCCGTTAACTGTCCTTAAAACGGTTACGCGGACGTCTGACGAACTGTTGTGACCAGGCAATCGAAAGTGATTGCCAACTGGACAATCAGTTCTATTCTTTATAGAAGGCAAGTGTTCTGCAAAGCGGTCACCAAGGCGACGACATGTCTCTCCGATGTATACCTTATCAAATTTCGTACAGACGATTGCGTAAACCAAATTATTGTCGGTACAGATATACCCATTTTGAATTATGTATTTGTTGTCAGATCTCTTTAGTTTCCATGGTGTAGGGGCATGTCACACATCTGGACCTTTTACATGGCCTGGTTCCCCGGTAGTCAGTTTTTTTCTGAGGAAATGTTCGACTTGATCGAACTACCGACTAAGTGGTTTTTTAGACTTTTCCCCTTACGGTAAGCAGTGATGGGAACAGCCTCAAAAATTTCTCACATCAACGGATCTTTCATCACTATGTTGTTAAAATTGTTCATTAGGATGTTACGGATGACGACATTATGGGGATAGTGTAAGGACCAGTGGAACACGTTTGTTGTTAGATTTCTGACCAGACTTTAAGGCGTTGGGTCTGGTCACATTGGAAACAGATTCAAATGCCCTGTCAATGACCGTTTGGGGATAACCTCTCCTTCGGGAGAAGGTGGACATCTTGTCACACTGCTGTCTGAAATCCTCTTCATTGCTGCAGATGCGTCTAAGTCTCAGAAACTGAGATTTAGGGATGGCATCTTTGCAAGACTTAGGATGACAAGAGGAATAGGTCAGGTAGCAGTGTGCGTCGGTAGGTTTATAAAAGACCGAAGTTTCGATGCTGCTGTCAACCAATTTACATGTCAAGTCAAGGAACGACAATTCCGTTTCACTAACAGAGAATGTGTATTTAATTGATGGATGGTAAGACGAAACGAAATTGATGAAAGACTGGAGTTCCTCGTCGGAGTCATCAGACACTCCGAAGACATCATCTATATACCTTTTAAATAGACGAGGAATGGGTCCATCAAATTCCGTAAACATCTTTTCCTCCAGATAGCCAACAAAAAGACAAGCAAAACTCGGTCCCATTTTTGTACCCATTGCCACCCCTTCCGTCTGTGAGAAGTAATCTCCATTGAATTGGAATGTGTTGAGTTTGAGTACCAATTCAGTCAGCCTCAGAATTATATCAGTATTTACATATGGATTGGGTCTCTTGTTCAAGAAGTGTTTAACAGCAATGATGGCATCGTTATTAGGGATGCTGGTGTATAAAGCTGTTCATATCCATGGTGAACATTTTCGGATGTGGGGAGACAGCTTTATAGTTATCGAAAATATTGAGTGCATGAGTAGTGTCCTTGACATATGTAGGTAGATGTTATCGAAAAATAAATATACATATATAAACAACGATGCCTTTTTTCAAATTTAACAAAATCTGTTTAGCAACCTTTTGAATGTTTGTTTTTTTTTAAATTACTTAATTTAGTAAATTTTCTTAAGGGGAGAAATATATACATAGTTATATTCCAGAGCTTGTGATATATACATTGACTTCCTGGACAGAGCCCGGCTCCTGACAGAAAAGTTGCTCAGATAGAGATATGTTGCTCCTAAGTTGGAGTCATCCTTATTAAAGTTTTATGGACGTCATCGTGAAATGGTTGACAGGTATGAAAAAAACTGTTTCCCAAATGAAAGATGGACCTGTTCCGGCCATTGATTCCCTTCCTCATACCGATTTCACATGATGGGAAGCATGGCGGGTGTCCTGCAAGAAGCAGAGAGTGTCTACTCTTCCGGTGCACCTGAGTCTTCCCCCGGTTTTTTTGGTGGGGTCCATGTTGTTCATATGTTTTTAGTTTTTAATTGTATTGCATGTATTGTTTTGGTCTTGTCTTCGTTGTTGTCCGGAGTTTGTCAGTTGATCTTCCCCTCCTTCGAATATCCCTTTGGTATTTCTTGACTTTACTTACAGCCGCGTACCTTGGAAAGTCACGGCCTTGGACATCTGGCTTGAGTAAATTTACACAAACTTTGTGTTTTTTTCGTATTTGATATTTGTATATAAACATCAGTATTAGTTCGGGTGTCTTTTTTCGATGTGGCATTTTTGCGGGTAGGTATTTTCATCAAATTTATTTTTCTCGGTATATTATTGACCCGTATTCTAGTATTTGCTCGTGTACCTTTTCTTATGCCATTTCAACACAACCCCGTCAAAAATCCAGAGACTCCCCCCGGGAGTAAATCAGAGAATCCGGCATCGTTGAACAGCCTTTTCTCGAGTTGGCTTGGATGCTGGGCCTCAAAGCACACACCACATATCATTCATAAAAATGGTAAATTTGTCAACGATCAGTGTTTTTTTTAAACTTGTGGCTGCCGATCGCGCTAGAAAACCTTGCGTTTAACCTTGCATTTTAACTTCAGATTGTCGTTTTTCATTGGATAAAACGAAAGTACATTACTTGAATAGGTTATATGCAGACCACAGAGTTGTTATCTGAGAAAGTTCGGGATATTTCTATTGTCTCCGTCACACTTTCTTAACATATACTCCTTGACTTTTGGGTTTTATAGGGAGTTATATTCTTTAAATAGAATGGTTGCATAACAACTCTAGACGCACAATAAGGTTTTAGAATTTTGATTTTCTAAACTTGAGGTCCATAGGGGACGAATTCCCAAGTTACTGTGAATTTAAGTAACCCACACTCCAATTATATTTTTCAATTAATGCATTTTAGTTCTTTAAAGTATTGTCATACATCATATATATAGATGTGCAAGAAGGTAGCTTTTAGAATTTTATTTTTTAAAACTTTGACGAATGCAACAGATATGAAAAGGGCTATAACTCTTGCAAAAATCAACGAACCGTGAAATCGGTATGGTATATGAGGATGCCCAGGTCATGCCCAACCGAACAAAATCAAACATAAGACGAATGACTACAGTTCCCCTACGAGTGTGGGTATATCACTGATCATTTCCACCTTGTCTTCTTTGTTTCAGTGGTAGTCTAATTTTACAGCATTTATAACGTTTTAGCTCACCTGTCCTAAAAGGACATATGAGCTATATCCATCACTTGGCGTCCGTCGTCGTCGTAAACTTTCCTTTAAAGATCTTCTCTTCCGAAACCACTGGGCCAATTGGAACAAAACTTGGCAGCAAAGGTCCTCATATGGTCCTCTTCAGAACTGTATCCGATAATCCCATCCGGCATCCAAGATGGCCAACAGAGCCGAACATAGTTTAACATAGGACCCTATGGGAAATTTACCTTAAGGTCTTCTTGTCTGAACCACTTGGCCAATTGTAACAAAAGCAGCAACGGTCCTTATGTGACCCTCTTTCAGAATTATATCCGATGACCCGGCCCGTCATCTTAGATGGCCGCCAAGAGTCGAACATAGTTTAACATAGGACCCAGGGAATTTAATTAAAAATCTTGTCTGAAACCACTAGGCCAATTGGAACAAATCTTGGCAGCAATGGTCCTTAGGTGGTCCTCTTTCAGAATTGTATCCAATGACCCCGTCCACTATCCAATATGGCCACCAGAGCGGAACATAGTTTGATATAGGACCCAACGGAAAATTTACTTAAAGATCTTCTTGTCTGAAACCATTTGGTCAATTGGAACAAAAATAGCAGGAATGGTCCTCAGGTGGTCCTCTTTGAGAATTGTATCCGATGACCCCGTCCACTATCCAATATGGCCGCCAAAGCCGAACATAGTTTTACATAGGACCCTGTTGGGAATTTATTGAAAGATCTTGTCTGAAACCGCTTGGTCAATTGGAACAAAACTTAGCAGCAATGGTCCTGTTTCAGAGGTATATCCGATGACCCGACCCGTCATCAAAGACGGCCGCCAAAGCCGAACATAGTTTAACATAGGACCTAATGGGAAAAATCACTGAAAGATCTTCTAGTTAGAAACCAGTGAGCCAGTTGGCTTGACAGTTATGTTCCAGGCTGCCAGTCAAGATGAACATAGTCCAGGTGAGCGATACAGGCTCCTGGGAGCCTCTAGTTAGCAAATGCCGAATCTTCCTCGCCGATTCATCACCTTCAGCAGATCCCACTAAATGGATAACCGTTCTACGAATTGGTAGCTATCAATCAAATGAGTAACAATTTCAAAGTGATAAATATTAAGGGGAAAACTAGGTCCATTGAAGTGCCGGTTAATGACTGCAACAATACCCCGAGCGCATTCATTCAAGCTTAATACTAGAGAAACTTCTAGTGTAACACTTTAAGCACAAGCCCAAGGCAGCTGTTCCGCACGCCAAATCAATTTCCGTTAGTCCCTCGTTAGCTGAATATAAACGTTAAAAAGGTCTAATCATTTCAAAGGACTAACGCAATTTCCAACTGACAAAACGTTGTCGAATTCCTTTCAAAATAAATTGATCAGGACATACATGTAGCTTAGTATGTACCTTCTTACAATAGCTACCAAATAATTAACTAAAAATAGACAAGTTTGTTTTCAAATGTAAAATAAACTGAAAAGGGAAAATATTCAAATATTTATATTTTCAGTAACAGTGTTACATATAAAGGGGAAAGTGACCCTAATCCTTTTCGTGGTTATAATTTAAGAGTACCTTGGTCATATCTTAAGAATATTCACATTTACAATTTTCAAGAAATGTTGCTGCCACCTGATCAACACAAAATGAGGACTCCTTGTAGAGCAATCATCATTGTAGTTTAAGGGACTGGGCAATATTTATCGCAGGAATGGAATCGGTACAGATGGACACGGGACTAGACTCTTTTAATACTTGTAAACTATGGGGCGCAATTTTTTTTTCAAAAGAAATGTTCATGGGACCAACACTTCTTTTATGGCGAAAATTAGAAACTGTCTGTCTCTGACCATAACCCCTAACCCTAACCTTATTTCCTACTTGAACCTTACAATAACATGAGTGTTTGAAAGTAAGTGATGGGACACTGACATTTTTAAACGACTACAGAGATGGGACAAATATTTTTTCCTATTATCTAGACCATGGGACTTGCTGTATTTTTCTCCCAATAAATGTTTGTACCTGTCCTATCCATGTGATAAATATTTCCCAGTCCGTTAGAGAAGAAATTTGAAAATTTTACCAATCAGAATTATTTGAGGACTTTTTAAACATAACCTAGCATACATTATTCCTACTACCTTTGGTTATTACTGGCCTTGTAGTCTCAGAGATGATGAAATTGTGATTTCCCCTAGGCTTCAATTCAAACCTTTGTGCCGATGAAGCAGCCACCCGAATAAACACCACCGGACGGTGGTCTCATGGTAGCGTGTTCACCTCGTGTGGAAGATCCCCGACCGGGTCAAACCAAAGACATTAATATTGGTATTGTCTGCTTCTCAGCCAAGCACGCGGAGTCGTGTAAGAAGTATAATGTGTCCAGCAGTGGCGATATGTCTTCCTCTGAACTGTTACCTCGTGAGCTAGCACGTTAAAACTTCGACCCAGCGTGTCGGTATTGTACAAAGCAGGGTTCATATTCATATCATATCGACGTGTTCTCGTCGTAATTTGCATTAATTGCCACTGGACGTTAAACAATAATTCATCCATCAATCCCGATCAACATTAAATGAGGACTTTTTGTAGACGGTCACCTATCTCCATTCCTATGAATTTTTAAAAGATTTGAAAAACTTTTTAGAGGAAAGAAATTGAAAATTTGACCAATCAAGAATTGCTATGGCAACCATGTTTTTCATATAATCAAAATGAAATGCGGTACTTTTATACAGGACCTTCCATACACATAATTCCTGCCAAGTTTGGTTATAACTGGTCTTGGTAGTTTCAGAGATGAAATTGTGATTTCCCTTAGGCTTCAATGCAAACCTATGTACCACGGTAGCCGTCATGTATGCTAGCCGATCAACACCAGATAAGAAACACTTAATAACCAGATTCGTCTTAGATGGAAATCTGGCTCACATGAAAGGGCAGAAAACCGCTGTTTACTTTCCCAAGTTGGATATAATATCAGTACCTTGAAAAGAAGAGTCCCAACATCAGCCATCTATGTAATTAATAAATACTTCTTTTAGTACAAATTGGTTTTATTTGTTGATACAACATTGTATTTACAATACATATGTGATCAATTCACGGTAGTGAACCAATGTAATGTAAAACTAGTATGTATAGGGATTGTAAAATTGAAAATGACTTTTGTATATATGATGTAAATATGTCTGGCAGTTTTTATAGCGATACTAAATGATAAGACATCCTCTTTACTTAACAAAAGTTACACTTGGTATCTAATGCCATACTGATTACATCCTAAATACTCTTTTTTTTTTCCAGAGCTCTCTGAGTCCTTAATAATGTAAATAATGCCTTCAATTTTGACTTCTATTACAATTTTTGATAAATGAATTAAAAATCAAATACTGATATAGAAATAAGTGTTTGTAGATCTACTAATGACAGGTATGTCCTCCTCCTTACAAATTCTCCACATCAACTATTACTCCAATGAAGTATGACTAAAGAAGATAAAAAAACAACAAACCAGACATTTATAAATTATAGAAATATTTTGTTATACTGTATAAAAGAAAGCCCTTACTCGCAGGATTCTAAGTTTAAAAGATTATATCTTCAGACTATCAATCCGTTGTTTTTGTTTTATTTTGCTTCTATTATTTCGTGAAATCTTTTTTAAAAAAAATCCGGCAATGCCGCAAAGTATGTTTGAAACATTCTTACATCTGACCTATTTAAGAAGAGAAATCAGACTGAAGCTTTATAGATGACTGATACGGAGATCAATCATGTAACCAGTGACTTCAAATAGAGGAAAAGTATATCATACTTTAAAAATAAAGTGATTGGTGTAAATTGGTGGACAAATTATTATTCAATCCAAGCAAACTGCAAAATACTCAGAGAGACCTCTCATATAATCTTCCAAAACTAAAATTTCTGAGGAGACAAAATTACAAATATTAATGAATTGAAAGCTGGATACAATATAATTTAAGACATTAAGTCATTGACCTATGGCCAAACACTTCATACTGTATTTTTTTATGGTGTATCCTATAACTTCAGTGGATCTAACACCAAGAGACAGATGATAATCTGAGTTATCAAAGTCCTAAATAATAAACTTCAGCCAAAGGATTTAAAAAATAGTTTGAAGTACAAACAACATTGTTTAAATTTGAGAACATATAGATTTCCTGTTCTTAAATGGCAAAGTGTCAGTCAAATTCAGGTTTATTAAAAGAATTTCAAACTGTCTGATATATGTAAACAATGTTATTTTGTAAGCTCAAAATGTACAACTTAAAGAATACACTGTACAAGAAACTTAAATAATAGCACTCATCTTTCATTTCTGTCCATTTACATGTATATATCTATTTCATTGCACAAAAACATTTTTATTGTTTCTTTCTTAATAAATGCAAGTCTTTTCCATAAATAAAAGAGTTGCAAAGAAAAAGTAAGAACTCAAGTAACATAAAAAAAATTTAGAGTATTTAAACTTGACAAAAAATTTACACCATAAAATTTAACAGCACATAAAATAACTATATTTCACCCTGTTCCATTCACAGCAACACATTAATTTAAGAACTTCAACAGAATAATTATAACAAAGCTAATTTAAAACAACAGTACAATCTAAAAAATTCAAACTTGTACAGTGAAACAGTATTTTTTCAACACAAAACATTAGGCATTTTTTTAAACTGAACACAAACATACAACAAATAACTATAGAAGAAAAGGATAGCTAAAAGAATCAACCTTGTAATTGATTGCTGCCTTGAAACACATAAGAATATTTTCTTTCATTTCATTTTCCATAGACAAATTTCATTTTTTTACACCAGACCCTTTCACACTTGGTATTTGTGTCAATTTCATTACTAAAGACTGGTAGATTAAAATCAAAATGTATCACATCTGATTAGGAAAAACATACCTCAGAACTCATTTCAAATGAGATAATTATAGAAAAACTAGAATCACTAAGATGTTTGTATAAAAAATTTTTCTTGAAAAATTATTTAAAAAACTCATAAGAAAAGCAATGTAAATAAGGGAAACTGCTTTATATTATCTGCTGAAGTGTGCTTTCACAAATTTATACATTTTTTGAGAATTTGAGAATTCTTGTTGTTGTGATATATCATTTATTAAAAGTAAAAATTAATTTGATAACTGAGAAGAGTGATATGTGGAAGAGAAAACAGTTCAAATTTCACTCATTATCATCAATTTCTGAGTCACCAGACAAAGGATTAGGTTCTCCAGTAACACTACACCGGTGTAAAATGGCTTTCTCATAGGCACGTTGTACAGCTTTCCTCACATTAGGTTTTCTGTTTTCTAACAGTTTTGCTTTGTCCAGACCAGAATCAACACCAAGAGGTTCTAATTTGTTCCTTGGAAGCCACTGCCTACAAAAGAAAACATTATTGTTATTTTTTTTTTTATCACAAACATCGGTTTCTTTACCTTTTACATATATATTTCTATCAGATACCAACTAAGGGAAGATTGCCATAAATTTAATGGCTTGTACATTGTATAATACATATATTTAGGTGATACTCCTGGGGTCCTTTGACTTCTAGTTTGTCATAACTATTAATAATCGCTAGCCTGTCAACACCGAGATTGTCACTTTATACCCATTGTGGTGAAAAGTGTTTGACTCCTGTCTTGACAAGGATTACCAATTTTTCTGCTGAAGGTTGGGGTTTTCTCTGTGTTTTCCATCTTCCACGACTAATAAATATTTTCTATTATAGTCAAGTCATTTAGCTGGATGATAACTTACCAAGTGCGTTTAGTGTCAAAAAAGAGAATGAGGTAAACAGGTTCATCATACTTTCTTTGCAAAGCTAAAACATCTTCTGGGGGAACAGGAATTGGTACTCCATTGTGAAAATATCCAGTTTTAGGCATTTTTGGGTTAATTATCTACAAGAAATTTTTTTTACATATATAATTAGTTTTTTAGTTTGTTACTTTTAAGATCATAAAAATGATAATTATAGTCTAACTAATCTTGAAATCTGAAATTAAAATCTACATGTGACCAAACAAGATATTAATTCATAAATTTGAAAACATATGAATGAATTAGTGTTGTTTGGGCATGAGTTTATTTCAAATGTGAATATTCTTTCACTTGAAAATAACCGTATTTGACCACTCTTAATAATAATTTGATGTATATTTAAACGATTACTACCATCTTGATTAAGCAACCATATTATTCTTTCTCTCAAAGAAATTGATTATATAGACTAACAAGTGAATGCATCATCTTTATTTTCATTAGACTCTATAAGTGTTTACTGTAGCACATTTTCTAGGAAATCTAAAGACTGCAACTAAATACTAGAGGCTCCCAGGAGCCTGTATCGCTCACCTGGATTCAATTTGACAATCAACAGCCATAAAAGCACCTAATAAACAAATGTCTGTATAATTGAACCTAATTCTGAAAGAGGACAATCTAATAACCATGGCTGCCAAGTCTGGTTCCAATTGGCCATGTAGTTACATAGAAGATTTTTTAAATTCATGCCCCTTTTTTCTATTTTTAGTTACAGCAGCCAAGTTGGTTGGAAGTTGGGGATGCCTGGGATGCCGGACACAATTTTGGGAGGGGACCATCCAATTTTTTTAATCAACCTATGAGAAACAAGAATTGCCCATGACAGCCATGTTTGTTGCCAGATCAAGACGAAATGAGGAAAGAATCTCCCATAGATGCATCCTTTGTTCCATTTGGCCAAGCAACTTCAGAGGAGAAGATTTTTTTTTTCAGCCAATCAGAAACAAGAACTGCCCATGCGGCCATATTTGTAGTCCAATCGGGACGAAATGAGGACACTTTATAAAGGACCTCCCATATACCGTATTTTTTGCTTATAGGTTGAGACTTTACTCTAAAATGACCATTTTACCATTATAAGTCTATGGAGAAACTATCAATTAGACATATAGTCCACATAGACTTATAGTCCAGAAAATACAGTATGCCTCCTATCAAGTTTCGTTCCATTTCACCAATCAATTTCAGAAAAGAAAATTTTTTTTAATATCTGCCAATCAGAAACAAGAACTACCCATGGCCGCCACATTTGTAGTCCGATTGGAACGAAATGTTAGGAAAGATTTTAAAGAACCTCCCATAGATGCTTCCAGTCTAGTTTCGTTCCATTTCGCCAAGTGATTTCAGAGGAGAAGATTTTTTATATCAGACAATCAGAAACAAAAAATTCCCAAGGCGGCCATATGTGTAGTCCGATTGAGATGAAATGAGGAAATTTAATAAAGGACCACCCATATATGCTTCCTGTCAAGTTTTTCAGAGGAGAAGATTTTTGAAAACTGAGCCAATCAGAAACAACAATTCCAATTGGCCCAGTGGTGTCAGAGAAGAAGATCCTTAAAGGAAAATTTTACCCCGGACGACGGACACAAAGTGATTGCAAAAGCTCATATGACCTTTTAGACCAGGTGAGCTTATAATATCTACTTCAATTACTGAAATGAAGCCTTCTGAATAATCTTACCAATGCAGGATACCATGGATATCCTCTACATTTTGCCCAAACAAGATCAAGTGGTTCTAATGGTATTAAATCTTCTGAATCACAACTTGTACTTCTTCTAGCCCTCCCTGTAAAGAAACATTATTATATTAATTACAAACTATATGAGTGACTTTTTTCATTTGTTTGTATTCAATATCTTAATACCACCTGCTAATTATAATGTTAGAATGAAATACAACATGCCCGATATTCTAATGCAAGAAAGCTCTAATTCAATTATAATTCAATGATTTGTAAAATTATAGTGTTCAAATGCAGTATTACTGATCCCAAAAATATATGTAACTTACATTATGATTTAAAAAGAAAATACAGAGAATTCATTTGTAATAAACATTTCAACATAATTTGATACTGCATTAGAATATTCATCTACAAGTACTAAATATAATGCCTCATTAGTTATAACAGACAGGCAACACTGTACATACATAAAAAATAAAAGAACAACGAGCACTATGTTAAATATTACAGTCTGAATATGTATATATCAACTACTTACTTTATTCAAAATTCAACTTAAGGCCAATTAACATAATCAAATGTTCCCAACAAAAAATTTGATTTTTATAAGAAAAAGTTTGCTAAAGTACTTTGTTTACATGATCAAAGTTTTGTTGGGTTATAACAGAAAATGCAAATGACACATGACTGACTTTGAGAAATATCTTATCATACGTGTATTTTCTCAAAACATTTAATATATTATCTTTAAAATGTTTCTTTTTATTATCTTTAAAATGTTTCTTTGTCGGAAAAAATATTCTTCTGACTTTGGGAAGTAAGGGAAACACTCCAAATTCAGCTGCAAAATATATAGCAAACAAAATCACTGTTGATCGATTCTTCATATTGATTTTTGTCAATCTCAGCTTTCTAGAACTGGTTAGTTTGAAGATTCTGCCTATATAATTCTACGATTCCAAAACACATTCTGATTGGTCAATTCTCAGCAAATTTGATTATTTTTTTTTTTAGAAAAATAGAATTGAGTTCATCAAGGTCAGTCAAAGTTTTTAATGCTGGTTTACACATTTGTTTAAACATTGAAATTAATAAACATTCAGACTGTGTGACTAAATAATAATTAATCATGCAGTTACATTTAATAATTTAGTACCATTTACATGTATTAATTCTGTAATCAGAACAGTGATTCTGAATACTTTACAGTAACCACACTTTGAAGTATTGTTCCTTTTATCATAAATAACAAGAAACCTTTAGAGAAGTAAACATTTTCATTTAGTCAAAAGTGTAAAAAAACAGATTAGTATGAACCAAAGCGATTTGAAATTACAATACCAAAAACAAACCATTAACAAACACTGAACACAAGCCAAATAAAGCATGCCAAAAGGTGTCTATACCTATATATTCTGATCCATCCTTGCAAACATCATCATTACAATGACATTCTAATATTTTATCCTCTGTTTTCTTTTTATATCTCAAATGATATGATGAAATAACTACAGAATTATCATCACTATCCGACTCTGTCTCCTTTGCTGAGTATTTAGTTTTCTTTAGCTGAACCAGTGGGGACTGAGGTGAAATTTTTGCCACCCGATGTTTCTTTTTTCTTTTACGATTTTCAAAAAAATTTTTATCTGGCCTTCGAGAAAATTTATTTTTAGATTTCAAATTGATGTTCTTTTCATTTGAAAGAAATAGTTCCACACAGTTTGCTTCACAAGCAAGCTCAACATGCTGGCTGGTTCTATTTGAGCATGCAGGGAAAGTTATACATTCATGCAAATGAGATCTGTCACCATCAACATCTGAAGCTGTGGGTTATTTTGTTACAGTATCATACAAGGAGAAATACATTAATCAACAAGTCATTATTTTTTATATCAACAAAATCACTGCTTTAACAAAATCAATTTTAAATGAAACATATGTACAGAAAAAAACTAAAACTTTTTGTAACAGAGTTAATTGAACGATCACAAAAAATAAGTACATAATATTTCTCCCTGAATTTGTTAGCAAATAAATATATATATATATATACAATTACACATTGGCAAAGCAGTGATTTCCCACATTTAAAGAAAAAACATCCCAGTTTCAACTGCCCTTCAATCACCAAAAAGTAGCACCAAATATCGATAAATTTATCATCTAAACAAAATATTTGAGACTTTATTTAAAATTGCACCAATTTCAAAAGCAGGACACTGAAACAAAGGAGATTTTCTCAATAAGGATCAGCCAGCTTGCTCATAGAAAATATCATATTTGAAAAAACTGAATTTTGCTGGCATAAATTTCGGATTTATTTGATATCTTCTGGATTCAGCTGTCTATCACTAGCTTGGGAAAGCACTGCAAGGAGAAAATGAAACATGGTGCTTGGTTATTATCAAACATAATACTACATAGCTGTGTTAGATATATGGTCCTATAATGATAGTACTAAACTCATGTAAAAGATACATTTGTACACTCTTTCTGCAATTATTCTGTATAATCAACATTTTTATAAATTACTTCTAAAAATATTACTGAAAATTAGTACAGACAAAACATTAATACAGCTTTAGAAATCTTGATATCTGAAAATTACTTTGTTAACAGTCGCAAATGATACACACATTATAAGGTATTCACACTAGCTAGAAACATTTATTGCTGAAGAATGTGCACAATTAATATATTATATTGTACATGTAACTATTATAATGTTTTAAATTACAAATTGAATCGATATTTTTTTTACATGAAAATGACATACATGTAAGAAAAATTTTAAATAAGAGAAAGAAATTCAGTAAAACCAAATGTAAAACTTAAAATACAGTTCACGCAATGCAAATTATATAGCAAGCTAAATAAAAGCCAACTTAACTGCATTATAAACATCAATAAAGCAAAGTAACCAGCTCAAACATTTGCATGCATAAACATTTTCAATAGGACATTGGCAGCTTTAGGTTTATCCTTTATGTATATCTTCTTTACTTGTATGGGTCTTGTTTCAAAGATATAACTTATTCAGGAACTTTGTTGAGCGGTCATCCTATGGCTGTCCAAGATACAGTAATAAGCAGCCAGATTCAGTTTGAATGGAAACTTAGATCAAATTTTATCATGCAAAGAGTTCTACGCTTTCTTCTGAAGGGTAGAGAGCCTGTTGCAAGGCTTAATTACCAATACTTCCAGACCTTTTTCCTAAATTTCCAATCCAACCCTTTTCCAAATTTATCTGATTGTTAAATTTGTTCTTGTCCTGAATAACCATTTGGCATTATCATGGTTTACTCCCAGGTGGAATTAAACCTTTAGTCCCACCCTCCATGCTAAATTAAGGAAATTCCCATAAGGGTGGGACTAAACCTTGATTAGATATAGTACACTGACATTATAAAATACGCATATTAAAGACAGTTTAAATGGTCGTGACTATATATCTAATCAAGGTTTAGTCCCACTCTAATGGAAATTTCTTCAGTTTAGAATGGAGGGTGGGACTAAACCTTGATTAGATATAATACACTTACATAAAATCAATGCGATTTTTAATGGTCGTGACTATATATCTAATCAAGGTTTAGTCCCACCCTAATGGAAATTTCTTCAATTTAGCATGGAGGGTGGGACTAAACATTGATTAGAAATAGTACACTGAATATAGAAAAATACGCATAAGTAAATGAAATTTCAATGGGTTTTTTGTAATAATTATATATATTTATATTATTTCTGTTTAGAAAATATCAACATTTATAGAACATTCTTCAGAAAACTCTCTTAAAAGGGTTTTCTTTTGGGGCTATGCCTATAACAAATAGGGGCTTGAATGTTTTGGGTGAACATGCAAAAGAGACATTAAACCGGTTATTTATTGTTGTGACCTTGACCTTTGGTAAGTTTAAGGTCAAGGTCAGGTTAAAACGTAAAAAAATAGGTCAAAGTGTTGACTTATTGTTAATAGGTCAAGGTCACACACAAAAACCCGTAATACATCTATTGTTGTGACCTTGATCTTTGTTGAATTAAAGGTCAAGGTCAGGTTATAACGTAACAAAATAAGATCAGTCTTTATTTGCTTTTAGAGGTCAAGAGCACATACAATAAGAAGTTATTTGACATTGACCTTTGATGAGTTATAGGTCAAGGTCAGCTATTAAAGTAACGAAATTTGATCAAAGTGTAAATCTGTCGTTAAAAGATCATCAAAATAACGTGATGAGAAAATAACCGTTTATTTATTGTTGTGACCTTGACCTTCAATGTGTTCAAGGTCAGCGCATGACGTTACAAAATTAGATCAAAGCATTGACCTTTGCCGAGTTTAAGGTGAAGGTAATTTTATAACATACCAAAATTAGGTCAAACTGTTAATCTATTGTTAAGAGGTCAAGGGCACATATAATAACAAGTTATTTATTGTTATGACCTTGACATTTGTTGAATTAAAGGTCAAAATCAGTTTAAACGTATCGAAATTAGGTCAAAATGTTAAATCTGTTGTTAAGAGATTCAGGAATAAGATCATCTGAGATCGGTCAAGGTTATATACATAATGACCGGTTAGAGGTCAAGGAAAAATGATACCTTCACAAACAATCTATTTTTCTACTAAAAGGTAGACGGAATAAATCTTATTGTTAGATTTTACATTTTTTTTTGGCATAACGGGCATTTAAGTAAGTCACTATAGGTCATGGTTGGTTCCCATGATTTCATATAGTGTGTGATTGAAGTAGGGCACTATAGGTCATGGTTGGTTCCCATGATATCATATAGTGGGATTGAAGTAGGACACTATAGGTCATATTTGGTCCCCATGGTATCTTTCTGTAGTTTGTAAATTAATCATTTACGGAATAAACGGCAATCCAAGAATACGATTTATTCCGTCTTCCTATAATTTTAAAGTTAATCCGTCACGGAATAAATTGCAATTATGAATTTGAAGTAAAAGGTAGACGGAATAAATCTTATTGTTATATTTTATATTTTTCATTTGCACAACAGGCATTTAAGTAAGACACTATAGGTCAAAGTTGGTTCCTATGATATTATACAGTGGGATTGAAGTAGGACACTATAGGTCATGGTTGGTTCCCATGATATCACATAGTGGGATTGAAGTAGGGCACTATAGGTCATGGTTGGTTCCCATGATATCATATAGTGGGATTGAAGTAGGACACTCTGGTCATGGTTTGTTCCCATGATATCACATAGTGGGATTGAAGTAGGACACTCTGGGTCATGGTTGGTTCCCATGATATATTTTTGTAGTTTGTAAGTTAATCATTTGCGGAATAAATGACACTCCAAGAATACGAATTATTCCGTCTTCCTTTAATTTCTTATTTAATCCTTTACGGAATGATGAATTTGAAGTAAGACTATATAGTTTATGTTTGGTTTCCATCATATCATATTGTGGGATTTAAGTAAGACAATATATGTCATGGTTGGTTCACATGATATCATATAGTGGGATTGAATTAGGACACTATAGGTTATGGTTTGTTCCCATGATATCATATGGTGGGATTGAAGTAGGACATTATAGGTCACGGTTGGTTCCCATGATATCGTATAGTGGGATTGACCTATTCTTCTACTAAAAGGTAGTCGGAATAAATCTCATCTTATTGTTAGATTTTACATTTTTCTTTTGCACAACGGGCATTTAAGTAAGACCCTATAGGTCATAGTTGGTTACTATTATATTATACAGTTAGATTGAAGAAGGACACTATAAGTCATGGTTGGTTCCCATGATATCTTTTTGTAGTTTGTAATTAATAATTTACGGAATAAACAGCAATCAAGAATACGATTTATTCCGTCTTCCTATAATTTCTAAGTTAATCCGTTACGGAATAAATTGCAATTATGAATTTGCAGTAAAAGGTAGACGGAATAAATCTTATTGTTAGATTTTATATTTTTCATTTGCACAACAGGCATTTAAGTAAGACACTATAGGTCAAAGTTGGTTCCCATGATATCATATAGTGTGGTTGACGTAGGACACTATAGGTCATGGTTGGTCCCATGATATCATATAGTGGGATTGAAGTAGGACACTATAGGTCATGGTTGGTTCCCATGATATCATATAGTGGGATTGAAGTGGGACACTATAGGTCATATTTGGTCCCCATGGTATCTTTCTGTAGTTTGTAAATTAATCATTTACGGAATAAACGGCAATCCAAGAATACGATTTATTCCGTCTTCCTATAATTTTAAAGTTAATCCGTTACGAAATAAATTGCAATTATGAATTTGCAGTAAAAGGTAGACGGAATAAATCTTATTGTTATATTTTATATTTTTCATTTGCACAACAGGCATTTAAGTAAGACACTATAGGTCAAAGTTGGTTCCAATGATATATAGTGGGATTGAAGTAGGACACTATAGGTCATGGTTGGTTCCCATGATATCACATAGTGGGATTGAAGTAGGACACTATAGGTCATGGTTGGTTCCCATGATATCACATAGTGGGATTGAAGTAGGGCACTATAGGTCATAATTGGTTCCCAGGATGTCTTTTTGTAGTTTGTAAATTAATTATTTACGGGATAAATGGCAATCCAATAATATGATTTATTCCGTCATTCTTTAATTTCTTATTTAATCCTTTACGGAATAAATTGCAATTATGAATTTGAAGTAAGATGATATAGTTTATGTTTGGTTCCCATGATATCATAAAGTGGGATTGAAGTAGGACACTATAGGTCATGGTTGGTTCCCATGATATCACATAGTGGGATTGAAGTAGGACACTATAGGTCATGGTTGGTTCCAATGATATCATATAGTGGGATTGAAGTAGGACACTATAGGTCATAGTTGGTTCCCATGATATCACATAGTGGGATTGAAGTAGGGCACTATAGGTCATGGTTGGTTCCCATGATATCATATAGTGGAATTGAAGTAGTACACTATAGGTCATGGTTGGTTCCCATGATATCACATAGTGGGATTGAAGTAGGGCACTATAGGTCATAATTGGTTCCCAGGATGTCTTTTTATAGTTTGTAAATTAATTATTTACGGGATAAATGGCAATCCAATAATATGATTTATTCCGTCATCCTTTAATTTCTTATTTAATCCTTTACGGAATAAATTGCAATTATGAATTTGAAGTAAGATGATATAGTTTATGTTTGGTTCCCATGATATCATAAAGTGGGATTTAAGTAAGACACTATAGGTCATGTTTAGTTCACATGATATCAAATAGTATGATTGAATTAGGACACTATAGGTCATGTTTAGTTTCCATGGTATCACATAGTGGGATTGAAGTAGGACACTATAGGTCATGGTTTGTTCCAATTATATCATATATTGGGATTGAAGTAGGATCTAAGAATACTATTTATTCCGTCTTCCTATATTTTCTAAGTTAATCCTTTACGGAATAAGTTGGTTCCCATGATATCATATAGTGGGATTGAAGTAGGACACTCTGGGTCATGGTTGGTTTCCATGGTATCACATAGTGGGATTGAAGTAGGACACTCTGGGTCATGGTTGGTTCCCATGACATCATGTAGCGGGATTGAAATAAGACCCTATAGGTCATGGTTGGTTCCCATGATATCATATAGTCGGATTGAATTAGGGCACTATAGGTCATGGTTGGTTCCCATGATATCATATAGTGGGATTGAAGTAGGAAACTATAGGTCATGGTTGGTTCCCATGATATCATATAGTGGGATTGAAGTAAGACACTATAGGTCATGGTTGGTTCCCATGATATCATATAGTGGGATTGAAGTAGGAAACTATAGGTCATGGTTGGTTCCCATGATATCATATACTGTAAATTCGGAAATTACTGCGATGTTTTTATTATTGCTAAAAATGCGACAGGGTTCTTATCGCAATAATTTAAACTCGCAGTTTGGAGTTTTTTATATGAATGAAGCGGGATTTTTCCCAGTATGGCAAAAATTAAAATTGAATTTTGGTCTAAAAGGATAAAATCGCAAAAATAAATGCACGCAATAATTTCTAAATTTACAGTAGTGTTATTGAATTAGGGCACTATAGATCATGGTTGGTTTCCGTGATATCATATAGTGGGATTGAAGTAGAACACTGTAGATCATGGTTGGTGCCCATGATATTATATAGTGGGATTGAAGTAAGACACTATAGGTCATGGTTGGTTCCAATGATATCATATAGTGGGATTGAAGCAGGACACTCTGGGTCATGGTTGGTTCCAATGATATCACTTAGTGGGATGAAGTAGGACACTATAGGTCATGGTTGGTTCCAATGATATCATATAGTGGGATTGAAGTAGAACACTCTGGGTCATGGTTGGTTCCAATGATATCACTTAGTGGGATGAAGTAGGACACTCTGGTCATGGTTCGTTCCCATGATATCACATAGTGGGATTGAAGTAGGACACTCTGGGTCATGGTTGGTTCCAATGATATCACATAGTTGGATTGAAGTAGGACACTATAGGTCATGGTTGGTTCCCATGATATCACATAGTTGGATTGAAGTAGGACACTATAGGTCATGGTTGGTTCCAATGATATCACATAGTTGGATTGAAGTAGGACACTATAGGTCATGGTTGGTTCCAATGATATCATATAGTGGGATTGAAGTAGAACACTATAGGTCATGGTTGGTTCCCATGATATTATATAGTGGGATTGAAGTAGGTCACTATAGGTCATGGTTTGTTTCCATGATATCATATAGTGGGATTGAAGTAGGACACTATAGGTCATGGTTGGTTCCAATTATATCATATAGTGGGATTGAAGTAGGACAATCTGGGACATGGTTGGTTCCAATGATATCACTTAGTGGGATGAAGTAGGACACTCTGATCATGTTTCGTTCCCATGATATCACATAGTGGGATTGAAGTAGGACACTCTGGGCCATGGTTGGTTCCAATGATATCACTTAGTGGGATTGAAGTAGGACACTCTAGGTCATGGTTGGTTCCAATGATATCACATAGTTGGATAAAACATTTACGTTATTAATTGACCTTAACCTTTAACTCATCAAAACTCAAGGTCACACCATGAAAAAGAAGTTTTTTGGTTTATTTGATTCCGATCTTAATTGACAAAAAATTACCAATTTTTCTGCCTTAAATATTAAAAAGTATTTGCGATCTCGTTAAGCTGTGTTGAAAACGACAAACAAATCAACCGAAAGGTCGTCAGCCCGTTGTGAAAAAAAAGAGTAAAATCTAATAATAAGATTTATTCCGTCTGCCTTTTAGTAGAAGGAAAGGTCATTTATCAAGGTATCATTTTTACTTTGACGTTCAACTGGTAAGTTATGTATGTGACTTTGACCTTTTTACTCATCACATTATTTCATGATCCTTTAACGATTGATTTACACTTTGACCAAATTTCGTTACTTTATTAGCTGACCTTGACCTATAACTCCACAAAGGTCAAGGTCAAATAACTTGTTATTTTATATGCCCTTGACCTCTAAACAAAACATCAAGACTTTGACCTTTTAACCTGACCTTGACCTTTAAATCAACAAAGGTCAAGGTCACAACAATAGATTTATAACTGGTTGTTGTATGCACCTTTGACCTCTAAACAAAAGATCTAGACTTTGATCCGATATTGTTACGATATAACCTGACCTTAACCTTTAACTTCTCAAAGGTCAAGGTCACAACAATAGATTGATCACGTGTTTTTGTGTATGACCTTGACCTATTAACAATAGGTCAACACTTTGATCTATTTTTTATATCCCGACCTTGACCTTTAACTCATCAAAGGTCAAGGTCACAACAATAAATAACCGGTTTAATGTCTCTTTTGCATGTTCCCCCAAAAAATTCCAAGCCCCTTTTTGTTATAGACATTGCCCCAAAAGAAACCCTTTTCAGAGCGTTTTCTGAAAGAATGTTCAATAAATTAAATAATAATTATTATTATTGAAAAAAATAAAATTTCATTTTATATGCGTGTATTTTTTGGCCATTTTTTTTTATATAAGTGTGCTATATCTAATCAAGGTTTAGTCCCACCCTCCATGCTAAACAAGCAAAATTCCCATAAGGGTGGGACTAAACCTTGATTAGATATAGTACACTGACATGATAAAATACGCATATTAAAGACAGTTTGAATGGTCGTGACTATATATCTAATCAAGGTTTAGTCCCACCCTAATGGAAATTTCTTCAATTTAGCATGGAGGGTGGGACTAAAACTTGATTATAGTACACTGAAATTTTAATATACGTGTAAGAAAGACAATTTGAATGACCGTGACTGTATTTTTATAAAAAGGTTATTTTTTATATTTCGTAAAATTTATTCTGAAAAGGGTGAAATTTTTGATACTTTAAAAAGTTTAATCCCAGGTGGGACTAAACCATGATTATGCCAACCATTTAATATTTACCATCTGACAATCTCGCTTCAAATATTCTAACTTTGCAAAAATATGCGGATATAAAAAAAAAAAAAAACAGTTGCGTAAATACTTTTGACAAATTTTAAATAAATGTACCTACACCTACAAGGAATACATGTTGTGAGAAAGTGCTTGTCTAATTTTTTTTTACACCAGTGATGGCCTGCACACTATAAACCAATATTACTACCATAAAACTAGCCAAAAATTCTCTTACCATATCTAGCTGAACTTGGAGAATTTGATCCATCACTTTCTGTGCCACCATCCTCAGACAACTTTGGCAAGCCATTTGAATTATGATCTATTCACGTACAAACAAAAAATAAAGCTGGCATCAAGCATCAATCAGGCAATGATTAAAAAAATGATTCTTCAACTTCTGATATTTGGATTTGCATTTTTGAAGTTTGTTCACTAAGTTATACATTTTGATAAAGCTTTCTTATTCAAAAATTTTTTTTTTTCAATTTTAACATTCTTCTTAAATTTCATTTAAAAAAAAACTGCTAAAACTTCATTAAAGCGTCAACAGCAGGTCTTCCTGTGGTTCATGTAAAACTCTGATACATGTACAACTAAAAAATCAAACATTTTTTATTAGGAAATTTTAGGAGAAAGTTTGAAAGTAAAAGCTTTTCTGTGATCCATCAGAAGAAAAGGAGGCTGGAGACTCTGTAGAAATGTTTCAGTTATTGGGATAGATCTACAAAAGGAATACAATTTGTAAGCATGTGTGCAAAAGTATGATATATAATTGGAATGATGTCAAGGTCTTTGGATACTGAGGCAACATTCCCCAGGTAATGAAGTTGAAGGTTCATTAGAAGTCAACAAAAAAGCAAGCAAAATTAAAAGTGTTCAAAAAAGCTAGCCAAACAAAATAACAGCTTTGTGTGCATTATTTATAAAGCAAAATGCTTCAATATATAGAAAGTGCTTCCATCTATAAACTGAATATACAAACATACAATACAATACCAATAATATTACAAATTAAGATTAATCCTTGTATCAAATATCTAATGAGTAAATTCTCACTCAAATTTCAAATTTTGTTTAAAAAAATTGAAACATGTTCTGAAAGCATCATTAAATAATTTCCAAAATATCTTTTGTCTTAATTTTATTTGTCCCAATATATATTTGATACAATATAAATCATTTAAGCTGTACAATTCTTTTTTCTAAACCTAGTCACCATCCAAAATATGTCACAACTTATTTCAGACACAGTGCTGATCTTACCTGAACGACTATTGCTACTAGACGACCCCGTTGAACTTTCTGATAATGAATCATCACTAGAACTTATCACAGATGAACTTTCTGATTCTGAAGAACTCCTCAAATTATCTGGTCCTCTGTATCTCATGAAACTATCCTTTTTTGTTAAGTCAGGTGGATCGGCAAACGAAGACAAAGGTTCCACTAATGAACTAGTCCTTTTTGGAGGGGACGGCCGCAATTCTCTATCAGGAGAAGCCATAGCACTAGCAGATCTCTTTCTGGCTGCAGGACTACCAGGACCTCGTAGCCTAGGAGATGAGACATTAACAGGTTCTAAAACTGGGGGCTGTGGTGAATCACTTTGTTCTGTTACCACTTGTTTGGATTTCGGTGGCCTACCGGGTTTCCGAACAGGAGGGGTACTGGTAGGTGGAGTATTTGGTGTGGTAACAGGACTAGAGCACCTAGAATTGTTTTTAGAGTTAAAACCCTTTTTACTGAAAAGCACCTTAGTACGTCTATTTACACCAGATGGCGTGGTTAACGAAGAACCACTTTCCTCTGTTTTTCTTGAAGATTCGGATGACTCTGTTGTTCGTGAACTATCAGACGAACGTCTCTTTTCTGAAAATAAGATGGTAAATCTAAATGAGTAAATCAAACAGATAATGACACTGAAATTGAATATAGTAAAGCAAAAATAATAATAAACATTGAAAAGTCGGTATACATTCGAAAAGAATTCAAATTTGACTAATACAAGACTGTTGTTTATATACATTATAGCAGACCAAAAAAATTTAAATTGAACTTTTTCACTTAAATTTACTAGCAGTAAAAAAGAAATTTTTTAAACCCTATAATCATTTTAAACTTGTTGAAACTAATAGAAAGATTTTAATTATTCTTAATAACAAGCAATGAGGACATTAAATTCCTCAGTACGCAGGTGTAAACCTACCAATAAGTCTTGGTAAAGGAGGTTCAGATTCTGATTCACTTATACTATGACTATCTTTCCTTCTCATCCCTCTCCCTCTTCCCCTTCCTCTACCTCTTCCCCTCCCTGGTGTTCCTCTACCAGCTGAAGTTTTAGAAATTGATGAAGACCGACCATGTCGAGGGATAGGTGTAGAAGGTTGACTGTCATCTGCTACAGATTCATTGTCAGTACCTATAAAATAGGTAAATTTATAAGGTATTGAAATAGTTTAACAAGAGTCTGTTAAATTGACAGCAAGTCTAATTTTCCTTCATCACTGCCATTAATTAACTAATAACCAAATCAAAATTGAAGAATTGGTTAATGCATTTCTTTATTAATTTCTAACTGAAACTTTTGTGCAAAAAATTCCATTAATGATAACAGGCTTTCAGCATTTGTGATGAGGATCTCTTTGTATACTATTTTGATTTCCACATCCACTAATTTCCTAACAAAACAGGTGACAAATATGAAATATTATGTTGTATCAACTTGAGCTAATCTTTTTTATTTTGTATTATCAGAGATTACACTGTGCATATACAATATTTTATAAGTTGCAGAACAAGGTTCAATAGCACAATACCAAAAATTGTAATAATAAAATTTTGTTAAAATTTAATTGTTTTTTTTGTCTACAAAATTGCTGTGAAAGATGACTGTTAAGAGGAAAAACATAAATCTTTCATAAATGAATGTAAACATACTTTCCCTAATTAAAGTATTCTTGAGGTTTTGGAGACATCTTGAAATATACCTAAGTTTGTATCAGATTTAAGTAGAAAAATGTGTGTTATCCAATGGAAAGCTGTAATAATTTGATGTGGTTAACACTTCAGGTTATAGAAATATCTAACAAATATTTTGATGAAACATTTAAACATAAAGCTTTCATAAATGAATGTAAACATACTTTCCCTAATTAAAGTATTCTTGAGGTTTCGGAGACATCTTGCATTATACCTAAGTTTGTATCAGATTTAAGTAGAAAAATGTATGTTATCCAATGGAAAGTTGTAATAATTTGATGTGTTTAACACTTCAGGTTATAGAAATATCTAACAAATATTTTGATGAAACATTTAAACAAAAGTAGTTCAGCAAAAGGTAACTTCATCTCAATGGTTTGATGATGAAAATTGATGAATAAAAATAGTTAAACTATTAACTTTAGTTTTGTAGATAAGTGATAACATAGCTGTAATAAGTCGTTTCTGCACAGTATGTATTGTCATTACCACAGTATAAACAAAGTATGTCCTTAATCAACGTGGTGATACATAGAGTCTGGTTTTTTTATTTATTTTAATCTCTTTGGTGTCAGATACCAATTAAGATACATGTATGACTAAATTTTTGACACCAGGACTTGGGTAAAAGTTGAATACACCACCTCACACCAAGCTTGACTTCTACTGATGATCCTGGTGTATTATACACTTGTGCTTATAATCAGATAAGTAAAGTGACAATAACATTCCTTTTTATCAAGAGTTAAGTAAGGTTTGAGTGTTCCATGGAATACCTGTTCCAATAAATATTAGGCTGAGGAGATGCAGATGGGGATGTCTACATCACTAAGAAGGAATGTTTTATTGAAATAAAACCCTACAATGGACTTACTCCAATTATAATACTAAAACATGAAGATAAACAAAGAAAAAGCAATTTAAAACATATGAACATTATATTATTACACCACAGCATATCCAATGTTAAACATGACTGTTGGATTTGTCTCAACATTAAACTAATGCCATTACACAGAAAATAAGATATTTTTTTTTACATGGATGTCTTTTTTTTATTATGGAAACCACAAAAATAATCCTGACAGAAAAATAAAAATATGAATTGCAGTTTAAAAAGTGTTTCAGAGTGATCCCTACGAGTTGCCAGTGCTATGCAGGCAACAAGATAAATACTACATACAAACCTGTATCAGCACTTTCTTCTCCATCACTTGTTTTCAGACCTTTCTGTAAAGCTAACTTCCTTCTCACCCGAAGTATTTCCTTTTTTATTCTTTTCACAAGTTTACTTTGTTTCCCTGAAATATATAAAAAGAAATAGTTTCCTCTGAAAGAAAAAAATTTAAATCTCCAACAATATGTTCATGTTTACTTCACATACAATAAATACTATAACATTCTGATTCTTTTTTTTAAAGTGAAAATTGCAAATCTGTGCAAATACATCAAGTCAAGTATTTAAGAAATTATGATGCAATTCGCTCGATTGACCCAAAAACATCACGGAAGTTTTTACAAATAGCCAGGTGATGAAAAAAAAATACACATCATTCAAAACTGAAGCAAATTTTTATAAGAACTTTAAATTTGTGTCTTGTATTTTCTTTTTTTTTTTTGAATGTATATTTCTTTTTTGCCTTCACGACACAATTTGTAATTACCTTTTCTATTAAAATTTGCTGCATCCATATTATCTAAAAGAATTCTAAGCTGTTCTTCTAATGGCATACCTTCTTTTCTTCTATCTAAGAAATCATCAACTGAAACAATAGAATTGTTTTAAATTACCGGTAATCTAGACTCAAGCATTGATGTTTATATTTATCTATTTTCAATTGTTTTTCTTGATATTCTCAATTTTGCTGGAAATCTGCCATTTGTATGAAAAAAAGCCCCCCCCCCCCACTGAAACAAATAATGAAACTTTATACAGACTGTCCAATAGATTATAATTATAAATTTGTATTTTGGTATCAAGTTTATGTTTATCTGGTTACATAGTAAATGTTAGTTATCAAATGAGGCTTTTAAATGGAAATAATTTTAACAATATGGATAAAGTTATAGAATTTGCCAAAAAATCAATATCAGGAAAACATTTATTTTTTGTTACAATGCAAAATTACATAATTCAGATTTTAGACAATTTTCAAAAAAATAATCATCAATGTAAATATAAATATCCCTATATCGATGATTTGTATCAAGTTTCATCTAATCATTTTAATAGATTTCTGAAAGTTGACCAGAAAAAATTATCCATGTCAACAGTTCTATTGTATGAATAGAACAAATTGTTGTAGATCCTTTTACAAATGTATAACAGTTTCAGACATTTGTTTTCTTTGTTCTTAGAGAAGCCAAAAGAGGAAATTCATTTCCAAGAATTTTCTATACATTTATATATTTATTTGCATTCATATATGTGGTATGTGAAAAAATAATCTTTTTTTTTATTTTACTTTTAAAATTTTTTTTTTTATTGATATTGTTAAAGGAATCGTATATTGTTATTTCATGTATGATATGCCATAGATGGCCCGTGAATGGATGTAATAAAAATTCTATTCTATTCTATTCTGTAAACCACTGTCAGATCTGAAAGGTTCTCATAAGACTCACTGGATTAATTATAAAATGCATTATTTAACTAATAATGTCCTAAAATTGTACTTACTATCTTCTAATATTACAGGTGATCCAATATGATCTGGTTCTTTCTCTAAATGTAAACCTGTATCTGGATCATAACCAACTCTTTCTACCATTCTCCTGGCTGCCCTGATTACAGTTCCACCCTTAAATAATTTGATTTAAAACTTTGTCTTGTATGAACATGTCACAGAGAATTATAGTCTGCTTTTTCCAGTATAAAGGTTAACAAGACAATTTAATAACTGGATAAAAAATGAATTGTAAATAAATAAACTGGGTAACATGAAAATCTTAATTCTTTTATAATTTGCTAGATACCATTTTGCATTGTTCCTGCGAATAGAGTAAATATTCGAATATATTGTTTAAATTTTTGCGAAACTTTAAATGCAAATTTTTACTAAGAATAAAATATCCAGTTTTTTAATTTCCCTCCATTTATAAAACCTATCCTATGATGCACTAGGATTTAGAATATCCATTACAATATTATCGTTCCAAAAAATGCTGCAAAGCTCCGTCTTAGTGATGTTCCAAGTATGGGTAATAGCGATCACCATAAAGGCTTGTATTTGCACGTGATTTTCCGTATTGTTCACCTGTGAAATTGGAGTAACAATAGAATTCGCGATGTAAGTCGACTGAGATAAATAGACATGTATTCAACAGCTGTTGAAGTAAAATAAAAATGTAGTATACATTTAATAATGACCACTATTTCTGTAGTAAATTATTTTGATGCACTATGTTAATGATACCAAGCATACAATTCTGTAAGTTGCTGTTTTAAGGAATACACAAATGGAGTAATATTATCCATATGGTGATATATTTTCAGTATTCTGCCTAAACAATAAAATTCGTAAGGGTTCCGCGGAACCCAGTGTCTCGCCTACTTTTGATGTTGTCTATATTTTCAGTGTGATAGGTGAATGCACATAATAGAATGCAATGTTAAGTCCATTTATACGTAAAAAACTGAAAAACAGAAATAAATATTTTACAAAATTTTCTCCTGGATACAATCTTTATATCATAAACAAGCTTCTTTCCAAATTTGGTAAAATTCCTGGATAGTTTAAGAAAGTTATTAAAATTTTAAAAACTTTAACCACAGAGTGAATGTAATGTTTCCTGGCAGAAAAACTAAGTCCATTTATAAGTAAAATACGGAAAAATTTTTTTTTTTTTTACTAAATTTACTTCTGGATACTATATTATGATCATAAACAAGCTTCTGTCCAAGTTTGGTACAAATCCAGGATAGTTTAAGAAAGTTATTAAAATTTTGAAAACTTTAACCACAGAATGAATGTAATGTTTCCTGGCAGAAAAACTAAGTCCATTTATAAGTAATATACAGAAAAACTGGAATTCTTATTTTACAAAATTTACTTCTGGATACTATCTTATGATCATAAACAAGCTTCTGTCCAAGTTTGGTACAAATCCAGGATATTTTAAGAAAGTTATTAAAATTTTAAAAACTTTAACCACAGAGTGAATGTAATGTTTCCTGGCAGAAAAACTAAGTCCATTTATAAGTAAAATACGGAAAAACTGGAATTTTTTTTTTACAAAATTTCCTTCTGGATACTATCTTATGATCATAAACAAGCCTCTGTCCAAGTTTGGTAGAAATCCCGGATAGTTTAAGAAAGTTATTAAAATTTCAAAAACTTTAACCACAGGGTGAATATTTGTGGACGCCGCCGACGACGACGACGACGACGACGACGACGACGGAATGTAGGATCGCTATGTCTCGCTTTTTCGACAAAAGTCGAAGGCTCGACAAAAATCAGATTTTACTGTATGGAAATCTGGTTATCAAACATTCTTTAATCAATGTATCTGTAAATATTTTTCTATCAAACATCACTCTAGTCAGAATGTTTCTTACCTGATCTCGCAGTTTCAATGCAGAACGATAGAACACTGTGTCTTTAGCATTATAAGTACAACAATTCTTTATAATTGTTTCAAAGTCTTTTTCAAATTCATCCATTGTCTTGTAATTATGAATATCTATGTTCTTTCTCATTGTTGCAAAATCCATAGGTTTATCTATGTAGTGTAAATAATCAGGAACCTGGACAACAGACAATAATAATATCATAGAAGATTGGGGGGAGGTAAAATACAGATTATCACATTATGTCCTTTAAAAGCTTCGAGTTCAAACATGTGCTAAAATATGCATACATTGTATTTTGATATCAAATTTGGTACAATTGTTTACTATAGATCAGTTATAGGCTAGCTATACTATTTGTAATGTTTTCATGAATAAAGTCTTCATTTGCATTCATTAGTAAAAATATCATCTCTACAATATATTAGAATTTTAGTAAATTTTCTATCATTTATGAATATAAAAACTTTTTCAAACTATACCTTTGAAGACATCTACAATGAAACTGGCAATTCAAAATCACAAAAGTTTTGAACTTATCTTTGATATGGTTTTGGAACAAATGTATTTTTATATTTTATACCTCGTCCAGTGATACAGGCTCAGAAAAGAAACCAGAATTGTCGATCTCCTGAATTTGATCCAAGGTATGTCTAAGCAGAACTGCAAATGGCTGCAACTGCATTTCCATAGCCTGGTGTTGTACTTTCAACTTATGAAAACAAAACAAAAATTTCAACACATTTGTCTATTACATATTTATACAACATGAATTTTTTTTTTAAATAAAAATTAACGTTAGTAATATCGACAGAGGTCTGACAAGCAGTGTATATACAATCTAATACATTACTACTGTGATGATAGTTAAAAATACTGGTGCATTTTATTTTGCAGTTACCAATGAAGTAGGCCTAACTGATATTTTCTTTTGACAACAAGTATATTCAGATACAACTTTCTTAAAATAAAATTTTATATTGTAAATTAAATGAATACTGCCAACAGAAATACCTGTTCTCTTTTCAGTTTCTCTCTCTTCCTAATTAATTCAACCAACAGCCTTGCCTTCTCCAAGTCCTGGCGTAATCTTTGCCAATACTTCAACTGTTCTTTCAAGGCATTGCTTTGTTTATCATTCTTAGTCTACAAAAAGACATAGCAATGGAATCTTTATAAAAGAAAAATTTAAATAAATGGTAATAGGAACTAGATGCTTTGCTTGTAATAAAAATTTAGTATATTTCACCTCTTGGTAATATATAATCTTCCATTTGACTACCTTAAGAATTTCACAGATGTATAATAACACTGACTGTACCGGTAACATATCTTTATAAAGCACCAATGATCCTTCAACTTTGACAAAATTTGGATGACAATTTGAACAGTAAACATCTCTTTTAATGTGGCCATGATCAAGGCTGGTCGGCTGAAACTTTGAGCCTTTTATTTTTTGATTTTGATGTTTTTGTCATTTATGTTTGGCTTTTACCTGTAGCACATTCCACAGCTTATCACCCTTTATTATTTGAATGTTTAGGAGAGAGCCTTCTAAAGTTGAAAAGTCAAGTTTGATCCATTTGTATTATTGAATACATTTAAAGTGTCTTTGATAATACATGTAAATCAGTAATATAAAATCCCAATATACATGTACTAGGTTTTAACCACAAATGGAGTAATTTCATTACATTTTTTCTGACATATATCCATTTTCATACATGTACAAGTTCATGTACATGTAATTAACAAAAAAGTTTAGAGACATACATTTTATTTTATTTTTTTTTTAAATGGGAAAGATTTGTTTCTTATTGGTTTGCTATGTCTGTTGAACCACTTAACATTCTCACTGGAAGCATCCAACACCTACATGTACATGCGTATTGTTCCCATTTCAAAGCTTTCTAAAAAATAAATGCCACGTTCTGCTTTGAACTTTTTACCTGGTCTTTGTTTCTTGTCATATGATTTGACTGCAGTCTTCTTAATAGAGGAACACCATTTCTAGACTGTCTCTTTAAAGTCCAATAGCTTAACAGTCTTGTTATAAAAGGCTGCTTCTTTGGTAGATTTAGCATATCACCTATCCTGGTTAATCTGAAATCAGGACACATGTTATATAATATGTATTTACTACAGCTAAATATGTAAAACAAAAGGTCCAAGAATATTCATATAATGTCCATTCTCTGCCTGCAAATTGGAAAATACAGCTTTTTTTTTTTCACTACCACATATAAACAATAAATATTATGACTGTTGAAGTTAAAAGGTTGCCAAACGATAATAATTTTTGTGTTTACATATACATGTTAAATAAAGTGTGCCATTCATTTTTCAGTCTTGAATATTTCCTTGTACATGTAGCAATTAAATTTTAATTACTTATATTCTGACTGAAAAACACTGGTTGAAATTACTTTTTCAAAATTTAAGAATATCAACAGAGATTAGAGAAGATAATATTAAACAAGGCCAAAAAAAATAAATACATGTGTTTACGGTAACACACTGAAAAAAGTTAGGTAGGGTAGGTACGGAATTTTTTTTTTTTACATTAATTTTTTTAGTTAGGTTGTATACTGGAGTCACCTTGACTTTAACAGTGCTTATTGAAGAAAGGTTATAAAAAATTTAGGGTAGGCACTAAAAATTAGGTAGGGTCGGGTTACCCTAAACACAACTATATTTTTTTTAGGCCCAAGTAAAATAGAATCAGGGTATAATCTAGGTTTTGGGAGGTGACTTCTCCCTCCAAGACAGAAAAGGGAAAAATGGAGATTCATTAAGAGAAGTGAATGTATATTGGGTTAACAGTCAATTAATAACTTGCATACAACAATGTAGAAAGACCAATTCTAATTGCATATTCGTTTGTTAAAGCTTTATTTAATCATTATTTCTGCAAATATTCTTGGTTCTTCGTTTTTATGAGACACAATCTCATCTTCTTTTTTTTTCTTTTTAATCTGTTTGTTTTGGAGAGAATTATTTGGTTTGGGGTGGTGAAGTCAAAGATATGATGCACATATTAATCCTCTACAGTAGTCAGTATCTCAGTTTGTATTTATAACTTAAGCAAGTCAATCAAGAATGGGTAAAAATTGAATAAAAATTTAATTATTTAAAATCAATGTGATCATGTTCATTTTTCCTGTTGACATACAAATGTATGCCACTATTACTATTATCAATGAAATGGCCACAGTGCATCAAAATTATTTTGGTCTTTTGTGATATATTTTATTACTACTCAAGGTTTGAAATTAGCAGTCGCCCACTCGCCATTGGAGAGTAATTATCTGTGTGGGCCCATAAAAATTACATCTCTGTCACCCACTTGGCCAGTGAATATCAAATTCCAGTGTGGGCCAATATAAAAATCCAATTCCGTCGCCCACTTTTTCAGTATAAATAAAAATTCAAAAAAAAAATTTTAACAATATATTTCTTTGTTTTAATACTAAATTTTTGCTTCTTGTTATGGAATTAGTACTCCTGTATCCGGAGCACTTCCGTTTGGTGTCCTTCGGCTGTTCTGTTTAACAAGTTAATCGGAACAGCCGACTGACACAAAACGTAAGTGCGGCATGATTTTGAATTTTGGACCAAGTTGTTCATGATGAAAACTCATCTGATGTGGATGAACTGACTGATGATGAAACTGATGAATCAGAAAATGAAATTTCTGTTTTCAATGACCTTCTGGAATATGAATGTGAATTTTGAATGTTTTAATGTTCAAATAAAATTACATGTCTGCAACTCTAGTTTTGGTACAATTTGAATATGACAGGGAACCAAGGGACCCAATGATTAAATGCCATTATGGTAAACAAACAATTTACAGTTGAGGATTAATGACCAGGCCAAGAAAAAAAACTAAATGGTGAAATTTCATGTTTTTTTAGAAATTTCAAAACTTTTCTATATAAAATCATGACTTTCAAATACACAATTTTGCTGCAAGGAGAGTGCCAGAATGCAGGAATTTGCACCATTTACCCCTGATGCACCTCGCTTACGCGCACCAGTGGGCCCCTAAATCCTTATGTGGACTACTTCAAATTTTTATTTGGTAACCCACTTGGCTAACGCTCTAATTTCTTAGCTTCAAACCCTGACTACCACTGCTGGTGGACTGTACGTCCCCAAGGGCATTATTAGCCCAGTAGACTAAATTTTTGTCCTGGCATGATTCATTACTTAAATGCCTTTAAATTTTCCATTCAAAATTTGACAAAAAATTACCAGAAATTTCTATGGCTCTTCCTTTCGATGCAGAGGTAACCCTTAGTTGAGTTTGGATTCCTGTTTAATTGTTTAGGGTTTTGACGGTTGTGCTTATTTATTCATCATACATGTATCTTCAACAGGATTTCCAATGTTTTGATCTCGGGCACTGCTGATGAGTTGTCAGTCAACGAATTGGCCATACGGTGCATTAAATTTATTTTGATATTTTGTGATACATCTTATTACTATTAAAATATTCTTATGAAGACATTATCAAAGTTAATTTCGTACATGTATGCAAGTGTCATTTGTCATGTGGCTTAATCTGAAGTATCAATATCTATTGAAACGAAAATAACAAAATGACATAACAGAACTTTCACACTGTTTCAATTGTTTAAACCTTGCTGAAAACAAACTAGTATGAGTTGTTTCCCTTTTCCATGCTCTGAAAATATAAAGCCATGGACTTTGGGCCTTTTTTGAAATCCCCATTTTGCTTTCTAGATAAATTCCTGATAGAATTCAAGGTGATATTACAAATTCATAGTAATTACAGGGGGATATTTATATAATAAATTATGCTACAATTATTTGCAATCTAAAAATTACCTGAAAAAAAAATTAAATAATTAAAGCTAATTACAGTAAGATTACAATACATTTGTATTTGTAGGTTTGATACCAGCAATGAGACTCTCTGAATGACTAGACACTATTACATTAAGTGAGGTCTCCAAACATTAGTTTGAAAACATGTTTATTGATATGCACTCACTCTCTGGAACAGTTAGTGATGAAATCTCAATCAACAAATGCATGCACTTTACCCATAAACTGTTATGGCATTGGCAAGTTAATATCACAATTCCTTTAAAAAATGATAATTTCAAACAATATCACATAATATTTACACGTGAGAGTTAATTTGAAAATTTTAAATAAAAAATTTAACTATCCAGAAATCATAACAGATTAGCTAACCTACAGAAAATTTGATTCTTCCTTGAAAACTAATTTTACAATTAACAAAAATTTGAAAAATTCCTTCTGGACAAAATCTACCTGTTATATTGCCAAGGTTGTTGCTAACAACATCAGGACAATTTTATGAGTTATGAATTCTAAGGGTTACTTTGGGATATCAGAAGAGACATTTCAATCTCCCATCAAAATTAAATTCTTTTTGAAGGCCTCTCGCAGTATGTAAAGGCTATATAATGGGAAAAATATTGACAAATTCATATTATGTGTATTATACCTCAGTTGTGGAATTATTGGAATAGACACCACAGGCATTGCATTCCTTTTCTCTGCCAAAATTTTCCTTGCTTTTCTCATTTTTAATCGAGATTTTTCCTTAGCATCTGCAGTTTTCTCTTCTTCTGATGTAGTGCTATCATTTAACATGGGAGTACAATCTGAATCAGCTGGTGCATGAACATCACAGTATGCTGTTTTACGTACAGTAACTGTAATTCCACTAGCTTCTTTGACAGGTTCTATTTTCATATAAAGACCAGCTTGCTGAGCACAAGTGACATGAAAAGCTGTGTAACAATTTGTTTTGTGACACTGAATGCAAGCACCTGTGCCCCTTTGTTTACAAATGTAACATGATAACCTCCATCGTGCAGGAGGAATTCTTTCCATACTGTCTATAGGTTCAAGAAACACTGTATTTGCAAAACCTACTTCAGGAATCCATAAAGCACATACAACATGGGCCCATCGGCCATCGTGTGTTTGTTTGAATGCACCTCCTTTGTTTGGACATAAACAACAGTCTACAGCTCTTGATGGCGACTGTAAACAACGTCTACACAACCACTGTCCCTCTGGAATGTAGGGAACACCGTAACATTCCTGATGAACAGCCAAGTTACACATGTCACAAAACAAAATCACATTACTGTTCTGACATTCCCCATCCATACATATACTACAAACAGCATCCTCATCAATTGGAGGACCTATATCTTTCCCTGAAGACTGACTCTGAAAGAATGCTTCCTTTTCAAATCTGTCCATTAACAATTCAAAGTCTGACTGATTTACAAGTGTCAACCCATCTGTCTCTCTTTTCTTGTTCAACAACTCTAACCATGCATGATCCTGAAAATAAAAGTATTAAAATAAATAAAATGGAAAAAAGCTAATTTCAGGTCTACAAATAAATTTCTTTATTGATGAACTTTGTAAAATAATGGTACATTTTGTACATAGTTGCCAAATATTCAGCATAAAATTTGGTACAGGTCACTTGGAAATATGGAAAATTGTATGTAACTGCATGAAATCCATGACAAATTTCAAACAAATGTTTCTACTTTTGTTTTCACCAAAAATCAATACTCACTCAAACTTTCAGTTATGTATAATGATGATCCAAATACTGATTATGTAACAATGATCTTTTTTCTCCAGAAATGGCAAATACGTCTCCATAAATTATATGCAAAAATTTTAATATACTTGAAAATGTGAATAAAGTTACAGGTACATGTAAATACATCATTGGCCAATATTCAGGATAAACAGGATAAAATACAGGCTTAGCCTTAAAAACATGGACCAATAACTTGCAGCGTTCTCCCCAGCCCCATATGGCGCTGCGGTCCCGCAGCGCCTTCCCTTTGAAGTTATCATTCACCGCAGCGTCTTCAATGACCGCAGCGCCTTGATTAGTAACACCGCAGCGTCATCGTAATTAAAAGTCAATTTGCAATAAAGAAGTTTTTGAGAACATTCAAGCACTTCTGTTTGCATTGTAATTAATAGATATTTAAATTTACTTGTCAATAGAAATTGTGGAACCGGTAATTATCTATTATGGATAGCCGAAATATGAAATCAGGATGTGTATTTACACTGAAGTAAAAATAGATTGACGTTTTCTATTGGTTGGAAGTGACGACATTTGACCTTTACATTTCTATTTTTATACAGACTGTTTTAAATACAAAAAAGCATGCAAAAAACGTGTTTACTTCTAGAAAATATGGATTTTATTAAATAATTGCGGTTGTGTAAGTTTTTGGGATTAAGAAGTAAAACGATCGTGAATGGCTGTTGTCAAAAATATAAACAAGCGATTGGAAATGGGAAATCACCCTTTCACATGTCAAAACGATCGGAAGGACTGTAAATAAACATGCAATAGTACCTATATATCTGCATACTGTCATCCAGAATAAAATAATTTCAAAGATTAAAACATATGTTGACATTGACTGGAAAAGCCCTGCCGTTGTTTATACACACACTTTTTGCGTGTAGAATAGACATGAACACAAGTTGATAAAATTCACCCAACATGAAAATCCGTTTTTTTTTTAAACATGGAAGATCACGGAATATTTGCGAATTTATTTTGTCTTGGCATTTGTGACAAGTGATGAAAATTGGATTATAAATACAAGACGCAGAACCATTCTTCACATATAAAAATTTTGTAGTCGCAATGAATAAAAAAGAATTTAAATGTTTAATTGGAGGGGGACAGGGATGATTTTAATGAGCAGAAGAAATAACTGAAATAGGGGGATTAGGTGTGCAAATATATAATTTTCTGGCAGGTTCTGTTTGACAAATTTTCAAATAAAATTGCAATACCAAATAACTGAAATCAGTTTTAAATAACTGACTAAAATTTCATTTAAACATGGAGAGTTCTAGGCATTTGATAAAAGGAATTGTCCAAGCATTTAACCTGGATACTATCCAAAATAACAAATGCCCTGATGATCATTTCTATAAAGGGAAAATTAAAAGATATATATATACATGAAGATTGCAGGCACATAAAAATAGAACAATAATTAACTGATTTATTTTATATTGTTCCCTTACCTCTATGTATACATTTGTATAATACTATTCATTTAGTTATAAACATTTTAATACACAGAAAAATTATTTTCTGTTTGTCAATACATGTTTTTTATATACACAATATTCGCGCTACATTTATTTCAATAAAAAATGTCGTTCGCGCGCTATGATTTTTGCGCCTTCAGAATTTTCTGGGGAGAACACTGACTTGCCATATTGAAGAGTTGGCAACTATTTCAATGTAGAGAATTATGAGGTTGAAATTATTCACCAGGTAGGTTTATACAATTTTTTCATCGGTAAAGAATCTTGATAAGAAAATAAATGAGTTCAATATTTTACTTTTTTAGAAAAACTGCAAGCTGTGTCTCAGTGATGACGAATTTTAAATTGTGAATTGCTATGGTAACATTCCTAAGGAGATCCAATTCAAAGACATTTTTACACATACATGTATAGTCTTTTATAAAGCTAGGTGATGCAGCAAGTTAAAGAAACAAAAAAATACACGTATGCTGAATCTGAAATGATACATTTACACATAAGTTATAATTTTACCTCCTCATCCATGTCATATTCAACTTCATCATCTAATTCATCATTGGATTTTTCAATATAACGATAATAGGAGTTTGGTCTAGGCTTTAAATTACATGGCTTGATATAGTCTTCAACGATTTTGAATTGTGCCTCTGGTAGTTTCACACTATTAGTGTTATTTGTACTATTCTGTGCTGGCGGTTCTTTATTCTTTGTCTTATTCTTCTCTGTCTGTTGTTTTGTTACTTTATTCACTTTTTCTGCCTTTTCTTCTTTCTCTTTGTTACTGTGGTTATCAATTTGATCTTGTGATATGATTTCTAATGGTTCATATATATTTATTCTGTGTATTCTACCATCAACATCAATTTCTACTAGTCTTTGTGCTTCAGCATAGGTCAAAGTCTCGAGTCTTGGCGCAGGTTTGATGAATTCTGGAGGAGTGGGAGATCTTCGCATGGAACGATGATGACCCCATCTTCCTTTCTTTTTTCCTGGTTTTTTACCAGTGGGGGTAGGAGAGTTATTTTCTGGATTATCATGATCATAATTATAAAGATGAAACTGAATGCCACAATAACTTTTGTACACTTTCCCACAGTCCTTTACAGGACATTCATATGGTGGTTTTGTTGCCTTTAAATTCTGACAGAAGTCACGAACATCAAAATCATACACCATTCTGTCACTTTTCCCATACCATATCAAGGATCTGAAAAAGACATGTAGTCCAAAACATATACATGTTTTAACGAATTTAATTATTTGATCTTTCTGTCTTTTAAATTAAAAAAATATTTTCATTTTCTCCAAAATAATTTTCATTTTGAATTATTAAATTTGCTAAGGTAGCAATGTCAAAATATTGTAAGCAACATGTCTTTTTTGACTTCATTGCACAATACAGTAGACTCCTGTTATTTGGCTATAAATAAAAGAAGAATGTGTCTGAGGACACAATGGCCCTGCTAAGCTTGCTTATAATACTTTTTGAAAGCATTTAATGTCACTGCTAGTTTTTAAAGAGTCCTATTGTTCTAGTCTTAGGTACATGTACATGTATTTGCAAGTTTCCAAATTATATAGGGCATAACTGTAGAATAGTAAATGACTCACTGCACGTTGTGGTTCTTAGCATTGTGTACAAGTTTCATAAAATTTGGATGAGGCAAACTAAACTTAGAGTGTGGTAACCAAAATCAGATGAATGGACAGACAGTCAAGGGTATTAAAACTTAATGTCCCCTTCGCCTAGCGGCAGAGGCATAAAAATTTCAACAACAAATATCCCATTATCCAGGATATTCAATTAGACAGAAACATTTTGGCCTGCTTTATGATTGGTCAGTTATGTCTATTGGACCTTTTGAAGTTTTAAATACATTGGAACTGTATACTGTAAATTTTGAAAAATACAATTTAATTACTTTCTTATCCCTCTATCCCAAAATGTTGAAAATACAAAAATGTGCATCCCAAAACTACTATTAGGTAATAAAACAGTTATTGAATGTGTAGCCAGGCAATAGACCATTAAATTTTTCGCTCGGAACTGGGACTATTGCCCTCAGCTGTCGGCTTCGGGCAATAGAACACTAAGCTGTTCCCAGTACCTTGGGAAAAATATTCTGTTTTATAGTCTGGCTACACATAAAATAACTGTATACTATCAACCAAATACTGTGGGTCTCATTACAAATGTTGTCCAGTTGCTGAGAAATACACATGTAGACTAAATCATATGGAAATGTATATTAAGTCACTCAAGCATGAAATTCATGTCAAGTTCAGCTAACAGGTGTAAGACTGGCATGTATCCATTAAGAACTTGTTACAGACCAAATATGATGGCCTATGTAATAAAGTTGCTGAGAAATGGACTTAATCTCAAAAATGCAACACAAGTCACTCAAGCATGAAATTGAGATCAAGGTCCAGAGACAACTGTCAGACTGGCATGTACCCACCAAGAACTATCAATAGACCAAATAGTACAGTGGGTCTAGGTATTACGGTTTCTGAGAAATGGACTTAATTCCAAAAATGTGACACAGGTCACTCGAGCATGAAATTGAGGTCAAGGTCCCAGGACAGGTGTCAGACTGGCATGTACCCACTAAGAACTTGAAATTGAGGTCAAGGTCACAAGCCAGGTGTCAGACTGGCATGTACCCATTAAGAACTATCTATCGACTAAATATGGTTGGCCTAGGTATTACAGTTGCTGAGAAATGGATTTAACCGAGGTCAAGGTCCCAAGCCAGGTGTCAGACTGGCATGTACCCACTAAGAATTATCTATCGACTAAATATGGTTGGCCTAGGTATTACAGTTGCTGAGAAATGGATTTAACCAAAAAATTTGGACGCAGATTTTACATTTATGTTTACGAAGTCATGGTTAGTGAACCAAGAAAATGAGGTCAGGGTCACAGACATGTTCAATGCAGCAAACCTAATACAATAAGCTACCTGTCGACCATAAATCTTAATTGTAGTGTAAATTTTATTGAAGTTTTTAAAAAATTACGCCGCCGGAAAGTAATACCTATATCTATATTTACCTATATCAAGCAAACAGTTTAATCATGTTTAATCACTGTTACACAGTTACAAAAAAATTGAATATCAAGGTCAGAAGCATAAAACAGACAAATCATGGGAAACATCAAAACAACCCCATATTGAAATGAACTATTTTGTTTATAACATGCAGACATCAATGTAAATCTTCTGGAAATCATCATCAATATGTATCATTCACTTGAAAGACTTTCAAGGAAAAAATGGTACATGTAGGTAATTAAAACATTGATACTGCAGAATACTGAACATATATTAAATCTCATTTCATTCATTATTGAATTATCTCCATTTAATACCACAAAAAGTTGTGCTCTGACCAGAAAGAAAATGCATATACATGTTGCATTTTATATATTTAAATGCATTATTTCTTGTTCAAATAGGTTAATAGGTTTAATATTGAGTCCTTGCTGTCAACTATAACAGATGTAGAGTACATAAATGGCCACTTACCATTTTTTGGAGACAAGAAAATAATTTTTCAAAATAAAATGTTTTTCCTACCTACCTACCTACCCTATGTCATTTTGGGCATGTAATAGGAAACACACATATATTTTATCTTGGCCTTATAATCAATGCGTTAAATCATATCTGTCTGTGTTCAGTATTTTTTTATTCTGCAAAACAGGAAGTGTATAAAATTCAACCAATGCAATTTGGAAGTTTATTACAGGGGCCAAATGAAAAGATTATCAAAACAATTAGTCAATAAATGTTGATTACAGCCATACTGAGTTCTTCAATTAAGTTATCAATTAATATTTCATCAAAGTTGAACAAACTTTATGAAAATAACCAAAAAATTTATATAAATATATTAAATGCAATGATAATATAGTGGAGATGGAACCATACCTCTTAAACCCCAATATTGAAAATAGACTACTTATTTCAACATTCAGAACAAGTGAACACCCTTTCTTAATAGAAGTGGGCAGATATATACAAAGATACCCAGGGATGACAGAAAGTGTCCTGTCTGTAAGACATTGGACACAGAAAATCTTTTTTGTCACATGTTATATAAATAAAAATTTGAGAAAACTTCTTCTTGATAAACTAAACAATATATCCTCTGATACTTTGATTACTGAGAAACTTCTTTACCCTGTAACACACACTGATTACAAGGCACTATAAGTGTATTCACAAACAGTTACTAGAACTGAAGAGGGAAGACCCTATATACCAAAAGAAATGATGCAATTTCTTCAGATGTAACGTTTTGTTGTTATGTATGTACATCCCATTGTAACATCTTGTATTTGCAGTAATGACAAGGGCCGCGCTGACATTCAAAAACTTGTCCCCAAGAAAAGCACCATTTTTGTCGCCAGTTTCAAAATTTGTTGGCCAAGTCACCCTCCACCTTTTATTCATTACTATTTGGAATAACATGACATGAAAAGTATTTTTGATGAAAGTTTTAATGACAGTTAACTTTCAACTTTCATATGAAATGACCTTTATTTTGATGGTAAGCCTGATAAAACATGGATTGTTTGATGTTAAACTGGAAGTGACATCACAATCTTTGTTGTTTGGAAATGTTTATGATATACATGTAATGTTTTTAGACACCTGTTAAATGTGTTAAAAGCATGTATAGTTATTTTCATGACTAATAAAATTACCTAATAAAAATTTTGATATTACTTCAGTGTATAAACTGAATTGTCCTCAGAGGGTGGTCAATCAATTGAGCAGTCAACTGTAATCAGGTGCATGTATGGAGTTATTTATTATGCGTTTGTTTACTGTTGAAACACCTGCTGTGTTTATTAGCCTGAGGTAAACTGTTCAATTATCATAGATAATTATACAAAACTGACAAATGATGTTTCTTAGTCACCTTTTTAAAATGTTTTCACATTATTGTCGGATTTTTTCTTAAAGACTGAAAAGTTATGTCGCCAGAAATATCATTAACTATAAAATTCTGCTGCCATATTGAATAAAACATTGCATTATGCTACATTGGTGAAGTCAAGTGCAGTCCCTGAATTATTTCAAGCATCCATAGTTCCTTATGCTTTTTGTCACATTAATTCATGTATTTAGGCCAAAAAAAAAAATATGTGTGTTTACGGTCACCCGACCGACCCTAGTTTTATCGTCCCGACCCTAACTTTTTTTATCGGCAAATTTCTGAAATTCCGGAAATTCCCACCTTTTCCGTCACCGGTACCGGTATTTATCATATTAAACAACAATGGCGGCCTTTAGTCATGTTAGTACCAACACCGCGCCGCTAGCATTTTGTCGCTAACTTTAAAACAGTGTCCCCCCATTTAAAAGCAGACAAAAATGTCATAGCTCCGTTTAACAATTCAAAAACTTTCATTGATATACATGTATTCAATAAATATCACGATAGTGACGATTGTCATTTGAAAACAATGAATCATGTAAAGTAATGTCTCCAAATAACATTGTCAGTCAGGGAAGTAGTGCCATTTTCCAGTGTTAGACAGTTTACTTCCACCTGTTTGAATGAGCTCTAAAAAAAAAAAAAAAAAAAAACGACCTACCGACCCTATTTTTTTTCAGCATGTGACAGTAAACTCACATATATTTTTTTTTGGCCTTATCAAAAACAACAGTTTTCAAGATAATATTACATGTTATAATACACTGGCATTGTACAAAGAAAACAAGGAATCTCAATCAATCCTTTCAAAGAAAATGTCAGGGCAAACTGGATTTTAGAGCTAGTTGCCCTGATTTTACAGAGTAAACTTGGTCTTGGCAGGGCAACCAGGGATTTTTTTTAAAATTCCAGTCCTGTGACATGGTTATTTATTTGTTTAAAGCTATAGTTTAGAAACACTAAAATCTTGCTTGGGTCTCCTGTAGTTGGTGATCGCAATACTGGTATAAAAATTTTGTACCAGTATTGTAACTTAAAAAAAACAAAACAACAATACTGGAACATTATTGATATACCAGTATGGTAGGCAATACTTTAAGGTGTAAGCTATATCCAAGTTGTTTTTAAGTGCATTTTTATTCTACAGTAATATAGAAAATGTTTTTCTGACTGAAAAGGGAGGAATAACCTACATTGTAGCAAGGAAAGACTACTCACAGCCAAAGGTGCAAATCATCAATCTAATGTAAACAAAACTGTTTATTTCGGTTTCAAAACAAATTGAGATGCAAAATAATAAATACTATGTCACTTGTATAAATATAGAGTAATAAGTATTGTTATAAATGCCTTTATTGATGAAAAGGATGAATGCTAAGGGTACAAGGAAAGAATGCACGGTGTGCAAATGTAAACAAAACTTTATTTCCGGTTTCAAAACAGTCAAATGCCAACGAATAACAACTGTGTCACGTGTATGAATAACGAGTAATAAATTATACCAGTATTAACATTTCGTATTATCTTATATGCAGCCTACAGCCTGTTGCGACAAGTCAATTCAAACTATACTGACGCGCTGCAGCTCGCGGATCGATTAGCAACAGACAATGAAGAGAGTTTTGTGTTTGATTTTTGTAAATATTCCTGACAAATTGTTTACTTCGAGAAATGAAATACTTGGACGATCATTATTAAAATATATTCTTTAATTTTATATGTTGAAATAATGGAAGTCTTGCTTGAGAAATATCTAAAATTATAGCTTACCAGACCAGGCGTTCTTTCTCGTTCGGTAGGCAGATCAATGCGCAACGCTGTCTGCGCACTTTGTTTCGTTTTGCTACTTCCGCCAAGTTTATTCAGCGGTAAAATTGAAACCACACCATGACACACTTAATCTTATCGGTATTCTAAGAAAAAATTGGAATTATTTTGTCTGATAAAGAGCAAATAAATCATTTTGAATAACCGGGGGTGTGCGGAAATTGCCTAAGAATAGAATATAATTTCTTTATTTGTCAATTAAAGACGTCATAGTAAGGTAGAGCAAATCAAATACAATTTGATTACAATGATTATAATTTGAAGCACGTTATTTTCCTTACTTCCGTTTCCGGCGAACGAAACTTTTTCTAGCCTTAGTATGTCTCACAATATGACTGCCCCCATTAAACAAAGACTTTGCTAAATGATCCATATGTGGAAAATGAACATGCTCTTGTAGCGCTCGCTGCGCTCGCTATAATGTACAATTAAATGGGACATAAATCCATTATACAGTACATGTTCTTGAACTAATACCCGAAGTAATTTTTTTATTATTTAGAGTCGGCATATATATACATAATAACAGACAAAACATGAGCTCTGGTGAGCTCTTTAACCGAAATAATAGACCCAAATTAATACCAACGTTTGTGTAAATACAACCCGAACAAATAATAGTTTTTCAAAACACACCCCGAATTAATACCAAAAAATCATGAAAACCCTATCCAAACTTTCCGCACATCCCCGTATGAAGAGCCCCCCCCCCCGGTTAAATGGCTGCGTGTAATCTGAACTCTCTCTTAAGATGCATTTTACTCGATTTGATATGTTAGATTCTATTAGAATTCTATTACCTGTCCACACACTTGTATGTGAACAGTTGACTAAGACTAACCAGTGGTAATTTAAAGTGCTCGTGCTGAAATTTGGTATTTGATTTAACTTGTGATTTAACAGTTTTGTTTGTTGTTTTAAACCAAATCAAATGTGAGATATTCTGATATATGAAAACAATATTTTATCAGCCTTTACATTTTCCTAAGATTGACCTGTGTTTTCCGCGTAGATGTCATGAGTACACCGTTCCCCATGGCCAATTTTCGTCTTAGTTTTAGACCATAAGGTTTTTGAATACATGTGTATTTCAGTTAAATAATTATTTTTCTATTTTTAGGAATGGAGGATATATTGCTTTTAGGTCCCTACCCATAGACACCATTTTGATCATGTAAGGACAAATCCATTAAAGTTTGGTTTGAATTGGTGAAGTGGTTTCATTAAAAAAAAAAAATTAAATATATCAATGCCGTGTTTTTTGTTTAGTTATGACGGCCATAATGGTCCACGGCAGAGAATACAGGACATATTTGCAAAAGGAGAAACTACTGAACCATTTTCAGTCAATGGAATGCTCCTTAGGGTATCAAGTTTGAAATTTGTGTTTTTTTTTCTTAACCGTCAAAAAACATGACCACCATGGCTAAAAATAGAACACAGGGGGTAAATTGCATTGTTTGGCTTATATCTAAAAAAAACTAAAGCATTTAGAGCAAAACTGACATGGGATAAAAATGTTCATCAGACCTTGAAATTTTCAGACGAATAAGTCAACCCTTTATTGGGTTATTGCCCCTGAATTGTTAATTTTAAGGAAATTTTGCAGTTTTAGATTATTATCTTGAATATTATTATAGATAAAGACAATCTGTAAACAGCAAAAATGTTCAACAGAGTAAGATCTACAAATAAGTCAACAACACCAAAATCGTCAGTTGACCCCTTACATGGGTTTTGCCCTTTAAAGACAATTTTTCACATTTTTTTCATTATCTATGTAAATTTTTAAAAAATCTTCTCCCCTGAAACTACAGGATCAATTTCAGCCATACTTAGGCTGAAAGATCCTTAGGCTATCTAGTATAAAGTTCGTGTTTTATTTTCTTCTCCATTGTAAAACATGGCTGTCATGGCTAAAAATATAATATAGGTGAAACATGCACTTTTTGGCGCATATCTCAAAAACTAAAGCAGTTAGAGCAAAACTGACCTGAAGTAAAATGTTTAGCATAAGGCCAAGATCTACCTACCATGAAATTTTCAGACGATTCGGCCAACCAATTTTTCGGTTATTGCCCATGAATTGTTAATTTTAAGGAAATTTTGTAGTTTTAGGTTTTTAACTTGGATATTATTATAGATAAAGACAAACTGTAAACAGCAAAAATGTTCAGCAAACTAAGATCTACAAATAAATCAAACATGACCAAAATCGCCAATTGACCCCTTATAGGAGTTTTTGCCATTGAAAGATTATTTACATGTAAACAGTAATTATCCGTAAAAAATGATTGGACATATTGTCAAAGTATAACTTGAAATAATTTAAATGGTAGCTGTACAAGTAAAATGGAGTGTCAAGGTCGTTGAAAAAGTCCATAGCAATTGGTGAAAAAGTTCTTACCAACCATATATATTTGGGTTAATAACCCTATATAATTTACCTGAACAAGTAGAAAAAAGGGTCAAGAGCCAAAGTCATTGAAAAAGTCCATAGCAACCGATGAAAAAAGTCTTTAGCAACCGATGAAAAAGTCCCTAGCAACCATATATATTTGTGTCCAGGATTCAATATTTTAGCTGTACAAGTCAATTTTAAGCCGAAAAATACAAAGGGAATACATTAAAATTTAATAATCATTGATGCAAGATCTACACAAGAAACAACAGGTGAGCGATTCAGGTTCTTGGAATCCTTTTGTTCAGTTTAGCTCAACTGTAGGGTCAGAGTGAGCTATTGCCATGACTTTTTATCCGTCGTCCGTCCGTCGTTTTGGTGTTGACCGGTAGGCATTCATGGTGGTTACGGTGGCACAAAGATTGAATCCTATCGGAAATCACAAAAATATCATCTCCTCTGAAACTACAATGTCAGTATTAAGCAGACTTGGCAGGAATAATGTATGAAAGGTCCTTTATAAAATTCCTCATTTTGTTCAGAACAGTTGCATAACTTGACGACAAAAGACAAATCTTTAACCTGATTTTGTTTTATACTCATAGGAATGACGATTGGGAGACCCTCTACAAAGATTCTGCATTTCGTGTTTTTAAGGTGTTTAGGTAATTATATACTTAAAAATCTGGATATAAGAAAAGGTAATGAATAGTTATAAATACATTGCATCTTGTATCTTATTAAATAGTATATATAAAAATATTGATATTAGACGAGATAATAAATAGTTATAGATGTGTTGCATCTTGTATGCTTCTGATGCTGTCCAGCAAAAGTAACAAATCATGATTACAAATAACGTTTTGCTGAACATAGCTAGTGCTATTAACCGATATATTATATTGTAGGTTTAATTTCATTGTGAATTTAATTACTATATCATTTGGTTTTCTCTCTATATATGTTCTCATTGTATGCCCCTTGTGGACCCAAAATTGGTAAATAAAATTTAGTTTACTGTTGATTGAGCGGCATACATGGTGGAACATAGGTTTGCATTGAGGCCTACGGGAAATCACGGTTTTATCTCCTCTGAAACTATAAAGAAAAATATTAACCAAATATGCCAGGAATTCTGTATGGAAGATCCTTTATAAAACTTTCTTATTTCATTCTGATCTACTGAGCCTTAATTGATATACAAAACAAATTTAATATGCACTATGTTATCTGCTGCGATCCAGGGTATGTCCTAAGATGATCTTAGGATTTATCTTAATCCTAAGTGCTGTTTTTGAACCTTACATGTCCTAAAAATTATCGTAAAGTTAGGACACCCAAAACCATGCCTGAGGACAATTCTAAAATATAATTATTAGGGTTCATAGTGTCACCGTTTACATTCTCTGGAGTGGAAGAAGTGCTAATATATCTGCCCTAAAGAAAATAACTACAATTAGACTTAGATTTGAGGGGGGGGTGGTAGTGCAAGGAAGTGGTTCTGAACAATTTTTCTCGGCATACATGAGCCAAACTTTTTTTCAACACATAAATTATTTTATTCAATCCATGCAATGTAATATTCAATCATACCATGTTTAGCCCATTTTATCCCTCCCCCACTCAGCTTTTTTCCTTAAACTTTAATTGTTTTTCCCTTTGAACAAATGTTCTGGCGTAATAAATAAAAAAAATGTAATAAAGTTCTATTATATCATTGTTTCATCAAATAAATATATTCACTTTAAGCATATATACCATGTGCCAAAGTTCAATTTTGGTAATCAGCTCATTACTTGTGAAATATGCAACACAATAAATAATAACTTTGAGTCTTTGTAATAAGATTATCATAAAAACAATAAGAATTATGATTATTATTATAAAATGTGTTTCTAAGTTTTATCATTATGAAGTGTATCAAAGTATCATCATTTTGTTAATAATCATTTGAGTTCATTGTTTTTTTAGTCAGTATATATTTTTTTGTTCAATTATATTTTCTGTAATACTTTTTGATATAAAATGTTACAATAATTTTTTAAATATTGATAGTAATACATTTATACGTATAGGACAGTCGTGAGATCATCCTTAGAAAGACCATCTTAGGATAGCTTTGATTTATATTCTACGACGTGTCCTAGAATTATCCTAAGATGGTCTTTATCTTAGGATAGTTTCGAAAACCTGGCCCCAGGCTCACTGAAGCTTCTAGTTTCTAATTTAGTAACTCTTTGTTGATTATTCTGTTTTTAAATGCATATCTACTGGACTCCTGAAATAATTTTTGAAAGGAAGATCACCCAAGAAGCACTCCCTAAAAGTTTGGTTCATATTGGCCCACTGGTGTCATGAGAGGAGAAAATAAAAATGTGAAAGTTGACATGCAATGGCGGACACGATGAAGTAAATACACCATTGGTTTCATTTAATTATATGCGGGTACTTTAAAGTGATAATGTCGGAGGAGGTCTTCTCTGTTTGCGGAAATCAGTGATGTTATGACGTCAGGAAGATTTATTTCATATTTGAACTCGCAAGGAAAAGTGTGAAATAAATAAAATTTATATTCCTTTTATGAATGAAGTGATATCATTTATTAAGAGTACACAGTGTATATCAAGAATACGACTTTATTCTAATCTCATTACGTCTTCTTTCACCTAATGTCTTGTATTGTGTCAAAGAAAACCAATATTAAAAATTTTTATTATTTTCTTACATACATAACACTTTTATTATTCGATTTCAGAAGGGCTCGGAAGGTTTATAATCGAACTTGCATGGGTAAAGTCGGTGTGATTCAGTGCAAATGAAAACAATATTGACAGCTAGGTTTTAAATTTTATTTTGTTCATACGATGTTTTTTTTTTCTCTCTTATAAACATATTGTATATATTTTTTTTTTCTCTTATGAATAATATGCGTGTGCACAGAATATTTAACATCTTGCAATTGTACACCTGGGATTGTTCAAATTCAAATTCAAATTTTGTACTTGTATAAAATCCAACAAAGGATTGTCATAAACAACAAAAGAAATTAAAATGAACATACACTTATACAAAAATAATTATTCATGAAATTACGGTATCAATAAATTTTACTTTACTATTATATCGGTGTTCATGAACACTTGTGGTTGTCTCCCTTATACCACGGATGTCAAATACAATTGATTCACGGGACTCAAAATTGAATTCTGAACTATACATTTATACTAATTAGTTTGATTAATATAATTATACAGGCTTTTTTCTTGCCATTATGTTATACTTTCTTTTTTTTATTTTTGTCACAAATCATATAAGTTGATTTATATGACAATAAAGATTTGAATTTAAATTGAATTTAAAATGAGGGAAACACATTCAAACATATTGTTGACCTTCCTTAAAACCATTGATAAACTTCATTTGATATATATATCAATGTTTTATGTAGTTTTTTGTTGTTTAGGTATCAGACTACGCAAACTTCTGTATTGTTACTATATTCGACGGGGTTCTATCCAATAAAATATTTGAATTTTAATTTTTTTGTTAACAGCATTTCGTGTTGAACTGTTGAAATACAAGTAACTGATAAGTAATAGTTATCCCACAAGGACGCGGTGTGTCTGTATAAGATCATCCCGAGGGCCGGAGGCCCGAGGGATGATCTTATACAGACACACCAAGTCCGAATGGGATAACTATTTTACATCCAAGCTCAAATCAATAAAAACAATAAACACTTTTAAATACATCTTTTTGCATCTTTGTTCACTCTATTTTTTTTAATGGAACATTACGTTTTGATAGTTTATCCCTCAACATACCCCATTTCTTGTCCTTGCGAGTTTGTAGTATGGGTGAACACATCTCACCATTCGATATTAGAAATTAAACGGATTTGTTTTACTCGTATACATCTCAAATGACATGGCGGACGGGTACGACACTGATGAAATACTCAGCCAGGCCTTAGATTTGGCCGAGGCAGCGGATGACGAATCTATTTTCATAACCCAGAACTCATTTAGATCCACAGAAGGTATTTGTAAATCAAATATTAATTATGGTACTTATCTATTAGGGTAACAAAAGCCGATTTTCAAGTTTAGCATTCATTTGTAGCAGTTTTTAATATCATAGGAGACCCAGGATATGACTGCAGCCAATACTTTTGCAATACATTCTTAATTCATTTGAATTCAAGTACTTTGTAAATTCATTTTTTATTATTGACAATGGGCCTAAATGTTGTCCCTTTTCTGAAAAAAAACCCAAAATAGCGTAAAGGAGGTTCGGGGGGGGGGGGGTCCTTGTATAACTTTTAATTGTTACTTTATTGCAAATTAAATCCACTGCTAAAAGGTCAATTTTTGGTTGGATAACGGTAATAAATTTTCTGTCTTCATTTTATTAAAATCAGGATAAATTTGTATTACATTCTGTAAAGAATTAACTCTTAATAACTTGTTAACATTACAAAGAAGTCAATCGTGGCACTTAACTGTGCACGTGAATACATTTTACCTATTATTTTCTGGACAATAGCCTTTGTAAAAGTAGGGGTGATCCGACTCAGATCACCCCTGCTAGAACAAAGGAGCTGGGATGTAACTTCATTTCAACTCAAAGTAAACATATAAAATTTCAAATGCAGCGATCACACATCTTACTATTTAACATCCGCAGTGTTCAATTAATTAATAATAAAAAAAATTCAATTAATTAATAAAAAAAAAATGATTTAATACATATTTGTCGTGAATTCTTGGCTTATCACTGAAGACCTTTTAAGATGAGAAACAGCCATTGTTTGTGTATTATTCTAGTTATACATGGCGTTTTCATCCTATTACCTAGTAATGCATTTTGGTGCACGGGCCTGTTATGAGCATTGAAATCAATATTAATCATGAAGATCAAGCATACACAATCCAAGCATTCAATACTAGATTCTAGCCAAAGTAAATCAAGGTGGGTATGTTCGGATTCTATTTCATGGCTCATGTGTTGTCTCAATGCCATAAATTTCACTTCTAGGGACTGAACAAATGTTAATATATGGATCAATCTTTAGGTTCTAGTGGGAGGCAAGGATGGAACTTGAAAAGAAAAAGGCAAGTTACAAATTTTGTATCAGTCAGACACCCTCCCTTCCCAAATAAAAGCTTACTCCTGTACTGTGGGTTGTTTTTAGAGTTTTTGCTATTCTCTGTGAATTGATTGCTGTTTTTTTCTGAAAAGTCTACTGTTATGTGTATTTGTATTCATTTTTCATGTTAAAGGGGGGGGGCATATTTCATTTTTAGTTAAATATAATTATATGATGTATACGCCAATGACATAATGTTCAATCAGAACACTTAAACTTCATTATATGAAGAGTGGGTTGAGGTACAAAAAAAAAAATCAGTTCATAAACTACGACAATATAATATTTTTATAATATGTTTACAAATTATTGTTTTTTTTTTTCTCGATAAATCTTAATATTTCGATTCAATTTCTTTAATTTTGTAAGAGGAAATTTTTTTCTTCCATCAAATGAGAACATTATTTTTAATGAAATAGATAATAAAGTTTTTATTTTATTGGTTTTCTAACGGTAACATTAACTGGGAATACTATCGCCCCTGAGTGTACTGTATGAACTAAAATAAACAGTAAATCAATTCATATTACGATATACCATGCGTACAGGAGGTTTAAACTATTCAAAAACCAAAAACAATATATATATATACAAGAATTGTATATAACGTTTCTTCTGTTTAATAATGCAGTAGTCGAAGTGCACGGTATTTTACTGTAGTGAGAAATCATTGGCTAGAGAACACACGATCATTTATGATTGACACGTCTGGGTTTGCACGCCCCCAAGTTAACTACATGGTCCGGTTTGGAGTGAGAAAAGAGATGAAGTTTTGACCATGTTAAGTTACGATGGCATTAGTTTTGCTAGTTTTTGTACTGCTTCTTCAAATGGTATATCGGTGCTACCCAGCAGGAATTCCAAACGGTTAGTATGCCGATTTTAACATTTTCTGTGTGAAATTTTACCTATTCTTTTGTATAGTTCTCTTTTAAAAATATCATGTTTTGTATATTTTCAGGTATAAGAGGAGGACTAAGAAAAGAGATTATATTTCCAAAAAGACTACTTAGTGATGAATTTTCTAAACATAATACTTATCATCATGTAAATAAACGGAGTACAACTAATGATCATTTTACTGTATTTTACTCTATAGATGCATTTGGTAGTGACTTTTTGCTGGACCTAACATTTACTAAGGATTTTATGCCCGATAATTTTATTGTGCAAACTTTTGGTGACAACTACACTTGGATAGAAGATAAAAGCTCAGATTCAGAGCAGTGTTTTTATCGTGGGATTATTAAGAATGCTAGCCCATCATGGGCGATTTTTAACTTATGCAATGGCCTGGTAAGTCTTATTTTATGATATATCATAACCAGTAAATTGTATCTGAGCAGTTCTCTTTTAATAAAAAGACCAATATTCCAGATCAAAACAGTAAGTGCAGTCGGAATCTCGAAAAGACCAAAGGGGGCTAATATTTGAAGAGATATACTGAAAAAGTCTGCTTGATGTTAAATATCACTTCTTCCTATAATACAGAACGAACTACGACTATGATTGCTTTACAACTATTTTTACATGGGTAAGCTGATTTTACTATAACAGATTAGCCGAGTCAGCTAGTTGATCGTATATCGTCTGTCGATACTGCACTCCACGTATTATATATATAGTTTGGATATGCAGGGCTAACAAATCAGTCAGGAACTATAAAACAGTAATTTCTGAAGTCAATCCAATTTAAATACTACGGTTAAGGTAAACACGGGTTCATCGTCCAATTGTTGGTGAAAAAATATTTATACAAAATGTTTTATGATTATATGAAAACCCAATATGCTGTTAACTTGGAAAGTGGAGAAAAAGAAGTAAAAGTAAAAAAAAACATTTTTCCATTGCCGCTATGCATTTGGCTGGGACCTAAGTTTCTTAACGAGTCAAACGGCCTTTATCGAACAGACCTGGAACGTGAGCGCGGGGGAGGGGGGGGGGGGGGGTAACTCCCTATATAAACCTATACGGGGATGTGCGGAAATTTGGGTGGGTTTTTCATGATTTTTGGGATTAATTCGGATATGTTTTGAAAAACTAATATTTATTCGAGTTGTAAATTTACACAAACTTTGAGCGCTATTCAATTCCTCAGATATTTGTATATAAACATCAGTATTAGTTCGGGTGTGCTTTTTCGTGATGGCTGTTTTTCAGGTAGGTAATTTTTTCCGGTATATTATTGACAGGTATTCTAGTATTTGCTCGGGTACCTTTTCTTAAGCCATTTCCGCAGACCCCGTCAAAAATCCAAAGAGTTAGCCCCCCCCCCCCTCCCCCGGTTGGGAGACTACGATCCTAGCCATTTCTTAAAAAGACGGTTTGAGATTAGAGGAATCTTGTACTAGTGGGCCTCACCGAAGACAGGTTTTGCTATTTCTATCAAATAGGATTTAATATTGATCTATAATAACCTACCCATATTGCATATTAAGGTCCACAGACTTGCACAATGATAGGTTACAAAAAACTAGAGCTAGTGAACTACTTTTAGTAGTATTTCCAAAGTAATAAATTTTAAGAGAAAGGGTAAAATAAAACACGGTATTCGTATATGGATATCGCTAACAAACTCATTGGATAGATTGTTTATAATTTATCTTTACAGGGATAACTAAGTCAACACAAGATAAGCACTATGTCATCAAATTTTACCATAAAAGTTATTAAACCTCGCAGGTGAACAGTGAAGTGTCTCAATATTTACGTCATCCAAAGAAGCCCTTTACTCTAAAATAAAAGTTTTTATTTTTATGTGACCGTTACATCATAAATTATAGTGTAATACCTTTCGTTATGTTTCATTTCCATTGTTGAAACATTGACCAAAGACATTTTCAGTCGTCTTTGATTTTATATGACTAATTATTGTCCTCGGAGTTATTGTCATTATACAATAACTGGTATGTGACAGACGGTAGAGTGTAACATTATTACTAAATACGTTAAAATGTTAGATTTTACAAAATGGGAAAAACTGGAGTATTCCAACAAAAAGGGACAAACAAACCTTGCATTACAACTAAACAATACAAAGCCGTAAAGTAAATTTGTTTCTATATTTTCAGTGTCGATCACAATTGCACCAGGACAGCAAACTAATAAAACAACATGGACTTCAATTATCACTTTAAAAAAAAGCCAAGAGTACGCAATTCATTTATTAAAAAAAAAGAATGTTTAACGAGTTTCATTTTTCAGGAATGTTTTAGGATAGTATAATATGTTTGTTTATAACAGTTCTAAGATGTCTATGTCCATTTTATCAAATGATGCCTTTTCCGAAATTTAATTAGGTAAAATGTGAGGAATAGAGATTTAAAAAAAATACTGGATGTAAGATGCATAATTTGAATAATTTCGCTCTTAGTAGTAAGAATTTATAAAAGCATCCCTTTTGTTATAAAAGATGTCCTAACGTTTCTCGCAGCAATAATTTTTATTGTCCTGTTAAACAAAGAAGGATCCGAGGAAGGACCGCCCTCACGAAGTCGTGGTGCTACGCATGACCCCGGAGCATGACGCGTTTTAAAAACTGCTGCAGCAGGTACTCCTTGGTCACGTGCATTGTGTTATCACTCAAACGTTTTGTGTTTGAATATTTTAAGCATGCAAGAAAAGATTGATCTGAAAAAGACGTATTGCCAATACTGGAGGAGGCATTATTTTGAACATATGGGCCTTATTCATTTTTCATCATTATCTATGCTCATTTGTTCATCATTATAATTCAATAAAAAGGGGATGCTTTTTGAAGCCAGAAGAAATGTAAATTTTAGAATTAAATTTTAGTTTTGTTAAATAAATACTTACCATCACAAATTTAGATAACAGGTACAAGCGGCTTACATGAACCGGAAACCAGACAAAAGAAAACTGATAACCTCTGACGCACCTGCGCGCCAAATCTACATCTTTTTTAATCCAAACAAGCAGACCAAAAAAGGGGGATGAAGGGGAGGTGGGAGGGACCTCACATTTGTGATGGTAAGTATTTATTTAACAAAACTAAAATTTAATTCTAAAATTTACATTTTTATAGAAATAAATACGTTACCATCACAAATTTAGATAACAGAATGTGACGAAGCGCTGAATCCCCCTACAGACTACTGGGAATCCACAGGAGGGAAAACAACTTTTTGCGCCAAAACTAGAGGCCCCAAGGCATAGAGGTTATCAGAATGCTGTTGCATAGACCGAAGGTAATGATAGAAAAAAGTATTTTCAGACCTCCAGAAACCTGCTGACAAGATCTCTGATAAAGAGGCAGAATTGAAAATACTCCAGGAAGAGGCAACAGCCCTAACTTCATGAGCTTTAACCTGATCTTTCCATAAGGGAATACCTTCAGATTTGTAAGCCTGAAGGACGGTATTACACACCCAACTAGAAACAGATTTAGCTGAGATGTCTTTTTGTCCTTTTTTGATAGGCACAAACAGTCTAAGGGAATCTTTGTCCCTAATACTAGAAGAGCGTTTCAAATAAACCTCCAGTATATGAACGGGACAAAGACTTCTGGAAAACTGAGAAGGAAGAGCAGGCACTACGATCAAGCCAGAACCCCTATCGCTCAACTGATTTTTAGCTAAAAAAGCTGGATCAGTTAAAAGAGTAACTGAGGACTTGTCGGCTGAAAAGCGAAGACAAGAGTCGGAAATAGAGAGAGCATGGAGTTCACTTCTTCTCCGACCCGTAGCCAAAGCCAATAAAAAACAGCATTTATATGACAGAAACTTCAAAGAAATGCTGTCCAAAGGAACGTAAGGAGACAACTGTAACGACTTGAGAACTAAACCCAAATCCCAAGAAGGAACAAGGCGCCTTTGTCTTGGACGTTCAATAGAAAAGTTTTTAACCAACATAGATAAAAACTCATCTTGACCGAAATCAGGACCTCCAGAAAGGTGTATAGTCCGAGCAATGGCAGATCTATATCCCTTTATAGTGGAAGGAGAATAATTTTTCTCTTCAAAAAGGAACACGAAGAAATCTGCTAACTGCTGAACAGAGATTCTGAGAGGATCAATCTGTTCTGACACACACCAAGAAGAGAAGATTGACCATTTGGAGTCATAGACAAGTCCTGTTGACTGTCTAACTGATCTGCACATGCGATTGGTTGCTCTTTCAGAAAATCCTTTCTGACTAATGGATCTCCTGACAGTAACCAAGCGTGAAGATGAAGCTTTTCGAGATTCTGATGCACTTTCCTTCCTTTGAATTGAGAGAGAAGATCTTTTCTTAAAGGAAGAAGAAGAGGTCTTGCGCAAGACAGTAGAAGAAGCTCTGGAAACCAAGACTGTCTTGGCCAAGCAGGAGCTATAAGAATGGTCTTGCAAGCATCTTGACGAATCTTGAACAGAATTTGAGTGAGGAGACGAAAAGGGGGGAAGATGTAATTGAACATCCCTTTCCAAGATATGCTCAGTGCATCTACCGCCCATGCCTTCTGATCTGGAACAGGGGAAACAAAAGTCTCCAGTTTGCAGTTCAGACTGGTTGCGAACAAGTCTATCAGAGGGCGATCCCATCTCGACACTATCGCCTGAAAAACGGAGGGATGCAATTCCCATTCTGTGTTCACTGGGACACAGTTGCGCGAGAGAGCATCCGCCAAAATGTTCTGATCCCCTGGAACATGTCTTACTGAGACTACTGTCTGAAGACTGTTGCAGAGGAGGAGAATCTCCTTTGCCAGAAGATAAAGGGAAAAAGAGTGAGTTCCCCCTTGATTCTGGAGATAAGCTACCACTGTGGTGTTGTCTGATGCTATCAGTAGAGATTGACCTTGAATGCATTCTTGAAAATGTCTCAAGGACAAAAGGACTGCTGTCATCTCTAACACATTGATATGTAGACCTAGATGGGAGGAGTTCCACTGACCCGAGATCGTCCTTCCCTCTAAATATCCCCCCCAACCTGTCATTGATGCATCCGTAAACAGAGTCAGAGAAGGAATAGGGGGTTCTAGAGGTAGACCTCTTAACAGGTTCCACCTCTGAGACCACCAAAGTAGATGAGGGAATAGTCTCGGAAAAACTGGAATTGAGGCATCCCAGAGTTGAGAAACTGGGTGCCAAAATTCCTTCAGATACCACTGAATGGGACGGATATGAAGTCGACCCAGAGGTACCACATCCATGAGAGAAATAAGGAAACCGATCAGTTGAAGAAACTGACGAGCTGGAACAGACGACACTTGAAGAAAAGTGTTGATCCGAAGACTTAGAGCTAGAACTTTCTCCTCTGGAGGAAAAACTAGGCCCAAATCCGTCCTGTAATGTTCCCCCAAAAAGATGAAATTCTGACTGGGGGAAATCTCCGACTTCTTCCAGGAAATAAGGAAACCCAACTTGAGAATCAAACTGATGGTTTGCCGAGTATGAACTTTCAGAAGAGAAGCCGAGCTGTTCTTCAGAAGCGAGTCGTCCAGATAAGAATGAATTAGGATCGACTGACTGTGAAGATGAGAGACCACTGCCTGAAACACTCTGGTGAAAACTAGAGGGGCAGTAGACAGGCCAAAAGGCATTGCTTTGAAAGCATAAACCTTCTCTTTCCAGGCAAACCTTAGAAACTTCCGGAAAGAAGGAGCTATAGGAATATGGAAATAAGCATCTGTGAGGTCCAAAGAAGTAGTCCACATCCCTGGCTGAATGGAGCCCCTGATGGACCTGTTGGTTTCCATCTTGAAATGAGGGACAATCAAATGTCTGTTCAGTACAGACAGGTCTATCACTGGCCTCATTTTCCCATTCTTTTTCGGAACTAAAAACAGACGGGAATAAAATCCTGGAGAAAGAGGAAGACTCACTTCCTCTATAGCACCCTTCTGAAGAAGAGTAAGAATTTCCTCTTCCAGAAGAAGATTTCTGTGAGGATCCCTTGTCAAAGAAAGACTGAGAGGAACTGACGATAAAGGTGGGAACTCTTGAAACTGAAGTTCCAGACCCCTCCGCAGTACAGAGAGAACCCATTTGTCTGAAGTGACCAGTTTCCACTGGTCTAGGAAATGGGTTAATCTGCCTCCCACTGGAACATGAGGAAGAGGTGCAGGGAACTCCTCCTCTGTGGGAATCTGTACTGACAGAGGGGAAAGACCATCATTTTCCAGACTTACCACCTTTCTCCACTTTGGCTTTTTTACCAGAAGCAGGAGTAGATTTAGAAGTGCCAGAACGCCTTTTTTGACCAGCAGTGTTAGAACCTCTCTTGTTAATAGAACTAGAATGAGAGGAGGTAGTTACAGACGTGACTTTCCTCTGATTACCCGAAACCTGAACGTTAACCTTAACGTTCTGAGGACCTTTGTTCACCTCTTCCTGGAGTTTGCTGATAGGAAAACCAAACAGTTTATCCTTCACCAAAGGAGAGAATAATAGAGACTCCTTAAGGTGTTCAGACAAAGAGGTCTTGTCTAAAATCTCCTGTCGTTTAGACATAGAGAAATTAGCCAAGGTACCCATCAACAGCAGTTGAGTAGAACCAAGACTTTGATCAACCTGAAGAAGAAAAGTCTTGAGCTCATCAAAACCTTCACCCTTGTCCTTCAGCAAGGAACCAGCAGCAGCCAGAAAATGCTCTGCTGTGCCCAGAATACTAGAAGCTAGTCGAAGATTACCCTCCGACTTAGACCAAAGGGACTGGTTAAGGGTAAGACCTTCTACAGGTTTAGTACCCAACAAAGAAGAATAAGCCCTGTCGCAAGAAGGATAACCTTTACCCAGAGAGGAATCATGGATGGCAAAATCCTTAACTTTTACTTTAGACACAGGAAAAGTAGTAGGACCAAAGCCATTAAACTTATTCCCAGAACCCTTGCTTGAATGAAACTCTCCAATAGACTCATTAACAAAGTCAAGGGAAGATTTCGTGTGACCAGATTCTGGAAAGGATTTATACCCTTTAGGTTTATCCTTAACTAGCCCAGAACAAGACATGAAATCTGAAGGTGCCAAAACCTGACGAGGAGGAGAAGACATAGGAATCTGAGAGAGTTCACGCCTAATAGCGTAAACTCTAGACCTCAACAATTCTCTGTGTGACAAAGGAGGAGAAGGACCTTCATCCTCTCCTGAAATTGCCTCATCACCAGAAAGGTCACCAGTAGAACCCGAAGCACAGGGCCTCGAACGTACTGGTGAACTAACCTCCTCATCAACCTCAGAAAAATTTCCTTCCTGACTCCTAGGAGCAATGGAAATAGAATCATCCTCAATCTCCATACCAGAAGCACTGGAAGGAAGATTACCACCTACATCACTATTTCCACTAGACCTGTCCTCCACAAGCTTAAGCCTGTCACCTACCTTCTTAAACTCTGTCTTAACTGTAGCCTGAAAAGAAGTTAAGGAGGTTGTGAGTTTCTTAATGGACTCTGACAAAGAAACATCTAGTGCAGTAGGTTGACTAGGCTGACTGTAGGGAGGATAATACATCCCAGGCCAGAAAGGAGGCATAGTGGAAGGATTGGGGTAGGCAAAAGGTGTAGGCCACCTAGACCTGGCAAAGGTGGAACTTCTGACCCCTGAACAAGTAGAAACAAGCGTTGTTTCCACAGGCCTACCTAATGTATGCGTGGTTCTGGGAGGTGGGCGGATGAACCTAGCCTGAGAAGTCCCAGGTACAGAAGAGGAAGGCACATGGCTGGTGACAAAAGGAGAAAACTCCTGTCTGGGAACCTCTCCGAAACACTCTACTGACCCAGGGAAAGCAGAATTGGAGGAAGGTATGGCCTGTCCTTCCCTTCCCCACAAAACATCCAAAGAGCTGGTGTATGTTAACTGGCTTAACAACTCACCATTTAAATCATTATCATGGCTTTCATAATCAAAATCCTCATTATTGTCCATGGTTAAATATTACCTGACTTTTATATACTTATGTTAATTGTCTAGTTTCCAAAAGTTGGAAAAAAAAAATCTCTCTCCTGTGTATTCACGTGCTGCCGCAAGGGAAACCGGAAAAAAGATGTAGATTTGGCGCGCAGGTGCGTCAGAGGTTATCAGTTTTCTTTTGTCTGGTTTCCGGTTCATGTAAGCCGCTTGTACCTGTTATCTAAATTTGTGATGGTAACGTATTTATTTCTATAAAAAGGGAAGGGTCAGCTGCTAACAGTACAAAAATGTACTGCACTGAAAAAAATGCTCATCATTTTTCATGCATTTATATTTTATGTTTTTCTCTTTAAAGACCCATAATAATTAATTGGAATAAATATTCCTATTCTGTAGCAGATATCGAAACAAAGCAAAAGTCAAAATACAATTAAAGAGCTTTATATTTCAATTGGAGATACAGTATGCCTATTTAAATTATAAGGCCCTATTCAAGCTGTTGCCAAAAAGCTATATACACATATCGACAGAAGAACATCAGCTCCACTTAGACTCTTGAAGTTTTAAATTGTGTCATCAAAATTTTCCTCTTTGTTGTCCAAAATTAAGGGAATTTGTCTGGTAGTACAAAAATTCAAACACCATTATTTGACATGGCATGTATAATATAAATCGCCATAGAAGTTTCAACATCGTATACTGAATTGTTAAAAAATTTCACTATTACTAGATATCTTGAAATACACATTTCCAACAATTATTAAGCCTGTAGGGAATAATTCCAAATTGTGTAACATTTGTCCTAGTCATCTCTTAACAGTGTAAAAAGGAGTCCTTGAACAATTGATTTTTTAAAAATTTTTGCACAAATTATGGCCCTAGGGATAAAAAAATGGGTATTTAAAAAAAATTCTTTTTATTGCTTTACCCGTTCTGCAACATTAGATCCAGTTAGGATGTTGAAATGGGGATGAGATCATTAAACATGATTTTAATGAAAAACAAAATCTTAAAAAGAATTGTAGTGTGTATGGCACATGAAACTGCAATTGAACATGAATGTTAAAACAACTTTATTTATATGATGCTGATTACTGACTACACAAACATAAGTATATATGGTATTTTTGTTTTCAGTTGGGCACCTTTCATGTACATGGTGAACATTACATTGTTGAACCTGTGTCAGAAAGTTTTTCTTCTAAAGAACAGACAAATGCTCATTACATCTACAGACATTCATATCCAGTGAAGTCACAGTCAGACTGTGGGGTAAAAGGTAAGAGTACTACTAAATAGTAAAAATACCTACTGCATTAGTGTAACAGAGTTTGCAAAGGTAGCCTGTAGGCTGTGGGGAAAAAGCAGACTATAAAGTTTGTAGAAATAACTAAATGATCACTAGCTTGTCAACACAAAGAACAGCCTACAAAGTTTATAGTAACAGCTTAATGATCACTAGCTTGTCAACACTAAGAACATACTACAAAGTTTGTAGTAACAAACAACTAAATTATCACTAGCTTGTCAAAACTAAGAACATACTACCAAGTTTGTAGTAACAACTTAATGATCACTAGCTTGTCAACACTAAGAACATACAACAAAGTTTGAGGGAACAACTAAATGATCACTAGCTTGTCAACACTAAGAACAGACTACAAAGTTTGTAGTAACAACTAAATGATCACTAGCTTGTCAACACTAAGAACAGACTACAAAGTTTGTAGTAACAACTAAATGATCACCAGCTTTTCAACACTAAGAACATACTACAAAGTTTGTAGTAACAAACAACTAAATGATCACTAGCTTGTCAACACTAAGAGCATACTACAAAGTTTGTAGTAACAAACAACTAAAGGATCACTAGCTTGTCAACACTAAGAGCATACTACAAAGTTTATAGTAACAAACAACTAAAGGATCACTAGCTTGTCAACACTAAGAACAGACTACAAAGTTTGTAGGAACAACTAAATGATCACTAGCTTGTCAACACTAAGAGCATACTACAAAGTTTGTAGTAACAACTAAATGATCACTAGCTTGTCAACACTAAGAGCATACTACAAAGTTTGTTGTAACAACTAAATGATCACTAGCTTGTCAACACTAAGAACAGACTACAAAGTTTGTAGTAACAAACAACCAAATGATCACTAGCTTGTCAATACTAAGAACAGACTACAAAGTTTGTAGTAAGAAAGTAAAGATCACTAGCTTGTCAACACTGAGGTTGTGAATTCAATTCAAACCGGTGGCCAGTTTTATTAGACTCCAATCTTAATTGACTTGGATTTTCATCTTTACTGAAGAAGGTCGAAAGTTCCCTCCAGGTACTCCAGCTTCCTCTGCCAGTACAAGCTAGCCATGTTGATATAGTCAATGGCAATGCAAGTGCTATAAAACACTTATTATCAAACCAAACCAAACCATAGGCTTGATAGACATAAGAACCAAAAGAGAGTCAGAGTTTACTGGAAGAAACACTATTTTACTGATGAATTAGTTATAAAATAAGTTGTATAATAATGTTAAGTGGTACAAGGAAAATATGTGTTGAATATCTTTTAGTTAAGTATTGTTAATAATTTTATTGTATTGAAAGCAAATTGTGTTATAATCCGTTTTAATTTATTGACTGTTTAAATACTACTGAAATATGATTTAGATTAAGAATTATAATGAAATGTTTTTCTTATTAGACATGTTTATTTACCTTGGTAAAATCTAGTAATCTATAATACATGAAGGCTAACATAATGTATGCATAAATATTAAAGTGCATTGTTAAGGAAAAGTGAGCTTAAAATTTCATCATCAGGCTTAAATACATATAGAGTTTGTAAAACATTTGAATAAGAACCCAAACATTCAATGACCTATGTTTTTGTTTTAGTTTTTCAGTATTTCTGAGGCCAAGAAATCAACTTTTGTTTCTAGATTATTAGCCTGCCATTATATAAAGCCTTGTAAACCAAAAAAAAGAAGAGAAATTGGCCATGTTTCAGTTAGCACTGTTAAGTCACAATGTCTTCTCTATATTCTATATTAAAAAAGATATAAATGAAAAAAAGAACCTGAAAACCTACCCATTATTTGGTCTTTAACTCATATTCCCACATACAAGTTTATATAAAAGTGTTTTTAAGTCTTGTTGGATTTAACTTTATCAGATCTGGGCATTATTCATTTGGCTTCTTGATTCAGCTATCTTTGTGAGGCTATTCATTTTGGACAATGGATATTTCTAATTTGTTGAAATTAATCAAATAATGAAAACTTTCTACAAATAGTTTGAAATGAGCCTAAACACTTGATTTAATTTTGACACAGTAGGAATTTTTTACACCTGATTTGAAATTGAAAATGAATGACCATCAGACCAATAATGAATTAATTTAAAGGCCCATTACCCATGTACAATATTAAGGATAACTACCCACAAGGATTATAGGATTATGTCTGTAATCAAGGGAAGGTTTTGTCAGTAGTATCTGTTGGATAATGGTACTATTCTCTCTGATTTGGATTTTTTTTATATGCTATATATAAAGCTGAGAAAATGAAAGGATATTGGATATGCATCAGCAAAAAAAAAATCCAATTAGATTTAACTTTGCAAAAGATTTATACCAGGGTAATATACAGAGATCATTATGTATATGTGTTGAAACTATATATCCATATTCATATACTTGTACTATTTTGTCTTGGATCCAGAGAAACAGTAGTGCTTTTTGTATCCAGGCACATATTTAATGGAAAAAAATCGGATGAATCATTTTGAAATTTCATACAAGTTGTGGAGTTCCATTTGATTAATCCTGTCAGGTCCTATCAAATTCACTTTGTAGATTTTTCATAATTGCTTAATGTCTTTTAAAGAAAAATGTACCTTTTATTCAGCTAAAAAAAAACAATGAAGAATTTATGGCTGTAATTGTTACATGGATGCAGGTGTGAAAAATTCTTTGGCACATTCCATTTTTAATTTTTTAGATGAAAAGGTCGAGTATCTCTTTTTACTGCACATTGTCTCATGTGACTGGGGTAAAAAGTACAACAATGTATGTTTTATGCTGGAAAAATAAAAAGCTACAAACAGAAGAAAAAAAAAAAGAACTATATCATTAATTGTTCATTTGAAAAATTTTTTCCCTTGCATGACCATGTTGTCTGACAAAGTTACTTGTTTGTATGCATGTAAGATGAGACATTTATTGGTGCACCTTGATTCATGACAGAGTGAAAAGGGTATATTTCTCTTTCTTCGTTAATTGTTTCTTGGGGGATTGTAACAATGGTATGATTTATGAAGCATCAGTAACCAAATGATGAAAAAGAGAAACAGGAAGCCTTTAACACCTTCTTGCTTCACCTGGTTTTAACCTGGTGGAGGGTATGTAAGTTTTCACTCAGCTGACAGTTTACAAAGTGAACTTTAATATGCCTCATGAACCATGACTGACCACATTGTTGAGGTTTATTAAAGGAAAATGATAATGGACGTCCCTTGACTTGGGACCTATTTTTCTAAATTCCTTGGGTTGAATATTATATGTCTGGTTTATCATTACATGCTAATTGTTAAAATTGTAATATATAGCCTTCATAAATATACATTGTGACAAAATATTAAGATTATCTTTGAAAGGGTCTTTTCCCTTGATTAAATCCAAATGTCTTTTTTGACCAATTTTCAAAGCCTAATTAGGAAAAAATTTGCTATCAGCATTAATTGCTCTTAAAAGTACATGTAAGGTCATTAAAATAAAAGGTGATGTTGACCATTAATAATGGTTGTTAACCTTAATAACATTGTGGGGGTTTTAATTATGATTTATTATGTTTCCGTTAATAGCACCTAGTCATATCCTTGTTTGAACTTTGCTGGATAATGGATCTGACTGCAAGATACTTTACAATAATATGTCTGGATAACTAATGTCATATATCAGTTTTTTACAACAACAAAAATTCAAGTTTCACAGATTTTTCTTTTGGTTCAGTTTTATGCTTGGTCATTGTGTGTCATTGCAAGTAATGGCAGTATTGAAGCTGACCACTGTAAATTCACCAGTGATTCAGCAACGGTTCAGACAGGATATATTTATATATAATCCTATGTCACTGTGTTGGTATGTCACGAGAAAGTACATTCTGCTTTAGATTCAGTATTGATGAATATTTTTTTTTAAAGATTTTGGCAGGAAATATGTTAGGGTTGTTAAATTTCCAATTCATATAAAATCCAGTTGTCAGTTGAGTGTTCATTTGCATATCCCAGCAGGTAAAACAATCGTTGGTAAGCTTGATTAAATTTGATGGTAAAATGGCAAGGGATTATAACATTAATTCAGACTATACAGAGATGTATAATTTGTAAGGAACTAATATTATACAGTTATGTCACAATATTGAAGCTATAGCCACTTTATTCATCTCTAGATACTATTTTCTGAGGCCTTGTCTGGTAGTGTTTATGTTCCCTTGTATTTCTAACTCTGCACCAGACAAAAATTTTTTCCATGACTTACACGAGTATTACTTTCAGACTGGATGGATAATTATATAATAATGTCAGTTTGAAGAAAAGAGTATCTTTCTCTAGATACACAGTGTATGTACATGTATATTTTCATGTGATGTCACCATGAAAGTTCATTGATCCATGATACTATGTGTTGTGTGAGTTTGGGTTAGCTTACTGTCTCACAAATCTCTTGTTAAAAATGTTGGGTTAACTTGATAGAACTGTTGATTTGAATTTCCATACACCTATTTTGCTCTCTCCTGATGTTTTCTGAATATCGGTAACTCCTTTTATTTATCTGACCAGAAGCAGATTGACTAGACACATTGGCTTAAAGTAAATAGTGTTTAACTTTATGGTAGCACAAAATCTTAAAAGAAACCACATACATGTATATATACATTGTATTTCTCTATTCTTTATTTTGAAGGGGGTTTCCTTGGCTAAATGATCTAAGTAGTTCATTATAACTATTGTATGATCACTACCCTTTCAGCACTGAGAATTTGAGTTGGTATGGCAAGGTTTGTTTGACTCTGATCCTAATTGAGGGGATTGCCTGAATTTTCCTCCAACCACTGTCCCCAACAATACAGCTAATTGTGTTTAAAGTGGCATTACAGCCTATTTAACCAGATCAAACCTTCATTTCTAAGTAAATTTAGAGCATTGACATATGTATATATCATTTCATGATCTTGATTATTATTTTTGACCCAATTACTTTTTTGGCCTACTTACTAATAATGTTGGAAGTCCCTTCTATTTAAAGTTTAATTGTTAAAGTAAAATTAGTACAAATTACAGTTCATGTATTAATCTTCATGATACTTTTTGAAATGTTACAAAATAAGACATAATGAGGATTTCCAGTCCAGAGTTCCTTAGAAAAATTTTATTTAAAATCATTCATATTTTTCCACTCAGTTAAGCAATGTTTTCCACATTATTTAATTTTGACATTTAGGCTTTGTAAAATTCTACATCTCTGCTTAAAATTATTGTGACAGGATTTTTTGGACAAAACGTCTCTTAACCTTTAAAACATCTTGTGCAACACATGACAATTTAGGATATAATTGCACCTTCTGTCATGTAATATCAATTACATAGAAGGTATTGTACAGGAAATCATAGAGTATCAAGTCGTTATCTCAACATTTAGTTGTCTATAGTTGAAATAATGTAGCATGTGCCATACTAGTATATGCACATTGTATTTTTGCTGTCAGTTTCACGCTTTGAAGGTATTTTTGGTGGGCATCAATGGTGATGGTTTAAGAAAAAATCATTGGTTTTATTTTCTTGCTTTTTCAAACCTCTCATCTCTGAGAAGTTTGTAATCCATTTGGACCAACTTTGTGATTTCATAAGGTCACTTATTTATCTATACAATGATATTGTGAAACTCAACCAGTAATGATTCTGCAGTATATTGCTATCTAATTATTTTTTTTAATAGAAATCAAGAAAATGTTTCATTCTTTGATCAGACATTTTGAAATATTGTTCACAAAAGAATATAATAGTAGTGTTTTTCACTATGATATAACCTATTGCCAAGGATTAAACACATTTCCCATTGATGATGATATATCAGATGAGGTCTTGTCTAATCCCAGATTAGCATTAGCTTTACTTGCCAAGTTAGCTGATTGCTAAGAAACAAGGTTTTATATGTATAGCCTTCTCAACATACATTAATCATCTATACTCCTACATCATTACTGTCTGGTACAATAAACTTCTTGTGACAAAATTACTCTCGTCTTTTTCACTCTACAAAAATTTGTTTTGCTGTTCATATTTAATGGTGAAGTGTCATTTACATTTTTTTTTCTCATGCCATGGTTTGACACTGAAGAAGGTGCAAGATCAAAATGGTTCTTTTTTACAGGTGTTTCATTTATAAAAAAAAGGGTATATGTAAGTTATTTATCTCTTTTTTTTATCCCGGTCTCTTTATAAAAGAAGTTTTAATCTTTTGACATTTTGTATTGATATTGTTTATCTTTTGTTTGAACATCAATACATTTTATGTTTGCTTAAAATTGGGTTTAATATACATAGGTTGGAATTAGTTGTTGTGGTTTGTGGCCTTGTATATATATGTTTAAACTTACAATTAAAATTTTTTTATGATCAGTTTATCCTTGCTGGATTAAGATGTTACTTTAAAATGTCCTGTACATACTTTTACAAAGTATCAGATCTTTTTTTATGGGATTCTTTGTTGGCCATGTATATTCTCTTTACTTATATACAACTCAGAAATATTTTCTCTACCTGATTAAGATGATTTATCTTTCATTCCTTTTTATATACAAGTTAACATGATACCATCCATGTGTGGCCTCTAGTTCTGTGTCACTTTATGTCATGGCATACTCTATGGACAAACTCCACCTTGCACAGAAAATAAATACATGATGAAAGAATACAAATTTCTTTGTAATTAATTGTTACATTAAGCATAATAGCCAAACGTTTTAATGAAAGACTCTTGACTAATGATTAATTTACCATACATGTAATTTGATGTTGGTTTCATTATTCAAATTTTCCTATTATGTCTATCAGTGTCTCATATTCTTCTCACCTAAAGTTCAGTAAGTACAGTGGTTTTTTTATGTACCGGTAGTTGCTTACTCTTTCCATATAAGTCTACAGTAGGTCAGGTAAAGTGCAAGATCAATAGTTGAAAAATACAAAAAACATAAAAAACCTCAAAGGCTTTTACAGTGAAATTTGAATCAGTTTTTGCACCGAATAAGTTACCCAAGCTTTCATAATTTGTCTTTTTCTTAACTTTTTTTCATTGAAAAAGTTAGCTCAAATTCATTTCATCTCACCTTTTCTTACGGTTTGAAATTACTGCATGGAAATGGTTTTTCATTTGTTCATTGATTTAAATTTAAATATGATGGTTTTGGTCATCAGAACAGAATCAGAAGATCATTGATATTGGTTGTGTGTTTCATCGTGATAGAAAGACACGGTGTTTTCACTATTAAATATTGTTAGTTGAAATGAAAATTAAGGCCAATAAAATAATATCCAATGTTTGTTTTTATGTCATCATGACTATTACGATACCATCTGGCCTTAAAAAAAATATAACCTAAAATGTCTAAGGACAGCATGAGGGAGGTCCTCCCATAATTAATCTGCAATGATCAGTTACGATTCATTATATTTGACTAGCATCATCTTTGTTCTTAATATGGAAGAGAACATAATTTCAATGATATAAACCATTAAAACAGGTGTACAGATGTTGTGAAAAGAAAAATCTTTGATGTATGTTTCGTAATATAGTATATGGGTGTTATAGGTAACATAGAGATAAAGCAACGTATAGTAAAGATCATGTACTTCATAGACACAGATTATGAAGGTCAGACACAAAAGATGATGGCCTGTTGCCAGTGGCAGTCACTCAGTATTTTTTTCAAAGCTTTTATAGATGGGGGGGCTAAAAAGCCTTTTGGACGTAACAGGCCAAAGAAAAATTACAAGTTGGAAATATTTTGTTCTAGTGAACATTTATAGATAAATGTTATTTAGGTGTAGACACAAGGTTAAACCTGTATAATAGGTTGTAATTATTGCATTTCCACTACAAGTTGTATGATGCTACATAAATAACTATGAATGAATTGTGTAAAATAGGTTACTCTATATGTTCTGATAGACATCTACAATTTCTCTATTGGTCTTAAGGTTAAAGAAGTATGCAGGCATGGTAAAAATATCTTGTGTTTATTCTTGTCTGCTGGATAGTGTCAATATTTTTAAAATTTGATTGAATATTTTTACTTAGCGAATCATAAGACGAGTTCAAATATAGAATCTGTCATCGGTGAAAGTGTAAGATCAGGAAGTATCAGATACCTAAGGGTAAGATTTCAATCGTTCTCTGATGAGGCTTGCCATTTTTAGTCCCCTACAGGTTTGCACTCCCTCCGTCAGTTGCACTACAGTTTTCAGGACTTTTTCGGAACCGTGTAACCAACTGATCTTATTTTTGGTAAGTTTCAGGCTGATCGGATAAATATTGTGACAGTTATTGCCCTTGGATAGAAATTATTGTCAAATTATTAGTAAAAAAATTGTAAAAATAGTTTTAGGATTTTTAGGAACCACTCTGTCCATACGTCTGTGTCCGATTCACAAAGTCAAGGAGCATTTGGTGTATTCTCTCACAGCTCAAGCTAGTAGGGGACATTGTATTGCTCAGCAACACTCTCAGAATGCTTGTTCCATCTTGCACTTTCACTGCCGTTTGATTCTTTTTCTACCCTTATAAGGCTTTCATATGGAAGCAGATAAGGTACAAAGTAACAATATTTTTATTTTTATAAGTTACTACCTTTTTAGCTCACCTGGCCAAAGGCCATGTGAGCTCTTGTCATCACTTGGCGTCCATTGTCGTCCATCCATTAACTTTTCACATTTTAATCTTCTCCTCTGAAACCACTGGGCCAAATGGAATTAAATTTGGCAGGAAGCATTTAGGTAAGGTCCTTTATAAAGATTGTTCATTTCGTCCCGATTGGACAACAAATTTGGCGGCCATGGACAATTGTTGTTTCTGATTGGCTGAGTTTTCAATAATCTTCTCTGAAACTGCTGGGTTAAATGGAACAAAACTTGACGGGAAGCATATATGTAAGGTCCTTTATAAAGTTGCTTCATTTCATCCCGATCGGACTACAAATATGGCCGCCATGGGCAGTTCTTGTTTCTGATTTGTTGATATAAAAAAATCTTCTCCTCTGAAATTGCTTGTCCAAATGGAACGTAACTTGACAGAAAGCATTTATGGGAGGTTTCTTTACAAAGTTTCCTCTTTTCATCCCGATCAGACAAAAAACATGGCTGCCATAGGCAATTCCTGTTTCTCATTGGTTGATTAAAAACAATTTTTTATCTCTGGAACTGCTTGGCCAAATGGATTGAAACTTGACAGGAAGCATCTATGGAGGTCTTCAGCAGAGGACTTAGGTTAACATAAGACCCTATGGGAAATACATGCAAAAATCTTCTGGGGAACTGCCAAATTTTAGAATATGCTGACTTGTAAGTAGGACCTTGATGAAGAAAAATTTGGTTCCTACAAGGCTTACCACACTTCATAATGATAGGGAGAAGTGACTTCTCTGAGGTACATCAATAAAAATGGCTTTCATGCCAGGTGAACGATACAGGCTCAGCCCGATGAGCCTATAGTTATAATACATCATAATAAAAGGAATGTTGGAATGTACTAGGGTATGCAAGCTTGCTCAATAAAGGTTCTGTCATAAAAATAAATGATTTTCAGTCTGCATAATAATAACACCAAAGATTTCTAATGTTGTAAGTGTGTATTTTATCCAGGTTTGATAATAGTCATGTGGTATACTTTTCCTAATGATGGAATATACATTATAACTCGCATATCTTGACAAAATGATGGAATATACATTATTACTCATATATCTTGACAAAATGAGCAGAATATTATCAAATTTTCAAATAAAAAAGTTACTGTAATATGTCACTGCAGTTTTTATTGGGATAATCATGTAAAAATATGTCCTAAAACAATTTTTAAGATTGCATGCCAAGTTCAATGTTGAATATGTTGTTTAAATTTAATTCTTTCAAAAATTATTACCTCAAAATCTGTTTGTTGTGCAGCCATAGAGATCTGAGCATTCCTCTCATGGTCATTCAAAAATGGTCAAGTTTGTTTTTCTTTGGTGCAAAGGCACAGATATTACTTGACTTAAAAAACACAAATTATTTTTACAGGAAATGTAATTCATGTATTTGGTATATATTTCGTGATATTACATTAAACAGACCTGTTGCACTTCAGTATAATGAACATTGTGCTCAGTGATTTTGAAGGTCAATACAACTCATTTGACTTGAATTTGTACCCTTGATTGAAATGAGATATGCAAATTATTATGCAAATTGTTTAAGAAAAGGTAATATGAAGTGGATGAATTAAAAAACATTGTCTTTCATAAAGTTATTGGTAGAACTTGATGTTGATAGCCAGTATAAAAATATGAAAAGAATGTGTAGCAGTTAGGTGAAGGTGGAAAGCCATGAAACAAATTTAGAGACTAAGCAAAAATTCAGAACAACAGCTTGGGGAAAAAGATTACTGCAATAATATAAAAAAATGATCAAAACACAAAGCAGCTGGAGAGAAGCAGAATGGGGGACAATATTAAAGGACTAATGCACTCTGTAATTCTACAAGACTGATTTTCCAAGTCTTGTTGACAACCCCCATGTTTTGAAGTGTCAGATCAGATATGTTCATTCCAGTATGACAAGAAATCTTTGTGACGATAATATGGTCTCAGTTGTCAGGTAGTCATCAAAGTAATTCTGATTAGAAATACTAGAATTTTTAAGCCTAACAATAAGTCTTTTGACAAGGATAAGAAGACCATGGTCATTTGTTGTATCAGACAGGACATATAATTTGATTAGCAGACAGACATGAGTTAATTGACACAATCTCTATAATGCTTTCACAAATAACAGGTGTCTGATATAGCTTGTACATACATTGTGTTAATAGGTTACATGGATTAGATTAGTACATGCAATGTATATTTTTATAACCAGTGTATACCTTGTATATAATGGACATTACTGTTCAAGCCACTGAAATATCAGTGATTAATAGGAAAGCATTAAGTCAATTTAAGGCATTAATTGCCATTGTTTTATGTCATAAAAAATGATATTTGAATCCCCCTCAGATAAGTGATAACCAGGGTTCATGTGATATTGGGTTTGAGAGAAGGGGTATGGAGCACACATACATGTGTAATACTGAATGCATTTTTTTTAATGAAATCTTAAATAGTACAATTTCTATGATAGGGTCATGCTACATCAGTAGTAAAAGGGGGGGGGGTTGAATATGGCAAAGAAATGTTCTTTGCTCCTCTTCAAATGAAATGAAATGGCAGTAGTAAAAGGAGGGGGGTTAATGAATATGGCAAAAATAATGGTTTTTTGCTCCTCTGCAACAATGGAAGTAGTAAAAGGGGGGGTGGAGTTATGAATATGGCAAAGAAAGGTTTTTTTGCTCCTCTTCAAATAAAATTAAATGGCATGTGATTGCCTTTAAGTTCATAAACTTCCAATACAGAAGTCTGCAAAGAATGAGAACATAACATTTGCCATTAAGAAGTAGTTTTACTCACATTTAACTTAGCCTATTGAAACTCTACAGAGAGATAACTATTGCAGATATTTGAATGGAGTATTTGCTTTGTAACTTTAAAGATGTCTAAAATGTTTGTTCAAATGAGAATCTATGAAAAAGAATTTGTTCAATATAAATAGATTTAAAGTATGACTTGACATTCACTGGTTTAGGTTTGTATTCATAGCAGTGCTTTAAACTTTTAAAAGTCACCTTTAATTTGTTGAGTGAAAAGTAAGTTAAACTAATAAACAGGTAAAGCCATGTTTTATGTAATATGTTGTAATAAGTGAATGAAGTAATAAAGTTTAATTAACTTTTTTATTAAATGTCATTTCAAAAAATAAATTTAATGTCACTAGATCATTTAACAGTCACAACTTCAAAGCACTATGAATTAATATTGTTTACCAAATGAATTTAATTAACTCAGTACACCATTAATTATGTAGATATTTAAACGAAATTCTCTTGACTAGAATTCAAATTAAATTTAATATTTTTCTTTCTGTTTGAAATTTATTGAGCCTTTCAAATCTGTAAGGATATGTTAATTACAGCAATAATTGTTGCAAGTCAATGATGAAAGTAAGGTTAAGCTTTTTAAACCAAAGGTCTGTATCAGCTAATGTTCTGATATAGCATATGACCTTGCACAATCATCCCTGATTTAAAATTATAGATGATGAACTTGTTAATTTTCGTGATTGGCCACCATAGCTAAACTGAACCATTTTTATCTACACGGCAATTTGTCCTCAGCTGAGGACATTAAGCTCTCCAAAGCATCCATTGCAGAGACTTTTCTTTTCTTTAGCATGCCAATCAAGTTTTACAGGAATCCTCTGGCAGCAAATAACTTTTTTGTCTTCCCTGGGGGAATACAAGAACTTAAAATTGGCCGTATGACTTTAAATAGAAAAAAAAATCTCTTATTGTAGGAATGAGTAGTAAACTGAATGAATACTTACAAAAGAAATGAGAAAGATAATTAATTATATGATTGAGAGAGATCAAAGTATTATCATTTTATGAACCTGATGCTTTATGTAAATTTACCTTTTTTATAGAAAATATTATATTTTTTTCATAAAATAGCAGATTATACCAAATACTGCAAAAAATGTAATGAAACTTATGAAAAAGGTGAAGTCATCAGAAATATAAATCTAAATAGATATAGACATTTATCTAAATTGCAGTGAAAAAAATTTCATCTTTTTCAGATTTCTATCAAAATAGGCTATTATTCTTTTGATTTTTGAAGCATTAAAATAGTAATTTTATACCAATTAATCTTGTGACTAACACCAATAAATACTTCATATTTTGTTCTCTTTCATTCTGTCTAATTATACAAGTGTCATTTTTCAAAGATTTTTTTGTTCATTTCAAACTCATTCATAAAATGTTTATTTTCTAACCAGAGTGGTGATTAATTAGTTATGCAGGGTTTTGTTGTCACTTTAATAATAAAAACTCCTAAGAATGCTACTGTTGTGACCTTAGCTGTCTTTGTACACATTAAATTACAATATTTTTAGCCACATTATTGAGTAATTAAAATACTAACTTTGATGTTGAATATTGAGGTTTTAGAAAGTCATATTCTGAGTTTATTACACTACATTAAAAAAACATATGTAAAATGACTGACAGATTTGATTCCATTCATGTAAATTTATGAATGAGTAGATATAAATAAAATTGTACTTTAGTTATGGTAGCAAACCAGTGGGGGTCCGTGTTACATTTCAATAATATATTCAGGTCAAAGAATCAGGAAATCTAGCTAGTAATTTGTATACAAATGTAAATATTATGATAAGATTTCTTCTTAGCATATATTGTATGGAGTATTTTTTACAGGAAATGTTTTTTTAATTATTGATTTGTTAAATATCAAGTCAGCAGATTTATCTAGTTCTTTTTATTCTCTTAGTGTTTTAAAACAATAGATTGATTAAAGACTTTTCTTTACAAATACAATATAAAGTTAAAAGAAATTTTGTCATTATTTGGTTTTGTTTGTTGGGGTTTTACGACACATACATCACAATTGGCTGTATCGTGGTAGTCCCCCCAAAATTTGTTTATCGGTGGAGAACCACATTTCACAAGATAGTTATCATTAGCAGTTCGATGGACTACCTGGACCAAACAGACCCTTTTCAAGATCTCCACTTAATTTGCTGAATAATAAAGTTCCTTGCAGCATTTAAATACTTTTGACTTTAAAATGAAACAAAAGTGCATTTATTTATTTGATTACACTATTAACAAATCATTGTTGACACGATCCCTTTGTTTATAAACAATAAAAATATTTTGCTAGGGGTGCAGATTTTATGCACCATGGTCCATGAGCAGATGTGTCTGTCCAAAAGGTGTCTTATCTATTTTATAATTAACAGGTTTTGTTTTGACCAGAGATGAAATTGACTTCCGGGTGTTAACTGTCGTATTGTATAGGATAAGGTGTTCAGTGATATAGAAATGATATAATAACCACTACTTTGTGACTATGACACCTTGTCAAAATTGTAGATATTATCCTCTAACATAATTAGATAATGAAGATCATAGCCATAAGGGATTGTCCAGGACTATAAAGGGTGTACATATCTAAGTAAATCTAATGTTTTTAGTTATCAAGTCAAAAATTGAAACTTTTTCAATTTGGAAGGATTGAAATAGTCTGTATGGTGATTAAGAAATGTTTCTACATAGATATATTCTTGTATGGTTTTTTTAGTTCTCTTAATTGATATTTTAAATGAAGATATTGCTGTAATTATTCTGTGAGTGAGGATATGCTTTTCAATATTCTTGGCTTACTGAATAGGGAATTGTCTTTTATAAAGAATGATCTCATTTTCGGTTTATTATTTTGATGACATTGAATTGTACTCAGTGTACAATTTTGAGGGCTGCTGTACAGCCATCTTCTTTTTTGTTATTACTTGAAAATTTCTTGAAAAAAAAATTGAATTTTTTAGCTTTTATGTGTAGGAATTGTTTGATGCATGTATTTGATTTGCTGCTGGACTTAACTATGGAATATTTTCCACCAAGGCTTTAAAAGTAGCCAGTAGATGGCAGATTTTCACCTGTTACTCTTGTATCGCCACCAACTCTAACAAACTTTTGCTTAGAATCTATGAGCAGGTAGCCACCCATTTGCACTTTGGTAAAGTTACTAAATCAAAACTTTTGAATGTACTATGCCACACAGTCACCTTCTTTTTTGCATATGTAAATTCTGAATGATTAGGTGTAAAGTTAGCACATTGTGTACAATTTCATGTTTAACATTGATGATGAAATATTACTAGTCAGGGTAAAGTATCATATTGGGTAAAAGACTTCCTTTTGACCCCCACCCCCTCTCCGTCATGTATATCTTTGTTTATTCCGTCATTTGAGGGGGGTCAAAAGGAAGTCTCTCCTCGTATTAATGATAATTTATAGTAATTGTATATGTAGAATATGGTATCAATATATACATTGTACTGGTAAAAAGTTTCACTAGAGTAGTGACACAAATTTGTTATATTGTAAAATTTTACATCAATTTTCTATTCAAGTTATCCCAAAAATTCAAATAAAAAATTGTTTGGTATTTAAAAAAAATGATATCATTGCTTTTAAATATATTCCTTTTTGATGGATATGGGATGATTCATTCATTAAAAAAATGAAAGTGGAAAAAGTAAGGAGATAAAGTATGTGTTCCTTATCCTGATGTATTACTGTGAAGTCATTTATGTGATATATGTCAAATAAAATGATAATAAATTTATATAAGAACATATTGTTACTTGTGCCAACTGACTGGGATAGTTGCATCTCTCTTCAGTGGGGTTTAGGCAAGGGCTAAAGTTAGCTAATGATGTTTTAAAACTCATTTTGTATGGAAATACATATGTACCAGTTTGTTGAAATTAAAAATAAAAATAAAAAAGGGGGAAATATTTCAATGTTTTGTCAGTTTTGAATGAAAATGGTATTTGTATCTTAATTTTTATCCAAGACCTCCCTATTGTTTAGCTTGATAACAGGTCAGACTGATTAACACCAATTTGTCAAAATTAGCAGCTCTTCAGACAGAGGAGGTCAAAATGACCATTAGTCAGTGAAATGGACAGGTCATGTGTTTTCAGCTATTTGTAGGTGGAATAAATTAGACAAGATTAAAAAGAATGTTGGTCATTCCAGTACATTTGTTTGTAGATCTTTATAGTAGAAGTTGGCAAAAAAAACTACTTAACTGGCAATTTTTATGATTTTAATACAGATAATTTGATTAATATCTATAAAGTAAATAATTTGACACCCAGATAGAGTCAAGAATTCTGAAAGAATAATTGAAAATAAAAGACAAAATTATTTCTAGTTGAAAAATTTCTTGTTATTTGTATATTGTTTCATGTCTTTTGACTGCAGAATTATGAAAACACATTTGAAAGCATGTAAATTAAAATTTATGATTAATATGAAACTGCTCAAGTCAGGAAGATGTCAATCAAATTTTTACAATGTCTTTGTACACATGCAATTCCATCTTACTATGTTTCAGAAAGTGCATAAAATGCAATTCAAGCGAAATATTAAATTATACTTTTATGAATGAAATGACTAGACTTCAAAAAAAGATTGTCGCCCCAGTATTTTGTAGGAGCAGAACATGTATGATTAAATGTTTCTGTATACATTTTATCCTTAGGTCTCATCATTTGTATTAAGTTTAGGTAGGGGGTTATCAATAACTTGACATTAGATATTAAAGAATATAGAGAGCAGATTATCACTATACTAGACTCAAATGATATCCATAATGATGATATTAATATAGGTAAATCCATTTACCTGTTGTCAGATTGTAATCAAAGCCTTAATTTGACACCTGACTGCACCATGCAAGGTCGTGCAGCGACTATGCACCCATTATGAACAAATCTGTGCTAAAGTCCCTATCTGATCATCTAAAGGTCTTATGAATCACTACAGATTTAAATGGATTAAGTCACTAATTGTGGGATTAAATTTGCAGTTTGAGATATGTTGTAAAGATTGACTAGTATCTACCGATGTAAGACAAATTGAAACCATGTAGTTTGTTTATATTTAGAGGAAATCTGATCATATTTCTTTTTAAAATACTTAATTATTGATCAGTCTACTTAAATGCATACATACTTAGAAAATCATAAAGATATATTCTTATACTCTTTGAATATTTCTTATATTCTTGATGAAGCAAAAAGTAGAATGTGTTATTATTATTAAACGGCCTTTAAAAAATAAAAAAAAAATGGAGTCTTTGTGCAAAACTGCACACCATTCAACATCATTGAAGTAAAAAGAAATAGTTTGTTCTGTTTTTACTATTTATCCTACTGATGGACCAGGTCTAATGATCAAATTTGGCTGGTAACCCAATTACTAAGACCTCCCAAATTTATCCTGCTGGGTCAAATTATCCTGAAATCTTTTATTATATTAAACTCATCTGATAGTATATCTGGTCACAGAAATTTGTGATCCAAATAGCACACCTTCAAAGAATAATCATTAATCCATATTTATATATACATGTATGTATATATATAATGGAATTGATCTTATGTAGATGGAGTTAAGTGTACATCCTCTGATTGATGGGTCATCTAAAAACAATTATCTGAAGTTAGTTCCTCTTTTAATCTAACCTTGTAGATAAATATAACTTTGATGTGTTGTAGTGTGAAAGTGGTGTATGTACTATATTTATGTATTTTATAAAATTGGAGTACAGTAAAATCTGCATGCTTTATTTTGTTGAGCAGTTGTTGGTCACCAAATATTTCTTCGTCCAGGCATCAAATGAAAATACAAAAACTGAAGAATGGTCTAGTTTTTGTATTGAGGTCTTGATGTGAAAAATAATCTGAACAGTATTTGCACAACTAAATAAGTGATTTATTTGTTGTCTCTCCTGCGACGGAAAGTCGCGAAGGCGAGATATAGGTGTTACTTTCTGGCAGTGATGGCAGCGGTGGCGTAAACTTTTTTAAAACTTTAATTACTTTGCACATATAATACCTACAATTACGATTTATGGCCCACAGATAGCTTATCATATAAGGTTTGCCGCAGTATGCTTGTCTTGTGACCCTGACCTCATTTCCATGGTTCACTGACTTCATAAACATAAATGTGCAATCTGCGTCCAAGTTTCGTGGTTAAATACATTTCTCAGCAACTGTAATACCTAGGCCAATCATATTTGGTCTATAGATAGTTCTTAGTGGGTACATGCCAGTCTGACACCTGGCTTGGGACCTTGACGGCAATTTCATGATTCATTGACTTTGTCACATTTTCATGGTTAAGTCCATTTCTCACCAACTAGAATACCTAGACCCACCCTATTTGGTCAATAGATAGTACTTGGTCGGTACATGTCAGTCTGACACCTGCCTTTTGAACTTGACCTCAATTTCATGCTTGAGTGACCTGCATCACATTTTCACGATTGAGTCCATTTCTCTGAAACTGTAATACCTAGACCCACCGGATTTGGTTTATTGATAGTTCTTGGTGGGTACATTCCAGTCTGACACTTGAACTCAATTTCATGGTTAAGTGACTTTCATCCAAGTTTCTTGATTAGTCCATTTTTCATCAACTGTAATACCTAGGCCCATCATATTTGGTCTTTAGGTAGTTCTTAGTGGATACATGCCAGTCTAACACCTGTCAGGTGAACATTGACCTGAAATTCATGCTTGAGTGACTTAATATGCATTTTCATGATTTAGTCTTTTTTTCAGCAACTGTACTACAATTAAAACAAGACCCACAGTATTTGGTTGATAAAAATTCTTTAAGTGGATATATACCACTTTAACATCTGATGCCTTACCTTTGACCTCTATTTCATGCTTGATTGACTTGTTTCACGTTTTGGGATAATATCCATTTCTCAGCAACTGCAATACATAGACCAACCATATTTGGTCAATAAACAGTGCTTGATGGATACATGGCTGTCTGAGACCTTGAATTGAATTTCCGACTTGAGTCTTATTTTCATGTTTAAGTTTATTTTTCTGTAGCTGTAATACCTATATCCAAATTGACCTCAATTTTAGGCTTGAGTGACTCTTGTCCCATTTTTACAAATAAGTCCATTTGGCCATTTATTTTTAATTAGTTGGTTTACGGATCCGCCGACCCGATTTTGCCGATTTGAAGAAAAAAAATAAAATTGAAAATTTTGGTTTTTTATTACCGCCGACCCTCTGAAATCAGCCATCCCAAAAATAAAAATAAATTAAAATCCTTTTTGCATCAAAATTTCATAAAAGATTATATTCCAATTCGTCTAAAAATAGATTATCCATCAATAAAATACTTGTAAACATGATCCAAAAAAAATAATCTATTTATAGACGTTAGTTGATGCCAATTTCCGAAACACGTTTTATGAAACGAATTTCTTAATAGAATCCATGCCACTTTTTAGTTCGTTTTGTATGAATATCTTGATTCCGTAAGATATCGAATCCACTCATTTAATGTACAACTTGTAGTTGACGAGTCGGTCCCTTAAAAAGGGAACGGTCTACTGAACAACACCTTTCAAGATAGATGTTCTGATATTTGGGTTTCAAAAGAGGGAATTAACTGATCATTTGCAACCTTTGTACATTTGGCAATATAACCAAGATTGTTCAAAAGTACATGATTTTCCCTCTTTTTTTTTCTTTTTTTTCCCGACCGACCGACCCTATTTTTTTTAAAAAAAATCCGTAAACCAATTAAATAAAAATAAAAGGCCTTTCTCAACAACTGTTATAAATGTATTATATGTAGACCTACCATTTTTGGTCTATAGATAGTTTTTGGTGGGTACTTTCCAGTCTCAGACCTGTCACCTCGCCTTGGACACAGTTTTAGGCTTGAATGATATGCATGAGACTTTTCAGACAAATTATCGCCTGACCATTACTATTTCTTTTAACACATTTTCCTTTGACTTGCAATGTTGCGTATCAGATAATCATTATTTTGTGTCCATGTGCATACTCAGGCAAGACATGCAGTGTATCCACTCTTGTTTATTTTAGCCCCAATTATCATATGATTTACCAAATGCTATTATATTTAGGTATATGAGATACTGGGGATTCAAGAACCATTTGAGGTTTATACCTCACTCCAGGTCATTTATATCAAATTTAAGGACTTTGAGATTATTTCATGTTTAAAATAGTTAGCAGTCTTAAAATATGGAGTTTGTGAAATAAGTCTGTGCAAGTGACTAGTTTCCCTGAAACCACATCAAAGGAACAGTAACCCTTATTGAAGACTATTTCCCCAAGAATGACCAATTATTTCTGTCCAGTGCATTTTTTGTGTAAAGAATTTTAAGTACTTGCAAATGACCTTTCAGTCAAGTGATCATTGACAAAAAACTTTTAATTGCATTACTTGTGGTCAGAGAGGTAAAAATTAAACAGTACATACTTGTAGTGTGATATTTTATCAGAGTATAAAAATTTGACAGATTCATTCAATAAAAACCCAGTCAGAGGTTGCAACAAGTCATCCCAGACAACCTATAACAATAGAAAGGTCTGAAGTGTGACAGCTAATCAGATGGCTAAGACACACCCTATAATCAAATCTCACACATGTACTTCAATTACTTTGAGATAACCAACATGAAGAAAGTTTTTGGGCTATTGAACCTTTCAGTATGTCCATCAGTTGTTCATGATCCTATACCTTTGAGGCATGCAATATAAAGAGCTCAAAGGTATATTAAAAAACATATTTAAATTCTTGATTTTATCTTACACATTATGAGAGATATTCTCTTTCTTGGGCTATAATTATGTTGACCATTTTAAGGTCAGGTAAGAAGTGAACAGACAATGAAAGAAAATACATGTTTGTTTATTTTTTGCCTTAAGCTCATTAATATCTTTCAATTTATGATTTTGAAAATGTATGGATTTGCTCATTCTGATGCTATCTAACACTCCATGTTTATAATTATAGTGTTTTGTTTGTTATAAGTATTAGTTTCTCACCTGATCATTAATCTTGATCAGTTTTGAGTTGACCATAACTGCCGATGGCATTGACCAGAAGGACAGCTATTATGGTCATTTGATTTGAAAAATCCATAAATTATAGGCCCAAAACTTAGTTGTGTAAAGAAAACACCCTTATGGTTGATGCAGTGATTTGTAAAACTAAAAATATAGATATTGACTGAACAGTTAATCACTAAATTTGTTTTTGAATGTTGCGAAAGGCGATATATAGGTATTACTTCCCGTGGTGGCAGCGTAAGCTTTTGTTAAAACCTTCATAACTTTGCACACATAATACCTACATTTAAGATCTGTGGTCCACAGATACATTAATATATAAACTCACAGCGGTATACTTGTCTTGTGACCTTGGCCTCGTTCCATGGTTCATTGATCTCGTAAACATAAAAGTGTAAAATCTGCATCCAAGTTTTATGATTAAATCCATTTCTCAGCAACTGTAGTACATAGGCCCTCCATATTTGATCTATAGATAGATCTTAGTGGGTACATGGCAGTCTGATACCTGTCTCTGGACCTTGACCTCAATTTCATGCTTGAGTGACTTGCATCAAATTTCATGATTAAGTCCATTTCTCAGGAACTGTAATACCTAGATCCACAATATTTGATCTATAGATACCTGTAGTTCTTATTGGGTACATGCCAGTCTGACACCAGTCTCCAGACCTTGACCTCAATTTATGCTTTAGTGACTTCTGTTACATTTTTTAGATTAAGTCCTTTCTCAGTAACTTTAATACCTAGGCCCACTATATTTAGTCTATATAGTTCTTAATGTGTCCGTGCCAGTCTGACACTTGTCCTCCAACCTTGACCTGATTTCATGCTTGAATAACTAATATTACAGTTTCCCCATTAATACCATTTCTCAGCATCTGAAATACCTAGACCTTCCATATTTGGTCTATAGATAGTTCGTGTTGGGTACATGCCAATATGACATGTGTTGACCAATCTTGACCTCAATATCATTCTTGAGTGACTTTTGTTACATTTTAGAGATTAAGTCCATTTCTCAGCAACTGTAATAACTAGATCAACTATGTCGGGTGAATAGATAGTTCTTGTTTGGTGTATTCCAGTCTGATGCCTCGTGACTGACCTAATTGACATGCTTGATTGACTTGTGTTACATTTTTTAGATTACGTCCATTTCTTGGCAACTGTAATACCTAGACCCACAATATTTGCTCTATAGATAGTTCTTGTTGGGTAAATTCCAGTCATTACATTTTTTGCTATTAAGTCTGAAATACCTAAACCCACTATTTTTTCTATGGGTATATGTCAGTCTGACAATTCTTAACTATCAGACCTTGGACACAATTTTAGGCTTGAGAAATGTAGCATGATGATAACTATTTCTTTTAATGCATTTCGTTTGAGTTACAATGTCAGTTATCAGATTATTTGGTCAGTATCCATGTGCATACTCAAGCAAACATTTAGTGTGTCTTCTCTTGTTGTTTTACCTGAGATGATAAATTTCAAAGAACATAGCTGTGTATCCTTTTCAAAAATTTTATAGAATTTTTATAGAAAGCTTTATCTATTGAGCTGTTAAAATCATGAAAATCAAATTTAATGTGCAAAAAGTTCATGGTGTATGAACCTATCAGTGTCAACAATTGTTCTGTAACACATCTGGATAGATGTTTGTAATTTCTTGAATTGGTTGAATATTATTTGTATACTATAGGTCTTTAATAGAGGTCTTTGGATAAACAGCATAGTTTGGATGTTGAAATATTGTTAAGCCAGTAATAGTCAATGACCTAAGTAATAGTGCCTATTTATGTCATGGCAGCCTGATATCATTCATTTGGTAATCAGTGACGACAAAGTGTGAATGGATTATAAATATTAATATACCTTATAATTAAATATTCGTTTGTGTACAGGTATTTAGTGATAATACCTATGTTACCTATGGATGACTCATATGGAATTTGTTTAAATAGAATGTGCTTGACAGTTAGCTTATCGGTTTCTTTATTAAAATTGTCTTTGGGTTTTGGTCAGTTAGGTCTAAAAATCATTGATCATAGCAAAGATATGTTGTGGTTATCGGGACTGAAAGGACTATGAGTGACATTTTTATTTTTATTTTGAAAGCTGCACGTCACAATATTGATTTGTTTAATTATAACATGAATAATTATGTTTCAGTTCAAATTCAAATTTTTAAATTCTAAATTTATTAATTTCAAATTCATTAGAAAGCTGTTTGTATTTTAAAGCTTTACATTTCTTTTTCTATTTTTTTTTTAAATATTAAAGCCATTTTGTTCAATATTGGAAGATCATGGAAATAGTTGAAACCTGATATAAGAGGGAATATTTGGTGACCATACAAGCAGAAAATTGAGATTTTAACTTTTTGTAGTTTAATTCTTAATAACAAAAATTTGAATAGGAATAAAAGTAGCCATTTCGTGATGATGTCTTTGAAACCAGTTATTAACTCAAGAATTTATAATTGCGAACTCCCAAGTAGAACTCCAGAAAATGTGGCTGGGGGCAAAATTGGGTGTCAGTTAATTGTCAAAAATTGTTTTAAAGTAAACTTCAGAAACAACAAAATTATAAAATGAACAATATTTTTGGCATTTTAAAACATTTTGATTATTATAAAAACATGTGAAACATTGAAATATTTGTAATAAACAGTATTTTTCACTTGTTTGAGATTTCTGAATATGTAGAAATCTACCTATTGGTATGAATCAAGTTATATAGTGTAACTATTTTAGGATAATTGTGCTGATTTTTCCTTCTTGGTCTACATTTGTCTTTAGATAAAAGTTATAAAAAATTGGATCAGGGTCAAGTTTCACACCTGACACAAAAATTACCTGAGCTGAACCCTTAACACCTGTAGAAATTAGCACCTTGTCATAATGTAATTTATTACAAAAATAAAAATGCTTGATTTATTAGGTAGAGTTAATACCCATGAACAAAAAATGGGAATATAATTCTTTAATTACTTCATTAGTGAAATATCTAAAGATACTAATAACTGTGATCTTCCATTTAGAAATATAGTCCACTAATGCTTGTTAAAGTAAGAACATAAACTATATCGTTAGTCTTTAAGTAATGTATTTTACTTGACTGGAGGTCCATTCTTTGACTTGGGGAAATTTGTTTCTATCGGGAAGGTTGGAAAAATTCAGGTTGTGATGAGGATTTTTTGTTCTTTAATTTCAGTCTCAATCATTACATTGCCAGACATATTTTAAATTATTATACCTCAGTATGTTTTTTCTATATTAAAATCAAGACATTAATATTACTATTATTTTACCAGTGATTAGTTTCCAAAACTAATCACCGGTAAATAGTGACCAGTCATTAGTACTGGAAACTATTGACCGGTAAAGTGTTTCAATATAATAGAACATTTATTACAGTCATTTCGGGATATAGCCATTCTTTTTTTCCCCTTGACACATTGTCTATTTCCCTCTGCTACTCATCGGTAAAAATAGCGTCTCTTGACAAAGAAAATGGCTATACCCCTCAATACTGTTAAATAACTGTATAGTAATGTTTGGAATTGATATACCAGTACCTTGAAAGAGTAATTGAAAAATTAAAATGATATTCATTTATTTTTCCAATGTTCATTCTGCTACTTAAAATATATTAATTTCTCTTTGATGCAAAAACAAAAACAAAAACCAGAGGAGTTATATTAAAAAAGTATTGAATAAATTAAAACAAATATTACTATACTAGTTCACTGATGAATTATATTGAGCCTCAGACAGTTGTACCATTCAAGTCAACTTTTTTAGCATGAAAATGTCACATTATTACAATTTAATTCTTTTTTCTTTTCAGAAGATTATAAACATACGAAGAGAAAGGAGAAAAATTTTGATAGTTTAGAAGACAATATTTTAAATTCATCATTGACGTTAGAATCCAATTCTTCATCTGTTAAAAATAATAATAGTGCTCATCATATTCATAAACGTTCCACGTCATATAAACGTTATGTTGAAGTTATGGTCGCTGCAGACTATCATATGCAGCAGTATCATGGCAGCAGTTTACAGCGTTACATTTTAACATTAATGGCGATCGTAAGTACTGCATTAATTTTATGTGATCCAGGTTGAACAATGTATGTGTGAAAATGAAAGGATATGAAGTGTGTATTAATGAGACAACCATCAGTTATTTTGAACATCAACTTGCCAAAATGTCTAGTTGTTGACATGAAACCTTCAAAGATCCACACCTCTAGACAAGCATACTCTTTGTTAACGCAGTTGTCATTGACAAACTGACAAAAACATGCATTATTATACATGTACTATGTTGTTATATAAAACCAGTCTGACAGCAAAAAAAAAACAGTAAATTTTATATTTTAAAAAATAACTAAAACTGACTTTTCTTGTCCTCATAATCAAAGAGAAAACCTTTATATCTGTGTAGATGGTATATTCTGTGTTACTGAAGACATGTGTTTTCCTATTTTTTTTCTTTTTGTGGCTTTGGTATTGTTTATTTCATTTGTGTGATTGCAAAAATTGACTTTAATTTCTCAAAATATGCTTTTTAACTGAAATCAAATCAAATAATTGTATTGTCATATAAATCATTAAATATAAAACAATAGACATATAAAAGAAAACACATAAAAAAGAAAAAAAACAAACCCAAGGGAAAACTTATCCCATTACAGTAAAAAAGGAAAAAAATTCGTAAGGGTTCCGCGGAACCCAGTGTCTCGCCTACTTTTGATGTTGTCTATATTTTCAGTGTGATAGGTGAATGCACATAATAGAATGCAATGTTAAGTCCATTTATACGTAAAAAACTGAAAAACAGAAATAAATATTTTACAAAATTTTCTCCTGGATACAATCTTTATATCATAAACAAGCTTTCTGTCCAAATTTGGTAAAATTCCTGGATAGTTTAAGAAAGTTATTAAAATTTGAAAAACTTTAACCACAGAGTGAATGTAATGTTTCCTGGCAGAAAAACTAAGTCCATTTATAAGTAAAATACGGAAAATTTTTTTTTTTTTTTTCACTAAATTTACTTCTGGATACTATATTATGATCATAAACAAGCTTCTGTCCAACTTTGGTACAAATCCAGGATAGTTTAAGAAAGTTATTAAAATTTTAAAAACTTTAACCACAGAGTGAATGTAATGTTTCCTGGCCGGAAAACTAAGTCCATTTATAAGTAAAATACGGAAAAACTGGAATTTTTTTTTTACAAAATTTCCTTCTGGATACTATCTTATGATCATAAACAAGCCTCTGTCCAAGTTTGGTAGAAATCCAGGATAGTTTAAGAAAGTTATTAAAATTTCAAAAACTTTAACCACAGGGTGAATATTTGTGGACGCCGCCGACGACGACGACGACGACGGAATGTAGGATCGCTATGTCTCGCTTTTTCGACAAAAGTCGAAGGCTCGACAACAATGTATTCATATAATAATATAAATAAATCAAGAGCCCCCTGTCCTCAGTTCTAATGCCTGTTAACACTATTTAATGTTAATGATCAACAGTGGTAAGTATATGTTGGAAGCTTTATTTCTTTATATTTGGATAATAAGTACAAAGATTTAATAGTGAACATTGTCTATTTCAGGTGTCCAGTATATATCATGATAATTCTATTGAAAATTTCATCAATATAGTTGTAGTGAAAATTGTACAATTTGAATCTGAGCTGGTGAGTGACTGAATATTTAAATTTTCTTTTCATAGTTTTTAAATCCAAGAGTAATTTAGAAATTAATATATGGGATAAAAAAAATCCTACACTATTTGAGTTAGTGGAATGGAAAATTATGACTTAGAATTTTTAGTCAAGTATCTTCCATTTATCAATAACACAGAAATTTACATATCAACAGTTTGTGATATTAGAAACCATCTAGGGTCAGGTGTAAAGTATAAACAGACCTCCATCAGTATTCAATAAAATATACAATGGTCATCTGGTAGGCCACATAAATATTCTTTTTTTTATGTTTTGTATAATAAAGAAAAAATAATAACCACAAGTTTTGGTCATCTCCATCTATCAAGAAGTGATTGGTAAATTTTGTTTAGGAGAATAGACTCTCAATAAATCTTCCATAAAATAAAACAGAATAATTTGAAAATTAAAGTATCTGTTTGCCGACAAAGATGGTCAAAGGTTATATATCATTTATCCTGACATGGACTGACCATGGTATTATATTTTTAATGACAGGACATGAAGCTTAGATTTGTCATAAAAACCACCAGATACTAGTTGTCTTATTATTCCATTCATAAAAAATAATGAAACCACAGTTAAACTAAAATATAGTATACTTGGGTATATCACCAATTTAATATACCACTGGGTATTATTGTTAAACATAGGTAAATCGTAATTTTGTACTTCTCATAATCCTATAGACCACTTGCAATCCCATGTATTTAATACTTCATAAGGTGTGTCATCCCTTCCAATTATTATAAAATATTTTGAAATCTTTTGTGAAATTTTAATTTTGTTCTTTCAATTTTTGTTGTGTTAGAAAACAAGACAACTTGTGTGTCCACATCTGTGCATTCTTTGTTCATCTACCTTGTCGATAGTACAATCCTGTAACAGTACATACAAAAAGAATCTACACAAGTATTATCACCGGCATCTAATTTCAATTAAATGCATTTATGTTGTAAAACGTAAATAGTTTTCTGAATTTTTCATTTTTTAATTTAAATTTAAAGCATTTTCATCTGGTACAAATCTGAGTAAACTTAGAAGATGACGAATGCTTATTCCAGGTATTGCTTTTTATCATAAAATATTAAATAAGAGTTTGCAATGAAAGCCTGAAGACTGCCTGTTCATATTTTCCTGTTCTTTTGTTTGAGAATAAAAAATAGAGGAAAAATATTGAACATAAGTAGGCTGTACGTAATAGAAAAAAAATTTCTAATTTGACCTGCTTCAAACGCTTTCAGTCTACATTCGTGATAAAGTACAGATATTTTGATTCTAATGTGACAGACGTCAGATGGCATGTTTGACAACGTCATGGTAAAGTTTCCCACAAGCTTTAACGACGTCATACTATAACATGCGTTGTGTAATGTGGTCTTTGTGTCTGAATACCTATATTTTGCCATTTCAAAATGTTGTCGAAACTGTCTTTTTGGAAAAGAAATAATTCACAGTTGCATGAAAATATAATTTTACCATGGGTAAGCCCTTTATGCCAATATTTTACCACTTGCTATCACTTAGGCCTGGTAAAATCAGGATATTTTGAAGCCACCATGAATTATTTCTCAAGCTAAAGCTGCAAAATTGGACACAGATCTGTTTTAATGAGATTTTCTAGAGGAAAGAATCTGGGTATTAGTTTGGTGAATTACAGTTAGTCGCCAGGCAGGTTTTTCAAACGGTAAAGAAGGGAAATCAGATTTGCTGTCAATTTGAGGACTCCCTTTATTTTTATGTGAGATTTATATACATGCATAACTAAGAACAACTTAAAATAAATAGATAATGATATAAAATATGTTTTAATTCAGAAGTTGAAAGAATAAATAATTTATGGTGAAATTTCATTTTTAACTAATATAAAAAGGCTAACTGAACAGTTTGACCCAGTCATATATGAAATATTTACATTTTTGTAGCAAATTTCTATTAAAGGGAGGGCAAGTTAACCAGTGCGATTTTTTTTTTTGATACTGTAAAAAAATACTTTGTACAATTATGTGTCAAGAGTATAGGTTATCCTTTTGGTTATCTCTGTTTAAAAATCAATTAGTGGATGTTAACTATAGGAACTTCAATCATTTCCTGTCACCTAATTGACAAAACCACAGGAAAAATTTCACAGGTAATTAACTGATTGTATCCCACGTAATAGGACTTAAAACTGAATACCATATAAGTCCTTTTTCTCTTTCTATCAGACTGTGACAGCACTGTCAAGATCAAATCCGATATCTTTTCAGTCCATCTTTCAAAATTGGTTGGAGTTACGTTTGTCAACGATATAAGAAATAAGCCTTTTGTTCAGTAGTCTTTCATAAATCTTCAGACAAATCTCTTTTAAAAGGTAAAATCTTTAATCGTACACCTGCTTGTCAATTTCTCTATATATATATATTTGATTCAGTCAAAAGAAATGTTACGAGGTGATCATTAAAACAATAAAAGGTCTTTTTTTCTGTAAAAAAGAAAAGTGTTTAACAATTTAGCCATTATTTGTTACAATTTAAATAAAAAATTTCAATTTGCCGACCACAATAACCACAAAAATTCACTATTGCTATAATACATGTTATAAATGACCCCTTTAAAACTTGCTTTTGTTTGCCTTTAGGATTAAAAATTTGGTAAATTTCTGCAGATCCTTGTCACTATTCAAAGGTGTAAGTTTCATATGATGTAATGAACAAATAAATTGATAGTAGACATTCTAACCTCTGCATGTCGTTATCAGCACCTGTATTTCTTTGATACAGGTAAAATTGTCCAATATATTATTCATATATTATCCTTCACTTCTAAAATGACATTTTTTTCTTGATTCAATTGTTTTTCTGCATGAAAAGTTAATGTTACAATGATTATCTTTGTGCACAAAGGCCGAAAACTGGGATAATAGTATAAGATCACAGTCTGAATGTTCTTATAAATACAATATTTCTTTTATCATGTTGATTCAAGGAGTAAAAAGACATTCCATAATATATGTAGATATTACTGTAGGTTAAATACTATTATATTAGTCTGAGTCTGGTATTATAGGCAAATTATGCTACTTTCTTTAGGTGGGACCACTGTTTAGGAAATATATTGGTATTTTATTATAAATCAAACAAAACATGATATATTTAATGTTAGTCTTTAATCATTATGGAAGTCACATTTAGTCTTATATCCTAAAGTTACAATCTTTTTTTGGAAACATTATAAATTCAATTGTTACATGACCATACTGATTTATCAAAAATGAGTTTTAAAGAGCCTGTTTATTGAAAGCTGAAAGGGTTATCTAGTGATATACTTGCTGTCTGTAACAAGGCCTCTAGAATGTGGAGCAGAGTAAAACTAAAGTTTTTTTTTATATTATGGGCCAAATGTGTCAGTCTGATTTAAAGTATGTGAAAATCATAGAATAAATATGTAAATTAATTAGTATGTCAGTTGACACAAATCATTGCAGAAATACACTTCTTAAGAAATATGTGTTTTTATACATCATTACTCTATACAAGGTCTTCATTTAGTAATTGAAAGTAGCTTTTGAAAATAAATGTTAAATTTGTGTAATTTAATTAAAAGGTGTAATATCTATGAACAGCAATAAATCATTTTAAAAATCATAAAAATTAATGCCTCAAAAATTTAAAATCATCAGCATTGGTGGAGGTAGAAATTTTATTTCTTTATATATTTCGGATTAATTTTAAAACTGAATTTTTAAAGTGGTTTATTAAAATGACCATAGAACATAAAATGTCACCCTATAACCATGATAGCAATCTTTTAGCATGATCACCTTAATTGAAATACTACATTATAAAAAGTAAATAACTTGACATTTTTTCATAGATTTCAATATTTCTATTAGAAGTTCCTGTAGTTATACCATTTTGTACCTGTAAAAGACTTGTATCAAAGTGTTAAACTGAATAGATCTGTACAATTATGTACCAGGTCCAGGATTAATGTGATAGAAATTCTCAGCTTGTCCCTAGGCCCATTCCACACCATTTGTACATACTTATTAGGTTTTGGCAAAATATTTCTTTTTTCCTTTTCGGTAGAAATTAGATTGATGATGCGTGCATTATTTATAAAATTAACTTTGAAGACGTAATGTTTTATCTCCATTGTTGTTACTATATATTACGGTAATCAGTTTGTTTTCTCTTATATCCCATAGTCCACTGACTTGTCAGGATTCGTAATGGAAAAGATTTTATCTGTTTATAGAATAAACTTTTAGTTCAATAGGGTTTGCCCATACATTTATCCTAGCTTATATAGCTGTATCATATAGTTTAATGTGATATGGCATAAGTATTTTAGTATGTCAGTTCCAATTAGACATGCAATTTTGTCATTTCTGTAAAAAGAACCAACAAAACTCAATGTATAAAAATTGTAGCACCTTATACATGTAGGTAAGGGAAAATTTTTTTTTTACATTGCAGTCAGTTTTGACCATTTTAACATTTAGTCCATAATATAATCTTGCAAAATATGCATGGAAATGTGATATTTTACACAAAATTAGATCTAAAAATCTTGGCACTCCTTGTTTAAATGCACATGCATGTTTTGGATGTGGAGGGGAACTTACAAAACTCTGCTTTGTAAGTGAGTATACTTTTTAACTCTATGTTGTAAGGGAACTGTGAACACCCTGGACCTAGGACTTTTCAGGTTATCTACAGAACAAGATCAAAGAGTTTTTACCTATTTTCTGTGTTATTTGATGTACGATCGACTTGCTGAAAAGAATTTAGTGTAACAAAATTTTATTGTACTAAAATTTGAGAATTAAAGATATAAAAATTTGACAATTAATACATTGTATATTTGTTTTTCAGAGTGGACCGAAAATATCAAGTAATGCACAAAAAACATTAGAAGAATTTTGTAAGTGGCAGCATATACATAACGAAGTTAGTGATTCTCATCCTTACCATTATGACACAGCAGTATTACTTACAAGGTATGCACACAATATTTTTTTTACCTCTTTATGGTATATTTTTAACCAGATTTTTTAATATAAAAATTTTGTTTTTTAGTTTGTCAATGTATGGTAGGCACACAGGTAGGTCCAAATGGTCGTTTTCAGCAAATTTACAGGGTGAAATAAGTTGTTACTGGAATATATTATTTTTGCAGTAAATTGACATTTTCTTTAAATTGTTTAGTGCTATCATGTTGGTTATAGAAATCTTGAGTAACTGTCGAGTCCTTTTGGGGTTCAGTTTAATTGGAGTAAAGCCCTAAACTTTAAAAGTACTGTTGCTGGAATTTACAAAGTCAATGCATGTTGCTATCGATCTTGTATCTTTTCCTTCCATTATGTTGGTGGTATATCTGTTTCATTGTTCCATGTTACATTCTTATAATAATTAAGTCTGTTTAATATAGTGTTAACGGGGTAATGTGATGGACAAGATGTTTGGTTTGTTAGAAAAAAGGTTTGGATTATTCATTAAAGCATGTTATCAAGCCCTTGGTTCTGTTAAACACATTTTGGTGTGCATTGTTTATTGGTCAATATTCCATTTGTCAAGTTTTTGATCAGATTATAACTTTGTACATTTGAACCATGGTCTGTGCTGATGAGCTATAATGTTGCTCCCATTGTTATGATTGAAAGCTTAGTTGTTTTTTGATGGATGTATTGTTTATGAACAGGTGGTAGGCCAATATTTTACAAGCATTTAATGTTATGATTAGTTGTGGTCACTACCCTTTCTTGATATAATGTAATCTGCTGAGATTCGAACAATTTCTGTATTTATGAGAAAATTGTAAAAATAATTTCTGTGTAGTCAAACTTAGGTTTCATTCTTAGTTGTAAGAAACTGATTTTATTCATTCAGTCTCGCCTTTTTGTCAGCATTGCTCCTTTATCATGCCATTTGCTTGTTCTGTGTCACTGGGATAGTTGTTATAACAACTTGAATACTTGACATATTAGTTCCAAAATGCAACAAAACGGTTTAAGCCCTATAAGGAACAGAAAATTTATATGGCAAGAAAATATACCTAAAATGTTAACATTATTTGAGGAAATGAAGTTCAGTTGTATTTAAAATATAATAAAAAAGAGTGTAAACTTTAAAAAAAAATATTTATAAATTGAAATCATTTGAATTTCTAGACTTTTTATGTTTTCTAAGGTTGTAAAACTGTGAAATTATCTGTTCTGTTGATTCCCAGTATGACCCAGTAGCTTCTTGATCATATTTCACAAAAGAATAAATAGTAACCAATAATTTTAATTTTATTAAGCTTTGAAAAAAGTTTGTCAGTTCACTGACATTTTTTGCCATTGGGTCACTGACTGAATTTTGTCCACATCTTTTTTTCAATATCAAAATTCTCTCACCATCTAATAAGAAATTTTAGCCTAATATAAATCAAGAGTGAGGCTATTTATTTGAAATTTATGAGTTGATTGTTGCTCTCTTTAGTTGAAGTACAGGCAGATTTTATAATAAAAAGAAGAAATAAAAATGTGTGAAAACTTATACTGATTAAGATAAGCTAGTATCTATATTTAATAAGTAAGATTTAGTCACAAGGGTAAAGACCTCCACCTTAATTAGACTATGATAACAATATAATTGTTTTTATAAATACAATATAATATGCAAATATCTGACCTACTGGCTGAGAAAAAAGTCTCTCATATGTATAGAAAATCAACTACACTTTGACAGATTTTTATCATACTGCTGTTGCACCATAGGACAGGTTGTTGTTACCATGAAACTAAGCCAAAGATCTGTCTGTAATCTCACTCAATAAATCATCCAAAATATTTCCATAACTATTACTGATAATGTGACCATAGTATCATCTTAGGTCATATTTACTATATTTACATTAGATCATACCAATGAGAGAATTTTTGACATTTTAGTCTCTAGATATTCCTATAATAAATATTGGGTTCTTCCCAGTATCTGGATTTTGGCCCCATCTGTACTTTCACCCATGCTAAGTCCCAATATTTAGAGGGCTGGGAAGAAATTTATACATGTTTTGTATTTTGAAATAAAACATTGAAAAAAAAGTAGTTGGCTTAAGTCTTAGTGAGCATAGAAATGGATAAAAAAAATTGCATTGGAAACAGAGAGTAAGTTTAGGTCAGTATACTCTTGGCCAGTGCATACTTACCGTCTTGTATCACAAGAAACCTGTTTAATTTGGTCAGTATACTCTTGGCCAGTGCATACTTACCGTCTTGTATCACAAGAAACCTGTTTAATTTGGATTAAGGCCTGCTGTTACTGTTAGATTGTAGATTTATTGATCTTAGTAGGAAGTCCATGTTACTTACTGCTATCAGTGTCGTTATCTCCAAATCAGGTGCAGTGTTTGATGGAATTAACTAGATACAATAACTGATTCAGTGATTTAGATAGTTAGTTCTTAAACAGGATTAAAACAGGAGGTGCACTACCAAGGAGGTTTTTTGAATTGATTGCTTGGACAGTTTTCCCCCAAATTAAATGAATGGCAAAGATGTTCAGCAGATTTCTGCACTCTCTCAATAGTTGCCCTTCCATGCTGATGCCATAATTTTTACAACTTTTACACTTTCTCCTAGAAAAATATGAATTTTTCTGATTTTTTATTTGTAACATAGAGCCAAAACAGAAAGCAGAGAGGTTAAGGCACATTGATTTAAACTAACATTACATTAACTTTTTTGATGGATTATCCATACCTTCTACATTCCAAATAGTAAATCTGTAGTATTAAATAGCAATTTTATAGATGAGGAAGTGAATTTCCACCTGTTAAAATGTGAAATAATTCCTAATTGCATTGAAAGATTAGATATAATAATTGATAGGTAAAACCTCAAACTTATCCACTACTGTGGTCCTTTCCTGTAGGCTTTTTGTATTGATACACCAGTTTCTTGCTTTCTGTCAAATAGAGGGGCATAATTTTTCACCACAGCAATTTAAATCTTTGTAGAATCTGTCACAATATGAATAATAAGGAAATTATTTTAATAAAGTGGAAATTTGAAGAAGTTCAAATTACTCATGTATTTCTGATTTCCTGAATTCATATGCTTTTCACTCTTGTTTACTCAAACTGCATGTGCCTTGTAACTGTTACATATTTTATGGTCGTTTTGGTGTTATAATGTGAAATGAATATACTGATAAAGATGGTAATTGCTGAACTGCAGAGCTTGATTGTGAATTTTTAGTTATTAATAGACTTTATTAGAACATGTAAATTTTAGTTTATCTACAGTGACCCACATTTCAAAAAATATAATGGCATTCTTGCATTTTCTGTACTCTAAATTTGTATTCATTTTGTATAATAATGGTGTGAGAGGTTTCCCTAAAATACTGGCACAGATTCAGTGAAGAAATTTTTTCCTGTAATTTCTGTTACCTTTGATAGTGGAAGATGATTAGGATTTAATGAGGAGCAATCAAAAATCTGACTTGGGTCAGGTAAATATTGTAATGGCGATGAAATCTTGCAAGATTGCAGTTTCATCAATGAAAAAAACCTATGGGGCAATTGCTGTGTTTTTCACACGATCAAATATTTTATTGATTTAGAAAACAGTTGTATGTTAACCTATCTGTGCTGCCAAATCTCTTGTAATTTTCTAATTAAATAACTAGAATTTTCAGACAGCACAACCTGTCTGTGTTTATTTTTGCTTTTTTAACAAGTTTCTTTCCAGACAGTACCAACATTCTTGCAATAGTTATATTTTATCAACTTTAAGTAGTAGAATGGAATCAATACACTGATTTTTGGTGTGTCAGATTTTTTTTTTAATCATTTAAATGTAGCTTTGGCTTTTCCTCAATTTTTCTTCATTTTGAAAGATAAAAACTGTATATTTTATTTATTTTCAAACACAATGGCACATTGTCTCATATGAAAATTTGTAAAATGGTAAAATTATCGACCTAGGATACACTTAAGAGTTACTGCCCTTTAAAATATATTTAGAAGTAGTTTGATTGTTTATCAAATTTTGAAATTTCATTACCGGTTTATATTTGTTATTTTACAAGTTTTCCCATGCAGCCAGTATAGTTCCAATTTGTTGCCCTATGTCCTTAAAGATGCTTGACTACAGTAACAGAATGGGCATTGTCATTTATCTGTTGGATGATTGATGTTCGAAGAAATTTCTAACTCTTATCTTAGTTTTTTTCTGATATGTCGTTATGTTCAGTAGGTGAAAATTAATAAAATGATATTTTGATAAAATCCAAATATTACAAATGGGTTTTTTGATAAATTTCTATGTCCTACAACTGAAATACTTCAACACCAATTGTCATATGGTGTGTATGGATTTTTACAGGGTTTCAAAAGTAAAGAAACAAATGAATGGGAATATGTATATTAAAAAAATGCATAGGATATAGTACTATAGGGTTATTGCACGAATACCTGGAAATAATGTCCCGAGTAGAATGTAATATTGTACGAGCTTGCTAGTGCGATATAATATTCTACAAGGGACAATATTTCACCCTTTTATTGTATGGCAACACCTCAGAACCCGGAAATAACCAGAAAAAAATATCAAAGAGGTCGTCCTTAGAATGCTATAATCCTCTCTGTGCAATATCGGCAAACATTGCATACTAATTTTTGGTTACGTTGCTATAAAAAAAAGATTATTTTATAATATATGTCCACCATTCAAAATTATCAGCTTTTGGTGAAATTGTTTATGACTACAGTATATTCTGTTTTATTTTTATCAACCAATTAAGCAAATGAAAGTAGAATCCACAAATAAAAATTTTAAGTTGTAAGAAAAAATATTTATATCAATTTTTAATATAAAACAGTTAGTTTCTATAAAGTTGTTCTGGATTCTATTATGTCTGTTATCTTTCCTATATTTTGGTATGGTAATATGGAAATTAATGAACTGCTAAAGCAGCTACTTTCCCCTAGAGGCTGATAATGAAAATCACAATAAATCATGTTTCACAATCAGGACTCAGGTTAGGTTGTCAGGATCATTATATTAATCTTGTAATCAATTTATGATGTCTTTAAAACATGATAATTACAGCTTCAGGAATTTAATGTTATATGAAGAATAAGTCATTGTTAGTCTGAAAGGAAAATTTAAAACTTTCTGATTCAAGAACTCATTACATAACAATTCTTGATTTGAGGATCTTTTTATGCAGTAAAACCATTTTTGGCCATTTTCTATTTTAATCAGCTCTTTTGGATTGATAATTTGGATTTCCACAGCTTTGGTTTTGTTGAAATGTAAAAGTTTTATGCAAAATATAGAAGATTGGTAATTATTTAAATATTTATGAAATAGCTAATCATCAGATGTACTTTTGATCTCAAAAGAATGTGACATACATAAATGAAATTCTCCCAAATCCTATTTATAATAACCTTTAACTAACAGGCACTTCACTGACCAATAAAAAAGATAGATATTTTGCATAATTTTAATTTAATTTCTATGGGAATATGTTGAAAACTTGATATGATCAAAGTATTCTTAAGTCATCATAATAAAAATTCTTATGGTGTTTGGTCACCTCTATAACCAATATTGCAATGTAACTGAACTAATTCCTTTCATTCACATATCAGATTGGAATAATGCAAGCCATGCACATTGTGTTCTTTTATTGCACAGAAAGACGTAGTTACATATCTCATTTAATTTTGACATTAAAACCTATCATATGTGAAATCTTAATAGAAATTTTCCTTTCATCTTGCTGTTTATACTTCTATAATAATCTCTCATTTTACTTTTCGATGAAATTTTATACTTGACAAATATTTGAAGGGTTTAAAATTGTCATCTTTTTCCACAAAATTTATCTACATCAGCAGGTTTGTTTATATCCTTTTGACTTGTGTAATTAAGTTGGTTTTCAAAACTTTCTTAAGATTTATGATATATTTATGCATATCTAGATTTGTTGACTGTTTGAAATTTTAAGTACAGTAAATTTTTGAGGTAAAAACAACCTTTGATCTGTTTTATGATACATTATGAACTACCCATATTTCATTGAGCTACTGTTCTTGTTTCTTTATGGGTAGATTTCAACCTTTTTCTGACACAGTTAATGTTTTAGTATCTGGAACACAATAAATTGCTTTAATTCAAATGATTGCTGTCCTCTGAAAATTTCAGTAATTGTGAGCACGTTGTTCCATTCCAAAAAAACGATGGGCATTTGGAAATGTGAACATTTTTTGGATGAATAATATTTTGTTTTTTCAACAGAGTTTGCTGGAAGTTTTATGTGCTTGATTGAGGGTTTCTGATATTATATGACATCACATCTGTTGTCGTCGTCTTAAATTTTCCTTTAAACATCTTCTTCTCTGAAACCACTGGGCCAGTTGGAACAAACCTTGGCAGCAATGGTCCTTAGATGGTCCTCTTTCATAATTATATCTGATATTCCCGCCTGTCTTCAAAGATGGCCGCCTGAGCCAAACATAGTTTAACATGTACGCTACAGTAAATTTACTTAAAGATCTTCTTGCCTGAAACCACTAGGACGATCAGAACAAAATTTGGCAGCAGTGGTACTTAGGGTATCCTTTTTCAAAATTATTTCTGATGACCCCGCCTGTCATCAAAGATGGCCACCAGATCCAAACATAGTTTAACATAGGATCCTATGGGAATTAACTTAAAGTTCCATTCGTTTGAAACCATTGTGTCAGTTGGAACAGACTTGGCAGCAATGGTACTTAGGTCCTCTTTCAGAATTGTATCTGATGACCCTGCCTGCCATCCAAGATGGCAGCCAGAAGCAAACATATTGTAGCATTGGACCTTATGGGAAAATTCACTGAAAAATGTTCTCGTTTGAAACCGGTAAACAATTTGGCAAAACCAGTGAGCCAATTGGACAGTAATATTCCAGACTGCCAGTCATGATGGATATAGTTAAATAATTTATTCTGCAAAGGATTTCCAGGTGAGTGATACAGGCTCCTGGGAGCCACTAGTTCTTTTATCAGAAAGTTAATTCTTTAATTTCTTGTGGGTATTTTCATTAGCCATAACATATAGAATCAAGGGCAACAGACCTTTCATGAAACCTGTCATTGTACCAAAAAAATTATATATAGAGAATTTATTTGCAAGTCTTATATTAAATGTTAAATCTTAGAATTGCAATCATTTTGACAAAGAATGTAACAGTCAGTCTTTATAAAATGTAAAAGTACATTGATTTAACTTTATCATTAGATTTTTCATGACTGCAGATTTACTTACTCCATTTCTGCTTATGTAATCAAAATATTGTTCACTTGGATGTGCAGCCAAGCAATAGGTATAACATTTGAGAAATACATGTTAATATGCATTTCTTTGTAAAAATGTTCACAGATATTTAGAACTGTACATTCAAAAAAGGTTTGCTATTGAAATTGACAGTTGTATGGGGAAGTGTTTGATCAGTGTGTGATATTATACAGAATAACAATCGACTTTCACCTTTTTCTCACCTGGCCATTATAATCTTCGTTAATGTGTTTGGATATGAAATCTACTATTGTTGACTTTCGATACGGTAAATTCAATCACCGAATCTTGTCCTTGTTATCGCTAATCCCTCATCAATACCATATTCTTTACAGAAAAGTTGTAAATTATTTCACTGGTATAATCTATTCGAACACTTGTCCTTTTCAAACTTTTCTTTACCTTTTCAATTTTGTATTTTATTGACGAACATTAAGATGATGTTCAGTGACAGTCTTAAATTTGGCGATAAAAGGTGATAAATATACTGTCAGCCCACCAGTACTATTTCTGTTGGCTCTTTTATCACGTAAAAGGTAGTAAAAATTGAGGCCTTCTCTGTTATTTTTGTAGATAAAACGGTATGAAAGTGTAATGAAAAATAGCAAACAAGAAATATTTCATTTGAAAATTTTTCAAATTCATTTTTCAAATATAGGTTTTAACCTTGTCAGAAATAACAAATAAATACAATTTATCATTTCAGGTATACGTTTAATAGTTTGATACATTGAATTAGATTTTGAAAAGATTTAAAATAGATTGTAAATTTTATTCTGACAGCAGTTTGTATTAATTGTAAGGAAGCATGTAATCCCCATATTTGTAGGTAACTTAAACACAAAAATAAGACCAAATTTAGAAATTATTAATTACTTGTAACTTAATAAATCATTAAATTTTCTATTTCTTGGTCAAAATTATTTAAATGTTGGTCAGTGAACTTTTTTGTATTTATGTATACAATTAGTTTATTGAAATTAAGGTTTAATTTTAGCATTGCTTGTCAGATTTTGTTCTTTAGAGTGCTTGGTACAAATACAATGACCTTTAGTGGCCAAGACGTACGTTGGCACCAATACTCCATAAATGGCCAGTGATAAAGTAGAAAAATGCACGCAGGGTTTCCATTCCTTTATTTAAAAAAAGGAATAACAAGTGTAATGAAAAACTTTTTTAGATGCATCAGAAATAATACAACTCTACAAAACAAAACTATTGCATTGTTGTTTTTGAGTTGCTGCTGTCTGATGGGTTAATGATTAAAATGATCAAGTAGTTGATGATAGTTTAATGAAGAAATTATCTACTAATTCCTATGATCCATGTAATTCTGTGGAAAGTGATAACCCAGCAGTAAACAGTAGGTAGATAACTTGTGATTAATGACAATACACTGTGAGAGACATGTCACTTAATTCTCACAATTATTTCAATATAAAACTTGCAAATTCCAACTGATGGAGAAACTATTGCCAAATTCATGTTCATAGCAACAGTATATTTTAATTCCGTCAAGTATTTAGTTGATGAGCAATGTTGTGTACAAGTGTGAATATTGGTGTGAAATGTAAATCAAATTAAATATTTGATTAATTTGTGATTAACATTTACTGATTTAGTGTAATGACTCAGATGTAGCCGGCTACATTCCTATGGTTATAAAACACAAGAGATGAACATAAGACAATGTGAAAAGTTTTTTTTTTAGAAAACACGAATAAGTGTTTTCCACATGGAAAGTTTTTATTAAAATTGTCCTTCAAAAATACATGTTTCAAATAAGTCTAAAAATAGTTTTCTGTAGACATGTGAAAATACAATGGTCTGGCTTGGCACATACAGTGAAGTAGATATTTTTTGTTGACATTTATGTAGATAAAATACATACTTATGGTCCCAAAATTCATGTACTTAGATTGAAATAATTCGGTTGATTATAGATAATGATGTTAAAATATATGTCTTTTTGATGATAAATAAATTGAACCAAAAGTTTGAACCAAGAACTTCATAGATATACATTCCAGGTTGAAACACACTTCAAAGTTCATATGTGTTGTCTATGATAATAGGTTCAATCTAAATTGATTCCTAATTTTGACAAAAAATATAAAGGTTATTACTGTTACTTTGTATGGAAGATCAGGGATCACTATAAATAATCACTTGGTCAGTTATGGTCCAGATACAGGCAAGCTTTCATGCTACTCATAATAACAAACAATCAACTTTAGAATAACCAGTTTTCTGTTTTATTTAAATTAATGCATTGGTAAGATTTTGAGAGCATTTAGTTTCAAGGTAGTTAAAGTGTCATATTTGTTAGGTTCTTACTGTAATGAATTTGTTGCATTGTGAATAATGAGATTTTTAATGCCAACAAACTTGAATACTCTCTAAAATTTGAACCTACAGTCACTTAAAACATTGGTTGGTATTGAACAGCATTTAATGATGTAGTATGTATTGACAGGCAGTTCTAACAGAAATATCATAACTTTGTGTTTGGGAAGGTATAAAGATTTTGTCTGAAATCATTCCACTATTAAAGAAAATTTCAAACTTTTTGATGATGTCTTGTAAGCTTTATAATGCAGACAAACCACTTAGGCCTAAATTAAAATATTGTTTGTTTGATGTCAGCCGACCGACCCAAAAAAATCGCTGTGACCCAAATAATTTTATTGCCGTTTTTGAAAACATTTTTTTTTATTCCGGAATTTTGCCGGTTGCTGTTTAGAATCGAGTGCTGATTACATGCGGTTTTGATTTCCGGTAGTACATTGAAACGTTTCGAAGGTATACAAGTCATACTATTATATAAACATCCAAAATATTTTTCCAGAAAAAAAATAAAATAATTTACCTACCTACCTACCCACATAAAAAATTCTGGGTAGGAGAATGGCAAACAAACAATATTTTAATTTAGGCCTTACTGTGACTGTAATATAGTACTGAGAAAGTGTTACATAAATCACTTGGTACAAGTAGATTTACTATGGTTGTTTGTTGGTATTTACCTACAAGATATCTTTCTGAGGATTGACATCACCACAAGAGAATAAACAGATTCTATGTTAATGGAATCTGCAGAATAGAAAGACTTCAATTGTTTTGCAACATTGCACTTGCCTTTGGAGTTCAAAAGTAGCTTTTATCTGTGACTACGTAAGAGTCTGACCACAGTTAAAACACTGGTAATTTATCTTAGTCATGAAAATTGCTAATGTCTTTGTCAGAGAAGTTATGTAAAAATCTGCTGCATGAATTATCATTGATTTGCATATTTCTTACTTAATATTTTGGTATCTTTCCATGTATTTGTCTATTTAGTCAGTCTTTTACAACACACTAGAAAAGCTGTGGTATTGAAGAATTTTGAGAATAAAAAAGGGTGGTCAAGTTGAGATTCTGTCTTTAGCCAGGTGTAGTCCCATCATAAAATAAAATATGGTTACTGCTTTACATTTAGAAACCATCTTTTTTTATCTATATATTGTCATGTATTAAAATTCTTAAAAATAAAAGAAATCTTGAAAACTACCAAGAAGAAAATTTGAGTACTTTGTCTTTTTTTGAAGAATTACAGTTGTGATATGGTGCAAAACATTGACAACTTAGCAAGTCAGAATTTATAATGTATATACTTGTTTTTCTTTGATGTGAACCATCTTCTTGGAGATTTTCTAATCAATTTATCAGAATTTTATTCAGGCAGACACGTTGATGAAATATTACATCGTCTGTTGACGTTTTCTCACACGATTTTATGTCAAGGTATTGTACTGTATGGCTTTAGAAAATTCTATTACTCATTTGTTTAGTTTTTGTCTACAGAACATGTAGGTTATGCCAAATATCTGAAAATCACAAAAACAAGTAACTTACTATGAAAACAGGAACATGTGACATACACTTGTTACTGTGATTGCTCTGATAGTGAGGGTATCTAGTATGAAACAAAGAAATTCTACTGACTCAGAAAAAGTTTGATTAATATTTCTCTGATCTGTCTGACCACCATTATGCACCACTCTTTGCCTGGGTAGGGTATATCCTATCCCCATGTGTAACACAATTATGCATATATATATGACAATTCAAGCTCTGACTTAAGATACTGTAACAAGCTTAGCATCTTGGTACAATGTATTAACTTCTTTGTAGTCATCTGCTGTGTTGATCATCTTGTGTGTTCTTATTAAAGGGAGATAGAGGACAATAATTTTTATGGCCTTTAATATGTGATTAAACTTTGTCTCTAGGATAATTGGTCATAAAAGTTCCTGTACCATTAACACATCGATATTGTCATTACGTCATGAAAGCCACCATAGGAGGTGTATTCATAGTTGATACAGAATATTCTTTTATTGTATAATCTTGTTAAGATAGTACCAGTCTGTGGCTGTTACTGGGGTATAACTAAATAGGCTGCCAACCTTTATACTTAGTGAAATATCAGATAGACTCCATGTACCTTTTATACTTTGTAAAATATCCAAATCTTTTTATATTTAACTTCACAAAATTAAATAAATGAAACGGTATCTAGACATGAAACTTTAATTTAGCTGTAGTCATTATGCAGTTTGCGACTTTTAGTAATTAGGTCATTTTGGTGTATTCTGACTAATCTCTTTGGTACAATTATCATTTTTCACATTATGAAGGAAAATAAGAGCAATTATACCATACTTAGTGGTTCCCCAAAAAGGTATTCTAGTGTCTACATTTGTCATCTGTAATGCTGAAGAATGGAGAAGGTTTGAAGTTTGATTTATACACTGTCCGGCAAAAAACAGAAAGAACTGACAAAATTTGATACAATATGATCAAATTTTAAAATTAAGTTGGTTCGAGATGGGTTTGACTGCCTCCAAGTTATTGGAGAATAAAATATGAAAATAGTTTTATAATTTGTAAGAATGAGAAATAATGTGTCAATGTTTTAGTATTGTAAACAGATACAGCTGACAATGTAGATGTCCTGATAATGCCAAATTTGACAAAATCACATATACTGTTACTGTACTTATCTGATAATAGTCAAGTAAGGCCCTTTGGTTTATGAAGTAGATACTGATAGATATTTATTGTTATTTGTGGATATTCACATTACCATAATTTTGAAGCTTTTGTGTCATCCTGTTAACTTTTGCCAGTTTTGTTGGTTTAGTATATTTTGCTATATCATTATATTTACACATGTAGAATATTTCCTTTTTGTTCTGGATTGCTCCTTTCCAAAAATTTCTATACAGCTTCATGAATATAGTTATTGTTTCTGACATTTTATGGTTTTGGTTAAATTTTATCACAATATTTTTACATGTTTGTTATGAACTGGGGCATATGCCTCGTGTCTAAGGCTGTAAAAGGATTTATTTTACACTTTTCAGATTCACTTTCTTAGTTGATTTATAATTTGCCGGATCTCTTTCCATTTCAACAACTAGTTTGATTTGTGCTGATTTCTCAAAGCTTAACATGCCTTTATTTCTTTAATTGATTGTAACGATACTTGTGAAACAGTGCTTGAGTGCTTGTTTCAATTTTCTGTTGTTGATATTTAAGTCAGTTAAACTTTCTATTCTCTAATGCTCATGTAACTAAGATGAAATACTGTTAGTTTGTTAATATTTGTAATTATTTCCATAAGACTGTCTGAGCTATTAAGTTTTAATGCACAAAAGGTTGCATTTCAGTAGTTTGGTTTCAAAAGAACTTTGTTATTTCCATTGATGTGGACACATTATTTAAAGTTTAATGTCCCATTATGTTTTCATTGAGCAAATAATTTTGTGTTTACAAGAACCATGTATAGAAACATCGTTCTTAGTTTAATATTTTATTGAGTATGTGATAATATGTTTAAATTCAGATCAGCAGGCATATAATATATGAATACTATCAGAAAATTTGATAAATTATATCGGTCAAATCGTTTTAAATCTCTATATTGGCTCCCGCAAAAATATAAACCTTTTCACTTGTTGACCTCAATACTATTATGTAATTCTTTGTATCATACTGTTTAGCAATGTTTCTGGGTGGGACTAAGGGTTGGAACCCTATTTTCTTCCTGTTTAATTTTTCTCAACCAGGCCTAAATCAATAAATGTTCTCAACAATTTCATTGATTTTTCATATGGAGGACTGACTAGTTATTTTGGCACACGATTCAATGGAAATACAAGGATCTTAATCAGCAAAAAATGATCCCATATGAACAGAATATGGAAAATAGCAATTGCAGTGCCTGTACAAGAAGTTTTAATAGGCCCTAGTCTTGTACTCTAGTAGAATAGTGTTCATTTTTACACCTATCCAAGGAAAATATATGTATACTTGTATATAGCCCTTAGGAAATAATATGTCATCATGAGAGAAGTCAAAGGCAAGTTGTCAGTACATACCAGCATACAAAGGACAACACAATCATGTCTGTTTTCTTAATTTAAAACTTATGTCCAGTTACATTACACACATCATTTCAAAACTAAAGGACAGTGACCTACATTCAAATAACCAATGATCATTGACATCTGGAGTATTATCAAACTAATATATATCCAGTAAACTTGCTCAGTAGAAGTGATTTTTTTTAGCTTGGACATTCCTTCAAAGACAGAGTATGTCATCTTGATCTTAGTTGACACTTTCAGTGATTGATAAAAACAAATCTGTTTTTGTACATAAAAAAAACACCACAAGATTTCTGTATGTATTACAATAGGTGGAAGTAGTATTAAATCAACAAATATTTGTTCCTTCTAACAGAAACTTAATTATCAATAGTGCTATAATGTTCCTGTTGGAACAAATATTCTACAATCTTCATTCCGTTAGGAACATATGTAGTGTTTTTTCCAATGAAAATTATACACCCAAATAATTCTTCTAGTTGGAACTAATATTATTTAACTACTTCTGTACTGCATTAAATCGTTCAAATAACATTTTCAGCAGCGAAGTTTACAAATACAATGTGTTAAGTTTAGTTTTAAGCTAAATAATTGTCACTTCAAAGTAAGACATAGCAAAAAAACCAATCATGTTGGGCCATTGCATTTAATTGTTTGTTTATGTATATGCTGTCAGAAAAAAGTAAACTGGTCATCAAATAGAGAAGGCTGGTAGTATTCACCTCTTCTCAATAGTTATGAGGTTAATTACAAAGGGTATTATCATTTAATGAGTTTGTTTGTTGTTCTGTAGAGAATCATAGAGAGAGAAAATTAATTTACAGTATGTCTGAGGGAGGTCAGTGCTCTGTCCAAAAGCTTTTATATTTTGGCTACTGACCTCGGAAACTGGACACACTGATTTTGAGATAGTCCACCAGCATTAGAATTTTATCATTGAAATGGTGTATTTTACAAAAGACAGTCATTTAATTTAGGCTCTGTATGTTTATGGAACCTTCAGTTTTAGGATATTAACCTTAGTAGATTATTGTTATCTTCTAAATTATTTGTTTATTTTGTCTCGCATGTTATTTAAGATACAAGTATTGTGTGTCCGGCTTCAATTTCTAATTGTTGGACAATGACCGGAATTCTAAAATGTATAAATTTGAATTTTGGCTCTTATTAAAACAAGCACCTTCAAAGGATTATTGATGAATAAAATATAATTACTCACTGTTGAATTCTTTTGCTTAAATTTTTCTTGTAATGAATATATAGAGAAGTAGATTTGGAGCTCTTTTCTTACATCACATGCAAGAATAATAAATTAAGGCAGTGTTGATAAACATTTCTGTGTTATGACTAAATTTTAATAAAACAAGTAGATATGCAATTGTATATGGTCTCTAACAATTAATACCGTAATTGTAGCTAATTCAGTTAAAACCTTTGTATTTTTTGTTCATTAAAGTCAAAACGATAAGAAAACCAAGGTGGTAAATTTTCTACTTAATGAATTATAACACACACAAAAGTAATTAGTCTATGCATTATATTGATTGCAGTGTAATTTTCAAAGAAAATTAAGATCTCAATGTTTCATATTATAATGTATATCTCAAATTATTTTCATTAAATTGTAAAGTGTTGAATGGGTGTAGATTTTACTTGTGATATTCAATTATTATACCCTTGACCTGACTTCTGCTTCAGTTGATGCTGACTAAAGTTATTCTGCCATGCATATTGGTACTAAATCTAAGATGTGTTGACATCTCGTTTCTTTACATTTAATAGTTAAAAATAATGGTAAAAAAATTAAAATAATCTTTTGTCCTGAAATTTACATTCAGAGTAATACCTCATTGCGGATATTTTATTGTAAACTATTTGTTCTTAAATGACAGTATTACATTAAAAGCGTAGGATTTTGTAATATATTGGACAAGATAAGACTAATAAATATGAAGATAAATGTTCAGATCTGTAGATAGATATCATTTTTCACTGAAATAAATATCATTCTAACTGCATTTGAAATATGCATCATCATGCAACACTTGTACATATTATTATGCAGTCAGGATGGTAGATCATTTGAGAAATTCCTAATGTAGTTGGGAAAGAAATCACATATTTTTTGTTGAAAGTTATGTCATTAAACTGGCGAAAAACATGTTTTTAAGAAAGAAAAGCAAGAAAGAGGGCATTTATTTGTGTAATAAGGGTTGTCTTTGTTTAATGTTTGAATATGTGACATTTAACAAATCAGTGAAGATAAAGTATAGGAAAGTTAGGATGATAGATAGAAAATCAAGAAAATAATCATAAGTAATTGATTCAAGTTTAATATAATTGCTGTCTGGTTGTCCTATTAAATGTACAGCTCCCAACTTTTTCTGAGGAAGGGAGATGTTGTGATGCATTTCCTTCTCTTCATAATGTGCTTCTTTTTACTGTAAAAGCTTTATAGTGCTTGGTCTGAAAGTTGAAAGCAGATATTCCACTGGCTTATTGTAACCTTTTCTCCATATGTACTGCTCCTGATTTGGCACATCGTACTGTAAAGTAATTAACCTCATTACAAACACAGTGGTGTACTTGACATTTTTTAGACAAAAAAGTAATAGTTTTTACCAGACTTATAACATTTTAACACCTCATTGCAGTAGTATCACACTAATATTCTCTTGACGTCATATGTTCAGAGGTTAACATTTTAAGCATACTGTGTGTTTTGAGGATTGCATTGAAGTAATTAGCCAGTAGAAGGGTGCAAATTATCAATATATCTATACTTTATAACCTTTGAAAAAACTATTATTTTCTGGTGCTTTTTTAAGTTCAATAAATAGTTGCAGTATCTCAGGGAGAAAAATATAAATTGTCCTTTAATTTTTCCTGTTGTATATTATTTTTGTTGTAAGAAGTTTTACTTTATACTAAACATCTTCTAAAGATGCAGTAGAAGTGAACATGTTATGATGCCTAAGAATTAAATGGATGGTTTTGTATACTATTTTTATAGTTCATTGTCCTCTGTAGAAATAAATGTGATGCCTGAGAATTATATATGTATAGTATCAATATATCATGCATGCATTTTTGTTTTGATAAATAAAAAGTCTGGTTGTTTATTCAAAGACAAAATATTTCTTCTATTTCGGAGCAGATCTTTTTTGAATGCTAAGAAAGATATTCACCTTATGTTAGCCTTGAAGCAGATCTTTATCAGGGTCTCTTGGTTTTTGAATTAAATGATATTTGTCAAAAGTATGTTTGTGAAGTATCATGTTTTTTCACTATTATTGTGTTTTGTAATTGGAACTGTTGATATGTTTCCTACAAATATTCTGGTGTAAGAAAGAGATAAAATCTATGACTGAGCAACTTTTCCCACTCAGAAAGATTGTGAAATCCTATTTCTTTGTTTTTTCCCTGCCCTTTGCAGTATTTTGTGATGAAACCAATGTAAAAGAAAAGAAATCTCTCTGGACATGGCTGTAGTCATTTTGACCTCAACTGTAACCCTCAATAATTGTATACTCTCATGCAGTTACAGGTGTAATGGCTATTCTGATTGTTCTGTCATTGAAGAATTTGCATTCTCATCTTATTGTGTCTTTGATGTTAGATACCAATGCATACTGTAGAGAGTCTATAATCTCTGTGTGATTGTAGTTGGTATAAATTATGGTAATGTCCTTCAGATCCTGCATTTTATGACAGTCCTCAGTGATTTTTCATACTACTCAAGTACTATATATTGACAAAGTGACTCACTGATTGTAATCTTCTTATACAATACAGTTATCAAATTCTAATAATTTCTGGTAATGGTTATGAAATTATCACATTGGTAAGCCTGGTTAATCTATCAACCCAGCAACCTACTGAATTGTATCCTTAATTTCATCATTTCTTGGTTAATTACTTGTTGTGTGTTACTTGTCTCCGATCCATGACATAACTCTATGTGATTTGCAGTCTTTGATTTCAGATATTTGTTGCTTTAGGGAAAATCCTTGGCAAAATCTCAGCAGTATTTACAATTTTTCCCATGACAAGTGGTACTATATATGTAATGTTAATGCTTGGTATTGATATTTGGTTCTTGAAATGTTCTATCAATTAATATTTTGGCTTTTGATATCTATTCCTTTCATATCAAGAGTATAATCATGAAGCAGCTATATTAAGTATTAAAAAACAACAATAGATATTCTATATTTCATGCAAAAATCACAAAGCAAAAGAGTTGTCATTTACTCTCGTCCTTAAATTTGTACCGAGTTCAAACGTTCCATTGTACTGGAGAAAAAATCATCAATGTACCATAATTTTCCCTTCATCTGAGTAGAGCAGTACTATTGATTTCATTAATTACTTATAAAATACTAATGTTTGTATGTTTTCTTTTCAGACAAGATATTTGTCGAAGGCCTCAAAAATGTGATACTTTAGGTGAGTGTTTTGTAAGACAGTTTGAGTATCAGATCTGCATCAGATTGATATTTTTTTCTAGTTGATTTAGAATGTGTGCCTAGGTAATAAGTTCTAGATTGAACTGTGCAATAAAATACATAATTTTGTATAATTTGCATTATCTTTCATAAAATGATAATGTAAATCTGTCATACATCGACCCTCATACCTGTCGGCCCTAGGGCTGATATAACCTGGGGCTTGTAATGGAGCAGGATATATACAATATTTATGAACAGAACTAGCAATATTATCTGAGGAAGAAAATGAGTGATCAGTGATGATGACATATAACAAACAAAAGATATTAATAGGAAATGTCCTATTATATGAAAACATCACAGGCATCATGGTAGACAGCAGTTGAACTTACAGCACTAACATTCAGTACAATATATTTCTGTTGGATTATTGAATAAAGCATTGCATTACTTCACAATATAAACCACAGTCTGCAGGTTGGAAGATAGTTACATAATCAGGGATTGATATGTGGATGAGAACTGTTGAAATATAACATATGAATAGAATTATTGTAGGATTTTGTATGCAGTTGAAGTATTTCTTTTCATCAGTAATATCTGCCCCACATAAATATAATGACTAATTCTGGAAACATATCCAGTTTATATGTACTTACCATGAACGGTTTGCATTTCTACCTGTTTCTATGGCTAAATAAAATAGACTCTTCATTTTCCGATTGGTCTTGTGATCACACTGACACCTGTTTTGGTCTGGGCTCTAAGAACAGTTAACAGTGGCATAATTAAAAAAAACTAGTTTTTAATCTGAATTTTGTTTAATTGTTATAAAAAAGCAGTTGTTTAAGGTGAACCCCTTTGTTTCACCTTTATAACAACAAATTCATCAACAGATGTTGGGAGTGGACAGATAAGATGACCTCTCTTTATCACCTGAAAACCTTCTGTAGAAGCTTGGTTGAGAAAAACTTGCAGGTGTGACCAACATCAAATGATGTACCCTGATGTAAAATAATATCAATGTCCAGCCGCTGTAATCGTATTGGTCAGTTAACACTGTCCGTGGTCAGGGCGTCTTTTGTCCTCATATAATGAATTGTCACCAGTAATTGATTTAAGATGTGATTTTATGATTGATTAATTTTCTTTTCATCTCTACAAATTACTTGTTTAATCAGAAAACTTGATTTTCAATGTCTGTACAATGTTCTGTCAGTCCTTGTGATATTTACCACAAAAACATGAATTTTTTACTTGTCATACACTACTAGATTAATTTCTGACTAGATAGGGCTCTGTTGATATTTTATTAAATTGATACTTAGAAATCATTCACATGTGCATTTTATAAGCAAAGGCATTGAGCATATAGATTTATGTATCATTAATTTATTTCTGACCTAATTTTATTGACAGACCAAATTCGGGATTTTATACAGTATAAAATGCTATAGGAAAAGTAAAATTAATGACAGGATTCATCACACAATACCTAAAAGTCACATAGTTTGATATCATTATATAACCTTATTACATTTAAACTGTGTCATATATAAAAACAATACTTTATTTATCTAAAAAAATTCCCCAGTATGTAATAATTGGCTTTTATGTTACATTTGCTCAAAAAGGGAAAATCAGTTTAACTGTTTAATTTGCATGAAAAATTTTAACATATTCAAAATATTTTAATCTTTTCATACTTTCATATAACTAACAATTTGGTGGAATTTTTGCACAGCCGAAGCAGCCATCAGTATTTGATGTTTTCTGAAGTGTCATTTCTCATCTAAATTTGGTACTGATGTATATAAATTTTGTCCACATATATATTGATATTCATGATAGGCCTAAAGAGTAGTATAAAAAAGGAAGAATGTCTATCTGAAAGGCCAATTATTTGAGTGTAAGGAATCAGTATGAAATTTAAAAGACCATTCTTTCCTTTAAACTTCATTCACAGTGTTCAATAGAAATATGGTTATGAATAACCCAATATGAAATTTAATGTGGTAGGTAAATTTGTAGTTTTGCATCATTCATAAAAGTAAATGGTTCAACAATACATCTGAGCTGAACAGTAAAGTTTTATGCCAAAAATATATATTTTGAGGTCTGACTATTAACCTCCAGAATATTTTCTAATCTTTGTAGATGTATAAAGTTATATTTCATTTGGACAAAAGTAGTTTAATAATCTTTAAAGTTTAACCATTTTAGGTGAAAACTGAGACAGTATGAAAGCACTTTATTGAAAACTGAGAAAGTACAAGTTATGAGATTAGGGCTTAAAATTTCATAAAATGATCGTGTGACGAGACTAATTACGGACAGTTAGGAGATTACAATAACACAGAGTATAAAGAAGCTATAAAGATAATGTCTTGCAGAGACCATATTGATCACACAGCGGGACCCGTCTTCCTAATTGTTACCCTTATAATGACACAACTTCTACCCACTGTCCTGATGACAACTTAACACAAGTAGAAGTTTTTGTGTAAATAAGACCATTTTCTTAAAAGGACAGAAAAAGTATTTCTAATATTAGATTAAGTAGTTGTAATTACAGAGTTTAAGTTTCAAATCGTTTAATAAGATTAAAGTTGAATAAAATGATGACTTCAACAATTTATTTCCATGGATATGCTTACAAAGAATAGAGGAAATATGGGATACCCGGTAATAAAGCAAAATACAATCTAGGCAAATTGATCTGCATAGCTTTGATATGTAAGAAATAGTCAGTTGCCAAAATATGACAGAAACTGACAATTATGACTTCCAAAATTTTGTATAAGCATCATAAAGATATTTTTTTTTTTAATTTTTAAGCAATTTACATATATTGTCTACTCTGCCATAGAATAATTTACAATTTTTCAATAGGATGAAGTTCTATGTGTTAATGGACTATTCATTTTAATGATATTATTCTTTCCTGAAGACTGAAGTGTTTTGTTTTATTTTACAGGCTTAGCAGAAGTAGGGACCATGTGTGATTCTCTTAAAAGTTGTTCAATTATAGAAGATAATGGGATCAGTGCAGCTTATACCATTGCTCATGAATTAGGCCATGTGTAAGTTTATGTCCCATATGAGATAACTTGTGTCAACTGGAATTAAGTGCTAATGAACCATGGTATGGTACAAAAATGTAATTAAAATTGTCATTCTATAACAATAACTTTCAATGTTTTTTGCAAAGATTATTTGAATTCATTTACCTATCCTGTAATGATGTTGATGTTGATGAGATTCAAGATTTTTTTAAGTATTTAAAACAAATATGAACTATCTATTAATGCCTGTCTTTTATTTAAGTTCTGGAAAGATTTTTGTAATTTTTATTTGGCCCCATATCAAAGAAAAATTTGCAATTTGTTTTGAATTAAAAATCCTAACTGTATTGTACTTTTAAAGTAGCAATGTACACCAAGAAGTTTTTTTTAAAAAGGTCAAGTGTACTTTTGAAATATATTCAAAACAAACATGATCTGTTGTTAAAGTTACGTGTTGAATCAAGAAAATAATTACTTTATGACATATAACAAAAAGATAATTAGCATATAGGTTAATTATAGTAAACAATTGTATAAAAATATTTATGAGAAAAGATGTCTTAAAGATATGTTTCATATTACAATAGTATTATATCACTAATTAGTTAAATATCAGTGTGATATGAATCTGTGTGCAGAATATGTAAGAAGAGAAAAAAATTATTGCATAGTGCATTTTTAAATTCAAATTAAAGGTTGTGTGCACTCTTTGAGGGTTATATGAGGGCAAAATTATAAAGTTTGATGAAATATGACTCGAAAGACAAAGTTGATAAGAAAAATTGCTAGTGGAATTGATATTGGTGGTACCCACTCTGCATCGCTGTTAAATATTACAGGTGACTGTCGTTGCCATGATTCTAATACATGTATTCCTGTTAAAAAGGCACCAATATCAAGGAATCCACGGCTTTAAAAACTTTTTTAAATAGCTACATCACACTGTAAAAGTAGACAGCTATGTACTTGTATACTGTAAGCAAACTTTTACTGAAATAGGTGGCTAAAACTCAATAGTAGTGAGGGGGCCTCGGTGGCCGAGTGGTCTAGGTAGTTCGTCATGACTACTAATGATCACTAGCCTTTCAACACTGGGGTTGTGAGTTCGAATCTCACCTGTTGCGGGGTGTGTTCGACTCCGATCTAAATTGACAAGGATTGCCAATTTTCCTACCCCAACTAAACACAATAGTAGTGCTTGTATATTGTAAGCAAATTTTTACTTTAATAGGTGGCTAAAACACAATAGTAGAAGGGAAAATATTCTGCTTACTGTCATGAATTCAGAAATAGTGAAACACTAAATATTTTATTTTTATATTACAGTAACTAAAGATGAATCATTCAGTTCATTCTTCAGACAGTAAAATTTGATTTTTTTTTAAAACTTGGGTGTTATTTGATCTTTGATTGTGTAATTATCCATGTCATTGACTATTACAATAATTAAGTTGAGAGGAGTAATAAATATTTAAGGATCAAATATGTTAACAGTATCCTATTATCATCCAGAGGGCATTGTCATTCATAAAAAATACTGGAGGTATAGTGTGGTAATTTTGATTCATATTTAATTTTAATTTCATCTCTAACTATACACAGTAGTAGTTTGTATAATTAAATGTCATTTAGTATGATCTGGGACCTACTGTCAGTTTGTTTTGTATCAAGGAGGCCAACATACTGCAAAGAATTTGAACAGTAGAGGTTCAATAGCTTATTATTTCTGACAAAGTTGGATTTTGTCATAAAGAAAGCTTATATTTCAGTATTTAGAAAATAAAAATATTCTCAAGTTCACATTTAATATGAAAAAAAAGATGATACGACTGCATCAGGAATTCAAATCTACAGCCAATTTCTCTAAGAGATAAAACATATTTTAATGTTAGATGAGCAGATTCTGAGTAGAGCTTAGGACTACATAGTATTACGTGTAAAGTAAAACAAAGCAAAAAAACACCTTAACAGTACATATATGATCACCACCATCTATAATTTACATGATGAAATCAGGGTCAAAATATTCTTTCTTTTACTGGATAGCTATTCGGTGTAACAACTTTTTAAATTGCACATTCAAGGAGATCAGTTTCTGAGAGTTCTTAAGAAAAACCAATAAGTGAAATAGGTTCAGAATCCAGAGTTTTAACTTCGAAATAACAGTTTTGTTCAAAAGTTTGTTAAGCAAGTCTAGAATATTAGAAATTTAAGCCTGGACCTGTAGTAACAAAATTATAAAACTGAGTACGGATGAAAAAAAAAATTTTTTTGGAACATGATATTCTAGCTGATATTGGCATATTGCATTTGGAAAAAAATCTTATGTCATGACTCGGCTGTATTGGGATTCAACCTTTATCTAAGTAAGGTCAAATATACAGATTAATTTTCTTGTAATGATTAAAGGATAGAGTTCATGCCAAAAATGATAAATAATTAAGAACCCTAACATAAATTGTCACAACAGAGAATAATTATTTTATGACAAAATTTAACATACTTACAGGTGTTTGGCACTTTGTTAATTAATGTTTTGCAGCTTAAATTGACAATGTCTTTTGTTGTCAATTCCTGTTAAGTTCATATCTTTAATATCTTTAGATATATATTTTTGCTGTTTTTGATAATGTACATTTTGTATCCTTAACTGAAACAATATGACATTTTGTATTGTCTTTAATCATAAGCCTCACACCATAGCAGGTGTGATAGTCAAAGGGGCACTGACCCAAGATAATAAAGTTTTTCATGTTAACAAATTTTCCATTGAGAAAGATCTCCAGTTAAAATCAATTAAAACTTAAATCAGATATGAAGAAGGGTCTTAAGAGTTGCATTTTTATGATAAATGTCGTGTGCCAGTTGTGGGAAGATTACCAAAAACAAGGAGCAGTTAGTATTTTTGTACTTTAATAAATTCTTAGCATTAATAAATCTAAGCATGGATAAGTTAATTGGCCTGTTCATGCGCCACCCCATTCCCCCTCCCCAAAAAGAATTAATCTGTAATCAAATTGCCACAGATATGTTCAAACATTATTTGAATATTTTACAATTTTAATGGTTTTAGACCAAAATGGCAAAAACTGGTACGAAAAAAAAAATTCAAAACTGGCAAAGGCATTTTCAAAATTTTTCATAACAACAACCATATGCAAAACAGAATGTAAATTATAATAGTTTTGAGACAAAATCAATAAATTCTAGACATCTTTACCCTCATTTTAACAATGTTTTAATCACATGATGTCAATATTTGAGGAAAATAATTGTTATCATCTCAAATGTATTTGCTGATTCTAGCTTAATATTTGGACTTTCTTATTCCAGTAAAATTTTGATTATTAATTTCCTATCAACCTTTTATTAAAGAAAAGTTTTATGGTTGATAAAGAAGGTTATTTTTTGTTTGATCTCAGATTAATCTAACTTTACCTACTTATATTGTTATGTAATAGAAAATTTATCAGTCACTAGCAAGTGTCATTTAAACAAATAATGTTACATGGAGTTTTCTTGAGGCATTTGGATGTCTCATTGATTTTGATATATAATTTTATAAAGCATATAAGACAATCTTTTTATTTGCAGATGTTTTCATTTTAATTGATATTGAGTTGAATAATGGTTATATTTGACAGCATGTGTTGACTGGTATTGTCATTGAGTACTGTTATTGAGGTCTTCCTAAAGGGTTACAGTAATATTCAATTTTTTTTTACCTTTCGAAGAAATTAAAACCTTAAGTATGTAGAATTTGAACCAGTAAATATTATACATTACTAGTTAGACTGAACAGGTTAAAGATACTGTTTTTTCTAAGCGTCATTAATTTAGTCTAATAATAATACTTTTGGTCTAGTGAAATTATAGCCCAACAGTCTATTGCCTGAAAAAAACTTTTTATTCTCAGATTGCACTGTAAAACTTCAGTTGTCCAAAATTAAGTCCAGTGGTCTAAACATTTAAGGTACATTTACATGGTACGATTTACAATTTATTTTTTTAGAATCAATGATTTGTATTAAAAAAAAAGCTATGTAATGATTAAACAATGAACTATCTCAATTTTTTTTTATAGTGTACATAATTTGTATTTCTAAAATGAATTGAAATCAGATTGTGAAAATTGTATTATGTGACTTCGGCTTTAGAGTTATACATTTGTACTTAGAAATCAAGGTTCTAAAGAAGAGAAATGCCTAAGAATAGACTTAAAAGGGAGTTTGAGCTACCTGTAGTGTTTGAATTATTCATAATTATCCTGTTTGTAAAATTGTATTTTGCAGTAACAAATTTTGATTCTAAATACTTGCCAATACTGAAAATCATCTTAATTTGCCAAAAGATGTCTATGTGTGAAATGGACCTGGTCAGTACAGTTCTAATATGACTTAACCTTTACCTATGTTTGTAAACAATACTGTTGTTGACCATGGATTTGTGCATGTAAATATTTACAAATTGTTTAATTATCCTCCTTCAGATCCCCTATCAAACAGGTGGTCCTCAAATGTCTCAAGTTGATATGGGAGTATCCCCAAACAGGGAAGTGTTGGGTGAATAGGCATAAACATTCTGTCATTTAATGTCAGTGTCTTTATTTAGAATTCAGTCTTTAGGTGTAAGTATAACACTTATGTGACAAAATCTGCAGCTGATGATTGATTATTTATTTTACATTTCATTGTTACAAATTTGTTGACATTCAGTTTGACCAAATTGGAGTGCAGACCTGGTGATTCAGTACAGACCTGAATGGGAAAACAATAAATGTCAGCTTAGCTTATTTGTATTTGTCTGAAAATTTAAGTTAGACTACACAGGATGTCTTCATTCAGTCGTGGGTTACAGGGATTTTTTCGATTGTTTCTTGGTGACTGAATGCATTTCCTGATGTATTTATCATAGGTGGTGCATCATTAAAAAGGAAATTGCTGAATCAGCAATAATCAAATGCAAGCAGGCAGTTGTGCAGTTTGATTATATGCTCAATTTCCTCAAAGTTTCCTCTCACCTCTGTCAAAATTTTATCAGACGATGCTTCTGGTATCTTTTCTTTAAAGGATGATTATATAACCACCTGCCAGAAATTATATTAAATCAAAAGATGTGCATATAGGAGATTCTTTATATCTGTAATATCTGTATGACATTAAAGTTACATTTACTGCAGGAGATCTTAATTTTAAGATATGAAATTGGTAGTTAGCAATAAAATTTGAAATTTGGTTAAACAAAATTTGTGGTTATCCAAAAACCAAAAATCAGCATTTTGTTAACTATGTTTAAATTTCTTGATGTGAGATATGGGTCAGATTTAGTGTATTGAAGATTACACTTGGTTTACCTGTGATTGTCAGGTAGATCTTTGATGTGGTTATTATGTAATCAGAGAGGATTTATCACTGGTCTTTCTCAAATAGGCATACAACCCCTTTAAGTTTTGTGTTTTTCTAATAATGGTGATGATTTACTGTCAGAAATCTTGCATATATTTTAAATTTTTTACCATTGATGCAATATCTAAATTCAAGAACGTTTTGGTTCAGAAATAATGTTTTTATAACATTGATTATAGTTTTATTATGATCAATGTTTGTATTAACAATAACAATCTAGGACAGTCTGTATATAAATATTATTAAGCAGCTGTATAACAACTCACATATATGTGTGATACTTTTGTCAAAGCATAATATTATGAGATTTCAGAACCTCTAGGCGAGATTTGGTATTTATAAATGGGGTTAATGCACTATAATCATATTCTATATATTTTCTGAAAATTTGCTTTAATTTCTTATCTTTTGAGCTCTTTTCAGTATATGGAATGAAAACTATGATACTCACTTATTTTCCACTTTTTAACATCAAAATTAAAAATTTAGTAAATTTGAAGTTACTCAGATCATACGGTATGTATAAGATTATCTTCCCAATATTTGTGTTTAATTAATTTCATTAGATTTATTATTTTATTTATTATTTTTTTTCCAGATTTAATTTACCTCATGATGACCAGTCCCCATGTGCCAAATACAATAAAGGAGAAACAGAACATTACGTTATGTCTCCAACATTAGACCATAATATAAGTCCCTGGTCGTGGTCACGATGCAGTGCAGCTCTCCTCACTAAATTTATTGAGTATGATTTTAGTACCTTTAATTTTTCAAAAATCTGTTCAACTCTAGAGGACTTAATAAATTTTGAATATTTATTAGCCTTTTCTAGAGTATGACTTGATTTTCTTCTGATGTTCATTCAATGCATTGTAATATAAAGTATGTTAAGAGGACATTTATAATTTGTGTGTGCAATTTTATCATTTTTAATATTTATATTAAATTCATAAGACTTCAAATAGACATTTGTAACAGAAGTAAAGTAAATGTTTGTCAGTTTCTCAGGGTCTGTTACAAATAAATCAAACTAAAGTGACACAGAACTTTGTTCTACATATGTTTACATCAATTGATATAGAGAATGAAAATTTTATTAAACTCTTGAAATTCTTTATTTCAAAAGAATGTGTAAACTTGATTTTGACAAAGAGGTAGATACATTGAAAAATTATTTAAAAATGAAATAATGACTATCCTTTCCATTCCTTGGTGCAGTGCAGGTTTCACGGAATGTTTGATAGACAGACCAACAGGAAGAAAGTATAGTCAACAATTACATCCCGCTGAACAAGTTTCCAGATATTACAATGTGAACAGGCAATGTCAGCTGTCATTTGGCAAAGATTATTCAATTTGTCCATTTATGGTAAGTATATCCTGTTAGGTGTCATATGTCAAAGATTCTAATAATTGCAAATTTATGGTAAGGATTATGATGTAAGAATGTATTGGCTTCTGATATTTTGCCAAAAGTATGCCACAATTTATTTAATGTTACAATGGCAACAGGTGATAGCTACTGACATTTGCCAAATATCATGTCATTTGTTCATTGATGCTAAGGATTATGTCAGCAGGATATGCCCAGTTGTCCTTTGGCAAATATAATTTCATTTGCCTATTTATAGTAAATATTTAATGTTATCAGACAATATGTCACTTTCATTAGGCAAATGATGTGGCAATTGCCAATTTTAGGTAAAGATAATGACATCAGCAAGTAATGTTTTTTTTGTCAATTTACCAGAAATATTCTGCAGTTCATTCATGGTAAAGATTACAATAGCAAGGTGATGTTCTTGTCACCAAAACATTTTGTCATTTTCTTATTTATGCCAAGGATTATGTCAGCAGATAATCCTAGCTGTGGAAGGTTATGTCATGTGACTATTTATTTTTAGGAATATAATGTGAGTAAGAAATGGTTAAAAAAATAGCAAAAGAGTATGTCATTTCTTCATTTTTGGTAAGAAATGACAGTTGACATTTGAATAAGATTATGCCAATTGTACATTCATTGTTATATTATAGAATGGCATTTATACTATCAGATTTTAAGGTTATATTTTATAATTCAGTCAGTTAAAGCATTATTGCCAGAACTGCTCATCATAGCATATTTGATGTTTGTTTGTTTAGTTTGTTTAGTTGGGGTTTCATGCCATTTTCAACACATTTGGCTATTTCGCGGCGGCCAGTTTTTATTGGTAGAGGAAGCCGGAGTACCCGGAAAGAACCACGACCTTTGGTAGGAAAATTGGCAATCCTTGTCAATTTAGATCGGAGTCAAACACACCCTGACACAAGTGAGATTCAAACACACAACCCCAGTGTTGACAGGCTAGTGATCATTAGTAGTCATGATGAACTACCTAAAGCACTCAGCCACCGAGGCCCTGCACATTTGATGTAAGTAGACCAAGTGATACATAGGTTTGTCGGGTTGTTCCAAGGATGATTCTAACACCAACTTGACATCAACATTGCTATCACAGAATATCTCTTGCACATGTTTAATCCATGCAATTTAAAATATGAGTATGGTAAATTAAAAAATTAATTAAATTACATTCTCATGTATGGTATTATATATTTTATTTACAGAATGATGATTGTCATAAGCTGTGGTGTACAGATTTAAAGGATACATCAAAGAAATGTAGGACTTTACACATGCCATGGGCAGATGGCACAACTTGTGGTGCTAATAAGGTATGCCACATAGACTAATATTTTTCTATCTCATTTCTTTTTTCGGTTGAGGTTATTTCTATGAAATTGTCAGTATTACTGACCACACTGATATAAGCAGTTTTAAAATTTAAACAACTTTGCATTTTCCATAAAATGAAGTTTTTGGACAATTTAAATGTTCATTTGTTCAATTTTTTAGATGACCTGGCCCAAAATGCCAGGTGAGCTATTGTTATCGCTTGGTGTCCGTCATCCATTGTAGTCTTAAACTTTTTTTTTTTTTTTTAAAGATCTTCTCTGAAACCACTCTGCCAATTTGAACAAAACTAGGCAGCAATGGTCCTAAGTTGGTCCTCTTTCAGAAGTATATCCAATGACCCTGCCTGTCATCAAGGATGGCCACCAGAGCCGAAATTTGTTTAACATAGGACCCTATGGGAAATTTATTTAAAGATCTTCTTGTCTGAAACCACCTGGCTAATTGGAACAAAAGTTGACAGTAATGGTCCTTAGGTGGTTCTCTTACAGACTTACAGGTTCTCTTTCAAAAATGTCCGATGACCCAGTCCACCATCCAAGACCGCTGTCAGAGCAGAACGTATTTTAATATAGGACCTAATGGGAAAGTTCACTAAAAGATCTTCTAGTTTGTAACCAGTGAACCAATTGGAACTTGACTTGAGGGCAATGTTCCAGGCAGCCAGTTAAGATGGACATAGTCCAGGTGAGCGATACAAGCTCCTGGGAGCCTCTAGTTATTTGTTTTGATTGCAAAATTTCTATATAGAAGTCAAAAGGATTTTTAACATGATTTTTTCCAATGTAAATTCTGTGTATTAATGCTGTCATGGACAATGTAAAAAATGGAAACAAGAAGTTGTCAGATCGACAGCAAATTTGATTTTATATCATTATTGTATGGAGCGGCCCAACCAAAAACCAACCTGCCCTCTTACTGAACATCACCAAATTTATGTTGGAAAAAATTGTTTCTAATATTTTAGTTAAGTTAAAATGGAATTAATGCTTATGCATATAAACAGATTCAGTGAAAAAGTATAAACAGACTGCATTTCATATTTGTTTTCAGTTTGAGCTTTGCAGCATTACCAATTCAAAATGCATTTTTTTTCATTACATAATTATGTTAGTTGTACAAAAGTATCTGATTTCAATTTTTTTTATATCTTGCTCTTATTAGAAACTTACAGAAATTTATGACTGATAAATGCAGATGTTTTATCTTTAGATGATACTGTTATGAAAATCTGCACATAGTTTAAGAGAAATTGTCAATCTTCCTTACAAATTTATATGGGAGTATTTTAATATTTTGATCAGAATCTTGCATTATATATTGTTTATTGATAATCACCTGTTCTTTTCCAAGAAAGAGTTCAATAAATATTACTTCAGTAGACTTTCATCTGGCATAATAATTACAGAATAAAAGTTTTTATCTCAAATTAATGTCTGACCAGAAGACCTACTGTGATATTTATATTTTTGAAATTGAGTACATATCTGTTTCTGCAAGTCATAAATTTGTTTCTAATAGTACATACATACATCTGAATGGACTAGCAAACTATGAACTTCATTGGTTTTCTTTGATTTTCTCTACAAAAAGGTCTAGTATAAATTGGTTGTCTTAGCAAGTCTTAGTATTTTTCACGGACTTAGTCAGTATGGTCTGGTATATTGTCAGTTTTGTTTGTGTGTTTTCAAAGCCTGTATGGTCAGGTATTTGTTGTTAGATTTATCAAGACTTTAATCCGCTACTGACTTGTGTAGTGAGTATAATTTGATATTGGTATGTCAATAAAGCAATTCTTTGTATCTTTTAACTCAGTAGTCTGTATTTGGTAGGATTTGGTTGTTGCAATTTGTGTACCTTCTCACAGACTTAGTTTATGGTCAGATGCTCAGTGCAGCAAGTCTTTGTACCTTCTCACAGACTGAGTCTATGATCAGATGATCAGTACAGCAAGTCTTTGTACCTTCTCACAGACTTAGTTTATGGTCAGATGATCAGTACAGCAAGTCTTTGTACCTTCTCACAGACTTAGTTTATGGTCAGATGATCAGTACAGCAAGTCTTTGTACCTTCTCACAGACTTAGTCTATGTTCAGATGATCAGTACAGCAAGTCTTTGTACCTTCTCACAGACTTAGTCTATGTTCAGATGATCAGTACAGCAAATCTTTTTATCGTTTAACCGACTTAATTCATATGGTCAGGTATTTGTTTATCAATACAGCAAGTCTATATCTTTTAACTGCATAGTCTAGCTGTATTGGCAATAATTGGTTGTTGTAACAGTATATATATCAAGTTATTGTGTCTTCTCATAGGACTTGGTCAGACAATCAGTACAGCAAGGTATTTGCTAGTAGATACAGCACTTCTTAATGACTTAGTCTGTATGGTCAGCTGTTTTTTGTCAATACATCAAGTTGTTGAATAGACTGTATTTGGATATAACAGATCTTTGTATCTTCTGACAGACTAAGTCTTTAGGTATTGATGGATACAGCAAGTTATAGTATTTTTGCAGTTTTCATTTCTTTTCAGAATTTAACGGGCTATAAAATAAATTGATAAACTTGTAGACTTTTAAGAAATTATGTGAATATCATACTTTTATGCTGTTGGATGATTGTTTTTTATGATATACCTGAAAAGTGTACAATTTTACTAATGTTTTATTTGACATATGTTATATAATGTGCTTGGGAGATAATTTTATTGTTCTCTTGTTGAATTTACATAAATAAAATGACATTATGATCTAAGATGTAACAGTTTCTGATGTGTTTGTTTATTGTTATTTTAACAGTTTTATTAAATTTTCTACTTTGTGCATTCATCTGAAATAAAACTATAACTTTGTATTGTTGATTAAAACAGTAATATAAAGTTTTATTCTTTTATTTACAGGAATGCATTTCATAAAATCATTAGTTTATTAGTTTATAATGTTAGATTACCATAAAATATTTCAACTTTTCCAGTCAACTGCAGTGTTTTTCTGTTGTCGAGATATTTTTATAATGAAGTTATATGAATATCTTTTCAATTCCTGAAAAAATAAAAGACTAAAAACAAAGATCTAGTAAAGTTAGGTCAATATGTCTGTAATTTAATCTTGGGAAAAGGGTAACAGTTTTCAGAGGTTTTGTGTTGCACCATTAATTGGCTTGAATACACTTTGTGGGCTTTTGGTGAACATGGCCTAGCAGTGACTTTAAGTGGAACAACATCAATAAAAGCTTTATTCACTTGTTTTCAGTACTGTTTCTGTTTTTTTGTGTATATTGACCCAAGTTCCAAAATGTTACACAAGTAAAATATGTTAAAATTTCTTTGTACTGTTACATTTTGACTTGACTTTTATTTCTATGTTTCAGTGGTGTTGGCATGGTACATGTAGGTACAAGACAAGCTACAAACCAGTAGATGGGGGATGGGGCAAGTGGGAGGAGTATGGAGTGTGTACCAGAACATGTGGAGGAGGTATTAAAACATCCATCAGAAAATGTAGCAGTCCAAGGTACTGATATAATATTGATAATGTCAGTGTCTTTAAAAAATGATTCACTTACCCTTCATACCAAAAAAAAGTCATAAGTCATATGTATTTGCAATTTTTATATTTAAATTACTTTTCTTTATGACCCATTCATACATTTTATATCCTGCACTTCTCAGAAGTTTTCAATTTCATTGTGTAAGTTCAGAAAGGTAAGCTTAATCAGCAGTGAAGTTTCTGCGTATATGCTCAAGCGCATAATCTCTGAAAAAACAACTGGAGAATTTTAAGAGATATTATGAAAAGATAATAGGTGTATTTATATGACAAGATAATCTTCTGTCAAAATCATGTCTTTGAAGTCCCGTATAAAGCAGTTATCAAATTATCTGTTTTAATATTTAACCTATATTTTCACCTTAAAACTTTTATAAGATGATGATATATTGCAGGAAGCTATAAATACATAAATTTGTGCTCTAAACATTAAAGTCTTACTTGTAAACGTTTGAACTTAGAAACTCCTGACTGTGTTGTATTATGATGTAATCTTCATAAGCCATTTGTTCTCTATATTTAAATCAAAAGTGCTGAGATAAAGAGTTTTGAAGTACTATCAATAAATAACTGTTTATAAATCCATTTTTTTGCAATTTTTAGGTGGTTTTATTATTAGAACCTCAATATTTCATACTGATTGATACCCATTTTCTTCTTTGCTTGAGATAAATAAACAGTAAATGATGAATGTTTTCCTAAATTTCTCTTCTGAATCTGTTCCTGAAAGCTTGTTGAAGAAATAAATAATATCATATTACCATAAGAGGTTATTCTAAAATTGAACCATGGCTGATTTGTACACATTAAAAAATTAAAATTATTTAACAAAATTTTATATCTTCTACTTTTCAGACCATCAAATGGCGGAAAATACTGCACAGGGAGAAGGACAAAATATAGATCATGTAATCTAAAGGTACGGATTTATTGTAGATTTATAAATTTGGTCTGACTGTAAATACATGTATTTGTATAGTAATCCAAAGGAATTGTGAATGTTTGTTTGTTTGTTTGTTTAGTTGGGATTTTATGCCGTTTTCAGCACATTTGGCTATTTCGCGGCGGCCAGTTTTTATTGGTGGAGGAAGCCGGATCACCCGGAGAAAACCATCGACATTCAGTAGGAAAATTTGCAATCCTTGTCAATTTAGATTGGAGTCAAACACATCCCGCCACAGGTAGATTCGAACTCACAACCTCAGTGTTGACTAGTGATCATTAGTAGTCATGACGAACTACCTAGACCACTCGGCCACCGATGCCCCGATTTGTGAATGTAAATTCTCTCCCATCTAAGGTTTAGTCCATTTTTACATCCAAGTGCTCTTTAATTATAAAGTAAAATATTAATTTTTCATAAGCTAATAGATAGCTTTAGTTCTTTACAGATGGAGAAAGCTTTAGCAGTAAATTTTTTTTTTTTTTTTTTTGGTAACATCAAAGAAAGGATACAGGATTAATTCATGACACAAAATCCCTACTATATTATAAAAATTAGCCATATGTTTTACGACTAATTACTACACACTACCCCCATGAATATGTTCACTATGTAGTACACAGAAATTGGAACTAAAATGAGCAGCTATTTTACTGATGTTGAAAATCCTTACTTATACATGACAAAACTACCAAGAGCCATGCATTTATTGCATTTGATTTTAATTTGATGGTCATAAATCTAAATTAAGATGTCACTTTCAAAAGCATGACATAATTTAAAAAGTAATTTCTAAAAATCTTATAATTACTTTTAATGAAAAGTTCCATGTTTTATGTTCCCTTTAGTAAAAGTATTCTGAAATTATTTTTTTTTTATACAGGATCATGTGAGAAATATGGATAATGTTTAAAATTATCGAGTTTTAAGATAAAACCTTAACTTCACTTCAGTTCTTATATGCAAAATTACATATAAGGACCAGTTTTACTGAAAATTTCAGGAATGTTCACCAGGTTCTCAAGAATTTCGTGAGATGCAGTGTGCAGCTTTTAACAATTCTGACAGAATTCCTGGTCTTCCACCAGCAGTTCACTGGATACCAAAATATTCTGGAAGTAAGTTTCTCAAAAAATGTTCTTACTGATTTTTACTGAAATAAGTGTGAAAAAGCAATAGTTGACGAACAAGCAGTTGTTCATGACGGAATTCCGAGTGATGATATTTTGATTGTTCTAAGTCAAGAAAACCAATTTATATATACATAAAAAATATCAAATATATATTGAAATCATACAGAGCTTCAAACTTTGTAACAGTGGGAAACTTCGGAGTTATTTTCATTTAATATTTTATTCATTTTCTTCATGAACAGATTTCATGTAAATGGAAGGTCTTTCCAAGCTTATTTCTCAGCAGTTGGAAATTTTAGTGATGCTATTTAATTTTCTTTTCTATACATAGGTTAACTGCTTTTAGATACATGATATATTAACACTGTTTTTATTTTGTTTGAATAGTAAGATTGAAGGATTCCTGTAAGCTATATTGTCAGGCTTCACATGGTAGTGCCTATTACATGTTGAAGGATAAAGTGATCGATGGAACAAAATGTAGACCTGATTCCTTCGATGTCTGTATAAATGGAAAATGTGTGGTTAGTATCTTATTATTTGGTTAATTTTTAATAATATTAAATAAGAATTCAACTTTCTAATGCAAAGTTGGTTACAACGATTTTCGTTGGGTAACGATTGATTCTGTGCTGAATTGAAGGCAAGTGCAAAGTGTCACTTCCGGATTTTAAAAATGCCTTTTCATTAAAAATCTTTCCATTTGCATTAGAATTCAGATAATAGTATAGAATTGTAATATTTCCCAACATCAATTTTGATATGACGGTTACAAATATTCATTTATCGGACCTTAAAACAGATCAATATTAATATCAAAGTGAGATACAAATGTAACTTGTACCTCAGCCAATTATATTTTATTGTATAATATATTTCAAGTGTGCCATAAATTTTATCTTATATCGAAATAAGTGAAATAAGTAGTTTGTTTTGACACACTTTTCCTTCACATTCCCATATTCTTCTATCTGTATCATGTCTGGATATTAAGGATATGGCAGAAACAAAGGATTGATCTGTAAAATGTCACTTTGATGGTCATAAATCTAAATTAAGACGTCACTTTCAAAAGCATGACATAAATAGGACATGCTTTATAAGGACGATGGGCATGAAGAGTTATCCGCCCATTATTGTCATCATTACACTTCAAATAAATGTTCACACGTAATAAACCAGCATGAAGTTTTGCTAATTTGTTTGTTTTTGGTGACAGAAAGCTGGCTGTGACAATCGACTGGGATCCCATATGAAAGTGGACAGATGTGGGATATGTGGAGGGGACAATTCAACATGTTATACAAAGACCATCTCCAATACATTTAATCATGTCATTTATGGTTATAACGTCATTCACAAGTTTCCAATAGGGGCGAGAGACATCAAAGTCAAACAGAAAGGTTACATGAATCTAAAGGAGGATGAGACTTATTTAGGTATTTGTAATAATCAATGACCCATTCAAATATGGACTCATTAATCATTCTTAAAAGTTCTATTAAGAGAATATTTTGTAGTTTTAGAAACTTTTCTTTAAGTGCAGTTAGGATTAAATAATAGTAACAACATAGAAAGATTTGACATGGATCAGAAAAGTTGGAAAATTGAAGTATAAGTGAATAGTTTTTGTAAACAGATGTCAACAGTAAATGTCCAAATGCAAAAGTTACAACAATAATCAGTATATATCATTTATTAACATATCTATATAAAAAAAAATATTCTAGGCACATATAAAGTTGGACAGAGAGCTGCAAAATTTTTTAAAGTTTAGCTACTAAAAGTGAGCAAGAAAATATTAAGTAGTATATAAACAGGTATTTATGAGTAAAATTCAGAGAATTTTTGTCATTTTTTCTAGCATTAAAGAATTCCAGTGGTGATTTTATCTTGAATGGTAAGAAGGTTGTGGACAGTGCAGCAGTGAAGATTAAGGTAGCAGGGACTATTATAGAATACAGTGGATCTGATACTGTTATAGAAATGATTAATTCCACAGGACCTATTAAAGATACACTTATTTTACTGGTATGATTAATTCTAATTTCAAATTTCCAAATTGTACCAAATAATAAGTACAAAGTCACTCAAATTACCAATTTCTTCAGGCCTTTTGAAATATTCTCTTTAAAAAAGTACATATAGAATTCAGTACTGAAGAATATAAACCATATATCTTGTTTATCTCTATACATCAGTATTTTCAAATGTTGTAAAGAGGTTCAGTTGAATGAATCCACATGTCTCAGTAAGTTTTTATCAATGAATTATACTGAATCCATGTGTATCAATTTCTTTTTTCTTCTCTTCAGGTATTATCTGTTGGAAAATTAAATCCACCGAATGTTGACTATTCCTATACTATATCAGTGGACACCAAGTATGTGTATAGATACCAGGAAATGTGGAGTCAATGTTCACATATGTGTAATGGTAATTATATAGATAGAATACCACTGTTCTACCCTTGATCAAGAGACAGCAATTAAAGTTGACCAAAATTGTTTTTGTTGAGCATTTCTGTAATAAAAGTTACTGACATATTATTAATTGAGCTATTATGATAATTCTGAGACTTGACAATGATGCCAAGTTTTTATATTTAGCATGTCTAGTTGAATAATATATATATATATATTGTTCACTTGCTCATATTTTGAAATGGAAAAAATTGACATTTTGCATCAATGTTGGTATAAATAGATAACTCACTTGGTAATAAGATTTAAAATTGTTTTTATAGTCCATAATCATCAGTAGATTTTTCAAATGTGTTTAACTTCTGTTTATTTAATTATCTTAAGTTAAGTAACATCTTGTAATAAATCATTGTCAGTTCATCTCTCAATAATTAGTGTTTTCAAAGGCTGTCATTCGGAATGACTTGGTTTTTACCTTGGATTGAAGATTGATTCAAATTTTGTTTAAAACTTGCTACCCATTTTTGTATTTTCTGTATTAAGTCCACAGAAATAGCCTTGAAATTTGATTGGCTGTTTGATTTACCAAGCAGTCAGAAATGTGATTTATGAAACAGTTAAAACACCAAATTGGGATTCAACAATTGCCAGATGGTTGAAAAACAACTACAAATAGTTTTTATAGGTCCATTCAAATTTAACTGTTAAAATGTAACCCTAGGGGCAAAGTCAAAAACATTTTGGCATATTTGTCATGTTTGTAAGAAAAAGTAGAGATGTACAAATTGGTTAAGAAAATTAAAGTTTAGCATGTGGATAAGGTATTTCCTGCTTTCATCCTTAAAGGTCAACTATTTATTTCGAAATGTTTTCATTTGAAAAATGCTTCCTAGTAGGAAAAATTGGAATTTTTTTAACTAAATATAAAAAAAAATAAAATTTCTCATTTAATGTAATAATTTGAAGTGAGCGATTCATTCATACTACCTGTAATTTTAGGTAAGAGAACTAGATCAGCTGTGTGTGTAAGTGATGATGGGAACAGAATGATAGTACCTGACAGTAAATGTAACAGATTAAGAATCCCTAAACCACCAGACCAAGTACAAAGGTGTAATTATGACTGTTCTCTTAGGTAAGTAATATATAATGGTTTGGTGAATATAATCTGTTCTTTAGGGTTAGTAGGTATGTGAAAATCATTAAAGATTTTCTATAGTTAAGACATTCTGACTTAAATGGTGCTTGTTGATAAAGTCCTAAAAAAATGTGTAGTGTAGTCAGACGAGAATCAGATCAATTGAGTTGATCTAAACATATATATGTTTTTCTTCGCCTTACAAAGTTGAACATCAGTGTACATGAAAATTGAAAGTTCAGTTATTAAGAAATACAGAAGGTAAATGTTCTGACCTAGATAAGACACTTGCAATGGGTAATCCAAACAAAATTTAGAACAAACTTTATGTATGTATGCTGAAACGTAAAGCTTTGTAAAAAAGATTTAATTAAAATTGACTTTTTTATCATATAGAATAATAAAGATACTTAGTTTCCATACTTTTATACTGCATATGCATGGATGTTACATCTGTATGGTTCTGAATAAAAGAATATTCTTAAGATTTTTTAAAATGTTGTTTATTTTTGTAATATTGATGTTGAATATGTAAAAAACACTACCATCATATAGGCTGCATTAAACTTATGGCAGAAAACCTTGCTTATATGTTTTTATTACTTTTCTTTTAGATGGAAAATAGAACAAGAAGAATGTTCAGTAAGATGTGGTGAAGGTCTAGCCAAACAGAATGTATATTGTGAGAAATCCACGTACTATACACAGACCCATGTAGAACTCAAAGAATGTGATCATCTTGGACCAAGACCTGGCGATATGGTAACTTGTATTGGAAGATGTGATCCTACACATTGGGAGTATTCTGGTTGGTCAAAGGTAATCAGATTATCATTTTTTATGTGAAAATATCTTATATATAATTACTAGTTCTACACAATTCATTGTGTCTTTTGAGAAATGAGCTATTGGCTATTTGACTTTATTAGGCGATCAGTTAATGGTATATGATCTGCTATGAAATGTGTCTCTGTAATAGTAAAATTATTATGAATGATACAAATTCATGATGCCTGAATAAAGGTATACTTACATTACAGTAATGATGTTATTTGGGCAGATTTTTCATACAGTAGTTTATTTTTACAATGAAATTTGTCCATAAGGAGAAAAATTCTGATTACCATTAACCTTTAGAGATGCTTAATATCATGTACATGCATTTATCGGATATACACCATTTTATTGAATAGTGCACACAGACATGTAATGGTGGTACTCAGACACGTAGAGCTTGGTGCACCAATGTTAGTAGGAGGAAATTACCAGATAAGGACTGCGAAGCATCCAAGAAAATTGTCACAAGGATTTGTAATGATGAACCCTGTGCAGAATGGAGAACATTTGCATGGAGTGGAGTAAGTTACATAATTGCTACACTTACATTAATATGTATGTTCATTTGAAAATTGTGTGTTGACTAAATATAGATTATACAATGATGACCAGTTGATTATGAAATTTATCAACTTGAGATAATTAAACTTTCATTTTTAAAATGCGATACTTGTCCGAGCAGTTTAAAGAAATGAAAATTTAATTATCAAGAATGGATAGATTTCATAATTAACGTGTCAAGAGTTTTAGAATCTTTTTCTCTCATGAAAATGTAAAACTGCGAGAGGTCTTCTGAATGTATTTTTTTTGGGGAAATTTCATGAGCATTTAACCAACGTGGTGATATCAGAATTTATCAAACGGGTCAAGAGATGTATAAATGCACACAGAATTAGAGAAATTTAATATCTGATTGTTTTTTTGTGTCAATGAAAAACAGCAGTCATATCAGAATGAGGTAGCATAACTATTTGGTTTTAATTTTTAGTGCTCTCAAACATGTGGATCTGGAATGAGACACAGGAAGGTTCATTGTTATCGTAGAGAAAAGAAAATAGAGGATGCTTTTTGCAATCACAGACGAATGCCATCATCAAGTGAACCCTGTAATCTTGGTGCCTGTCCAGTATGGAAAACTGGACCTTGGGAACCAGTAAGTATGCATACAAACAGAATAACATTTGTCACATGAATATGTTAAGAATTTATACTTTCTTGCCCAAAATGTTTCTGTTTTGTTTCAATAACATATAAAAAGGTTACAATCTTGTGCCATAAAAATACAGGATTAGAAACTAAGTTATCGTACCTGTTTTATTTCCAGAAGTCTTCTTGATTACTAAATGTAGTCTAAAACAAGTTACAGGTTGGCATGCTTAGATACCTGGATTTATATTGTCCTATCAAGATATATATTTAGATCTATTCTTTTTAATATAGAGATAGGAAATACATGTCAGATATTTGTTACCACATGCACCTTTTAATTAAATGGTAATTGAAAGCACTTGAATATAATTTGACAAATTGTAAATTGAATTAAGGTAGAAAATGTTAACTTGTCTGGGGCAGAAATAGAATTGAGTTTAATGAAACATTAACATGAAATTTACTACATTGGATATAGCAGAAGTGTAATAGACTTTAATGAAGATACTTAAGGCATGTTCATGTCTAAAATAATTTGTCTGGATAACTGTGATGTAACATGTTATATTATGTAACTACATAACTCCCACTCTTATGTGTCTTGTCTCTGTAATAAAATTAATCTTTACCATGTTATTGTATGATGATACTTGCTTTGTCTGATTGTTTTCAAGTGGGATAGAGGAAGCAACAGATTTTATGGTAATGTTCTAATTACCAGCAGTGCGGACAAAGGCAATTTTTCATCTCTAGTATTAGAACCAAATAAAATCTTATGAATTATATGTAATTCAGTATTCCTTATTCTGCTATCTGGCTTAATAAGTATTCCTTACTTATCCAAGTACATACATATTTTTATGCTTATCATGCAATGAGTGTATGAAGCAAAATAATTCCTATGCGAAATCTTGAATGGGACATAATTTGACCTTAGCAACATAATATTTGTTGTTAGGAGATGTTATCATTTTGTGCATGCTCAGAGTAACTTTTAATAGTTTTTTTTTAAAGTTTTTTTTTATGCCCTGGCCACGAATGTGGAGCGGTATATAGATTTACCCTTGCCCATCCGTACATCTGCCCAGTTTAGGTCCATTTCTAAGATTCCCACTAGACCCACCATATTTGGTCTGTAGATAGTTCTTAGTGGATACATGCCAGTCTAACAGTTGTCAGCTGAACTTGACCTGAATTTCATGCTTGAGTGACTTAATATACATTTTCATGATTTAGTCTATTTGTCGGCATCTGTACTAACTAGATCCACAGTATTTGGTTGATAGAAGTTCTTAACAGGTATATACCACTGTAACATATGACACCTTATTTTTGACCTCTATTTCATGCTTGTTATTATACCACTAAAATATCCTTATAACACTGAACACAGTTATATAACATTTGGTTCACTTTACCTACATTTAATGCATGAGTGACTCTTATAAAAATTTGCATTTAATTTCATATCCTAGGAATCCAAGGTGTTATATCAATGATATAATCCTCTTACATTAAATAATGGGATTCTCCAGCAAATGGGTCATTATGACCTAAATTTCATGTAATATTACACCACTTCATTCATTTTATATAGTTCAACGAAAATCAACAAAATTTTAGTCAGCACAACATACTTTTTATGCTTGAGTGACTTTGATTACATTTTTGTGTACAATGTATTTTAAATAGCCTATGGTAATACATTAATCATATATAACAGCTACAATCAACTTATATAGTACAAAACAACTAAGCAAGTTTAGAGTCACCACGACAAACATTTTATAGTTGGTGATTTGGGTTATATTTTTGCATTTAGTTGTATTAATGAAGAAGTTATGGTGATATATTATTGACATTTCTCAAATACAATCAAAGTACAACACAACCTAGCAACATTTGAGTCACCATAACCTAGAGTTTATGCTTGAGTGACTTGGTTAGATTTTTGCATTTCAGCCCATTTCTCAAAAACCTGTGATGATATGTCAATGATATTTTGTCATACAACTACAGTCATCTCTTTTAACACAGATCATCAAAATATGAGAAAACATGACTTAATTTCATGCTTGAGTGACTCTATTTATTATTTTTCATAGGATACCAATTAATGTAAGCATAACACAATGTGAAACTTTCATATATCTAAAATATTTCTCAAAATGATTTCCTAACAAAAAAATAAAATACACTAGTCACATTTTATGAAGAATGCCAAAAAGAATTACAGAAAATCTGTAATTCAAATGTTTCTGAAATATATGTAGCCAAATAAATTTCAGTAATTTAGAACTTCTGATAGATAGGCAGTATTCATGTGATCATGTGACTCTCAAAGTCTTTTGTATGTTTTAGATCATGCATGTATCCATCTTAATAATTAATAGTTAATGAATTTACGCCATGATTTATAAAGTCTTTTTTATGATCTTTGAATCACTATGCTTTGTTAAGTTTTCTTTGTTTTTCCTCATTGAAGCACAGATGTATATTTCAAACATGACCCATTTGACCTTTTTGACATGTTATTGTGCAGTATTAGCATGTTTTTATTACAAGTAATAGCTTTTATGTGACAATAAAACAACTTAAAAGTGTTATGTACAAAAAAATGAAGGTTTTCAGTACAATTTTTCACTCCACCTATCATATCAAAAGAAATGCCCTGTTGAAAAAGGTGAATCTTTCTCTTTTGTAAGTAAAAAAACTGACAGTAATGAAACTCCTTGAAGATCTATCAAAATTGAACCACAGAGAGGTGAAAAAGTACACATATACTATCATTCCTGGCATATTTTTCAAAAGTGAACGTTTTGTTATAAATAATCATTTATTAATGATACATGTATTATAAACCAGTTTGTTGTAGTTCAATGTGATTTTTATTTGTTACCCATCTACTTTATATAACAAGACCCACACATCCCTAGGTCAGTTTCATTAGAGTATGATTAACTACCAGATATTTGTCAAAATTTACCAGTGTAGCGTTTAAGTAACAGTATATCTGTCCTGTAACAATAAGATGTTTGTAATTTTTGATAAACTATAAATAGTGTTTTGATTAACAACAAATTAAAGAAAAGTTTGTCTTTTCCAAAAAAATTTTTAAGTTAATAAATGCTATTATACAGATATTTGCTTGTCATACTTTAATACTGATTGTGAGGTTTTTAGTATTAGATTTTCTGTTTGACCCTTCATTTGGATAATTTTTATGTCAATTTTATGTAAAATGATCTAATAAATAACATATATTTTAACAATTCTGTTGTGAAAAGAAGGGTATAATGACTTTTTAGGGTTTTGTTTGATTACCTTTTATTGTCCATATGATTTTTTGGGGTATTTTTTGTTGTTTACATTCCTCAGGCTATTCAATCATTTATTTTGTCATTAATTTTAAAATGGACCACCTTATAATATAGAGTGCTCATTTATTATCTTACATGAATAATTCACTAAATATTTATTTCTTTTTCATGTCTGGGTTGACATTTGATGACGATGGATCAAAATTCTTTATTAAGTCAAAATTTGGGTTAATATGATAATATTCCACCCTTCTTACAAAATTCAGGTTAGACTTGGACATAGGACACCTGTTATCAAGTCAGTTGATGTCCGATTCAATTTCTATATGATTAATATTTGTGATTGAAGTTAACTTTATTCTCACAAAATTAGTCTTAATTTTTGCAAAAAGTAAATGACTTTTTAGATAAATTATTGTTGGTTCTTTATATCCAGCTACCTTTTGTCCAACTAATGCTGTTCAGCTGAAAATTGAAGAATTTACTTTCTAAGAATTCTTGTTGCAGCTTACTTTGAAATATCAAACATTCTTTATTTGATGGCATAAACCTGATATTGTCTCCACTAATACTCAGCTGTGATAAAAGTATATGTTGGTTTAAATTAAGACAAAATAGAGCCAAAATATGTTCCAATGGAACAAATTTCATACAAGATTTTTACTGTATGGAAAATCTCACAGAAAGTTTTTTTTCTGGAAGGTTTTATGGAGCTAATTTCACAGTTAAATTTTTTTCTCTGGAACAAAGTTTTTGTTACAATGTGCATCAAAGACTTTCATTTAACTTTTATTGTTACAAATGATTTTAGTTTGAACTAAAATGTTTGGAAACAGGCATGGTTTTTAGTTGCAGAATTACTTCAGTTGAATGTCAGTGTTTTCTTAAAATTTATTCAGTGGTATAACTCATTTTTTAATGATGATATATTTTTTTCAGTGTTCTGTTACATGTGGATTAGGAGTAGCCAGACAGCCAATATATTGTCAATCTGTGAGGGGAGAAATTCTCAAAGATGACATTTGTGATCCATCTAGTAAACCTTATGGTGTGAAGGCATGCGACATGGGAGCATGTCCAACTACCACAACATCATCAACAACCACAAGCCCAACAACGACAACAACCACTTCTACAACTACTCCAACGACAACAATAACAACCACTACCTCTACACATGCTCCAGTATTTACTACATTGATCCCTGTCCAGTGGAAACATACAGAATGGTCTCCTGTAAGTTGCCGTTAATGGTATATAAAGACGACATACATATATAATTAACATACATGTGAAAGATTCATATCATGTTTATGGTTCATTAGAACTTTAAATTGTAACATAATAGTTTTTTTGAGAAAAAAAATCAAAAAAAAAAATTGAATCTTTCTCAGGGTGTTAAACTTTATAGATGTTAATTCCCAATATTTGAAGTTTTCTTGATAGATTCCTAATCTGAATGTCAAGTAATATGTGCATTTAGATGTAATGTATGGTAAGGTGGGAAGCTTCAAATGCTTTTCAGTAGAGTTGCCTTCCCTTTTAAAACAGTAAATATTGTATGAAGTTTTTATACTTTATACAAAATTATTCTTTAAGTAATCATGATGTATCAAAGGATATAATGAGTCAGCAAGCGTAGATGCACCCCATAAATCATAAAGAAGAAAACAATAATTACTTCTTAAAACCTTTTTCATATTGGTAACCACCTTGTAATAGATTCAGGATGTGAGGAAATTGGTAATTCCATATGTCAAGGCCACGTGTTTTCATGCACTGGATTAACACACATTTTAAAGTGCAATGTACATTAAAATGAGTTGAATGTATGCTGGTGAAGATAAACAGAATCTAGTATTCTGCCAAATTGAAAAATTTACAAATTTACAGAATTTGGCAGACTGAAAGTTGAAACATTTTTTGAATTATCAGTTTACCTCAGCAGAAGTCTTGATGCACTTGCCAAATGGGTGTCTTTAACTTTACAAATAAAGAATATTGTCACTAGCATCACTTTCATTTGATAAATAAGAAAGATGTTATGTTGATGACGACAATAGATATTTTGTTTTATCACAAGAGTTTACAATATGGATAATTGGAGAAAGTTTGTTATGTCTGGCAATTGTTTAACATTTTCCAGTTTCATATCTGTTACGTAAAGGATCTTTGTTTAATCTCGTAATTGTGTGTCATGGTAAGATGTTCTGGCTTACACTTTTGGTTTCTAATAATTCACACCTATCAATGGTTTTCACATTTTTGATCTATGAAATAGATTAATTATTAGTTCAACTGGTTTAAATGGCCATATAAACTATTGTTATTACTTGTGTCCTCATGGCTTGTTTCATGTTCTTGCATAGTGTTTGTTTTCTAGAACTTTTCCTTCAAACATCTCTCTCCTCTGAAGTCACCTTGCAGTTTAAAGTGAAGTGCAACATTCTGGTTTCAGTTCGAAAGTTTGATTTTCATTTATTTTTATTTGTAAGAGATAGCCAGTAGTCTACTGCTGAAATTATAGAAATCTATCTAGAAGTTATTTATTTGGTATAATGAAGGAGAATTTGATTTGTTACAGTGTTCAGCAACATGTGGTAAAGGTACCAGAAGTAGACTGGTTTACTGTCAGAATACTCAAGGCCAATCCAAACCAATATCTGCTTGTGAACATTTGATTGGACCACCCGCTACAGAACAATGTCTACTACGAAGGTGTGGAGTGTGGAGATCTGGTGACTGGGGAAAGGTAATAGTTACTTAAAAAAAAATATTGGACCACATATAGTATTCAGTGCCTATATAAAGTAATTTTTAATTGACCTTCACCTTGGTAGAAGACATGTAAATTCTCATGGTACCATTATCCTATGTGAAGAAGTTGTTAGACAAAAACAACATTTTATAACCACTTTTTTTGAATATTTTTGTGATGTTTTGCTAACAAGGCTGCTGTACTTTTATTGTCACATTATAGTTATATAGTATTTATGCACTAATGTATACATAGGGAACTTAAAATTTTCATACAGATTTTAACCTTGACTTACAGTGCAGACAGATTATTTTTTCAAGACAGAGATTAAAACAAGTGTATTCCTCACAGTCAGACATAGAACAAATATAGATGTTAAGGCCACAGAATTGTTTTCAACAAATGAAATCAACAACAAATAAATTCTTCAAATAAAAAAAAAACAAGTTTGTTGAAAAGTTATAATCAGCTTATTAGCCTTATCTGTCTACTATTGTGTCAGTAGTACTCAAAGCTTAGAGATAAACAGATAGAAAAGTGATGAAGATAATTGCTGAAGATGCTTTAAATTATCGGCTGTAGAGTTAGGAGGTTTTTTGGTGCATAAGATTAAAATCTCTCCCAGTCTGTATTGTCTGTCTGAGTTGTAAGGTAGTTCAAAAGACGTGGTGTATGTTTTGGTTTGTAAATCATACTGTGGTTTTGTACAGTGCAACCTGGAGAACATCAAAGGTATACAAATGCAACATATCAAAGAACTGGAGGGTGTTAATGATTAAAAAGATCAAATTAAAAGTCGAACAAAAGGAACCAAACAGGTGTATTGAAATATCAAAGTATTGGCAAAATACAGTTGGTGTGATCACAGCTAACTGCGAAAGTATGGAAATGTAGTATTTCTTCATGTTAAAATTGACTCTGTCCTTAATATTTTAACTCTTTCTTAGTTTTATATCACAGATATTATTTCAAGATTTTATTATACCCCCACTCCACAGGAGAGGGGGGTATACTGTTTTACCCTTGTGGTTCTGTGCATGTGTCCGTCCGTCCATCTGTCCGTAACAAAATTTTTCGTCACACTTTTCTCTGCAACTACTCATCACAGCCAATTGATATTTTGTTACAAGCCTTCTATAGGTACACCATATCATGGCCAGACATGGGATACACTTTTGGACCAAGATGACATTAACCTCCTGTTTGACGACTTCGTTTGTTTATCGACCTTATCGAAATTGGGGGTATCACTAGTGAGCAATTGCTCACAGTACATCTTGTTATTTGCAGTCTTGCCTTTATTCTCTACCATACAAAAACAATGTTAACTTATTAAAAGCCTTCTGTGATAATAAAGACTTTTTTTCTAGATTTACGGTAACTGTACAATTATGCTGACCGAGTTAACATTTTTAATTCCACCAGAAATAAATTGATATCTTTATGAGCCAGCATGTTCCATAAGGTGTGGCCATTATGTTAATCTCTTCAGATCATCCTAATCAGCAATATTTACCTGTTGCTCAGGAATAAAAAAATGATAAAAATAATTCATTTTAACCTCTAATCTTTTTGTTTCTAGGTCTGTATAATTTGTATTGATAATGCTGAGTTTTCTGGTATAGACAAAACAAACAGGAAAATAAAACATCATTATAAGAGAAAGCCTCAGGTTTTGTTTTGTACAAATAGCATGTCTCAAAAAGTTTGCTATTTTGTATTTCTAATGTGCAAACATGTGATGACTAAACTTAGGTCAGACCACCTGTTTTGTCCCAAAAATCCATCTGACTATTTAACTCCCACACTTCATATTTTTTTTAATAAACTTTTCCTTGAAAAAAGAAAAACAAAGGAAATTGCAAACTTATTACAAAGGAAAACACAAAAGCTATAGGTAAATTGTTGTACAATTTTTCCTTTGAGGTTTAATATCCATCACCATTATCAGCATCTGTGGTTACAAGGTCTGCTTTTGTACAAAATGACTTTTTATCCCCATTTTCAAGTAGAAATATAGAAGTATCTGTCATGTGAAGGGTGGGACTAGACTTGAAGTATGTTCATATCATAATAAAAGGAGACCACATATTAAAAGTCCAAGTTCAGTGTTAAAAATTTATCATTTTGTACTGCGTGCAATATAATGATAAAACGAATGTCATATCCCTCCAAAATTTTTCTCCTTAATGCCAAAAGGGACATCCATCTGTGGTAATACAATTTATATTTTTAAAATTTTTTACATACCTATGATTTAAAACATGTTGACAGAGGGAAAATAATTAGTAATTTGTAGTTCTAGGCCTTTATAAGAGGAGTAGGTGTTTTTTCAAAAGATATGTCCAAACAATGATAATTTATGAAAATACTGTCATGATGCATAAATCTGAATTGTATATAATTTAATGGATCCATATTAATGTCAATCCTTTCCAGTGGCAGTCCAAATTTCCGGACCTTCATCCCGGACGGCATCTATTACAGGACTTACCTATTGTATTCATTGTTAATTTGTTCTCGTCCTGAACATGCACTGGACGTTAAGCAGCCAACAATCAATCAATCAGTAAAAAATTGGTCAATGGTGATTTGTCAAATTCACTTATCAAACAATTTGTAAAATGATGGTTGTAATATAATTGGCCTTTGTTTTATGACTGAACTTCTGTAGAGTTAGGGTTTATGGTTAGGGATAAGGTAGGGTTACAGTTAGCTTACTGAAGGGTTAGGATTAGGGTTTGTTTAGAATACACATATACATGATGGGACCTGTAATGTAAATGAAGGCTGTAATTTCTGTGATACATAGGTATGCACTCTATCTGGTGAATGTATATTGTTGAAATATTACTGCCAAAAAACAGTATGTAAAGTAAAAAAACTAGAATGTCAAGTTCCATAGAATATAACAAGATGTATTGTTATTTTAGTGTACTAAAACTTGTGGACAGGGAGAAGAGATAAGACAGGTTGCTTGTTTTCTGCCTGGACGTCAAAGGGGTCAAATTTCAGATTGTGATCCTGACACAAAGCCTGAATCTATTAGAAAATGTCATCGCACTGATTGTCCTGTTAAGAGTTACAGTATTGGTGGTGGTGCTCATTGGAGAACTGGTCCATGGTCAGGGGTAAGTATCAAGTGATAGTGGTACTTACAATAATAATATTCTTTTATTGAGCAATATATTTATTGCTGAGTTTCAGCAATGTAATGTTACAATGCAGTGCAAAATTTACTATATAGCACTTTATTGGCATAGATTTTGGATTTTGCAAGAATTCTTTGTGTTATAGCCAAAAAAAGATTCTGTTTTTTTTTTCAATGAATTTTACTGCAGCTTGATTATTATCCATACTGATTCAAAATTAATTTCAAAAGAATAATTCTGAAACAATTAAATTATCATATAACTGTAGTAAATCTCGTTGCTGGAAATTATACAAGTTTTAAATTTAATTATATTCCTGTAATTATCATAGTCAGTTAATACATTTATGTCCTGATCAAAGGTAAAATCTGGTGAGATTTGTTAATGAGAACATAAAGTAAATAGCATATTATTGTTGTTTTGTGCCAGAATCATTATTTTATACCATCTATAATGAGATCTTGGTGTTTACCTGTCAGATCCAATATAAACGTGTGATAAGATTTTATGATTTAACTTTCAGTGCTCTTCCTCCTGTGAAAGTGGAATGCAGAGAAGACAAGTTGTTTGTCAAGATGAATTTGGTGTTAGTGATCGCTGTGACCAGAAAACAAGACCTGCTGAAGTTCAGTCCTGTAATACTGGATCATGTCCTGGCTGGAATACAGGAGATTGGTCAGAGGTAAGCACAGGAACAGACAGTAAATAACTAAAGACAATCAGTCGATGTCAGCTTCAAATATGCCGTCAGCACCTCAGTTTGTCATAAAGGCAGCTAGAAATTTTTATTATTGTAAAATAGTTCCATAGCAACCTAACCTGAGTATAGAAGAGGCAACTAAAAGATGTTTCATCATGTGGATAGAATGCCATGCTTCTTTGAATGGTCTGTAGTTGGTTTGTTGCAAGACTTAATTCCCTGAGGCCACTCAGTATGTTTCACTTTATAGTGGAGGTCTAAATTCTCAGGGTCTTAATGTTTCCTGTGTTGAATTGTCTTTGAACTAAACATTTAAGAAAGGTTGCCACTGTATGTAAAATACAATTCATTCATCACAAACTTCATTAAAAAACACATGTACTTGTATATAAAAATAGGTATTTTGACAGCAAAATATATTTTTTCTCTCTTTGGTCAATTTTTCCTGTTATTCCCTTTAAAATTCAAAATAGTACATTTTTCAGATTAAATATATAGCTTGAGTTCAAGAACTTAAAGTCATTTAAAGAGATGACTGCTGTTGTGTCCAAAATGACATAACATCCACTCCTGAGATTATTCAGTTTCAGTACAAGTATTAAAATGTTTTCAAATTCTAGATTTAAAGAATGTCAAAAACAAACTTATTTATAATTGAGTGACATAAATGGGCATATCAAATTGAAAAGATATTAATTTTTTTCCTTTCAGTGTTCCGTATCATGCGGACGTGATGGCATACAGACTCGTCGTGTTCTATGTCATTTACCCAATGGACATGTTTTATCTGATGGGCAGTGTAACATGACAGTTAGACCATCATATAAACAGTTGTGTAATAACGGACCGTGCAGTACTAAACGCAGATGGCACATCAATCAGTGGTCTTCGGTAAGATATAGATATTGGTATTATCGCTACTATCATTATTTACAGCAGAGAAGACGATACATTAGAAGAAAAGGAAGTCGTCGACGAAGATGGCAGTATTAGAAATTTTCTATTTTTTTCTCTACCTCTGAATAGAAGGTCACATCATTTTAGGGAAACTTTACTGTGTTAGAAATATTTTTTTTATGTATATTTTTCAATGTTGTTTGGTTTTCACGTACTAATGGAATAGTAATTGAAGTACATGATTGTGGAAAAGATGAATATTATTATCTTTTGTCCATCTGTATGTACAAATCAATGTATGTATACAGGATGAAGAGATCTACGGTAAATAACAATGGTTAGATCAGGTATAGCACTAAAAAGTCTCCTAGGTATATGATAACTTAAACCTTCATTTCATTTCTGGGTGAAGCCTATTTATATGTAATTGATTCATTTCTTATAAAATGAAAGTTATATATATCGAAGAATGACCCTTAGATCCCAGGCCAACTCTTACCTCAAGTTTAATTTTTTGTTTTTAGAACTGTTTGTTTGATATTTAATGCATTTGAGACATTTTAGCATCATTTCTGCTTTGGTGAAGAAGTCAAATTAATGGTTACTGAATCCACATATATAGTTTAGTTTCAGATTTGCTGAACATATTTAATTTTGAATAATTTAAATTTAAATAGTAAGTTACTGTATTTTTAAATGTATGAAAGTAGAAATGTTAAGAGATATATAATGACTGGTGATACTCCTTTAATGTATTAAAAGCATTTGGGAAAATACATTAATGTAATATCTCACACTTTTGGGATGACTGCCCTTGCTTCCAAAAATTCTTAAATTTGTGATAGATAAATGAAATCTCATCCCATGAAAATCCTCAAAATCTTTAAAATTCTTTGTTGATTTTAAAAATCTGAAGCTGAATTTGGAAGAAGTCAATCCTTTGACTAATTTTAACCATGATATGTATGAAAATAATTAAGTGTGTGTTTGTGTGTGTCTGAATGTTGTTAGTAGGAATCAGCAAGATATATTCTTGCTCATTGAAAGGAAGGTTAAATGTGTTGGTCTGCAGTTTAGTTTCTTAGGAGAAATATTTTATTGTTCCTGTGACAACTTATTTAAAGGACTATCTATCTCACCATAATATAGAGAATGCATTAGTTTTGTATTTATTTATTTGGCCTTTCTTTTCATGCATCAAGTTTTAGGTTAAAAGTGATAAGATATATAAAGTATATATACTGTGACTTTAAGATGAAGGACAATGATAATAGTGCTATTCCTTTGCTCGAACTTTTGTCACATACCCCCAAGTCCGGTAACTTCATTCGTCCGGTAAGTCTAATCCTTTCGTTGAAATAACGTTCAATGAACAGACTTGCAGGGGGAATGAAATTAATGGCCAGCATCATACATACAGGGATTTGGGAATTTTTGTCTTATCTATTACTTGACCAAAGGAAACATTGCATGTGAATAATTTGATTTACACATCAAAATTAATTTTGTCTTATTATTTATTGGAGAAGGTTATATAGTGTAATAATGGACATATATATCCTAATTTTAAAGAAATGATGATTTTAGCTGTGCTTGATTATCATGAATTTTATTATTTTATAATAGCGAACTATTGTCATAGTGATATATCAAGCTAATGTTTTGAATTAATCTTGCAGAACTGTAGTAATGATACCAGATTAATTCTATCATTCGTGTTAATATTTTATAGTACATTGCTATGATATACGGAATGACGTGAATATCGGATTTGTATATATTAATGTGACGTTATAAAACATGTACCAGTACGATAGGTACACTACAAAGGTCTGGCAAACTGACAACAGGTGTACTATAGTAACCTTGATCTGTTTAGTATTCAGTCGGAACTTTCCCTGTTGTTGTATGTACTAGCAGTTCGGTCAGTAACCATAAACAATTCAGGAAAAGATAATTAAATTTTGGTCTTCAGTCTTCATATTGTCACGTGTATATGTCAAGTTATACCTGTGTTACCTTCAGGTCATTTCACTCTGACTTAACAAAGAGAATATGTGAATGGGTACAGGGAAATTGGTAAGGTATGATGAAATATTAAGCAAAGGGTAATGATATACTAATAGTGCCTTATATTTGGATGCTTCAATAAAATAAGACATTTTTTGAAGGGGTTAATTAAATTAAATCTTAAAAATATTTGAAATTTTTGAAAAATTACAAACATTAAAAGCATTTATAGGGTATTGAACCTTAGTTTAAAGAATTTTGAATTACACAGACAGCTGTTTATTTAGTAAGTTTCCATTACTTAGCCAAAATATAAGTGCATATGTACTAATTCAACTGTTACATAAATGTACACATTGATCAGAACCTATAAAAGATTGAATGATATACCACAAGTTATTAAGTTAATGTTAACTGTTTGTTTGAAAACTTAATGAACATCTCATGTTCAAAGGTCTTCCATGTCATAAAAATTGAACAAAGATAATATGCTTGCTTCTGCCTTAACTCAGATGGTACTTATGACGTCACGAGAAAAATAAGGTTAATTCAACTCATATTTTTTTCATTGTTTATAAACAAACCATGTCAGTTGCATATTTCAAATAATATAAAGATTTCTTATAACCTTGATTTTAACTTTCATCTTACCAGAGGATGTCTTAAGTAACAAAAATTGATTTTACAGAAAACCTTGTACTTGTCTTTTATTTGTTTTTGATGGATTTATAAATCATTAACAGAAAAATTCATTAGCCCAATTTCTTTGATAACCTGTTTTTTTTTTTTCAATATGTTGCAATTCTGGAATTATGAAACTGATCTGTTACTTAATAAAGGGTTTTGAAGTTGTTGCTAAAAGTTTGAGTAGAAACAATGATGTCTGATGTTCAACAGTTTATGAAAATTGTTATTAATTTTTTACACCTTTGTAATAATTGGTAATCTGCAGTGGAATCTGGGATCTGAAGATGCTGTAAGATTTTACATTTTAGACAGTCAGATGGCTTAACAGGTGCTTCCCATCCTAAAGTCTTTTGGCATCTTTATGTTGTGGTATTTGAATTGTAAACAGTCGATGAAAAAACATTACACAAACATCTATACAGAAATCTATACAGAAATAGTATAATTCTTTTATTATACAGCTGTAGAAATTATTGTTGTGGATGAAAGATGGAAGTAAAGTTAGCATTGACACACAAGTTATATTTGGGAAGAATGTAGAATAATTTATTTTTTTTTTGACAATCTGCAAAAATCTTTTCTCATAATTTTTCTCTGTGGGGTTACTTTTTAAAGAATTTTAAATAAATTAACAATTTTGGTGGGTGTTTGGTTTTGTTTGCAGTTTCAATCACTTGATGACTGCACCATCAATAAACTTTTCATTTTTTTATTTCTTTGCATCAGAGATCTTTTTGCAGATTTGGACTTATGAATTAACTTAATTATAAAGTTCTTTTTTGGCCCCCTAAGGCCTTCATTTACTTCAGGGAACCCACTCCTTTAGGGTTTAGGTTTAGGTTTGGGTATAAGTTTAGGGTTATGTTAGGGTGAGGGTTAAGGTAAGTTTCAGGGTTAGGGTTATTGTTAGGTTTTGGAAGGGTTAGGGTTAGTAGAGAATACCCAAATGTGGTAAATGAAGGCCAATTTTATTGAGAGTTTCCCAGGTATTTCCTTTTGAAATTTGTGTTCAGGGTGACTATCCTTAAAGAAATCTTCTTAAAGAAAATTTTAAGATATACAGTTTCTCCAGCAACAAATATACATTTGTGATTTAAATTTCAGTAATTGTTGAGAATGATCCCATGAATATTTTATAATGATTATTGTTTTCTGTTTTGTATTTTGATTTAATGAATATATTTTGCCACTTGCCAATTTTTAGGCCCCTACCCCTAACTCTTTTGTGGTCCCAAGATGGTTGTGTATCTGTTTTTTAAGTAATTGGTTAAGGTCAACGTCAAAGAAGTTTGTTTTCAGTGTTATTTGAGTTAAATATCTTGTCCCAAAAGAACAATATATTATCGAATGTGAAATATCAAAATAGTATATGTTGCAATTTTATCATCGAAACAATAGCATGATATGGTTCGATGGTGTTTTTTTAGCTGCTTTTCATAGTTTCTATCAGATATTTATTCAGCTATGTATTCAGTATTGTAACCAGTTATTTGTGGAAATTTTACATATATTAATCCCAGTGATCAATTTGATGATAGTAGTAGATGTAATATTTTTATAAATTTATGTATGATTTGAAAATTTTAATTTATTTGTAATTAAAATATGATATTTCTGTATTTGCTTGATAATAGTGCTATTACTCGTTTATCATTAACAAAATATTGGCAGGAAGATCTAATATCAGACAAAAGATATCTCATACCTCAGTCACACGTGCCTCTTACTAAGGTTGGATGTGGTATTAAATTTACTAAAATCAAAGTGCAAATCTTAGATTCATTAAATTTCTTTAAAGAAAAATGGACTCTTTGACCTAAACTCTAAAGCATTAAAGCAGCATATTTTATACTGTATTGAGCAATAGCTGTTATATTTATGGATTTAAATTTGGCAGTATAATAGAGATTTCTGTGATGTATATATATCTGTGATTACTTGTCTACAAATCACCCTTTACATCTGTTTCAGATCCTACTTGTTTTAAATTCACATGGTAAAGTGGTTGCCAAGTTTCTGGCTTCTGCTTTACCATGTGAATGTTTTTTTAAAAATTCAATTTGATGACCTTTGAACCAATTTATTTGAATTGTTAATTTTCATCAATACAATGCAATATGACAACTTTTGGACCATTTGATTGGTAGTTTTGTTGCAGAGTTGTGTCAGGGTGTGCTTGATTGGAGGTTCAGAATGTATTGGGAGGTTATGTGTATTTAATTGATTGGTTCTTTAAGTTAAATTGTGTGAATTATGAACTTTAAGATAAGGCCTATTGATATCTTGTTAAATCAGACCCCCTACAGTATTTTTTTTAAGCTGTATCTTAAGTTTTATGAATTAGATGATGTGTAGAAGCATTTATATAATGAACTCTTTAATTTAACCCAGATACTATGGTTTATGTTATTTTTTTTTTCATTGTTTTAGTTTTGAACTTTAATGGTATACATCAGTTAATTTTAATTTAGGAATGTCAGAAAGGTGTGAAATTCCATTTTGTTGAAACATTTAATTTGTTAGAGAAAATTAGAATTTACATTTTTCAAATTTTCAATTTTAAGATGATGGATTCCTCATGTTTTGTTTCTGTCTTCATCTGTGCAGTGTTTTGCATTAAGAATGTCTATTCATTGCATTAACCTGCTAAATGTCCCAACCATGTACAGATTGCTGTTAAAGTATAGTACTCGTAGCAATGCATTTATATCATTGAATTTACATATCAAATATTTTAATATATCTCATCAAAAATCTCCATTTCAGTGACTTGATTGCATGGCCCCGATTAAGATTGGTTAAAGTTCAAAACTCACATTTGAAATAGTTATTAATATGAAACTGAAATAGAATTTGAACTTCATACTGTATTGAGCAAAAGCTGAATTACTCTAGGGCCATTCAGGACTTGCAGCATGGTGTTGTTTTCCATTATGATCTCTGGATGTTTGTTTGGTTATATACTTGTGATTTTGTGCTTTCTTTGTGACTTCACTCCGTGTCTGTTTTTCCTCACATATCTCAGTTTCTGCAGGAGAACAGTATTCTCTGAAACTTTATTTTAGTTATCAGTATTACACTAACATAAAGTCAAGTTATCAGTATTACAGTAACATAAAGTCAAGTTATCAGTATTACACTAACATAAAGTCAAGTTATCAGTATTACAGTAACATAAAGTCAATTTATCAGTATTACACTAACATAAAGTCAAGTTATCAGTATTACAGTAACATAAAGTCAAGTTATCAGTATTACAGTAACATAAAGTCAAGTTATCAGTATTACAGTAACATAAAGTCAAGTTAGAAGCAGTTGTAATGTAGTACAGTATATTTCTTTGCCCGGACTAATATAAAAGGACTGCCATTTGCAAAATTCTTAGTTTGCCATAGGTATAGTGATTTATATGGGGGTAGTATTTTATACCTACTGATCCAATATCCTGTCAGCACTTAAACTGTTACTGTGCTTATAACAAGGTTTGTTTCAATTTGACCTTAGGCAAAAAGCATTGCCAGTTTCCTTCCCAGAGGTCTTAATCACAAAAAAAAATTTTGAATCTGATTTTGAAGTGGAATAATTATTTGTTGGAGGGTTGATGGAAGTTCATTTATTTTGTCAAGACTAGTAAAATGGCTACCACAGACAATACTTGCTAATGATTTTGTGAATTTAAAGAATCAAATACATGTATATTTTAGCCAATTGATAAATGAAGTGATACATTGTTGGGAGAATCTGTATGTATTTGTTATGTTCTGGTTCCTCCTAATTCTGATCAGAAATATCTAAATTGGCAAAACATGCCTTTTTATGTTCTGTTTTCATTTGGTTGAATTTGCAGATACAATTTACTGACATTTCTGCAATATAGAGCCTGTTAACGACTAAATGATAAGGAAGTGCAATAGTGATGCAATTAAATGTGCACATATTGCAGTTTTGGTTGAACAGCTGTCTGCACTATCGATCTGCTTTACATAGACAGGTTGTTTCACTTCATTATTTTAATTGGTAATTATCTACTCTAATTGAATGTCTTTGAATTACCACACACAATATATTATGTTTCATGATAAAGTTGAGGGTTGGGGTATACTTTTCGTCAAATTTGCACTCCCAATAATATTTTCCATTATAGTTTTAAAGTAAATAAAGGGCCTTTAAAAGTTATAGATATCCAACTCCCCCAAAATTAATGTCTGACATTGTCTTAACCAAATTAATTCCAAGTTATTTACAGAACGAGATTTGAAACAAAATAACAATGGTACTGTTTAAATGTAATATGTACAGATGAATAAAAAAACCTGCACTTTTTTCATGCTCTATATAAATACTGTGGATTCATTAGTATTCGTTGTATACCAATTTTCGTGGTTTTCGTGGGTCCCAGTAAACCATGAATTTAAATATCCAATGAAAAATAATATTTTTACTTTAGTTAAAAGGCACTGAAGTTTGAAACCACAGAGTTGTGAACTAGTGCGTTTTTACAGCATGTACTTGAATACTGACATGATGAGTTAGCTATATCCACAGAGGATACAGTGTTTCATGTAATTTTGTCTTTGGTAACATATAAACGCTCAAACAATTTTCTTTAAAAAGATTTTGACTGTGTAAATTGTCACAGAATTCACTTCCGGTTTTTTATTTATTCAAACATTCAAGAAAAATCTTAATCCTAAGTAGACCTAAAGAATACAGACTTTCTCATAAATTACAGTAAAAACATCTTGTCAAAAGATAATAAAGCAGAAATTATTGATCGTAATCAGATTAAAAATATGTATGTATATGCCCCAATTTATTTGGTGACAAGTGATTGCAATTTTGTCAATATATATTTCACACCTGTTTAACCTAATAAGTAAATAATTTCTGATTTTGTTAATCTTGTTAAATTCGTAACAAGCTTTAATTGTTCCATTACAAATTTAACTATTTGTTAGACTTTTTTTTAATAAGCGCTTTAAATCAGTACTTTACTGTACAATATCAAGTCTGATCGGCATGTTTTGTCGCAATATTTTCATGATATCTGATGTGCCAAGCGACGAATTTCAGTATTTCAACAACTTTTTATATTTTTTTTCTAAGCCAGCAATCCATGAATTTAGGTATCCCACAAAATACCTTTTTTCTCTATCCACGAAAATAAATGAATCCACAGTATACAGCTATAGAAGAGTATCTTTAAAGAAAGAATTTATTCTGATACTTCTCATACACAATTTTGGAGATAGTTGTATGGTCCTTACATATGTATATATGTAGAATGATAGTTGTATGGTCCTTACATATGTATATATGTAGAATAGAGGATATCAACATTTACCCCTTGGCATGCGGGTCAAAGATAACATTACCTTTTGCTTTCTTTAAATCTAATGTTATCTGAAATGTTGATACAGATTAATTTGAATTTTATAGAAAAAAGAAATTTTTGGAGATAAAAATGAACTGAAAATTAGCAACACGCGGCAGAGTAGATATTGATTATCTAAGCATCTGTATTAACTGTGTGTCAAGTTGAACTTAAACTGATTTTTTTGGATTTCATCAGTGTAAGGAATTTGTGTTATCTGATTTATGGTAGATTTGAGTAAAAAATTGTAAGGTGTGTTCTTAGCTCATAGTAAGGTGCGTTTGATTCAGAACTTACTTGTAGGTTGATGATCCTGGTTTTGTACTATAGCTTTCTCCATTAATAAAAACTCCACCACAATATAACCATCTGCACTGAAAGTGGCATAAAACCCCAATTATCTGAACTTTGGCCAGGGACCAGTACTTGAATAAATAACATCTCAAAATATTTTAGATGACAACTTTTTGTTGACTTTCATTGTAAAAGGTGAAAACATTAAAATGGATGAATTTGGCCACTGTTCTCAGTTTTGATTGTAATCCTTGCATTTGACTGATTAAATTTTTATATTAAAAACAATAATAGTTAAAAGTTGAACTTTTAAGTATTTTGAAGTCTACACTCTGGGTAAGATTTATTGTAGGAAATATTTAATAGTTAGATGATTAAGGTTTTTGCTCATTATGTAAGGTAGTGCATATCTCATTAAAGTGCAATAGCCTAATCGTAGTCTGTATTTAACAGATCATGAGCAAGTCTTTCTAAGTGGAACTTCTTCCGTCTCTGTGCTCTTCCCTAAGTCCATCTGTTGATTCTGTGGTATGAAACATTAGTTTGTTTGTGGTATATATATTTTCGTGTCTTCTTGTTTGAACGTAATATTGTACCAAAATAATATTTGATGCATTCATTCTGTATCATGAAAAGTTGGGATTGGTCATTCTTTTTTTTCATTTTTAAAGTAAAAAATAAGTCTGGAAAGTGGCAGTCAAAATTGTACTTAATGTTTCCTGCAACAGTCAGTTCAAACAAAATTAATTCCATTATATTGTAAAGTATTGAAAAGAGGAAGGGACAAAAAATGTTTGTATCTTCAAAGATTTGTTTTTTGTTTATAGATTAAAATTTCTAAATGCCACATAACGAATGACAGTTCTAACATGAATTATATTAAAAAATTGACATGGAAGTGTTTACTGGGGTACTTTTCAATATTAAAACCTCTTGCATTCCTGGAGTACATTTTCCCCTGAGATTGCAGTATTTGAAACCAATAATTTCTATGAAGAACATTGTTTCATTGTGCCCTTATGGCCAGCTGTATAAAGTCTTACCATTCCAAAGATAACAAGACCGTTAGTTTTGTCCAGTCTAATCACTCTATAACTGACCATTGTATCATTAGTAACAACATTAATTGTCGGCCCCTGGACACTATACCATAGGGAATGGAATCTCATCATAAATATTGACCTTCTATTTGATGCTATCATTGATAACTACAGTTTAATGAAGATATGTTTCAAAGGGAGAGAACTGATAACTGTCAATGGTTCAGATAATATGTTTGTTGTATGATAGAGAGGACAAGAATACCTGTTAAGTTGTTGTGTGTTTGTTTTCTTTTTGGTCATCATACATTGTCAGAAATAAGATAAATTAGACTGATAATTTATCACTCAACAGTTTATTATCCATTTATATTCTTGAGATCTCTATTGATATTGTTCAGATTTGCTGTTGAACTTCCTGTACATGTATTGCAGATTTTAGCTTTAAAATTTAGTAAAGTTTCATTTGAAAGTTGCTGAATTTCTTTTTCTTCTTACCCTGAGAACCAGTCCAATGTCTTGTATCTTTGAAAATTTTAATATTGTTTGAACTTTCTGGTAAAAAGAAACCACAAAATTTTGGGTCCTATTTAGAAATTTTATTTCATTTCTCCATACACCCAAATTTCTGTTCATTTAAAAGTCCTGAGAACTCAGACTAATTTTGGAAGTTGCATAGGTGTTTAAGCAAGTAAGTTCAACTGTAGTTTACTGACATCATTAAATATTTAATTCTAGCTTGATATATTCATTGAGTCCATTTTTTAAAGACAATAAAAATTAAGTCTAAAGGAAAAATGTTGAAATCTTGAATTTTTGAGAATTTCTTATAAAACATAGCATAGATGGGTAGTTTCCTGTTTTGAGCAATGTCATTAATATAAGCAGATTTGTGGATTATAATATTATGTCATGTGACTTCTATTTTAAAGCAGGTTTGTTATTTTATGTTTAAAATTTCAGTGTTCAGTAACATGTGGAAGAGGACACCAACAAAGGGAGATTACCTGTGTAGATGAAGAAGGAAATCACCATCCCGACAGCGAATGTCATGGAAGAAAACCAAGAGAGACACAGCAATGTCATATGGGAAGATGTCCACGCTGGTATGGAGATAAATGGAGCAAGGTAAATTTTTAATTCTTATTTCTCAAATTTGATTACTATTGACAGAGAACATTTGCATTATGACACTCAGTAACATATGTTCTGAAAAGAAATATGGATTCTTTCAACTAGTTTTGTTCTATAGTTGAGTAAAAAGTTTGTGCATACAGTTCTTCTTTCTATATTGTAATGGTGATTGTTTATGTAAAACAATTTTTCACAGTTAATGTGAAAAAACTGATTTCAACAATGTGGAAAAGTTTGTTTTTTAAAAGTAATTTTAATTTTAGGAGTTTTCAAGATGGTATCCACAAGTTTGTAAAGTTTTTTGTTTATTTATAGTGTTCTGTAACTTGTGGAGAAGGTATAAAAGTGAGAAACATAACTTGTAAAGTGAAAGGTTACAAAACAGTTGACCCCCAGTTGTGTGAAGGGAAGAAAGTACCAAGAACTGTTAGACCTTGCCAGAGAAGGACTTGCTCTAACTACTACTGGAAGACAGAACAATGGTCACAGGTATATGAATATCAAATATTCTTCTTGAATAAATTCCTTTATGTATAAAATATAATCACAGCAAAATAATGTGATGTTGTGACCTTGTTTTACAAGAGGAAGTTGAATTTAAAGGACTGCCATGATAATTATTGAAAAATGCAGTATCTTATTAAAGGCATGACTTTTCTTTAACAAGATTATCGGTTGATAAAATGGTTACTAGTTTGCACAGGAAGGAAAATAAGTTTGCTGTTTCTCAGACAGCTTCTTGTTTGTAATGAAAAATATTTTAATTTCTGTAGTATTTGGAAAATACAAAAGTTGGTTTATATATTGATCACTATTTGAATTTGAAGCCTGCATGTGTCCTAATTTAGGGATTACTAGTTTTCTCAACTCATTACTTCATTTTCTAATGCCAAAGAAAAAATATTTCCCTAATATAAAGCCAAAATGCTATTTAGAGTGGCAAAAAATACCTGAAAAACCATCAAATTCAAAGTGGATTTTGTTTTGGGACATTACATAAGTCTGTTTTTCAGTTTAAAGGTTCCTTACCCTAACACTTATATAAACAGGCCTAAATTAACTCTGAATATTCACTACTAGTCAGCATTATGTATCATGTGTGATTCTCATAACCAAATATTGGACTTTGGTTTACTTTAACTTTGGTATGTATAACATAAGCAATTATGCTGATCAGCAAGATTTTCAATGTTCTTTGATAAGAGAGTTACAAAGTACATATAAAATTCCAACCGTTGTACGTATTGAGGTTGTGATGTTTCTTCGTTCCACCCAGAATTCAAGTCATACTACTTACTTTCAAAAGACTTGGTTTAAAGGGCATCAGCCCACTTCTCATCTCTGACGTATAGATAAATTCCTTTTACAAAACAATATATCAGTAGTCAAGACCTGCTATTAACCTAACAATTCATCTTGACCTTCTTATCATAATATTTGATAAATTTTAAAATTGAGCACTGTATTCATTTATCATTCTAGCATTAGGCTATATTTCATTCATCTGTATCAGAGTACCACCTAATGCAAATAATGATCAGGTAGAGAGAAATTCTCTGTTTTCTCCGTGTGCCTATTTTAGTATTAGATTCTATAAATTTATAAAGATGGGTAAATAATAACTCCTAGGTATGACTTTGGTGTAAGAAAAACCTGCATTCTTTACTAACAGTTCAATAGTTTCAGATGTGCAGTGAAAGAAATTTGTGTATGATATACTGCAAATTCATTTTGTTTTGTTCAGAACCTATTTTAGCAGTTTTTTTTTTTGGTAGAACAAAAAACCACAAATTGAAGTATTCAATGAAAAGTGAATTTATTAATGTGTTATGAGGAGAAAACAGCAGATTAATAAATTTGGTATCCTTATATCATAATTTTTTTTACCAAATTACAAGAAAAAATGTATATACCACTGAATTCCTGGTTCTACCTGTATCACTAATGCAGGCAAATTCTAAAATGGTTTAAATTCTTGTACATGAAATAGCAGAATGTTATCAATTTAAATGTGTACAGTCTACTTTATTCAAATATTAAGTAAAAGTATGTTTCACTCTTAATCTATTAATGCAGTTTAAAACATATCACTTCAATTAGTTATCTATAGTTATTGAAGATAATCTCTTTCTTTAGCCAGTAAGAGCATGTATAACTTTATCTAGTACATATGTTTGGAGTGTGCCACCCAAGTCATTATTACACCATTTATACAAAAATCTATCACTTAAATTGGTTACTGTGTCAGTAGTTAATAAAAACTTGGCATAAAAAAGTCAGTGTGCCAAGCAAGTGTCCATCAGACGTATGTCCTAAATCAACCTGAAATCGGCAAGATAATAATGTAGTAAAATTATTGAATTCTGACAGTGAAAATTGTGGGTAAAGAATAAACCCTAGTAATTTGCCTTTAATTTAGATAGGTTGTAATGACAGCCTTTCAGAATCGTATACATAAAGTTTATGTAACTTCAGTATTAATTTTGACAACATTAGGTGGGTTGTTTATGAGCGAAATATAAACACAAAGATATTAGGTTTACAAACATTGAAATTCCTTGGGCTTTTTATGTAGGTAATAAACTAAATGTGTGGTGAAAAGTCAGGATATGATATGTTTCATATTTTTTGTTATCTGTTCCTATGTAGAAATCTGTGACAGTATAATTAAAATCCATATGTAATAATGACATGTCTGAGAAAAGTCTGGTCCAGTGTTTATTACACTTTATGAAAAAAATTATCATGGTATAAATCTATTATGTTAAAATATACATTTTCAAAATTTTCATTTGTTATAACTCTGTGATTACTTTGTAGACGATAGGTTTTAAATCAAGTTGACAGATTAGAGAAATATTTAATATATAAGTCCCACACTCTCCGTAGACCATAAGATACATTCCATGTTTTGGATGAAACAGATTAGATATGTGTATTTTGTCAGAGAATTGTCTTAAATGGATTTAATGGTCATTGTATTATGGAGATAGAAATATTCTTTGATAGAATTTTTTGTTACTGGTTTGGTCGGATATGAAAATATCCATTACATCATCAAGTCTTAACCTATTAAAGCAAATGCAATATTTATGGCATAAATATCATATATTTTATGGTTTGTTAGAAACCAAAGAATCCTTAGTCAAATAGCATCCCCTTATTAACATTTTTGTTTGCAGTGTTCACAAACCTGTGGTTTTGGTATGAAGACAAGGAGAGTGAAGTGTCTTAGACGTGATGGGTATCATGTTCCTGATGGCCATTGTGATAATAATGAAAAACCCAAAGTCAGAAGACGATGTAGTGAATTCCCATGTCCTTATTTCTGGAACACTTCACCTTGGACGGCTGTAAGTTGGGTTATACTGTTGAAATTTGTTATTCTGGTGTAAGGGAGATAAATCCAATTGAGTTGGAATTTTTTTTTTGACAGTAGAAGAGAAATATTTTGTTTATGAATATATTGAATTCTCAGTTATATATACTAAAACTAGAATACTGTCTGTCGGCACCAAAGTTATTCCTGCAGTCAAATTTTTACCTGAATCATGGTATGCTAATATATTAAAATATTATCTGCAGGAAGGACATTTAATATTTGATGATCACATAAGAGTGAAGTTTTTGCAGCCAAAACATTCATTGATTTTAAAAAGTCTATGTAAAAGCTATTGCGGTTTAGAGGCCATTTATCAAAGTAGAATCTTCCTGGAAGCATTAGGAGCAAATTCATTTATTTTTTAATTGACTACCTTTTATCAAAATGAGATTTATAAATCCTGTTTTACATTGTAGTGTGACAAAACTTGTGGAGAAGGTGCACAACAGAGACAGGTTGTATGTCAGGCAGTTACAAAAGAGGGATGGATTTTACCAGGAGAAGTACCTTATGGATGTAGAAAGGAAGAGCAGCCACTTCGTGTCAGAAAATGTAAATTAGGAGATTGTGGTAGTTACCGCTGGGTTGTTGGAGCATGGGGCAAGGTAAATTAGAGGCTTATACTTATCCACAAAATTCAATATAATTTTTACGGCAATATTTATGTAATCTTATTTGGATGATTTAAAATTTTTGGAAAATACTTTATAATGAGCAACCATTATGTTTTATAAAATTATAATTTATCAGTGTGATAATATTATTGTCATTTAATTAAGTGTACATATGTCCATATTTTTGTTATAGAATTATTAGTATTATCATTATCCTCTTCATTGTAAGTATTATATATTATCTAAAAGGGAGATAATTTAAATGATATAGTGCTTTATAGTTTTAGACTAGTAATTATGCTGTAACTATTATCCATGGCTAAAAAACAAACAAAGTCTTATATAGGATGTTGCTACAAGTAATTAAGCATTAGGATATAAAAAAAATCAGTGATGCACATAATTTGATAAGAATTAAGCTAAATATTTTGGAAATGGTTACACTGTCAGCCATGTCATCAGAGTACAGAAATCGCTAGTAATAGTAGTTTGGGTCTTTATCTCAATAAGTCCAAAAATAAATGATAAAATGATTTTATTTGCATTTGAAAAAAATATTTTTGTTATTGTAAAAATGATTATACTTCATTTTTCATTCCCATTAAAAACATACCTTAAGCTTAGGTACTTAGTTTGGCAAGCAAGAGCTTCAGTACTGGTGTTTGTACATTTCTGCTAAATGATGTTTAAATATGTGTAGGAAGGTATATGTTGGTACCATTTTCAACATTGATTTTGTCAATTACATTATAATGTTATTTAAAACTGGAATTTTTAGTTTACTTTAAAATGTAATGTAAAAAGTATTGACCAAAATGTACCACCTGATTTTTAGATCTGTATTGAAAGGATGTTTACACAAAACATAAGATGTTTCTTTTTATAGATAATTCATGTTTCAGTATCAGATCATTGACCATCCTGTTTAACAATCCTCTGGGTTATGTAACTGGTAATTATAGCCTGTTTACACATTAATATAGGATGCTTCTGTTTTAAGAATATGCCTGCTATAATTAGAATACAATGCATGTCATCATGCCAAATCATTAATGAACAACAATACATGTTTTCTGTCACTACAGTGTTCATCTCGATGTGGGTGGGGAAAAGAAATGAGATTGGTGATATGTGTTGATAAACAAGGTCGACGGAGGTCCAGAAGAAGATGTCGTAAAGATTTGAGACCAGATGCTCATCAAAATTGTTATAGTGGTCCTTGTATGTACTTTATTTCTTATGGCTGGTAAATTTTCCTGTTCAGTGAGAGGTTAAGTGAAACAGGTCACACTTTGCCATGATATTGAATATGATAAAGCTATTTTTCTTTGAGTTATTGTTTGGCATAAAAAAATATTAAATTAAAAATATTAGAATAAAGAAATATTGTTTTTAACAGAATGTTTATATAAAATCAAACCATATGTAGTCCTACTTGTTGTTTCAACTGTTTGTCGGAATTGCAATGCTCTTTTTACTTACAGTGAGATATCCGAACTTTTTTTTATGTGATCTACAGACTATCTTGTTTTAATATTGAAGACACTGTTCTTAAGATTAGGACTTGTTTTGTAGGCTATGCAAAGTCATGTTTAGAACTAAAACAAAGAACTTCTATTAGACACGATGATATGTACAGTATATTGGTTAAAGGAAGAATTCTACAGGTAAGAGACGGAAAGGAAAGTCTTTTATCTCAAACTTCATTTTTAGCAGGGGGCCTCGGTGGCCGAGTGGTCTAGGTAGTTCGTCATGACTACTAAAGATCACTAGCCTGTCAATGCTGAGGTTGTGAGTTCGAATCTCACCAGTGGCGGGGTGTGTTCGACTCCAATCTTAATTGACAAGGATTGCCAATTTTCCTACCGAAGGTCGGTGGTTTTCTCCAGGTACCCCAGTTTCCTCCACCAATAAAAACTGGCCGCCGCGAAATAGCCAAATGTGCTGAAAAAGGCGTGTAACCCCAACTAAACAAACAGACATTTTTAGCAGTCCTAAGAATTAAGATAATGATTATGTTTTTTGCAGTCCAGTCTATTTGAAAATAGATTCAACTGTTGTATACATTTATTTTGACCAAAGAGGCATATATATTTTAAATGTAGCAAGCGTATAGCACTGTTAGTACAATTTTATTCCAAAAGAGTATTAATTTGCACAAAACACCCATAAAAAAACAACATTGGAACACAAAAACAAGTGAAATAAAAATTTCCAAAATATCGCCTAGCCTATACTGTACATAGATGTTACAGTATTGAAAGAAAGATAACTCTTGCTAACTATACAACATTGGAGGTGATGTTCAATGCTGGTACATTTTATAGTTAAATTACACAGGTCAGATGATTTATTTGGTATAAAATCATTCTGTTAAAAAGCATTACAGTAGTAAAATGATAATTACTGTTGTAGGTTTATTGTAAGAACATGAAGAAGAGCCATCCTATAGAGTACATTACATTACCTGCTGGAGGGAGGGATAATTATGCTGAAATTTATGATATGAGGTATTGGCTGTTCATTTTTGATTGTCACTTTGCTATGATTATAAAATAATATGCTTTTCTAAAGATAAAAGAAAAGAAGAGAACGGTATTTTCTTCAAAGTGATGTAGAAGAATTTTCTGAAGTGTACAGAAAGCATAATCTCAAATCAGTAGTTTGTGTAAACTTATTTCATTTCATTTTTTCTATGCCATTGCCCGCAAATAAGTCTGAAACAATGAAAGGATTTTTATGTGTCTGGTTCAGTAGACTTTAAGTGAAGCATACTGCAATATAAGAAGATTGTTTTTACTGTCAGATCTGTTATGGTTTGTAGACCTCTGATGTTATTAGTTTGTTTTAAAAACGGGGATGTACACTTTTGGAAGGAAATGTAAAAGATTTCTAAGACTATGTGCAGTTATAAACAAAATGAGGATGTAAAAATATAATTTTCAGGTTAAAGAGACAGAGATCATGTCCAAATAATGGGACAAGGTTAGATAAGGACAGTAACAAGTTAAGAACCTCACCTTTCAGACTGGCAGGCTACACATCATATACCAAAATTAGACTAGATCTCAAAACAATGAAAGTTAATAGTAAGTTAAGCTCAGTACCATAAATATTTTAATTTCAAGGAAAAGTTTTTAATATTTACCAAAAAACAAAAAACAACATAACTAATGCTTGCAAACTTTGATATAAGAATAATATAAGTTAATAATCATACGGGTAAGAGGATTCAAAGCACATTCAGCATTATCAAATGAATGAGCAGTCTATATTTTCATATATAGAGTCATGAAAAATTTTTTTAAAACTTTTTTAAATTGATTACAGCTTATTTCTTCAATTAGCACCATGCCATTTGATAAGTACTTATTGATTCTACCTGCTTTATGGTACAACTGTATTAGAAACGGACACTCTATGCAAAAGTCAACAAATATATCATATGTTACAATTTATATTGTAAGGAAATTATGTTATTGTTTGTATTTACATGAGAAATAATTTTTTTTTATATAATTTATATGACAGGGGATGAATTTTTCATAATATAAAATTTATATTACAGGAGGAAGTAGTTATAATGTTCCAATAAATAATGCAGGGAACAAAAATAATTTATGTTCCAAAGGACAAATGTATCTGATGTTCCATTTATATTACAAGGAAAAAATATATCATATGTTACAATTTACATTACAGCTACAGATACATCATTTGCTACGTCCCACAGTGGAAAATACATTCCTTTTGGTTCTGCTGGTGACTGTTATAGTTCCTTAAAACACTGCCCGCAGGTAAGTACGTACTACATAGGTATACAGTGTTGTAAAGTTTTAGACACCTGGATATAACAGGTCCTGAAATGTTACATTGACTGAAATTTTGACGTCACTGTAATATGTACTTTTAACTTGCAAATATTTATATCCATTTCATATCACTAATTGCATCATTAATGTTTTATATTTTAATCAGTAATTCAGTATCAACCTACTCGGTACTAATTTATCAATTTTTATTGGACTGGATTTTGTTCCTTCACTATTATTTGTTCTATTACAGGGTCGATTTAGTATCAATCTGTCTAGTACTGGTTTACTAATATCTAAAAATACTACTTGGAAGTCTTGGGGGAAACATACCTCAAAAACTATAGAAATACTCAATGTAAGTAAAACAATAATTTATTTCAAGAGTACATATCCTCTTTTACTTTTAATTGGAACTCCATATAGATATAAATATATTATGTTCAATCTTAATTTTTAAGAAACATTTGTAGAATTTAAAAGTTTTGCTCTCACAGTTATCTATCCAACTTGATTAAATTCTGCTATATTAGAAAATTATGAAGATGCATTACTTGTGTATAAATATTTTTTTATTCAAGACCAGAGAATGATTTGAAAAGAGGAAAAAATATTGATTATATACACATACCTGGTACTGTTTTATAAAATCAATTAACAAAAACATTTCCATCTTTCTCATTGGAAAGATTGTTTATTTTAAGTCAAAATATTAATAAAGTTAGGTACAATTCAATGTTTAACCATCAGAGGGGCAGACACAATTTTATATTATCTACTGACTTTTGTTGTGTTTAACAGGATAGAGAAGTTGTACAAGGAGTCTGTGGTGGACATTGTGGTACCTGTTCCCCAGATATAGACACTGGTCTTCAGTTAGATGTACGACATTGATGATAAAGGTCAGAGTCATAGTCATAGAACTGGACTAAGTGTAACATTTTTAACATTGGACACTGGAAGAATTTTTTACATATCTTATCTAGTAGAACAATTCCTTACAGATCTTATCTAGAAGGGCTTTGTCGGTTGTGGGCACCTAAAATCCAGGTGAGCGATTCAGGCTCCATGGAGCCTCTGGTTCTATATCTGGCCAAATGGGTAAGTTTCCTGCCAAACAGATTTATCAAAATTGCCCATTTAGACAGAAATAGAAAAAATGTTACAAGACCATTAAGTAATACCTTGTTTTCCTGAAAACTGCATTGCCTTATCAAACCAAAGTTTGTACAAATCAGCACTTTAATTGTGTTGGTTTATTCCTATTGTACACCACAAGCATTGGGGACATTGCTTAAAGCTGTAAAAAAAAACAAAAAAAACTTGAAATCTAAAAATTTTGAATTCAAACAATGTATAATGTAGGTAGTCCAATCACACTGAAATTTTGTTTGTACTTATGACCTTTGACTTACCAAATCCGTTTGTGAGGAAAAACGATATGGAGAGAAGTTACAAAGACCAAACCCTTCTGTAAGCCCAAGTAATTTATGAGTAGTCATGTCCAGCAGTACAATATCATGTCAGAATATCAATAAATAAACTAAAATGGTAACGGAGACAAAGACATTCATGACCATGCTTTTCTGACTTGGGACAGAAGCATACAATGCTGCAGTATTAAAGTAGTTTTTGTGGAGCGCCAACCATCCTTTTTAACATGGTCAAGGAATTCTAAAAATATCAAAACCTTTAAAAGTCGATCCAACATACTTCCAACTCCCCATGGTTCCAACTCTCAACAGAAAGATTGAGTCTTCAAGCCTACCAATCTTTTTTTTTATTAATTTCAAAATTTTAACAGTTTTTTTAAAGAAGAAATTTTGTCTTTTCAGGACTTTAGAAGATCAACACATTCAATTAATACTCATTGAAGAAGGATTCCCACTCCACAAGCTGTACATATTTCATCAGTCATGTATATATTACCATTGTAATATTTATACACTGCTAAATGTTCCGTCCAAAAATCTCAAAGAATAATCCACCCAAGCCTTAATGGTGTAGATGAGGAACTCTCTAAGAAGTCTATCATGGAGTATTATTACTGAAGACGATACGCATGATAAATAACCCAGCATTATTTCGAATATAGTGACGGCATCATTATAAATGGTAGAGGAGATGAGACCATTAAGCAAATAGAACAATATCAGTAATGTGTCTATCTCAGGAATTATAAATTATTTCTTGGACTTTAAAAAAAAAAAAAGAACAGAGAAATGTGGATATGAAAATTTTTCAAAAAGGTCTTTTTACAGGACGGGGAATTTTTAGTTTTTGACTTTTGAAGCTCTTAGATACACTTTGTATGTAATTTTAGGAGCATTAAAAAATGTTTTTTAATTTTGCTAATGTGAAATCCACTGGTATTCTATGGTGCTATAATACACACTGATATTATTATATTTTATTTAGTACATTATCATGTTTTAACACTGTTTTTGAATCATTATATATTGCTGAAATTGTAAAAAACAGATTGGCTGTTTTAATTTCAATATACTGATACATGTATATTTGTACAAATTTTCCTATAGTATCATGTTTTCTTGATGGAAGTTGGAAGTTTTTCCTGTATGCTCTGATTACCATAGTATATTACACTGCAGTGAAAGCTATAGTATCATACAATCAGAATAACACATCATGTGATCAGTTGTTTGATAAAAGGGAAGGAAAGGTTATTGACTACGATTACAGACAGTTACAGTGATAAAGTGCTTTTTTCTTCTACAGTTGAAACGAAAAGATCAAAAATACATTTGTAGTAAAAACATAAAATAAACAGATCTAAGCTTTAAAATAAAAGTAAAATAATATTTGGATTTATACAGATTTATTTCCCCTGTTTAACCCATTTACATTAACAATAGGGTATTTATTGTGGATTTCAAGTATCTTTTTTCATACAAAGGGGTGACAGTTGAGGGAATTTAAATTTTTTCCATAGACCAAAACTTGTTTTGCAGATTATTTTAAAATTTATTGTAAATGTTGAATTTTCATCAAGTGCAATAGATTACACAGATGTTTAGTGGTCCATATATTTCAGCAGAATTACAGCCATCTTTGGATGGATTCTTTAATACTCAATGTTTTAATGATATTTTGACCCATTTTGTTCAATCATTTATATTGTAGTGTTCATTCCAGAAATATACATTAAGTTTGTGTATATAATATGTGTTTAGTTTGTATTCCATTTTATGTTTTGTTTTATTGTTTGTGTTTTTTCTAACCGTTACATAGAGGAATTAAAAATTGATTGTTATAAATGAACACCATACATTTTAGCACAAACTTTTGAGAAAATTTGTCTGTAAAATTTGTTTGTAAATCTGATGGTAATGTGATGAAAGTAAGTCCTTGTATGGTTGAGTAAAGCCTGCTGGTAACAGCATGGAGGGGACATAACGTCAACATGTGCTGTACCTTATTTGTTTTCAATGTTTAAATTATTTAATGTTTTAATTTTAATAAGTTGTGTGATATATTATTATTATTTATTTTGTTTTGTAAATATGGTGTACATAATTTTATATTCTTTGTATATTTTGTAAATATGTATTTTATAGTTCAGTGCATAATATAGGTAAAAAAGCTAGATACGCTGTGCCTTTATATTGGCCAAAAAACAGTCTGCTTCTTAAATGTTACAAGTTTTGTAAATCCAGTAAAATTTCAGTATGAAATCAGAAAATACTGAAATGATGCCAACTTTGCAGTTATATTTTATTTAAAAGTAAATAGGAAATGGTTTGTATCCTACAGGGCTCACCACACTTCAAAATTTTAGGGAGATGTGACCTCTCCCTTGCAACCAAACAAGGAGAAGTGAGGACCTGACAGGGAGACTTGAGATAGAAGTCAGGGTGATTAGAGCGATTTCATCTTTTAAAAGGCGACTTTTTCCCCACTTCGCCCAGTTTGGTGGGCCTTGATCATAAAGTCTTCCTGACAATTAAAAAGTTTAGAAATAATTCTTTATGCAAAGCTTTGGCATATATAAAGTTTTATTATATTCTTTTGAAAAACCTAAATTTTGCCCAGATTTTCTTGTTAATTGCAGCCTGACTAACCATTTTTAACTATTTGTAATGTATTAGCTTTGCCATAAATAGTAAACATGTTTTTTACTCCCTTCATCTATTTATAATTTATTATAAAGCATTATAAAAGTGATATATTTGTTATATACGTGTATGTGTGCAGTTAAGTCCCTTTATTTATATGTAGCCATTACACTGCCATAGAAAAATTTACACATTCAGTATCAGTACCTGAAGTTACAATGATTGATTCATTTATTGTATTTAATAAATCATTTTTAAGAAGAAATCAAATTCTCCATAAAGGATTTATCATAATTGAAGTGTCATATGAATCTACCTGTAAAAAAGTTTTCTAAACATAATGCAAAGTCTAACAATATAAACTCGTAGATTTATTTGTTTGCCTGGAGATAAAACGTGTAAAAGTTAATGAAGCTTGCATGATTTGAATGCCTGACTTATTAACATCATTTGCACAAGGCAGCAGTTCTTTTTTAGTATAATAACATTTTTGTTATCTGTTTAATTGTGATTTATAAGATTGTGCAGGCAAGAATCAGAAGATTTATAGAAATGACCAAATCCATCTAGAGTTGTCTCCCCTCATTTTTTTTTTACACTGTGTGAAGAGTGATGTTGTTGTAGATTTATAAAAGTAATTTTTAAAACAAGCATTTGATTGTATATACTTGGATTGGCCAGTATTGTAAGCTAGAATCAAAATGGAGATAGATTATGAATCTCATGATATTATTTACCTCGGCTGAATATATCATTTTTAAACTTGTTTATTGTTAAACCATGCAAAGTGAGAAAATGAGAAGATTAAATACAATGAGAAAAGCACTTTCCCTTGCTTAGACTTATAACATGCATGTAGGGAATAAATCCTGAATCCCTTCTTTTATACACAATTTAATTAAATTTTTTTGTAGCATATAAAACATTGCAGGGATCACCACAAAAAAAAAAATTCAAGGGTAGAGGAAAATTGAAATTTACATCATTATAAAATGGCAGCGTTCAAACTCATTTCATTGCCCCATAAACCGGGACAAAGTTCAAAAGAAAGAAAAAATATATATCCAATAATGAAATTTATATTTATTAAAATTTACTGTGGCCTATTAAAAACTCAAGAAGCAGTAACTTAACATATGCCCATAAGAATCCAGCAGTCTGAGGCTTTCTTATTCATCTATCAAGTGCCCTACTGCCGTAGTACTGGCCAAAGTAAATGTTTATCTTCCAGCTTGTTGTTTTCTGATACTCTTACTATACTGTACCCCATAGGCTTAGTCAGGTGGAAGTCTTTGGTGCATGGGTAATAGGATGGGTCTCATGTTTTAGAAACCGAATGTTGCAGTTTTCTATAATGCCATAATGGTCTTGAAGTTAAGTAGTCAATTTACATAAATATATGCCAGACATAATTGACACGATCTTAGCATATACTTTATTGCTATTCTGAAGTATTGGTTAAGGATTTCTCCTATCCCAATTGGAATCGTTCTGTTTATTAAATATTTCTTATTCACACAGAGGCATCATTATGGTATATTTTTCTAATAGAAGAAAAAGCTTGTGATTAATTCAGACTACAATTTGGTTCCAGTTGTCTCGGATTTGATCGATCTCTTTCCGATATACAATGTATTACCAATGTTATGGAATGTAAGAGCTTATACAAACTAAACTGTTTACCCTCCCTTCCTCATTCAGCCCTGAAACTAAAATTGCTGTTGTTTGAGAATGGATCACGGTGCTGAATCATTTAACGGTGGCACTAAAATTTTAAAAGTGGCGCTGAAAAATTAAGAGTGGCGGACCTCAATGCTTAAATAGGTCATGGTGATCCCTGCATTGACAATGAAAATATTTGATGTTTGGAAATATTTGGTAGGACGTATATCCCTGCATGTTAACATTTTCTTTACTGTTTGTTCTCCCTTTGGGAAGTAAAAAAAATCGAAAACTTAAGATCACTTTACAATAATCGTAAAACAATAAGAACTTACATTATGATTTACTTTGCAAGTATAGTTTTTTATTGGAAATTTTGGCCTGAAATCAAAATCTGATAGGTATATATTATGTACAGTTTATTCAAACTAAAATAAATGATTGCAGCAGTGAGCATTAAAAAGTAATGAAAACCTTGACGTGAATTTTTGTCCTTCATTTTTATCTCAGCATTAGAGTATACATATAAGAATAAATATACCAGGATGTACAAATTACAAAAAGTTATTAATGGTCAATGATATGTAATGAAAAAAACATTTTCTTTAGGTCTTGACAGGATTGAGTTGAATCTACCTCATGTATGGGAAATACTCGGATAAGTCAAGTAAATTTTATGAAAGTTGAAAAACTTAATGCCAGTGAAGTATTTGTATCATGTTTTATATAAATTTTTAGTATCATTCTTTTACTTAATAGGTTTTATATTTATTTTGATTTTATACAAACCAAACTGTGAATGTGTTTATAGTGTCATTGATATTAATATACTACACTCCCCCCCCCACAACCCTCCAGAAAAGATAGACAAAAAAATAAAGTTATTGAAGACATTATTTTTAGACTGAGCTTTTATATATATTAAGTGTCTTATCAAAACTTGATACATTTTAGGTGAAAAAAATTAAAAGATTTAAATTTTAAAGCCAGCCAGTAATATTGTTTAAGGCAGTAAAGGAATTTGTAATCATATATTTCTATCTTAGTTTAATTTGTTAAGGTGTATTATTATTAGTGTGCTTGTTGAAAATGTGAGAAAAATTGATCTCAAATGTTTGAATGAGTGAATGAATTAATATTTCTAGTCATGTGTGGGTGATTGTTTAATAACATGTACAGTGATTATTACTCTAAATCTGATTTTATTAGATATTTAATAAATCATTTATTGAAAAGTTGTTGCCTTTTTATACGACCGCAAATAATTGTAGTCGTATTATTATATGAGCCTGGCGTCGTAGTGGGCGTCCAAGGTCAGTTAGATTTCCACTCATTTACTTTTGTTTTTTCAATGTATCTTTATGATATCTTACCATAATAACTACAGGTTGGAATTGATTTTGGGAAATCTGGCCCCTCCCGTTTTTTTTTCTTGGGGTCATTAAGGGTTTTTTAATAATTTTGGTGTAACTTTTTAGCTCACCTGACCCAAAGGGTCAAGTGAGCTATTCTCATCACTTGGCATCCGTCGTCCGTTAACGTTTACAAAAATTTTTTCCTCTGAAACTACTGGGCCAAATTGAACCAAACTTGGCCACAAGCATCATTAGGGTATCTAGTTTAAAAAATATGTCTGATGACCCCGCTTGCCAACCAACATGGCAGACATGGCTAAAAATAGAACATAGGGGTAAACTGCAGTTTTTGTCTTATATCTCAAAAACTAAAGCAATTAGAGCAAAACTGACATGGGGTAAAAATGTTCATCAGGTAAAGATCTACCTGCCATGAAATTTTCAGACGAATCGGTCTACCCTTTGTTGGGTTATTGCCCCTGAATTGTTAATTTTAAGGAAATTTTGCAGTTTTAGGTTATTATCTGGAATATTATTATAGATAAAGACAAATTGTAAACAGCAAAAATGTTCAACAAAGTAAGATCTACAAATAAGTCAACATGACCAAGATCATTGATTTACCCCTTATAGGAGTTTTTGCCCTTTAAAGACGGCATCCAGCGTAAACTTTCTTTTAAAGACCTTTTTTCTCTCAAACCACTGGGCCATTTGAGACCAAACTTTGGTGGAACGGTCCTTGGGTGGCCCCCTTCCAAAACTATATCCCTCATCCCCAACTTCCAACCGACATGGCTGCTGTTACTAAAAATAGAAAAAGGGGGGGGGGGGGGGTGAATTTTAAAAATCTTATATGAAACTAAAAGGCCAGTTGGAACCAAAGTTGGTAATGGTTCTTAGGAGGTTCTTTTTAAGAAATATGTCCAATGACCCGGACTGTTAACCAAGATGGCTGCCACAGCCGAACTTAGTTTAACATAAGGCCCTATGGGAAAATTCATTGAAAAATCTTCTTGTCTTAAACCACTTTACCAATTGGAACCAGACTTGGCAGCAATAGTCCTTAGATGGTCCTCTTATAGAGGTGTGTCCGATGACCCGGACTGTCAACCAAGATGGCCACCACAACCGAACCTAAATTAACATAGGGCCCGCTATGGGAAAATTCATTGAAAAACCTTCTTGTCTGAAACCACTAGACCAATCGGAACTAGACTTGGCAGCAATGGTCCTTAGATGGTCCTCTTATAGAAGTGTGTCCGATGACCCAGACTGTCAACCAAGATGGCCGCCACAACCGAACTTGGTTAAACATAAGGCCCTATAGGAAAATTCATTGAAAAATCTTGTCTGAAACCCCTTGACATATTGGAGCCAGACCTGGCAGAATTTGTCCTTAGGAGGTCCTTTTTCAGAAATTTGTCTGATTTTGTGGACTGTGAACCAACGTGGCCGCCACAGCAGACCTTAGTTTAACATAGGACCCTATGGAAAATTTACTAAAAAATCTTCTCGTCTGAAAACACTAAGCCAATTAGAATAAGACTTGGTAGCAATGGTCCTTAGATGGTCTCTTTCAGAATTTTGTGCAATGACCCACTCGGACTGTCAACCAAAATGGCCACCAAACCCGAACTTAGTTTAACATAGGGCCCTATGGAAAAATTCATTGAAAAATCTTCTTGTCTGAAACCACTTGTTATATTGGAGCCAGAATCCTTAAGAGGTCCTCTTTCAGAAATGTGTCCGATCACCCGGATTGTCAAACAAGATGGCTGCCACACCGAACTTAGTTAAATATTGGACCCTATAGGAAAATTCATTTAAAAATCTTCTTCTCTGAAACCACTTAGCCAGTTGGAACAAGACTTAGCAAAATTGGTCCTTAGATGGTTCTCTTTTAGAAATATATCCTTTGACCTGGACTGTCAACCAAGATGACTGCCACAACTGAAATTAGTTTAACATAGAATCCTATAGAAAAACCAGCCGAATTGACTGCAACACTTAAATTTTTAGGTCTGCTCAAGATGAAAAGTTAAATCCAGGTGAGCGATACAGGCTCTTGAGAGCCTCTAGTTTTAATATTTGTCCGAATTTTATGATTTTTAGCTCACTTGGCCAAAGGCCATGTGAGTTTTTGTCATCACTTGGCGTCCGTACTCCATCCGTCTGTTTGTTAACTTTTCACATTCTAATCCCTGAAACTACCATGGGCCGCCATGGGCAATTGTTTCTGATTGGGTGAGTTTTCAAAAATGTTCTCCTCTGAAACTGCTTGGCCAAATAGAACAAAACTTGATAGGAAGCATATATGGGAGGTCCTTTATAAAGTTTGCTCATTTCGTCCCGATCAGACTACAAATATGGCCGCCATGGGGCAGTTCTTGTTTCTGATTGGCTGAGATAAAAAATATTCTCTGAAATCGCTGGGCCAAATGGAATGAAACTTGACAGGAAGCATCTATGGGCAGCCATGGGCAATTGTTTCTGATTGGATGAGTTTTCAAAAATGTTCTGCTCTGAAATTGCTTGGCCAAATGGAACAAAACTTGATAGGAAGCATATATGGGAGGTCCTTTACAAAATTTTCTCATTCCGTCCTGATCGGGTAACCATAAAAAATCTTGTTTCTCGTTGATTGATTTAAAAAAAAAATCTGTGGAACTGCATGGGCAAATGGAATGAAACCTGACAAGAAGCATCTGTGGGAGGTTTTTACAAAGGTTTCTCATTTTGTCCAGATCATGTGACAAACATGGCCACCATGGGCAATTCTTGTTTCTGCCAGGTGAGCGATACAGGCTGAGCCCTCTGAGCCTCTAGTTAGTTTATAATATTCCTTGATAAAAATAGAAAATTTCACCTTGGTGAATGCTTTCATTAGTATGTCAACAATTCTTTTCTATCTTTTATTGTTTCTGAGATACAAAGGGTCAAAGTTAGCAGTTTTACAGGAAAAATGAAATTGTTTTTCGTCCAATTTCAATGCAGATTTTTAGCTCACCTGTCCTAAAAGGATATGAGAGCTTTGCATCCATCGTCCGTCGTAAACTTTTTCAAAGATCTTCTCCTTTGAAACCACTGAACCCAATTACAGCCATACCCAGTCTGAATTATCCTTCGGGTATCTAGGATAAAATGTGTTTTATTTTATTGTACGTCAAGCTCACCTGTCCTAAAAGGATATCAGAGCTTTTGCCATCACTGCATCCATTGTCCGTCGTAAACTTTTTCAAAGATCTTCTCTTTGAAACCACTGAACTATTACAGCCATACTCAGTCTGGATGATCCTTAGGGTATCTAGAATAAAATGTGTTTTATTTTATTGTCCGTCAAGAAATCTTCTCCTCTGAAACTACTTAATAAATTTCAACTAAACTTAGGCTGAAAGATCCTAAGGGTATCAAGTATAAAGTTTGTGTTTTATTTTTTTGTTCATGGGGAAACATGGCTGCCTTGGCTAAAAATAGAACATAGGTGAAAAATGCGCCTTTTGGCTCATATCTCAAAAAAATAAAGCAGTTAGAGCAAAACTGAGAAGTAAAAATGTTTATGAGGTCAAGATCTAAATGTCATGAAATTTTCAGACGAATCGGTCAACCCATTTTCAGGTTATTGCCCCTGAATTGTTGATTTTAAGGAAATTTTGCAGTTTTAGGTTAACTTGAATATTATTATAGACAAGGACAAACTGTAAACAGCAAAAAAGTTCAGCAAAGTAAAATCTACAAATAAGTCAACATGACCAAAATCGTCAATTGACCCCTTATAGGAGTTTTTGCCCTTGAAAGATTATTTAGATGTAAACAGTAATTATCAGTAAAAATAATGGTCTGACATATTGTCACGGATGTTTTAAAAGATCATAACTTGAAATAAATTAAATGGTATCTGTAGAACTAAAATGAAGGGTCAAGGGTCAAGGTCATTGAAAAAGTCCATAACAACCAACGAATTATCACTAGCAACCATATATATTTTGGTAGGGACCCTATAATTTACCTGTACAAGCCAAACATGTCAAAAAGAAAGGTCAAGAGTCGAGGTAATTGAAAAAGTCCATAACAACTGATGAAAAAGTCCCTAGAAACCATATATATTTGTGGGTTCAGGATACTATATTTTAGCTGTGCAAGTCGATAATTAGGCGTAAAATGAGAGCGTCTTGTTTCTTTTAATTCATCTTGAGTACTTTCAGAAGTATGTCAACAAATTATTACTTAATTACTTTCTTTTACAGTTCTTCAGATACAGGGGCTAAAGGTGCCAAAATAACATGCTGCGGTCATATCATGATGTGCTTCGTGTAGCCCTTTATTTTAAAATGAAATTGTGTTTAAGCCAATGAACCCTGTTGGAATGATCATACTTTTCTGTTCAAATCCTTCAATTGGATCTAACATCTTTAAAGAGTGATCATAAGGTGGTTTTCTCCTTTACTTTATGAGATGTTTACTAATGAGATATTCAAGATATCTGGCACAACCAACATAGCTAAAATTTGAATCCCTATTGTAAATCATCAAAGATTTTTTTGTCGAAGTATTTCATCATTAAAGGGATTTTCCAGAATAATTTTTTATACGTTTGTTCTTTGACTTATAATTGTCAACTTAGACTAAGATGGGTATCACCAACATGACTCCAAAATCTGTGTTGAAATTTAATCTTTGGTGAAATGAAAAACTTGGGTCACAGATTCAGCAGATTTTCATATGACTAAATTTTGGTCACTAGGTTTGATCTGACTGACTGATATATACTGTTAGCTGTTATCCCAAGATCCATAGTGTAAGGCTGATATTTCACAACTGAATTCTTTTTACATAGGCCTAGTTCTGTAAGAATTATGTTGCTTCTACCTATTTCCATATTTCACGCCTTTAAAATATTTAAAAAAATATGTATCATCACCAACATGTTATATATAATCATGTGGAAGTAAACAATTAATCAGAAGCGACGCTTTTATGTTTAATCAACGGTAGCTGACGTGAAAGTAAATTATATATCCTTATATTCCAAATAATCATTCTTGATAAAATGTCTTCCTAACAAAATCTAAAGTGATTTAGATATGGAAGAAATGTAAATTTTGAGTTTAATTAAAATTCATAAAACGGTAGGTTTCTATTAAACTGGGATTTAAAAAGTTTTAAAGTTTCAAAATGGACGTCAGTAGTTTGTACGATAATTCATATTTTTTCTAATCGGATACTACTTGAGTAGAAATACCAGCATCACCTGTATATGGCGTCTACGTTTCTCGGCTTATCCGATATTCAAGGGCATGGGTTAGTTACCATGACTTTCGACAAAGATGATTACTACTGTCACAAAAGCTGCTTAACTAGGTTTTTATCATGGAAAAGTTTGATGTCATCACGTAGGAAATTTTACGCTCGCCATCACGAATTGATTGACCGTTATAGTGTTTAAATATCGAAGACGATGTTGTACCTGTTCCCACTACATTTCATGTACCTCCACCGATTTGTGATTACCTCCGGATTGACTTTGTTGAACTTCACGACGGGTGCCGTAAACGGAACCGGGACTGGTTACCCTTCCGGAGCACCTGATTTCACTCCTGGTTTTTATAGAAGTTCGTGTTGTTAATTGTTTTTTCAGTCTTCATTGTTTGTTTGTTGTGCTTGTGGTTGTCCAGTTGTCCTTCCGGGTTTGTCTGTCTTTATCCATATGGATTGCGTTTTTTGGGTTTGCTCCTCAGGTTATTTTGTCCTCTTTACTTGTGAACGTGGTTCACCCGGGAAGGAAATCGCCGCAGGATATTTATTTTCAACTCAAAGGGTGTCCGTGATACCATTAATTATCATTTAGATTTCTCTGTCAATGATACGTCAAAAAGTCTGAAATATGAAGGTTTATATTAAGTAACTAAGGAAAGAAAATACATATACATGTAGTTTTACTATATTAGTTCTCACATTTTATAGTAGCTGATCAATAGGTCAAAGCAGGGGAAGAGGCATTGTAACCGGTCAAAACAAGTTTTTTCGTGCATTACTCAGAATTCCTTAAAAGTAGCTTTTTGTTTGACAGATGGCACATGTTCGATTGCTTGCAAATGAACCGAGTTACAGGTTAAAAGGTGCAAGTGACATGCATACCGGTATATTTTGAAAAAAAAAAGTTGTTTAAGGCAGGAGGTACCTAAATCCACAAAATTACGGATTTTCATGAAATTTTACATGCAGCTAAAACATTCGAATCAGCATCTAAATAACGAAAAAAATTATATTTTTATATTTTATATTTCTTCAATAAAGTTGATTTAAAATCATTGAAATAAGGGACTTTTACTGTAGATTTCATATAAAAACTGTCGAAAAAAAAAATAATAATTCCAATTCAAATCGTCATTTTGCAAAATCTAATCCCTAGAATTAAAACGATATGTTATTGCTTTCAACTTTTTCGTTTCAATGAATACTAAATAAACATAGGGTCACCAGCTTCGTTTTCGTTGTGGAAATCATTCAACTATCAGTCTTGTCTGTAAAAACACTAAAAATCTACATTTTTATAGCGGCGTCGTGATGACTTTACGCTTATTTTGGCTTTTTTATGCTTATTTTCACTCTTCATACAGTAATCAATCTAATATACTAAAAAAACTAATCTGGTGACTCCCAATAAATTTTAAATCAATAAAAAGAGAATGTTAAGGGCGATAGTATATCATTTTCAAAATAAATTCTAGAGACTGGATTTTGAGAAATCATATAATTTAAAGTCTAAATATTTGATTTTTTGGAGCGATGACTGCGTGCCGCATTCTATGTATTTACCCACCTGTCATTGTCTGTTTGCCAAATTTTAAACATAATAATAATAATCATTTATTTCAGACATAAATAGTCCATAGTTATATACAAGTATGATGAAAGTTTAAATATACAAGAGGAAAAATGAAGAATTAAAATACCAATAAATATAATTAGAAATTCTAATTTTATTACATGTCAGTCAAAGTTCACATAAATCTCGGTATACCATTTTCTAATTAAAGACGAACTATACCATATAGACCAAAGTTGGGTATTTTTAACTTTGTTGTTGTTTTTTTACGATTTTATATTTGGTTTTGTTCGACTTGTGTATTTCATACATTTTAGTCGTTTTATGCCCCTTTTGAAAGCTCACCATTTCCATTTATTTTTCTTGTTATCTATACCATAAATCACTTAAGGAATAAGCTGATTATCAGACTGTTGAAAACGTTTATACAAACTATTTATAGATAGTTTTACCTCTCATTTCCTGAAAACATCTTACATCATTTTTGACAAACAACTAGCACTGTGACTACATCGTGAATTGAAACCCATCAATATTCTTAAAGCATTGTTATATACATTATTTTCATTTTGGTAAGAGACGATATTCCAAAGTTGGACCATAATGACACACAATAAATATTCATACAATAAGACTGAAAGAGCTGTATTTTAACATCAAATAAATACTTATTAAATTTACGTTTCAGCATATTAACATATGAATAAAAGTTTTCTCAAACCTGCAACTGATGGACTAATAATACACACATTATCACCTTGCATAAGTAAAATTATTTATAAACACCATATTTCATTGTATTTTGGAGAGTATTAAAGGAACCTACATTATTCTTTTCTTAAATTCTTTATCAATTTTATAATCTTTTTAAAACCTCATTATTCTCTATTCTATATATTTTTTTTTCGTATTATTATCTTCTTTTTTATTTTTATGACATTTTTTTTTTATAAAGCCTGAGAATAGTCACAGATAAGCCCAATATACCCCCTCACATACGACAGCTGAAATTCACTCATCACTGAGACCAGTTTACGTCTCAAAAATGATAAACGTTAATGAAAAAATTTCAGTCTTGGATTTGATAAGTAAATCAACCGGAAATTTTAAATACGGATTCCGTCTGGCGGTCGTGTTTATAATCACTGATTAGTTTCCGGGAGAGAAAATGGGCATTGACGAAAAATTAAAAAGATATGAAAAAATAGATTTTCTCGGAGAAGGACAGGTGAAATAAAGAAAAGAAAGCACATGCACCTGTTTCTATCAGGACTACGGATCAATTGATAAAACAAATGGTGCTATCTTCTTCTTTTGTATATCCCTCCAGTCACAGGGGCTCGTTACAATTGACACAGTATGTCATCTGTGACTGATCCGGCACCGATCTATAATACCATTATAATTGTAACGAGCCCCTGTGCTCCAGTCTACAGCACTCGACTAAGTGATATAAGTGTTAACTGAAGTCTTTTTTTTTTCATAAAAAACATAATATGGAGTAGGCTTTAACCTTAGGTTTAAAGCCCATATTTCAATGTACGTAACAATATTTTTTAGTCCGTCGTCATGTAAACACGGCCATATTGGAAGCCGTTGTTATGGTGTCATATTTGTAGGTCATTGAAGAAATTTTCAAGTTCCCAATGCGCGGCACAAAAACTCGAAAAAAGTCAGTGGAAAATTATATCGTTTAGAAATTATGTTTTGGCTATAGCCTAAAATCGGGTGAAGCCCATATCATAATAATATTCCTTTTATTTCAATATACGTAGCAATATTAGTCCGTCGTCATGTAAACACAGCCATATTGGAAGCCGATGTTATGGTGTCATATGTGTAGGTCATTGAAGAAATTTTCAAGTTCCCAATGCGCGGCACAAAAACTCGAAAATAAGTCGGTGGAAAATTATATCGTATAGAAATTATGTTTTGGCTATGGCCAAAACATAATTTCTTTTTAAGTTTGTGCAAGTGCAAGTGCGCTGTATTTGTGAGGGTTTCTGGGATAGATTTACGAATGCTACTTCCGGTTTGAAACTACAGTCTACTTGATATCTGGATTTGAGACCCATATTCTACACGCTCGATATTAACTGAAGTCTTTTTTCATAAAAACATATTATTCTCCACCAATAAGTTTGTGCACTATAGATCCAGGTGCGAATAATTAAAATCCCTATACACAAATTGTATAGCTTCAAAAAGCTTGGTAATGTTCCATAAATAAAATATGTTTTCTTTAAATTTTAAAATAACTTGATAAAAAGGACTTTAATTTCTTAAAGTTATTGTCACACAGAAACCAACCACATCTTTTAAGCTAATTCAATGCATGAAGCCTTCTGATATGTACATGAACCCAATATTCTCTCGACCTGGATTCAATAGTTTGCATTAAGGTATCATCCTTTGGCAATATTTGTCTATACACTAAACTTTGACTGTCTATTAGTATCTGGCAAATAATTGCAGCACTTGTAAAGTGTCTATTCCAACTTTCTATACTGATACTGTTAATAATACATTTCTTGATACTTTGCAGCTGTGTTTTTTGCAGATCAATGGCAATTATGCTCAACATATTGAACATATGCATGAATTAATAAATTTTATAGCATCCAGTCATAACAGGTTTTGGTCATGAGTAAAGATTGAAAATTGTGAGTTCCATGATCGATACCATTTTTAAAGGTATTTTTACAAAGAATTGGCATCAAATTTGAAAAAAGATCATAGAACAATTATAGAATATATGTAGATTAAATTACTGCTTAGACGTTTTAATAATAGGATATAGAAAGATGGTTTGTTTATTTATTTGTTAATTAAAGTTTTGCCCAAACTATAAAATTTTATACCCCAAACTCTTCAAATTCAATAACACTCTGTTAATATTCAGAATTTTCTTTCCTTGGGATGAATCTCAGCCAAAACAATATTGGATTAGAACCTTAGATCGAAACAGTAATGATGGAAGATTTCATTATCATGATGGAAGATGTAAATAAAATTTATCATTGTTGATCATTGTGGCAAATTACATGCAACTTTTATTTTGGCAATTATTGGTTAAAAAATTATCCCCCCCTGAGCATAAATAAAACTTCAAAACCTTATTTCACATATACACGTACTAAGGAAGTATATAAATATTTCAGGAATGGATACAGGAATTTAAGTCAGAGGGGGAACTACATTAAAACATTTTTATGGAAGATGTTGAGGCACAAATTTTTTAGTATTTATGGTCCTTTTTCAACCTTATGGGGTGGGGTTTTAAATTTTTTGTCAAATTTATGTCACACTGGTTGCACCCTGTTCATTCTATAGAGATGTCAAATTTAAAAAGTGAAAAAGGTGTTCATGCCACAAGGTTTATCTGACAGACGGACAGATAGACAAGTTACTAATACACTAAAACAACTTTTTGAAGTGTGAAATAAGAAGGCATAAAATAAGAACTAAAATACAGTCAAAACTACTTTAAAGGACACCTGTATATAGCAAATCACTGTCTATAAAGGGCACAGTGAAAAAGTCCCATTCATGAACAAATTATGTAAAATAAACCTCTGTATAAAGGGCACCTTTTTCTGGTCCCTTTGGTGACCTTTATAGACAGGTTTGACTGTACTAAACTTTTTTTTTCAGTTTGCCACAGTATATAAAGCAAAAGATCTTGAAACAGGAAATATTGTGGCTGTTAAAAAGGTATATTTCATCTTACGTAGACTACTATAATAACTATAGTTTCAGAAATTTAGTACTATTTATTCGACTGTGTTTCATTAAAAGTTGAGATATTTTGTTTTGCTCCCAACAGTGATGAAGGAAAATCTGGTTTGCTGTCAGTCTTGTCTCTTGTTAAAATATGTATTTGTATCAGAAAAAATATATATATGTAACATTTGCTTATTGCTCTGTTGCTATACATTTACAGTCCAGGTCATGACTAGAGCTCTAAATGACCTTTTAATATGAGTATAGTGCTAAGAATTATTTTGGTCATGGACCTAAAGATGCCACTGGATTGTTACAGTGAATGTAATATCATGATAAAGATGACCAGTACAAAAAATATTTTTTATGCACATTTAAGTATACAAATAAAGAACTTGAATCTGTAATTCCCAGAATGAAAGAAGAGTTGACATCCCAAGAAAGTGTAATGGACTAACAGATGGACAGAAACAATGACAAATCTGAACTATCTTTGAAAGTGTGGGGATATAGATTATAGAATATTATATTAGGCCCTTATCAGCCCTCTGTCATTTATGAACCCTCAATCATTCAAGCTGATATTATGACCTTGTGCTGTTCAAGGATCTGATATGAAAATGCCAGTAGCATGCATCACTTGGCCCTTTGAATCTGTTAAGCTAAGACAATAAACAGGATTCCAGCAATTTAACAGTGTGTTAGTTAATATTTTATATCTTTTTAGCTCAACTGGCCTAAAAGGCCATGTGAGCTTTTGCAATCACTTGTCGTCCGTCATCGTCCGGCATAAACTTTTCCTTTAAAGATCGTCTCCTCTGAAACCACTGGTCCAATTGGAACTAAACTTTGCAGGAATGGTGTTTGTGATGTCCTCTACAAATAATCCTCATTTCATCTTGATTGGGCAAAAAACATGGCCGCCATGGGCAATAGTTGTTTCTGATTGGCTGAGTTTTCAAAAATCTTCTCCACTTGAAATGCTTGGCCAAATGGAACAAAACTTGACAGGAAGCATATATGACAGGTTTTTTATAAAGTTTCCTCATTTCGTCCCGATCTTACTATAAATATGACTTCCATGGGCATTTCTTGTTTCTGATTGGTTAATATAAAAAAATCTTCTCTGAAATTGTTTTGCCCGGATGATCAACCAAGATGGCCACCACGGCCCAACTTAGTTTAACATAGGACCTTATGGGAAATTCATTTAAGAAATCTTCTTGTCTGAAAGCACTCAGCCAATTGCAACCAGACTTGGCAGCTATGGATATTATATTTGCCTCTTTCAGAATTATATGTCCAATTATACAGACGTTTGTTTCTTAGGTGCTTTTTATGGCTGTTGATTGGCAAATTGAATCCAGGTGAGCGATACAGGCTCCAGGGAGCCTCTAGTTTAATGATTTATTGGATTGTGTTTTACAGATAAAAGTTGGTACAAGAGAAGAAGCTGCAGATGGTATAAACAGGACAGCATTAAGAGAAATTAAACTTTTACAAGAATTAAAACATCAGCATATAATAGGTGTATGTAGTTGAATGTTATAGTAAAGAAAACTAATAATGTTTGATAGTCTTTTCTTTATTTGGAGTTCATTACATTAAAGTAGATTCAAATTATTGTTTCTTTCTTTGTATTGGTTGAAGTAAACAATAAGATGTTAACTTTATGAAAAGTGTTTACATTAGACAGAATAATTAGAATATAGATTTCGCTATGAGAACATCTATTCACCAAATCGTGATGCATTAAAAATCAAAACTTTGATCATTAAACAATTTGTTAAATGTTCGTAAATACATGTATTGACAGAATATTACTATGTGTACATTACCTATTTATTATTTATATCAGGTAGACTCAACTATTGTTCCCTTCATATTTCAGAATTTTAGATACAATTAAGAACAGATAAATAGTGATTCATCTCATGGTCAAATGTTTTATGCAAAATTGTATGAAAATTTTGTACTTCGTCATTTTTTTTAAAATTGAAAAAATATTTGATTCTGATATTTAATGTAATTCATAGGGTTGTAAAAAATGAAAATAAATAACAATGAAAGAGCATTTCTTTTTGTAGTTACAAGATGTATTTGGACACAGATCAAATGTCAGTTTAGTGTTTGATTTTATGGACACAGATTTAGAGGTACATGTTACTATTTGATATATTTAAAGGTATATTTATATAATATTATTTGATTGTTGTTTCAAATGCTAAAATTTGTGTCATAATTGTTGAAACATGTTGGGTACAGTATGTATAGCTTTGAATTTAAAATTAATATATCAATGAATGTTCAGATAATTGTGGTAAATTTGCTTAAATTTCTTGCATTCACTGTAATTATCATAGAAATTCTCTATTTCCAAGCCTTTGGTGGATAAAAGAATCATTTAATCATACCGGGTTAAAAAATATTTGAAAGTTATTGTAATTAGAAGATATAGTTTTTGGAAAGATTGCAATGTGATTGCAATTCGTTCCTAAGGCATCGGCCTCCCGAACCAATAGTGTGCCCCGTAGCTTCTATTAGACTTGTGTTCTACTTCATAAAATGTAGTTCCAATGATGTAAGAGCATTTTTTAAATTATGAGTATCTTCTTCTTGATAATATTTGAACTATATTTTTAACTAACATGAACTTTATATTTACCGAAATTACCAAGGAATTAAAATGAATACCTGAACATTGTTTCACCGACAAAATTTGCCACCGCGAAAAAGCCAGATGTGCTGAAAATGGCATAAAACAAACAATTAATTTAGCAAAGAATTGATCTGTCTCCTGATAGTCACTACTGCTGTCCTCAATAGTAGTGGCCTGGGCCCAGTTGTTCAAAAGTTAATCTCTTTTTTCACTTTCCATTATTTCGATTGTTAAGTTATATTTTTGAACAGAATTTTGCATAGACACACAAAGTCATAGGACTTACCCATCAAAAAATGTTCAGTCCTTACGCGTAATCAAAGAAGCGAAAATTTGAAACTGAAAATTGTAGTTAACTTTTGAACAAGTGGGCCCTGGTATGTCAATCAACGATCTATTCACGTTAGTAGGTTTAGCCAATGTATTGATGGGTGGATATAATCATTATTCATATCTGAATCTTCAAAGCGTTTTATGATAGGAAATCTGCATATTACTTTCAATTATTGACAGTCAGTATAATAATAACAGTAATGTTGTGTTTAGCATTGACTATGCAAAATAGTAGCCTCGGTTGAAGACATAGTGCACTCCCCTTAGGGTTGTGCACTATGACTTCAACCTTTGCTACTATTTTTGCATAGACAATGCTAAACACAACATTGTGATATAACTACAGTTGCAATCTTTCCACCACTGCTTTTCAGCACTTCGATTTATTTGTACTTGTCACAGTCAGGTAAGAAATGATTTATTAAGCGAACCTCAAATTGTTACCTGTTTCTGTATATATATTACATTAAAGTTAAATTTCCTAGAGTGTGCATATAAAAACATGTACAAAAAATGTACATTGTCGGAAAATATAGTGTTCATTTGTACAAGCCTTAGAAACAGGTATAAATATGAGCTTTGCCAAGCATTCCTCATCTGTTTTGCGTTGATTGCACTTAAACTTTATAAAATGAAAGGCATAAAAATAGTACATTTCTAGTCAATTTGAAGAGAACCATTTTTGGCTCGAAATCTATGGAAAATGAGGTAAAAAAACAACATAAACCACAACACAATTCAAATTATTGTTGAATGTGAGGGCAAGAGTAACACGAGATGATATTACCATAATTTATTGGTATGCATAGAAAACAAATATTCAACATTATTTGACCAGTAAATGTGCCCATTGCAGGATAAATATTGTATATACCTTTTCCTTTTGTGGCAAGTATTTATTTCTCTAAAATATAGATGGATAAAAGCCTAAAATACTCAATATCTTCATGCATTCAGAAGTAGTTTGTATCAATCTAGAATGAAGTGAAGAATTAGGAAACTAAATTTGTGCTTTTTTCAGATTATAATTAAAGATAATACATTAGTATTGACGCCAGGTCATATAAAGTCGTATACGCTACAAACATTAAAGGGTTTAGAATATTTACATCATCATTGGATTTTACATAGAGTAAGTAAATAGTAAAAATTTAATTAAAACTGTACATTAATTGCATATTGCATATAAACACTTGAAGCAAATATAATTCTTTAATACCAATTTTGATGCACAAGATGCGCAGATTTCATCAATTTACGACTCATGAGTTGAAGTTGAAGAGCAAATTTAAAAATGACAAAATAACCAAAAGGGGTAAAGCCAAAACCATCTAAGGACAGAGCTATGCACCAGAGAAATACTCCTTTAGTTTTCACAAGTTTCATAACAGTACATTTTAAGTATCAATTTTGGGCTATTATTGAAATTCTAGCAACTGGAAAATGAAATGTCATTTCATTAATATATAAGGAATAAGCAAAAGTTATTATGAATATGGAAATGAAATCAGTGAGGTTATAATTTTATTATTTAATTGAATCATTTGAAAATCTATAAATATATGGTGATAAAGCATTAAGATATTATTTTCAATAATCATTCAATTTACTTTGCCTTAAATAAAGAAATTATATGATATTAAATCAAAAATTTGCACCTGTATTATTTATTTATTTATTTTCTTTACAGTATAAACATTTCAGTAACAATAGATGTGACCTTAACCTTTATCTTAGTAGTGAAAGGAAATAAAGGGTAAATTTCAATTAAACAACAATCCTGATACAAAATACAAAAAGTGATCATCCTACAGCCTTGAATAATGGGAATACGTTCAAATTGCACAAGGTCACAATGGTTGCATATTAAATTCAACAAAAATGACGAATCCAAAATAAAAGATATATTTTCAAAAAATATCAGTAACAACCACTGATAAAGGCTGCTGATTAGAGATCAAGACATTTTTCATTTTTCTCTTATTTTAGGATTTGAAGCCAAATAATTTATTGATAAATGACCAAGGAATATTAAAGCTGGGTGATTTTGGTTTAGCCAAATTCTTTGGATCACCTTCAAGAGTTTATACAAATCAAGTTGTTACAAGGTGAGATGTAAGGTATGAAACAAAACTAGTTTCATTATATTTTGTTGAATGCAAGCTTTCATAGATTTCATGGTTGCAGTATATTTTAAGTATTTGGCAAAATGCTGCTTTTATTATATGTGAATATTACTGTTACTAGACTGTGGAATGGATTTTTAAAAATGTGAGTACCTTAACAAATGTGAATTGTGTGATCACTTGGCTGAGCGAGCAATTTAGCTTACCTGATTTCAATAATGTTTTTGAGAGAAACAAAAACATTTCACATATGAAATTTTCAAAGGTAATGGGAGATAACTCTTCTTTTGGGATTTTGTTTTACATCCCTTTGTTGCATGAAATATGCATGAAGTTCATGAAAAATATTTAAAATAATGGTTTTACAAATTTTAGGATAGATCTAAGTTTGTCAATTCAAAATTTAAATTTCTAAAAATTTTCAAGTGCATTAATTTATCAGAGTAATTTTTAGGGAGTACAAATATAACCATTAATAACAATTGTAAAATTTATATGTTTTGTGGATGTCTCAACAAGGTTAATTAACCAACAAAAAAAATTGTCTTATAATTTGTACATATGGACTTTCGAAATGCCAGAAATCCATTCCATGAACTGAGTGAAAGCTGAGACTGGTCTGCTTGGGGTCAGAAAATTGTGTCCGTGTGGGACGACTTAACTTCCTGCAATCTGTTACCTCATGAACTAGCATGAGGTCATAATGTTTTGTCTAGAACAAAGCAGGGTTCATATTTTCATAACATTAATATGTTCGTTTCTTTGATATTCATTTAATCATTTCCACTGTATGTTAACTAAAAATCAACAAAATTTTCAATTAACGGTAATAATAATTTTTTAAAAGAATATAAGATGTTAAATAGGTAGTGAATTGTTAAAACATTTTTTGTATTATTTGGTTGTAACATCAAGTATCTAGTACCTGGTAAAATGGTACTAGTGGACTTGTATAATAATGTTTTGTAAAAAATATTACAGAATGACAATCTATTTTTTGTATGTTGTCAGGTGGTACCGATGTCCAGAACTGTTATTTGGAGCCAGACAGTATGGCACAGGGGTAGATATGTGGGCTATAGGCTGTATACTGGCAGAACTTCTCTTAAGGGTAAGTTTTCTTTAATGGCTGTCTTTTACAGTAAAATTTGTTAACATAAAAATGATTCATACTATAGTTGGATTTATATATTGCATTTTGCATTGTTTGTTAATTTTTTTGAAGTTAGATATGCATTTATTTCTATCTGGATATTAATTATTATTATTTCAAAGGATTCTAAATCATACGACAGACTTTAATTTGTACACTTTTTTTTATATGAAGCATGAAGCTGCATTTTATTGTAATGAAAAAAAAATCTTTTTATTCTCTAAACCAAATTAAGATAATAAATTAAAGTACCTTTAGCCCTTGGAGGCAGAGAGAGAAATTTACAACTTGGTAATTTGTTAGGGGAGATAACCAAAGTACATTGACAATTAACAGAATTGATATGGAGTAAAATTTCAAAAGACAACTTCCTGTCTCCCAATTAAACAGATCTAATAGTCATTATCTGATTTTTAATGAGAGGGAAATCTAACACAATGGCCTGACAAAATAACCAAGTGTATAAATAACACTATATCCAATCATTTAATGCAAGGTTGAGAAACTAAAGAATTTAAAAAGATCATATGTGCAAGTGACCATTTATTTTTTACAGGTACCATTTTTACCAGGTGATTCTGATTTAGATCAGTTGAGTAGAATTTTCCAGATGTTAGGTACACCATCTGATGAGACTTGGGCTGTAAGTGCTGGGTAAACTGATCTGGTACTTTTTATATGACCATAAATATTTGCGGACGTATTATGGTATGAGCCTGTTGTTGGTAACGTTGTCTGTAAACAGTTAGGTTTCCACTCACTCACTTTTGTTCTATTGAATTTATCCTTATGATATTTTACCACAATGTTCCCCATGTAAAAAATACAGGTTGGGATTGATTTTGGGACATCTGGCCCCTTCCATTTTTTCTGGGGGTCACTAAGGGTTTTTTGATAATTTTTGTGAAATTCTTAAAGCTTTTTGTCCAATTTGTATGATTTTTGGTTTTTATTTTTCGTTGATAAAAATGGGAAAACTTCTTTTCTTACAAATCGTTTTTCAGTATATGTCATCTTTTAAGAGATAAAAGGGGCCAAAAAAGGGACACACATTTATTTTTGAAATTTTTTTATTTCTTATCCGATTTTGATGATTTTGTTTAAATGGTTCGTCATAAGAATATAATAAAGTTACAGGTATTTTTGTGTTCCTTTTGTCGTTGCAGAGATAAAAAGAATTAAAGGGGCCATAATTAGCCATTTTGCAGGACACCTAAATTTTTTAATTATCATTCGATTTTAATGGGAGGATTTTTCTTTTAATTTTAATGAGTGCTTCCAGTAATATGTCAACAGATTTCTTCTATCTTTTACATTTTTTGAGATATAAGGGGTTAAAAGGGCTATAAAAAGCTATGTAGCTGGATTTCTAAATTTTTGGTGTTTTTCATCTGGTTTTATATTGATCCAATGCAATGTATCCAACACTTTATTGGGTTAAGCATACATGTAGTAGTATGTCCACACTTACTTTAATGGTTTACATGTCAACATGTTGCGATCATATCATGCTGCACTTAGCAAACCCCTTTATTAAAACACTTATATTATTTAATGATATATTTCAACATAGGACCTATACGAGTATATTGTTCATTTTTTTTTATTCATGAAAAAATTTTATCTTTAAAAGCACTATTGAAATTGTAAATTCAGAATATATTATTTTATAAACAAAAATTAAACCAAGAGGTTAAATTGTAGTGATTTTTCTCATTGATAAAAACATCACATTATTTTCAGAGTTTACAGTATTTTAATTTAATTATGACATTAGTTAGTTTTTCTTCAGAATATGAAGGATTTACCAGACTATGTAAAGTTTAAAGTTTACCCTGGATATGATTTAAAAGAGGTATTTATAGCTGCCACCGATGATTTACTGTGTCTAATAAAGAAATTACTAGCCATGGATCCACTTCAGCGATGTTCTGCTTCAGAGGTTAGGAAAAACATTTTTTATTGTCTTTGAGATGAAAAACAGCTTATTCTTTGGATTGTTTTTTGTACATAAAGGGTTAAGAGTTTTGAATTTGTATAGCATGTCTACTAAAGCTAATTTGTGGATTACAAATTGGAAATACATTATCATCTGAGAACAATATTTTTGAAGTTTTTTGTTAAGGAAAATTGGTTTTCAGATGATTTTGACAAAATATTAATGATGAAATGCCTTTAATGGTGAGATATTTTTTTATCAGTTGATGTTATATTTTAAGTTCCAAAATGTGTATCATCTTTTTCTTGGTTTAAATAATTATGTTCAAACTAAACTTACTTACTTTTTTATATTACATGCACAGTGTTTTTCATTTTTTCTCATTGGTTAGTTTGATCACATCATTAGTAGGATATGTCATGTATTGACCTCTTGTTAAAGAATATTGATGCCATATTACTAAAATTAGATTCAAATGAACTATTAACACTATTTGTTTGCAAAATTTTTCAATATTGTCAAAATGTTGATTTTCTTCTATTTTCTTTGATTAAATCTATTTAACTTTATGTTTCATTGCCTGCGTGTTTTATGGAAGGTTGACAACTATCAAAATGCACAGTTTACATATTTTGGTTTGAAAATGCTGAGGAAGGTTTCTTGATTGAAAACAGACAGTGCATATGTAATATAACAATAAAGGACTGTTAATACATTATATATGTCCACGTAGAATGATATCGACCTCGGAAGTCGCCTGTCGATATCATTCTACATGTATTTACCTCATTAAAATTCCATAATTGATATTACATGTATAAAGTATCATGCCATATATTCATGGGATGGGGCAGTGACATGAATTCTACCGACATTGTTGTCTTCTTTCTTTGATAATATTTGTCTGTGTTGAAAAATAACTTTCAATTTTTAGGCACTGAAAATGGAATATTTTAGTAATAAACCCCCTCCCACAGCAGGCCATCTATTACCTAAAGCAGGAAAGCCTCCTGAAACCAAACCAAATCTAAAAAGAAAATTCCAGGGACAAGATGGAGGTAAGAAATAAGTATAATAGTTACTTAGTTAAAGTTAAGCTACCTGTAAGAATTAAACATGATGTAAAGTAAAAATGCTTTCATGACAACTAATTTTCCAAAGTTATATTTCTGAATAGTATTTAGTATAACTTAAAAACAATTCTCAAACATATAAAGATGAAATACAGTGGTAAAGAAAGATAATATTCTCATATAATTTGGTTGAAATAATCTAGTATTATAAGATTCTTCCTCAAACAAGTTGAAATTCAACTAATAGTGATGTTTTTATTGACATGATTTTTAGCTGAAGGTTTGTATGTCTCTTTGTGTACTCTGGCTTCTTTCACTAGATTACACTGCCATGACAAAATTAACTAAAACAACAAGTGCATAGCTATTAACTGGAAAGCGGCATTAAATATCAAAAACTCAAATGAAACTGTTTTGTGATTAACAACAAACTTTTGTACACTGACTTTTTCATTCACTTATGAAACAGTAATTTCATATACTGTAAATTCAGAAATTATTGCGTGCATTTATTATTGCAATTTTGTTATTTTAGACCAAAATGCAATTTGGATTTTTGCGATATTGAGAAAAATTCCGCTGCATTCATATAAAAAATTCCGAAATGCAAGTTTAAATTATTGTGATTACAACTCTGTCGCATTTTTCGCAATAATAAGAACATCGCAATAATTTCCGATTTTACAGAATTATTCAAAATAAAAAATTACTTTTTATTACATTTAGGGCAGTCAGCTTGTGCAGCTTTTATTTTATAATATACTGTATTTAGTATAAATATCAAAGCAACTAAAATTCTTTAATATCTTATCTATTTAGAAAATGATGAATCCATTTTAACACATGCTAAATAGTCTTATAAGCATGATTATTCATAACTTTTATTTCTGATAGGACTGATTTATTACAAATTAGTTTCTAAGATTTCAGAAAGTTGTTTTTGTTTGTTTTAAACTTGATTATTTATTCAATTACTGGTAAGTATTTTAAAACTTGATTATATATTTATTATGTATTACATTAATATTTTATCATTTTTAAAGAAAAATCTTTTTAGATATACAGTAAAACCTGTCTTGAGAGACCACCCCTTCTGCCAAGCAAACGTGGTCTCTCAAGACAGGTGGTCTTTCATAAGAGGTCAGTCCAAAAAATCAATCAATCAATCAATCGGTAAAATTAATGAACCAATGAACCAGAACTGAGAAACTGACATTTACTGTAAATCCCTTCATACATGTGTCTACCATATCTTCTTTTATATTTGATAAATAAAGAGAAAAAATAAAATACAAATTTATTTAAGAATATTTATAAAATGTTTTTTTTTTTAATAAAATCAAAAACTCTGAAATAAAAGATATTTATCAATTTATATAAAAAAATGATTTTAACTTTTAAAAGTTTGTCATTAAAGTCATATCACATAATATCACAGTTAGAATTTATTGTCTTTCAGAAGGTGTAAAAAAAGTGTCAATTTTCACTTGAACACAGGACTTGGCTTTTGACATGTATTTGTATGCTTTATTTTCAAGTTTGTAGCTCATTTCAACTAGTTCAGGATCATTATTTTTTTAGTAGCTGAAGCCATTTTGTCAAACGCTCGTTATCTACTGAAAAATTACACTCTGACACTTTTGAATTTAACTTATTAAATCTACTCACCTGTCTTAATGACCCCAGGCCTAAATTAATTAGATCAGCTGATACAATGTATGTAAAATCGATTAAAATGTTCGTTTTGGGAGTAAACGATGGTTCATACGAACCCTCCAGAGAGATCACGAATGATAATCAACAGACTGTAACCAAACAAATCACTTGTGCAAAATGTAAAAATAACTGTAATTAAAAATTGATAAGCCCCAGAAATCTGACATTTTTAGTCCATGGATCAATTAACTATATAAATCGGAAGATTAAAGCTTTTCTTTTTCTTTCTTTTTACTTTCCCCTAAAGATTCGCGTTACTTCCGGTTAAAAAATAAACAAACACGATTTTACTTTGGTCGTTCAAAACAGGTACAAATACTTTTTGTCCCCCGCCGCAACGCGATGCGGGGGATATGGTAATGCCGGGCGTCCGTCCGTCCGTCCGTGCTTCCGTCCGTCGCGCCGTGCTTCCGTCCGTCTGTCCGTGTTTCCGTCCGTCCGTCCGTCCACCTTGTAAGCGCTCTAGCAAATTTATTTCTTGACCGATTTGGATAATATTTATACAGTAGCTTTAACTCAATGATACCTCAAGGGAGTTCGAAGATGAGTCATGTCGAAATATTTTTGTAGGAGTTATGCCCCATAATAACTTAGAAAATTGACAAAATTTTCATGTAAGCGCTCTAGCAAATTTATTTCTTGACCGATTTGGATAATATTTATACAGTAGCTTTAACTCAATGATACCTCAAGGGAGTTCGAAGGTGAGTCATGTCGAAATATTTTTGTAGGAGTTATGCCCCTTAATAACTTAGAAAATTGACAAAATTTTCATGTAAGCGCTCTAGCAAATTTATTTCTTGACCGATTTGGATAATATTTATACAGTAGCTTTAACTCAATGATACCTCAAGGGAGTTCGAAGATGAGTCATGTCGAAATAATTTTGTAGGAGTTATGCCCCTTAATAACTTAGAAAATTGACAAAATTTTCATGTAAGCGCTCTAGCAAATTTATTTCTTGACCGATTTGGATAATATTTATACAGTAGCTTTAACTCAACGATACCTCAAGGGAGTTCGAAGATGAGTCATGTCGAAATATTTTTGTAGGAGTTATGCCCCTTAATAACTTTGAAAATTGACAAAATGTTCATCTAAGTGTTCTAGAAAATTTATATTCTCCTTGCATTGGAATAATATTTATACACTTGGACCTAAAGGGAGGTTTTATACATAAACTCCTATCGAAACTTATAAAATTGAAAAATACTGTCTTTAAGAGTTTGTTAGGCAGAATACTTTTGATCAAAGCATTTCTGTTTATTGAAAAGAAGTAAATGTACATTTGTATAAATTCTCAATACACATGGTAAAATAAGATTTCAACACTATACCCATATTGTATAAATGTCTTCATACCACTCATTAACTTGTAAAAAACTTTAGCAATAACCACAAATTGTTTGTCCTTCTATTCTCTCTCTTTGAGAAAATTTTGTTATGTTTCACTTGTCCAAGGGTTTCTGATGCTCTAGTGGCGGGGGACTTCGGAATGCTGTTCGATTTTTTGGTACTGAAAATAGTGGTTGTTGGTCGCGTTTGACAGGTGGTCGTCCACGAGGGTGCTTTTATTAGAAAAAAACATCCGTGCAGCAAAAAAACGGTCGTTAAAGCCAGGTGGTCGTTCATTAGAGAGGTCGCCCAAGTCAGGTTTTACTGTATTTTATATTTTCTTTCTAACAAAATATTTTGAATTAATATTTTAATTATTGAAAAGAGTTTTCAGACTGTTTCAATTTTAATGCATGTGTACAAACAGGAGTTAAACATAAACTGAATAATCAATCAACTTGGTTCAATAGTTCATGTATTGTTGATTTTTTAAATGTTGGTTGTTTTCTGTCAAGTTTTAATAGCTAAATTACAGTCAGTATGTGCATTTTTGAGTAATTGTCAACAATTCTGTGATAATATATGCAATAGCAACATAATGCTATGAGCAGAAGTTAAAATATTAGTTTTGTTTTCTGCTATGATCATAATATCACAAATTTTTCAGTAATGAAAATATCACTTTATTTACAGTACTAAACTAATTAATAATCAGGGGCTGGCTGTTCCCTGGGCCCAGTTGTTCAATTTATTTAACCCAAAGTTAAATTTAACTGAGGGTTACATCATACAGAAAATCACTACGTTTAACCTGTGGTTAAATTTAACCCTTGGTTAAATGAGTTGAACAACCTGGCCCAAGGTTAAAAGTAGTGTGTTTCTATATATAATTTAACCCTTGGTTAAATTTGATCTTGGGTTAAATAAGTTGAACAACTCAGCCCAGAAATCAGAAAGATATAGATGACAATTTTCTATTTTCTACATGGTATATCATTTCAAATACAATGTTCATTTTGTGTTCATTAAATTGATTTGAACATCAGTTTGTATTATCTTTTGAATGTACTGATGAGTTACCTCCTTTAGACCATTTGACCCTTTAATTCATTTTTAAAAAATGTTCAAGACCTACATCATTTCAATAACTTGAAAAGTAATCAACAGTGGACAAAGTAATTATATCCTAAAAGAGTCTGTCATTTTGAAATTTGTCTTCTTTAAAAAATAATTAAGACCCATAGTGATATTTTAAGAATCTTTAAGATACTATGTTTTATAGTATGTAACGATTTAGTTATAAAATTATTTTTGAGTATTAAACAATTTCCAGAAATATTGTAATATTATATCAACTTATGATTTCACAGAAACACGCTATCTTAAATCCTGCAGGCAGACATTTCAACTCTCAGATGAAAAGGCAACCATTTGTACAGTCATGCTGATCTCTTCTATTGGTACATGTTTAGAAATACATGTATATATAGTGTATTTTTATTGTAACTTTTAGCATTTAACTTTACAACTGCAGAACAATTAATGAAGTTGATTTTGTATTGCTTAATGAAATCTTAAACAAAAAATCTGTATATGAAAATTGCAACAATCCTATACATATATTTCTGATATTTAGTAATATTGTTTGTTTATTTTGTTATAGGTGGATTAGTAAAGAGATTACAATTCTGACATAAGGAACAGGTTTCATCACAGATATTATAAATATTATGAAGAACTGAAGATGAAGCAAATGTTCTATAAAAGGTCAAAATGACAGGGGGTCATATTGGGATGAAGAGAACTATAGGTGATGGAAGGACTCAGTATTGTGATATGTTTTCTTTGTTTTAACAAAGAAGTAAATTTTTTTTGTAAGGTTATAAAATAAATTTTGTAGTTTTTATAGCCTGGCTGTATATTGAATTTGATCAAATGAGTAAATTATCCATAATACTTCATGGACACAAGAAGTTGTTTTGGATTTATACCAAACTCAACACATGTTTAAAGACAAACCTCAAGAATATTCTGTAAATTTAGAATTAAATATGAAAATTTCTATAGAATGACATTCACAATAATAATTTTTCAACAGAAACATGGATTGTATTGTATATTCTCGAATTCATTCTGAATTTCTGAGATTCACAATAAGAAGTACATACCATTATTCTGAAATTACAGAAAATTATAATTGTCACAAAGCAACCTCAAAATTTATGCTGTTTTTTCAACAAGAAAGAATTTTGAAAATCAGTATAGGTATAATAACTGAGGTTTATTTGTAACTTTCTTGGTTAACAGAAATTATTTTAAATGAATTCATTGATTTTGTTTGCTTAATTAGCATGCAACATGTAGTTTGCATTGTCAAAAAAATTTCATACTAAAGTCAAATGTGTCTTGGTACAAAAAGTCTGATACCTATCTAAACATACTAATTCGCTTGTATTTCGAGTATCACTTGTTTATTATTTCCTGTAATTTCACAACCATTTATTTTCTACGCCATTGAAGTTCTAAATTACTCTGCGACATTTAGTAGTTAGTAAAATATTTTCAGATGTTATGTTTAACTATGTTAAAGTCATTTTATTTAGACTTCCAAGTAGTGCATCTTTGGAATATACAAAAAATTAAGCAAAGAAGACTGAAAGTTACAATTCTTGTGTCTGAAATTTAAAAAAAAAACCTAGAATGACCAAATTAACTGAACCTTGATAAGAAACATATATTTGAAGATCAGTATGAAGTTTGAAACTTATTCCGTTATGTTCAAGCCTCTGTAAATTCAATTTAATAATTTTCTGTCATGCGTGTGTTACCTTTATTATTATTGGGCACATCAAATTGAATTTTAGTTCTTTGGATTTCACCGCTCCGATTTTCGGACTTTGTAAATTAAAAAATTCTCAAGAATTTTTCAAGAAGTTAAAAATAAAGTGTTCGCTTGTTCCTAAAATTTGTTAAAATCATTTATATTTTGTATTTTTTTCCATTTTTTGCTATATTTTAGTTAAAAAAATTTGTTCCGCACGTAAAGTTGATTTTCGCCCCAAAAAAAAACTAGTCCTGAAAAAAAATAATTAAAATCTTTTTTGGTTGTACCTATTTTTACCATAAGAACTCCGAAAGAACTAAAAATCAATTGGTAATACATCTGTATTAAAGAAAATGACTTGCTTCTTTTGCCTTTATATGATTTATGGCTTTTTCGTTATAATGTTTAGATTTCTCGATGATCAGTTTCTGATGATAGTCAATTTTTATTTCGGTGTTTTAAAATTTCTGAACTAAATGCGGCAGTATGAACTAGTCAATATTGCACGATGCCAGTTTTTGATGCACATGATCGGTCTATGTTTCATTAGATGTGCACCATGCCGAAAATGTTAAAAGCTGAAACATTGACCTAAAGTTATTAAAGAGAAGATTCATGTGCCAAAATGGCCAAAAGCCAGAACCATCTAAGGACAGAGCAAAACAGTAATTACTAGAATATTTTATTTGGCTGCACCCTTTTAAAGAATTGTATTTATAGATCCTAACGTCGAAACAAAATGGATGCCTTTACCAAGCAATAGGTAAAAACCCTTGTAAATTACCTCTTCTGAAATATCTTGAGGGATTTGTGATCAAATATACTGTCTTATGGTGACCGTACCGTCTCATGGGGATCTACATTTTTATGCCATTTACATTGTCGCAAATGTATAATAGACGATGACAGAGTAGTTTATTTAGAAAGTTCGGATCAAGTATAGAATATACAGTATTGTAGTTCCTGTGGATATATACAGATAAAGTATATATGTAAGTGAGTAATTAGGTTCTAGCGTTATATGCTATATCATTCCTTTTCGATCACTAAGCCAAATGAACCAAGTAAGCTATTGCCATCTCTTGACGTCCGTTCCCACAAGAAATCACGGCTGAAACTATTGGACCAAACGTTGAAGGAATGATCTTCCCATGGTGCCCTTTCCAAACTGGCCAAGTGTCCAAACCTAGGTTCGGTATTGCTGCCCTTACTGAAAATATAAAACAAGCAAAAAATATCTAAAATAACAATTTTATCTGAAACTATAGGGACACTTGGGATTCTATAGAAATGTTCTTGAGGGTGTCACCTTTAAAAATTTTGTCCAGCAGTCTGGAGGTATTTGACCGCAAATAGAAAAAACAATAAAAGAATAATTAAAAATCTCATATGAAACTAGTGGGTCAATCTGGATCAATATTTGATGCAATGATCTCTTTGTGGTTTCTTTTCCGAAATATTTTGAGGATAGTTGTTACTAAAAATAGAACAAAATGCAAAAAGATATCTAAAGATCCCTGAAAAAAACTGTGCCAAACTTTGATGAAATAATTGTCAGATGTGCCCCATTTGAAATTATTGATTGAGTTGTTTTCTCAAGTTCAGTGGCAAATATTTATTGCATCTTCAGGACGAGAATCGGTTCAAGACTTCATCAACAGATCAAACACTGTTCAAATATGGGTGGGAAGGGACACAAATGGGAACCGATTTTGACTGCCAGTGTAAAAGGGTGGATAATTTAACCTTCTTTAACGGCCATTAGCCTACTCTTTCGAAAACTACTAAGGGTTTTTTAGCGGCCAGTTATCCACTATGGTCCACGATCTGGCTTTCCGTATTATGACCAACCTCCCGTAAAGGGGGTCTCCCTTATCTGCAAAACTGGGTACGTGCTAGGCAGCTCTGTGAGTTGAGCCCCGTGCTCAATTTCATGTGCCTAGCATTTCAAAATAAATTTGGGGGTGCGAACCTTGGACCGACATGATTTAGTCACTAAACAGCGGAAACTTTTGAGAGAAAATTTGATGGAATAGTGCATGTGTCGTCACCTTAGAATGTTGTGTCCGGTCGTCTGGACCTTAAACTAATATTTCTGCAAGGACAAAAAACAATAAAAGACATGCAGAGCAAAACAAAAAGTGTTTCTTTTCTCCAATGCCTCTGGTCCATGGTCATTGTGGAACAAGCTTCGCTGGAAATATGCCGGTCTCCATTCATGCATATACCAAATATTTTGATCTGTTCTCCAATTAATATCGAATAGTTAAGGGGATTAGGCCGAATCTGAAAACAACTATTATTCTAATGTGGCGTCCTGCTTTTAATTTTCAAATATGTATTGGAATTTTTGCTTTGTTTACTTTTCTAGCGTTTAAGAGTTCCAAAATCCAAATTGCCGCCATTTGAAAAGCTTTATACTACTACCACTTTTACCTTATTTCCCTTTTCGCCCATATTGAGATCAAGGTTTTTTTCTAAAATAACGTTACTCGTGTTAAAATCTCCAACAATGTGCCAGTAAATTTTACCACAGGCGGTTTAAATTATGCCATTTTTAGCTCACCTGATCAAAGGCCATGTAAGCTTTTGCCATCACTTGGCGTCCGTCGTCCGTAAACTTTCACATATTGATCATCTCCTCTAAAACTAATGGAGCAAATTTAACCAAACTTTACAGGAATGATGTATGGAAGGTCCTTTACTAAGATTGCCGAAATTTTCCCGATCCGCCAAAAAAACATGGCTGCCAGAGCACGGCATAGTTTAACATTGGACCCTATGAGAAAACATGTTTATCTTTAAGTTTATCTCCTCTGAAACTACTTGAGCAAATTTAACCAAACTTTACAGGAATGATGTATGGAAGGCCCTATACTAAGATTGCCGAAATTTTTCCGATCCGCCAAAAGACATGGCTGCCAGAGCAGGACATAGTTTAACATTGGACCCTATGGGAAAACAGGTTAAAGTTTATCTCCTCTGAAACTACTTGAGCAAATTTAACCAAACTTTACAGGAATGATGTATGGAAAGTCCTTTACTGAAATTGCCGAAATTTTTCCGATCCGCTGTAAAACATGGCTTTCAGCGCAGAACATAGTTTAACATTGGACCCTATGGGAAAACATGTTAAAGTTCATCTCCTCTGAAACTACTTGAGCAAATTTAACCAAACTTTACAGGAATGATGTATGGAAGGTCTTATACTAAGACTGCAGAAATTTTTCCGATCCGCCAAAAAACATGGCTGCCAGAGCAGGACATAGTTTAACATTGGACTCTATGGGAAACATGTTAAAGTTCATCTCCTCTGAAACTACTTGAGCAAATTTAACCAAACTGTACTGAAATGACGTATGGAAGGTCCTTTGCAAAGTTGGCTCATTATGTTCAAATCTGAGAAAAACATGGCCGCCAGAGCGGAAATACTTTTAACTTTGGACCGTATGAGAAAAATATATTTTGATCATCTGCTCTGAAACTTTTGAAGCAAATTCAACCAAAGAATTAATGGAAGTTTGTAGAAGCATTTTGTCAGGTGAGCGATAATTGCTCAGCCGACTGAGCCTCTAGTTTACTGCTATGCATTGCATGTTAAATTGCCATGCATTGCCGAGAAAGCACTGTGAAACTGAGGTGGTTTGATAAATCTACCTTTTACAATTAATCCACATATTGTTGAGCTGTCATTCATAGTTAACTAGGTACAGAGCTTAACCCAAGAACCCTCCCACTGGAGCAAGAAAATGATTTTTAGTGCCATATGACATTTTTCGTAGTTAATGAGGAACAATGTTGACAATCGAATGAAAACAAGGAGCAAGTGCGGAGATCTAATTTTAATAATATTGAAGTTTAACCTAATCTGAACAGTGGAACATTTAAATGAGGTTAAGGGTAATGACAAGGATTGGCTGACATTTATGTTTATACGTCAATATACAACTTCCACATAAACATAATAAACTTGGTTGAAATCCGTTGAAAAATATAGAATTGAGAGCGCTATCAATGCGGGGCTCTAAAAATAAAGGAACTAGAGGTTCTCAAGAGCCTGTATCGCTGGCCTGGATTTACCTTGTCCACCTTGAGTAGGACTAAAATTAAAAGTGTAGCAGTCAATTTGGCTGGTTTTCCATAGGGTCCTGTGTTAAACTTGGTTCGGCTGTGGAAAGATTATTTCAGTTTCGGATTAATGCACCCCTCAGAATCATAAATGCTAAAGGAAGAGGCTACTTTTCTTTGAGCGGTAAAAACTCTGAAACCATAAAATGTTGGAAATGTTTGAGATACAATATATAACAGTGACATTCAGTAGTTCCCTAGTTTGCCCTCAGAAGAATTAATGTCTTTACCACCAAGTATGTTTTTCTACGATTATTATTTCTGGGGTCATTTTTACTTTGCCAGTGTTGTTTTTCCCAAATTATAATTATTTTTTATATAGAACTTACTTTTTTAGTAAGGAATTCCTATTTATATTTTTCAATAATATGTCTTGAATGTTTGTTCTATATTAACATGGTTAATAAAATATGATACTTTTAAAAAATTTATATAAACAGCTAATTGCTACTGCCCGTCAGTCTGTCCTTTTGTTGGTCAGTAAATTAGTGGTTTATTGTGAAACTTTTATTTGAGGTTTGTCGGAATAGCAATTCTAGACATTTTTACGGAGCTCCGCAGGGGACACGACAAGAAAAAAAATTATATCGTTATCTCGATTTATGATATCGTTATCACGATTTATGATATCGTTATCTCGATTTATCATATCGTTATCACGATTTATTATATCGTTATCTCGATTTATTATATCGTTATGACGATTTATTATATCGTTATCTCAATTTATTATATCGTTGTATCGATTTATTATATCGTTATCTCAATTAATTATATCGTTATCTCGATTTATTAGCTCACCTGGCCCGCCGTCGTCGTCGTACACGTCCCTTTAAAGATCTTCTCCTCTGAAACCATTGGGCCAATTGGAACAAACGTTGGCTGCAATGGTCCTTAGGCGGTCCTCTTTGAGAATTATATCCGATGACCGGGCCTGTCATGCAAGATGGCCACCAGAGCCGAACTTAGTTTAACATAGGACCCTATGGGAAATTTACATAAAAATATTTTTGTCTACAAGCACTTGGCCAATGAAAAAAAATAGGCAGCAAGGTGGTCCTCTTTCAAACGTATATTCGATGACTCCTTCCATTATCCAAGATGACCGGAACAAAACTGGGCAGCAATGGTCCTTATTTGGTCCTCTTTCAGGAGTATATCCGATGTTCCTGTCCACCATCCAACATTGCTGCCAGAAATGAACTTAGTTTAACATAGGACCTAATGGGAAAGTTCACTGAATGATCTTATTTGGTCCTCTTTCAGGAGTATATCCGATTTTCCTGTCCACCATCCAAGAAGGCTGCCAGAAATGAACTTAGTTTAACATAGGACCTAATGGGAAAGTTCACTGAATGATCTTCTTGTTTAAAAACCAGTGAGCCAATTGGAACTTGACAGCCAGTCAAGATGGACATAGTCCAGGTGAGCGATACAGGCTCTTGGGAGCCTCTAGTTATATTGGTATTTCGATGCAATATTGTTAGTTAAATACCTGTCCACTAACAATCCAAAACAAATACCCAATTAGGTTCATTATTAGCAAATAATTTCTAAGTTAATTACCATTTGTTTCATTTATAATTCCAATAGTACTAGTCGAGTCATAGTTGTTAAGTGTTTCGGTTTAGGTTTAAAGAACCAAGCCATATCCTCATCTATAAAGAAGACATGAAATTGTGTTTCCGCCAATAACATAACTATTATATTTTAATATAAGAGGAATGGGGTTAGACAGTGATGCTCTCTTTCAATAAAAAAGTCATGAAAGTGTCTTGCAATTATTTCGTTTAAAAGAATTTTACTTTTATATAGATAATAGATAATTTATTTAAGTGTATTCTGTGAGATAATCTTTTATATTTTTATAAACAAACAACAAAATGGATAACAGGAAAAGTCAGCAATAATATACCAATCAATCAAAGCAACCCAACTGACAAAACGCCGGACAAAAAATATAAGTGTACAAAACACAAACATGAACACAACAGAGAGTCAGGATAGTCTAACTTGGTACAGACACTGAATAGTGGCGGGGTTAAACCGGTTTAATGGGTACCCAAACCTCCCGCTTTTTCTATTATGACAGTCTGGTGTATAAAACACACTATAAAAACCAATACAGTATGATTTTTAATAAGGTGACCGCTTGCTAGAAATGAAAATTAGAGTGGAGGGTTTAACATTGAAACTAGCTAAGGCTCTCATAGCTGCAGGTCGGATACTTCCCTCTACTGAACGAAAAAATCTGAAATAACACTTCCATCAAGGGTTTAATGGTATCTAGTCGTAGAGTTCAATAGAAATCGGCAGTATTCGTGAGAGGCCATTATGAATTTAGAGTCTTCAAGCCATTGGGAGAAATTGCAATTTTTACAGAATTACACATAATTTCATATTTGTAACCCTTATTGTGAAAAAAATCTTAGGTACTCCCAAGTTTCTGTGGGTTACTAGCGAGACTGCATTTATTCACGATATTGCAGTAGAAACTAGGGTCGGAAAATCCGTTCATGATAAGTGCTTTTCTGGAATCTGGATATTTAGATGAAAGATGTTGATATCTATTATAAAACCTTTTAAAAGCATTAGGCAGCAAATATTTTTTTAGTAATCGTATGGTTTCGTTCGTTAATCTTCTAGCAGAGGGCATATTCGTGCAAAACGACCAAGCTGTGATATGTACACTCTATACGATGGTACCAAAGGCACGTCTCCATCAAGAAAGGGGAAACTAGTAATTGGAAAATTAAAATCGTCCCTTTTGTCATAAATTTTAGTACGTATCTCTCCATTTTCGATATTTATAGTAAGATCTAAATAAGTTTAGAATTTACTATTCTTATTATTCTAATCTTGCTATTTTGAAACTGAGCAGCGGACATCCGTAACAACCTCAGACTTTATTTTTCACAGGCTTCATTGCCCAAATATCTTGAAAATGGTTGATTTATTGAAGTTTTCTCTGCACATTCTGCTTCAGAAAAAATTGTTCGCATGTCAATTAATTTATCATGATTATGTATTTTACACTTAAGTTTTTTCATGAAAGACTGTTCATAACAATAAAAAAATAAGTCGGCAATAAGAGTTTCTGCCCATAGGAATCCCAATGACCTGTCGATGCACAGTATTGCCAAAAACGGAGAAATAATTTTTGAACATTTATAAGATGGATTATAGAATGAAGCAAAAGCGCATTTCTGATAAATCTTATGTAATTGAGAAGTAGGAATGGAACAAAATATGATGAATAAACCATGTCGCCCATTATTTTTTAATATTTTCTGTAGATCTTTAAGGTTAACAGAGGAACGACGTTGATGATGCATATTATGGTTTGTTCTTTTGCAATGCGACGGTCGTGGGCGTAGTCGAGGACTCATTATGACTAGTTATTATTATTCTTTTTTCTTCAGTAGCTTTTTTTTTTTGCAGAGTGTTCTCGAAAACGGCTCAATCTATTAAAACCAAACTTGGAACAAAAATATGGAACCATCTGAGGAAATGCCTCGTCATACTAAAAAGTCCAAGATGGCCGCCATTTTTGAAACGGCCGCTATCAATTTTTTAAAAATCTTAAAAAAATAGAAAAAAATTCTTGAGAGATTCAATTTCAGCGTAGAAATGTTCAGCTTCATCGAAAATTCTATAGACAATCATTTCAAAATATCAAAGATGGACACTATTTTCCAAATGGCTGCCGTGTAAGTTGATATATTGGAATAATTTAAAATGTAGCTCTTTTGTATAAATGTATATATTTTGCATATTTTAGAAATTCGGGCGGTCTATTGAGGATTCTGTTGTTCTGTTCATCATTTTGGGATCTGTTCATCTTTATGGATATAATACCAATGCTTCTTAATAGCCTTTCCTAATTGCCGAAGAGTCGGGTTATATCTTGTTGTAAATACTAGTGGGATGTGAATCATGGATTTATTTTTCGGTATCATATTGAAACATTCGGTTAAACGAAATAAATGCAAGACACTTTCATGGAAAAAGACGACCGGTGTCGTACCCCATACCTCTTCTATTGAAATTTAATAGTAATATGTGATTGGGGGCAACACATTTCCATGTCTTCTTAATGAATAAAAGGCTAGTGGTGCCTGGTGAGGATATGCCTTGGTTCTTAAAACCTAAACCGAATCACTGGAAAACTAAGAAATCATTTTCTCGGCTATATGTATTGGCATTAAATCATAAATTATACAAATGGTAATTGACTAAGAAATTATCTGTTAATCGTGAACTTAATTGGGTATGTGTTTGGATTGGTAGTGGACGCGTATTTAACTAACAATATTGCATCAAAATAACGATATCATAAATCGAGATAAAGATATAACAAATTGATATAATGATATAATAAATCGATATAACGATATAATAAATCGAGATAACGATATCATAAATCGAGGTAACGATATCATAAATCGTGATAACGATATCATAAATCGAGATAACGATATCATAAATCGAGATAACGATATAATTTTTTTTCTTGTCGTGTCCCCTGCGGGGCTCCGTACATTTTAATACACAGCGGGGCTTGGAAACGCATAGCTGTCAGACCTTCCTGTTACATTTCCTTTTCGTACCAAACAAGAACACCGCCGTTAAACATTGAATGAAAATATTGTTTACACAGTATTAATAGTAGGTAAAATAGATTTAAACATATGAAAGCCTCCATTTTATTTGATCCCCGTCACAGGAAACGCATGATTCCGTCAGTCTTTTAGCATTTTAATGTGCAATTTACAACTCAACACGTTTCCAAAAATCACATGTCGTGTACACAATACCGATGGTACATAATAGGTTAGTCCAAATAATTAATCCGTCTTGGAAAATTTTTACATGGACGTATATTCCATCGATGAGGGATAAAAAAAATTCAAAAATATTTATACCCTTGAGACGCCATGATTATCTGGACTAATAAATAAATAATAGGACCCGTTGTGTACAATGAACATTTACAGTATGTTAGTCATTTAAATTGAAAAAAGAGACCTATTGATTTTTAAATCTGGTAAAGTTTGACAGCATGTTAATTATATAATATATATATTGCCCATAGATAAGGAATATCAAGTGAAAAAGGATAGGTTTTAGAAAATGAATATTTTTTTACCATTTTTCATACAAAAAATGGAATGTTGCTATGTATATGAATATTATTAACGCTGAAACTGTCCCTTGATCAAGAAATCATTGAATGGGGCCACTTAAAATGAAACATTTCACATCTATTTATGGAGTCCAACATGTGGCGACCATCTTGGTTGACAGTCCGGGTCATCGGACACAATTCTAAAAGAGGACCATCTAAGGACTATTTCTGCCAAAACTAGTTCAAACGACTTAGTGGTTTCAGACAAGATTTTTATACGAATTTTCCCATAGGGTCATATGTTAAACTAAGTTCAGCTATCTTGTTTCTCATTTCAAGTCATCGGACACAAATCTGAAAGAGGACCATCTAAAAACCATTTCTGCCACGTCTAGTTCCGATTGGTCAAGTGGTTTCAGACAAGATTTTCCGATACGGTCCTAAATGTATGTTAAACTCAGTTAAGCTGTGGTGGTTATATATCTTATTTCACATTCCAGGTCATTGGACATAAATTTGAAAGAAGTCCATCTAAGGATCTAAGTCGAGTTGGCAATGTAGTTTCATAGAAAAAGATTTTTGAAATTTTCCCCTTTTCTTTATTTTTAGTAACAGCAGCCATGTCGGTTGGAGGTCTGGGATACCCGATACATTTCCGGAAGGGGACCACCTAACGGCCATTTCTGCCTATTCTGGTTCCAATTTGCCATGTACTTTCATACAAGATTTTTGAATTCACCCCACTTTTCTATTTTTTACCACTTAATAATCCTTACTTTAAGGATTACATACATCTCATCTATGCCAGCGAACTTGAAATTAAAGAGACCACAGACACACCAACTTCTGCTTCATATCTAGATTTGAACTTGTAAATAGATAATAGTGGTCGGTTGAAATCAAAACTGATGATTTAAATTTATATTGTACAGTTCCCCTATCTAGCAGTAATATACAATTACTATAATATCACGCGTACGAGACTAGATTTCACGTCCTAGAATTGACACTTCATTGGCAATGTGACGGATGCCGTTAAGGGAGCAGGACATGCTTACCCTTTCGGAGAACCTTATGTCACTTCCGGTTTTTTCGTGTGGGTTCACATTGCCGGTTCTTTATTTTTTTCTCGTCTTGTTTCATATTTAGTTTACTATGTATTTTACTTCTTTTAGTTGTATGTTTTGTAGTATTTGTTCTCATTGTCAGTCAATTCGTTCAGACTTGCGATGTGACGGGTGTCGTTAACGGAGCAGGACATGCTTACCCATCCGGAGAACCTGATGTCACTCCCGGTTTTTATGCGAGTTCACATCGCTTTTGATTTAGTTTTAGTGTTGTCTTGTTCTAGTTCTGCTTATTTTATTATACGGTTTTTTTTCTTTTAGTTATTCATGTATCCTTGTCGAGTTTGTTGTGTTCCATTCTGCTGTCTTTGTCGACTTTTCCTTGGACTTCGAATTTGTGGACTTTTCCAACTGTTGTGTCGCTTCAGTATTCTTTTGCCGATATTTAGTAACAGCAACCATGTCGGTCGGAAGTCGGGGATGTTGACATACTTTTGGAAGGGGACCACCCAAGGACCATTCCACCAAAGTTTGGTCCCAATTGGCCTTGTGGTTTCAGAGGAGATGATCTTTAAAGGAAAGTTTACGACGACGGTCGACCTTTGGTCTAGGTCAGCTAAAAAGGTCTAAATTATATGACTTATAAATGCAGGCATAAGTAAATGACATATTTCTCAAAGAAAATAACAATTCAACGTTTAGAATTCAGTTAATTTACATCACAAATAAATAAAATATATATAATAAATAAACTGATATTTATAATCAAAAGTAATTAAAACAATAGCAATCATGATTTCTTTTCAAAATTACAAGCCAAATATATATATATGGTAAACTAATTGGATGGATGAATTATTGTTTAATGTCCAGTGGCAACTAGTTGCATATCAGGACGATAAACTAATTGGTGTCAAAGTGTTTACTGACTACACAAGTCATGTAATCCGCACAGGTATAAAACAATGAATTATTTAGACTATTGCCAAAATTGAATTAATGTAGTTCTTGTTTTTACTAGGATGAAGGCAACTGGGTGGATCCAAACAGTCGTAACCCGCTTTATTTGAATATTATTAAACGCAGTTAAAATTTGACATTATTATCTGAAAGATAAACACACTGGGCTTTAAACAAAGTGTAAAAACGTTTCTCACCAGCGTGCTCCTTATAACAAGTTTTCACATAAAGCAAATCAATGTTTTGGTACGGCCTGTTTTGGAAAAAGAAACCCCATACATGATTTTGACCAATAAACAAAATAGGAGGTGCACAATGGTATTATATGGTTAGAAATCAGAAATTTTCATTAAATTATGATAAGTTGTTAAGGAGGAGTTGTGGAAACAAAATGTGTACCCCTCCTTTTACTAAAGAAAAAACAGTTCCCCAAAATGATTTTGGCTATAAACAAAACAGAAGGTGCACAATGGTATTATATTGTTAGGAATCTGAGAAAGTTTCATTAAATTATGATAAGTGGTTTAGGAGGAGTTGCGGATACAAAATAGGTAGTCGGACGGAAAAAATCCTTTAGGCCAGGTGAGCTAAAAAAATGCTGTACATACTAATAAAAGCACTCATCAAGATGAATTTGAAAAAATCCCCATTAGGCCTAAAAAAAATATAGTTGTGTTTAGGGTAACCCGATCCTACCTAATTTTTAGTGCCTACCCTAAATTTTTTATAACCTTTCTTCAACAAGCACTGTTAAAGTCACGGTGACTCCAGTATACAACCTAACTAAAAAAATTAATGTAAAAAAAAATTTCCCTACCTACCATACCTAACCTTTTTCAGTGTGTTACCCTAAACACATGATTTTTTTTATTTGGCCTAAGAATCCGATGGAAAACGAAAAATTTCCATGTCAAACTACTTTTCTTTTTTGGCCCTTAACAACACACCTTATATCCCGTAAAACCATGAGAGATAGAATGCCTGTTGACATACTACAGCAAGCAATCGTCAAGATGAATTAAAAGAAAAAATCCAATTCACATCGGATGATAAAAAGCAAATTTTAGGTGTCCTGCAAAATGGCTAATTTTGGCCCTTTTAATGCCTTTTATCACATGGAGCAAATTTTATTGTATTTAAAAAAAAAAATCCAAAAGTTAAGTCGTGTCCCTTTTTGCCTCTAATATCTCTACGGTAAGAGATAGTGAAAAAAAATATTGGAAGCAATTTTTCGGAATGAATAATTGGATAAAACTTTAAAACGTTACACAAAAATTATAAAAAGCACCTGAATGACCCCAAGAATAAACGGGAGGAGTCATATTTCCAAAAATCAATCACAACCTTTATTTCTATGACCTTACACAGATGCTTCCTGTCATGTGTGGTTCCATTTGTCCCATTTGTTTCAGAGGAGAAGAATAAAATGTGAAAAGTTAACGGAGGGACGCAAGTGATGACAAAAGATCACATGGCCTTTAGTTAGGTGAGCTAATAAGGCTGCAAACATTTGTTAAATCATAAATAATCATAAAAAAATAAATGCGGTCACTTACATTTTACACCTAAACAAACCTACGTTTAAATATTTTTTTTCTGTGAATTTTTACCTATTCTTCACCAAATAGAGAAAAATCAACTGAATACAGAACTTGAGACTCCAATCTAGACCCTCATTCATTTGACTTATTTACCAATTATATAAAAAAAATTGAGGCAGGGAAATAATCTAAGGATCCAGATATAAATGCTTTTGTTTTGGTACTGTGGTACGAAAATATTTTCGTAAATTCTATAACATGCGAGTGGACTTGCATGTAACTGTGCGATAGTTTAGATCTTTCGACTACATTAAGAATAAATTACTGAAGTAAAAAACATGCTTGAAAATCTTACTGCACGTTTGATTCCTAGCATATCAAACAGTATTATTTCTAAATAAAGACATTTATACAGAATGTCAAACATTGGCGAATTATAGCGGTCATTATTTGGATTGAGACATGTTAATTCATATATACAACATTTTGACATCAAAATGTTTCAAAATATTAATAAACTTCAAAAATCGAAACCACCTCCAAAGGTACCATGAACACTTCCAAGATGTCCATAACATTCTCCAGACGATGAAAAGTCCTGCATACATACCCAACAAATATGTCTCCGACATTTCATGCATTCCATGTGATTGCAACCACCTGCTTTTTCAATTGGAAGTCCACAATTTGGACATAATTTGCGATTTTTCGGATCCCTTCGAAGCCACATTTGTATTCCAGAACTATCTTCTTTCAACTCTTTCATCACTTCGCATGTGAAACCTTCATGGCACTGAGTGTTGCAGGCAGTACATATTCTAACCTCGCATTCAACACAAAAGAAACAATCTTGTTTTCTTGTAACGCGATAGATAGTCGGACAGTCTGGTGTGATGCAGAACTTGTACTTGTCTGTATTTTGAGATACAAATGAACTGGTTGCCCGGTTTACAACATTACTGACAGTCATTCCGGCAAGCAACGACAACTGAGATAAATCTCGCCATGACCATAATTGATCGCAATTTTCTTGACAGCAAACAACTGGAAAATCGTTATTGTTAACAGCTGACTCAAGCTGTGGTATGATGCACGTCTTACAATATGGATGTCCGCAAGACTCTAACCTATATATTTCCCCATCCTCAACTTCCATAAAACATATAGGACACTGTCTTTCTTCGTTTTCGACAGGTGCATATTTCTGTGTCTCTTTTAAGCAGTGTATTATTTTATTTGTTTCTGACACAGCCTGCTCTACAGCATCTTTACAACCATTTATTTCCACAGTGTGATTTCGGAGATCAATCTGCAGACGATGAAGTCCTCTGATACTACGTTTTAGTTTTTCAAGATCGATGCCGAATCTGATAAACATTTCTTTAACGACACCGTATGGTTTGTCTGGTCCTCGCAGGGAAAGGGACTTCGAAATCCCTCGTCGAAGTTTCTCCAAATAATCCTGAATCAGTGTGTAAGCTTTATTGTTATCTCTCGATTCACCGTATATTGCAACCTCGAGAACCCTGTAATCATCGATTATGAGAGTATTTGTTTGAGACATTACGCTTTTCAATTCAAATCTTCCCGCTCTTGTGAATAACTCATGGATATTTTGGAAATCTTCTTTTTTCATTCGCTTGCCTTGAATAATTTTATTCAATTTTTCACGAGTCCTCTGTAAAGTTTCAATGTGATCACAGTTTATGTCAATAGAACAGTTGCCATTTTTTAGAACCCTTTGCCGAATATTTATTCCTTCCTGTTCGTTTAAACTAGATATCTTGTCAAGGAGAAAACGTTTACATTTGTTAAAAATGTTTCTAGTTGCAAGAAGAGACGTTTGAAGGCTCAGTGTTGCTGTCATGATTTCATCATTTATCTTAAAATTTCTTTCTAGGTGCCTGCATGCAGCTTGTCCTTCTTCCAGATTGGAAAATGACGCAAACGCCAAAAATGTGAAATCTTTATCTCTCGGTTTTCTGAGATCAAGATTAAATCGACCTTTCTTAACAAACGGATTTATCTGTGCATGGACCCTTCGCTGAATTGTCTGCAGCTCAAAATTTGAAGTACATACTTGTTGACGAAAAATAGAAGTTCTGATTATATCTGTTTCATCGATATCCATCGTTCTTATAAAACTAAATGTCAGTACATCTTCGTTTACGAATTTATTAAGCCGTGTCACGAAGATCTCACAGTCACTATTTTTACCTCGCGAAAGACGCGCATCAGAGCCCCCAACAGTTATGGCACTTTTTCTACGAAGTATCCAGCTAACTATGTCCCTGTTTCTAAACTCGATTAAGCCAATGCCTTTCGAGGGACGACGGCACCATTCTAGTTTTGCTCTAAAGCGATTTTCGTTTTGGAGTCGGACATTCCCTGTGGGTATGGCAACAAGGTATTGCTTCTTTGACAGTTCCACTGCATTTTCAGCTTCAGTTGTAGAAGCAAAGGTAACCTTTCCCCAGATGCGTTTATTTTTTGTAAATGCAAACATTTCTACACTCTCAACTTCACCATATTGCTCAAATTCCTCCCTTATGTCATTTATGGAATATGTTGATGTATAATCTGGATTGCAAGAAACAATGACCGTTTTGTATTCATCTGGCATGAGAACATCTCCTATATTTCCACCAGAACACATGGTCACTCGGGTTCCCTGCTTTAACGAGCTTAAATATTGCTCACTTTTATCATCTTGGTATTTTTGCCGAATCGGATTAAGAATGGCATCAATGTTGGATCTTAAAACATTAGCCATTTCAGTGGTTGAAAATACCTTTATTTCTCCATATTTTTTGTCGGTGTCTATAATAGCAATATCGCTACCCACAAGGCTTTGAAATTCTATCTCTAAATCTTTTAACCTTGTATATCGGTTGCCAACAAAATCTCTGAACGAATTTTCGCCAACACCACAGAAAGCAACTTGTTTTACTTTTTGTTTTTCTGCCGTTTCCATTCCAAAAGGTTTAAGCCAGCCTTCTACTAATCCTTCTTGAATCCATTCAAAAGGAACTGGCGTAGCGTTGATACCATAATCACGTTTTATCTGTAGAATCTGTTCAATAACAATCCATTCAGGCTGAAGACCAAGAGACGGCAATGAAGAAGACGGAAACAGACAAATATTATGTCCTTTATGTATGACATGATATCCAGCTTGTTCATGTCCCAAGAAATGACAAATGTTGTGTTTGAATGTCTTAAATAACATCTTTTGCAATAACAAATCGATTTTCTTTGGGTTGTCAAATTTAAATTCAACCAAAACGTCTAATTCCTTTCTTAAAATGGATATCACCTCTGTGACAGTTTCTCGTACTGCCTTTATTGTTTTTCCATTCACAAAGTTTTCTACACACCATCTTCCTTTTACCTTTTCAGCCTGTCGGTGCCACTCGCGATAAGCATTCAACATTGTCATGATATCCCCGCCTTCATGAGAGAAACGAATTTTCATTTTGTCTGCCTTTAATTTATCTGTAGCCGATCCAGATCGATAGAACAAAGAGCCTCCTGAACCACAACAAGCCGTTAAGATCAATGCCTCAATCCCTATGTTCTTTTCCAACGCATCATGTACAAATACTCCAAATAACGGATCAAATGGTAATTTAGAAACCCATCTACCAAGTTCAGTAATCTGTCCATTGAAAACTGTACCTATGGAGTCAAGAGTTTCCATTGCTTTTGTCATCTGGTCCTTAGGTGGAGACTGAACGAAGTCGAATGACACAGGATCGACACCTAATTCCAAAAGCTTAAGAAGAGCTTGACCCAAATTGACACGTAAAATTTCCGGTGTCGAACAAGCACACATTTCGTCATAGTCTTTCTTCGAATATAGTCTGTAACATTTCCCTGCAGCCGTACGACCTGCTCTTCCGCTTCGCTGGTTGGCAGAGCTTTTTGTCACCATAGTAACTACTAATGAGCTAATATTTTTCTTCGGATCAAACTGCATTTCTTTAATGCGACCTGTGTCGATGACATATTTTATTCCTGGAATGGTAATTGATGTTTCTGCACTGTTTGTAGCAAATACAACTTTTCTTTTACTGTGCGGTGTTGGATTAAACACCTTTTGTTGTTCATTTGCCTGAAGTTTCCCATGCAATGGAAGACATATGAAATCTTTGCAACCGCGTAATCTTTCATCAAACTTTTTGCAACATTTTTCCACCTCAAGCGGTGAAGTTAAAAACACCAAAATGTCTCCTCTATCCTCCCTTTTGTGAACTTCTGTTGCTTTAAGAAGTGCTGCTTCCTCATAATTATCATCGGTGTCGTCATCGGTCCATATAATATCGACCGGAAATGTCCTACCGGAAACTGATAGAATGGGACATTGTCCAAAGAAACTAACAAACACCTGTGGATCTATAGTTGCAGATGTAACAACAACACGAAGATCTGGTCTATCGGTTAAACATTTCTTAATCATTCCCAGTAACAAATCCGTAAATATGCTTCTTTCATGGGCTTCGTCAATTATAACGCAGGAAAATGACGACAACAGAGGATCTTTCAGGCACTCATTTAGAAGTACATGATCCGTCATGTATAAAATCTGCGTCTCACAGCTCTTTTTTGAATGCAAGCCTACTTGATACCCTACGAGATGTCCAATCTGAGAGGCCATTTCATGAGCAACTCGAGTTGCCAAGCTAATTGCAGCTACTTTTCTGGGTTGTGTACATACGATGAAACCCTTTGAAAATCTACCAGTTTGATGTAAATATTGAACCATTTGGGTACTTTTACCAGAACCAGTTTCGCCGAGGATGATTGATGTTTGATTTTCTGTAATAATACGCAGTATTTCCGTTCTACAAGCATATATTGGAAGTTTAGCAGTGAATCTATTGCTTTCAATTTGAAACGCTGTTTCTAGCTTGCTAAGATCATTCTCGTTGAGGTTTGAGTCCTTAAGACTTTGTAACTTGTCGTATAATGATGCTAGAAATAGTCTGAATTCTGATTTTTGCTTTTTCATTTCGTTTAATTTTGATGAAAGTGCGTCTTTTTCATTCCTTGTTTTATTGAATTCTTCCAAAGATTGAAACCGTGGCTTCTTTTCTACATACTTTTCTAGAGCAGACGAAATCTTTTGTATTTCATCCTCGTGTTTGTCGAACCCCAAACTCGCTGTTTTCGCCAATTTTCCTACAAAAATGGATAGTTTTTTATTTGCGTCTTCATATTGAGTTTTCAGTCTCATCTCGTGGTCAATGGAACAGAAAACCTTTATTTTGGATTTAACGTTTGATTTATGGAGTATGGTCCTTGCCTGCTTTGTAGCATTATTGGATGGAAATTCTACTGCTACCTCAAGATCTGATTTATTTTTCACATCAATTATTTTGAATTTAAATTTATTGTCAAGTCTTTGTTTTAAAAACGTTTCTAAGTTAATATCATCCTTCATATTGTTAATTTTGATTTTCAGAACTTGTGGCTTACTTCTGGACTTTGGTTCTGGTGTTTCTACTCTTTTCTGAATTTTATCATCATAGTTCCGACTTACTTTGTCTTTCTGTGTGGTCAGGTCGTCATTCTGACTTTGAGAACAAACTGTATCCGCTATCTTTTTCTCTTCCTTATACGTTTTACTTCTGTATGTAGCGCACTTCATGTCCTCTTCTTTTTCGTCGTGTTTCGGTTTGATTTTCATCTGGTTTGAATCACAATGTTCCCGTCTAGCTGCTCCATATCCATTTTGTATTTTTGAATTACAAATGACAACACATTGTTCTTCATTGAGCTGGTGTTGTTTACTATTCTTACATTTTTCTTCTTCTATGCACAGCCGTGACAAAGTCTCCGATTTCGATTCAGTTGTCTTAACTAAGATTGAGTGCATGCTTGTTTCTTCTTTGTTATCTTTGTGTTCCTTTACCCCAGTGTATCGCATATGTGAAATGTTTGATTTCGATTGAGGTGCCATAGATGAGGCTATTTTCTGGCTATTCTTGCATTGTTCTTCATCAACGCTTTGAAAAAATACAACCTCTGGTTTCAAATCAATAGCTTCATTTAAAGTTGTCTTCAGGTTGGTTTCTTCTTCTACACATTGCTCGACAAACGCCTTCGGTTTCCTTTTGACTGTATTAGTAAGGCTGTGGCTTGTTTCTTTTCGGGTTTCTTTGACTTTCACTTGTTCGATACCGTCCCGGTCTTTGTCTGAAAATGTTCTTAGCGGTAGGGCAATATTGGTAGTTACAGCACTTTTTTCTATTCCAACAACGCTCCCGTGTCCTTTAAAATCTGTTATATGTTTTTCGTAAAGGTTCTGATGAAACATCAATTTATCAATAGGGTAGACGTTTTGACGGTCCAATTCGACAATACCATTTTCGACCAATGTTTCTTGTTCTATGATAAGATTATTGTTTTCTGAATAATTTTTTATTTTAGCTTCGTTAGACATTGTATCATGTGAAGTTGTGGGTCTCCTCAATGATACTAAATTATTCTGCTTTTGCGTGCTTTTCTGGTTTGCATCGTTAATATCTTTCGACGGCGTGTCAGGATCTTTTTTCCAGATATAAAGCAGTGTACGATTTTGCTCACCACTAACAGCTTTTGCAGCCCCCAACATTGTTTTAGGAGACATTTCGTAAAGTTCTTTTGTAATTTTGCCGATCTCATGTTGTGCATCCTTTCCAAGATTACAATGAGAAGATGTGATTTCATTCTTTTTACTTCCACTGTCGTCCGATTCAATGCTGCGACCTACTGGCGTTTTTGAAGTGGCAATAACTGTAGATTTTGGAGACTGTGTTTCTAATTGTTTCCTTTCTGTAGTGATATTACAAATCCCTGTGATTTCTTTTCTTTCTGTAGTGATATTAGTATTCTCTGTTTGCCTTTGAAAATCAGAATTGCTCTGTGCTTTGTACATTTGTGTCCACTTACTGTTGGAGTTGTCGCCTTTACCAATGTGAATTTTGTTCTGCATAGGTTTGGTGAAATTTATTTCCTGAATTTCTTTAAAATTAACCTTGTTATCTTGCGTTTTGCCTGCTGTATTGTTTTGTTCTGTCATGTCGTCTGTGCAGCCTTTCAAATAAGATACCGGTGATTTAACAAGCATTTGATCAATATGTTCATGCCCTGTAGAAGCGAGTAATCTACTTTTACAATGTCCCATTTCTTTGATATCTTTATTCATTCTCTTAGTGTTTGAATAAATTTGATTTCTATCATCAGAAAAACGCGAAATATCAACAGAGTGTTTCATAGGCGCACCACCATTGAGTTTCTCCAGATCTTTTGTCTTTTGCTCTCTTTCTTTTTCCACTATTGACTCACTTCGACTGTATAATAATGTGTATCTATTGCGATTTTCCTGTGAATCACAATTTATTTCAACATCCGACTTATCCTTTTTAATGATGCCAAAATGTTCATTCATGTGTGATGCCAAATTTTTGTTGTTAACCATATGAGTATAACCTTTCAGTTCTCTTGGTGTAGAAGTAATAGTCGATTTCGGAGAGCGAGTTTCGGACTCTTTCCTTTTATGTCTTATTTCTCCACTGCAATCATGTGGTATTGCTGCGTTATTCTTTCCTACCTCTCCAAAGCTAGAGGAACTCTTGATGACAGAGGGTTGAAATTTTGAGGTCACATTCTCTACTTCAATCTTATTATGTTTAGTACCTTCATCTTTATGAACTTTAAGTGTAAAGTCATCTAACATTTCTTCCCCATTCAATGATGGGAGAGTAAGAGAAGCCGTGGAAGAGATTTCTCTTTTGATCATTTTTTTTCGTGTATCGCCTTCTTCTTTTTGTATTTCTGTCAGCGTGCTTGAAGAGGACTCATAAGCGCTTTCTGTATTTCTTTCTTTGTTGGTTGATTTGTTGGTGAAACTCTTGTTTCTTCTCTCTATCGAGTGTTGGGAATCACTGCCATGAACTTCTGCCGGGATTATATGTGTAGTACGTTCTCGCAAAGTAGTTGAAGTGTCTTTTCCGGCTATATAATGGCCTTTCTCCACATGTTTGTGAACTATGCACATATCTTTTGAGGTGATGTTTTCATTAGTTTTGATCATATTTACGGTGTTACCTGACGACACTTCATTACCATGGATTAATTTGTGTGGATAGTGGTAGTTTTCTTGCATCATAGTTACATTCGAGGTTGGCCTTAAGCCATCTACAGAGTATATTGTACTATTTGGAGCTGTTTTCCAACCCGCACTGGATGTGTTGACAACATTCTCTTCCGTGATATCGTGCCCATATGTTAAGGAATGTAATGGAACGTTTCCTTTGATGCCCCTGATATTTTTGGGATTTGTAGTAAGGATTCTAGCATTTTGGGTACTAGTACTTTCTTGTGGATTGATAGACTCAAGCTTATTTACCAATGCAAAATCCCTGCCTGGAATCGGTTGGTAAGCACTAATGCCCGAATCTGGAAGCGTGATGTTACTGACAGATCTGTTGTTTTCTGTATTATTTAAATTATATGTTTTATTTCTGAATGGCTCAAAAGTATGATCAACATTCATCTTCCTATCTTGGCTTAACTTTTTGTTTGTGATACCTTCGAGGCATTCAGTATGGTTTACACTCTCCATAGCATTTCTATCTTCAGCAGACGTAGACATTGCAACATGTCCAGTTGATATTGTATGTATACTTCTCATTGGTTGGTCTCCAATATCAATGTCTGGGTCAGTTTTATTCTTTTCATTCGATTCCCTTGTCTCAGAAAAGTTTGTTCCTTTGTTTGAATAAATTTTCAAAGCATCGATTGGGGAAGGCGATTTATCAGTTATAACATCATTAGAATGTTTCTTATGGTCTTCATTATAGCATTTGTGATCTTCATTTGACCCTCCATCTACTTCCATTTTGACCAAGAACGCATTTTCACTGTGTTGCAGTGTGTATCTTTTAATACTTCTTTCTGATTTAACATTCTGATCTGAACTTGACTTTGGTTTAAAGCTTCTGTTAGCAGGCTGTGCCGTCGTTTGAATATCATCCGCAAAACCATCAATATTGATCCCAGATGGTGATGGGGACCTGCTCTTGCTTAATCTAGATATTCCTGACAGACTGCTGTTTTTCGCACTTTTGTTACTTTCACACAAAACATAGTTTTTCGTGTCTGTTTCACCTCTCCCAGCATTTTGCTGTTCATTTTTTTCACTCCTTATAGGCAAACCCAAAACTTTACGTATAAAGTTCATTTTTGTATGATTGAACTTCCACCCATCTTTTCCAATCAATCTGGAAATACACAATGGTACACTATATAAATATCTTGATACATTGATGTGATACAGTTATTGTTTATTCATTTATCCTTTGTGTTTTAAGACACGAACCATTCATCTTTTGTGGGGCCATGAGGTTTTTTTTAATGTTCGATTTCAGTTTTTGTGGGAAAAAAATAATTTGAACTGAAAATAAATCGAAAAAAATAATACATTTTCCTGAAAGAAATTGAAAAAAAAAATAAAATAAGCGAAGAATAAACAAGTCTTTGGCCTTAATTTAAAAACCTAAATACACCAAAAATAAAATTTGATATGTGTTTTATGGTCACAAATAACATTTCAAAAATACAAATGGCTCTTTTTTGTATTCTCAAATTCATAATGCTGGATATCAAAACATGAAATAATACGAATTATCAAATCTATGATTAAATTTTCTTCACCACCTGTTTCACACATTCATGGATAAGTATAAAACACCATAAAGATACCATGCTAATTGTTCTTAATTGGAAGCTATGCTGTTCACATAACACTGATATCTTGTCATATTTTGTTCAACTGTTTACAACTGCAGAAATCTACCTTTTGAAGCACACAATCAAAGTTCAACATTTACAATTCTCAGTCTTACATCGACCACTGGGCCTAGTTTCCTACTTTTCTGCTTTCACTTTCAATATTTCAAGCTCGCAAGGCGATGTATGTCATGACAATCTATTTCCCTGATGTAGTTCCAACCCTGCTACTATGAGTACATTATAGGTTCACAGGAGCCTGTATTGCTCACCTTGATTTTATTTGACATCTAAGTTAAAATTTGGTGTCAATGGACACAATTATAAATGAGTAACAACTTTGGTCAATGTTAAGTAGGTCCAGTTGCAGTGTCAGTCATCTTATCCATTTGAAAAAGTAACAGAGAGTCCTATTCTAACTCTTGGATAGTACCTTGCAATGCTCATTCATGACAAATTTAAATCCCATGGGCAAAAGTCTTTTCTGCCTCGAACGCGCGGAAGGTTGGTTCGATCCTCGGTTGGGTCAAACCAAAGACATCAAAATTGGTATTTGCTGCTTCCCCGCCAAGCACGCAACATATAGGAGTAATAGCAAAGGACTGGTCGGCTTGGAGTAAGTATAATGTGTCCGAGCGGGTGATATGCCTTCCTGTGGAAATTTACCTCGTGAGCTAGCATGTTAAAAATCCGGCTCAGCGTGTCAGTCTAGTACAAAACAGGGGTCATATCAACATGTTCTCGTCCTGATATTCACCTAATGGTTTGCAATGGGCGTTAAACAATAATTCATCCATCCATCCATCTTTTTAGAAAACATGATCTAGGAAATTTAACCAATCAGAAAAGCCCATTCTGTAACCTGGCAGTCATGTTTGCTACATATATAAGAACGGCACTCATGTATAAGACAAATTATTTGTGTCTTAATAGGTATCACTCTATAAAGTTTGGTATCAGTCTGTTTAATTATTCCTCGGAAGAAGATTTTTAAATGATCAGTCATAACAGCTTTCGAATCCATGGGTCAAGTTGTTTCAAAAAGAAGATCTTCGAAATTTAACCAATCCAAAAAAGCTCCCTTCAGGTCTTGTCAGTAATGTTTGCTGGTAGAATTTGAATATTGTTCTTCAGTACAGGAATTTAAAAACATTTCTCAAAGGATCTAATGTTAATCAACTGTGTTGCTGGTGGCCATTATGGCGTGTAAAACGTTGCAATATTCACAAAAAAACAAAATGTGTGTTCATAGAATTAAATAATTGTTCGTAAAACGAATATATGTTCATAAAAAAATATATATATTCAATAAATCAAAATACGTTTTCATAAAATAAAATACATATGCATAAAAAAAATTCATATATGTTCATAAAAACAAAGAATTCTTGAACATTCTTTGTAAATTTTGAAAATCTACCCCCCCCCCCCAAGATAAGGATGCATTATTTTTCAACGTAGACTTTTTCAGTATTTTTAGTACGAAAGCAAACATCGGATTTATCACACATTTTTCCAACATTTTTGTCTTTTTAAGACCTGTATGTGCTACATGTATCGTCTGCGTGCTTTTTTATTTTTATTACATTAAGTATTTATACAAATGTAAGAATATGGTGTAGTTGTCAGTGAGACATCATTCAAAGACAATTTTCAAAGTTTCGTCCCTATTGACCATGTAGTTTCAAAGAAGAATTTTAAATATTTTAGCTTATTTTGTGTTTTGTTAGAAATGGTGGCCAAATTATTCAAGGTTTGGTCCCCTGAAAATAATTTCAAAATGAAACCACCAAAGTATGGTTCCAATTTGCCCAGTGGTTTCAGAGGTAAAGATTAAAACAAAAGTGTATTGGCGACAGCGTTGGCAGATACCATGTGATGGCAACATAGCACCTCCGGTCTGGGAGAGGTAAAAAATAGAATGCTTATTGTTATATGACAACTAGGTATCAGCCGTTGTTCTGCAAGATTAATTTCAAGCATAAATAAAAAAGACTAGAAGAATAATGATCTGGTGTCAGAACTTACGCATAAATAGAAAAAAAGGAAGCAGTTCATATGGACAAAAAAAATAAACAAATGATCAAACAAGAGAATCAATGTTCTATTTGAAAAATACCCAAAATCTTTTACATGTAATAAACGGTATAGCTTTTTCAGATATGTTTTTTCAAAGGCAGTACATACCAAAAAAGAACACGTACTGAATTTTAATGTTTTACGTATAATATTTCCTTTTTCATAAGGTCTGCCAGTTAAGCGGTGTAAAAAAAAAACTAAGAATTTTTTAGAGTACTTTATAGTATCAAAACTTTCTTGAATTAATTTATTTGTTTACTGCCAATGAAATGTTCAGACACTTGTTTAAAAAATTCAGTAAAAAAAAATGTTTTTGAAATAGTTGAAAAAAAAATATTTTGCTCATGCTCGATATGGAAAAAAAAATGTTTTTGTTGAAAAAAAATGCCCCCTACAAAAGATGAATTGCGTGTCTAAAGTGAATATTTCACGTAGAGCAATAACGAAACAAGATAAAACAGGTGTACTTGTTTCATTATTGACTTGTTTCCTGTATATCGTAGTGAGCATATCAGTGGTTAAAATTTGAAAGCGGGTTCGAAACCCGTCGCTGGTCATTGCTTCGCCTATCCCACGAGTTTTGTATACTTGTGTTGAAGTTGAAATTTTGAAAACTCCACAAGGCAAAGTTGGCCAGCTTTTTATTACTGACACGGTTTTGAAATTCATTTTCTTTGGCTTCCAAAAGTTTTGATAACGAGGTACCTGATGAAATTTAATATGGATATGCGTATTAGTTTATTTTATCAACAGCTCTTTAATCAAGCAGTCGATTTATTGTCTTTTGTCTTTAGGTACTCTGTCAACTGTGTAATGTAGGTAGGTTAATGTTTTCTCAACCTGAAGATCGTTGCTTATATGATGAATAAAATACTTAGACAAAAGTAAATTTAAAACAGAGGTAAACAATAAATTCAAACGTTCATAGAGGTTCTCCATAGTGAACGGTTTAAGGCATTTTTTGTACATGAAGCCTACATGTTTCAAACGAACATGGTTTATGTTCATCAAGTAATAAGAGGTGTTCGTGAAAACAACCGCCATCCGTTTATAAAAATAAAGATATGAGACATACATGAAATCAACCACAAGGCATTATCAAAACAATAGCTCGAACGCTTGGCAAAATTTATTCTGGATAAATGAAAATTTATAAAAGCTTGGGTACTTGTATTCACACTTTACTTCACAAACACTGCCAAAAGAGAAGATAACTAGATACGTTCTCATTCTTACAATTACTGTAAAAAAGGGACTAATATTCAAATCAAACGAGGGATATATTTTTTAAATTCTAAACTGCATAAACTTAAACTTAAGGTATAAAAGAAAAGTGGGGGATTAATTCAATACTGGAACGTGCTACAAAATCAGTTTATTGTTTTTCTTCATTCGCGATCTTTCAAATTACCTCGACTGAACTAATTCGATTTATTTGAAAATGCAAATTTGTACCCAAAGGATTTGAATATAAGTCAACTAAACAACTACATTAAAATATATATACAAAATTAACAACTGGGAAGAAGAAATAAAAATTGAAGTTGGCTATGCATTCTATGACTAAAATTGTGTTACCGGTATATCTGTCTATATACAAGATATATGTACCACTTCCTCGGTCATTCTTCTTGGTATTTGTGGATGGCAGAGTGGACAGAGTAAAGGTTTGTTCCCCTACAAAAAAATCAATCTGCTATATTTGAATGCATATTTCTTGTTTTCTCTCTCGACAACAATACTAATGCGATCAGAGTAAGACCAAGTATTAGTGACCAAAAACAACTTCATCAGAGGGTTTTTGATCATATAACAGAAATAGACCCAACGATATTTTATCCCTAAAAGATATTTTTATCATGGATAAAAGCAGAAAAATAGTCCAATAGTTGGATATCTGTATTGGATCAATCAAAGGGTTGTTTTGCCTCAAATATATCTGCGTTTTACGTTTCCGCAAGATCATATTCTTATTTTCAGCATTTTGTAGTGAATTTTCCTTATACGTGGTTAACTTTTCCGCAATTAATTTGCCTCTTCCGATAGCCAGGTAAACCTGTTACCAATTGCTCACCATCGGGGAAGGATTTTTCATGAATTTGGACACAAAGCTGTTATGTTCCAGCCTTGTATCCATTTAAATAATGGTTATACCCATTTTTATTCTTCATGATAGTAAGTACTTTCGATAAGTAAGTTTATATAATGAGTTCTATTTAATTTAAAAAATATTTAGATAAAAATTAAAATAGAATAGAGAATGGAAACGGGGTATGTGTCAAAGAGTCATCAATTTTTTTTTATGAAACAAAATTTAGCATGCACCGGCCCATCCCTCTGATAAATATTGAACGGTCCCCAATACTGGTTCTCCTCATGACTAATGCACAGCAGGAAGGGGGTTAGTCATTGCTACTCTGCAAGATTCATCAAGGTACGGTGATCTAGAACACAGAGCAAATTCTTAAGTTCAAGGTACGAGAAAAAGAGGGAGATCATTTTATATTATCTGAAATATAGTCACTGACAAGAATAGGAAGATTTCAATGGATGTGTTTGTGTCAATCCCATCAAAAGTTTTCATATTTCTTAATGAATATGCACAATTCTAGTAATAATTTCTCATCTTCATAATTTATTAACCATATCAGTTTTTTTAGTGGGGGTCTAGATTTTTAAAATTCTTACAGCAATTATTTAACATTATTATTATATCTTTTTGTTGGTCTGATAGACTATCACAGTTAAAAAGAAAATGTATTTCATCTTCGACCTCATTACTACTACTCTGTTGTGCCGAGGAATACTATTATATCTACTTCTCTCTATAAGTAAATGGTGGGCAGATATAAGGAATCTTGTTAGACTATGTCTTTCTTCAAATTTTTTTTAACAATATCAAGATATTTTTCGCAACCAAAATTGGACTTAAAAGTAACATATGCACATATTTTTCCTTCTGAATGGTTATTGAGATGTTTTTCCCAATATTTCAAAAAGCAATTCTAAGTTTTCTGTCGTCTATTGGTTTACCCCTGTCAGAGGATGTTTGGCGATTATTGATCAGTGATAGAAGTTCCGGAGAAGACATGTACCATGAAGGTTTCTTTGACTCATACAATTTCTTAAGATTCCAAAAAGCATTATGTAACAGTGGGAACTTAGTGCCAAATTTTTCTAATCTGTAATAGTATTTAATCATACCCTTAATCGCGTTAAAATATATTGGTAATCTCCCTAACTCAGTTAATACAGCAAGGTTAGTACTTCTTTTTGGAACTACAAGAATAAATTTACAGAATTAAGTATGAAGTTTTTCAATTTAGAGTAAATATGGTCAAATGAATCAATCCCATTTCTAAATTTAGCAGACACTGGGTTAAAGGCACCCCATATCAATGATGGGTTTGATGGTATGATCGAATACATGCATGATACTTTTGACTGAAGGATGCAAGGATAAAAAATCATTAGACAACTTGAAATATGCTTTTAGTGCCTTCATATACAATTCATCCTGTGTCACTGTATAGGATCCAGATGCATAAAAGTGTATACCCAAATATTTATACTGTATATATTAACATACTCTAGATTTACACCATTTAACATGAAATCATATTTAGTAATATCTACCTGCCTTGTTAAATATAAGGACCTTTGTTTTATTTGTATTCACACTTAAGCACCAGTAATTGCAGTAACTTTGCACTGTTATATCCAATTTCTTTTGCAAGCCATTGGGAGATGTCGATAATAAAACAATATCGTCAGCATGCACAAGACAGTGTAAATCTTGATTATTAATCGATACTGGGTCATCAGGGTTTTTTAAATGGTTTGTCAAATTATTAATAAAGATCTTAAAGAGGTTTGGACTAATGTTGTCTCCTTGTTTTACCCCCAGGTGTGTTGAAAAGCTGCCAGTTAAGTTTTCATTTACTTTTACGATTTGCTCACTCTATTAACGATGTTGTAAAATGAAGATCCCAGTCCAATATCTAATAGTTTCAGTTTGATTCCTGAGTGAATAACAGTACCAAAGGCCTTTTTGAAGTCAACAAAGTAGGCATGCGATAGTTTACCACCAGGATTATTACAATATTTATAATTGTCTTGATTACAAACATTTGGTCAGAAGTCCTAGCTTTCTTTTGTGTTCGATTAGAAATATTGTTAAGACAAGAGTTCAACATAGAATTAAACAATTTACCTATAGAACTAGTCATAGTTAAACCACGATGGTTATTAGGATCAAGAATATCATAAACCTTATGTAAGGGTGTAATATATCCTTCTGTCCATTTTCAGGATATGTGCCATTACTCAAACACGAGTTGAACATTTTTTTGAAGCAACCAGTTAAAATAATGTGGCTGCATTTAGCAACAAATTAAAATAATGTTGCTGCATTAAATTATGTTATTTGTTATATTTCCCAACCCAGGTGATTTGTTCCGTTTTAATTTTGAGATGGCATAGATAGTTTCAGTATCAGTAATTACAAAATCTAATTCATTAAACATTTCTGAGATATCTCAGCAGAATCCAAACTCTCCTCATATGTTTTACCCTAAAAAATTATCATAAACATTACTTAATCCTTGAAGTGATTAAGTCAGTCAGATGGTGATATATTGTTAACTTTTGTCCTGTAAATTATTAATCAACTTCCAATATAGTTTAGGATTGTCGACATGAAGAGTTTCTAGTTGCTCTAAAATATCTGCTCTAAACAGTTTTTTTCTTGTTTTCTGCATTTGTTATATTCTCTATATAATTTGTAATAATGGTTTTAAACCAGAGGATCTTTTGGATAAGAAGAATAAACTTTTCAATAATTCATAAAATTCTTTCTCATTGAGTGCAAGTCAGTCAACAATATTTTTGTGTTTCTTTTTCTTTTTCCTCTGGTTAGGTGTTTTTACACATATCTCAACAGCCTCTGTGAAAATGTTAGCAAGTTTAACTGAGGCTTCATTTATGTCTTTTGCAGATGTAAAATGCCCCTTTCGCATGACATCTGAAATTTTTGCAAGTACAGACGGAGATAGAGTTTAGAGCCTCCTGAAATACTGTAGCTGAGTTCTCTGACCACAGGCATGTTATGTAAATCATGATTAATACAATCATCTCGTAAATTAGTACTAATTGAGCTGACATTTCCCATTCGATTTTACAATGACATTCAGATAATGTAAGATATCAAACACCTACAAAACCAAAATGTGTACCACATCTTGGTCTGTCTTGATAGGGGGATCTTAAATTCTTTAATCAGTTAATTTTACTCCTATTTTCTCTATTCAGGTTATAACATGTTATAAATCCTATTAAATCTTGTGAGATGAAATTTATAAGGCCATAAATTCAAATTGCAAAGATAAACTGAGTTAAAACTATTAGTTTTTGTTACGGTTATAAAGTACAAATGACATGTACGTCTTTTTACAATGCTTTTCAAAATAAAGCATTCGGTGTGAAATAACCGATTTTAGAGCAATTTTTCTTATTCTGTAGAGTTTTTGTTTTTTGTAATCAGTATTTTTTCCTCAAATTCTTTATCCATTTCTAAAGTATTTTGTATTTACTAGACAACATCATTATTCTGTTTTCTTTATTTTTTAGGCTATTATTCACTTGTCATTATTTTTATACCATTTAATTCTATATTCGGTAAAACCTATCCAATTCAAATACTATACAAGGACTGTCGATAAAATTGTGGTTCCTATTTGGACCATTCATATTTGGAAATGGTGGTGGGGGATGGTGGGTGGGAGTGAGGGGGGGGGGGGGGGTACTGGGTTTTTTTTGTAAGGTCTGCCTGTGGTGCCAAAACTTCAACAGTATTCCTTATATAAACGATGATAAAACTAAGTCAATTTTATGGCATCAAATCCTTGTTGAAGTATTTTGTGTTTTTGTCAATAAAATGTTAGTAAAAGTAAATTGTTTTAAAATTCCTTGAAATTAAATTGTTTGAAACATTCGTTGAAATAAAACAGTTTTAAAATGAGTTGAAAAACCAAAAACAATTACACTAGTAATCCCTCCCCCCCAACACAAAAGACGAATGGTCCGCGTCTTGGAAGGGAAAATGGTTCAGGAAATCCAACCTACTATATACACGTATCTTTATAGTATTTCTTCTCTATAAATACGGTACGGGGCCTGGTTATCGAAGCTGTCCTAAAATCGGTCCTACGATATGTCTTATGACAAATTTTAGGATTGTCTTAGGTTTTTCATAAGACATGACTGCTGAGACTGTAAATCAAAGCTATCCTCGGATTATCTTATCTGGCGATGTTCTAAACGTGTACATTATAGTTTTAAAAAATTGAATTTGATAAAATATATGCAACATTTATTTGAAAGTTTATAAGACATTGCGTTTTACCTATATAATCACGGAGAGGTTTAACAACTACTCAATAATTTGTTTATATTTAGCTGAAATAAGATGATCACAACTCCCATTTTAAACACGTGCATATTATTTTAGATCAAAAGTATTCAAAACAAAAAACTTAGATCTGATATTACGAAAACATATATTAAATGATATGAACTGATTATTACATAGAGAATTGCAATAAGTATATAACGATTTGAAGGCAAAAACAAAGATAGGGTTATGGCACGCCGTTGTTATATTTATTTAATTTCGAGATATCTTATTTAGTTAAATAAGATATCTTATAAACTAATAGAGATATCTTATAAATTAATAGAGATATCTTATAAATTAATAGAGATATCTTATAAACTAATAGAGATATCTTATTAACTTATAGAGATATCTTATTTAACTGGTTATAAAGATATCTTATTAAATATATAAGATATCTCTATAAGTTAATAAGATATCTCTATTAATTTATAAGATATCTTATTAACTATATAAGATATCTTTTATATAGTTAATAATAGAGATATCTTATAAACTAATAGAGATATCTTATAAATTAATAGAGATATCTTATAAACTAATAGAGATATCTTATAAACTTATAGAGATATCTTATTAACTAATAGAGATATCTTATTAACTTATAGAGATATCTTATTTACTTTCAAATTAAATAAGATATCTTATAAAAATTAAAGATATCTTAATACTTAATAAGATATCTCTATTAGTTTATAAGATATCTCTATTAGTTTATAAGATATCTCTATTAATTTATAAGATATCTCTATTAATTTATATGATATCTTATTAACTAATAGAGATATCTTATAAATTAATAGAGATATCTTATAAACTAATAGAGATATCTTATTAAGTATTAAGATATCTTATTTAATTTGAAAGTAAATAAGATATCTCTATAAGTTAATAAGATATCTCTATAAGTTTATAAGATATCTCTATTAGTTTATAAGATATCTCTATTAATTTATAAGATATCTCTATTAGTTTATAATATATCTTATTTAACTAAATGAGATATCTCGAAATTGAATAAATATAACAACGGCGTGCCATATAGGGTGGTCTTAAGACACCTATTTTGTTGTCCTAAAGTCAGGATAAAATTTGCGATATGTCCTAAGATGAGACATCTTCAATAACCCGACTTAGTACTAAGATATCTCCAAAGACTATCACAAGATATATCCTAATCCTAAGACACCTTCGATAACCAGGCCCTGGTCTTCGTGGGGTTTTGATGTCGTGGGTCTTAATTCACCTCTCGGTCTTCTTTTGCCGATATATATAGGGCTATTATTTTTACTTAGGTATAAATATTATTCCAGTTACATAAATAACATTTAAAATGGTATAAATTAAATATACTTACTCAGCAATACACAAGGAACTTAAACGTTTTTACACAGGTGTTGCATTTATAATTATCCACCGCGTATGACTAAGCCAGTCTAAAGTTCAATTTTAGTCAACAGTAGGATTTCTAGAAAATTAACGGGTGTTACTAAAAGGCGGAAACGGAACGGAAACGGAATACGGAAACGGAAACGGAAAACTTCACGATTTTTATTTAAAAATATAATAATTACATTGTGACGTAATAACATGCTTCTTAACCAATAACATTGCGACACGTAGTTAACAAGCTGTCTTTTATGTCTAAATGAAAATCAGCAGCACGAGACACCTGTGTACTAATCAATTACATATTATTGAGCGAAATTGATTAATACCGCGTGCATTACTTAATATTATCAGATTAAAGTATTTTTGCACTAAAATGTAATTATAAAAACTGAATGCATCTTTTTGTAGCTTCATGTGCATGTCAAAGTGTGGACCGAAGGCACCGTGATTTTTTGTATGAAGCGCTTCCGCGCTTCATACAAAATGTGCTTCGGTCCACACTTTTAAATGCCAATGAAGCTACAAAAAGATGCATACAATTCTTAATTAATGAATGTTACATGGTTACATGTATATACTCTTAATGCTAAGAAGCCGGGTATAATCGATATAATATGGGACTTGGTTGCATTGTCTGTTGTTACGTATAATCTGCACATTTAGTTTCTAGTTAAATAAACAGTCATATTTATGCTGTATTGTATTGAACAACTTGAATTATGATAGATCGCTTATGCATATCTTTATACCACGTGGTCCTCTGTACTGTAATTTCATTTTTAAAGATCTGTTCCGACTTATCGCCGAAAAACTAGCTCCGCCCGCGATATCTTCTTACTACAAGCAAAGTACACGTGGTATGCTTCTAGGTATTTGCACCGAAAGTCTTTTGATGCTTTAATATATTTGTGTCGCCTGCGGAACGCATGGTCGACACATAGGGATCACTATCTGTCAGTCGTCTTGCGTCTTGCGTCGTCCTGCGTCTTGCGTCTTGCGTCGTCACACTTTTCTTCTATCCTCAACTACTCAAAGGATTTTGATGAAACTTTCTCTGTGCATTAACCTTAATGCACAGGTGTGCATATATATTTCATTTTTAGAAAATTTAAATTTTTTGGGGGTAAAAATTGACATTTTTGCATAAAAAGGGGGGCAAAACTTCTATCCTCAACTACTCCATAACCGCTCAAAGGAATTTGATGAAACTTTCTCTGTGCATTACTTTAATGCACAGGTGTGCATATATATTTCATTTTTAGAAAATTTTAAAAAAATTTTGTGTAAAAAATGACATTTTTGCAAAAAAAGGGGGGGGGGCAAAACTTCTATCCTCAACTACTCCATAACCGCTCAAAGGAATTTGATTAAACTTTCTCTGTGCACTACCCTTAATGCACAGGTCTGAATATTTATTCCATTTTTAGAAAAATTTATTTTTTTTTGTACAAATTGAAATTTTTTGAACAAAAAAGAGGGGGGGGGGGGGGGTCAAAACTGCTATCCTCAACTACCATAACCGCTCAAAGGAATTTGATGAAACTTTCTGTGCATTAACCTTAATGCACAGATGTGCATATATATTTCATTTTTAGAAAATTTTTATTTTTTTTTTGTAAAAATTGACATTTTTGAAAAAAGGGGGGGTTCAAAACTTCTGTCCTCAACTACTCCATAACCACTAAAAGCAATTCGATGAAACTTTCTCTGTGCATTAACCTTAATGCAAAGGTATCATATATATTTCATTTTTAGAACATTTTAATATCTTTTGTAAAAATTGACGTCCGCAGGCGACACATGTCTTCCTTGGAAGACTCACACATTTTTTTAACAAGGATTTTCTTGCCGTGATAAATATCTGGTCTTATCTAAATCCTTTAAAGGGACTGAAGTCGAAATGTGTTAACTGAGAATCCAATAAATCATTTATATCCCCCATGGCATAACGGTCCTAAGATATTTTTAAACTAGAAGAGGTGTTAGAGTAATATATAATAAATGAAGATAATCCATTAGAACTGTCAGATGACATGTATGTTTGAGAATTTTTTATCATTGTTACTCTAAAGATTTTTAAATAACCAATCATTCGAGACATTTTTTAAATAAAATTGCCCTCCAAGACAACGGTACTTTATTCTACTCATATCTGCCACCGACTCCATATAGGCATGTGGGAAGAACAATTTAAAAAGTTCTTGCAAGGGTAAGTGTTAAAATTTTTAGCGGCACATATCGACATAAAAAAAATCTTCTTATCTGAAACTGCTAAGTCAATTGAGACCAAGCTATGATGAAAAGGTCCTTGGGTAATGCCCTTTCAGAATTGTGTGGGCTTATTTGAGCTAGGTGAGCGATACAGGCTCACCTGAGCCTCTAGTTTTATCATAAAAACAAGGTCAAAAGTTACGTTAAAAAGATATATGTTATGGTTGTTTACCTTTTGAATATTTTTTCTCCACATTTTAAAGTTTTTCGGAAACGAAAACAGCTCCTACTCCGCAAAATGTTTTTAGGTACTTAGTATAGGAATCGTCTGTGTGTCTGTCAGTGTGTCCAAAATGTAGTTGTAAGTGCAACTCTTATACAGATTTTCATGAAATTTACACAAAGGGGTATATCATATGAAGATGTGCATGTCGAAAAAAAGTATATGCCCACACTTTAAAATGATATAATTTGACTTAGAATTTTTTTCCACAGACAGCTGGATGAAGATTGGCGTGGGCATCCTTCATTAGCTTTGCATACAAGACATCTAGCTTGAAAAAAGGACATTTTATACATGTTTTTTGTACTCCCGCTCCATAGGAGAGAATGTACACTGTTTTACTCTGACTTATCTGTCCGTTCGTCCGTAACTTTTTTCCGTCGCAGTTTTCTCATTAACTACTGGTCGCAGCTGCTTGAAATTTTGAAACATTATTTCTGTATGTTATGCCCTATGGTGTGATTCATTTTCGTAATATCTGTAATCAATTTCCTATTTACTAGGGACTTGGTTTTTACTTAATTTTTTGGAATGTTGAAATTTCTGTCGCAGTTTTCTCGGCAACTACTTATCGAAATTTTGACACAATCTCTCTGAATGATGCCAGGGAACAACCAGGTCTTCAAGTTTCTAAAGGATCTTCAATACAGGAAAATGTGAAGGCAAAATCAAGACAGTCCCTCATATCTCAGTCTACATTGATACATATATATGTACATATTATCAGGTTTTTCTGCAAACGTATATCGTAAAATATCAGCCGCGAGACACAATGTGAAGCTTTTTCGTTGAGTGAGCGTAGCGAACGAGCTAAAAAGCTTTATATTGTGTCGAGCGGCTTATATTTTACAATATTTGTTTGAAGAAAACTTGATGATAAATTTATCGTATTGTTAACTAGCAATCTACTTTTCAATGGCCATCTGCCTATAACCGGATGTTTTCCTGATATATTCGGGTCAACGTTGGGTCAAACATTATGACGTCGCTGATATATTCGGGTCAGCTCATATTAGGGTCTGGTCAACTCTTTACGACGTCACAGTGCCGAAATACGGGAAATTGTGAAGGCCTCAGCAGGTCGATATAGCCATAGGGAAATACGATATAGATAAATAATCAAACCTTTCTTGTTGAACAAAGAAGTCTGGGATATCATTGAACATGCAAGCAAAATTTTCTACCTTCTGTCCGAGATTATAGCTTCCTTAAATGGCTGACGTAAATGCAGAAGGTAGGTTAATATTAGTTTTAGTGGTACGTCAGCATTCGTTCTCTGAGAATTCACCAAGATCCATCATGACAATGTCGTAATCTTGTAGTGCATGATGAGTATCAATGTATTATATATTAGAGTATTACACTTCACCAGTTAATCCTAAACAATCTGCCCTAGTTTTATGTATGAGGGTGTAATTCCCTTAAGAACCGACTACTATGTAAAATCGCTTTAAGTACCATGCAAATTTATTTTATCAGCATTTTCGATTTTCTGAGTGCCGAGTATTAAAATTTCGGCTTCTCGAGTACCATGCTACCAAGTGCTGCCTAAAAATTAGCCAAAGGGCAAAGTAACAAAAAGTGGGTTATATCCTCGAGTATCATGTATTAGTGTAAGCCCGTGAAGGTACATGTACTCATTGACTCAAGCAAGTTAGCCTGATTGATTTCAGATGAGGTGGTTTTATTTCAGTCCTTAGTTAGACTCAACCACATGGTTTTACGTGTACTTTAAAACATATATATAAGACAAGTGGCGAATATATTAATTTCTCATAACACTGCAGATGTCGCCCTCGTGCATTCTAGTTTCATGTGATGTTTAATCTCGAAAGAGTATCATTGTTTACTGATTACTTCACGCCAAACAACCTTTATTCCATTTTGAAGACGTGTGTAATTTTAACACGCCTAGTTTGAAGACATGCGGATACGAAAAATGTAGGTAAACTAAGGAAGCAAATTGCACATCTGCAGTTGCAAATATTTTGCCCATCAATAGTCGAAGTTTTATAGTTTCAACCATTCACTTTTAAATGGCGCTAATTGTATTTTCAGCAATTCAGCAGTTTTTGCAAACATAGTGCACAAAAAGTAGCAATCGAAAGTGAAAATAAACCAAGTGACTGACACTTGAGGCTATAACCGCTCTTTTCGTACGCAGGATTCGGGGCATGCAGTATACCGTAAGCAGATGCAAATTTTGGAATATTTGCACAAAATAATGGTTTTCAAACTGTAATTTAAAAAGTACGCTGGATTCAAGCTGTAAATTTATAGCGTATTCCGGATTCAAAAGGGGGGGGGGGGGGTTTATAGCCCACAATTCCGGGATATGTACTAATACTCTATATGCAGTCGGTAAATTCTCCGCAAATCCCTTATTTTTCTATCGTCCTCACTTTTTTTTATATTTCTTCCTCGCTTGCAATTCGTTGATAAATAATCTTAAATGGTCATTTTTAATTCTCTTGTCCGACGATGATGTTCGTTAACATCGACTCACTGTCCGACTGTAGTTCGTTAACATCGACTGTTTTTGATATATAACTAGGTGGCCTTATTTTTTTATATTACAACTAGACATTGAACCCGCGCGGGCGCGGGAAAATAACCATTTTTTTTATGGTGGCCATATTGACTATAAAAAGTTGTTGCGGCCATGTTATTCATGGAACAGGAACTCAATATGGATGTTGTGGTTGGCTTCCCATAAACTTTCTTGTCAAGTAGGTGGTATCAACTCATAGTTTCATGTCTATATATGATGTAGTATTCCAGAAATGGATGTTAATGCAAACTTTAACCAAAGTCAATGAAGCGTGAAATGTAGGTCAACGCGACCCAATTGTCATATGCGGCTGTTCGTTACTACCGAAGATGTATCCACTGATGAAGTAGACTGTATGCCACGTAGAATTACCAAAATGGACCTTAATTAAGGTTCCATCAAAGTCAAAATCTATGACGAAAACACAACCACATAAATTGTCAATATTTTTATTGTTAAAATTAATTCTGAACTGGAACTTGATGAAAAGTTCATTTAATACACATTTCATAGTGCATTACCTTTTTCCTTCAGAATAAATATGAAAGTAAATATTTCCTTTGTGGCGGATGTATTTTCAAAAGATGTCGTGAGTTTGGTAGAGCAAATTTTTGGAAAATAATTGTTCCAATTGTTCCATTGCCATCATGGGCAGCGCAAGTGAGGCTTAATTCACAAATATATCCATAAAAGCATTTTCAGTGTGTGGCTGCGTGTGCTGTCCACGTTTATATTTATCAAAGATGTCCGAGATAAATTTCGCCGTTAATGATAAAGATGACCATTTGTTAAAAATATTTTTATCTAGGGCTTACAGAGAATTGTATGGTAGAGATATATTTAGACAGGTCAAATGACAAATAATGTGAAAATAGTTAATGGTTGGTTTTATCACTTTGTGCAAGGTAAACATCCGAGCAATCCAGTTAGGAATTACTCTGAACTTTACCTTACTTCTTCATAATCTCAAAGTTCATAACCTTTACAGTAAGAAGAAATTTGTTATTGTAGAAAAACAATCCATGAAGCGGAAACATCCCACTCGAAGGAGAATGTTTTTAATTTGTTTTATTCTTTTTCCGTAATTTCAAACAGAAAGACATTTAAAATATGTGCATACTTATTTATTTAAATCAATGTGTTAAAACGGTGCATTCGAGAACCTTCTAAAGGATATGTTGGGAGAATTCATATCGGAAAAGTGCATAAAAATTCCATTTGCACATAAACAAATCTGCAGTTTAAATTTATAAATGCAGATTGTCAAATCCGATAATAACCTTTATAATCTGAACCATACATCGTTTATTTTAAACCACGCATTTTGCCACCTATTCGGCTAATTCGTAAATTTAGTATTATAGATTGAAGAACAACTGAAGGTTGCACGTTTTTTTTTATGGAAATAATTCAATTTTTCCGTTCCCGTTTCCGTATTCCGTTTCCGTTCCGTTTCCGCCTTTTAGTAACACCCAAAATTAACGTGTTTTACTTTCAGTTTCGGTGTGTGTCAAAACGGTTTACCTATCTGGCAATTTTTCAACCAGCTGCATGACAGAGGCTCTTAATACCATAGGACCTCCCAAAAATATTTGTAGAATTCGTTATCACAGATTAAATTCGTGATCACGAATTTCTGGAATTAGTTATACAGGTTTTGTAATTCGTAATAACGGATTGATTAACGTTTCGGACTAGGACAATTCGGACTGGGACATTTCGGCCTAGGACATTTGGGACAACGGACGGTTCGGCCAAATTTTATATTTTCAAATAAATAAGCTAAATATCTATAAACAAAATTAGTAATATTAATATAATGCAATTATATTTATTTTTTATTATTATTATTATACTTATTCTTTTAACTAAAATTGAAAACAATTATTTTAAAATGTGTGATTTTAATTATTATTTTTGAATCCACTTGATATTTAAAAAATAGATAATTAGAGGAATGAACTAATTATTCTTACTAAAATTTTTCTCAAAACTGATAATTATCATTAATCAACAGCAGATTAAGGTAATTTATCAATTAATTAAATGGCGAAAAACAATAGAGGCAAACGTCAAAAGCAATCATCACCTTATATCTATTGTTTTAACATGTTTGGCAGTTATTTTTATATTTTAAAACTTTACTCATATTTGCTTAAACCGGAGACTTTCATTTCCGACAATTGGCATTTCATTTCCGACATTTTTTTATTTCATTTCCGACAATTTTTTTTTGCGTTTCCGACAATTATTTTTTTTCCTTTCCGACAATTTATATTTTACACAATTTACCTCTTCCGTTAGCCAGGTAAGTAAATACCTGTTGCCCCCTGCTCACCACGGGGAGGTGGAAGTAGGATTTTCGGACTTGTTACTTTCAATTGACATCAATTCAATTGCATCTTGAGTTTCCTCTCGAGTTTTTGGTAAGGCTGGTTGGTTTTTACGCCGTTCTCTATATAAAGATAATGCTGCGTTTTTAATGTCTTTTGGTTGTAAATAAGACTCATCCATGCTTTGAAGCTCTGTCCTTATGACGGAAGCTGGCCTCCTCGAGATGTCACCCGACTGTTTGCGCACCCGAACACGAAGCTGGTGGGCCTCTGCTTTTCTATCACTGGATATCGATGCACATGTATGTTCATTCTTTGTTTTTGTCACTGCAAGGCCTTCTCCGTCTGTTGTTATGGACATCGTACAGTTTTTGCCGACACTACATATGTATACTACGTCTCCATTTTTCAAAACATTTTTTTTTCGATACAAATATCCATCTACTATTATAGCTTTATTGCCTCTATTTGTCTCTGTGTGTATGATCTCCATGTCGATATTAGATCTTAGAAACTGTTTTGAACGATTTAGTATTTACCTGGTATATATACCTATGTACATGAGCGAAAATTCACCCGAATATGCATGTAAATAAATAAATAAAGATTACTTACTTACTTATGTATCTGTATTACGTCAAACCACCCAAAGGCTAGATTTGAAACACTATTCGAACGAATATTGGTCTCTGGAAGATAAACCTAAATAAATATTTTATAAATCTATATTATTACGTTTCACCTTTTTAATCATTATTGTCGGAAAAGCAATAATATAAAAATGACGGAAAAGAAAATAAAAAATTGTCGGAAACGAAAATTTTAAATTGTCGGAAAAGAAATACAGGTCATTTTCAAAATTGTCGGAAATGCAATACGCCCGCTTAAACATACACAAGCTCAGCAAATAGTGTCCTAAGTAACACAATATAAACTTCATAAAAGAAATGTGTGAAATGTCCTAGGTAACACCTGAGTTTACCTAAGGGGAAAATTATGACATTACACAATCAGCTGGAAATAACTGATTTTGCGATATAGTTTTGTTTATAACTTGAATATATGGACACCAAAATATTTAAAAAAAAACATATAGAATATAGATTTAATAAAGACGAAATTAAAAACTGATAATAATAATTATTATTATAATTACTATAATAGTACACGATTATCTGAAGATCAAAAGAAAATTTATGTTTTTCATAAACCATATGAGCAAAAGCAGATCATATATGATGAACACTCTCTGATTCATTTTTCTTATTTTTTTTTATCAACTTGAACACCAATAAACTTTATTTGAATAAGACAGTTACCTAGGCGAGTCCATTTATACGTATCTATACAAACTTGTGTATTACCTGACAGCCTACAAATATCGAAAGTCTAAATAGCATTCTTTTCCCAAGAAAAAAGTGTTTAAACTAAAATGAAATATATTATATAAGATATAAGGTAAAAGATGAAATGTGAATGGTCTCAAAGTGTTGTGTTGAATAACAATAATTATTTTTGATTTATTCTTTCACACCTTTGTATGTGTCCATTTTCTTTAGGTAGTTTTACCGCCACCATTGATGGGACCTGTAACCGTCAGGTGACATTTCGACTATTATAACTATTAGGACATAAAAAAAACATTGGGTTATAGGGGGTCATTTCTGGGAAAAAATCCAGCCAATTTTAAACAACTTCTAGTCCTCCCAATTAATGTTTAGAGTAGAAAAAACTTTATAAAATTATATTAAAACAGTCACAATATACATTAGTTTTGAGAAAAAAAAAGGTTTATATACAGTTCCTGGATGTACCAGACCTGGCCGTTTTACTCATTTCTAAAGGTATCTTCAATTAGCCTATATAATCGTTCCATAATGCACAAATAATGTTTGTGTGTGCAGATGCAGCATATATATGATAACATTGGTTATAATTATAGTGATCAGTTTCCTACATAATTATGTAACAATTCAGAAATATTTTTACAATTTATCGTACTTTTTATGAACAAATATTCATTTATGAACATATATTTATGTTTTATGCATAAATAATTTATTTTATGAACACATATTTTGAATTATTGAATATATATTTTGTTTTTATGAACATATATTCGTTTTTACGAACAATTATTTAATTTTATGAACATATATTTTGTTTTTTTTTGGTGAATATTGCAACGTTTGACACGCCATAAACGTGAGCCTTATATTAGAGCAATATTTGCATGCTAAACTATATTGAGACAAACCTGACTTAGATGATCGGTGCTATATAATGTTAGTGTAATACTGAGCCTTGATAATTTCACAGAGAATTTTAACCTTGATATATTGTATTGATTCTACACTACAAGTAAAAGTAAAGTAAATTTTATTTTCAATCATGAGCCCGTGAGGGCATAAATCAATACAGTGTATATAAAATATAACTGTTTAAACTCTCATACATCACCATTCATAACCATTTTTCATCCTGATTTGGTTAATTGGTGATCAATACAACACATTTAAATTTAATACATATATATATGAATGAGAAGTGCTATATATTAGAGCAAAGTTAAGTATTAACAATTTGAAAGCAGCAATTAGGTTACCCGGGTACATACATGACATGTGTATAAGCTGAACATGTTAATCATGGCTATATAATTAGGCGAACATAAATTTACCATATTTTTATCTTAATTTCACCAGGAATTCTCTAGTTGAAAAACTATACATATATCTTTAATTATAGATTGAGACATCACCTCCAGAGAAAACACAAGTTATGAACAAGAAGAAGACACATTCATGCGTAAAAGATTTCAAGACCAGTGGGATCGAAATGTGGAACAATGAGGATGCTACGTCCGAGATGATCCTTGACAATGAGGATGCATCCCCAGGCTGAGATGATACTTGACAGAACTATGTCGTTTGCAGCTATTATTACATAAGTATCGAGTGTTGCTATACATATATCCCATGTCTAAAACTATACATACATGTATCAATACAGGTACCCGATGGGGGGACAAAACTACACTCGAAAGCAAAGCTTTCTCGTGCGATTTTGTCCCTACAACGGTTATCAACACATAACCAACCACTTTTCATATAATGGTAACTTTAACTTATAAAAAAAGCTGTTATCACTATTTCTACAAATTCGTGATCACGAATTTAATCCATGATTACAATTTATACAAATTCGTGATTACGAATTGTGACAACGAATTTAATTCGTAATTATGACACTCGGCTCACCTCATCCTCCCAAGTCAGGGTTTTGTATCCGCGTTCGTTCTGAAAGAAGTGGACTTAGAACCCCTGACTTGGGAGGATCTCTCCCCCCAAATTGCCCTTATTCAATTTATGAAGAAGGGCCTTTTTATCTACACTGTTGAATGCCTTTTTAAAAATGAAGATGTGATCAGTAGTTCTATCTATATCCAGCTCTAAAACCTCCTTGATTGTGTTTAAATCTGGGACTATTATACTAACTATACTTAGTATAATAGTCCCAGATTAAATAAGGTTGTATACAGTTTACCCAGGCAGCTTGTTACACTGATATCAATATAGTTATTCAGGGATCATATAATACTATCCTGAGTTATTGCAGTAATTTGTATACAGAGGAAATAAAAGAAAAGTGATTCCATATCTTTGACAATTTTCCCATATGCCTTCCTTCTATCATTTATAACTTTAAGTATACCCTTTTTAACCTCTGTACAGGTAAATGGAAAGTCTAAGGGATGTGGAGCTTCATTATGATTAATACTTTTAATATCAACATTGTAATTTCTGACCTGAAAAACTTCACAAGTTTTGACAGAATAAGCATTTTGTTACCAGAATACAGAAAATTCGGACAATAATTAACTGAATTTAGACTTTGAAACACCATCCAAACCCTCCTCTTTAACACTTGTGAGCAGAGGTGTTTATGCATTGTATATCTGTGCGTTGTTCATTTCGTAACTTTTTGGTATCAATGTCTACCACTGTTCAGATGAGGAGGAAGTTAATAAACCGAAAGTAGAAGTTTATTTATGCACTTTTAACCGCAGTCAGGAAGTCTTATTGATTTTGTCTGATTTACAAACAACAACAAACGTACATCCTTTATATGTAAAGGATGTCAATATTTTAATCTTCTTGAGGGTTGAATGTTTAGTCAGATGAAGATATAAAAAATTCCCAATACAAAAAGAGGTAAATACCTTAACTGTTTAAGTTTTATCACCGAAGGGGGCTGGGTAAACACATTTCTGTGGCAACCCCCATTCTGTACCATTAGTCAATTGGACTGTTACCCTTCCCAAAAAGGACCATCTTATGGAGACATCATCCCCCCCCCCCCTACTAAAATGAATCTATGATGTTCTATTTTTCTGTTGTGTTTCTAACATACTCTTCTTCATTTATATGATCATACAATTAAACGGGTCCATGTCTATATCCCGAAATCCCATTGGTCTGAAAGCCCAATAGTCTGTAACCCCACTGGTCTGAAAGCCAAATAGTTCAAAAGCCCAATAGGTGAAAATGGTATGGCCCAAAAATCATAAAGATTGTGCGACTAAAATACAGTTCAAATTAGTATGTATTATGTGTAAATTTATGTTCATGGTACTTTGCTTTCGGTTATTTCAATGACTTGGTCAGGACACTGAGACATAAGAAAGTAGTGGTCCACAGTAAATCACTTACTTCTCGAAATAAATACATTACATTGTACAAACAACCATAGATTTCTGTGTTGAAAAAAAGCTTGCTCCAGAAAAGATTTTACAGGATAAATAATAATCCTTCAATATTTAGCTAAAAGTGTCCGTTTTGTTTCGAAGCACAAGATGAAAATTTCTTACAAGCCTACCTAATGCGATTTCAAAACAGACGTGCAGAGAAGTTAAACATTTAGTATCTTTCACCCTTTAATTCAATGAAAAACATTCAAACTGCACTGGGTTTTGTTGGTCATTAAGAAAGTGCGATTTTCAAATATTTAAAGATTAATACTTCGACCCAGGGGCATTAAAGTTAAAAATTCGACAAAAGGTGCAGGTCTTACACTTGTGCATCAAAATTGGAATCAAAGAGCCGTGGGCAATGAGATTTTACCACCCGAAAGCACTTATTTATCTCTGATTTGGCCTTTTCTGTGGTAAAAATGAAAGATCTGTCAAAAATGGGACGCCAGCTTTTTTTTATACATACTGTAACAGTAGAGCATGATTTGTCTCCCAAAATTACCTACCACACCAACCGGGGATCGAACCCGGAACCTTTGGTTCAGTAGTCCACCACTCTACCAACTGAGCTAAAGCAGTACTCCACTAGCGCAGCTAATGGAGGGTGGTTATAAACCAGTTACGGTTCTATAACTTCTATATTAATCAAGGGAAGCCCGTTACAGTACATTTGAAGAGATATAGATTTTATTCAGAAAATGTCAATAATCCGAAAATATGATATGAAAATAATCTAACCATTTTTTGAATAACAAGAGGGGTATGTAGCATTAAGAAATGTTTGTGGTAAACATTTATTTAAAAAAAAAAGTAAATTCCGTAATCCATTTAAAAAGTCCCTTTCGAATCTCGAAAAAGGTCTGTTTTCAAGATAGTTTTGGTGACACTTCATGTAAGAAGTGTGAATATTTTTTCCCTGTACATATAGAAAAGTAGTGTTCCCAGTTGACACAAGCTTTAGGGGAGGGGTTTCATAATATTGAAAGTATGTTTGTAGGGTATAAAATGTCAGGGTGTGAAAAAAGAATTGTGCTATTTCTATGGGGTTCAGGACCTGAATGCGTAAAACTTAAGTGTTTCTTAGACTAGGATTTCATCAAAAATTTCCTTAAACTTAAGTGGCATACATTTCCTAAAATACATTTTGGGTGTAAATAAAAGTTCCACAAATCTAGCTGTACAGTCTGAACTTGGCAGATACCCAATGTATTTCTCTGTTGTTTTATCAATGTTAAAATACTGGTTAAGAATAGATCAAATGGAAAGTGGTATTTTATTTGATGCATATATTGCTAATCAAAGCATGGTTTCAGACAACACAGAATGTGGGTTGTCATCCATTAAATTTATCTTACAAAAACTTAATATTCAACATTCACGAATAAAGATGAATGAGTTAATAAAGTCAGTAAGAGATAAATTATGTCATAGTGATTTAAATTACTGGAAGAAGGACAAGAGGGAAAACTTAATACCTACTTTAAAATTAGAAAATGTTTCTCTCGAGAAACAGATTTATCTATTAACAACTTTCAATTGAGAAGGCTTTATGTCAAATAAGAATAAGTGCCCATGAACTGAAAATAGAAAGGGGTTGATATAAGAAAACCTATATAGAACGTTCACAAAGAATATGTGAAAAATGTTCTTCAAATCAAACAGAAGATGAATTTCATTTTATAATTAATTGCCCATTATATAATAACAACAGAGAAATCATGTTTAATAATACAATGTATAGGTGAGCTTTGAACAAAATTTAAAGATCTTCCAAATGAGGCAAAATTTATATGGCTTTTTGCAAATGAAGATACATCAGTACTCAAATTTCTGGAGAAATATATTATTGATTGTCTAAATATCAAACAAGGTCCTGTCCAGCATAGTTTTTATTTTCATTGTAATTTATACTAATGAATCAATGTTTGTTGTATATGTTGTTATATCTTGCCCCAGTGAGGGCCCGTGATTGGAACAATGAATATTCTATAGTAAAAAAAATAATAAAAATTGAGATTAGGTTTCTGAAATCTTATACTGAAGTTTTGAATATTGAAAGTAGTGAACTTTTAAAAAATGAAACAAGATGTGATACTAGTAATGTCCTTCAAAGCCGCTCTTCTTATTGTGAAGAATCAAAATAAAAGCAAAATCTTTAATAGCAGACCTATAAAAATATTTTTATGCCAGGCCTGCAATGCAAGCCAGTTCTTTGGTCTGTGTGTCCATCTGTCTGTCCGTACAAGGTTAAGGTAGTTTTTCATGAAGGAGTTATGGTATCATCCTGAAACTTTGTACATGGATAGCTTGTGATATGAACAGCAGCATTTTGAAGCGAAATGGATGCTGTGACCTTGAAGTCATGGGTAATTGACTTTGAATTTCTTTAAGGAATTTCAATATTAGAATTCAGGTTCAGGTTTAAGGTAGTTTTTCATGAAGTACTGAGAGATAGTATTTCATCTACCCTATCGTCAGGGACTTCAAAGTCAACAATATACAAATGTAATTCTGTTTACTAATACTTGCATCATTGGCAGGGCATGTAGTGTCCATTGGACACATATATACTTTAAGTTTAAGTATTGAATAAAAAATTCATTATTCATAAATGTTGTTAAAAATTCAATTCTGACAAATTGAAAAATTAAAGATAACAGTTTCTGTAACATTTTTCAGCTTTTTAGGAGAAAAATGTTAAAACAGTGTATTGTATATGCATTTTGGTGCTATTCCTGTTTTTCCTTTCAGATAGTCCACATTTTTTAACAAACTTGCAGCAGTGATTGACTTTAAGCATATGCTTAATCACTTAATCACCAGTTACTTCTTTAAGTGAATTGTGTAAATTAATTTTACATAACACCAAATGATAGGAAAAAATCTGTATTGTTTCTTTCTTTTTAGTCAGTATATGGAAAGTGGGGGTTTAACATTAACAACTGACGATACTGCACTTTGTATATCCAACACCTGTGAGTTTGAAACTATAGGGTGGCATTACCATAAAATAACCAAGCAGTGAATACATGTTTTATTTTTTATGATGGGGATAATGACCAACACTTCTAATCATTTGTGCATACTTGAACAGAATAGTAAAATAAAAATAGTTTATCATAGAACCAAACATTCATAAAGAATTTTTTTCTGCAAAATGAGAATTAGTAAAAAATTTTGGTAAATTTGGTGAATCTGAAATTGAAGATGAGATACAGTTCTTTTTTAAATGCATCCCTAATTAAGAAATAATTCATTGGTGCCATGCTCTATGGTTATTTTAACATGGTAAGGCCTTATATTTGTTTATATTTTACACCGAGCGTTAGTGAGGTCTAAAATATTAACATATATAAGGCCTAACCATGTTAAAATAACCATAGAGCATGGCACGAATGAATTATTTCAATTCTAATAGCACAGTATGCATCATTTTTGTACTCGAAGTGAACCATATAGGGCATCATATACGGGCAGCCATTCGATTTTAACAAGCCAAAAACTTTTACGGAAAAATGTAAAATGTCTTTAAACAAACAAAATAAAATTGGACTTACTGGAGATTTTACAGCAAATACCAGCGTTCCAGATCCTGTACAATGTACGGTTTTCCGTTTTTGACTCGATCTGGCATCATTTGAATGTATGACGTTATACCTTGGATTGTGACGTAGCACTTTCGACTGTCATACCATTTCGCATGACAGCTATCGTTGTATTTCAAACTTTGCTAAATGTTTGCAAAGTGATATATGTAAGGTAGATTCTGTGAGATGGAAGAATATGACTTTGAAACTTTATCAACAATATACAACAGTTTAGTGATTTCATGTGTGCTTCACGCTTCACGTCAATGCATTGTACGCAAGAGTCAATAATAATTGTTCTATATAGAACACGGTTGTGTTTCTATAGCGAAAGCGGCACATCATATTAGAACTCCAAATTTAGAAAAGAACTTAATTTAAAATGTCAAAATGATACAAAAAGTATATAGTGAATTAGAACGATGACAAACTTCACACACTTTTAACAGATGAAAATCTTATCTAGTTTGCAGGTCCCTTATTAAAAAAAGTCATAGAAACTGAGGAGAGTGGACTTCATTACTGCATAAATGGTTTGATTCTGTTTAAATATTGTATATTCTTATATTATTCATTTTTTTAGCTCACCTAGCCCAAAGGGCCATGTGAACTATTGTCATCACTTGCCGTCCATCGTCATCGTCATAAACTTTCCTATAAAGATCTTCTCTGAAACCACTTGGCCAGTGGGTATAAAAGTTGGTCCTTAGGTGGTCCTCTTTCAGAATTGTATCCAGTGACCCCATCCACCATACAAAATGGCCACCCAGAGCCGAACTTAGTTTAACATAGGACCCTATGGGAAAACTTAAGATCTTCTTGTCTGGCCAATTGGAACAAAACTTGGCAGCAATGGTCCTTTGGTGCTCCTCTTTCAGAATTAAATCCTATAACCCTGCCCGTCATCCAAGATGGCTGCCAGAGTCGATGTTAGTTTAACATAGGACCCTATGTGAAATTGTGAAATTTACTAAATTGCCTGGAAACAAAAGTGTCATTAATTTGATAAAACTAAACACAAATCCAAAATAAAATCTTGTCTGAAACAACTTAGCCGATTAGAATAAAACTTGGCAGCAATGGTCCTTAGTTGGTCCTCTTGCAGAATTATATCCAATGACCCTGTCCACCATCCAAGATGGCTGCCAGAGCAGAACTTAGTTTAACATAGGACCTTATGGGAAAGTTCACTGAATGATCTTCTTGTTTGAAACCAGTGAGCCAATTGGAACTTGACAGCAATGTTCCAGACTGCCAGTCTAGATGGACATAGTGCAGGTGAGCAATGCAGGCTTCAACTCTTGGGGGTGTAAATATGCGTTTCTAATAAATAGATAAATTTGTAACCACAGGTTTTGGCCTTCCTGCGTTACATGTAAGCGACACAGTCCTTGGTCGCTATAAAACTTAAATAAGTCTTCGAACCTCAAATATGCCTGACAAAATACTGGACACTAGTTCTGGCACCGAACTTATACAAAACTCGATCTTGTTTTATATTTTATTCCTAACTAAAGTTAAACAGTTTTAACAATTACAATAGGTACTGTCAGTATAACACTTCGACTCCAACTGCCCTCATTATGATTTACAGCAAATATTTATATCAAAATTATAAAACAACAACTATTTTTCTATAAACATGTTTTCCATATAAACCAGCATGTTTAACGGATTAAGCCTTATTAATTCAATTCAAACAGTTGCATAAAAGTTTTTCACAATTCACCTAATCAACGAAATATGCCTATTTCAATAAACATGTGCAATCAAACAATTATCATGGTTCTAGTTAACACTTATTATCTTAATCATAAAACTTAAAACATAATTGAAAGACATGATATTAATCCGTTGTGACGTAAATGTTCGAAAGTAAATATTTAGAATGAAATAAACACATTTAATACAAATTGTTCTTGAATTAAAAATTGTTCAAAATTGCACTATAACAAATTTAACAGAATAATGTATGAAAACAACTTTGCAGACACATTTTTTACACCTATTTTCAGATATAAGAGCATCCATTTCTTTGATCCTCCTCTATTCATTTGTGTCTTCAGCAACAACTCCCCTCCAAGTGGTAATGCAACGTCACTGATGACCCCCATCTAAAATGCTCTGGCTGGTAAATAATGACTGTTCCCTTAATGTACTGTCTCAGTACCCAAAACAGCCATTTTTAAGTTTCTTCTATTTATTATGCAAATAGACATGTCGATAAAAAAATTTAAATGCAATACTTTTTAGTTTTTAAATAGAACATAAGACTAGTTGATAGTGTTTTTTTTTTTATTAACAATCTGCTCTCATTGTCAGGACCTATATTTCTGACTTGGCCATCCACTGACTAACCCCTTTTGGGATTCTGTGTCTGGAGCTATTTTTCAGACTTGGTTGCCCATAGATTTTTTTCTGACTTTGCTGCCCATCTATGGCACTGGTGGGCAGGCAACTCAGAAAATTAGCTCTAGACACAAAATCACAAACAGGATTACTCTATCGCCTGTATTCACAGTAGAATGTCAGCTCCATTTGACCTAATGACATCTTAAAACAATCACTTTTTAGCTCACCTGGCCCAAAGGGCCATGTGAGCTTTTGTCATCACTTAGTGTCTGTCGTCTGTCTGTAAAGTTTAAATTTTGATCTTCTCCTCTGAAACCCTTTAGCCAACTGAACTGAAACTTGGTATGAAGCATCTATGGAAGGACCTCTATAAAGTTTGCATATTTCATTGTGGGCAGACAACTAACGTGGCCAGTATGATGAATTCTTATTTTTGATTGGATAAATTTTAAAAATCTTCTCTGAAACCGCAGAACCAAATGAACTGTAACTTGGTATGAAGCATCTGTGGAAGAACCTTTAAAAAGTTTGCATATTTTATTCTGGTCAGACAACTAATATGGCCGCCATGATGTAATGTATTCTTATTTCTGATTAGACGAATTTTAAACATCTCCTCCTCTGAAACTGCAGAGTCAATTGAGCTATAACTTTGTATGAAGCATCTTTGGAAGGACTTTTATAACTCTGCATATTTTGTTCTGGTTGGACAACTAAAATTGCCGCCATGATGAATTCCTGTTTCTGATTGGACAAATTTCAAAAACTTTCATTTCTGAAACTGCAAAGCCTTATGAACTGTAACTTGGTATGAAGCATCTAATGGAAGGACCTTTATAAAGTTTGCATATTTCATGCCAGTCGGACAGCTAATATGGCCTACATGATGAATTCTTATTGGTGATTGTTTAGAATTTCAAAAATTTTCAGAAAGAATTTCAAAAATTTTCTTTTCTGAAACTGCAAAGCCAAATGAACTGTAACTTGGTATGAAGCATCTGTGGAAGGTTTCACTTGATATGAAATAAAATGGATTGATTGTGGGACTGTCAGGTGAGCTATACATGCTCAATTCTCTTGAGCATCTTGTTTGTGACATCAGAAATTTTCTTTGTGATGTCAGATCTACAGGAATTCATATCAGACATATAAAATTCAGCAATGGCAGCAAATTACTTGCAAGGATGTTGTGTACAGACTCCTTAGTATGTGAATGGGTCTGATTTTGAAGCATCTAGTATATGAATAGGTCTGGTTTTTGAAAAATTCAAGTATATGAATGGGTAGGGTCATAAAAGTTCTGGCCGTACATCTGTACGCAAAATTAGGCCAAGTTTCCCCCTCCCCCTTTCGGGGTTCTGTCAACCCGGGTATAGGTGTTATTTATGTACACCAAAAATCATCCTCCTTTGAGGGCAAGAATTTCTTTTAGTCAATCATAAAGTCACAAAAATCAAGTACCAAATAGTGAGATACAAGAAGTCAGAGTAGTTTTATTAATTTATTTAAAAAATATTCTGTGTATTTATATCTGTGAACATGAATAATTTTTGAATTAATTAATAATCAGTTTTACCCAGTACAAAATTGTCTCATTTATAGTTTTATACACTATTTGCAGATGAGTTGAGTGCATGTATAATGTGGGGAAAACTACAAGGTGCTATTGACAGATTCTCAAAGATTTCTCAGCCAGAGGAAGTAGAAGGGAATCATGGGAATAAACCAAAGAAGTTCAATTATGTTCGCCCAGAGTTCCTACAGTTAAATGAAGATGAAGTTCAAGTTTGTCAGGATATATTTACAAGACCAATAATTATTCCTAGAGATGAAATGTTATTACCAAGACTGTCAGGATACGCTGAGTAAGAATATTATCAACTCTGATATCATATGAAAATATAAGTGTATGAGATAAATGTCAGTAAGACAACATCCCATGAATAAAGACTTGAGTACAACCATGGGTTCTCCAGTGTCAACACTGAGCAATAGTAGTTAGACTCCACCTATGACAAGTACTAAATTGCCTGGAAACAAAAGTGTCATTAATTTGATAAAACTAAACACAAATCCAAAATAAAATATGCAGTTTTCTATATAATAATAATAATAAAAAACAAATGACAAAGGTTTGAAATTGAGCTGTTGAATTGGCCAAATTGTAAAATAACCAATAAGAAAAATGACAAAAAATAAAAACAACAATTAAAAGTAAAAGACAAAAAGGCTCAACATTTTTGCTAAGTAGCCTTGGACATGAGCATAAAAAAGAGATGTTGTAGTTCAAAATTCATCGAAACAAATTTATATAATAAACATTACAACAATAAGTAGTCGAGAGGCATCCACTGAAAATAAAGTGACTTTTGGAAAAAGATTTACTTTTAGAAGTTTTGAATAATACTTATATTTCTTTATCCAGATTTTATGCAAGACTTAGAAAAAATTAAAAAATCAGTTTTGTTTTTTTGTTGTGTGTAACTGTATGTGACAGACGTTATGAAAATGCATTATAATTGGTTCAGTGAAAACTTAGCATTATATGTAGTTACCATGGTTACACAAATGCATAATATTAATTTATCTTGTATACACTACCCTTACTGTAGGCCACTTCCTGCAACATTTGCATAGTTACAGCAATTCACAAATCATCCCGTCCTCAAATTGTCAAAATTAAAAGAAAACTTGTGCAGATAAAATTTGATGTGGATCTCTGTAGCAGTGGATTGTAGTATAAACCTTATGACTTATAAAATAACATTAATCAATCAAGTTGGTATAAATTACTGTTTAAAAAGTATTGCAATGAACATAAAATAACAATTTTTTTTTAGTCGAAAACATATCATATAGATTTTTAAAATTTTTTAAAGAATAAATTATGGTATTGCTTGTACTTAACATTTTAAGTGATAGAAGGAATATTTTTTGTAACTTTAGACTATTAAATATTGAGTAATAAAATATATATTTTATAGAGTAATAAATGGTGGAAAGAGTAAGTACAATGAAGATCAGGCAACTTCTAAACAGTTCCATATAAAAAGGAAATCTGTTAAAAATGGTACCATTACAGCAGACATTCCATTTACAGATGATGGAGGACCAGTAAGTGATGTTTTTAAAATTCCTTGAAAGATACTGTTACATAGGGTTCCTCAAGATTTAGACTTCTAAATAGAGTTTTATACTAGTCCAGTTCTAAGTTCTTAATTCTGAGTTCTGCACTTGAAATTTCTTTGCTTGGGCTCATCAGTATTTTCAATAATTTAAAACAGAATATTTTCTGAAGACCTTTTAAAACACAACTTGAAATAGAAACAACTTTCTTCTGTGTAAATTTGGACTGCAAGGAAATTGTATTTCATTGTGTAAATGACCTCCAAAAACTCAGAACTTTTAAATGCCTTGAAGGAATTAATGATACTTGTTGATATTGTTGATTACCACCAGAACATGTGTAATGAAAAAGGTTTTATCATCTCCCTGCAAGGTCAAGGTCATAAACTTCGTTTAACTTTAAATACTCCATATCCAAATAAACAAGTTCTGTCCGACTCACAACTTTAATTCATGGAAGGTATTGAATGATAATTGGTGATATTGTTGACCTTCACCAGCGGGTGTGTCATGAAAAAGATTTGATAATCTAATCTTCAAGGTGAAGGTAAAAAACTTTGTTAAAATTTACATACCTTTATATCCAAATAAACAGTCATGTAAAATCATGTCATGCTCACAAACTTTTAATTTCTTGAAGGAATTAATTGGTGTTTGTTGATACATGTACTGTAAAATCACTGATTTTCATGGGGTTAAAATTAAGTGGAACCCTTTATGAAAATGATTTTGTGTGGATAAAATTTAGTGGATTCCTTTATGAAAATGATTTCGTGGGGATAAAATTTAGTGGATTCCTTTATGAAAATGATTTTATGGGGATAAAATTTTGTGGATTCCAAAAATTAACAATTATTGATTAACTGAGGGGTTGTATTTTGTTGGGGATTAATTTTCTTAGACATTATGGAATTTGATGCAAAATGATAACCAGTCTCTAGGACTGTTCAGTTGGTTATAATATATAGCGGTAACTGATTATCTCTAACTATAGGTTGATGTCAGCTAGTTGACTATTAATTATAAAACTGACTTCATATTAATGGCTTTATCCAATTTTTTAAAAGCACCTAGTACACTAATGTCATGCTCAGTGCATCGTTACCAATCACATCCATCGATAAATAATTTTTAGGTAAGAAAATTTAAACTGTTTTTTATTTTTAGATGAATGAGATTCCAGTAACATACTTTGGAATATTTGATGGACATGCAGGCCCTGATGCTGCAGTAATGACCTCCAAACTATTACATAAACATGTTGAAGTAGGTTCAAATCTATTAGTAATGTCTATTTGAAGATTTAATTACAATCTGATTTGAGGGTTGAAAAGTGAATTTACTAGCAAAATAATAGGGAAATTGGATAATATATATATATGTAGAATATGAGGAAAATAAATGGAAAGGTGAGGTGTCAAAAGAGGCATAGAATGACACAAGTTGAACAAAACCAAACAAAACCATAAAAAAAAAAGTTAAACGCCAAATTGCCCAACATTTCGGCCAACATGGCCCTGATCATGAACAGGAAAAAATAAAGATGTTGACTCTCAGAAATCCAGAGCAAGCCATATATGTCTAAAGTAATAACCAACGTTTGAACTTACATGATGTTGGACAGATAATGCATTAATAGGTCAATGCAAACTAAAAAATAAATTAATGTCTAAAAAGTTGCAAAACAACATAAAAATAAAACATTTCTCCCAGAGAAACAAACTTAGAAAAAGTTTTTGGATCACTGAGATCCTTCATCAGTGCTGCTCCATTGCGAAATGAATAGTTTTAAAACTTTGTTGTTAATCTTGATATTGATCTCCTTCCTGTGAAGCAACACATAAGATAATAATACAATAATATAAGATAGAAAATTGTGTTGCAGAATTATCAAAATAGTATCGCTATATTAAAAATTGAAGTTTACTTAGCATTTTTAGATTTTTTCTGATGTTTGTAGGAAAAATTAAATGGTGTAAAAGACTTTATATTTGAAATTTCTGGTCCAGCAAAGGGACCTGTAGGAGACTCAGGCCATGACTCGAAGTCTATATCAATTCATAGCTTGGTGATTGGTGCCCTGGAACAAGCCTTTATTTCTATGGTAAGTATTAAAGAAATGAAACAAGAATAATTTTTTGCTAATTTAAGTACCTTAATCAATTTAAATTGTCCAATGACTTGGTAGTGAGATGTAATTATACAGAGGCCTGTCAGAACTTAAAAAAATCCTCTACCTAATTTCTCCCAGAGAAACAAATATATTCTGCCTATGGCATTTTCAGTTTAAAAGGGATATAACTCTTATTGTGAGATTTCATTAGGTATTTCATCCTTGTACAAAAAATATATAATTTAAAACTTTTATTAAATTCGTGAGACAATTTTAAAAATAATTACAGCAATGTTAAAAAATCTGTATGAAGTCAATAGAAAAATGAAATGACCAACCTGGATAAAATTATGGTTATCAATGATTAGTTTAACAGTAGAACCCCTGTAGATCAGAAATAATAATCCAAATACAAAGGAAATGTTGAAAAAGTTTTAAGACCATCCACAGAATAATCTTTTTTTTATACTTTTTTAAGCAATTTTAATGGTTTTGACAGAAATCATTAATAGTACTTTTTTCCTTCCAGCTTATCCCAAAAAGCAAACCCAAAAACCATACAATGAAACAGTATGAATTTTCATTTTATTAGATGACGGCCTCATTGTGAGAAATATAGTATCATAAATCAAAATATGATATCCTTCAACTTTGAAAGTATTCAATAATATGCTGTTGGCATGGCCAATGATGCGAGCACAGCAATAGCCCTTTCCAGAAACTCATTTCCGGTATTATGATTCTGATTCTAAAATTATAATTTGAAGCAATTTATTTCCCTTACTTCTGTTTCCGGCGAAAGAAACTTTTTCTAGCCTTAGTATATAGCACAATATGGCTGCTCCCATTAAAAAAAAGACTTTTCTAAATGACCGATATGTAGAAAATGCATATGCTCCTATAGCGCTCGCTGCTCTCGCTATAAACAGAATATTAACATTTGATATGGATAAAACTTATTCAAGCAAAACAAGTTTTGAAACAGAATAAAAATTTTCAGTTCCTAACATTTCATAAATGCATTACTAACATGACTAACGAATATTACTTTAAGTTTCATATGGCTTTTTATACGACCGCAAAATTTTTGCGGTCGTATATTGGTATGACGTTGGCGTTGTCGTCGTCGTCGTCCGTCGGAGTCTGTAGACATTTGGTTTTCGCACTATAACTTTAGTATAAGTTAATAGAAATCTATGAAATTTAAACACAAGGTTTATGACCACAAAAGGAAGGTTGGGATTGATTTTGGGAGTTTTGGTCCCAACAGTTTAAGAATTAGGGGCCAAAAAAGGGCCCAATAAGCATTTTTCTTGGTTTTCGCACAATAACTCTAGTATAAGTAAATAGAAATCTATGAAATTTTAACACAAGGTTTATGACCATTTTTTGGAGTTTTGATCCCAACAGTTTAGGAATTAGGGGCTAAAAAAGGGCCCAAATAAGCATTTTTCTGGGTTTTTGCACAATAACTTTAGTATAAGTAAATAGAAATGTATGATATTATCTTGGTGGGCTAAGGGAGGTAATCCAAACACATTTAATTTTTTTCTCATTTCATATTTCATAAATTAAAAAGGAAATTTCAAATTTCTTTTAGCAAAAAAAGGGGGGTTACAATAAATTTTATTGTTTTTTGGTTTTTTTTTGGGAGGGGGGGGTCAATGTGCAACTTCATAGTGTATTGCACAAAAGCTAAAAAAGGGGTAAATTATTTTTTTTTTTTTTGGGGGGGGGGGGGGAATTTTCAATTGCACAGTATTGCACAATAGCAAGAAATCTTCAATTGCACAGTATTGCGCAATAGCAAGAAATTGATATGTGTGCCCAATTTTAAATTTTAAATTGGTTATTTCTGATTTATATATAAAAACAAATAATACTGATATTGTTTGAATAGGTAAATTAAAAAATTTTAAGTTCTTAGACCACATTAATTCTGTGTCAGAAACCTATGCTGTGTCAAATATTTATTCACAATCCAAATTCAGTCTCGTTGGGGGGGTTGTCAGGTCATAATACGGAAAGCCTGACCGCGGACCATAGTGGGTAACGTGTTTGGAGAATGCCACACTCCCTGCACGCTAAAGACCCCTTCTGTAGTTTTCGAAAAAGAGTAGGCTGATGGCCGCTACAGGAGGCTAAATTATCCGACCCTACCCAACCATCCTCCTTTTACAGTGGCAGTCAAAATTGGTTCCCCTTTGTGTCCCATCCCACCCCTAATTGAATTTGATAAATTGAACTGGTTCTCGTCATGAAGATGCATGAAATATTTGCCACTGGACGTTAAGCAACAATCAATCAATCAACCAAATTCAGTGCTGTATCAAGCTTGAATGTTGTGTCCATACTTGCCCCAACTGTTCAGGGTTCGACCTCTGCGGTCGTATCAAGCTGTGCACAGCGGAGCATTTTATTTTATGCTGATAATCTTTTTTTAGGACCAACAAATTGAACAAGATAAACAAACACATTCTATACTTGGAGGCTGTGCTGTGATAGTAGCTCTGTTTGTGTTAGGAAAGTTATACATTGCTAATGCTGGTGATTGTAGGTAAGTACTAGTTTGTTTGACTTGAAAAATATGTTATGCTTACCCGTCTTATCAGAAGATATGAAAGAAGAGTTTTTAGGCAGGTTCACATTGATCTAGTTACATTACATTTTTTATGTTCTTTATTTTTCAAAATGTTAAGAATACTTAGCATTGGGAAAATGTGTCCATTCTGACTGAATTAACTTATCATTCCTATATAATTTTACTACTGGGATATTGATTTTCTCTACTTTTCAGAGCCATATATTGTAATAAGAAAGTAACAGTACAATTATCTAATGATATGACACCTCATCATGAACGACAAAGAATAATGATTCAGGTAAGACATAATTTTTCCTACTGTTAATTTGTATATTTTATTGGATAGCAATTTTTGTGTTCTTTTCCTATTTGTACAATTGAATCATGAACAAATTTATTCAATTAAATGTTTGTTTTATACTATATTATTATTGGAAAACTTAAAAAAAATAAAAAAATAATAGTAATAGAAAATCGGAAATCCTATACTGCATATAGATGTAGATGGATTTTAATTTGCTTATTGAAATATTTTCAATTTGAATCAGTTTGTTGCATATTAGAACATCTTAATTTTCACACGTATGAATCTAATACATGTACCTGGTATATATTGGATTTGAGTTAGAATTTGCCCTTGGATTTGTACTTACACGACTTTTGAAGTGGATTAGTAAATTTGCATCGAATACATACCACTTTGATTTGAATGATAAAATATGTATCTTCATACCGTAGTAGGTAATGCATATCAGCTAATGCATATTCTGTGCACTTCATTAAATGGCTAGATGTGAATATCTAACCATTTTTTTACAGATAATGTATTCGATTGATATTAAATATACATGTGAACAAAGCATTACTATACCATAAAAATTAAATAATCAACACTATGTTTCACATTATTTGAAAATAAAAAATTTATGAGTCAATCAATTGATTTCTAGTTAACCAGATGTTTAACTTATCGTTGTTTGAAATTTGAATGAAAAACCTTTCACTTCAAATGAAAAGCAATGGATAACAGAATGTGAAGTAGAATTTTTTGGGTAATTCTACATCTGGTTTAATGCATGAAAAACTGTCTCTTACATGTTATTATTTATATACAGGCCATGACACGTCCAGAATTAATGGGCGAAGATTTTACATGTAATGAATATACGAGAAGAATTAATAGAAGTGATATTGGGAAGAGGATACTGTACAGAGGGCCAATGATGACTGGATGGTATTGCTATGTCTCTTATTTTAGGCTCATAAAAAGAAATATTTGTTCCAAAAATTTTAGGTCAGACAAATAGTAGGCTACAATTTTCTACAATAAAGACTTGTTTATTTAAGTAAGTGCCTGATTGTTTCAAAACAAAACAAAAATTATCCAGACCTTTTTTTTCTTGATCAAAACTTTTCTTTTATCAGTATGTTTTCAGACTATAAGGAATGTTTTATCATAATTAGATTCAGCATAAATTAAAGCTTTTACTTGTCTATAACAAAATATTAAAACAACTTTATTTTATTCATTGTAGGTCGTACAAAATAGCTGATGAAGATGATTTGAAAGTTCCATTGATATTTAAACTAGGAGGAAAGGTATTTTATGTTTGTAGACTTGTTGATAATATCTCAGATAAGCAATTTCAGTGAATTCTAATCTGACGTGTCATGGGACCACTGAAAACTTTTGTAATTGGTGCGGCCATATTTTTAAAGGAAAATTTCCATTATTCTAAACAAAGAAATTCAGAAATACCTGCTGTTATCTGGTTTAAAGGGGTTGCCAGTTTCTGAAGGTTTAACTAATATACATGTACACTATAATACAAATCAGTAGGTACTTCAGAATTCGGCCAGTATAAATATATAGTGAGAACCAGTATATAGAGAGAACCAGTATATAGGGAGAACCAGTAATGAGGACCAGTGTATAGAGAGAACTGGTACATAGAGAGAACCAGTATAATTATAGAGAGAATCGGTATATAGAGAGAACCAATATATAGAGGGAACCAGTATATAGAGAGAACCAGTATATAGAGAGAACCGGTATATAGAGAGAACCAGTATATAGAGAGAACCAGTATATAGAGAGAACCAGTAGAGAGAACCAGTATATAGAGAACCGGTATATAGAGAGAACCAGTATATAGAGGGAACCAGTATATAGAGAGAACAAGTATATAGAGACATTCAGTAGAGAGAACCAGTATATAGAGAGAACCGAACTGGTGTATATAGATAACCGGTATATAGAGGGAACCAGTAGAGAGAACCAGTATATAGAGAGAACCAGTATATAGAGGGAACCGGTATATAGAGAGAACCAGTATTTAGAGAGAACCAGTATATAGAGAGATCCAGTATATAGAAATAGAGAGAACCAGTTTTTAGAGGGACTAGTTTTCCGAGGTTTTACTGTATATACTGTTGAAGCTTAGTCATACAAACTTTAATTACTTGAACATTATGACAATCTCAAACCACATTTAAAATCCCTTACAAAACATTTGTGTTCTATAGAACTTTGTTAAATTGAAGTATTCTGTAGGTAGAACTGATTTTGTCATTCCACTGGGAATTTTTTAAATATAATTAAATTGTTGTTTGTGTATTTGTGGTGTGGGTTGAATTATTCACCATTTTTTGTCCCCCGCTGCAACAAGATGGAGGGACCATAGAAATGGTCTGCATACGTGTTCGTCCGTCCGTCCATCACAGTTATTTGTCAGCTCAACTCCTCTGAGACTGCTGGTCAGATTTCGTTCACATTTTGTAGGATTGTTTGTCAACACATGTTATTCATCCTATCGCACCGCCATTTGGATTCGACAAATTTTACAGGAGTTATGGGACTTTAACATTTTTGTGCATGTGACACTATAGGATCACTTTGTGGACACAACTCTCTAAGACCGCGGTTCAGATTTCGTTCAAATTTTGCAGGATTGTTAGTCACCACATGTACTTGATCATATCGCACTGCAATTTTGATTTGACCAATTTTATGGGAGTTATCGGACTTTAATGTTTTTGTGTTTGTGACACTACAGGAACACTTTTTGGATGCAAATTTTTATTTGTATTGTACTTCAATTTTTTTTATTATGTGTTGACATCTATACTGTGCCGCCATTTCAATAATACACATTTTGTATATCTTGTTGGGTTTCAACTTTTCTCTGCGATGGGGGACATATGGCTACGTGTGGCAATCTTGTTTTTATTGGCCTATTAAGAGCTTAATTTTCAATACTAGCAGTCAACTTGTGTTGAAGGATGTCTTGGTTGAAATTTTTGAAATCGTTGTCAGAATTGCTGTGTCATTGACATTACCCCATATAATACATTCTTTCATTTCTTCAGTTTAACCTTGTTAAGTTGAAGCAGAAGGGACAACAGGTTCATTTCACCTGTGCTTTAGTATTTTGACATATATTCCATTGTTCATGACATACATTTGCTATTTTACAAGTGTTTTAACATGTACATTGATGTTTGACTCATCCGAGGTAAAAGTACAAGTAGGAATTATGCCAAGTTTTCGAAGCAAACAAGTTAGATAAAACAAGGTTTGACTGTATAAAATTAATAAAGCTAGTGTTAAACAGTAATTTAAACAAGTGTATTTATTTCATTTTTCAGTCCAGATTGATGCAGACTATTGGTGTAGCCAGAGGTTTTGGTGATCATGAATTGAGAGTATTTGATTCTAGAATTTATCTTAAACCATTTTTATCTGCTGTTCCAGAGGTAAGATTCAAGAACTTATAAATAAAGTACAAATAAAAATCTGTGCAGTCAATTTCTGTTGTAATTCATAGGCTGTTAAAAATTGAAGGAATGAATGCTTTTTTCTTTGGATTTGTTATGTTTGATTTTCATACTGATCAGTTAATTATTGTGAGAGTTATTGCCCTTGAAATTAAGAATTATTGCCAAAATAATATCTGTGGACTTTTTCTCAAAATCTTTTACCAAATTATCTTATTATTGGTATGTGAGCTTATAATGATGAGATGCAGATCAAGTTTCAGGATTATTGTTGTCACGATGGTGTCCTGGGGACAAAGTACTCCCAATCTGCAAATAGTTTAATTTAGGGTTGCATGGAGTTATTCACTGAAAAAAAAAACACTTATAGAAAAAGAACTCTATCGGGTAACAAACGGATGATAGAGAAGACTGTGTTTTAAGTAAAGCAAAATTTAGCATAGGAATATGAAAAGTTACAGAGGGGTGAATGCAAGGGAAATTCAATTTAATTTACAACCAAGAGTGTCCGTATTTGTTACCGGCTGGTGACAGTCAGTAATTCTAACACTTTCAAACCTCATCGAGTGTTCATTTCGTCATTCTAAACCATTTCAACCATCTACTGTATTAAAATACTTGTAATGAGAATGATTTTAAAATAAATTTTATTGATTTTTTTCTCCTATGGAAGTTATCTTTTGAAAAAAAATACGAATCAAATTCGGAATGGACTTGTGCATTTGCGTTTCTCAGAGGAATAAATTTGAAAATATTTAAAAATGAAAGGAAAAAAAAAATTAGAAAACAAATCCTCTTATTAGATATTTAAAAGTTAGGGTTAACATCTCAAGCTGGTAAGGAACATTGTATTGCTCAGGAAAACTCTCAAAATGCTTGGTTATTTTATTGCTTTAGTGATGTAAAAATAAAAAGTTGTTTAAATTATTGTTCAACCATAATGGTAACAAAAATTGTATTTTCAAAGCTGTGATTCAATATTTTTAATTTTTTTCAGCTTGATTCAGAACAAAGGAACAAATTCAACTAAATCATTATTAACTTGTACTGTTTTTGGTTTTAAACCACCAACTTTGCTTGCACATTTACATGTATGTTATCAAATCTATAACCACCATGACTTATTTCTATTCTTATAGGACAAATACGCTAATTTTGCTCATTTGAGTTGTCCTTTTACCCTTGTTTTGGCCATTCCATTTCTCTTGTGATTGATATGTTTCATTAAGAGCATATTTTGAATAAAACTTGTTTCATAAGATAACCATTTGCACAGTGAAATTATGTAATTCATCATTTACACAATAACAATTAATAAGTATGTTTCACAGACTTACCGTAGTAACCGTCACGTCGTTCAAAAATTATGATGGCACTGCCTACATAAATGTGTATTTCAATGTACAACTTTGTCACAATTGTTGTTGTACACAACTATTGTGGTTGTATCGTATGATTCCATTATAAAGATAAACAATTTTGTGTGAAAAAGACCATTTTCTTGTTAAAGTTCACACAATTCGCATTTATATAAAAGCCTCTATATGCATGTGCTAGAAGTGGATATATCAGATAATATATCGTTTGATGATATATAGGACGTCATATTAGAATGTAAATTAATGTCAGAACATTTTCAACAGGTTAAAGTATTTGATCTGAAATCTAACATTGATGAAGCAATATTAGTGATGGGTTCTGATGGATTATGGGATGTATTAACTGCTGATGATGTCAAAACCACAGTTTACAGTGTACTAAATCAGTGTCGAAAAGATGATCCGAAACGGTAATCTTTAAGTTCAAACTACCATAATGTCAACATTCTTGTTAAATAACGGTACTGCAAAAGACTTAAATTTAAAATTTAGGTCTTTTTAGATGATTTTTTCAAATGTTATTTTAAATACCTTGATTAAATGAATCAAAGATTGTATTTAATTGCAGAATAATATGCAAATGTTTTCCTTGCAGAAACTAATTATGAAATGAAAAGATTAGATTGGTATTGCTACCATGTGAGCAGTGTAGACTATATATATAATGTACAATCGATTTTCTTGCAGATTTAATGCAGTAGCTCAAGAATTAGTGATGCAAGCTCGAGGTACACCACCTCAAAAGATGAATGGGTGGACTAAGAAAGATGGATCTCAAGGATCATTTGATGATATTACAGTGTTTGTAATTCCTTTGGGGGATAATATTTAACTTATGTGCAATTAATTTAATTTCATTGGTGCATTTTGCATTTGCTAATATTTTTGTCTATAAACTGTTGATATTAATATGTGTAGGGCTTGGGTGCTGTATATTTTTTATTTTCTGAGCTGTAGGCTGGTAATGAGACTTGCCACTTCTCATGTCAATGTTTATAGTATTATAAGTTTCCTAGGTCAATAAATTTATATAAATTACAGTTTACTGAAACTTTAGTTTATGAAAGTTAGTCCAGAATATATTCTAGTAAACTACCATCACTTTATCCGTACTGATTGACACAAACTTTCATTTTTGATGTTTTTCAAATTTGGCATCATTGAATTACCTAATTTTGTTCTTATTACATGACTCTGAAAACTGGTAAACCCAATTTCCCTTTAAGTTTTTAAAGTTTTTAGATATTTTTTGTTCCAGAGTGAAGGAACATTAATTGTTAAATACAATTGTCATACTTTTTATTATAAAATTAGATAATGCTTTCACCAGTTAAAATAAACTTTTACAAGAATGTCTCATTAAAATAATTAAATATAACGAGTTGTGAGATCCAAAAATATTGAAGGCAGGATTAGGGCTTCAGTGCCTTTAGTACTTTTGTTGTGAATACTTATACAGGTAATAACTATAATATCGACAATGAGGATTGTGAGTTTGAATCACCAGTGTGGTGAGTTTGAATGTAAATTGTGGTGGGGGGGGTTTTGACTTTGATCTTTATTAAAAAGGATGGCAAGTTTCTATGCAGTAGGTCGTTGATTCTCTCCAGGTATTGTGGCTTCCTCTGCAAATAAAAATTTGTCCGCTCATTATAGATAATTCTGCTGAAGGTGGTGTGAAACTGGAATAAATCAAACCAACATTGGGTCATTTAAGGGGAAACAACCTCTTCATAGACACAAATTATTTAAATAAGAAATCCCTGTAACTTTTTATATGTATGCTTTCCCCAGATCAAACCCAGAGATGTTCTTCCTTTTGACTGGAACTTTTTCAAAATATATGGTACTGGAATCACTTTAAAAAGAGGGGAAAGGCATATCTTGTGTTCTTGTTGCAGCTGTTTGTTTTTGAAATCCAGTCTATAGTTTCAGTTTTCCTTTAAAATTTCTACAAATTAACATAAATAGATATACATTACAATATATAAGTATTATTATAATTTTATATCAGTGCTTTGGAAAACCATATATTTTTTCAAGTCTTTCATCTTGTGTTCAGATTACATACCGGGTAAGTACTGATGTGTTGAATTCAGTCAATATCTTCACCTGTTACCTCACCTTTTTGTTATATTTAAATTTTGACATGTATAAAAAAATTTAATTATTGATTGCACTGATTAAAAAAAAAAATTGTTACGTATCAATTGCAAAATGAGATAAATACATGTAGCACATGTATTATTAAACTATCAAAGTGCAAAAAATTTGGGCAATTGCTGGAATTGATTGACTGAAATCTGAGTTGATTTTACCGTGATGAATTACTATGCATCTTGTTCTGATTATCTTTTTTTCATGTTCACAAGTAAACACCAAATGAAAGACTGGTAAAGTATCACATGTATATTTTTTGTCATTTGTTTATACTATTAACTTTTACATTTCATAAACTTATATCCAAAATTTAAGATACAAAATCACTGTCGGCTGAGTTCATTTTTGTACTTCACAAAAGACTGCAGTAAAAGTATAGAAACACAAATTTTCTGTTACTGTAAATCTGTTTTGTTACTTGTATCTGTTCAGAGTAAATAGGTAAACCACAAATTTTAATTTTTCTTTTGTTGAATAAAATACAAAAAAAAAAAAAAAAAAAACATCAACCTATCATTTTCTATGCTGAAATGGGGACTGCTTTGAGATCATTCACATATTGTTAATTGTATTTTCAAGTATACTAGTCTAACCCAGTTTGCATTGCCATTAATCCATTTGTGTGATAATCCTTTTTGGTATATCATTCCTTAGTATGTCAGTTGCTCTAACTTGCACACTAACCAAGTGTTGTCAATATTTGTTGAAGTAGTTAGCTACTATGCCAAAAATGCTTGTGTGCCAAATGTTCTGTTTTCTGTGTTCATGATTAAATTATTCAAAACATAATCAAAAGTCAAATTAATTAAGCTCATTTTAACTGTCTTCCATGTTGTTTACATTGATTAATATTTGTAAATATACTCATAATAACATTTTCATATGAATCCATACTCTTAGTATTGAACATTTTTCCAAATCGAATATAAGATTATAGCGAACAATGGATAATTTTACTCTAAACAATTTATTCTTATTTAAAATTTATTACCACTTATGTGTTAACATCAGCCCTTTTTAATGTTACAATAACCCCCAAAAAGTTGTTCAGTAATGCCATAGTTCTCTTCCATTGATACTTACTTTATGTTGGTTCTGAAATATGTTCATTTAAAGATTGTTTTCAATTTTGGAACAGTTTATATGATATAACCCACTTTGACCAAAGTAGGTTTTACATGTACAAGTATAGCCTGTCCCATAATTTATAAAAATCCTTATTATTTAATTTTCAGAAACTTTCTGATATAAAATTGCAGGTAGAATCATTTGAATAACTTATTTAACTGGTGAATATTTAAATCGGGGACTGCGAAGTAATTTGTTGGTGACGTCACTGTACCCAAAGTTAATTATACAATATAATCTAACTTGCTAAACCATTAACAACCAATCAAATTGTCTGTTAACATTCAAATTAAATTATTTGGCACATAAATTTGATAAGATGCAGCCAACTTATTTTCAGGTATATTTCTTTAAAAAATGTTGAAAGTAACTGTCGGCACACATTATGCCACAAAATTTCATAGATTTCGATATTTGTTGACATAGTAAGAAGGTAATTTCAAATGCATGCTGCTTACTTATGTCAAATGATCAATCTTATTTTATATGTGCACTCAAACCTACAGTATGTAAACCAAACCATGTGTAAACTGGAAACCCTTTAAACTCTTTCAGCAGGATTAAAAAATAAAAAAAAATAAAACCTGTGAAAAGCACATCTGCCTAGACAAAAAAAAAGTTTAAATGGGGTTTGCTGTACTTTAAAGTGAAAATGAAAGAACAACGCCATAACATTGTACTATAGTTAATTAAGGTAATTATATACTGTTATACTAAAGTCAAATAATTTTTATCCATGACCATCTAGTTCATTGTTATATATATGTTTATATTGTATAATAATAGAGTTTATCAAAATTATTGATAAAGGTTCACTTTTTGTTATTGTTTTATATTGTTAATTTATTAAATATTTGAAGGTATTGAATAAATTATTTTGGAAAGTCAAAAATATTGTATGATGTTTATTTCACATTTCCTAACATTTACCTCCCTAATATCTAATGTATATTTATTTTGAAGGAATCAAAGACATGAAAAAAATAGTTATTTCTTTTTCTGAAGCATTAATAGATAAAAGTTTATGTTGATTGTTTAAAAGAAAAATAATTATGGATCTTAGAGAAAAACAGATTCCTCCATTTGCAAAATGATGGTGGCCCTTGATATAAAGGCTTCCTCAATTTTGTTGAGGTCAAAAACCCAAATAATTATAGGAGGGGATACTGCAATAACCTTTTCCTTTCTCTTGTCCAGCCACAAAGTTTGTGTATGCAAATAGTCATTCATCTTTTGACGGATTTCGCTATATTTGGTATTTTGGTTGGAATGACTTTAACATGTGAATATTATACCGAATACGAATATTTTATTTTCCAAATCAAAGGGCCCTATATAGGGCATAATACATTAAATATAATAAACTACCTATTTCACAGTTCGTTGAATTTAGCCCTTTTCATAGCTTTTGTCTGAATACCTTGTGTACACAAATAGTAATTCAGATTTTGTTCATATTTGGTATGATGGTTAGCTTGACATGAACATGTGCATATTATTCTGAATTTTCAGTTTACCAATTTTTGCAATAGGTATTGCATGCCTATTGTCTGAAAATCTTGTGTACACAAAAAGTCATTCAGATTTTGGCAGATTATATTCATATTTGGTATTCGGTATCTTGGTTGGGTATGACCTGAATAAAACGTGCATATTTTGTCAATTTTGCAGTTGATCAATTTTTGCAAGAGTTATTTCCCTTTTCAAATCTTTTGTCTGAAACCTTGTGTATAATCATTTTTGCAGATTTTTATACCCCCTGCAAACAAAGTTTGGGTTGCTGGGGGGGGGGGGGGGGGGGAGGGTGGTGGTATATAGGAATCACCCTATCTGTTCATTGGTCTGTCCATGTACCTTGTAAGCACGACCCATAAACCGTTCAATGGAGTTTGATGAAACTTTGTATGAAGGTTGGGCATCATATGTTGATGTGCATGAAGAAAGATGATTATGCCAGATGCTTGCAAAGGGAGATAATCCAACTTAAGGGTTTTACATGTTTAAAGCTTGTAAGCGCAACTCCTAAACCATTCAATGGATTTTGATGAAACTTTATATGAAGGTTTTGCATCATATATAGATGTGTATGAAGCAAGATACTTATCGGTGGATGCTTGCAAAGGGAGATAATCCATCTTAAGGGTTTTACATGTTTAAAGCTTGTAAGTGCAACTCCTAAACCGTTTAATGGATTTTGATGAAACTTTATATGAAGGTTGGGCATCATATGAAGATGTGCATGAAGCACAATGATTTTCGCCGGATGCTTGCAAAGGGAGATAATACAACTTAAGGGTTGTACATGTTTAAAGCTTGAAAGTGTAATTTCTAGTATTGCAAGCGGGGGTTATCACTCAGTGAAGTCACTAACAGTTCTAGTTTTAATTTGGCATCATGCTTGGACATCACCAAGACATGCAAATATACCAATTTTACAGTTGATAGATTTTTGCAAGAGTAATTGCACTTTTCATATCTTTTTGTCCGAATACCTTGTGTAAGCAAGTAGTTGTTCAGGTTTTCTTCATATTTGGTAAACAGTTTTGCATGACCTGCACATTTCCTAGTTGATCAATTTTTGGAAGTTATTTGCATTTTCTTATGTTCTTTGACAGAATATCTTAAATAAGCATCTTTTGGCAAATTCATCTTTGGTATCATAGCTGGACATATGCATTTTACAGGTATACCGATTTCAGGGTTGAATGATTTCTTTAAGCATTATTTCCCTTTCAATATCTTTTGTCTGAAAATGCTGTGTATGCAACTAGTCATTAATCTTTTTGTGAATTTTGTTCATATTTGGTTTTGATTGGCATGGCCTATGCATATTCTACAGATTTCACAGTTGATTGATTTTTGTAAGAGTTACTGCCCTTTTCATATCATTTGTCTAAATACCTTGTATAAGCTACTAGTTATTCATCTTTTGGTAGATTTTGTTCACATTTGATAGTGGTTGAAAAAAATTGCATATTTCTACTGATGTTGATCAACATTTCCAAGAGTAATAGGAATTTTCAGTTCATTCTTTGTTTTTGTTGGACTTTGTTCACAGTCTGATAGAGAGTGAAGGTATATTAGCACAATGCAATTCATTTCAGGTATTTCTCTGCAAAATGTTATCAAAGTCTTAAGTCGTAAGCCATCTTGAATTTCAAAATTAACAAAACTTGGGTATAATCTTGCAATGATCATTTACAACAAGTTTCAAACCCATGCATCAAATAGTTTCTGAGATCTTGAAAATTTAACCAATCCAAAAAGGGCATTTGGGGCCTAGCAGCTATATTTGTTAGTGGTAAAAATTTATTCAGCTCATAACTATTTCTGTGCTCATAGATATCAATTCCAACAAGTTTGGTGTCAACCTGTTCAATTGTTCTTCAGAACAAGAATTTTTTATAAATACAGTCAAACCTGCTTTTAACGGCCACAATTGGGACAAAAGTAAAGTGGCCGCATAAGACAGGTGACCATTTAATCAAGTTTTACACTGGGCAGCAATTCCGTATTTTGCTTTCCAGTCCGGAACGATCAAGATATTATCGTTGTCTAACATACAAATATGGCGGTTCGACTGAGATGAAACGATGTTTTTTTCCACAATCGACTGTAAATGAACAATGAGATTGATAATTTGAATGATAATTAAGCTATGTCATTAATTAAAGATGATTTGAAAGTCAATTAACGATGATTTTAACATTTATAGAAAGGTAAATGACCACTTAATTTAGGTAAATTTCAAGCTTGGGTACCATTTGCTGTGACCGCTGGCCGCGTAAGACAGATGATCGCTTATTCGAGTTAAATTAACACGTAAAACTATTTGGGCGGACTCCAGGACGACCGCTGAAGGCAGGTGGCTGCTTAATTGAGGTGACCGTTAGGGCAGGTTTGACTGTATTCTTGAAGGTGTCAAGGTTACCTAATTCTGATGATGTCTACCATCTTTGATTTCCAATCAACACCAAAGTGAATCACTTCTTACAACCTTTACATAAACAAATTTCAGCAAATAAGAAATTGAAAAACGTTTTTCTAGACGAAGAAAACAACACTTACAGTTTAACCTTAAAAGTTATAACGAACATTACTGCTAGGTTTGGTTAAATTCTGTTCAGCAGTTCTCAAGACCAAAATGTGAAAAGTTAATGGACACAGAGTTCAAGTGATGGCCTTTGGCCAGTGAGCTTAATAAGGAGTATAATAACTTTATGGCAATAATAAAGATGAAACCAATAATCCATTCTCTCTTTTACTCAAATTTCTGATACAAAAATTTCTTAAACCTTTTAACTATTCAAACAATTTTACACATAATGTTTAAACAACACATGATATAGGTTCATTCTGATGAACTGTCAACATTCAATAACCATCCATATCTAAAGCAGTGTTGTGTATCACAAAATCTTGTATGTTGGTAAAATTATATTACACTTTTAAGTACCTTTGTAATGAATATCCTCTGTGTGGAAAGATAAAAAAAAACATTCTGACTGGAAAACATATTGAATATCTTGCTGATACAATATAAAATAAAAATGTTTGAATATAAGAATTGCCTCTTCTTATGTATAAAATCAAAAAGATTAGTAAATATTTGAGATTGCACATCATTGCTACAATATACTTAATGAGCCACTTTCACTGTAAAACTGGTCCCTACACAATTAAAAATATTCTCCATGCCATAGCTGCCTATAATGTCTTTTTAAAATGTTATGTCCTACTGTTAGAATCAATCATCAATATATGGCAACCAAAATGCCTGAAAAAAATGAAGAAGAGTTAATTAAACGAGGAGATTTTAAATAAACTATATCAACCTTTTTTTTCATGAATAATTAATATAATGCAAACTAAAACCATAAAGTAGAACTAAGACATGAATATGAAATACAGATGCTAACGAAGAGAAATTGGAAGATTTCTTCTATTTGTGCTGAACTTCTTTCATTAGCACATAAGAGGGAGATAATTTTTTTGGATATAGCAATAAAACATTCAAGCTCAAGTTCCAAACTTCTGCTATTAAAGTGATAATTTCTAAAATAGCAACTGTTCGTTTAGGAATAAAAAGAATCAACAAGAACACGAAAGGTAGTTTCCAATTCAACTAGAACTGTGAATGACCTAACTGAGATATACCGGTAACCCCCGTTTGCAACACTAGGAGTTGCACTTACAAGCTTTTAACATGTATTTAACCCTTCAAGTTGGATTATCTCCCTTTGAAAGCAGCCAGCGATAATAATCTTGCTTGATGCACATCTACATATGATGCCTAACCTTCATATAATTCATAATACATTGAAGGGTTTAGGAGGAGTTGCGCGTGTAAGCTTTAAACATGTAAAACCCTTGAGTTGGATGATCTCCCTTTGCAAGCATCCAGCAATTGTTTTCTTGCTTGATGCACATCTACATATGATGCCAAACCTTCATCAAAATCCATCGAATGGTTCAGGAGTTGAGCTTACAAGCCCGAAACATGTAAAACCCTTAAGTTGGATCATCTCCCTTTGCAAGCATCCGGCAACAATTATCTTGCTTCATGTACATCTACATATGATGCCCAACCTTCATATAAATTTTGATTAAAATCCATTGAACAGTTTAGGAGTTGTGCTTACAAGATACATGGGCGGATGGACGGACAGATAGTTAGACAAACAAACGGACAAGGTGATTCCTATATACCACTCAAACTTTGTTTGTGGGGGATATAATAAGATATTTACCATATTTGTACAGGCTGTAGCTAACATCATCAGTTTAGGATTGAATTGAACACATTGTACAGGGCCAGGATGGTCACAGTTAAATACAGCTACTCTTACTCCAGTATCTGTGTTCCAACAGTGAATTTTACCATCTGTAGATCCTGAAAAATAATATAATGTATAAACAAAAATAGGTCAATTCTTATGCGATTGGTTTGTTAGGATTCTGACTAGCCAAGTCTCTTAAATAAAGGTAATATACTTTATACATGCTGAATAATGTATTTTGAAAGACAAACTGGTTTGCATTAGCATCGAAATAATCATGTCGTAAGTTCATAAAATCTTAAATTTTACTGTTGGAAATATCTCAAAAAAACTAATTACCAGTACAAAGCTTTTCAAAATGTTTATTAAAACTGACAAGAAAAATAAATGGAAATGGTGAGCTGTCAAAAGTGGCATAAAACGACTAAAATGTATGAAATACATAGGTCGAACAAAACCAAATATAAAATCGTAAAAGAAAAACAACAAACTAAAAAGTTAAAAATACTCAAAGTTTCGACCATTATGGTCTTGATCACGAGTATGTAAAAAATAAAATTAAAAAGGTGTTGACTCTTTGAAACCCAGAGCAAGACTGAGTCCGTACATAAAATGTAAACAAAAACAAAAACAAAAAATTATTTGACGTGGGTGTCTTCAGTAAAAAATACTTTATAGAAAATACATAAATGGCAAGGTAGATAGTAAAACTATATAGTAAAAATAAGTAAAATAATATCTTGATGTTGTGATGTATAGAAAATGTACCATATATAAGATAACTGTACCGCAGAAAGTTAGTGTGCATACTTAGTAAATGAATTGAAATTAAGAATTTTTTACATTAATTCCATGGGGTCAGAGTGTCCCCAGGTTAAAAATTATTTTCTGCTCAAGGCGTTGTCTGTATTGTCTTCCTTTGTTAACTGTCCTTAAAACGGTTACACGGACATCTAACGAGCTGTGACCAGGCAATCGGTTGACCAGTAGAATTTAATGGGCGTTTCAGTACTTGGAAAAATTTTTACAATGTCTATGCCGACTTGCCTTAATTTTTTTAACCAATAAAACTATGGTTTACCCAAGCCCTCAAAAAGCATAAAAACCAAACTTTTTATTCATATTTCATTATTTCCAAAATGACTCCTGTTAAGTCTCATAATAGTTACATAGCAGCATTTAAGTCAGAAGAAGTCATATACGCAAAGGAACATGGAAACAGAGCTACTGGTCGCCACTTTGGCATTTCTGAAAAGATTGTCAGAGACTGGAGAAAGCAGGAGGACCAACTCCGTCTAACCAAAAAGTCAAAGAAAGCAAATCGTGGACAGAAAGCCAGATGGCCAGCCCTAGAAGAGAAAGTTGAGAGCTGGGTCCTTGAACAACATTCAGCAGCCCGAGGGGTTAGTACCATCCAGATCAGACTCAAAGCAGTAGCCATTGCCAAAGAACTAGACATTGCCGACTTCAGTGGTGGTTCATCCTGGTGCCTGCGTTTTATGAGACGGAAACAACTGTCCCTCCGCGCCAGAACAACACTTTGCCAGTCCTTGCCTGCAGACTTTGAAGAAAAACAGGCTACCTTCAGGAAGTACTGTAAAGATTAAGCTGACCAGTACCAAATGAGCCAGACCATGTAATCAACATGGACGAGGTCCCTCTTCATTTTGACATGCCAATGACCAGAACTGTAGACAAAACTGGTACTTCCACAGTCAGCATTAAGACCACTGGGCACGAGAAAGCATCATTCACTTTAGTGCTAGCAGTCACAGCAGCCAGTACCAAACTACCACCCATGGTAATCTTCAAACTCAAAACAATGCCAAAAGAAAAGCTACCAATAAGGGTCTATGTTCAAGTGAATGAGAAGGGCTGGATGAACAACAATATGATAAAGCCGTGGATCATGAACTGTTTCAACAAGAGACCTGATGGCTTCTTCCACAGGCGACGTGCACTTTTAGTTGTGGACAGTATGAGGGCCCATATCACAGATGACATCAAAGATATGTTAGACTTCAAGAATACTATGCAAGACATCATACCAGGTGGCACGACCAATTTGCTCCAGCCTCTTGACATCAGTGTAAACCATACGTTAAAGTCTGGTATGCTCCTGCGCTGGGAACAGTGGATGTCCACAGGAGACCACTCCTTCACCAACACTCCCCGTCTGCACAGGGCATCATTGACAGAAGTAATAACTTGGGTGCTGTAGTCATGGAAAGGTGTTAATAAAACGTGTGTAACCAACGGTTTCAAGAAGGCAGAGATCTTTCCATACCCAGAGGAACCATGTGACATGTCATCAGATGAAGATGTCCCACTGGCTAACCTCCTGCCTTCTGCAATAGCAGAGTTGTTTCACTCAGACTCTGAAGATGAAGACTTTGAAGGTTTTAGAGACGAAAATTGACATTGTGTTTATCTTTAGTGACATTTCATAAATATTGAGGTTTTTGTCATTTTCATATAGTGCTTAATCAGTCTAGTGCATCCACTTTGTTATTTGTTGATTGTTTTGATCTTAAAACAAATTAAAGGATAATAAATTTTTAAAACTCAATATGCTTTCTTTACTTCTATTTCTATACTGGTATTGCCATTTTGAACATCGTTGGTTTTTTAGTTCCCTTTACATAGATTTTGGTTAAAAATTTCAAATTTTATTTTTAGGGAAAAAAACAAAACGGCGACGATTTTGTGCAAAAATCAAATAAACTTGTTCCTGCTGAAACTTTTTAGGTAGGGCAGCAGTGTTGTCTGATAACCAGTTATTTAAGTATACATGTAGATGGCCTAATTTTATTCTATAAAAACTATGCAAAAATTGAACTCACAAAAAAAAATTGTGGATGTGCAGACTTATGGACATAAAATATGAAAATAATGATAACTATATGCTTCTTAAAGGACCCTAATAAGAAGCTTTAACCAGCAGCAGTCAAAAAAATTGAGTTCTGTTTTTCTTGTCAAAATTTTCAAACATGTTAATTTAAATGTTTTCACAAAATGGTCCTGTTTAATACATGTTCCAATAAACAATTAAACAAAAAATGAATAAATACAAACCAACAAATGCAAACTGTGAATCTGGACTGAAAGAGGCTTCTAAATTGATTCCTTTGTTATTTTGAAAACCCTGAAAAAAAGAAAAAGAATAATATGACATACAGCGAATCATATTTAAACAAGAGTGTCTGAATGACTGCAGATGGGATTTTCCTTTGTCCGTTTGAGACTGCTTGCTGAACTGTCCCCCCATACATCATCATACTAATAATCAAGTTTTTTCTGTCACATAATCTGGTTGAAAATTTGAAGTTTAGACATAAGCAAATAAAAGTCCTCTATAGGTCAACTTGTTCAGAAAATACTTTCTAATATTCTTGATATTCTTACTTTAAATTTTGAAAGTAACAAATTTCACAGAAGTCTACCTTACACTACAAAATTAAATGTTTAATGTTTGTAAGTCCAGTTTATTTTTTTTAATCAACTGCTACAATTGGTCATCCTTATAAATAATAGGATTTTGTTTTTAACCACAATGTAACAAACTTCTTCTGTCATACTGTTCAATGTAAATGGCTATGGAACTAAGAAGTTGATTTTTATACAGAACCCTTACTGTGTACTCACCATAAATGTCTGTAGCGGTGTGCCCTGGAAAGCATCAATCAACCTGACAACTTGACCATTAGTTGATATTAGAATCATTTTGCCATCAGGGCTAAACTTCATTCCTGTCCAATCACAATCCTTGTCTGGTGCAAGTTTAAATGTGGCAAATGGACCCTACAAATATAAGGTGTACATGTACAACTGTTGTACAATGATAATGGACATTTACATGAACAAATTTTAAATTGGGATATTCAACATATACTGTTTTACAAAACCCTCGTAATGTATGAATATCTACATTTAAAAAGTTCACAAAACTTAATGATTTCTTCACTCTTTGCAAAATACTAAAAGAACTAGAGGCTCCCAGGAGCCTGTATCGCTCCCCTGGACTATGTTCATCTTGACTGGCAGCCTGTCAAGTTCCAACTGGCTCACTGGTTTCAAACAAGAAGATCTTTCACTCATTTTTCCACTTAGGTCCCATAAGGTCCTATGTTAAAATATGTTTGGCTCCGGCGGCCATCTTGGATGACGGCCTAGGTCATCGGATATAATTCTGAATGAGGTCCACCTAATGACCACTGCTGCCAAGTTTTGTTCCAAGTGGTGTCAGACAAGAAGATCTTTAATTAAATTCCCCATAGGGTCCTATGTTAAACTATGTCTGGCTCTGGCAGCCATGGTCATCGGATATAATTCTGAAAGAGGACCACCTAAGTACCATTGCTGCTAAGTTTTGTTCCAATTGGCAAAGTGGTTTCAGACAAGAAGATCTTAAGTAAATTTCCCATAGGGTCCTATGTTAAACTATGTTTGGCTCTGGTGGCCATCTTGGATGACGGGCCGGGTCATCGGATACAATTCTGAAAGAGGACCACCTAAGGACCATTGCTGCTGAATTTTGTTCCAATTGGCCTAGTGGTTTCAGATGAGAAGATCTTTAAGTAAATTTCCCATGGTGTCATATGTTAAACTATGTTCGGCTCTGGCGGCCATCTTGGATGTAGGGTTTCAGAGGAGAAGATCTTTAAAGTTTACGACGACAGGTAGGTGAGCTAAAAATGCAATGGTTTATAGTCTGAGGCATACATTCTACGTTTTGAGCTGAATTTTATTCTGATGTTTTAATTATACTATTATTTATTTTGATCTTTTCTTATATAAAATCAATGCATGTGAGTGGTGAAATTATATAATTTCTGAGTGAAAGAAAATATCATAGTTCAAACATAAAATCAAAGCTGTATTTCAATCAAAGAAGTGGTATAACATCGTTGTTGGTATACAAATCTGATGTCATGTCAAACTAAAATTACATAGATTTTCTGAGTTAAACTTTCTCCATTTGACAACAGAATAAAGGGAATAATTTATCCTGGAACATGAATACCAAAAATCTACAATTTGCGATAAAAACAACACGTGCCCTGTGAATTTGGAAAATTAATGTTTTATTTGGTCATTTGTTGTAGAATTTGGATATTCAAACTTCAAGACAAGTTATACTATAAATGCTTCCACAATATCATTATTACCCTATCAAATGACCTGAGATCATAAAGTTTTACACATTCTGAGTTGATTCCGGCAGCAAAAATTAACCCCTCAGGATCAAATGCTGCAACTGGTCGACCTGATAAATGCATTAATCCCTGAAAAATAAAACAAAATGTTAAAGCAGGAAAACATATTGACTGACCAACATCTTTATATGATCTTTGTAATATCTAGCTAATAATAAATATCCACAATTCAAAATAACTTCTTAACCTTTTAAAACAAAGATTAAAATTTTTCAGAGTATGTTTTCTCATATTCCCACCTGATCTGAACCTTTTTTATATTAAAGGCATATAGCTATAAATAATCATTTGTTTTGCATTAAACCTGCATATACAAATGTATTTATTACCATGTGAACTAGGATATTACAAAATAAAATAATAATAAAAAAAATCATTATTCAGAGTTCTAGATTAAATTACAAAAAAAAAACAACAAAAAATAAAATAAAGTCATTTAAATGAATTTTAAATGGTACCTTAGAATATTTCTATATCCTAATTTGTTAACTTATTTTTACAATCTTCCATTCCAAAAAAATAATAAAACTGATAAATGTAAAGGTTACCAATGACATACAAATTGACAGACTTTTTTAATGAAAATAACATGAAAGTGCAAAAAAAGACAAACACAGAATCAACATAGAGTCCGGACAGTCTTTAAGCCTTTTTGTTCACTTCATGCTAAAAATATCATGTGGTACTTTTGTACTAGATTTAATTTATTTGAGTGAATTACAAAAAATATTTTAAAAAAGATTACATATTGTTACAGCCTAATTTTTCTCAAAAGTAGTTAAATACTAGTTCCTGGTAACAATGCACAATATGATTACCTGACAATTCTGTGACCTTAAATCCCACAGTCTTAATGTCTTGTCTAATGATCCTGATAGGAATGAGTCATTTATTGGTGACATACTTAATGCCACAACTCTGAAACAGAAAAAAAAGAAAGTTTAGGAAGAATCCAATTTTCACTGCTTCAGTCTTTTTTCCCTCCAGTTTTATTTCTAAATTCATAATTTCTGTTTTTCCATTCTCTCTTTATGTCTTGAATATTTAAACAATATCCCTATTTTTTTTAACTGCTATGATTTTTTTTATTGGTTCATCATTTAACTTCAATTTGTAAATGAAAAGTATGATTTGTGAATGTTTTTCTGTATAAAAACCAATTTTCTGACTGATTATTTTTTTTTTTGTCTTGTGACAAACTTATTCTAATAATGGATTTACTCAACAGCCATCTTAAGTTAATCAACAACTTACTTTTTAGTATGACCAGGGAAGTACCTGATGTATTTATTGTCATGGAGGGATAAGTATCTTATAGTATCTGAAATATACAAATTAATCTCATATTAATATCATTATGTATATCAGATGCCGGTATACAAATTCATATACATTATTATGCTGGTACAGTAACTATATTTGAAATGTATAAGTATATATATGACTGTTCTAAAAGAAAGTAAAATATACACATATCTATATGATTTAACCTATCTTGTGTCAATATTTCAAATATGAAGTAAACTAGTAAAATTTTTAAATCAAATGATCTAACAGAATCTAAAATGAACAAATTACAGAGTTTGAATTCTATATACAAATAACTATATTAATTTGTACTTCACAATATATCTTCAGTCGACTACAGTAACGCTTTTTTCTATGTTGTAATTTGTACTTCCATCAAATGCCTATTTTTTGTACTTGCATCAAATGCCTATTTTGAAGTCGGTCCCCACATCCCTTTTGATTTTCTTACTTTATTATTATTCCTACATGTAACTAGTGCTAAGGACTGAGTTATTCTGTGTTAAATATATGTATGTTTCACGTTTGTTATCCCCGCTGTCCACTTGTTCGTCTGTCACACTTTCTTGTGACCTAAACACCTCGTTCATTTTTAACTTCATGCATTTAATTTCTATACAGTATTGTCACATACTGTATGTAGATGTGCAATTAGGTTTTAGAATTTTCATTTTCAAAAATTGAGGCCCACAGGGGTTGATTTCGAAAATTAGGAATTTAAGCTTGTGACCTAAACTACTGTTTTATTTTTCATTTCATGGATTTAATTTTTATATAGTATTTAGAGTTTTCCCCAGAAATATTGAAGGCATGGTATCTTTTCCCTAGTGGGGGCAATTTAGCGTGTCAATGTTAAATATGAGGGCATCCTATTTCAAAGCATGGGGAAAATGTCTTAATTGATTAAACAATAAATCACTATGTTAGCCCTGCAATCAAACACTTAAGAATAATTAACACATTTTATTCCTAAATTAGGTTTAACAAACTGCTATAAATCTGTTTAAAGACAATAAAACAACTTAATTTGATAGAAATGGGGTCCCTGAAAGGGTCTTCTGAATAGTATTTTAGATGGCAATTAAAGTATTCTCAGGGCACTTTCTGAAAAGGCTTCAGAGGGCAGCATGGTGCTCAAAGATGGAGGCATGGTGCAGCGCCATGCTAAAATGACCCAGGGAAACCCCTAAGTATTGTTACATACTGTATGTAGATGTGCAATAAGGTTTTAAAATTTTGATTTTCAAAAATTGGGGCCCACAGATTTCAAATTTCGAAAATTAGGAATTGAAGCTTGTGACCTAAACTCATCTTTCATTTTTGACTTCATGCATTTAATTTCTATACATTATTATCACATACCATATCTAGATGCGCAATAAGGTTTTAGAATTTTGATTTTTAAAAATTGGGGCCCATAGGGGTCGAATTTTGAAAATTGTGAATTTAAGCTTGTGATCTTAACCCCTCTTTCATTTTTCATTTTATGTATTTAATTTATATAAAGGATTGTCACATACTGTATTTAGATGCGCAGTAAGGTTTTAGAATTGTGATTTTCAAAAACTGGGTCGAATTAAAAAAATTAGGAATTATAAGTGGGTGACTGAAAGTTTTCTTTCATTTAATACATTTTATTTCTATACAGTATTGTCATACTCTGTATGCAGATGTCGATAAGGGTTTTAGAATTTTAATTTTCCAAAATTTGGGCCTGTATTTAAAGGTATAATTGTGAAAAAGGTGCACAGGGATACAAATGTGGGGTGTGTGGGGATAGTTGTCATTTCCGACTGCCTCAGTCTAGTTTTTATTTAGAAGGAAAGTTAATGAGTTGGTAATGTTTTATATAATTTATATGAATTCAATGCATTTCTAAAAAATGTTTGCCTCTAGCAATGTTTTTAAGATTTTTTTTCCAGAAATGTAATAATTATTTTAACATTCCTACCAATTTATTGTTAATTTTAGACATGAAATATTCACAATTATTACATTTCTTACTTCTAGATTTATATAGAAACAGTGTGTTTCAAACTATTCTATATTTTGTGATATTGCAGGGTGAACTATTTTTAGAAATAGGTAATTTCCAATTCATGCTCTTTAAAGTGAAATGTAATAAATTAATTAGAGCACTTCACTGTCATGTTTTATATACAACTTTAACCAATATTGCCCTCTGCCTTTGGCCTTGGAAAATATTGCTGTTAAGTGGTCTATAAAACATGACATTGCACTCAGTAAAGTGCCATAACTATAACATTTAATTTCACCTTAGTTTTCCTTTTGTTTGTTTAGTTGGGGTTTTACGCTATTTTCAATACATTTGGCTATTTCACGGTGGCCAGTTTTAACTGGTGGAGATAGCTTGAGTACCCGGAGAGAACCACCTACATTCGATAGGGAAATTGGCAATCCTTGTCAATTAAGGTCAGAGTCAAATACACTCTGCCACAGGTGAGATTCGAACTCACAACCTCAGTGCTGACAGGGTAGTGATCATTAGCCTTCATGACGAACTACCTAGACCACTCTGCCACCCAGCCCCACTCTCCCCCCCCCCCCCCCTTAGTTTTCACAGTGGTATCAAATGCTAGGTCACAGAAATAAAACTTTTCACCCAATAAACAAATTCATATTAGATATTCATATACATACCATCTACTTTTGTTGAACTATGTAATGCTGTATTGACAGCATGTGTGTAACAAATTAAATCTACTCCATATTTTTTACTGTTTAAAGTCTTCTTTGGACTGGAAAGAAAAATGATATGTATTAGTCATTTAATACCCAAAAGAAAAACAGCCATACGTTGTAATATACATGTAGAGCTATCTATTTCTTAAAAATTATCAGTCCTGACAAAAAAACTGCCAATCAAGAATTGTTAATTTTCTTACTACATGTACAATAAATCAGCCAACATTAGATTAATACAAATATTTATTCACTTGTTTAATATAACTATTTATAACAGTGATTCCAAATCAGGTTACAAATTTAAATTAAGGGAAGCAGGATATTTCGACCAAACAACCAGTTCGGCCTTGGTCGTTTCGGCCATTGTTTTATTTGTGAATTTTCATTAACGAGTCAAGGGTATACGGTTGTCATATTATTAAATTAAAAAATTATGTTTGATTGTTATGAAAAGTAGTACTTGTAAAAATTATCACTTCATTTTTATTTTTAAAATTAATTGATGTTGATTGTATAACAATTATTAGACATGTCATATGATGTGCCTGTTATTGTTAATTAATGCTGATTTCAGTCTTTTTTTTTTTTTTTTTTAACAACAAATAATCTCTTTTATTATCAATAAAGCTTGTTACAGTTTACATCAGAATACCAAGCTCCTTCTGGTGCTCCCTGTTAAAAATCACTAATTACCCAGGGTAGGAAATAGTGTCAATGTAAATAATAAATACATAAATATACAAATACATAAATGCACTAAACTATTCGTAAAATATCACCTAAAAGTTATTTGATATATAATCTTTGATGAATACTAATTTTGAATTCCTATTTTCTGAATTAACTCTAGTCTTGAATTCCTTAACAAATATATCAAAAATATTAACATGTTTGGTTCTATGTTCAGATATATAATATGCTTTATAAATAGAAAAACTTATTATAGTTAATAAGAGATTAAACCAGAAATATGTTTCATCAAATATTTTATATCCCAAAACAAGATTTTTTAAAGTAATCTTAAAATTCATGTTACATACACGAAGAATTTCTGGTATTTTAGTCCAAAAATTATCTAAACATGAACAAGATATAAAGTAGTCGAAATAATCTTCGTCTTCATTACAGAAATTGCAATGATTATTTCCAGTTATTTTCCACTTAAATAGTAGCTGTCCGTTTGGAATTACATATTGTAAAAGTTTCCATCTAAATATCTTCAATTTGTTTTCTTGTATGAATCCAAAAATAAAATTATAAACATTTTTTACAAAAAAAATATCTTTTACATTAAATAAAGTTAACCATTTATTTATTCCTATAGACGATTCAAATTTATTTTTTATAAAAGATTCGTACAATATCTTGTTCGAAATATTTTTCACGTTTAAATCTAAATTTGTTCAACAAATCTGAAATCTTTTAAAATTAACCACACTTTTCACAGAATTTTCTGAAGATAAACTGTGTTTCCATTCAAAAGGAATGGCCTTTTTCAAAATATTAATTTCAGCCATCCAGTTAGATTTATTTTTCAATTTTGTTAAAATGACATCTTGAGATATACATCCATTTCCATCAATTATGTCATTAATATAAATTATATTACTTTTAATCCAATTATCAAAAATCACAGGTTTGTTCTCAAATTTAATATACCTATTATTCCATAATATTTGTTTCCTTGTATCTGTGAATGTAACAGGTTTTTTTAAATTACCTCCACCTGATAAGTTCTAACATTTCAAAACCTCTTTGTAAAAAACAGGGATATCTTTGAAATATTTATGTTTAATACTATTATCGTTATTTGTCATACAAATTAGTCAATTTATACCCATAGCATTAAAATATTTGTGCGGAATAACTTTCCAATTGACCATTTCTCCGATGACTAATCTTTGTACCCTTGAGGCTTTCAACAAAAATAACTCCTAATATCTACCATGTGTAACCCCCCTTGTTCATATGTACCAATAACTGTGTTTCGTTTTACTTTATCAGGTTTATTTTCCCATATGAATTTAAAACATCTACTTTCTATTTCTTTTATGTACACTTCTGGCACGATACAAGCTGATCCTATGAAAGTAAAAATCACTCTTTTAACACATTAATGCTGATTTCACTCTTTCAACACATTAATAAAATGATTCTATTATAAATAATCTTCAAGTCGGAAAGACTACCCTTTTCCCAAGCCAGAAGAACTACCTGACTCTGACTCTGAATTGTGTGACAATCAATATGTTTCAGTGTTTCTTGTTGTAAAAGTTTCACTTACAACTTCGACTGCTTTTACTCATGATTCAACTACATGACATTTTTCATCAACGTTATTTTGATGCTTGTAAAATAAAGTGCCTACGCGATCTCAATCATGGCCATTATAATTTGAAATCGGAAACGGAAAAACGAAGATTTGGATTTGAATTTTTATGTGTACTTTACTATCGTTGTGGTTGTATTAAGTAAATATAGGGTAAATATGAATACATCATCATCTTTTTATGAGTTTTTGAACAATGTTCTATCCTACTTATACATGTATTTGAGTGTTACTTCATTCAATTTGTTCATGTAATAAATAGTTGTGTTTTCAAAAGCATTGTTTACTCAGTCATACAAGGATATAAATGTCTTACTTGTGGATACAGCTATGCATACACGTAATGCACCGACTTAAAAAAAAATATCAGGGAAAGTTATTGTAATAACTGGGAAAGTCAATTTTGAGAAGTGAAGTTGGGTTGATCAAAAAGTCCTAACCTCATCAAATGTTGCGAAAACCACATTCATTCGATCGGTGTGCCAGTTTTACATCCAGAAAACATAATTTTATTAATATTGTATAAGAAATGTGACTTTTATGCATGATTTTCTTAGGCATAGTGCATTCTATATTAAATCAAAATGGCGTATCGAAACACCGAAAACCTGATATAATATTACCTAAACCTCATCAAATGTTGCACTATGTCTGAGAAAATCATGCATAAAAGTCACATTTCTTAAAAAATATCAATAAAATTATGTTTTCTAGATGTAAAATTGTCATACCTGTCGAATAGATGTGGTTTTCGCAACATTTGATGAGGTTTAGGTAATATTATATCAGGTTTTCGGTGTTTCGATCCGCCATTTTGATTTAATATAGAATGCACTATGTCTAAGAAAATCATGCATAAAAGTCACATTTCTTAAAAAATATCAATAAAATTATGTTTTCTAGATGTAAAACTGGCATACCGATCGAATGGATGTGGTTTTCGCAACATTTGATGAGGTTTAGGTAATATTATATCAGGTTTTCGGTGTTTGCGGGAGGTTTTTCGGTGTTTGCGGGAGGTTTTCAGTGATTCGAGTTACCCAGAAAATACTTTTACTTGGAATTTTGATTGTGGTAATGCGTTAATTTCTGTCATGAAATGATGAAAAACGAAAAAAAAAATGACAATGATGGTAAGGGGTGTTGGAGAAAAAAATGGGGGAGGCAACAGACTACTGTAATCCATTCCCCAGCCCCAGGTTCCTGCGGTTTTAGTATAAAATTTAAACGGAAAACTTACGTTCCATTTTGACAATCATATATAACAATAGAATCATCATCGCTGCTAGAAATTAGTGTTTCTCCATTTGCTGAGAAATCTAAATTGTTTATTCTTTCTGTGTTTTCTCTAAACACTTTTGCCACTCTGAAATTTCTGACAACATTATCAGTTAGCTTCATTTTTCAGCTTGGCTAGGCCTAGATGGCGCTACTAAATTTCCCAATTAGCGGGCATACTAAAAGGCGATCGGAGTAACCGGAAACGACTGTCAGAGAGAAAAAAATCTGCGGAACGTTGAACATTTATTGTCTCTCCTGATTTCTAACTATAGCGGTTAGAACTTTTTAATGCATTGCAATAACTCCCAAAAAGGTCTTTATTTCTACAAGGATTTAAATAATTTACTATTTAAATCCTTGTTTTCTACACATATATAATAAGTAATGGTTATTTGTACTTTAATATATAATTACATGTTTATTTTATTGCATGTTCATTATATGCGTATATGTATCATTTCACTGTTTGGATAACGCCTCTTACGTGCTCTTTACAATAAAATATTGAATTGAATTGAACAATTAAATTAAGTATACATAGACCTATATGTACAGGTAAAAATATACTACATTTCCTATATTACACAAGATAGACGTAGCCGTAGTTAGATTTATATACGAAGAATATGATTCTTCCTACGAAGCTTTACTTCAAAAATCCAAATTCAAGTGACCATCATTGAAGGTCCGGCGAATTAGAACAATTGCAATTGAAACATTCAAAACAATACATAGAAAGAGTCCACAATATTTATATTATCTTATATATGTTAAAGCCCTGTCTTATAATTTCAGGTAAAAAAATACTGCAGCTTTGCCTAGAGTAAGTATGGAAGGGGGTAAAATTTAGAACTTAGAACTTAGAATGGTGGCGGTGATCCCCTTCCATAAGTAAGTGACAACAAGGTACGGCATAAATCCTTTAGATACAATGCTCCACAAATCTTGAATGAGCTACCAAACCAGCAGTGTCGCCAGAAGTCCTCTTTTGATCAGTTCAGAAAAATTATACAAACATGAGACCCACATGGTAGCTCATGTCAGTGCAGTGCATGCTTGCAACTTTTGTATTTGGTTTTATTAGCTTATGCCTGCTGAGTTCTTTTTGTTCTTTAGTTATCATCCTTTTATATTTTAGTTTGATATGTTTTGCTCACGCTTGCATTATGATTTCTAGCTTTGATGCTCAACTGTTTTTTTTTGTTAGCATGTTTGTGTATCATGCATATGTGTTTATGTTTTGCGGCTTATGCTTTCTTTAAATATCATGTGCTTATTATCTTTGTATGTGTTGTTTGTTGTTTGCATGTCATGTATTGTATGTTGTTTGCATGCCATGTATTGTGTGTTGTTTGCATATTATATATTGTATGTTGTTTGCCTGCCATGTATTGTATTTTTTTTAATGTCATGTATTGTATGTTGTTTGAATGCCATGTATTGTATGTTGATTGCCTGTCATGTATTGTATGTTGTTTGCCTGCCATGTATTGTATTTTGTTTGCATGTTATGTATTGTATGTTGTTTGAATGTCATGTATTGTATGTTGTTTAATGTCATGTATTGTATGTTGTTTGCATTCCATGTATTGTATGTTGTTTGCATGCGATGTATTGTATGTTGTTTGCATGCGATGTATTGTAGGTTATTTGCCTGCCATGTATTGTATGTTGTTTGCATGCCATGTATTGTATTTTGTTTGCATGTCATGTATTGTATGTTGTTTGAATGCCATGTATTGTATGTTGTTTGCATGTCATGTATTTATGTTGTTTGCATGCCATGTATTGTTTTTTGTTTGCATGTCATGTATTGTATGTTGTTTGAATGTCATGTATTGTATGTTGTTTAATGTCATGTATTGTATGTTGTTTGAATCATGTATTGTATCTTGTTTGCATTTCATGTATTGTATGTTGTTTGCATGTCATGTATTGTATGTTGCTTGCATGTCATGTATTGTATGTTGTTTGCATGCCATGTATTGTATGTTGTTTGAATGTCATGTATTGTATGTTGTTTGCATGCCATGTATTGTATGTTGTTTGCCTGCCATGTATTGTATGTTGTTTGCATGCCATGTATTGTATTTTGTTTGCATGTCATGTATTGTATGTTGTTTGAATGCCATGTATTGTATGTTGTTTAATGTCATGTATTGTATGTTGTTTGAATGTCATGTATTGTATGTTGTTTGCCTGCCATGTATTGTATGTTGTTTGCATGCCATGTATTGTATTTTGTTTGCATGCCATGTATTGTATGTTGTTTGCATGCCATGTATTATATGTTGTTTGAATGTCATGTATTGTATGTTGTTTACATGCCATGTATTGTATGTTGTTTGCCTGCCATGTATTGTATGTTGTTTGCATGCCATGTATTGTATTTTGTTTGCATGTCATGTATTGTATGTTGTTTGAATGTCATGTATTGTATGTTGTTTAATGTCATGTATTGTATGTTGTTTGAATGACATGTATTGTATGTTGATTGCATGTCATATATTGTATGTTGTTTGCATGCCATGTATTGTATATTGTTTGCATGTCATGTGTTGTATGTTGTTTGAATGGCATGTATTGTATGTTGTTTGCATGCCATGTATTGTATGTTGTTTGAATGTCATGTATTGTATGTTGTTTGCATGACATGTATTGTATGTTGTTTGCATACGAATTTAAAACCTGACTAGAGTTTGTGTTGTACTTTTAATACATGCTTTGACCTTAAATAAAACTTTGATTTGATTTTGATTTGATTTAGAACTCAGAGGAAGAAATAAATGGTAAAAGGAATAACATTAACTTCATTAAAATAATAAGTTTGAAAACAAATCTTAGTGGAGCAAAACAGGATTAGCTATTTCATGAATATGATTAAAACGTTTTGATTAAATCTGTGACAATAATATAAGAAATATGAATATGAACTACTAAAGTCTTAAATTCAGCTTTCGGCAATAAAATTCCTGGAACATATTATTAAATCTCAAGATTGTCATGCTTATAAAATTTTCAGAAATGTTGAAGCAAACAGTACTTGGGTTAAAACTGTAAAGAGTGGTTAAGTAAATCGGGCTTTGCTCATTTAAACCTGAATTTAACTAATATAAGCTACTATTTAAAAAGCAATCAAAACAGAATGAATGACCAAGCCTTACAAAATCAAAATGATTTAATCACAAGCAGCTCTAAACTCGAATTTGATTCCAGTATACATAAAATAGGTGTTAGACCGCCATACTTTAATGTCTTGAAATTCAAATCTGACAGCTCAACACTTTGTAAATTTCGTGTTAGTGCTCACTCCTTTGAGATAGAATGAGGGCGATATTTTCAAGTCCATAGACAAAATCGTATTTGTCTGTCATATAACATTTCTTCCTAAATTGTTCAAATTATAAACCAATTAGAGATATTTATATTCAATTCAATTTTTTTTCAATTTAATATTTTATTAAAGTCTCATCTCTCAGTCAATACACAATACAATATACAGAATAAAACATGCAATAATAATATCGAGAGCCATTCTATATAGAATTACAAGAGACTATTATAGATCATAAAATAAAACACCAGTAAGAGATTTTAAAATAACATCTATACATTTAAATCGAAAATAAACACAAATGACATTATTTACAATACGAAACATTTCTACGTGAGTTTAAAATCAAATGACAGGTTTTGGCACAAGTTCTGATCATATTAAAATCTGAGAATAATTAAAAACACTAATTACTGATTATCATTATATGAAATAAAATTATTATTAAAACTTAAAGCAACATCAAACAATTCTTCCCTAAAATCATTATAAACAGGACAATGTAATAAAACATGAATCTCTTCCTCAATACTATATTAGAACAGAAATTACAAAATCTATCTTGTACTCTTACATTTTCAAATCTCCCCGTTTCGAATCGAAGGGGCGCTACACAACACCTAAACTTAGCAAACGCGCTTCTATGGTTATATGGGAGGGGAATTTTACAATAAGCCTCCGCTTCAAACATTTCCTTGAAAACCCCGTACGTCCTTAATTTACCCCCCCCCCCCCCCTCCTTACCCGAATGTGAAACATCCGCGTGCAAACGATTAAACCATTCATTACAATGCACCGAAAACATATTAGACAGTAAACTATTCATTACTAATCTCTTATCAACACAATCTGAAATAACAGTGGCTCAAATTTAACTCCGATAAAGTTTTCTTTAGACTGAAATTATTCCAGTTTTTTTACACATTTATGCCTCACACTCATCATATCTGCCCAAATGAAGACTTTTCTGTTCAAACGATTAGAACTCATGTTATTAAGTCGACATCATTAATTTATAACGGATTTCCATTGTCTATGGAATATATTAATCCAACCCATATCACCTGTGGTAGCTGCATTCGGCGTGTATTTACCAACTCCCAGAAAAAAACGACAAGCTCTATGGTGTAGAGCGTTAATACATGAGTAATTTCTGACACTCCAAATGATAGCGCCATATTCAATAACAGGACTTACTAAACTATCATATAACTTAGTAAATACACCATGTGAAACGCCACCTAAAACTTTACACTTAGCTATATCTAAACCCAACGCCATATTAGCAGAAGATGCAACAGATTTTGCTGTAACATTAAAATCTAGGAATTCGTTTAAAATAAGTCCTAATTAACTAAAAGCCATTTACTCAAATTATAATTTACGTTCCTTATCAAGAGGGCTTTTGTCTACATTATTGAATATTGATTCATGTGCTGTATTAAAGTCAACTGTTAATTTTATAGACGAATGCTTGTTTAAAAGAAAAACTGTTCAATTCTTTTTTTTATCATGAATATGTATATCGTATTTATTATAACCACTGTCATCTATGGCCTAATTAATATGTATATCGTATTTATTATAAACATTGACACTCCCATAGCCTACCTCAGTGCCATAATTATATGATATCAGTATTGTCAATGTTCGCCATAACCATTTATTGTAAGTGTGTTTCATTGTTTTTGTAAATAAATGTTGTCTATTGTTTATTGTATAAAAAAATCTGCATGAATTGATAATACAGAAAACGCATTATTTTGCCATATTTAAATATTTCACACGAAAATCGGGAAAATCTGTGACCAATTTGTAAATGTGTATATTGTAATATTGTTTCGATAAGAAAATTATGTTCTTGTTATTAATTTTTTCTGACTATTGACATCTGGACAACATACGTACTATTTTATATTATATTCATTATACAATAACATATATGATATAAGCAAAGTGGGCTTTTTTAATGAATGGACTGTAAAGGTCGCCTTCGGTTGGATCATGACACATTTTTTTGCTTTATACTAGTAGATAAAACCCGAAGAACATTTTTAAAAGCAATAAAGCACCACGATTTTCAAAACATTAATTAACAAGTATAAAATAAAATTTATAATATTCAACATAATTGGTATTATTTTTAACCATAATTTCAAAAAATATTCTTAAATTAATTAGATTTACATTTTTATATGTAAAGTTATGTAAGAAAATTAGAAAGTATCCGAATATAGAGATATGTGTCCATTCGGAAAGGGCACCTTGGTTAGCAGACGAAAAATATTATCCTTAGGCTTATCTCATCCATTCAGTTGAATATGCTGAGGTAAAATACACGTTCTGTAGCTGTGTATATACACTATCTGCATGTATTGTAAATGGTTTTAACAACAAGTTTTGTGGTATTGTGTTCAAGATGATAATATTTATGATATGAGTGTTGGATGGGGGAAATATAGATGATGACCTAAATAAAAATAAATATATAGCATACTGATGTTCTAAGTGAATGAAAACGATGATATAATTCACAGGGAATTTTGCAAAATGAGAAGCCAGGATCACTTTAGGTGTGGAAAAAAAATGCAGGTCCAGTGTCAATCAGGAAATGTTTTGGTTTAAATGAAAATAAAAATGTAGGTTGCAATAGCGTCCGAAAAATGATCCAGGATATAATTTTTTGCAAAAAAATAAGCAGGATCAAAACTTTCATCCTAGGCCCCCATATAAATCAAATGTTTGCTCCCTAATCTCTCTTGGTATTCTGTGTCTGGAGCTATATTTTTCTGACTTTACTTTAAGTCAGAAAAATAGCTCTAGACACAGAATCCGAACAAAATCAATACCTGTATACTGTGGCACTTTGAATACTTTCACACCCTCTAAAATTAATAGAAAAAATGGGAATTTACACAAAAAATTCATGCATGTAATCATGTAATTGAATTTGATTTTAGAATAGGGATGATTCTGACTGATCTGTTTCAAACCTAAGATTGTAAAGATTTTATAAGTTATATATATATATGCATTTTTAGCTCACCTAACCCAAAGAGTCAAGTGAGCGTTTCTCATCACTTGGCATCCGTTAACTTTTACAATAATCTTCTCCTCTGAAACTACTGGGCCAAATTGAACTAAACTTGGCCACAAGCATCATTAGGGTATCTCATTTAAAAAATATGTCCGATGACCCCGCCTGCCAACCAACATGGCCGATATGGCTAAAAATAGAACATAGGGGTAAACTGCAGTTTTTGTCTTATATCTCAAAAACTAAAGCATTTAGAGCAAAACTGATATGGGGTAAAAATGTTCATCAGGTCAAGATCTACCTGTCATAAATTTTTCAGATGAATCAGTCAACCTTTGTTGGGTTATTGCCCCTGAATTAATTTTAAGGAAATTTTGCAGTTTTAGGTTATTATCTTGAATATTATTATAGATAAAGTCAAAATGTTCAACAAAGTAAGAACTACAAATAAGTCAACATGACCAAAATCATTAATCGATCCCTTATAGGAGATTTTGCCCTTTAAAGAAGGCATCTGGCATAAACTTTCCCTTAAAGTTCTTCTCCTCTGAAACCACTGGGCCAATTGGGACCAAGCTTTGGGGAATGGTCGTTGGGTGGCCCCCTTCCAAAAGTATGTCATACATCCCTGACTTCAAACGGACTGGCTGTTGTTACTAAAAATAGAAAAAGGGGAGATGAATTTCAAACATCTATGAAACTACAAGGCCAATTGGAACCAAACTTGGCGGTAATGGTCCTTAGGAGGTTTCCTTTCAGAAATGTGTCCGATGACCAGGACTGTAAACCAAGATGGCCACCACAAGGGAACATAATTTAACATAGGGCCATATGGGAATATCCATTGAAAAATCTTGTCTGAAACCACTTGACAAATTCGAACCTGACTTGTCAGCAATGTTCCTTTGGAGGTCCTCTTTCAGAAATATGTCCGACTTCATGGACTGTCAACCAAGATGGCCGCCACAGCCGAACTTAGTTTAACATAGGACCCTATGGAAAATTCGTTGAAAAAACTTCTCGTCTGAAATCACTTGACCAAATGGAACCAGACTTGGCAGCAATGGTCTTTAAGAGGTCCTCTTTCAGAAATATGTCGAATTTCATGGGCTGTGCACCAAGATGGGCACCACAGCCGAAGTTAGTTTGACATAGGACCTTATTGGAAATTCACTCAAAAATCATCGTGTGAAATTACTGAGCCAATTGGAACTAAAATTGGCAGCATTGGTCCTTAGATTAGTCCTCTTTCAGAATTGTGTCAGATCACCCAGATTGTCAACCAAGATGGCCACCACAGCTGTACATACTTTATAAAGGACCCTATGGGAAAGTTCATTAAAAAATCTTTTGTCTGAAACCACTTAGCCAGTTAAAACAAGAATTAGCAGTAATGGTCCTTAGATGGTTCTCTTTTAGAAATGTGTCCATTGACCTGGACTGTTAACCAAGATGGCTGTGACAGCCAAACTTAGTTTAACATAGAATCATATAGAAAAACCAGCCAAATTGACTGCAACACTTAAATTTTTAGTCCTGCTCTAAAGGTGAAAAGATAAATCCAGGTGAGCGATACAGGCTCTTGAGAGCCTCTAGTTTATTCTGATTTTTTTTTTATAGAGAATCCACAATACCTATATATTTATGACATTAGTAGAAGAATCAAATATAAGTAAATCCCCTTTATGCTTCTTGTTAAATAGATTTTACACATTATTGATTTGAATAATAGTGAAAATTATTACACTGTCTAATCTAAACACTATGCAAGCTGGAAGCATGAGCAAATTTAACTCTGGTAATGTTTGGGGTGCAACCATTTGATTTTTAGGAACAAGGAGGGGGGGGGGGTTATGACGATATATCTGATCTTGCCGTCCTTTATTTCACTGGAATTTCGGTCCTGGGTTAATTTTTTAAATTTTCATTTAAACTAAACAATTTCCTGATTGACACAGGTCCTGCATTTCTTGTCTTTTTATTTGTTTCAAAGTCCTGGTCATGATATTTTATTTCAAATTTCATCCTGCCCCCTCTAAAAATTACATGGTCACTCCCCTAGACATATTTTACTGGATGAGTAATAAAAATTCCAAGCAGAAATAATACAGTGCACACTTAATATGTTTTTCATCTCAAGGTCACCCTGGTCTGTGATATTAAAGATTTAACTTTCTTTTCCAGGAGTCAGTATTTGGTTGGTCAGTTCTGTAAATTTTTTAGCAAACAAGTCAATGACAGATGCCTTCAGTCTAATTGCTTCATACATTCTTCAAAACATTCTTCGTTATATTATCACTTCATGGAGAACACAGAGTCCAGTGAAATGGCACACAAGGATGTATTGTCAATATTTACATCAGGGGTGAACTCTGTACTACCACATCATATGATTAACAAACATTTGAAGCTAAACAATCAGGGAAAAACATTGTTAGTTGAAAGTCAAAAATATCAGTTAGACCGAAATGTATATGTCGTTGGATTTGGAAAAGCTGTGCTAGGGATGGCCAGGTCTGTTGAGGATATTATGTCACAGCATATAGTGCAAGGTATTATAAGCATTCCAACAGATTGTCAACAACATCTCAGAGAATCAGGGAACCAGTAAGTATATATCAGCTTAAAAAATAAGATTATTATTTGAGGGTCATAGATTTGTTTCAATGGAAAGGCAGATGATTTGACCTAACAGTATCAATTAGGTTGGCTGGAGCCAATCAGTACTCTCATAGTCTTACCTAGGTTTTATGGTAGATAGGCTCTGACAAAGTGGGTCATAGACAAAGAGTTATTAATCCATTAGAAGAAACAAATTTAGACATACATCTTAAATCAGCATCAATAAGTTTTTATTCAATGAGATCATCAGATAAAGAACATAACTAAAAACTAAATGTACACAAGAATGCTGTTACCAGAATGCTTGCTATCAAGATAAAAGCTAGCTAAAAGCACTATTAGAGTCATTATGGAACCATGGCAAGGCCAATTCTTTTGGCACATTTGGCTATTTCGCGGCAGCCATTTTTTATTGGTGGAGGAAGCCGGAGTACCCGGAGAGAACCACGACCTTCGGTAGGAAAATTGGCAATCCTTGTCAATTAAGATCGGAGTCGAACACACCTTGCCACAGGTGAGATTTGAACTCACAACCTCTGCATTGACAGGCTAGTGATCACTAGTAGTCATGACGAACTACCTAGACCACTCGGCCACCGAGGCCCCTATATGACTGAAATATCGCCTCCAAGCTTTCAGGAGAATGTAGTTTATCTTAACCATCCAAAAAATCTGTATAGGAAGAAAAATAATAATGATAAAAAAGAACACTGCTAAATTTTCAAAAGCCACATTGCAGAATTTTTCGAGAGCTATTTAATAGTGTCAGAACATTTGTAAAAGGAATTGATGCATGATACTGAATTTTATTTAAAAAAAAAAACACTTGTAATTTTAGTGATATGATTCTCTCATCAACTAGTAAAATAGAAGTTAGAGAAGGAGCCAAGAATAACATGCCTGATGAAATTTCTTACAATACTGCAATGGAAATTCAGGATTTGATCAGTAAACTCAAAGAGAAAGATATATTAATTGTTCTTATCTCAGGTATGTATAAAGTGGGTCATTGAGGTTGTGAGTTCAAATCTGATCTAATTGATTGCGAGTTTTCCAGCCATGAGTTGGTTATTGGTTGGTTCTCTGGCTTCCTACGGGAATAAAAACTTGTTGCCACAATAAACCTGAAAGTGGTATAAAAACACAAAAATTCAAATCAATCAAATGTTGCTTGCATGAGTAATTTCAAGGTTCTATTTTGCTCTGTACAAAATGAATATATTTCTTGGAGATAATGTCCATATTTTTCCAGCACATATCCTGTCAAATTGTCTGCACATGAAAAACTGAGAAAAGAAAATGTATTGATAATTTTAAATAATTTAGCAACAATATTTGATTGTTTCATCATCACAGATTTCTCTTTTTACAAAAGCTTGTATTGAAATGTATTACTGGGTATTTTCAGGTGGAGGATCAGCTTTATTGCCTTTACCTATACCTCCAGTTACCCTGGGAGAAGAAATGGAACTAACTCAACTTATGTCTAGAAATGGAGCCGCAATTGATGAACTTAATATTCTGAGGAAAAATATAGAAGTTCTTAAAGGGGGAGGCTTAGCTAAACAGGCAAAACCAGCCAAGGTATTTTTTTCAATTTATAATTTGGCCTCTGATAGATCTTGAAACGATTCAGGAAATGCTTTATAAATTGCCAAACTAGGGGAGATAACAAATACTTCAGTTTAAAATACTGTATCATAAGCCATTCATTTCTTATAAAATAAAAATCACTGTTCCTTTCATACTTTATTTAATTCATTCTTTCCTCTATTCAACAGGAGAAAGATTAAATATCTTCGACCATTTGCTAATTATGCCATGGGATTAAATTAATTCTTTTTATTGAACTTTTTCATACAAAAGCATAATATCATACCAGAGAAGTCTTTCTGAATTTTGAAATGCTAAGGATATTTTTGCATTGGGGGCCACAAATTTAGATTAAGTATTTCTAAAAAAAATATCATGAGTTGATTCAGGGTAAGAAAAAAAAATACATGTTTGATGTGTGCTAAATTTTTCAGATATGGGAGATAACTCATTAAATTAACTATAGATGCCATTATATTTTTCATCAGATTTCATACAAAGTCCGGAGAAACCCAAAAAAATTTTTGTTATTTATATGTGGCAGGCAACACACTTAAAAAATGTTTAAATGAAACACATTTATAACAAGGCCTGCTGCACTATTCGTGGCAAATTAAATTTAGACCTGAGTGAATAAAAATCAGTCATAATGTTGTATTTTATACTAGTAATGAGATACGACAATGTATCAGTGTAATTTTAAGCAAAAATATCAAAAGTGCATATTCTTTAGCCCAGTGTTTTATTTTTGATCACAGTATATTTTCTCAGGACCATGATTACTGGTAGTTTGAAGAGTAAAGCTTGTTTTAATATTGATTCATTCTTTGGTCTTGATATTTTTCAGGTGATTGCTCTTATTATGTCAGATGTCATACGGGATAAAATTGACATCATCAGCAGTGGTCCAACAGTTCCTGATAAATCTACTCCACAAGAATGTCAAATAATTCTCAAACGGTTAGATCTACAAAATAAAATACCTACATCTATTCAAACCCTCCTTTCAAAAAGGGCAAAACAAGTGTCAAAAACATCTGATCCTTTGAACTATACAGAAAATTCTGAATGGGAACATGTAAATAATATAATAGTTGGAAGTAATAAAATAGCTTTATTAGCAGCCTCTTCTAAAGCTGAACAGTTGGGTTATTTACCAATCATTCTAAGTTCTGTCTTGGATGGGGAAGCCAGAAAGGTTGGATCAATGTTTGGTATGTTAGCCAGATATGCTGCACTATCATTCGGATATAAATCAAATTCTGCAAATAGTGACTATGCACAACTTGAGTTTGATTTAGTGACCAGTGGCGTGCCCAAAGAGATTTTGAAGAAAGTCGTCTCCCTTGCCGACCATGCCTACAACACTGATAAACCATTGTGTATACTAACAGGTGGTGAAACAACAGTTCATGTTAAAGGAAGTGGTGTTGGTGGCAGGAATCAAGAAATGGCTTTGGCTTGTGCTGTAGAATTAGACAAACAGTGCAAACTGGATTCATCAATGGCTGCTAATTTTAATGTAACATTTCTAAGTGGTGGCACCGATGGGATAGATGGACCAACACCTGCTGCTGGTGCTGTGATAGATCAGACATTGATACATAAATGTAGGTCAAAGGATATTGATGCTGTGACCTACTTACAAAATAATGACTCTTACAACTTATTTAAGGAAATCAGTGAGGATTGTTTAATAAACATAGGACACACAGGAACAAATGTAATGGACATTCAAGTTCTAATTGTTAAAAGTCGATAAAAAGTATAAATTATTGAAATTTGGTTTTTAAAAGTAATCCAGAATTGAATTTAAACATTTGTTTTATGAACCATAGTTTGAAAACTTTTAGATTTAAATGACAGGACTTGATATGTGGTTTAAAACAGTTGGATTAAACAAACAGGGCTTTTAAGTGCATTTCATTTAAATTTGCTTAATTCACATTACTTATAAATCAGATGTATTTTCTGCATCCTCAAGTCAGGGTTTTTTTTATCCCTGTTCGTTCCTACAAACCCCTGACAACACTCATTCGTATTCAGTGGGTCAAACATATCGCCCCTGGTGTGTGACCTAGAATATTCTACCGACAACGCAAATGGATTCTCTTTTGACCTTGAGAAGTAACCAGTGAAAATCATTCACTTCTGACCTGTAAAATATGAATGAATGTTCTCAGGGGTTTGTAGGAACGAACGTGGATACAAAACCCTGACTTGGGAGGATCATTTTCTGTGACTTTATGTGAAGCCAAAACCATCTAAGAATGTTGATTCTATTTTATATATTATCAATATACAGTTGGCATGTATTCTTTTTTCACTCAGATATCTGAAATAAATGAAAATCTCTAATACATTGAAATTTTTTGCATTAGATACACCCGACAGATTATTTGTGAGATGGACCATATACTAGATAAGAAATTTTGATGGTTCTGAAATTTTTTGTATTTATTTAAAAGTAAAGAAAATGCATTAATAGCACTTTTCCATTGGGAAATATTATGTACATCAAGGTGCTCGACTCGTGACTGACAATAAATCAATCTTTTTATTTGTATTCAGTCCAGCAGGATGTTGTCTCAATGACACTTACTTCTGAAATATTCAGAAAAAATATGAAAATTAATAATATTGCATTCAAGTTATTTGGTTGACATTTGACCTTTGACCTAAAAAAAGATGGATCGTTTGCATCTGTTCTTCCATATGAGACTCCTGCCAACATGAGTTACAATCTGCCCATTACTTCCTGAGCAAATGAAAATAACTCATTTCGCATATGGTTTCCATGGAAATTTTAGGCAGCAGCAGCCATCCATGAGGGGATAATCATTTGTAAAGAGCATTTCGGTAATCAATCCTGCAAAGTTTCAAAACATTTTATAGTGCAGTTTCAGTTGAGAAGATTTATGAAAACTGACCAATCAAAATTAAAGATGGCCTCTTTGGTTACAATCTGGCCATTAGTTCCTGAGTAAATGACAAAAATTCATTTCAAATATGATTTCCATGGTAACTATGAGCAGCCGCAGAAGTCAGGTGAGCAGATGAATCTCAAACAAAAATGGAATATTTGTAGAGGGTATTGCTGTTGTCAATCCTGGAAATTTTCGATACATTTCATAATGCGGTTTCAGAGGAGAATTCTGTTGTTAATCCAACCGAAACCAAATGTGCATATTTGTAGAGTTCTTCCATACATCATTCCTACCATGTTTGGTTACAATCTGCCAAGTAGTTTCAGAAAAGATAAAAAATGTGAAAAGTTTACAGACAACAGAAAACAGATGATGGATGTAAAGTGATCACATAGCTTACATGGCCTATATGCCAGGTGAGCTAAAAAGATTTGGTATTGTAGTTTTCGAAAATTTGAAAATTTGACCAATCAGAATCAAGAATTGCCTAAAGTGGTAATGTTTTTATCTAATTAGAATGAAATGAGAAATTTTTTTAGACACCCTTCCAGTTTGGTTCAAATTGGCCTGGTGGTTTCAGAGATGATATATCTAAATGACTGATGGATGACTTATGCAAAATGATGACAATAGCTCTCATGGCCCTCTTGGGATAGGTTAGCTAACAAACGCTTAATTGCCCCCTATAAAAAAAATTTTATTAGGAAATTCAACTAAATCATGAAAATGGTGACTGTTATTTTTACGTATATTTTACAAATATTAGCTTGTTGTTTAAATGCAGAATTAATGAAGGTCTTACCTTTCATGGGCATATATGGCACAGCTATTTCAATTAACAGATGGTATCTACAATTCTTCCTACATTTTTTTTTTCAATACAGCATACCACTTTACCGAGAAGGAATTTCTTTACTGTGAAACGGGTTCTTCTACATGCTTCGCTAGATAGATTATTGTTTAAAAATCAAGTTGCAATTATTACATGCATGTCGGGACCAAACATGTTGATTTGATATGAATACGAACCCTGCTTTATACTAGACCGACACACTAAACTGGATTTTTAACATGCCAGCTCAAGAAGCAACACTGTCCACTGGATGACATGTCACCCCACCCGGACACATTATTTTGACTCAAAGCTGACCAGTCTTTGCTCTAACTACCAAATGCTGCCTGCTTGGTGCAGAAGCAGCAAATACCAAATTTTAAGTCCAAGGAAGCACAATACCATGAGACCAGCAAGGCAATCTTCTTTGCTAGACTTCAAGTGTGTTTTTCCACATATCTTGTGTATACAACTATTCATTCATCTTGAGGCAGATTTTGTTCATATTTGGTATGATGATTTGGCATGGGCATTTTTTTCAGTTTCACATTTGGCTTATTTTTCAAGAGTTATGGCCCCATCATGAATGTAATCTGAATATCTGGTGTACACAATTAGTCGTTCATCTTTTGGCATATTTGGTTTTGTGGTTGGGCAAGACCTGTACTTGCATATATCATACTGATATCCTGGTCTGTTATTTCGCAAAAGCTCTTCTCATGTCTGTTGTCTAAATATCTTGTATATCAAAATAGTCAAGCATCTTTTATAGATGGATGGATGAATTATTGTTTAACGTCCAGTGGCAGCCAGGTGCATATCAGGACTAGAACATGTACGATAATGAATAAAATCCCTGCTTTGTACTAGACCGACACGCTGAACCAGATTTTTAATGTGCTAGCTCACAAGGTAAGCATCCGCAGGAAGACACATTATCCCACTCGGACACATTATACTGACTCTGAGCCGACCAGTTCTTTGCCCTTACTCCTAGATGCCGCGTGCTTGGCAGAGAAGCAGCAAATACCAGGTTTGACCCGGCCGGGGATCGAACCCGCGACCTCTGCACTCGAGGCGAGCACGCTACCTCGAGACCACCAAGGCAGTTCATCTTTTATGGAATTTTGTTCATATTTGGTACCTTAAATTGGCATGACCTGAACATGTGCATATTATTCCATTATGGCTGGTTAATTTCTGCACGAGTTCTAGCCATTTCCATGTCTGTTGCCTGGATATCTGCTATATACAACTTATGAGAGACTTTGGTATAATAACTAGGCATGATCCGACCATGTTGATATGACACCTATTTCAAAGTTTGCTGATATTCGCATAAGCTACAGCCCTTTTCATGTCTGTTGTTCAAATATCATGTGAATGTAACTAGTCATTCATCTTCTGGGGGATTGTGTTCATACTAGGCATGTTCTGAAAAACAGCATATTATACCAATTTTATGGTCAATTGATTTTTGCAACTGTAATGTCCCTTTTACAAGTCTGCTGTTTGTTAGTCCATACCCACATCTGGTGTATAATACTTGTCATTATCTTTTGGTGGACTGATCAATGCAAGCAGTTTCATTTGGTCATGCATGATGCACAGTGGCCTTTCGCTTGAGAGCATATGAAACTAGAAAGTTTTAATCTAATTTACACAATTAATCTTCATATTGTCTGGTGCATTTTATTTTCAGTTTTTATGGATAGATTAAACATACCAGTATAATTGCAAATTTTAGGCAAATGTGTTACATTAGAACATTAAATGCCAAAATGATTTCTTGTCATTGCTGTTCCATAAGGTCCTTTGGCTTTCATATAAACAATACCAGAAACTACTGATACATGCCATTTTAACCAAATAAGCAGACCACGAACAGCAAAATACTGAGCCCAAAATGTTTAACTGAATGGGTCACAGTACAACAGGGATAATGTGGCACAGCATGGAATTAGTTTAAACTTTTAAATGTATATAGCATTATACCAGCTTATTGTAATCTCTGTCCACTTGGCTGATATGAGATCTAGAGCATCCCATGTTAAGGCATTAAAAAATCCTATGTTTCTGGTAACATGCTCTACCAAATTAGGGTTGGAAGCTGGGCACTTCTTCTATAGGTTTTATAGGAGGCACTATCTAACTTTAACAGTGCTTGTTAAAAAATGACCAAAATAACTTCAGGCTAGGTACTCAAAACTATGGGTGGTTGGATTACTAAAAACATAGACTGTTTTTTATTTGGCCTTATATGAGGATCCAGAGTGAGTTATCTTTTCCTAACCAATGTAGGTAAGGGATATAATTAAATTCTCTCCCATTTGTCCTGAGGCTAAAAGGGAGACAAATTTATTATCTCCCTTACCTACATTGGTTAGGAAAATATAACTCACTCTGGTTTCTCATTATATGTTGGTTCATGTATGTCCATATCAAAATATATGATAAAGTCAAAGCATATGCATGACTTTTTACAGTTATGTTGTACCTGTACATGTAACTGTATTATCTTTTTATACAAAATAATTACCAAGACATTTAAATTTTTATTCAGCTATTTTGGAATTTTATCTCCTTTTAACATAAACAATTAGGAACAGCATTCTTTAACAGTATATTCATACAAGTAACACAGACAATTGAGATATTGATGAATCATTATTATACAACTTCAAAAATTTCAAAGTTCAAATTAAATGAAATGTCCTTCCTATTAAGTTTTCATCAATAGTAGACATCTTAAATTTTCTGAAAACTTGACAAAATAACCATAAAAAGACCTTTCTATTTCAGATGCGAAAAGACTGTTCTTGAACTGGTACTTAATACTACCTTAGACTTGTTGAGGGTTGAGAGATTTTTTGAAGCACACCAATAAAGTATTGTTTCTTGGACTATTGTCACTAATACAATGTAAATGTATGTAAGCCTTTCTTTCAAATTATATTAACATTTAAAAATGTCTTTTAATTATATTATTTTATAGTTTATCTTCAATTCCTGTAGCATAATATATTTTAAATTCTGATATACATGTAATGCAACACGTTTGAAGTTGGCACAACATGAAATATTTAAATTACATTTTGTTTAATTAATATACATGTACATGTTTTCAGTGATCAAACTGACTCAAAAACTTAAAAAATAACTTCTAAATATATTGTTATATAGAAAGACGAGCATAAACTAAAAAAAATATTTTACTGACTAGTACTGACTATTCATCTTCCACATTAGACTAACCATGTAAATATAAAGAGACTACTGCAAGTCCCAGGTAGTTTTGCAGAGTGTTAAGTTGGCTCCCTTGGATAATGGATGAAACATTTATGTGTTATCAAAATAAAGCACATTTAGTTTAAAAATAATTTATAACAACCCATGTGATTCAATTTATGTCATAATGATTGAATATTTGCCATTATTTCAGGTTTAAGAATAGAACTTTGTGCTCCTCCACCTTGGGCTGCATGCACATCTTTCATTACAGATTCATCCCATACAAAATGTAAAACAACAGCTGGACACAGTCCAAGTTCTACCAATGTCTTACTCTCTTCTGTTAGTTTACACCCATTGCCAGTCTGCAAATAAAATGGCATCCAATCATTTACTAATGTTGATCTTATGAACTCAAACAATGCAGACAACTTTTCATTTGCTTTAAATGTGCCTTGAATAAGAATCCCATCAGGTAACCTTACACGTATAAGTGTAAAGCGATATTTACGCAATTCTCTCATTTCATCACGTTCCCGCATTGCCTTAGTGCGTAGCATTCCCATTTTTTCTACAGCTTCTTGTCTTCTTTGTTGTTCTTTTTTAAGTTCCTCAGGACTGATAGCATAAAATTCTTCAGGAATATCAAATTTAGATGAATGTGATGAAGGATGGAATGCTTTTAATGCTCTATCGAGTTGATAATGAATTGGTTCGGCAGCCAATAAAACTTCCTTTATTCCAGTCAGTCTTTCTATGTCGCTTGCAGTTTCTGCTGACATAACGTAAAAACTTTCCTCATGATCCTCTAATGGTAGTTGTTTTACTTGAAATCCACATGCTTGTAGAAATTCTTCAGTTCCATCGAGCTGAGACACCCTTTCTTTAAAAGCTTTATTTGAAAGCCTGATTTTCCTAAATTTTTCCTCTGTTGGATTATTTATAATATTATCTAAATATTTTACTAAAGTTTCTATACATATTTTGACTTTCTCCTTGTCTTTGTTAAGGGTATGAATCATTACAGCAGATGACATTTCTGGTTCTTCAGCCAGCTGCATTAGTAGGAATTCATGAATGTATGCATCAATTTCACTCTTTGGAAGCACTGCTGGTCCTATATCTGGACAGGTATACAGAACATGTTGTATTACAGGGGAATGATCTTTCTCTATTTCAACTGGACCTTGTAAGACTTGAGCCTGTGCCAATGCTTTCTCCTGGGCTTTTCTTTCTGTCTCCATTTCTCGTCTCATTCTTGCTTTCATAGACATTATATTGTCATCTGGAAAGAAAATGGTAAAAAATTAGATTATGCAGGCATAAAAAATTTTTAGAGTATTTTTCTAGAATTTGACACTAATAATTAACTGTGAGACAACACTGCTGACCTAGAAACCTAAAAATCTGTTCATTTCTATTACATAACATGTGCAAATCAAAATACTTTGCATATTAAAATTTCAATACAGATATATCTTATGTACTTTAAATTCATTGCACTGTTCTTTTCAAAAGCTGACAGAGCAGATATCAAAACTGCTTATGTAAGCTATGTTAATTGTTTGACAAATTCAAATCAGAAAACTTTAGAGACCATTCAACAGATGCTTTATTTTTAGATTTAACTGTGAATGAAGTTGCAGCTGATATAAATTTTTGTGTAAGAGAGTTTTTTTAAACAGATTTATACTACACGAGTTTTTTTTTTCTAACCATTTCCCATAAGGAATCTTCAAGACAAATCTTTTCCGTCACTGTCGGGAACCAACAGTCGGTATTTTTACAAATTTTTGATACATGTCACATGTCTCATTCGATACAAATAAATCATGTTATCAAGAAAAGTCAAGGAAACATCATTCAGACACATGCCTGCTACAATGTACATTTGTACCTCTTGATTGCATTTACATTCAAAGCTGTATATACCTTGTTTTGCTTGTTTTTCTTTTTGTTCCATTCTTATTAAAGCAGCCTCTGCTGCTCTTCTTTTTTCATCAGATACTGCACCATCTCCCCTTGGTGAAACTGGAAGCTGACTGCTGGTACCTGGTTGAGACAAGGATCTCTGAGGCTGAGGTGGTCTTTGAGGCTGATGCAGCTTTTCGGATGGCTGTTCCAGTCTATGTCCCTCCCCTGCCTTCTTAAATTTGAAGTCCATTTTCTTCTTCTGGAAAAATCTTTTGATGGCAGACATGATGCTTATTCGATGCTATTCTCTCTTTACTTTTAGGTCTGATCTCTCAAAAATTTCCGAAAATGAATCTGTCAATGACAAATAACAAAATTTTTACTTATATTACAACATTCTACATATTAAATGACTTCTATAGTTCTTTTTTCCCCAAACATGACAAACATACATAAATTAAGTCATAACAGTGTTAATTACAACACAAAAATGTTTTAACTTTTCTGAAATTCTGTGTGAAAATGTAGATACGGGGATATTATACAACATATCCCATTGCAATGAAAAATATTTACATCATTAGCACTTCAATTTTTGGTATTCTGGAAGAACAGTCCATATTACATGACAAGCCCTCAAACAATGGGGTCAAAATTCAACAAAAGTAGTCACAAGTCCAAAATGAAAACAATATTCCTTATAACAAACAAAATAACATTATAAATAAGACAAGTGACAACCACTAATAATTGCTAATACCTAGGGGCAGGCTTGCTTATCTCTCTCATACATAACAATGGATGTTATATTATTTCATTATTGTGTTTGACTGTAATTTATCACATATGAGTATAGCTGCAAAATCTGCTCTGAACTAATTTTCAGTCTTAGTCATAGTCAGTATCTGTTCAGAACCATAATTCTTGGTATCTACATAGGGTAATACACAAAGATAAAACATCAATCACATTCCCCAAATGTCTTAATGTACATACGTTGTTACTATAAACTCTGACATCACACATTCATATTTTGTGGGTCGAACATATCGCTGCCTGGTGTGTGACCTATAAAATTCTACCTATGACTCAAATGGATTCTCCTTTGACCTTGAGAAGTACAAATGAAAATCGTTCGCTTCCAACCCCCAAAATATGAATGTGTGATGTCAGAGTTTTGTATCCATGTTGGTTCCTACGAACCCCTAACTTGGGAGGATGGCACTTACTATTTATTATTATATAATATTTCTGACGATCGTCGGCTCAGAGGTAAAACGGCTAGAAAATTTAAGTCCGCAAATTTAATAGTATAGAAGATATTTCAATTCCAACCAAGGGCTCTCAACTTCAAGCCAGTAAGGCCTAAGGGGCAAATCGAACTTATAACATTTATAATTATTAAAGCTTGTGTTATTTCCAGTATTAAAATATATGTTCCTTTAAACTGTCCTGGTTTATGTTAAACTTACCCTGTTTCAAAAATTTCTGACAAATATGTTCCCCATAAAAAGTCCAAGCTATCTTAATCAGTATAATGTTGATAAGTAACCATGCTAATAAGCAGAGGAAAATTGTGCTCTGGACATCTCCAGTATTGATAGCTTTCCAGTATGAAATAATGAAAGTTTTGAATTGGCTGAAAACTAAATAAATATTGTCTGCTGAAAAGATATCTGTAAAATATGAAACAAATGTCAGATCATTCATCACACTGCGGATTTGGATATAAGTTTATCGGTGTAATGGGAAATTAATTCAACCTTTATTTTTTTCCATTACAATCAAAATGAAATATAAAAGAATATTCATCATAATATATTTGAAAAAAAAATCATTACCAATAATTTGGTGTTAATATTTAAATATAAATAATAGCCAGATAGATTAATACCAATTGGAAGATTGTCTATATTTACACTGATACACCGTCTTATTCAGTGCGGATTTGATATTATTTTTTTTTTATAACTTCCTGGTAAACAAATGTAGAGGTTGAGCTAGAAACTGAAGAAATGCATTCAATATCTACATATTCTTACTGCACGAATAACTAAGAAATGAATCTCGCTTACATTAGATGGCTCACAAGCTTTGTTTTTGTCCTTTATGTCTCCGGAGAACCTGTTAAGCCAAAACCATCAGAGCCTCAACAAATCCATATTGGATTTGGTCAGCGTGTAACTGATATTGTTGTCTTGTGGGCTACAGAGATTAACGAGACAACTATTCTTGAGTATCATACTGGTAACAGGAATGATGTTAAGGTATTTTTTCTGTTGTTTTTTGCATTGAATATCATCAAAGGTGGGGGACTATAGTATCATGGTATATACTATTTCAAGAATCGAAACCATTTTGTTTATTATTTTAGTAATTTCCCATAGACAATTACTATTTGAAGAAATGAAAGTGTTTTGTTTCGTTTCTTTGTTCAGTAATCAAAATTGTGCTTTTCTTGTTTTAGTATTTTTTAAAAAAATTTCCTGCATATGTATGCCATGTATATATGTACATATGCAAGAAAGTTAAAAAAAAAAAAAGACTAAAACAAGAAACAGCATGATTTTGATTACTAAACCAAGAAACAAAACCGTTTTGTTTCTTGAGATAGTAATTATCTATGGGAAATTACTAATCTAAAGAAACAAAACGGTTTCATTTCGTTTCTTGAAATAGTTAAGTCCCACCTTTGATGATATTCAGAGTTATAACAGAAAAAAACTGAGAAATTAAGTTATTTCCATTAAAAAAATAACATGAATTACATCCAAACTTGAAACATAAAAGAAGATATTAATGATTTACAGAGTTTATGAATGAAGTAATAAGTTAATAGGAATAAAACAAAGACTTTAAGCCTTTTTGGCCTAATCAATAGGAATTTTTGAATTGATATCTTCTGGGTCCTTTGTATTTCATTGAAAGGGAAAAACTTTTTTCAAGATGAAAAATTCCAAATTCAGAATAAAAATGAAATTTTTATTGGCCAGTGACACATCATTACAAATCCATTATCTAACCATTGCTTACTCGTATACCTAATATTGCTTGTATGTGTGAACCTACAGTGTATCATAATATAAAAATATCATATTATACTACCAGTACTTAATTCATGACTTACTGATGGAAGTTACCATGTCAACATCATATTAGTTGGGACGTTTAAGAGTGTGTGTCCTTTACTAGAATTGCAAATTGTCCTTGTTTTATTAATAAAATGTATAGGGTATAAACAATTGTAGATTTTTATCAAAGTTAGTAGCTTACACTTTGTAAAGAAAGGCCAAATTAAAAAAAAAAAATGTCACCTTAATATTCTTTTATTTATTCAGTTGATTCTGAAATTAACATCTTAATTTTAAGGTAGAGAATACCTGTACATTTTTTATCTTGTTAGCCTCCTTTGATATGGAGATTTTAACATTCTTTAGTATCCTCATACACGCTGAAGCTCAGCTAAATAAATTTTATAATTTCCGACAATGACTATGTATTGTATATTTATGATACAAATGTATAAGATTATGAATATACATTTGTATTTTGTTAAAGTGGAATAACCCAAGTATCTACTTATTCCAATAAGCATATGAATTTGAATCATTGATTATATGAATAGGAATTTCATCTTCTGACTAAATAAACTGAATATACAATGCTGATTTTGAAAAGTGAAAAATATAAATTAATTGCTAAATACTACAGCAGGGCTCACCACACTTGAAAATAACAGGGAGACTCAGAGTCTCCCTCAGGGTAGCAACAGGGAGACTTCAGGGCATGACAGGGAGACTTCCAAGTCTACCAAGGAGACTGTGTTTTTTCCCCCAATTTGTCGCCTGTCGAGTAAATACCTGTTATTTTGTGTCTTATAGTGTATACTATACATTCCTTTATTGTGTTTTATCCTGTATTGTTTGAGATTTTATCTACATTTACTCCATATCCTTCCATTTTAGTCATAATCTGAGATTTTGTCTCATGTGCATTTAATCAATATCCTTTGAGAATTTTTCATGATGAGTCCTGGGACTCATCATTTTTCAGAATGGTGAGTCCCAGCTGATTTTGATGAGTCCCAGTCCCAGGACTCATCACCACTTTTTTAACGTACATTACTGCATGATTTTGACCATGGTAGGCCTATTGTACTATTGTTAAAGTTTAATTTAAATCATGTGCTGCCTTAAAATACTGACGAATATAATTTGAAATAAAAAAAAAAAAAAATGAAATTATGCAGTGGTGCTCTGAACTTGGAAGAATATTTCTGTTACAGATATGAGCAAAAATATTTGTAGCTTTTGACACAACTTATTTATTATTGCCATTTTATTTTTTAATATTTATTTATCTATACTCTTTACTATTATTTTTTCTCAAACATACTCTTAAAATCTTCTCATTCACCTTACTTGAACACCTTTCAATACATGTATTGACAAAATTTCCATTTGTGCATAGATATGTCAAAATCCGCTAAATTTATTTTTAAATAAGGTCTACATGTACATATTGTTACCGGTCGGTAAAAAACACCGTGACCAATGAAAAATCACGAGAATTCTGATTGCCGCCATTTCATTTTCTAGCTTACTTTTTGTCGTTTCTTTCCCCTTCCTCCAAGAAAACAAAAAATGGCGGCTCGAGATTTTTAATGAAAATAACGGTCTTTAGACGCAGCTGATTACGTACGTTGTTCAGAGGCGCCTTACATAAAAACACAGGGCGACTCATTTGTCGCTCTGGAGCCGATGACAGGGCGACATTGGCGAGCATTAGGCGACTTAATCGCCCTAATCGCCCAGTTTGGTGAGCCCTGCTACAGGGTATTATTATAGTATTAAGAGTTGTTTTGAAGCAATTTATCGGTGTATAAAGGAGACCAGTTCACTCACAAACTGAATAAAGTCCAAACAACTTTATGTTAAGTTTGTTAGTGACCTGTTTGAGTTTATACAATGATAAACTGCAGAAAAACAACTATTATTGCCAATAATTCCATTATAACTACACTTTTCATCAAAATAAAAAATAAATGAGTGGTTTAAAAGGGCAATCTTTTACTGGCTTATATATTCATAATCTCAATGTCATCTATTATAAAATAAAAGATCTCAGATGTCACATTGTTGACAAATCAAAATAAAAAATACACAGTGTTGGAATTATATAACAGTATGAGAAAAAATTCTTTCAAAATACAGCTTTACTAGTGGACTATCAGGAATATTTTAAAGCATTGTATTAATCGCTTTAGTGTGGTACGATGTACCAGATTAGTGGGGTATTGCATAAACATGTAAAAAAATTATATTTAACCATGTTAGTTTTATAGCGAGCGCTATAAGAGCATATGCATTTTCTACATATGGGTCATTTAGAAAAGTCTTTGTTCAATGGGGGCAGCCATATTGTGCTACATACTAATGCTAGAAAAAGTTTCGTTCGCTGGAAGTAAGTAAAGTAGGAAATAAGTTGCTTCAAATTATAAATTTAGAGTCAGAATCTTGAAACCAAAAAGATTTTCTGGGAAGGGCTAATATTGCTTTGCTTGCATCATTGGCCATGCCAACAGCATATTAACATATATACACATGTATCATACTTATAGATTTTTCCCAGTATGCAATTGGATAATTGTATGTTGTTGTACAATTCTGTGTTCCACAAATGACTGGTGTTAAGAAATAAAAACAGTCCAATTAAATGACCTTTACTCAGTTACATTTCTCAGTACTCCAATTGAGGGAGTATTGAAATTAAAAATACATTTACCAAAAATCGAATACTGAATTGAAAATAAACATGATGCTTAAATTAAAATACCAAATGCACCTGATGCTTATATGGAAAATCAAAGTAATTTTTTTTTTTGTATTTACAGGAATTGAAAGGCGATACTATAAAATTTGAAGAGAATCCCTTAGGATGTCAGTACATGCACAGAGTATATATAGCAAACTTAACCCCAGGAACAAAATATTTCTATTCTGTTCATGGACAAAGTCACAATTCTGTTAGCAATGAATATACTTTTACTATTCCTGATGTTAGTAAAACTTTAACTTACATGATTTATGGTGATCTTGGTTTGTTTAGTTCAACTCTCAGATTTCTTACACACGAAGTTATTTTAGAACCTATTAAATATAGTGCTGTTTTCCATATAGGAGACATTGCATATGATCTTGGAAGTGATGGTGGTAGAGTGGGAGATAAGTTCTTAAATGCCATCCAACCTATGACATCTCGTGTTCCATACATGACGATTCCAGGGGACCATGAATTATTTCCAGGAAGCAAGGACCATTACAGGTTCAGATTTTCCACTCCAAATGCTGGATGGCCCATGCCAATGAATCAGCTTTGGTATAGCATAGATGCAGGCCTCATCCATTTTGTTTGTTTATCAACAGAAGTTTTCTTTAGTGATAAAGATAATATAGATAGACAGATGAGATGGTTAGAGGAAGATTTGAAAATGGTTAATGAAGATCGTAAAAAAATTCCATGGATTGTGGCTATGGGACATAGACCCATGTATTGTAGTGTCAATGAGATCAGTGAAGATTGCAGAAAAGAAAATTCTGTCGTGCGTATGCAACTTGAAGAAGTCTTTTTCAAGTATGGGGTTGATGTGTACATAAGTGGTCATCAGCATTTATATGAGAGAACTTATCCTGTTTATAAAAATAAAGTCCTAGCTTATAATAATGTGAATCCTAAGGCTCCCATTCAGCTTATAGTTGGATCCTTTGGTAACCAGTACCTAACTGAATTTAGCTCAAAACCAGGTGGAGCCTGGTCTGCCCAAGTGGTATCTGCAATGGAGATGGAAATTTATGGAAAAATGACTGCTCACAACAGTACACATTTGTACTGGAGTGCTAACAAAGCCTCAGACAATGGAGTTGTGGATAAAGCATGGATTATACAAAATCAACATGGACCTTTTAGTCAAGCATATATTAAAGATCCTTTGGGATTAGCTGGTGAACGATGGAGAAAACAGCATGATGATGATAATACATTTATTAATCTGAATTTCTTTTATGTAGATAAAGATGACTACAATATGAGAGTAACAGTTCTTATGTTTACTTTTTTGTTTCTGTTCATTGGAATTTGTTTTAGAAAAAAAATTGTGAATAGTTTTAGATATTGTTGTCTAAATCATGACAAATGTAAAAATGGTCAACTCATCCCAATGTAGATTGTCATAGATTACATACATGTACTATCATATCTAAGGTTGTGTGTTCAAATTGTAACAATTTGTCAGTATTTTTGACTAAGTGACAAATCCATATTTTCTTTGTAATTAAACTTTTTTTCCTCAACAAAATTAAATACTTTATTTTCACCAATGGCTTGTTACAATCTCCACCAAGGGTCCAAGTTCCCCATGATGTTTATTTATAATAATATATTCCACAATAATAATTATACATTTTACAGCTGTTGTTTAATTACTATTAACATTTTATTTTTCAGTTTCACAAACTGTCTTAGAAAATTCCTTCAAAAAGATAGCTAAAAGTTCACTGAAACTGGTTCATAAAGCTTACATGTACAAAACAATAAGACAATTTTTATTTAGCTTAGATGTACTTTTTTTTTACTTTTTTGATTGTTTAAATGGGAAAAAATCTTTCAAGAAATTATCTTGGAGGCTTTTTTTAAAAAAAAATGCTTAAAATGTAAGGAAAGTAAATATTCCTGGAAATTATCTAAATTAGAGTTATCTCCCATGTATGTTTAATTGAAATTTTTTTGTTGCACATAAAGATACATTAGTTTTATGAATTTTGATAATTAATAAGTTTACTTCACATTTTTTTCACATTTACATGCTCGATATAATTAGGATAAGATTCTGATCTATTTTGTCATTGTGATTCTTGTTGAGGTCATATTATAATGATTATGGGCCACTTTTATTGGGATAAATGTATAATGTATATAGCTAAATCATATATTTTTATTATGCTTTTGTTTTATCATTTATGCAAATGTACTAATATTTTGTCTTTTATAAAGGTATATCATATTTAACATTATTAAGCTGACATTTTTCACCATCTGTTTATGAGTTCTTTTCTCATTATATGAATTAACATGCTGTCTTGTTTTATATACATTCTCAGTGTTTAAGCGACATTTCTAAATCATCATAAAAACAAAATTAAGACACAAATTATAATATAAAGATGGATTATACTGACAGAAATTTGATCGTTTTGTGTTCATGGAAAAATAGAGTGAATACAATGTAATGTGTAGTTAAGAAGAAAATTAAGTATACATTTATGAATGGTATATATAAATATATGGATGTCTTTTTTTTGATGTAATCACTGCCAATAAAGTATGGAAATATTTTTATGAATGTTTTGATTATCCAGCTTTCTCCTATTCTTGATGTGTTTAATCGGTGGGATAAAAATACATAATATTTTTAACCACTTCCCGGTGATTATATTTCTATTTGGGAATTACCGCTGTTTTTTCTACAGTTATTGGAACGATAAAATAGAGAAGTCCCGAAATGATGTATATGTAAACAAACTACATAGCAACGACATTTGCTTGAGGTTTTTGTCGAAAATCATAGGAGAGTTATGGAATTTCTCCACGCTCAATAATTAAATTTTAGATTCTAACATGCTCGCAAATGCTCTTGTGTTGAAAATTGAAAATTTAACTATACCGGGTGGAGAAATTCCATAACTCACTCATACCTGAAGGAGAATCTATATTTCTCCTACTGGTGGTAGGTGATTTATAATTACAAGTCACTGGAATAGATCATGATCTGATCCTCTTGTTCAACATCATTTGGAAACAAATTTGTCAATACATGTAATGTAGGTAGAATATATTCATTTACCCTACCTTCCACTAAATTTATTTCAACTTAGGACTTCATTGAAAACAAACATAACCTTCTGAGCCAAACTTTAATAAATATAGAAGTTGAACCTCATAGGGGATAAGTCAGTTATGACTATATGAATCAGAGCTTGCATCTCACAATAGTAAACTATATGTTTGCAGTAGAAATAATATTTAATGCTTGGCTGATGTGATTTGGTTCAGTGTTTAATTATTTCCTTGTTGAATGAATATGAGGAAGAAACATGTCTTGGTTTGTAACAATGTAGGTTAGTCAGACTTTTTTTAATGGTGGAAAAGTTTTAACATAAAGCTCTTCAAGGGACCAAAGTTTTTATTGCTGTTCTTTATCTTATATTCACATTTATATACCTTTCAAATCCGAAAAAAATACATCTCACTACAAGCTCAAAGATTGTTTCTTATAATAAATACAGTTTGAGTGGAATTTTTTACTAGATGTTGATAAATAATGAAACAGGTAAGAGGAAAGATCATCAATGGCATTTAATTCTGAGATTCCAAACTTGGCAGCAATGGTCCTTAGGTGGTCCTCTTTCAGAATTGTATCCGATGACCCAATCCGTTATCCAAGATGGCCGCCATAGCCGAACATAGTTTAACATAGGATCCTATGGGAAAATCACTTCCAGATCTCCTCTGAAACCACTTGGCCAATTTAAATAAAAGTTGGCAGCAATGGTCCATAGATGGTCCTCTAACAACAGAATGGCCAAGTGTTACTACATTGTTGCTGACCCGTCATCCAAGATAACCACCAGCTGGGAACTTAGTTTAACATAAAACCTCAATGGGAAATACATACAAACACCATCTTGTAGAGAACCACTATGGATTGAAGCCAAAAATGGCATGAATGTTATTGTGAGGTGCCAACCAAGTGTTGATATTTTGTTGCTGATCCGTCATCCAAGATGACTGCCAACGGGGAATTTAGTATAACATAGAACCCTGTGGGAAATACATACATACATCTTCATCTAGAGAACAACCGAATGGACTGAAGCCAAACAAGGCATGAATTTTCCTTATGAGGTGCTGACAGAGTAGGGTAGGATGTAAATTTTGGTTAAATGAAAAAGACAGGTGCAAATTTGCAAAAAAAACTAGAGGCTCAGTGGGCTGAGCCTGTATCGCTCACCTGACAAAATGCTTCTACAAACTTCCATTAATTCTTTGGTTGAATTTGCTTCAAAAGTTTCAGAGCAGATGATCAAAATATATTTTTCTCATAGGGTCCAAAGTTAAAAGTATTTCCGCTCTGGCGGCCATGTTTTTCTCAGATTTGAACATAATGAGCCAACTTTGTAAAGGACCTTCCATACATCATTCCAGTACAGTTTTATTCAATTTGCTATTATAGTTTTAGAGGAGATGATCAAAATATGTTTTTTTTTCAATAAGCATATGTTCCTGCTGTCAGCCATGATGTTTTTCGCATTCGAACGAAATGAGCAATCCCTCTAAAGGACCTTCCATACATCATTCCTGTAAAGTTTGGCTAAATTTGCTCAAGTAGTTTCAGAGGAGATGAACTTTAACATGTTTTCTCATAGGGTCCAATGTTAAACTATGTCCTCCTCTGGCAGCCATGTGTTTAGCTGATCAGAAAAATTTCGGCAATCTTTGTAAAGGACCTTCCATACATCATTCCTGTAAAGTTTGGTTAAATTTGCTCCATTGGTTTTAGAGGAGATGATCAATATGTGAAAGTTTACGGACGACGGACGCCGAGTGATGTCAAAAGCTCACCTGGCTCGAAGAAAGGCAGGATCAAAAGTTACTTCTGTGCCCCAAACCCCCCCTTAAAAATAAAATGAGTGCCCCTTTAATATATAACCCTAGGGGAAATACATGCAAACAACTTGAAAAACTGATTTACCAAACATGACACAAATGTTCCTTTTGAGATGTTGACAAAGTGTTGTTACATTTTTTGCTCGACCGTCATCCAAGATGGCTGCCAGCGGGAACTCCGTTTAACAAAGAACCCTATGCAAAAAACATACAATAATCTTCTAGAAAACCACTGAATGGATTGAAACCACTTGGCAGAAATTATCCTTTTGAGGTCTTTTAAAAGTGTTATTTGTGGTGTAAATTTCTAAAAAAAAACATGGCCATTCGGGTCTTTCTAATCTTTGATTGGTTGAATCTGTTCAATACTTCTACTCAAGAAGCAATGCCTTGATTGAAACCAAACTTGACAGTTGTGTTCCTAAAGATCCTTACTAAATGTTAATTTTGTACCGATCAATAATCCAAGATAGCTGCCAGCAGAATACAGGTGAGCGATACAGGCTCCTGGGAGTTTCTGGTTTTTTAGCCCACTGGTTTATAGGCAATGTGAGCTTATGTCATCGTTTTGTGCTCGTCTTATGTCCTCGGCGTCCTTATCTGAACATTTTACATTTTGATTTTCTCCTCTGAAACTACTTGGCAGATTGCAACCAAACTTTCTAGAAATGATGTATGGAAGGACCTCTACAAACGACCCACCTTTGGTACGGCTGGATGAACAACATGGCCACCACAGAGGCCGTTTTTGATTTTGATTGGCCAATTTTAAAAACAAACTCTATGATGAAACTACATTATGAAATGTTTTGAAACTTGGCATGATTGATGACAGCAATATCGTCTACAAACGATCCATTTTTGGTTGAGATTCAGTCGCTTACCCGACAGCTGCGAGTGCTCAAAGTTTCCATGCGAAATGACTGTTTTGTGATTTGCACTGGAAATAATGGGCAGATTGAAACATTTGTTGACTGGAAGGACATATGCAAATGATCCACCACCTCTTTTTAGGTCAATTGTCAAGGTCACTGAAATTTTGAGGTTTTTTAACAGCCTTTTGGATAAAACAGAGCTTACATTCTCAAATGGGCTAATTGAAGTCAGGTGAGCGACAAGGGCTCATATGAGCCTCTAGTTTTAATTTCAAATCGATTTTCTGCCAAGAAAACCTTGCTGTCAGTTCTTCATACATTATTTTTGTCAACTTGAGACTCGCCTTTGACCTGGTAAAATGAACATATACCACATAAATATGTCATCTACATACGAAGTAATTATTATAAGTTAGCTTCTTAATAATTAGGGGCATATGCATGTTGCTGAAAACTAAATTTTTTGAACAGTAAAAAGGAATTTGAGGCATATTACATTTTCTTCGTAGGAAATTCACGTGCATGTGTTCGATGTGAAACACCGTGACGGGAGTGAATATTCAAATTTTTACGAAACATACGATATATGCGAACTATTTATTAAATTTGTACTAACGCATTTACAATAAATGATCATGCCACAGACAAGATATATATAAACAATAAAATACAATATAAAGTAAGTATTAGGATTTTGCGGAAGCGAAATATTTTTTTTTCAACTCATTTCAAAATCGAACTTTTTTACTGAATTTCTAGAACAATCTCTGCTTACATTTGACTGGCAAAAAAGAAATTACGCCTTTCAAATTTTCATGGGCCAGATATTGAACAATTCATCTTTGGGGGGGGGGGGGGGGGGGGGGCATGGGTTTTTTCTGGGGTCAAACTTTTTTTTCAACAAATCTTTAAATCAAAGTATTTATTTCCATATCCAGCACGAGCAGAATATCCTCTTCAACTCATTTCAAATACTTAATTTTTTAAAACAATTGCGCTAACATTTTACCGGCAAAAACAGAAAATACAGAACAATTAAATGATCCCAAGAATGTTTTTGATACCATAAATGACTCTAAAAGCACCACATAACTTGAGAAAGGAAATATATTCCATAAAATATTCAAATTTAAGACATGTCCTTAATATGTGCTGCCTTTGAAATAATATAATTGAAAACGCTATATGGTTTATTATAATACATTGTTGTACAAATTTTAAGATTTTAAATGTTTTCGAATGGAACATGGATCTCTTGTTGGATCACTGATATAGGTAAATTTGTCTAGTTTTTTGTCAATATGAACTGCTATCGTTCCTTTTTAGGTCTGGCACTAGAACATTATTATTCTAGTCTTTTATGATGTTTGAAATTAATTTTGAAGTATCACAGCTGATACCTAGTTGTCAAATAACAACAAGCATTTTCATTTTAGCGCACCCAGAATACAGGTGCTATATTGCCATCACCTGGTATTTGATGAAAATGATACATGTTGCATATACAAGTCCAAGAAAGACAAACAAAATATTAATTTTAGGGGAAAATGTGAGAAATCAGATGTTTTCTCCTCACTTGAAAATAACTGAAAAAGTTAACGTAATGACATTTCCCACTTATGATGGAAGTATAACCTATTTTTTTTTTTCAAGAATGCTTTTAATTTATTTTAAAATTATGTCTCGTCCATAAATACCTCAAATTCTTTAACATACTTTGTAAATTCTCTCCCTAATTATTTCGGATTGATCACGTGTATGTTATAAAGAGCAGCAAGTTTATTTCTTGAATAAAATAAACAATTTTCTCTTGAACTGATAAATCTGTGGTTGAAACCAATATTTTGGCAAGTAACTTATTTGTTGAATCAGTAAGAATAAGTATGTAATTTCTTTGAAGTGGAAAAACTCACTTAAAAATGGATGAAATTTCACAGAAAGGTCTCAGTAAAGGATCATATATATGCCAGTACATCCATAGAGACTAGACAAATGGACAGTACCTAGTTTTCCCTTTCTGCTTGCTACGGCAGTACAATCTAATTGCGTGTTGTAGGTCGAACTCTGCTGTTTTAAAAGTGTGTTGCTATCAAATGGCGTCCATTAACTTTTCACGTTTTGATCTTCTTAAGAACCACTGACTAAACTTGGCAGAGATGTTTGTTATCTTTCCAAGAATTGTTACTTTGGTAATGATTGGTCAAGAAATATAGCTACAAGAGCCTGCTCTAATATCTTATTGACTGGACTTTGAAAAACTAGGGTTAGGGTTAGATTTACACGATTGAACCCAAACTTCACAAACATGTTTCTATAAAGGTCTTAAAAAGGTGTTGTTACTATGGTGACGATCGGAAATCAACTCTATTGATTAACATTGGACCCTGTGGGAACGTGTGGGAAAATGTATTAAAAATTCATGTTCTGAAGAACAATTTAAAAGACTCGCGCCAAGCTTGGTGGATTTGGTACCTGTGAGGACACGAATAATTCTTGTTCCTTAGGTGCCGCATTCTACCAGCAAACATTACTGACAAGACCAAAAAGGGGCTTTTTAGATTGGTTAAATTTTGAAGATCTTCATTCTAAGTTAACATTCTAAGCCCGGCATAGAGCTTGCCAAAGTATTAATTCATAAACGAAAGAAATAGATTAAAACATTTTACCAACGGTTATCTTGTCGAATGCTTCAGTGCACCGATTATTCAATTTTATGTTAAAATAAATTTGATTATACTTTCGGATGTTGAAAGGTATTTGTATTAAAATGTGAAAAAATTACCTTTAAGTCGAGCTACCAAAGTTTCTTTTTTTCCGTCTTAAAATGGGATTTTCGAGTTTTTTATTTGACATTTTTCAAGTTGCATGGAATTTCACGATTTAAAAAACATTATTCAAAACATCATAATTTATATGTTAACGTTGAATTTTCTCATAAGAAAACTTCAGTTCAATATTATTTTATGATGTCCCCTACACCCTGCTATAAAACTGAATGCGTTATTCAATTTTCTTTGGCCTCAGACCCACGTGATATTTTAAACAATTTTGCATCTGTCACGTTAAGTGTGTTTCTTTACCGTGATTTTGTCAATCCAATATTATGTCTTTCATGGCTCCATAGCATCATTGTCATTTTTTTCCATAAAACCAACAAAATATATACAAATATTTGTGGCTTATACGACAGTAATTGTAGACAGTAAACTGGAAATTATTAAAAAAAAAACATCTATTGGTTTAAGTATTACTAAATACCTTAATGTCTCTGTTCACTATTTTGTATTTATTTAATTATACTTTTACTAACCAACATGCAGATATGTAACTTTATAAATATTGTATATTTTCTCTGTAACTTGTCAGTTTATGAGAATAAAGTATTGAATATTGAAATTTCATTTTATTAAGACAATGATTACACCAATCAAGGCCCACGCTCGGTTACTCTGATATTGGTGAACATTATTTCCATAATTTGAGTAATGAGACGAGCACGGTTCTACATTAGATATGAATTACTTAATGCCACTCAAGATTGGTGTATATAGTTTGCCAATTTAAAATATTTAACATAAACAATTACAATTCTTTGTATAAGTGACAAAATAACAGCAGATCAACAATGCTTTCCAGACGCCTGTTCTCAACAACGGAAATGTCGGTATACCTACATGTAGTTGAACTTTGACCTTACTCCTGAAAAAAAAAGAAAATGTAATGAGTATCGCCACACCAGACGTCAAAAGAAATTTATTTCATACACGTCATATAAGCCCCGGTTGGAACAACCCACCCAAACGACAGAATGAATACAAAGCAGATATGAAATGTTTCAAACGACAAAAGAGTCCAAACCACCTAAAGAAAGTAGTCAATACGCTAGCAGAAAACAGTACCTTGATTGCTGACGGCAGCAGACCACATGATTTACCAACTGTTGCTGGAAAACATCAGGATCTTAAAAGCATCTCTCCACTAACACTTGCTGATATTGTAAATGGCGTCTACAGTGAAGCCATTGGCAGTTATAGAATTATTGACTCTCGGTACCCTTATGAATACGAGGGAGGACATATCATGGGAGCAGAAAATATGTACTTGCACGAGACAATCTTAGCATTGCTTCATCAACCAACATCAGAAAGGCAGGTACTCATCTTCCATTGTGAGTTTTCATCAGAAAGAGGACCAAAGATGCTTAGATTCTTACGACAGAAAGACCGCGAACTGAACAAAGAAAATTATCCGGCACTGAATTATCCAGAAATTTACATACTAGAAGGAGGATACAAGTCATTTTTCAATAACCACCCTCACCTCTGTGATCCTATCAGCTACCGACCAATGTTACACCCAGGTTATTCGACAGAATTGCGTAACTTCAGAGCCAAGTCCAAATCCTGGATAGCACAAGAAAAAAGACGAGTTGCAACGAAAGCAATGAGATTTTAAGGACAGAAAGGAAAAAAAATCTATTAGTGCTCAAGCAAACTGTGATTATTGACATTAAGTGCTGTAATTGTTGTATTTATATGTGATAATTTTACAATTTTTAAATGTTTTAATTGGTTTTAAAACCAATTAAAGGAAATTAAATAGAACACATTATTTGTTTTTATTCTATCATACACATGGCTTTAATTTTATACAGTTGCTACAGAAAGGACATGAAAATTGTGTGCTAAAAAGTCAACAAAGTATGAATTTTATTGTCTTGTTAATTGGTTTTACATCAGAAAAACTGACAGTCCTTGTCAGTTAAGATGGGAGTGTGGAATAAATCCAAACAACAGTAAAATTAAATTCCTCATGGTGTATTAATGATTCGAACGAAACATAGTAGAATTTAATTTAGATATATTTTATTTACATGTAAACTCGTTCTACAAGTAGATACTAGTACTGCACACACAGAAAATCACTCTGCCATATCCACTCTGAATGCATTTTTTCTTCCACTTCGGTCACAACCGGGCAGCAAACACTGCGCACTAAGCGTGTTTCTAGATACTAGTAAGCCTTCAGGTTCGTAAATACATTTTTTGAAAGCGAAAATTTATCAAAATATTGTTAGAAAAAACACCAACAGTAAACGAAACAGTGTACAATAGCTTTTTCCGGATTGACAAACGAAAAGTCTAGACCAACATAAAGATAATATTTCTTGACCGTAAAAATATACATCGCTTATGTTTGGTATTGATCTATTGTTAAATACCTTGAAACCATGAGTTTATATCAGATGAAATGGATCCAAAACATCTATGAAATAAGAAAATAAATAAAAAATAAATAAATCTGCATACACAAAATTTATTCAACCTAAACAACAACCATAACCCATGACCACTAACCAAAAACGGTTGTTACGTATTTCAGTGCTTACTAAAGATTTATAATGCTTATGATGCAAATTATCTTATTTTTTTCACTTTATAATCACATCTGTTAGGTTTCATATTTTATCGTAGATCAGTCGTTTTACAAAATATTAGTTACAAATATAAAGTATTAAAAGATAAAAAAAAATTCAATCACCCCATTCAGATAACTTTGTGTATCAACTCAGCATTGACTATATTTTTGAAAAATGTACATAGATATTTTATGATACCAATTTTGATGCATTAGATATGCATATATCGCCGATTTACGACTCGTCAGTTGTGTTCAAGGCCAAAATGCCGAAAGCCAAAACAATAACCCAAAATGTTGAAGAACAGATTCGATTCCAACATGACCAAAACAACCCAAGGACAGAACTATATATATATATGCTGTAAACGTATATCATTTACTATTTTTCATGTATTTTAAAATCAATTTTTAATTGAAAAATTTTGAAATTTTGTTAATTATTTCAGGCAAAAGATTTTGCCTCGATTTTGGTTGCTTGTTTGATTCTATTTGCTCACAATATTTTGTTAACAAATTGTGTTCCAAGTTTTTGTCCCGAGCTAACGGTTGGTCTAGAAATTCGCATTGTACACAAGGACTTTTTTATATGAGTTAGTTTTATTATTTTGTGTAAACAACATATTCACGAAAGGCTTTGATGTTACTTCTGTGTGTATTTGAATGATTGCATTTTATATTCGTAATAAACCGATTTTAGAAAACCGTTTTTGTGTTAATCAAACTGGTCTTAACGCAAAATGCATTTACAAAAAACCATGCTTTTTTATCCTTTAGCTTTACTGTATTGAAATATGGCAGTCTGGGAAATCATTTTGATGACATGGTATAGAGGACCTATCAAGCATTTCACCCTTAAATAGTTTTTTAGTTAATAATATTTATCGCATTAAACAGTGTTTAGTTTAGCAATATCCTCCAACGAACACTCATGGTACTAAAGGTAATAGCATTCTACTACGAATCAGTAACTTTAATTTTGTGATGAAAACAGATGACCATTATTCCGGAAGGATTTTTCCATTCGGGATTCATTTTAGTGCGTTTTGTATCTTATTTGACATTTAATTAAAAATATAATATCCGCACTGTACTGGGTATACTTTCAACAAATAAAAAAGAACTCATGATTCTAAGAATAGATGGGGACGTCAAGTAAAAAAAAAAGAAGGAATAGAGCATTGTACATGCATAGAAAACAGAAAAAAATGCTTCAAGGGTTATTCTAGGAACATGTACAAAAGAAGTTTATTTGAAAACCAGTTTCTCTGACAGGGTATACTTTGTAAATATCTGTAGATGTAAACCGTCCTTGTGAGTTTTTAATGGTAACTTGGGAGTTCACAATTGAGTTCACCCTATTACAACCCAACCCCCCCACCCCCACACAAAAAAAATAATAAATAAAATAAAATTGTTATATGAAAATCGAAAATGATTCTATTCTTACCACGATTTATTTTTTTAGTAGTCGGATCTAACCAATAACCATTTTAATTGCCGCATTCGTTGAAATTAAAACAAACGGCATTAAATTGTTTTTGATACCGCTATTAAATGCATTCTGTTGAAAGATAGATATAAATAAAACAAATGTTTCGTAATGATTACGTAATACAGATATAAAGGAAACTGGAACAACCAACAGTTAACATTCTAGTAGTACAACGTATTTATGAGAATTAATCCTCAGAGTCGACATAAGAACATCTATTATTTATTATCTTATGGCATGTTTCATACTAAAAGCAGTTTCATTCTGAAGAATGAATTAGAGCTATACAAGTATTACATAATACCAACCATAATTTAAATTTAATGTCTTAATGTGTTGTCTTGCTCTGGTTTTTAAAGAGTCAACACCTTTTTATTTCTTCCTGCTGGCGAACAATTGCGTTGAGAAATTTTAACTTTTAACTTTTTTGTTTTGTTTTGTTATTATATTACAATTACATTTGGTTTTGTTCGACGTTTGTTTTTCATACGTTTTAGTCCATCGTCGGAAACCAACTTCCGGTCGCGCTTAAACGCGTTGCTTCCACTTACCGAGGCAAAGCGTAAGCGCGACTGGCCGTGAGTTTTCGACGATGGTTTTAGTCGTACTATGCCCTTTTAACAGCTCATCATTTCATTTTATATTGCTTGTATTTTATTGTCGTATGAGCTGTTTCACAACGTACATACTTTATTTATTCCAATTCTATTCCTTGTAAATGTGTCGTTACTCTTTTTATTTTTTAGCTCACCTGGCATGAAAGGACATGTGAGCTATTGCCATCACTTGGCGTCCGTCGTCCTTCGTCTTCGTTGTCCGGTGTAAACTTTTGTTTAGAGATCTTCTCCTCTGAAACCACTTTGCCAATTGGGACCAAAATTTGGTTGAATGATCTTTAGGGTATCTAGTATGAATTTTATGTTTATTTTCTTAACCAATGAAAAACATGGCCGCCATGGCTAAAAATAGAACATAGGGGTGAACTGCAGTTTTTGGTTATATCTCAAAAATTAAAGCAGTTCGAGCAAAACTGATAAGAAGTAAAAATGTTTATAAGGTCAAGATCTACCTGCCATGAAATTTTCAGACGAATTGGTAAACCCATTTTCGGGTTATTGCCCCTCAATTGTTAATTTTAAGGTAATTTTGCAGGTTAAGGTTATTAACTTGGATATTATTATAGAAAAAGACAAACTGTAAACAGAAAAAAATGTTCTACGTAACTTGAAATAAATTAAACGGTAATTGTACAAGTAAAATGGATGGTTAGGGGTCAACGTCATTGAAAAGTCCATAGCAACTGATGAAAAAGTCCCTAGTAGCCATATATATTTAGGTTAAGTACCCTATAATTTACTTGTACATGTCAAAAAGAAAGGTCAAGAGTCAAGATCATTGGAAAATTCGATAGCATCCGATGAAAAAGTCCCTAACAACCACATATATTTAGATTCTGGACTCTATAATATAGAGCCTCTAGTTTATTTAAGTTCGAGAAAAAGAAAATCGAATCAACTGAAAAAAATAAATACCACTTTCGCATTACCCAATGGATGTTGTCAAAAACTAACCTCTTGACACCATATGACATTTCAAGATGCATTGACGAGTATAGTCTGTTGCATGTTGAATTCTGATTGAGATTTTTAACAACTCCACTTTTATTTTGAACAACCTTTTGGATACTAGACTTCATTTCTTGCGTCTCATCGAAGAGACAAAAATTTGACGAAATTGCATTATCCGAATTACTTCAACAGAATGTTCACCGTAACAATCGTAACGCTATTTATGTGTTTATCACTGACAATTCGTAAATAGTAACTGCGTTGACGAAATGGTGCTCGATGTACCAGGGTATTGTTCTAGTTTCGTCAGCCGAAGTACTATCTATTTCGCAATGAAAAAGGTAATTTTCTTGTTTTTATTAGCATTTGGTTAATAACTCCTGCTTTTGAAGGCCACTGACCAAAAACCGGTAAGAATGGAAAATAACTTCTCCAGCAGGACAATAATCCCAGCAGAAAAAATGCACGACGAACCAAATAACCCCTTGGTGCGAAAAGAAACACCATTTGCCCCCTACACTGCGTTGATGATGGATGCTATAATAATAGTATAAGACCATTTAAGAAACTTGTCGTTTTTGAAAATTTGCAACGCCTTCCTATTACTCCTAAGAAAAATTGTTTTACACTGTGCTCGTGCAGAATTCCGTTTATCGATGCTTTAACTGCTCTCCTATCATTGCATAACTGCATTTCGGGAACCATGTTAAACTATAGTTCGTTTTCCACATAACTGACTTTAATTAATAAATGTTCGAAAGCACATTTAGTGCATCACAATTCGTATCATAGTCACGTTTCTAGATATCACTATTTGATTTATATTAGAATTGATGGTATACATAACATAAAAAAAAATCTATGACACAGAAATCAGTTTTGCAAGGTCGGCCTGTCATAAGAAATTATTCTTCTATTTTGTACCCGTTTAATATATTGTATATGGAGCTTTGTTATTGGAAATTTCACCGAATCCAAAATATTCGAGAGTATCATAAGAGTTATAATTCATAAACTCATATGTGATTCATTAAGTTCCACATATTCTTTAACAGTTAACTCTTTAGCGTCCCCATTTAATTCTCTGTAAGAGATTCATTAAAAAGACTTGATAATGGATGTATAATTGATAAAGATAATCAACGTCTGCATGAGAAATTAAATGAAAATACAGTACAGTGCGTATTACGGATTTCAGTTTTTGATTAGTTTTCGCTGTCAGTGTGTGCATTTACAATTTTTGCCAAAATTGTGCGTAGTTGAATTATTTTTTTAATTATAGTTATTTGCTTGTAGATTGACCGGTAAGTTATTCAAAGGTTACCAGAAATCCGACCAAATACAGAGAAGAATTATATCTAAAACAATCAGATTTTTTTTAGCAAACTCAAGAGTAAACCAACAAGACAGTACAAAAAGTAAAGCGTTTGCAGACCTTTGCAGATTGACGTCCAACACTGTAGGGTACTAAATTTCAAGATTTTTTTTTAAAATTAGCAATTAATTAGAAGTTAATCTAGAAATGAAACAAAAGAAAGATCAAACATTTGACACATTCAATTTTTCGTGTAAGACAACTTGAGATCCCAGACGTTCAGTCCTACATCGATACTTGCCTCATATCCTTACATCTTCACGTTCCATCTTCTTTCATTTTTACAGAGGTAAGTCATATGTACAGTTTATTATTTTTATCTTATAGTCGAAGGAGAGGGAAACAATTATTTTAGACAACAGAAAGTTCTAGATATCAAGAGTCAAGATAAGTATAAGGACAAAAAATAATATACTTTTGAGGAGATTATATATAAAAGAGTTTGAGCAACAAGAGTCAATACTTTTTAGTAATACTGAACACATGTTTTAATCTTCTCTCTTTTTAATGAATGATATGTGATGGTATAAGAATTGTTTTCTTTTAATCTTTTCCACTACTAATAACAGTTCTAAGATAATAAATACTTGCTGAATTACAGTTAAGAAGACGAGGATATTTTTTATATTATCAATAAATTTACGTGTTTTTCTGATTAACTGCAGGGAAATAACGTCCCATGTTAGGAATATTATAGTTTCTGGCATGAATCGTCTATTTAAATTCTTTGGTTCCTCGTGCTGCTTCCACAGATTTATATAGGTTCTTTTGTCAGGGCCATTTACGACTTTCCAAAGGGTGGTTTCCCACTCGCAGAGGATGACGTAGTACGGTGACTTTTAGATTCTTATTTTTTTCTACATAAAAATATTAAGACTTAAATTTCTAAAACATGACTTTTATTACAAAAGATGCTACACAAAATCAAGCCAGTGAACCTGCCTTACAAACTAGACAATACATTTGCACTATATTCCTTTCATTCCTAAATATATGGTGCATGTAATGGTTTCCACTGTACCCCTGAGCATGCGCCGATCAGAATGCTGTGCTAAACGAGCTCTCCGTTAAATTGGGATCTAATGCTGGATAATATGTATGTGTGTGATGTAACAGTGCTCGAATTGTTAAAGGTTGTGTAGAACATCATATTGTTAACTTCAATTTTGCATAACTTTGCAGAATTCTTGCTAGAAACAAAATTTCAATATCACAATAGAACAAAGAAAGGTCGATTTATGTGTCAATATCCCAAATAGTCCTGATAATTTACCAGCCACGCAAAAGCAACAAAATCGTCAAATAAGGCGACGAAATTCAATTAGTGACCTCAGTGATACATCGATAGTCTCTAAAAAAGCTCCAGCGTTACGGAAAAATATAATTGATAAAGTTCTTGAGGCTCTCACAAGCCCCGAAGTCTTGAAAGAAATCATGCCTGTCTTGTCTAAAAAAATAAGTGAAAGTCTGTCCATTATTGTTGAGTCACAAGTTAAGTCCTGCATCGAAAATCAGCTCAAACCTTTGATTGAAACAGTTAGTGAACAACAAAAGGTTATTGATAATCAAAAACAAAAAAATATGCAAACAGTTTATTCAAATTAGTTCTCTCGAACGTTCGGTAAAAGACCAAATTTGATCTCAACAGGAAAGGGAATCTGAGTTGGATATGTTACATAATAGAATTTCTGAACATGAAACCAGGGTTGAAAATCAGGAGCAATACTCACGCAGAACTAGTTTACGATTCCATAATATTACGAAAAGCCAGTTGATAATAGGGGCAGAATAAAACACCCACTAAATACTGATAAACTTGTACTTGATGTCTGTAATTCCAAACTTGGCTTAACCGAGTTTATAGTGTTATTGACAGGCTGTTTCTGTATTGGCACTTGTATAGATTTAAGGTTTGCTGTATTGGCCTTGAGACCCGTAGCGAAGAGCTAAGATAATAACAGAAAATAGTGATGAACGTCAAGCACTAGAACCAAATGTACAGAGTCAGCACCGAGAGTAACTTAAATGATGATGCACATAACACTTTTAATTTTGACTTTTTGAATGTAATAATTATGTCAAATTATCATTAAAAACACAAATGACTCTCCTACATAACCATATATATATGTGTGGTTGCTTGACTATGAGTATAGAAATTAGTTAAAATTTCAATTATGGTTGTCTGTAATTTTCTTTTTCTTTCTACGTTTAAAATGTGTCAAAAACTTAAAATTATTCTAAGTTGATTATTGTTAATGTATCCAGAATCCTCCTTCACTTTCTTTTTTTTTAACCAATGAGACATCGAATCAGATTTTCTTTGTTTACTTTTAAATGACAACTGCGAAACTACAAATAATTTTATTCATATTAAGTATTTTGGCAAAGTCGTGAAAAAGTCTTAGCACATCTCTAACGAAATAGTGAAGTCCCAATTCAACTGATCTTACCAAGATGGTCTTTCAGTTTAATTTTTCATGTCCTTTTTATTTATGCGTACTTACCTTTTCTGTCTCATTCGTCCTTCTGCTTTCAATATACTATTACCTTCCAAGTTCTTCTTTAATGAATAAGTGTGGACTCAGTTTTAAGCGAAGCCCTTATCCCTGTCCATTTTTTATGAAACTTTATTCTATAATCTATCCACATGAGTAATTGTATTGATGACTATAGGGCAGCCATAGGGTTATTCAATTTACGAAAAAGGAAACGTTTTGGATTTTCGAACTATGGAAGAAATACTTTGTTTAGAAATTCTACTTACCAATATACAGTGTACAATTCTCATTGTTCAGCTGTTTATGCTCCAAAGTATTAATCCGAAGATTGATATTGTTTTCCTTCTGTATGTTCTCCATTTCATTCTTATTATTGGAAATATTGAAAGTAATCCTGGTCCCACAGATAAAACTTCAAGTGCGGCATTTTGTGATAACTCTCTAACTATTTGAAACTTAAACATTAGAAGCGTTAGAAATAAGCTTGAATTTCTCTTTAATTTTACCGACGAATTCGACATTGTTTCAATAACGGAATCACACTTAGATCCTAGTATTGATGATATTGAATTAGAAAATGAATCTTGCTTTAGAAATATTATACGTAGAGACCGGAATAGATTTGGGGGTGGATTACTCATCTTTAGTAAAGAAGATGTCCATTTAGTACGCCGACGCGAACTAGAGAATCACATTGATGAAACCGTATGGGTATAAGTTCGGGCAAAAGGTCAACGTTTACTCCTTTGTAATACATATCGACCAGAATGGACAGATCATGACTACTGGGCCCGATTTCATTATTCAATCGAGATGGTCCTTCAGATAAATGAAAATATCGTGATACCGGGAGATTTAAATTCTGACTTATTTGTTGTTCACAATAATAAATTAATAGAAACAATGAATCTGTTTAATTTAAGAAACGTAATAGGCAAGCCTACTCGTCATCACGAATTGGTTGACCATTACAATGTTCCAATATGTAAGATGATGTTGGACCTGTTCCCACTGTCGTAACCTTTCATGTGCCTCCACCGATTTGTGACTTCCCTTGGATTGACTTTGTTGAACTTCACGACGGGTGCCGTATACAGAGCAAGAACTGCTTACCATTCCGGAGCACCTGGGATCACTCCTGGTTTTTATATGAGTTCATGTGTGTTGTTCATTGTTTTTTAGTTTTCTGTGTTTATTTGTTGTGCTTGTGGTTATTCAGTTGTCTTCCCGGGTTTGTCTGTCCAATGGATTACGTTTTTTGATTGCTCTTTAGGTATATTTGTCCATTTTGTTCTACTAGAGTGACAAATCATAGCGAAAAACTTTTAGATCCTATTATATTAAGTGATATATTACAATGTTCTTATTCTGATGTTCTTAAAACCCCCGCCGAAATAGGTGATCACGATGCTTTCATCGTATCAATAGAATGTCCTAAACTTGTGTCACAATCTTTCCAAAGACAATTTTGGATCTGTGACAGAATGGATACTTTAAGATTTAGTGAAAAAATTGATCAAACTGATTGGAATATACTCCTTCTAACATGGATGATGTAGATAAAATGTGTAAAGTATTCAAACACACCCTTATCCAGGTTGCAATTCCAACCAAAACCGTAACTATTCGTAACAATCATAAACAGTGGTTTAGCAGTCAAATACGAAAAGAGATCCGTATTAGAGATCGACTTAGGAAAAAAGCTCAAAGATATAAGCGTGAGTCGGAAATTTCAATGTACAAAAAACAGAGAAATAAAGTAAATAATATGAAGAAATCAGCTAAAGAGAAATTTGAAAATAATTTGGATAATATAATTCTAGAAAATGCTTCAAATCCTAAAACATATTGGAAAATAATGAAAATGTTGATAAAATCTAATAAAGGCTCTTATAACATTCCATTACTTGTTGTGATGAATTCGAAATTGTTCACGATGACGATGAGAAGTGTTCACTGTTAAATAAATATTTTTGTAAAAAAATCAAGTTTAGAAGAAGATGCTGTACCACTCCCTCAATTTCCCTCCAGAACTGAAAATGCTATCCACAACATAGAAGTAGATATTACAGATATTATTGATGTTATTCAAACACTTAATCCCAATAAAGCGTCTGGTCCCAATGTAATCAGTCATAAAATGTTGAAAATTTGACCCGAAAATAGCTTTTTCTCTTAGTATCATATTAAAAAAATCGATAGATCAGTGTAAATACCCGACTAACTGGAAAATAGCAAATGTTACGACAATATTTAAGAAGGGTGACTCGTCACTGCCTTCTAATTATAGACCAAATTCATTGATAAGTTGTGTTGGTAAAGTAATGGAAAGGGTTGTTTATAAATATGTGTATAACCATCTCCATGTTAACAAATTATTATATGAATATCAGTCGGACTTTCTTCCAAAATATTCAACTGTACATCAACTACTAGAAATGTACAACTGCGTTTTGAATGCATTAGAAAGAAAAGAAATGAGTTGTTTTGTTTATTGTGATTTTTCAAAGGCATTTGATAAAGTTTGGCATAGAGGGTTGATACATAAATTGAATAGCTATGGAACCCGTGGAAATTTACTTAGTTGGTTTAATAATTATTTGTTGGGAAGGCAACAAAAGGTTGTAATTAAAAACTCCTCTTCCTCGTTGTGTCATATTTCCGCGGAGTTCCCCAAGGTTCTGTACTAGAACCTCTTCTTTTTGTAATTTATATTAATGATATTGCTGACAAACTTAATTCTTTATGTAGACTTTTTGCAGACGATACCTCGTTCAGTTGCTCTAGTGATGATGAACTACATGTCAAGTCTGTGATTGATCATTACTAGGAGCTGTTGGACGAGTGGTCGAACAAATGGTTAATGAGCTTTAATCCAAACAAAACAGAAATCTTCTCGAACTCATATACTCCTAATCTGATCTTTTCGTTAAACGGGCAAGATATTCCAATAGTTACAACTCATAAACAATTTGGGGGTTACTTTTAGCAATGATGCGAAATAGAATAAGCATGTTGAAAATATTAGAAGTGTTACCAAACACATTAATGTTCTTCGTAAATTAAAGTATCAAATAAATCGTGGGAATTTAGAAAAGCTGTATTTAGTTTATATAAGACCATTATTTGAGTATGTAAGCGAGGTTTGGGATAGATAACTGTGGGGTCATAAATGCAACAAAATTGGAGTGTTTGCAACATGAAGCAGCACGAATAATAAAAGGCTTGCCGTCATTCACGAAGTCCGAAATTATTTATCAAGAAATTGGCTGGGAAAAACAGAAGAAAGTTACAAATGTTTTATAATATAAAAAATAATTCTGCTCCTGATTATCTTTGTAAACTTATTCCTTCAACAATTCAGAGCACAATAACATACCCCTTCCGTAACGGAGAAGATATACTCTAGTAATTGTACCTTTTTGTAGGCTCTCTCTTACCAGCGGTTCATATATCCCTGCAACTATAAGGCAATGGAATAATTTGGATTTAAACATAAGAAATGTCAATTCTATATCAGAATTTAAGAGAAAACTGAAAACCGTTAATCAGGCTAATCTAATACCATCTTACTTCGCATTTGGATCTAGAAAACTAATTGTTATTATAACTCAAATAAGGTGTTCTGCTTCTTTTCTAAATCACGATCTCTTTAGAGTAAACATTGTGGCCAGTCCGTCCTGTACCTGCGGCGCTGCGGTTGAAAATGCACATAACTTATTTTTTAAGTGTAATAAATATTCAAACAGCAGAGCAGTATTGATTAATAACCTGACCTGGTTACCAGAGAATTGCAGTATAAATACTGATCTTTTAACCAGAGGCAGTAATGAACTCACCATCGAACAAAATGAAATCATTTTTAAAAATGTGTATGATTATATTAGAAAATCAAACAGATTCCTGTTCGTCTAATTAAAATCTGATTCCACACTCATCTCTCTCTTTGTCTCCCTGTCCTCTATTTCTCTTTCTCTATACCTCTCCTCCTCATCCCGTTTAATCATTGTAAACCATTGTAATATTGTTATAATAAGCAGATTATATTAGTGTGTATGAATATATATATATATACATACACACACACACTAATATAAACTATAAATCGTAATTCCGGACGTTTCAGCCGGTCGCCGGCTTTCCTCAGCGGAATTTATTATGAGAGTAACTCTTGGTAACATAGATGCGTACATGTAACAATAGATGATGTTTTGCGTAACAATAGAGAGAATGAATTACGTTACAATAGAAAATTACTTCCGTTACAGTTCTAGAATTTCAGAATGGAAAAAATTGCCCTAGAATAATAAATGTTTAAACTGTTCGTCTAGCAACGGGATTCACTCAAAATGTTAAATATAAATGGATTACTAAATCTTGATACAAAAAGGAAAAGTTCCGACTGTCCGTGTCCTTTAAACGTCAATTTTAGAATTTAGTCAATTTGGATGTAGCGTATTTAGTTTTTTAATCCAAAACGATTCTCTCACTTTCCGATAAGTGTCACTCCCGTATACTTTTTCAACGCCTTTAATCTTTAAATCCTCTGATGAATGGTTTGTGGAGTTGAAATGAACGGCGACAGGATCGGACCTTTTCGTTCGGATCATTGAAAAATTCAGAATCATCCGTTGATACAACGATTCAGTTTGTCCCACGTAAACTGTTTTATTACAAGAATCACAGAATATGTAATAAATAACATTTGCCGAGTGACAGTTTATGTAACCTTTTACTTTATATTGTCTATTTTCCACATCTGTAAATATAGTTGATTCCACCATATGCGGGCAAACAACACAGTTTTTATCACACGGTTCCGATACATTCTTAGTTTTATAAAAAATGTTGTTATGTTTTTTTGTGGATAAGAATGTCTTTCAAATTTTTATCACCTTTAAAAGCAACCAATGGTGGTCTCTGAAATACTGTCTTCATGCGTTCAGACTGGTGTAGTGTTTTCATCCTATTACGTAAAATTTTATGAACATTTGGAAGTCCATCTGAATATGTTAATACCAAAGGGACGATGTCATCTTTCTTTCGTGTGTTGTATTTTAGTAGGCCGCTGCGGTTTAGTTTATCAACCCTATTTAATTGTGAATTAATTGTATCTTCTTTGTAACCTCTTCTTTTCAACTGCACCTTGATATCGTTTTTTCTTGTGTTATATTTTTCTTCAGTTGATCATATCCTTTTTACCCGAACACCAAGTCTGTACGGAATCGCTTCCTTTACATTTTTAGGGTGATTCGAACTCATAAGTAAGTATTGATGTTTATCCATGGGTTTTGTAAATAAATCAGTTTGTATGTAACCATCTTTTATACTTACACTGACATCCAAAAATTCAATTTCTCGCTCAGACCAACGTAATTCAATTTTAATTCTTGGATGGATCGAATTGGCTAGTTCAACGAATTCTATCAGTTTTTCATGCCCGTGACACCATAAACCCCAAACATCGTCAACATAGCGCCAATACTGTTCCGGTTGTAATTTAGATTTTTGAAACAACTGATTTTCCCAATGTCCTAAATATGTGCTTGCGTAATTGAGACCCAAGTGCGATCCGATTGCCGTCCCTTCAGTTTGTAAATAATGTTTTTGGTTAAACGAGAACGTGTTGTTTTCTAAAACTATATCCAACATTGCTAAAACATCCGGCGTAGGAAATGTATTTTTGGTGCGGGTCTGTAGAGCTTTTTCACGCGCTTTTCTGGCTTCTTCTCTTGGTACGCTAGGGTACAACAACTTTACATCTAAACAAAACATAAGGGTTCCTGGTTTTAAAGGTTGATGCACACTTTGTAGCTTATTAAGAAAGTCGGTTGTGTCTTTGATAAAACTTGGTAATTTTTTAACGTTTTCATCTAATTCTCCCTCTACGATTTCCGCTAGTTTTTCTGTAGGCGTAACGGATTTCCTGATTTATGTATTTTTGGATTTCCTTGTACCTTGCCTGTTCTGCAATCTTTCGGTATTAGATATTGTTTCATGTCGTTTGTTATTACGTTTCTCTTGTACATATTATCTACTAATTTTTTGATGCGGTTTTCTATCTTTCTTATGTCGTCGGTTTGAACTTCCTTGTAAGTTGTAGAATCTGCTATTTGTGTTTCTATTTCTTCCAAATACTCACTTGAATTTAGTATAACCAACCCCGATCCTTTGTCCTTGGTCTTATGATAATGGATTCATTAGTTCTTTTACGGCTTGCTCTTCCTTTTTCGTAATGTTCATTTTAAAATACCTCTTTAAACCCTTAATGATGTCATTCTTTACCTCTTCGATGTACTGATCGAGCCATCTATCTCTGCCTGGTTTTGGCGTCCATGTCTTTTTTCGTTTTTTCTTGTCATATTTATCATTTTCTTGACTGTCATTGTTTTCTTTATTCTCTTCGTTTTGATTATAGAAAAACTCCCGTAATCTCATACGCCGCTCCCACAGTTTTAAATCGGTCAGTAGTTTAGTTATATCAATTTGAAGTTTTGTAGGAACAAATTTTAAACCTTTTGACAAAATTTTGGTTTGATCTTTGGTCAACTTCTTACTTGAATGATTAAATATTTCTGTTATCATGTTTGTTTTAGTTGTTTTCTTCTTTCTTTCTATAAAACTTTCATTATCTACTCACTTAATTCCAATGTCTTTTTCTATTTCTTGTGTTAAATTATCCGAGTAACCTTTATTACCAGAAGTTAAATCAGTTGTATTGCTTTCCGTATTGTTTGTGGTTTCATCACAGTTTCAAGGTCGTGTTTCTTTAATCATTAAGTTGTAGTGAATATATTATTTTCATGTCGAATTGCAATGAAGGGCCTTTTATGGTCACATTTTTCATTTCGTGAATACATTGTCCATTCTCTTTGATGTCCAATCTCCATCTCTACAAAAATATCAATACCACTAGACACTGAACCCGCGCGAGCGCGGGAAAATAAGCATTTTTAAAAAAAATTTTTTGTGGTGGCCATATTGACTTTAAAAAGTTTTTGCGGCCATGGCATTCGTGGAACAGGAACTCAATGTGGATGTTGTGGCAGGCTTCCCATAAACTTTCCTGTCAAGTAGGTGGTATCAACTGATGTCTATATATGCTGTAGTATTCCAGAAATGGATGTTAATGCAAACTTTAACCAAAGTCAATGAAGCGTGAAATGTAGGTCAACGTGACCTAATTGTCATATGGTTGTTCGTTACTACCGAAGAAGTATCCACTGATGAAGTAGACTGTATGTCACGTAGAATTACCAAAATGGACCTTAAGGTTCCATCATAGTCAAAATCTATGACGAAAATACAACCACATAAATTGTCAATATGTTTATGTTACAATTAATTCTGAACTCGAACTTGATGAAAAGCTTTCATTAAATACTCATTTCATAATGCATTACCTTTTTCATTCAGAATAAATATGAAAAAGAATATGAATAAACATTTCCTTAGTGACGGATGAATTTTTCAAAAGATGCCGTGAGTTAAATAGAGCATATTTTTGGAAAATAATTGTTCCAATTGTTCATTGTCATCATGGGCAGGGCAAGCGAGGCTTAATTTCACAAATAAATCCAACAGACGATAAAAGCATTTTTAGTGTGTGGCTGTGTATGCTGTCCACGTTTATAAAGATGTCCGAGATAAATTTCGTTATTAATGATAAAGATGACCATTTGTTAAAAATATTTTTATCTAGGGCTTACAGGGAATTTTATGGTAGAGATATATTTAGACAGGTCATATGACAAATAATGTAAAAATGGATAATGGTTGGTTTTATCACTTTGTGCAAAGTAAACATCCGAGCAATCCAAAAAACAACTAAGTTAGGAATTCCTCTGAACTTTGCCTTACTTCTTCATAATCTTCAAAGTTCATAATGTTTATAGTTAGGAGAAATTGCATTACTGTAGAAAAAACAATCCTGAATACATGAAGCGGAAACATCCCACTCGAAGGAGAATGTTTTTAATTTGTTTTACTCTTCTTCCGTAATTTCAAACAAAAATACATTTAAAATATGTGCATAATTGTTTATTTAAACCAATGTGTTAAAATGATGCATTCGAGAACCTTCTAAGGGATATGTTGGGAGAATTCATACCGGAAAAGTCCATGCAAATTCCATTTGCACATAAACAAAACTGCAGTTTAAATTTATAAATGCAGATTGTCAAATCCGATAATAACCTTTATAATCTGAACCATACATCGTTTATTTTGAACCACGCGTTTTGCCGCCTATTCGGCTAATTCGTAAATTTAGTATTATAGATACCTGTGGGACGCTGCAAAAATTTCTGCTTCCGTCGCATAAGAAGATTCCCGTCCGTCCATTTTTTTTCATATTTGATATGTGATTTTCAAAGTCTGATGTGAAGTTTTCATAAAAAGACTTATCCCTTTTAAGTTCTTCAACGCATTGTTGTCTTATCTTTGAATGTTGTGTTTGATTGCCAAAAAAGTAGTGCGACAAGCAACGGAAAAAACAATTCCCGTCTCCATTTACTTTGATTATTTTTGATTCCGCATCTATCGGATCTTGTAATGGTTCCGTCACCATCTTATTCCTTGAAAATGTCTTCTTTAAAACCCCCATCTTCCGTTCTTTTCCCGATCGCAATCGTTTTTCTTGCTTCAGAATGTATTGGTTAGTCTGATATTTAAATTCCTTAAACTGAGTGCATGATAATTGTTTTTCAGCATTGGATTCTTCTTGTAAAACTATGCTACTAATCTCAAATTATATATGTGTGTGTGTACGTATGTAATGTATACTCTACTATTGTTATGAATGTTAATATATTAAGCGAAGACTTCATAAGTATGATTTACTTGTGTCTGATCCTTTTGTTGTGTTTTATAGCAATAAAATATGTTTAAACTAAGCCCACTGGGCAATTAGACTTATATCTGGGCTGCAACCAAGGGATTTACTAACATGGTGATAAAACATTATTTATCATTTGAAATTTACGACTTTAACCATAGCAAATTCGATAGTATACATATATATTTCGTCAATCCGAAGTACATTATTTATTAAACATCTTGGTTGAAAACTCAACATTGAATCAATATAGTACTATTTGTGGAAGCATCTGAAAAAACTACAAGAACTATGCAATTCTTGCAAAATCAATTAACGCAAAAGATAAGAGCAAAATAACATTACGGCAACCTAAGCAACAACCATTTCTATTCTCTTAAATTACTTCTACTGATATGTCTTGTATTAATATATTCTAGCTGATGGAATGTTTTTGTGATTGTGTTAAATACAGCTACTTTAAGAATAAAAGTGCCTACTTTTCTATCTTGACATACAGCTTCGGGTAATTTTCTTGATTGTAAAGATGCAATGTAATTCGTGTAAATTCCAAAAGCTTTAAGTAGTCAAATTGGTCATAATCTCCCTTGCAATTTTCGGCGTCGATTCTAATCATTACTTCTTAGAAAATTTCATCGAGTCTTACTATTGGAGACTCTCGCGTCGTATTGATCACTGCCGATGCCTCCGGAGTGATTGGAATCGTCTGTCAGAATAGATGTTTCAATTACACACCTTAGTCAGCAGGTTATGAAATTAATAGCAATCGATTTGTTAAATCTGTAACCGTTAGAACAATAAGAGGATCCTTATAAATTATATGGACTGTGTAATAAACAAATTCTAAAGTCCAAGCTTTACAAGTCTGAGACCCTTATTCTCAAAGGAGGTTAACAACAACAGGAAATTAAAAAATGGCCGATAGTGAAAAAGCAGAATCTGACCAACGCATTGTTGTTATGGCAGTGGACAATAGCGAAAATTCAATGTGGGCATTTACATGTAAGTTAAATTTGTAACTATGCTTCAATTTCTACATCATCCGATCGAACAAATGATAAATTATAGAACTTGAAATATTGCTAATATGTCATAATATACGGAAACTTTCAAATTTAAAATCACTTGAAAATATTGGTAAATCCGTGCAATGTCCTAATGTAATTCTATAACAATATTTATGACAGAAGGCTATGGTGGTTTTTAAGTTAGTTCAGATTGAATCAGCATGTAAGACTGAGCTGAAATATTACATTTGATCAAATTTATTTAAGAGTATAAAAAATTATATGACGAAGAAAAAATAGCCGTATTGTAAATTATTTGAAATTTCTCATTCAATGTTTTTTTCTCTAATATGTTGACGTTAAATGCACTGGACTACTGGTACATGTGGTAGCGGTAATTTAATTTGGTCATCACATTATAAATCTCTGTCAGACCTGTTCAGCAAACTTCAACACTGTTAGCATTTATCTTTGATGTCAGCAAAATATTTCTAGTACCATTTATTGGTGTAATTAAATATATCAAAGTAGAAATAATGAGACGGTGTTATCTCGTAATAAAACACTTCTATCAATAATATACACGCGTAAACATTCCAACCTCCCTGTTTTATAATTAATTATCAAATCATCAAGTAATTACAAAGGATTATATCATAGAAATAAGGCACAAATCAACAATTTCCACCCAGGTCAATAATCATACATGATTTAATTTCAAACAACAAGCTACAAATAGGTTTAAATGTAAATTACAGGTAAGGGAACTTTGGGCTCAAGTTGGGGGTAAGTCATAGGTAATATTTGCATTAATAAAACTAACATACTTATAAGATTAAGTTTTTTCTCTCAATTTAAAAACAATAAATATAGCTGAAGTAAAACATTTTGAGGGCTATCGTTTTAGAAAATGGTATATGTCGTCTACAGCCATTCAAGTTCAAAGAAGAACACCTTGATGTTAGGTTTTCTTCGAATATTTTTGGGTAAAACACGGTTAAAGTTCAGTAGTAATAATTCTTTTTTTTATTTTATACTTTTCAATACATTTTTTTGTTATATTTCCATGAAGAAGTTATGTCTTTTTAGCCATACCTGTACAAATGATAGCGTGACTACAACTTTTATAGTTTCCTTATCTCATATATACCTTTGACTTTGCGTTCCAAATAATTTCCGTGTCTTCAACTCACTTGATTTTTCACCGAGAAATATCTTGTTATTAGTTTGAAGTTGCGTTAGACGTTTCAGTTGAATAAGGGGGCACTTCGGTAAATAGCTGGAACAATTTCGACAGAGGAAAGTAGTACAAAATAATTCCTATGGGTTTCGGCGTCGATCTGTCATAACTAATGCCACAATCTAAAGCATTAAAAAGTGAAATTATTCTGGAAAGGAATGAATACTCTGCGAAATACACTTAATAACCCTTAAAAGTTTCTAGAACTGGACATATTAATGCGCCTGTAATTTTAGGTATTCAGTTTGAAGTGATGGGGCAAATTATCACAGAAAAATTTGAAACGAGAAAAAATTTCTTATTTGGTAAGCAATGTACTATTCAAGTACAATTTTCTAAGACAGCTTTCATTTGAAAAACATGTCAACATATTGCCCGACTTGGGAAAATTCATTTTATATTTTTCTCAAATTATTGAAAATGACGATAAACGGGGCTCGATTTAGTGGTGTGCCTTCTTAAGAGCATGTGGCATTGAAAATCCGGTTTGCTCTAAATCCGACATTTTTTTTTGTTTTATGATGGAGTGTTGTTTCAAATCATCTATAATACTAAATTTACGAATTAGCCGAACAGGCGGCAAAACGCGTGGTTCAAAATAAACGATGTATGGTTCAGATTATAAAGGTTATTATCGGATTTGACAATCTGCATTTATAAATTTAAACTCCAGTTTTGTTTATGTGCAAATGAAATTTGCATGCACTTTTCTGATATGAATTCTCCCAACAAATCCCTTAGAAGGTTCTCGAATGCATCATTTTAACACATTGATTTAAATAAACAAGTATGCACATATTTTAAATGTATTTTTGTTTGAAATTACGGAACAAGAATAAAACAAATTAAAAACATTCTCCTTCGAGTGGGATGTTCCGCTTCATGTATTCAGGATTGTTTTTACTATAGTAACGCAATTTCTCCTAACCGTAAAGGTTATGAACTTTGAAGATTTTGAGGAAGTAACGTAAAGTTCAGAGGAATTCCTCCTAACTTAATTGTTTTTTTTTGGATTGCTCGGATGTTTACCTTGCACAAAGTGATAAAACCAACCATTATCTATTTTTACATTATTTGTCATCTGACCTGTCTAACTATATCTCTACCATACAGTTCCCTGTGAGCCCTAGATAAAAATATTTTTAACAAATGGTCATCTTTATCATTAATGACGAAATTTATCTTGGACATCTTTATAAACGTGGACAGAACACGCAGCCACACACTAAAAATGCTTTTATCGTCTGATTATTGGATATATTTGTGAAATTGAGCCTCGCTTGCCCTGCCCATGATGACAATGGAACAATTGCAACAATTATTTTCCAAAAATATGTTCTACCTACACATCTAACTCACGGCATCTTTTGAAAAAATCATCGTCATTAAGGAAATGTTTACATCTACAATTTCTTTTTCATATTTATTCTGAAGGAAAAAGGTAATGCATTATGAAATGTGTATTTAATCAAAGCTTTTTACCAAGTTCCAGTTCAGAATTGTAACAATAAAAATATTGACAATTTATTTGGTTGTGTTTTCGTCATAGATTTTGACTGTGATGGAACCTTAAGGTCCATTTTGGTAATTCTACGTGGCATACAGTCTACTTCATCAGTGGATACATCAACAGCCATATGACAATTGGGTCACGTTGACCTACATTTCACGCTTCATTGAGTTTGGTTAAAGTTTGCATTAACATCCATTTCTGGAATACTACAGCATATATAGACATGAAACTATCAGTTGATACCATCTACTTGACAGGAAAGTTTATGGGAAGCCTGCCACAAGATCCATATTGAGTTCCTGTTCCATGAATGACATGGCCGCAACAACTTTTTAAAGTCAAAATGGCCACCACAAAAAATGCTTATTTTCCCGGGCTCGCGCGGGTTCAATGTCTAGTATTTAGAATGTGTTTCGGTTCCCCTTAAAATTCCAGAAACAAATTACACACATTTTATATATGATTGGTAAGTTCATGTTCATTTGCATTTACCGAGTTCGTGTGACTCTTCGTCTTTTAAATTGCAACTCAAAGATAGACGATAGCTAGAATAAAAAATATTTGGTTTCCCATATCATTTATAGGCATTGCTTTACTATTCCATATGGAAAAAGTTTCCTCACAAAATACAAAAAAAATGTTGATTAGAACTAGTGGAAAATTAGACTTATGAACACGAAGTGCTTTTTGTTAGTAGTTACAATTATTCAAGAACAGTATCTTGTTTATAGTATCAAAATTCATTTTTGCAGGGAGTTCTAAATTTTATAAAATTGAGACAAGCTTTAACGCGACGGTAATGTAAGCCGAAAGTGTAATCATTTCTTAATTTTAATTGATGTAATGTTAAGGAATCAGTTTCATTTTGTCGTTTGATATTATTGAAAATGTGCTATGTAAAATATAAAGGGAATATTTATGCTATACTGTTTATACTCTAACTCTGAAGGGCTGTTGGTCAGAATTATTTCAATAAGCTATCTAAAATTGGCCTAAAGGAGGAAATAAACCCACACGAAGCTTTTTAATATAAATGTTCGCTTCATTATTGTGTAACAACAACTTTTACTAACTATTTTGCGTGTTCTATTAAAAAAATAAAGAACTTAACATTAAGTATACAAGTGCACAAACTAGCAAGTACTAATGACGAATCATCAATCCTCAATAAAAGACAGTTAAATCCGTTAAACTAATGTAACATTTGCTCAAATCATTGTCTTAGGTTTTCCTTAATGTATTTCTATCGTTTTTGTCAAAAGAAAAACTTTTAGAATTCGTTTGATAATCACAAATTTGAGGTAAAACGAGATATATAGCTTCCATTGAAATTCAGGAATTTCTGTGTATGGTGACATGGCGTTGTAAATAAATCCTTTGATACCAATTTTGATGCACAAGATCTGCACAATTCGTCGATTTACGACTCATCAGTTGTGCTCAAGGTCTAAAATGTTGAAAATCAAAAGAATAATCCAAAAATGTTGAAGAGGGAATTCAAAAATGCCAAAATGACCAAAAGGGGTAATGCCAGTACCATCTAATGACAGAGATATACACGAGGGAGATAGTCCTTAGGTTTTGAAAATTTTACATTTTTGTAACAGTAAATTTAAAGTATCAATTTCGGGCTAATATCGAAATACTAGATACTGAGCTGGTGATACCTTCGGGGACTTGGAGTCCACCAGCAGCGGTATAATGATAAAACTACATCGTAATTGTTTGAACTCAGAAGAACTTAGCTGTTACAGTAATAAAACATTCCACATCTAATAAAAATACATTAATTGTTTGGTAATGTGTAGTACTTGTGTCGTTTGAATTTTTGTAAGCGGAATAGTCAAGCATATATTTGTATTTAAACTATATTAAACAGGTTGAGCCGGTTTTAAAACGAACATTCTACAAGTAAAAAAAATAAAAATTTCTACTGCAGGTAGCTTTGTCGTGATGAATAGAATTTTAGATGATATGACTTCAGACGTTTTTTATATCTTTATGATGCTGTAAAACTATACATAAACTACACTTCTATTTCGTACAATCGTTTCCATTTCTAAATCCACAAGATGGTCAATGTTGATATTGCTTCTTATCAGTTTATAGCTTTTAATGATTATGTTTAAGGTAGTGTTAGTTCCAAACTGATATAGTAATTTTTTGGAGTTTTTAAGAATCCACATCTGATTGACGCCACTGGTGGAATATGATTTTCACAGTAATTCTGAAGGCCCTCTTTAATACATGTCAATATGAATGTTAAAATCTTTGAAAGGGGTTTTGTAGAGCAATTAGCTGACCCAGCAATGTACCTTTGTTCTTATGTAGCTTAAGAATGCAATAAAGAACATGAAGGTCCATTTCTTCACCCTTTGTAGAAATGCCAAAGGAATGAAGAACGGTCTCGTGGTTACCAAGGACTTCCTGCTTAGTGAGTGTGGTCGGTGTATAAATTGGGTTAACTATGTACGCATGAAAAGAAAACCTCAAGATTTGTATGGATGGATTATAGATTTATGTCCAGTGGCAATTATAACAGACGAAACATGTTGAAGTGATATGAATATGAACTATGCTTTGTACTAGACCGACACGCCGAGTCGGGTTTTGAACGTCTTAGCTCAGGGGGTAACAATCCATCGGAAGATATCACACCATCCAGAAATAATTATTCTGACTCCGAAACGACCAATCTCTTATATTACTCCTAAATGCCACGAGCTTGGCGAAGAAGCAGCAATTACCAATTTCAAAGTCTTTGGATTGACCCGGCCGAGATTGAACCACCAAACGTTCGCTTTCGAGGCGAGACCACCGAGGTGGTCGTTTCGTATCTGAATAAATTGGTATATTTACAAACAACTTAAAAATTAAAATTATTCAAAATCTCAGGAATTCAGAAATCTTAATATGGGAGGAGGAGAGTTGCCTGGTCATACACCTGATAAAAGTTAATCCAGAACTGAGCATTAGCCATTATATGTATATGGTAGGAATCTAGTATCTGCATTTATTTTGTATACAAAGGACTATAAACGTCATCCAACAGGTAATTTCAGGCAAGCCGAAATATTATTTTTGTTCTGTCAAAATCCTTTCAATTTGATTATGTGAATCATCAAGGTTTCTTTGAGAAAATAACATGAAAATTGTATGGAAACCACAGTGCAATTAACCAATCGATCGGAACAAAGGAACACAGAAAAAGACATTGTTTAGTTGAACATGGTTGACAATGCCTCTTTTATTGACAAAGTCAATGTTATTAAATTAATTTTTCAGAAAAAAGGACGATTATGATTTTCTAAGCACAAATTAACACTAGATATTTATAAATGAAGTCAGGAAATACCAAAAGGATATTCGAAGGAGGGAAAATCGTAACAACTGACAGACTTCGGAGAACAACGGAGACAAGACCAAAACAATTCGTGCACTACAATTAAAAACTAAAAATATTATCACAAATGAACAACATGGACCCCACCAAAAAACCGGGGTAGACTCGGGTGCTCCGTAAGAGTAAACAGTCTCTGCAGGACAGTCGCCATGTTGCCCATGTCAAATCCGGTATGAGGAAGGGATAACATCAATGGAACAGGTCCATTTTCATTTGGGAAACGGTTTTTTCATACCTGTCAATCAAGTCATGATGAAGTCAATAAAACTTTAATAAAGATGATTTCAACTTAGGAGCAACATACCCCTGTCTGAGCAATTTTCTGTCAGGGGCCGGGCTCTGTCCAGGAAGTAAATGTATATGTCACAAGCTCTGGAATAACGTAAGAGTTGTGGAATATAAATATTCCATACTCCATAAAGTTATAGCAGGAAAGAAAATGTTACAAAAAAGACGAATAAAGTATTACAAAAATAAACAAAATACTTCTTTTAACAACCCAAATGGAATACTGCATTGCCCCGAAAAAGCCGACCTGCGATGTTTCAAAACTGTATTCAGTGATCAAAAACGTTTGATCTATAACATTTTGAGTAAAAACAAAAATATGTAGGCTATATCTGTTTTACTTTCACGAAATTATCTCGCTATTATTAATTACTTGTTGGTTTCGTTGTTTGCTATATATTGGTTAGCGAACCTATAAACTATTTCTAGCGACTGAATAAGACACTAATTTATGTCCTTCTAAGACTTCATCTAAATCACCATGGAACAAGCAATTAGAGCAATGGCGTATTTGAAGAGTTACACAATTTCTTTCAATATTTGATGTTACGCGATTTTTTTTTACTATCTTCCATTATTAAAGATGAGCAGTCTCTGATTATGTATGTAATGGGAATAATCTGTATTTTATGATAACGTTTAGAGAGCTGTTAGTCGTATAAATTTACTTTTGACATGGAATTCTCATAGAATTTCAGATCTGCTTGATAGTGTTTGATAGCACATGAACAGATTTCATATCTTTTTGATCAGCTTAATAAAAACGTGTTTTTTTCTTATTTCAAATGTTTTTAAAAGACAAGATTTCTTTTTGTATTGAATTTATTATTACAATTTGCAATTATTATCAGGTAAGTGAAACGTAAGACATTAAACAACAATAAAAAGGTTATTTAAGTATTATGTCCCAGTATTGTATGGGTTAATTTCTCATGTAAATTATCTCCATATGGGCCTTTCATCGTATGTACTTTATCTCCATATGGGCCTTTCATCGTATGTACTTTATCTCCATATGGGCCTTTCATCGTATGTACTTTATCTATACATGACCATTTCATCGTATGTCCATTTTCTCCATAAGCTTTTCATCTTATGTGCATTATCTTCACATGAGCCTTTCATCTTATGTGCATTATTTCCACATGAGCCTTTCATCTTATATACATTATCTCCATAAGCTTTTCATCTTATGTACATTATCTCCACATAAGCCTTTCATCTAATGCACATGATCTCCACATGGGCCTTTCATCTGATGTACAATATCTTCACATGGGCCTTACATCTTATGCACATGATCTCCACATGAGCCTTTCATCTTATGTGAATTATTTCCACATGAGCCTTTCTTCTTATGTACATTATTTCCATATGAACCTTTCATCGTATGTACATTATCTCCACATGAGCCTTTCATCGTATGTACATTATCTCCATAAGGTTTTCATCTTATTCTATCTTCAGTTTTAAGCTACAACGTAGTAATATTTCATTATTGACTTAGCGAGTAGATGGTTAAAATGATAATAGCGAAACACTGTTTATTTATATTTTAACTAATTATTCGGAAATCTGAAATATAGTATGTACAGCAGATCAAATTTCGAAATGTTAAAGAAAACCACCAAAGAGTACACGATTAATTCTGTAATGGAGCAAACAAGATGAATGAAATACTTTCTGCATCTGCACGTAGCGCAACAAGCGATGTTTTTCAATGTCATTAAAAGATTACACTGTTTAATTTTGCTGAAATAAACTTCTTTAATAGTCAGAACGTTTACGTAATCATTTTGAATGTAACAAAGCAAATATTGTGTAAACCTTCTCTTCACATGTTCTATCAACTCTCATGGTAACATTTGGTACTAACAGCGAACGATGAGCTTTACAATTGGCCATAATACACTTTAAACGTTTTGAAACTAAGGGGCGTTTTTCGCCAAGCATACATTAATTGGCTTTAACGGCTTTATCTGTTGCCCATTAAAGGAGCATGCTCTTGAAATTGTTACAAATCCCTTATTTTTTATCCTTAAGTATATGTAACATAAATATGTTGTATAGTCTATAAAAAGGGATAAATATTATTAAAAATTGACATCTTTAATTCGTTGCAACATTCCAATATTGCCAATGCCATTACGTTTAGCTAATTTTCAAAATGGCATTTTAGTATCACCACAAAAAACGTAAAGCACGAGTCCGTTGTAAATGGATATATCAAACTCAAAGAATAACAGAAACCTAATATCGGAAACTTACAATCAGTCAGAAATAAAAAAAAGATTAGCGACATGGAAATTGGCTGTAAAGTTTGATTGGCGTGCCAAAGAGAATACCAGGCGGTATCGTAAAACAGATAAGAGTTATTATATCGCCATTTCTATGACACATTTGTACTTCATTAATATTTCATCAGGATATAATGTTATAAACTGTAACATTGTAATACGATTATAGTGAACATTATCATTCCGAACAGATTTCTGTACAGTAAAGAAATGATGAATTAGTTTGTGTCCTCGAGAATTTTGGTATAACCATAATGAATTTCAAAATTACAATTATAATAGCTGGTATTCATCCTTTCTATTAGGGGACAATATCTTGGCATAGTATTGTTATATGAATGTCTGTGACAAATGTATATGTATAGAGCATTTGCATAACGAAGAGCTTATTGTATATAGTGGGGGGGGGGGGGGGAGTACAATTCCGATTATCAAAATTCTAAAAATGTATTTATACTTTTATTTACGAAGATGTAACTAGGTTCAATTGTATATGTACGTTAAAATGAAATGTTCAAAGTAGCCTGTATCTGGTTAACGTTTATACAAAAAGTACTTATCCACCTCAGGATCTCATGTAGATATCGAATCAACTGCTTAACAAGAATCAAAATGTTGACGAGCACTTTCAGCTTGCAAGATTATTATACAATACCGATGTAGGAGTTTTATTTTCATTAATTTTTCCCCTACATTAAAATAAATTATAGAGGAAATTTTTGAAGTATCGATTTTACGCCATTATCAATATACCGGTAACTGAGCTGGTGATAACCTCGGGGATCTTTGTCCACTGACATAGCCACCACTTAGTGAAAGCACAATAACCCAGAATGTGAAACAGAAGAAGAGGAAATCCGACAATCATAAGCCCATGTAGGAAAGGTGCATAGTGTTCTTATCAACCTAAACTGATTTACTATCAGTTTTATAGAGACAAATGAAAGTCCAGAACACCTAGATAAAACCCCTACATTCAATAAGAAAATTATAGAACCCTTTTCAAGATTTTACGCACCCCGTTACGAATGGGGATTCTCACTCAGATCTGCTTCATTGTTTAAAAGTTCGTGGTATCAGTTGCAAACCTTGATCTCTCGGTCACTGAAGCTTTCTCCCCTCCTCGAAAGTTATTACCGGAAATGTATTTCTGTAAGTCTTCACAGATATATTTGACAGTAAAATAGTTTACATCTTGACTTATATATAAATTAACAATACAAAACTTTAAAATATCAGCTCAGGTATCTTTCCCGATCATAAGTGTCTAAAATCAGAGATATGAAACAGGTTTCCAGTTTGCATATAGCGTTACCAAGAATTCTATAATTTACAATTGTTTGAATAAGCAACTTTAATTTGCGGAAATCTTCATCTGTTACAATATTATATAACATCAATAAATTAAACACTTTTTTGTTAATTATCTAAATTGAATTATTATTAAATGAAAATCCAATCTACAAACTGAAGTGCAAAACGACTGCAATCATCTGAAATTATTCTTTCTGATTAATAATCATGCAGTTTTAAGATCCCCAGTGGAATCATGTCAATAAATTCCCAGATTTAAGTGATAAATTAAGTTCAACTATTTATCTGTTATTTACGCAAAGAATTGGATAGATTTTATCTGAATTATTTCATATAAAAAACTGAAGTGCTAATAGGATTCGTCAAAGGGAATATTACTAGATACCTTTTTATGGAATAAATGGATATTTCCATAAAAACTGGGGTTTCAGTTATAGCAGAAATATAACTGGAAATCAATGGTAATCGCCAATAAAAACCAGGTTACCTCTGTATAGCTTAAAGTATGATTTTATACAAGCCGAACTACAGCGCTTTTGTAACGAAATGATTTAGAGAGTAGGAAATTTAGTAACCCAAGTGGAAACAAGTTCTCAGAAAACAGTATGTTTCTATGGTGACATTTCAGGGAAGGTAAGCCAGTTCTGGTCAGTTTAAAGTTTTAAAACTTCATGGGTATTTTGTAAGACAATCAATCAGGGCTGTCACATGCGAAGCCTCCTGACTGACTTAAGCTAATATATCAGTGTGATCGAAATTCTCATGCAGACATGGTTGAACATGTTTTAGGTATTTTATTAAATAGATAATTTCCCTAAGGATGGGAAAACAAAGAACTTCAGCTGATACAGGAAAGTATTGATTATGAAATCATTGAGAATCAAGGCTAACATCATGGAATCCTTTAAAGTACAACACACATTTAACATGCAAATTAAACCATTTCAATGAATTACAAGTCTACTTAATCAATGTAGTCACTGATATAAAAAGCAAATTAAAATGAATAATATATATTGCAAGCAGTTGTCAATAACTGTAATTGCAATGACTTTTCATAGCCACCGATTTGACAAATACTAGTACTGTGATGTTGGGATAAAATCGGTATTATTAACTTTCTCTGTGATTATAAGTGTCTTGAACATGCTGATCATCCTCTCCAGTTTTCATTTTTTTTCATCAGAAATATAACTGGAATACAATTTTAAGGATGCTCGCTGGTCATGTTTTGGTATCTTGGTCAGATTTTCGGAATCCTTGGGTTTTATCCATTTCTTAAAACATTAAATTTTTTGCCCATGAATTCCCACTTTTTCATTTATAATTCAATCATATATACCTTAAAATGGTATCTGACAAAATTTTATGAAATCCTTTTTATTTTTTCATACATTTTTGAGAGACTGAAGTTGCCAATGCAAAGACAATGAAAACCCCAGAGAAAACCTATTTCCTGCAAATTTTCAAGGCTTTTTAGCTCTAAAATGAGCACATGAACCTATATTTTTTTCTTGCTTATTTGTTTACTATTCATATGTTCTCTCAAACTAAAACACCTATTTCAAATCATATTTATATACTATTAGACCAGCCATCATCCTTAATATGAAACAGTGCAATCTGATGAGAGAGAAGAGCAAAAAAAAAAAAAAAAAAAAAAAAAATCCGCTTAATATGGAAGAAAGGATATGGTGGCTTAATTCTTGTGTACGTGTACATGACCAGAAACAATGGAATTTACCCAATTTTGCTTATTCATCACATTTGGCATAGTTTAAACAGTTATTTTACAAATTTTGAAGAATGGATGCCTTTGTAACTTTCTATAAATATTTTTGATATTTCTACAGGAAATTTCCTTTAAAGAACCATATTTGAGTTTTACACATTTAACCTACACAGACAATGACTCATTGGACGACTCATCAAGCTTAATTAACGACGAATATATAGTCATACTGTTCTGGCAATTAGACTTTCCAAATGCCAAAAATTCATTCCAAGAACCGAGATTTCCAGACGGTGGAATTAAATTAATTTGTGTTTATATTTCTATTACTTATCTAAAATAAACAAACTGATAACTGTGAAATGGATTTTATTTAATGATATACATTGTATCACGATATCTTAATATTTCCCCCCATAATATTGATATTTATCTATAAATTTCAGATAAATTGTGCATTGGATTTAATCTTTTTGTTTAATAAGTATATTCATGTGGTGTTATATCAGAAAAATAGTTGCTTTTATCTATTTTATTTTCTGGTCCAAGTCCAAATATTGGTTCATAGTGAACCGAAGTAAATTGTTCTATTTTATCTAATGACCCCAACCTTTATCATTTGTGAAGCAGTCATTCCTTTGCTTGCCATTTCTGCAGTTTAACAACAATAATTCCTTCCATAAATGGTAAAGCAAACATGGCTAATTTCCACATGATGACCACTAGTTATAATGAATTGTTCAATGGTTGGGATGTCGGCTTGTAGACGCATAATTCATATCCTTTCATCTTAGAGGAAATGAAAAAAGCTATTGAAAATATCTGGAGTCCTTAATCGAACTTTTTATTTTACAAATAATAATAGATATTTTCATCAGGATTTGTCATCTTACTGGGAAACATTTCATCATAACTTGCATACTTGCAATGGGAACAATAACTATTTGTCGTAATCTCTTCACCAAACAAATAATACAAATTCATGCAAAACGTATAATATGAATCTTGAAATAATATGAAAGCATTTTATTATAATCTTATTCAATATAAATGACAATCTTTAGAATGAAGAACAGCTTTAAAATGTTTGTTATTTTAATTTTTCATTATATTCATGCATTGCTTGAGTTCCGCTGTTCATTTCCTTCATATGCATAAAAGAATGGAACAGGATTGATTTCTTTTGTAACATGCATTGTTTTGCTAAAGACTGACAGAAAATAAACATGCTAAACGTGATTACTATGACAAGAAATCAATTAGCATCCAAATATTATTCCATTGCAAGATTTTATCTACATTATAATCGTTTTATTGGTTAAAAATTGTTTGACTTGACTCTGATAAAGGTGACGTTTCTTTGGTTTTCTTGAACAGTTTATTAATTGGTTCGTCTAGGATGGTCAAAAGCTATTAATATTTAGCAAATAAATGGCTGTTAGTATCCTTTTGCCAATTGAAAGAATGGTCAATTTATAAACACGAAAACGAAACTTCCATAGAGAAAATATATTATTGATTGATCAGAGTTAATTTGACTGGAATCCTATAATATCGGTTAACCCTCTATCAATCATACACTATATGGAAAGATGGGTGAAGTTTAGTATCCGAACAGGCAACGTCTCAATATTAAACGGAAATGAAAAAAAAAAAACAAAACAATATTGCTGCTTGTCATAAAAGTATCACGAACCCCATGAAATCTGCAAAGGTAAGTCTGTTCGCGTCTCTTTAATTCAAAGACCGACACTGTGTTTACGAAATTAGGTGTAACGCCATTATTGTTGAATTTGTGCATTTTCTGTCGGTCAAAAGCATATGCACATATAAAAATTAATATTTTAAAATAAATGTTAAACTGTAACATATTCAGTAGAAAATTAAATATCAGAAAATACTATCATTTGTATTAAGAATTTACATGTAAATTTATATGTAATTAACTAAATCAATTCCGTTTTGTTTAACAGGTGTTTAATTCGCTCGTATACTGCTGAAATGTAATTTTGAATGAGTAAATTTAATGAAGTATTGAACTGATGAAATGTTTCGTCTTTCTTCCTCATTACAGGCTTTAGATTTTTTTGCATTGAGTAGTTGAAGTAATGAAAAACCTCTTTGTTGCTTCAATGATACAGAAAGGAAATGCTTTGCTCATATTTATGTCACTTAATATATAGTGAAATTCCTTATAAGGCTATTATCCATATTCTCTCATAAACAAGAACTGCATAAGTATAGGAAAAATAGGAAATATTCTCAAACACGGGGCACTATTTAACCAATCAAGTAAGTAAGTAAAGTCAAGAAATACCAAAGGCATATTTTAAGGAGGGGAAAATCGAAAACAACTGACAAACTCCGGAGAACAACGAAGACAAGACCAAAATAATACAAACACTACACTTAAACCTAGAAACACATGTACAACATGGACCCCACAAAAACCCGGGGATAGACTCAGGTGCTCCGGAATAGTAAGCAGTCTTTGCTTTCCGCAAGACACCCGAACATGCTGCCCATGTCAAATCCGGTACGAGGAAGGGACAACATCAATGGAACAGGTCCATTTCAATTTGGGAAACGGTTTTTTCATACCTCTCAACCAAGTCACGATGACATCCATAAAACTTTAAAAAGGATGACTGCAACTTAGGAGCAACATACCCCGGGTATCAGGAGCCAGTATCTGTCCAAGAAGTCAATATGAGTTGTGAAACATACATTCCATACTCCGGCGCTTCTGGAATGTTGCCGCTCAAAAATGAAGCTGACGATTGGAAAGTCAAAGTCATCCCGTTTGTCGTAAAGTTTTGTATTCAGCCTTCCTGTGGTGTCAATTTCGAGGTGAGGGTCAAGATAACATGCAGACTTGGCAGATTCTGTGGTATCCTTAATTTCGAGCTCATTGGGGTAGATGAGATGTAAGAAATTCCCAGAACATGAATTATTGTGTGATAAAACATCATCTATGTAGCGGAAGCTGAAATTATAAGACTAACTTCTTCTGTTTTTCCTTAAGAAGCCCGTGAAGTCTGCCTCATATTAGTAAAGGAACAAGTCGGCCAGGAGTGGAGCACAATTAATGCCAGTAGGAATGCCAATAGTCTGTTGGAAAACACGTCCACCAAATTGAACAAATATGTTGTCGATCAAAAATTCAATCATCAGGACAATCGTATATTTTTTTGTTTGATTTAGAGTTGTTTTTAACAAAGTATAATTTACCTTTACCAATGACAAGGTATGTGCATCTGCTGTTGCCATTTTATTTTGAAAGCATCGATGGGTTAGATCTTTCAACTTCTCCTTCATAAAAACAAACATATTACATGCACTTATATGTATGACGTAAAAGTGTAAGAAAACATAACATGATTTGATTTGACATTAAATTTTATCAAGAAATTATTAACCAGTCTTGAGGGAAACATTCAAGTATATTAATTAGAATCAATGATTATGCAAAACCTGTCAAAATGACATAATAGAGCATGTCTTAAAGAGTAAACCGACAGCATTAATAAAAATTAATTCGTCTATCAATACAGAAATCAATTTTATTTCCTGTGTTTAGATACATGCAATCTTTATTTCTGTCATTATATCATATAAAGGTGGAATTTCAGATAAGACCACCGACAAAAGTTCCTTAAAATTACGTAATATTTTGATGATTAGATGTATAAAAAAATCATCATTATTTATCAGTAATGTTTATTGAATTTACATTGCAAAGCGGTCAACTATCCGAAAGGGGCGGTATGTGTAAATATGCAACCCCCCCCCCCCCCCGCGGAAAAAAGGAAAAGTACCAGTGTACCAGTACACTTCGCTCTTTTTTATTCTAAATTTATTCAACGTTAATATTATATTTCAAAAACTTTTAATTGTTAACTGGTTATAATTAAGGAAAATTATTTCAAAGTATTTCTATTTGTCAAGCAGTTGCTTAGTTAATTTAGTTAAGATAAGTTAAGGAATGACTGTTCTACGAAATAAATAGATTAAAAACTTCAAGGACATAGGAAGAAATTATTGGTAAATAACACGATTCTTCTTAAGAAATTTGTCTTTTCGAAATTTAATTATATCAGTTACTATGTTATAATTACGAAACTGATTACACTTTTACATTAAATTAACTCTGAAAGGTTCTGCTTATTGCTTCTGTTCATAGCATTCTGAATTATTGTATTTATGACGGAAAATATACTTAATATATTTTTTTATTGGCATTCAACAGATTCAGTCTTCCAAAGACCTTGTGTCTTTTCTGGACAACGTAAAGGGACAACGAGCATGCAATATAAAATATTTAACAATGGTTTGAAAACCTTACTTTTTACCTGCACGGCCCGGCCTCGCCATACATTTTCAGTTGTCCATATAAGTCATTATTTCTGTTTAGTTAATATATAAATGTAATAATTCATACTAGGAAAGGCCAAAAATCATATAACGTTTAGTTTATGTATATTATAGTCTACCAATTAGACGTACAGAAATATAAAGATCACATCTTTTGTTTTCCTCCGTATTCTAGTTTTTACCCAATTGTTATTTTCAGTGTCATCTAAATTTGAACAATTTCTTTTTTTTTTGCGTTTATAAAAAAAGTATCAGAATTAAGCTGGAAGAGCGCCTATGAAATAAACAGCAGAAAAATATGATAACATCACGCCTAGCTTTGAAAGGGCCCAATGACATATTTATTCACAATCTCATTTGTTGACCAGTGTAGTCTTGTTTAGTCTTCACAACGTAACGATAAGACATGTACAGTAGAAGACGCACGCTGTTTGTGATAGCTGTTAAAATATATTTATGTCTCCTCATTGCACTTCATGTTCAAGGCAAGTATTCTATGTGCTGTTTTTGAAAAGCTTGGCTTGATTTCTAGATCTAACATAGTTCAAAGAAGTATAACCAAACACGACAACAGTAGTGTCTCTAGCATTTAACAGTTGATATACTGTGTATATGTTGATATGCATATCAATCCACTCTGAAAAATGGTCTATAGTTGCGGTATTTTGAAAGAAATACAAAGGAGCTAATGTTATGAAGGATTGCCAGGATGTTATCTGTTTTGTTGTGTATCATCAGTAATAATTGAGTTATAAATACATAATGTTGTATAAAAAATATTCAATATCCGCTTGATATGCATAAAAAAAACTTCCTGGATGAAAAAAGCAATTTTAAATGATTGTATAATGTTAAGAAAGCATAATAGGAAAGGCCAACGATCATTTGCATCAACTCTACAACATCCTGAAACATTTTTTTATAGTTCCTATCCGGTCTTTGACCAATAAAAATACATTTAATCGACAATTACACGTGAAAAAGATTATTAAAATCAGACACTTCTAAACCGCAAATTGGAAACATTATTACTAATCTATCTTTTAAATTTTCAATTATTTGTATAACTTTGACAGTGTGGACTGGTAAACTTTTATCATCCCTGACAAACGGATTGATTGTCAGCAGACTCAGTAATTCCTATTATATTACAAACCATGTCGTGTCAGAGTCTACAGGGAAAGACTATGATAAAATGATTTCCTGGTCAAATCAATTTCACTTTGTTAAAATGGTGAGAAAGATTTTCTTGTGGAAATCAAATTACACAACTGGCTATCGAATTTACTACGAATGATTTTACACCAAAGAAACTCATTCCCAAAGACGTGGCCGACATAAGATTCAAAGTGATGAGATGTCAAGAAAGGTCAACAGTGGCAAGGAAAGTTAAAAAGAGCAAAGAACAATACAACACACAAAAATAATTATTAATCTAATGCATTGCAGTGATGCAGCTGGTGGTGTTAAAACAACTTTATGTTATCCGAACATCCCTGCTATGTGTATCAGCTGTTAATGTATAAAAACACCCCGAAAGACAATACAGTATGTCTGTTAGATGTGTAGCTAGAAAAGTTTAAAAAGATAGAAGATACTCATAGCTTAGAATGCAAAAATGTGACCATTTTACTGTAAATTGTTGAGTAGCTAATATATGTAACAATTATTTGGATTGCCTCGCTCTTAAAAAAGAGTAATCAGAATTAATACTCACTATTAACAGAAAAGTCTGAAATACTAAACACTCCTTTATTCGGTTTATTGCTATTTCGTCTTGGAATTCGTGACAGGGTAGCATTAATTTTCAAGTCATTAAACGAAAGAGCCATTTCGAAAATTAACTTCTAAAACATATCATTCATTACTTAAGCAATACAATTCTCAAAATGTATTCTGAACTTGTCGTGCAGAACCTTCCTTCCTAAAAAATCATTTTTTGTAAAACATTTAAATTTTGATGCATTTCTGATAACTTGCTTTGGTAAGGAGAAAAGCGGATACCAAACAAATTACTTTATATTGATTTCGATTACAAAAATAACAAGCTATTTGCTAACTTTTATTATCGTTTTAGTGATTTGTATGAAGGTTTAGCTGCACTATTAAAAAACCTTATCGAAATAAAAATTTCATACATTTGTATCCTAATTTTTAAGGTAATATTATGTTTAGTTAACTGGAATTCAAAACAGTTTCTTCTAAACTTTCTGTTCTGAACGGACTTTTCGCACTGGGGCCGCTATTTTGCAACTTTGGCCGAAACTTATTCCAAAATAATAAAAAAAGGTTATAATAGGTGTTAAAGATTAACACAGGACAACGCACTTATTCCATCAATAAACGCATTTGTAGTATGATTTTATTTTATTTTGGCATGTCTGTTCATGCACGAGTTTTTATTCAGATTTTTGGCCCTGATCATATACTAGTTTAATGTTTTCTATACTCTTTATTTGAAGTGTTTTCGAAGCATGATAACTGATACTCTTGTCTAGGAACGGGTACTCTTGTCATCATCAAGTAAGTGCTAAATGGGTACTTATGATTTGGACTTAACCAGTATTTATACATGTAATTAACAGATCTCAATATATTGGCATAATTAACAGATCTCAATATATTGGCATAATTAACAGATCTCAATATATTGGCATAATTAACAGATCTCAATATATTGGCATAATTAACAGATCTCAATATATTGGCATAATTAACAGATCTCAATATATTGGCATAATTAACAGATCTCAATATATTGGCATAATTAACAGATCTCAATATATTGGCATAATTTCTTTATTCTTCTTAGTGCTATAATCACTATTGATGAGTTGTAATTCGAAGGGATATGCACATAATGTGTAGTAAAATTGAGGTATTATAAAAAGTATTTATTTTAAAGTGTATTTGTAATAAAATTATTAATAAGTAAAGTATGGATAATCTGGTTTTTTTTTATTAAAACAAAATCATTCAGATGACTTGTGGGTTAAAGAACTTTAGTAAGATACCAATCGTTTCAAATACGAAACTAAATGAGTTATTTGATTTCTTGACCGATTTTTACTGTTTATATGCCCTTGGCACTATCAAGATAAGGTGGATAGGTGGGTACTCGCTAAACCAGTTTAACCCTGCATGTTTGAGTTTGTTTTATATTGGAGTTAAGGTTTGATTTCAGACATTTTTTGGTTTCAGTGGAATTTTTTCAGAATATTTTAAATGGCCATAAACAGTTTAAGACCGTATGAGTTGTCTTTTAGGATTTACTACATATCTCCTTATGCAAACCTGATTAAGCCTACATTTTCTTTAAAGCTTTAGGCCTTTCCTGAATATATAGCTCATGTTTTAATAATATTCGGCTTTTGACCGTATATGATTAAAAGGTAATCAAGAAAAAGCTCTAAATTGGATATTTATAGTATAACTAATCTTGAAACGAGTTACTGAACAACACATTAATTCACGAGTGCGCTTAGCGCACGAGTGAATCATTAGTGTTTTTCGGTTACGAGTTGTAGATATTTGGTATTCGAATTTCAAGATTAGTTATTTTGTTTATTACATTGAAATATTCCATGTATTCAGAAATTTTAACGATAAAATACAAGGGATTATGTTTTTATATGATTACGCGTCAGCCATTGTATAGCAACGTCGTTGGCGACGGCTATTGTTACGTCACTTCCTAGAGTGAAATATGATTTTCGATTTCACTGGGTGAATTATCGATTTAGATTTCACTCGGAAATCCCGGTATTTCACCAGACTCAATGTAATAATGTCGTTTAATGGCTTGAATTTTACAGTTTTGGTAAAATAAGGTAATAAGTAATAAGGTATACATGAAAATCTAAATATTCTATGACTTCGTAGATCTACAACTCATCGGTTATGCTCAAGGCCTCAAAATGTTCACAGCCGAAAGAATAAAAAAAAATTTTAAAAAAATCAGTTGAAGAGCAAGTTCAAAATTCCATAATGACAAACATCACCATATAAACCATTGAATGCTGGAAGGTAATTCGGAAAGCATTATTTTCATCGTCTTATTGAAAGTCGCTATAAGGTCTCTAACACTAAACTGAAAGTTCAAAGCTTATAGCAAGATCAATATTGCCCTTTTAAAATTTTTGTTATAAAAATTATGAAATTTGTGAAAACTAAGGAGTATCATAGCTCCGTCCTTAGATGGTTTTGGCTTTATCTCTTTTTGGTCATTTTGGCATTTTTAAATTTGCTCTTCAATGTCTGGATTGTTATTTTGGTTTTCAACATTTTAGTTCTTGAGCACAACCAATCGACGAAATGTTCACATCTTGTGCATCAAAATTGGTGTCAAAGAATTTTATCTTGAAGGTTGAATTTTCCCGTGCAAAACTAACTTTGTCTTGATTGTTCCTGTCTGGTAAAGCTTGTCTGGTTTTTGTTCCCTCAATCTTTGATAAGTGATTTTTATAAATGGACGTTATTCATAATACATGTAATTATTCCAGGAAACACTTCCTACGCTAACAATTTTGTATCCAAGTTTATATTAAATATTATTACAATTTAACAAACTACATTTAGACTTCTAAACGAATAACTAAAGTTCACAAAGATCATAATTACATAATCGTTAGTTTGGTCATAAATCACAGAGAATCCATCTGCCATTAAATAACAGTATCCATACAATAGCTATTACATCAATTATCATTAGAGATACGTTTAATCTTCTCATTAGGCAATGCATGTATTTTGGTTGATGTTATTTCAGCAAAAAATTGGAACTGAAAGCTAGAAAAAATTCTTAAAGTTGGAACACTATCGAAACAATTTTTTGTGATAATAAATCTTCATTTAAATATTCTCTTTAGTCTACTATGTGTTTTGTCTTTGTTGTAAATGTTACTACTCTCATTAATGTACCTGGTCTCTAGTTCCAGATTCTGTATATTTAAACAGACAGATTTATAAAAATACACCAAACGTATGAATTCCCCAGATTTCTTTGTTGCAAACCGATTTCTTTACCAGTATATTTAGCCTCAAGTCGGCAATATCAAGTCAGAACTAAATATTCTGTATATATCAAAGTCCTAGGTGCCCAATAAAGATATAAAAATGTATACTTTTGGAGTGTCATCATTTTGCGATTTGTAAGTTTCCAATTACATTTTTTAAATAATGGAATGACACTCAATTTAATCCTGTATACTTAATCGATTATCTTGTAAAAGAAATATAAGCTATTATGTTCTGTTGATAAAAAAGAATGGCAGCGACATATTAAGAAAAGAGATAGACATTCATTTCCATAAATGTTGTAATATCTGAATTGGTTATGTCATTTGTTGACAGTAATTGAAAAAAAACTGTACAACCAAATTTGATAATGATGAAGAAAAAAACTCATTCTTTTGCATGGAACAAGCTTCATTCACGATCGACTGTCAGATTTTTTTTTAGAATATTACGGATGATCGCTGGTCTTATAGGAAATAAATATGATTTGAAATAGGTGTTTTAGTTTGAGAGAACATATGAATAGTAAACAAATAAGGAAGAAAAGGAAGAAAAAAATATAGGTTCATGTGCTCATTTTAGAGCTATAAGGCCTTGAAAATTTGCAGGAAATGGGTTTTCTCTGGATTTTTTTATTGTCTTTGCACAACTTCAGTCTCTCAAAAATGTATGAAAAATAAAAAGGATTTCATAAAATTTTGTCAAATACTATTTTAAGGTATATATGATTGAATTATAAAAGAAAAAGTGGGGGTCATGGGAAAAAAAATCATGTTTAAGAAATGGATAAAACCCGAGCATTCCGAAAATCTGACAAAAAAGACCAAAACATGACCAGCGAGCATCCTTAAATGTAAATTGATAATCAAATTTGGGAATAATATTAAAACGTAAAGCAAGAATATGTTTTCGAGTAGAAGATAAGAGAATACTGAGTAGAAGATAATATTATGTGGTAACCACTTCCTTGTAGCCACCATTATAGAGAGAGAGAGAGAGAGAGAGAGAGAGAATATGTAACGAAGGTTATTTCAGCCACCATTATAGAGAGAGAGAGAGAGAGAGAGAGAGAGAGAGAGAATATGTAACGAAGGTTATTTCAGGAACACTCTCCAGCACAAAATATTCGGTATTTGACTTAACAGGTAAAATCACAGGAATGCGTAATTTTGATTTAGAACATTTCTAAATAATTAATAATAATGATTTTTTTCAATCTTGTTTATCAATTGCAACATTTGCACAGCTTTTCATGACAACAATTTTTTTCTTCGATTGATTTGCGTGTCATTCTTCACTATTCCTATTATCTGTTTTTGTTGTGTATTAACTTTAGATATGTAATAAATTTAAAAAGAAAAACATGACCAGTGAGCATCCTTAAATGTAAATTGATAATCAAATTTGGGAATAATATTAAAACGTAAAGCAAGAATATGTTTTCGAGTAGAAGATAAGAGAATACTGAGTAGAAGATAATATTATGTGGTAACCACTTCCTTGTAGCCACCATTATAGAGAGAGAGAGAGAGAGAGAGAGAATATGTAACGAAGGTTATTTCAGGAACACTCTCCAGCACAAAATATTCGGTATTTGACTTAACAGGTAAAATCACAGGAATGCGTAATTTTGATTTAGAACATTTCTAAATAATTAATAATAATGATTTTTTTCAATCTTGTTTATCAATTGCAACATTTGCACAGCTTTTCATGACAACAATTTTTTTCTTCGATTGATTTGCGTGTCATTCTTCACTATTCCTATTATCTGTTTTTGTTGTGTATTAACTTTAGATATGTAATAAATTTAAAAAAAAACATGACCAGTGAGCATCCTTAAATGTAAATTGATAATCAAATTTGGGAATAATATTAAAACGTAAAGCAAGAATATGTTTTCGAGTAGAAGATAAGAGAATACTGAGTAGAAGATAATATTATGTGGTAACCACTTCCTTGTAGCCACCATTATAGAGAGAGAGAGAGAGAGAGAGAGAGAGAGAGAGAGAATATGTAACGAAGGTTATTTCAGGAACACTCTCCAGCACAAAATATTCGGTATTTGACTTAACAGGTAAAATCACAGGAATGCGTAATTTTGATTTAGAACATTTCTAAATAATTAATAATAATGATTTTTTTCAATCTTGTTTATCAATTGCAACATTTGCACAGCTTTTCATGACAACAATTTTTTTCTTCGATTGATTTGCGTGTCATTCTTCACTATTCCTATTATCTGTTTTTGTTGTGTATTAACTTTAGATATGTAATAAATTTAAAAAAAAGGTAATAGTTATTTTATATCCTGTCCTGAATAAAGCCAATAAGACAAATACCAATGCGAAGAGTGGTTCTGTATAATTATGTTTCTTGCATTATTTGAACGAAATTCTTTGAAAGTAATGTATTATTCCAGATATTCGGCATCTTGACGTTTAATTTTAAATATACAGTTTATTTTCGTTATCTAAAGAACTCGAGAAGAGATCGGGTATTCGTCGAGTAGCGGTTGAATTGATCGGCAAAGGATCGTGTAGAGATCGAGTTTGGTCGGGATACAAATATATTATTGATCAGTACTCGATCATCTCGACCTTTATTCGACCATTGCCCGATCTCTTCCCGATCACTCGTGTATGGTTGAGTAGAGATCGAGAAGTAATCTAGTGTGGTCGAGTAGAGATCGGGTATTGGTCAAGTTGGTCTTGGAATCAAATATAATAGTAGTCGCAGTGATCGGGAAGCGATCGGATATTGGTGGAGTAAAGGTCGAGATGATAGAGTACTGATCTCTTCTCGAGTGCTTGGCTTGTCGATCCCTACTCGAATTTTTTTTTCACCAATTTCCCACCGGGTCCCTATGCGATCGGGTTGAGATCGAGCAACATTGATTTAGTCTAGCTAGTCGACTAAAGATCGTGTAGAGATCGTGCATTGGTCGGGATAATCGAATAGATTTCCAATTAGTGGTGGGGTAGAAGTCGTAAACACGCCCGATCAAGAATTTGGTTGCGCTTGGTCGGGAAAATTTTGGCAATCGGGATCATCGGCAGTGTAAACCTAGCTTCAAATTATTTTTTACATTCTCTGAAGCCATGCAGTCTCCGGGTGCGGGATTTTTTCGCTGAGGTGAAGACCAATTGGTAGCCTTGAGATGTGTTCTGCTCTTTGGTCCGGTTGTTGTCTCTTTGACACATTCCCCGTTTGCATTCCATTTTTGAGAATGGCTATCTCTCAACAATTCACAGTCATGTTTATGTTGCAGATTCCTTATGTTAATTATTAAAAGATAGTTCAGGGATATTGTTACCGTCCGTTATTAATTTTATTTCTATGTAGTATTGTCATACACTGTATACAAGTCATAATTTTGATTTTCAAAATTTGTAGACCACGGGAATTTGCGCTTGTGACCTTAACTCCTCTTTCATTTTTAATGTATGCATTTTATTCTATGCAGTATTGTCACACACTGAATGTAGATACCTTGTGTGTTTTTTGAATTGTTGGTGTTTTATAGGTCTCCTTGAACATTTTATCTCTTCATTGCCGCATCACCGAATATCCTCAAGTCATTGTCCCTCATGCATTTAATCAAAATGTTTTGTCACTTAATGTTTTTCTGTTTGTATTAACCTTTTTGAACGAATAAATATATTCTACAGTTTCGGCCCGATATCGTCTGTCGTGTTTCTATGTGCTGGTAAGTTTAGAGACGATTACGGAAACGACGGATTTATAACGCGATTACGGATTAGGGGTGTGATATAAACGGAAGCAGTTGATATAAACCGGAAACAGTTGATAACAAAGTCATATCAACCCGCCAATCCAATTTTTATAAGATTTGGGCAGAATATGTACAATTTCAAATTTTATCGTATAGGGTAAAATTTTACCTTTATTTTCTATAAGTATATGATAAATGTTTATATACATAGAATAAAAAAAGCATAGAAACTAAAAAATAATAAGATATCAATTATACTAAATATGCGTTGCTTCTTACGTCTTTGAAATAAGTATTGAATAATTTTTAATTGATACATTTGGAATGACGATATGATTTACGATAATACTCGAATAACACCTTGCCAGACAGTAAAATTTGTTCTTCAACTGTAATTCAGATGAAAAATGAACATGCATTAGCACTTGATTTAAGTTCTGCCAATTGATAAATTTTAACCATTAAACCATTACAGACAGAAAATTAATGAACATGCAAAATGTCTAGAATGAAGGATATACATTGCATGTCAGTCAAATCTAATTCGTTTCCAATTATTACACTTAAATGAAAGTTGCAGTACGGATTAACATTAGTATTCTAATTATCCCACTGCACGAACCCGAACTGTTTCAATTTATTTGTCATAATATCAAGTGCTTAAATTTGTTATCTACATAAATATGATACGTCTTTAATGGGCTTCACCCGTCGGCTAGCGTTTCTGTAACAGCGGAACTACAGTTTTAACTAAACTTTTCTGACATATTGTTTTGGCTCGAATTAACACAAAAGAAACATATTTTTACCGTTTTTTACACAGTTGATTATTTTGCAAAGGTCAAAGCAGAGCTGCAAATCATCGCTAATAAAACAGAAGTCAATAGTTTGGTTTCAGGTCCTTATAGAAATGAAACCTCATCGGACTTGACAATTCTCTGGGTTTTACTCACTGGTACTTTGATGGGTGCCGTTAACGGAGCAGGACATGCTTACACTTCCGGAGCATCTGATTTCACTCCTGGTTTTTAATGGGAGTTCACATTGATAGTGCTTTAGTTTCTTTGCTGTCTTATTCTATTTTTGTTTAGTTTATTATATTTTTTTTATTCTTTTTGTTATACATGTATCCTCGTGGCGTTTTTTGATTTATTCCATACTCATGACTTTGTCTTTTCCTTGGATTTCGAATTTTTAGACTTTTCCCACCGTTTTATCGGTATTCTATTGCTGATATTTGAACTACAGTTTACGTATGAATGACTCGGTCACATTTTGATTAAGCAAGTACATATACAAGTTATAGAAGAAAGACATTTTCTTCAGTTCAAAAATCTTGGATAGTGACGAAGGTAATTCATAAATTCAGTGACTTCGACTTACATTTTACGAACATAATTCATAAATTGAATAACTTGGACATACATTTTACGCATGAATGACATTTTGTCACTTCAAACATTTTGGACAGTAACAAATTTAATTATATAATTTAAGTTACACGTATCTCAATCCGTTTATATTATACACATAAACGTTTTGTGTTTGGGTCCATACCTTAGTAACATTAATTCATACAGAAATTATATTTTGCTAGTCTGAATAACTTGGATTTGTAACAATGATCCATGAATTTATTATGTCACTTATTCATGAATGACTTAGATCCTGTATTATTTAAGTCCGAAAAAATTAAACGGGCGAAGGGAAAAGCTGTCATATTGCAATGACTGTATTTCCTAACTCTTCGTATGCCTTTAAGACTTGGAAATTAAAATTTGTCGTAACATGAACAATATTAAAAGTAAACAAGTTGAAAAATACTAAATGTGTCTTTGATTTCTGTTTGTTTCTAAGATCATTGATGTTGACAGATGACATATTACTGTTTTACCAGAAGGAGTTATTTCTAGCATAATTTTGTCTGTATTTCATTATATGTGTTATTGCACGTAAATGAACCTATGACTTTCTATATAGGGAGGAAAAAACTATTGTATCTAATTTTATTTTGTCGGATGCGTACAATTGATTTATATACTGAGGACCTTGATATGGTTTTCATTATCAATGAAATTACTCTTATTCTGTTGAAAACAGAATGGAGCGTTTTATTACATTTGTCTCAATAGATAGCTGTTGGACAGTTTGTTTCCTTGACTTGTCAGATAAAAAAAGTCATTCTGGTATTTACTCTCTATTTGAATTTATATTGGGTTTGGCTTCAATAAAGGCAATGGACAAGATAAACAAACACATACATTGTTATCATCATTCCCATTGGATGTTTTCTCATTCACATCATGTATTTACATCTTCAAACACACAAACAGAACAAATAAAGCTAAAAAGAAGATGACTGACATGGAACCGCACCCCACTGCAGGTTCTTTGTTTTTTAAAGACACCTACAAACAAGTACAACACATCAAGGAAATCCAGAAGTTGGGGGGGGGGGACTTGAATTTTAACTGGCACTGGAAGAGTATGGTGATTTTGGAAGGAACTGGTAATTTAGCCTTTGTTATCAACCATTCTTCCTTTCGAAATCAGCAGAATTGGTCTTTAACTAACAAGGAGAATAACATTCTGAAAACACCTTACCAAATATATTCCATGATTAGACATATTATGGCACAAAAACCCCAATACAGTGGGTCCAACTATTCGCCACATGGTGAAGCGCTAGCCATTTCTGGTGGTTGAGTCCCAATGTTTCGTTAAAAGATTATTATTTTAAGGATATATGTGCGTAGTACGTCTTGGAATTGTCTTGGAATAGAGAAAAGAAGACACACTGTGATTTCGTGTTAAACTTTATCACTAAAGAGAATATCAGCCTCTTTTATTTAAAACATGTTGAGATTCTTAATGAATCAGAAAATGGTTTAGGAGATCACACATTATAATCAGCATTATTACTTCACTAATCAACAAAGATTTGTAATCCCCAAGCTCCATTACATAGAAGTTGGCATTTGATGTTTGAAGTCAATGATAAGAAAATAAATTGTACAATGGTTCGACTATAAAAAAAATTGTGGCGACTTTCATTTGAATTGCATAGTTAAGAATTTAGAGTCAAAAGCCAGACAAATAAATGTTTCTGCTGTCAACACTGGGGCTTACATATATGTACGCTTAGTTGTCATTGTTACTCAAATTTCTGGATGCTGACATTGTAATTTAATGAAGTCATTGATATTATTTGTCTATATTAGGATACCGTTTTGCATGATTCTATTTCCTCTCTTGTTGATTCAATCCAATTTATTTAAAGTGACATTTTGGAAAACGCATTTTGTCCAGAATTCTGATAGATACATTTCTGCAAGTTTATCTCCATTGGAAATTATTCGAGTTATTACTGAATGTCATACGTTGTATTACTCTGAACATCGACTTACATGTAGTTCCTTCTCTCTTGGGTTTATAGCTGTCAAATATTGAATTATGGTTCCATATGGTACAGGTATTTATTAAGTATATTGTTAATGGCGTGGTATACTAGCATTTGGAAATCATTTGAAAGATATCAGATATGACAAGGGGTTTACCTGAATATGCCGTCCGTACAGAATTCGCCAATAGTAAATGTATAAATTTAAGAAAAGCACTCAAAATACTCCATAACTTATTAACATTGTATATATAAAATATCCATCAAGTTAATATATTCGAACTCGTCTCTGAAATGTTTTGTTGAAGTATAGGGTTCTTGGAGTGTTTGCCGCCTTATTGTTGTCTTTATTTGACTGTCTCGTTCAATTCTTAAATGGTTTTTGAAATAAAAAATTTTGTGAAAATCATTTTCTATTAATTTGATACAGAAAATTTAAATTAAGGAAAATTTAAAATCTTATCTAATACGAGAAAACGAAAGAGTTGTGTGGAATACAGAGTTGCTCTGAAATATGAAATAACGACTTTTAAACACTTTTATCATTGAGTGGGAAACTCGCAGAAAGAATGAATACAGAAAATATAAAATGTTAAAACAACTGGTTATTACTGTATTGGTGTGCAAGTTCGTATTGGTTTTTAAAATTCATCGAAATTATGCTCTCTATAGGCCATAAAGGAGGAGTGCTTCTTCAAAACAAATGTTAATATACAGGATACTCTTTCTTTCTAAAACGATTTTAAGGGCGTCCGACTCTAAACATATCATTTTGTCTGTATAAAATACATTTCATTAATTTAAGAAATAATGAAATTAACAAAAAAAAAAAAACAAAACAAAAAAACAAAACAAAATAAATGAATAAATTGTACATCAAATTATTTCTTACTTCCTGTATGGTTGTGATAAGTATATGTACATTAACTAAGTTAAAAAGTCTGATATGTTTTAAAGCATTTGTAAAATAACAATCCAAAGATACTAATATTAGATATAGTAAATTTATACTATGCTAAGTATTAAATCTGCATTTATAGATTGGTCATACGTTTTTAAAACATTAGAACACTTTATATATTACAAAGTCGGCTATACACCGAAAAAAAATGAAATAACTAAACGGCCAAATAAAATTAGTTCTGTTCTTTTTTTTACCATACCTACCTTGTTTTTGGGAACTACTCTAAAATATATTAGGACATTCTTCAATGAACAATGTCATATTATAAAAAAAACTACCTATACCTTGCCTATTTTTTCTTGATGTAGTCGGAATCAGACTTATTTCTTTACTTTGCCTAAGGTATTCTTAAATAATTTAATTTGATTTGAATACTGCATTTTCATTGTCTAAACAACATAGAGGATCATTGGTTATACTATATATAACCTGGTTTAGTCTTGTGACATCACCAACGGATTAATCCGACACTTATAAATTAAAATAGTCTCATGCCATTATTGATGCTTGAATCGAGGAATTATTGTACTTCTGTTTGGAAATTAAATTATAATTTTGAACAGATTATACTTCAATAATCTGGTTTGGGTCAGTTTACGGCGTTTATTATACGTAAACTGACAAAACCAGGTTAAATAACCTGTTCAAAACTTGGAAACATTCCTTAAATGTACACATAAAATAGAACAGAACTCGGTGAAGGAGGAAACTTTGTAAATAAAATAACAATCCAAAGATACTAATATTAGATATAGTAAATTTATACTATGCTGTTTATGACGCATTTCAAGGAGTTACCTCTCATCAGCAGCATTAAAACCGAAAGATTTGGAATACCAAAAACCAAACTTATATTAAACAAGAAGTACTCAACCAAAAAATACCGAAATAAGAAGCCAAATTTCAGCTAAGGAGATCTACCATGTGCAATACAAGAAATGAACCCTTAGTATTTCTATTAATTTTGAATTTTGCTAAAGACTGGTAATTTCCGTAAAACATCAATGAATAATCATGCCAGACTAGTCTGACGAGTGGGTTGACGAATACCCTCGGGGACCTAGGGTCCACCAGCAGAGGCATCATCCCAGTAGTTTCAAAATTAGTATCCAAAGATACTAATATTATTAATTTATACTATGCTGTATATGACGCATTTCAAGGAGTTACCTCTCATCAGCAGCATTAAAACCGAAACATTTGGAAGACAAAAAACCAAACTATACCGAATAGGAAGCCAAATTTCAGCTAAGTAGATCTACCATGTGCAATACAAGGAATGAACCCATAGGATTTCTATTATTTTTGAATTTTGCTAAATACTGGTAATTTCTGTAAAAGACATAACGTCTGTCAGTATAAGAAGTAGGTAAACATGTAAACAAAAACTACGTGAGAATATATAATTATATTTTAATTTCATTGTTGTGTGAAATATAAACTTATTTAAATGCCTAAAATGCAGACTCAGTGTCGGAAAGAATAATGATCTTTGTTTGAAAACAATATCATATTACGTAAGACGAAATTACATAACATAAATACTAAACTTACACAAAAAGGAAGATAAAGTGAAAAGTAAAAGTTGCCGTAAAATAATAACAAAAATAACACATTACAGTCACTAAATTTATAACTTGTCACTCTTGTAAAGCTCTTAAAGTATCTATAGCAGAAATGATTGCAAATCCGTATCTTAATGCAACATATGACAGAAAATACAATATCAGTGTACTATAGAAGAATACAGAAATATTTGCATGAGGCCGAGAAACTGGGGAAAATGCTAGGCTCGGTCGAGTTCCGAGTTCCGAGCCGCACACAAATATTCTATAGTACACTAATATTGCTTTTTATCCTGCAATATCGACATTAAAATGATTATTTCTTATAATTTAAAAAAAAATCATAATTCCTAATAACTCCTAAGAATGTCTCATGCAAGTTTATGAAAGGATGTGTTTATATCTACACACACTGTGAAATAGTTTTCGGAAACATGTCCAATTGAAGAGAAAATAATGACAATTTGCCAATTTTAATAGACAACGAGGTGAAAATATGGTATAGAAAATTTGAACAAAACAAGAATAATTTGTTTAAATGGAATTTTTAAAGAATCTAGCGAACTGACCAAATTGTTATGCTTTTTTTTATCTAATGCCGTACTTGTGTAGTATTTACAGATACAGTTTTGTAGTATTCGACACCTGTTATTTGTTCTGTTGTAAGGCTGGTTGTAGGATAAATGAAATTATATGATATATATTGATAAAAAAAAAACATTACAATCTATTGTACATAGATTAAAATATCGATCTTCAAGTACATGTATAATTATTAATAAAAAGCAATATTAATGTAATAGACTGTATTTAAAAAACATAACTTTGTATAATGACAAAATGCTAGAAGGAGCTTTATAATAATATAACCACAAAATAACTGAGCTGCGTGTCATTTTATATAAAACCAATATATTGAATTATCTTAAAAATAACAAATATCACGCTTGTAGTTCCATTTTAAGAACTGACTGTTATTCTGACAGTATTATATAACTTTTTCAATTGATTGTGACAGATGTAACAATCCATTTGTGCCAAAAGGGATTTCATCTCAATATATTGGGTAAAACTTGTCAACCAATATCTTCTAAGTCCAAGAAATTCCACTGATTCAGATGTAAAGGAAATATATGTCTGTCCTGGGGTTGTTATCTTATTGATTAAGAAAATAGAACGACAATAGGTTGTGTCCTAAATACTGTAATATTTAGCTATGACTTCCTGTTGGTGATAAAGATTGGTATGAAATTATGGAAAAAACATCTGGACGGATACTTTTCTTTATAAATTTGCAATTTGAAATATCAGATACAACAATGTTATGGATGAGATACTACTCCTATAAAGAATAGAAGAAGCATCGGTTGATAATGTTCGAAAGCACTTTTCACTTTTCGATAAATTTTGATTATGTGTATTTATCATACTTTTAGTAACAATTACGTAGATTTTGAATGTCAAATACAGATACTTGGTTGAAACCTGTATCGCATACCTTGTAAGCCTCCAGTTGAAATATATGATAAAGTGAACAATACATATCAAAATCAGTATTACATGCCGTATCAACCCCCACCAAAATCAGCCCTCTGGTTGATATTGGTTACTCGCGTTGGTACGGCATGTTATACGGATTTTGCCAAGTATTATTATCTAAATATCAACTTATCAAGAGAAACATACAGTTAATTCAATAATCAAAAAGGTAAATTCTAGATTAAAATTTATGTACCATAAAGCAAGCGGCTTGTCAACAGAAACCCGCAAAACTCTTACGATGGCTTTAATCCAATATCCTTTGGACTATTCCTGTTCTTCGTGGTATGCCGGAGTATGGCAAACCTTAAAAAACAAACTTCAGATTGTCCAGAACAAAACGGTAAGATTTATAAAAAAAACTTAGGACCAAGATCAAGTGTTCGCCAGCCAGAAATATCAAGTGTTGGATTTTTAACTATAGAGTAAAACAATTAAGATTAAGATACGTACATACAATCTACAACAACAAATGTCTAGCTTATTTAAAACACAATTTTATAAAAGTTAACGAACTGAATTTTGTTGTTCCTAAAATTAAAGGAGTGGACTCTTCATCTTTTTTCTTTACTACTTAAAAGTTAACGAACACCATAGATATAATACAAGATCAAGCCAATTGAATTTTGTTGTTCCTAAAATTAAAGGAGTGAACTCTTCATCTTCTTTCTTTAGTGCTATTAAAGATTGGAATGCGCTTCCAAATAGCATAAAATCAATAAAATATCACGATGGTTTTAAAACCTCAATAAAACAACATCTGACAAATTAGTAAACTAAATATTATCAACATCAGTTGAAATTATGTCATGCTTACTCCAAGTCTAAATGTAATGTAAAGTGATATACACTAAAAGGACCCCACTGGAAATAAGCGGAAACACTTTCATGGGTAATCCTTGGAATAATATCAACTTGTTTGTGCTTTTAATCTTTGTAGAACGTGTTTTAATTTATACTTTTATAAACTCACATTTTTAAATACACTTGTGCATAGTTGGTATCTATTTCTAAATGAATTTTACCTTTTACCTTTACCTAAATATCCGATGACCCCGCCTGTCACCAAAGATGGCCGCCAAAGCTGAACAAAGCTTAACATAGGACTCTATGAGAAATTTACTTGAAGATCTTATTGTCTGAAACCACTGGTTCAATTGGACCAAAACCTGGCAGCAATGGTCCTTAGGTGGTCTCTTCATAATTGTATCCGATGACCCCACCCATCATTAAAGATTGCTGCAAAAGCCAAACACTGTTCATATGGGAAGATTACTTACAGATTTTCTTGTCTGAAACCACTGGGCATTGGAACAAAACCTGGCAGCAATTACGTCGACCTTAGCTGGTCCTCTTTCAGAATTGTATTTATTGACAGTCAGGATGGATATAGTCAAATATCCTATCATGAAAATTATTTCCAGGTGAACGATACAGGCCCATGAGAGCCTCTAGTTAATGGTCATCTTTGACAGTCTGTACCACCCACAATAGTTTGGAATAAATTCATGTCAGTAATTTAAAAATTCTGCCAAGACCCTAAGCTTTCCATAGATACCAAATTTTATTCAAAATACTAATTATTTACATAAAACTGAGCAGCGCAAGGAACTATAATTTATATGCACCATTTTCATATAAGTTCTAAAAGGGGATTTCCCGTAATAGTGGTTTTACACCCATAATACGTTGTAAAAGGGGATTTCTTGTAATAGTGGTTTTACACACAAACGTTCTAAAAGGGGATTTCCCGTAACAGTGTTTATATCTATTTAATACTCTTAAATTATATAAATGATTAAACATTACACAAATATTGCATGAAATGACGAAAACAAAAATCAACGTATGTTTAAATCTCTTGATTTGAGTGTCTGAATCGGAAGATGAATTTTAATTTTCAATTCAATAATTGATCATTATAAACTTTCGTCATTTCAGACGGCTTTTATTTGTCTTTGTCCTAACTTTCTAATTTCAAAGCATCTTCAGGGGGTATAAATTCGCAGTGTCACATGTGTAAGACAATGATAAAAGACGCAAAGAACATGTCATCTATCTGGTATTACATTACCACGGCATCAAAACTGTCTGATCTTGATAACAATTTACTAGCACAACATCTGCATGTTTTACATTATTACAGTCAGTGTGGTGTAAAGAATGTGAAGAAATAAATCGATTTCCTTTATATTAAATGTTCAATGGTAATTTATGATCCATTTTTGCAACAACTGCTTGTTATCATGTCAGATCTAGAAACATGAATTAATATATATGTAATTTTGATGATATAAGTTACTTAAGGGGTGAATTATACACTAATGACAGAGAATTTATTATCAGAAATATCGTTTAATTTACTGTTATTACAGTAATTTTAATCACATTACTTTGAGTATTGCAGGTATTCTAGAAATGTTTATGGAGATCTTGCCATTTTGATTACATTAAAGGATACAAGATAAAGCATTAAAACGTCTCACTACACTAACGGACTAAAATAAGAATAGAATGGACGAATTCAATAAAAATCTAACGCTTAGATCTGCATCTGTTTTTAAATATTCTACTGGTTGTCCTGCTAAAAAACGGATTACAGATAATTTGACCAAACAAAATCCCTTCGAGTTTGCTTTTTTTTCAAAAAAATAGGAAGACATTTTTCTTAAATATCACAGAATAAATTCCAATCATAAGTAATCAAATGTAATTGTGACTACTTTAAGGGAAAGTCCATCTAATCTCATCAATTATAATTTGTTTGGTACAATTGTAATTTCATTGATTACATTTTACAGTACATGTAATGGAGCCCAACCTTGATAATCATTGAAAATAGTGTGGTTAACCTTAATGGAACAGTTTTAACATTTTTTTTTATAAAACAATTTTCGTTTTCTTTATGTCCGTATATTGGACCTATTTTCTTTACAGCATTTTAAAAGACGAAACATATCAATAAAAACCTAAAACATTCAACTCCATATAGAGAAATAGCTTCATAAACTATTACATTAATGAAATGTACATACCATACTAAAGATATATTAAAAATTGCTGATTTAATACCGAAAAACAGTATTTTTGAGTTTGTTCCTACACCAAACCCTCTTATTTACTAGAAAAAAAAACATTTAAATTTTTAATACAGAAAAAGTTGAAACGCATTTAACACTAATACCAATATATCTGATAATAAGTTTATTTAAAAATCGTAATGAATTTTATAATTATTATCCTACATTATTAACTCTCAGTTAATACGAAACCGGAACTAGTCATTAACACAGGTCTAATACAGGATTTTCTGTATTAGACCTGTATTAATGACCAGTTCCGGTTTTTCTGTATAAAACCTGTATTAATGACCCGTTTCAGACACATGGGATTGTATTAAATAGACAATTTATAATGTATTTTAAGTCATTGGTTAATAAAAGTATTTTTATATAAAGCCTGTATTACGTCCTCGTACAGTTGTATTGGATCTCGATCAGCGTTGCCTCGGGCCTATATAGTTGACCTCGACCCAATAAGACCGATTCGGACATAATACAGCTAGGCTTTATATGAAAATAGCCATTTAATAACACTATAATAAATTGTGTGTCACTGTATAGCCTCTTCAGAAAAGCATAATTAAATCTTTTCCTAATTCATAATTAGTTACACATTATGAACTTATGATTTAATGATATTTTAGGTTTACCGATGATACAATTCTGAAAGAAGACTATCTAAGGACCATTGCTGCTAAGTTTTGTTCCAATTGGCCCAGTCGTTTCAGACAAGAAGGTCTTTAAGTAAATTTCCCTTAAGGGTCCTATGTTAAACGATGTTCGCCTCTGGCGGCAATATAGATGACGGGCGGGTTCATCGGATATAATTCTGAAAGAGTACCATCTAAGAACCATTGCTGTCAAGTTTTGTTCCAATTGTCCCAGTGGTTTCAGACAAGAAGATCTTTAAAGGAAAGTTTACGACGACGACGACGGACGGACGACGGACGCCAAGCGATGGCAATAGCTCATATGGCCCTTTGTTCCAGGTGAACTAAAAATGATGGGCACTCAGTTTTAAGGTTCAAAAATCGGGACACTGGAAATCCAAGGCACATTGCTTTCTTATATATGCAAGTTAAAGTGTGGTTAGATTTTTAGGATAAGAACTGACATGATGCTGTTTTCAAATGATATGCCTCTCACTTTATTTAAAATCAACATAAATTTTCCATAGAACATTGAAATTTGACAATTTAACATAGAATTCTATGGGAAAATCTTATGGTGGTTTTAATCCTAGAAAAAAGAAGAATGCTAAGAATTCGTTAATTGTCCGCTTGCTATACAAGTAAAAAACTGTAACCATAATGGACCAAAGGCTAGGAATATTTTGCATCAGAATATATATCAAACATTTCTAAGAGTACATTTTTTACCTTTACATGTATATAAAAATGCATCAATTCAAGCTAAAAACATCTAGATATAAAATATACTATACTTGCATCATACTAAATCCGAATACGTAAAATCCGATAGCGGTACTACATTTTTGCGGAGGGAGCACTCTTGGGATTAACCTTCGTTAGCTACCTTGAAGTTTGGGTTCAATATACTTTTGAACACGAAATCCAGGACCGTCCAAATCCAGTTATAGGCCAACCTTTTAAGAGATAATGCTAGTAATTGGAACCTTACTTAGATACAATAGTAAAATTTATTCACTACGGAAGAAGTGATACCGTAAGAAAGTTACAAACTTTCTCAACGACGTACAATAAGATGCTGCTAACACTCTTCCATAGTCATGTAAATCTGTAGTGGCGTATGCATGTACGTGTTGATAAACGCTGTCATAATCATTAAAACCAGGAATGTCGATAAACGATATGATACGCATCTTGAATAAATGCGTAAATTACATTCCAGCTTTTTTGTTACATCACCCAAATGTAAAATCCATATCAAAATGTCATGTCTCCTGTTACCATTTAACATAATTAATTTTCGTTACACACACCAGTAATTCGTAATCCAATTTCAGAATCTTGTCACAAAATTTCCTGTGTGAGTAATAGTAAAGAAATATAAATGGATTATTTTGGTCCAGGATTCAGATTCAGTGGTTGAAAAATCTAGTCAGAATATGGCAGGTGGTAAAATAGGGTTACGAAATTCTGAAATCATTTGTGTATATTATCATAAAAAGACGTATCATTGAAATACGAAAAAGCAAATGTATCACCTGTAAATTTTAATGTACTAAACATATTCCTTTTTGGACTTTGTAAAATTATCTTAAATATAACATGAACATAAAATGGAATTCTTATTCTTAATAAGAAACCAAAAATAGGCAAAACCGACAGTGTAACATATTAATCATGACAAAGGGAACAAAAGTAAGCATCAACTTTTCAAAAATTGTTTCTGGAACCAGATCAAGAACTGTTCGATGGCAGTTCGACAATGACTTGTTCAAGAACTCAAGATCAAGGACACTTCTCGTGTAATTTTCTAGACATGAAGTGCTAGAACCAGCCATCTTATATTACTGCTTTTTTCTTGGAATATAGTATTTAATACTGTGTCTTTTTTCTTCTTGTTCCTAGGATTTTTATTTATTTATATACCAATATTCTATTAGGCAATTTTATAATCCGGGTTGTAGTGTCTAGTTAATTATTATGCTATTATTAATTCAGATGTTTCTGATGGATTCCTTTCATGTACAGTTATGATTTTCTACTTCAAAGCTTTTAAAGGAACACAAAATAAAATATAACGCTGCTTATACCGTGATCTAAGCCATTTAAGTATATGCGTATACGTTTATCCCCTAAGAAAAGAACTAAATTTTATTCTTTATACTTTTAATGAAGTGTATCAGAGATTGAACACTATAAATGGGCATGTGGGAGCCATTATGGTTGTTTGTTGTTGTCAATAAAATAAGTAAACTGTAGGAATGTATTCAAGAAATACGATATTACTCCCAGTTTTCCCGTTAGTACGGTATAATGTGTTAACGTGACTGATATACGTTGATGAAACTTTGGAATATCTTAGTTCGTAGAATACAACTGAAAAAAGGTTTGAAATAAAAATATTCAATGAAATCAGTTTAAAATACTGGTAAAGAGGTTCTTATGTTTTCTCTGTATCCATTTTATGACTGGTATAAAAGGCAACTTTTTGACATCTGACTGAATAAACATAATCTATATAAAGGGCTGACTTAGGTCAGGTCAACCTTCTTGTTGTTTCCTTATCGACTTTGTTCTTTAAGTGTAAGACGCGTCTTAGATTTCAGTAATAATAAGACACAACAATTTACTCCATATTAATTGTATTTTTTAAAGGTACGTATACTTTTACAATGAGTATTTAATGCATAAAAATGCTGCAAGTATGCCGTTTAAAATGCACATTTAGCATAGATTACAGTGGATTTTATTTCTCATTTAAGTTAAAACAAAACCAATTCACACTGTTTTATACTTCTTTCCATGCTCTAGGTTTTTAAGACAATTTTTGTGTTCGACATCATTTGAGAATTATTCATTTAATTCAATGTTATTTGAGATATATGCACGGACGAATGGGAAATAGATATGACATTTTACGATGAAAGGCAAATATGAATGGAAAACTTCCAGCGCGATAATGAATGAAAACTGCGAATACCCTGAACCCTCCAGTAAGCATGCTTTGTATGATTTCAGCGTTATTCTTTGTACAAACTTAAGGTTTTATGTTAAATGTTACTGCTTAAAATATTTTCCTAAATGAAAAAAACTCAGCTTGTCCGATTGCTTTGCATTGTCTTTAAAACATACGACTGTACTATGAGCAAAGGAAAACTGTTTCTGGATATAGAAATGATTCCAAAACAATGATTTTGACATTTACATATACATGTACATTGACTTCCTGGACAGAGCCCGGCTGCTGACAGAAACGTTGCTCAGAAGGGGTATGTTTTACCTAAGTTGGAGTCATCCTTATTAAAGTTTTATGGACGTCATCATGACTTGGTTGACATGTATGAAAAAACCGTTTCCCAAATGAAAATGGACCTGTTCCATTGATGTTTTCCCTTCCTCATACCGGATTTGACATGGGCAGCATGGTGGGTGTCTGCAGGAAGTAGACACTTCTTACTCTTCTGGAGCACCCGAGTCTACCCACTTTTTTTTTGGTGGGGTCCATGTTGTTCTTATGTTTTTAGTTTTAATCGTAGTGTATGTATTGTGTTGGTCTTGTCTTCGTTGTTCTCTGGAGTTTGGCAGTCGTTTCAATGTTCCCCTTTGGTATTTCTTGACTTTACTTATTAGAAAATTAAAGCATGTAAATTATTCAAATCTTTACAAAGAGAGGAAAAGTGTTCTACAAAATGTGTTGCAAAGGAAGGCTTGCATACTGCCCTCAACTTTTTAAACATCGAAAACGTTTAATAAATCAGTGGCTAAAACTACCCTTTAATGATCCTTACCTACAATAAAAGCTGTAAATTTCATTTTGGTATGTGGATCAGTCCAATGAGAGCTGTGTTAATATGCCATGTCTCTGTTTAGCTAAGATACTATTAGTAAAACAGAAAAGATTCGTGATCCAGATAACATATATTGTAATTAGTCTAGGCTTCTATTCGTTTGTGCCACGGATTTGCTCGTATTCTTACTCATTCACATAAAAATATCAATTATCTTGTTTATGAATTTTTTGTCTGTAGTTTTAATGCAATTAGGTTATCTCATGGCTGCCAGTTTTAATTGGTGGAAGGAATCAACAACTGTCTTTGTGCTGAGAAAAACTCGGAACCTTTTAATTGTATGAACAGGTCAAACTAACCTTGTCATGAACTAGAACTCGAACGATCAACTAAATTATTTATTGATACCTATATCTATAATCGGTCGTTAGCCTGAAATTTAGTGTCTATTGGAAAAAGGAGGAACGAAAAAATACATGTTATGTTGTGCAATGTCCAAATAAAGCTTCGTATTATGATAAGTCTTAAGATCAGCTTTCCAGATGTACAGACCTGTATTAATGTCCGTTTATAGAAATTTATTAACTGAACTGGACAGTTTACATTGTATTTCAAAGCAATAGTTAATAATAATAATAAAAAACAAAAACAAATGATGTAATCAACTTTGATATATTGCACTTGTTTGTCCATTTTCCCCCAGTAATGATTAAGGCCACTGTTACAGTAAGCAGAAAAAGACTTCAAATGTCAAATCGCACGAATATGCAAAAACAACAATCATCAATTACCAAAATGGAATTTGTAAATGCATAAATTCTTTTATAATTTAACTTAAAGATACAGTATAAAATCAATATTTCAAATACCATGCTGTCTGACAATATTATTCAGAACTCCGACTATTGGTGAATAAATTGGTTGTTACTATACAGATTACATCTATATATGACATAATAACCACGATATATTATAAAAACTACTAAGATATATTATGATTAAATCTTATGTTATAGGGAAAATCACTTTTTCTCGTATTATTGCAGTCCTCCGTCCTAAAAACGCCACATAAATATTAGTTATCAATTTAATATAAAACTGGAAGATAGGAGTAGGAAGAAGTTAATAGAAAGTTTTTTTTTTATCTAGACACCATAATTTTCGGAAAAGTGAGTTTTGGGTGATGTATAAGAGATAAATCAGCACGCCATACAAATAATAACGGTGCCAATAGTGCTATTGAAAGTCTAACTGAGATGTTTCGTTGATAAGGCATGGCGACATATAAATAGTTACGGTGCCAGTTGAACACATTAGACTTAGTTAAATTAAGTTCACAAGTCGATAAAACGGCAGCTCATCTAAAATGAAATCATTTCAAAAATGCCTCTGTACACTTTAGACTTTAGCAAACTCTTCAGTAAATGTTTATAAACCCTGATTATACGGCCATATAGACTTGAGTGTATATACATCTGAGTACAAGATATGGAGTATAACCTTCATTGAAAGATCATTATAATAGCAAGCAGCTCAGGAATTCGCATTGTCTCTGGGTTAATATCTTACTTTTCTCACGAATTTACCGTGTATCACTGTTCTCACCAATTTGCCTTGTCTCACTGTTCTCACCAATTTGCCTTGTCTCACTGTTCTCACAAATTTGTCTTGACTCACTGTTCTCACGAATTTATCTTGCCTCGCTGTTTTCACGAATTTGCCTGGTATGTCTTTTCTCATGAATTTGCCTTGTCTATTTGTTCTCTCGAATTTGCCTTGTTTTTGTGTATTGATCATATTGTTTCGGTATTATATTACTATGACACAGATATTAGAACCCTTTTACTCATATGAAGTACTTTAATAACTTTGCCTTTTTGTAATGAGTTCGCTTGCAGATTAAAGTATCAGACAAGTCAATATTTAGGTATTATGTAACGGTTGATTGATGGTGACAGATACGATATTACTGTTAGGCCATTGGAATGTATAGTAAGTTCATCTTCCAATCTATATGTTAAACCTGTCACTGTATGAAAATGAAGTAATATAAGGAATGGCAAAATGATAAGGCAATATATAGTTATTGATACCAAAGTTTTCGTTTATTAATTCTAATGGGAAATATGCATTTTTGTTCCATTGACAGTGACAAAATCATACGGCTGTCGGAATCATTCATAATGTCGAATTTCAATTTACCAAAATACATGGTAATGACAGATTAATTAAAGGATAACTACTTTATCTCGGATTAATTTTGCCCATTGAATAAAATATCGAAATTATATATTTTTAACCATTTGTTGTAATATACATGTACAAATATAGCGCTCGGTACTTTAAAAAAACTAATGTTATAAAGCATACCAATATTTGTATTTTATAGGAATTTACACGTTCTACTGCCGAATAAATTATAATAAATCAGACAACGCATCTGACTAATGAATCACATGTTTAAGTTGACAACAACTGGCATAGCTCGTAAAATGAAAGTATACATTACCGTCCCCATCGCTTATTCGTCGTTTATACCTTCTACTGGTATGAGAATAGTTTAGTTTGAAATTCTTAAGAAAAGGTTTCTTATCTGAAAACTTCATATATTTATAATTAAAAACCAGCAATGGAAGAAATACTAAGTTTATTGTCTATAAAACAATGCCAAAGGTTGATACGTTCATCCATTGAAAATGCTATGCAAAATCAAAATTCTTTTACATAGTGCTTTCTGCAAAAACCTTCATGCAAATTGAAATATCAGTTACACCTATTCAACTTGCAGGGTCCGAATTAACTTATGAAAGGCCGTTCCAACTAGACTATACATGTATATCTATTAAAATAATTCAACTTTTCTCATATGCTCTCGTACGATCTTAAGTCAAACCAATTAAGTACTGGACTTTCTGTCACGTTTCTAAATCACAACTAGCGAATGATAATAATTTTATGCTCAATAATTCAATATCACTAGCAATGTTACAATACAGTAAAAAAATCAAGGCTGCACTAATACATGTTATTCAGATATAGAATCTCGTTTTTTATTTTGTTCCATTAAACATTCTGTTATTTGTGAAACTGATACAAGAATTAAATTGATCTGACATTTAACTGATGAAGATAGAACATTTTAAACTTGATGAGCAATTCAATTAATCTATGAAGTAACCGAAAAATGGAAATCCAAATCATACTGCAGTTTGTACATGTATGTAGGCGTTGCGGAGAAATTAAGCTAAAATTAATTTATTGAATAAAGAATCAGCAAAGGAAAACCTAAGCGCGTCTAGAAGAAATACTTTTTAGCTTACAACATCACATAAAAGCGGTGGCAACTATTCTCACAATTTACCAGACGGGCTTGACGTCTACTTGCAGCGGCGTAGACCCCTGGCGGTACTTAGAAAATAATAACTACAAGCAATGGATCGTATATTACAGTAATAATGGTTATTTTGAAAGAATTTATCAATGTGTAAACTCGGGCGATTCACTCACAAACTAAGTAAAGTCCGATGCAAAGTTTTTCAGTGATAACCCCGAGTTCACACTTTGATAAATTCCGTAAAAATAATGCAGAAATATGACGTTTTCCATTTGAAATTAATATTTTCCTCATGCACTATATTGCATGCGTACGTATTCATACGGACGACGTCATGAAAGGAATTTATCAGGTTAAAACTTTTTTTACCGGAAATTGCTGTAAGCCAATGAAATTACTGCATTTGATGTTTTGAAAACAACATTGGAATTATTGAACTCTGAATACATACTCTCGTACATGTATTCGAAACAACTGATCAAATATTTATTTTTTTTTTAAATATTTGATAAAAATATTATCATGGTTTTGCACGCTACAGGTTATACTAAATAGAAGGGAAAATGAAATATACATTTTCACATGCAATCAATCAGGACTTTGTAAGATTTACATCAATCAGGATGATGGATATTTTATGCCACTCCATTTTGCACGTATTTGGTCTTAGTATTTATCATATGTCATATGATAAAATTTACTTGTTTCTTATTTCCTGTCATTTTACAATGGTATTTAAAGAATAAAATAGCGCGACATAGTAAAAAGTGTGGTTTGCAGGACATACTGAGTTTAAGAATATTGTTTATCGTTGTCTATAATATAAATGCATGTGTTTATATTGATTTAAGATATTGATCAGAATAGAAAACTATTTCGAAATTGAACTTTGAAACTTTGCATCAATTTCATGTAAAGCAATAGTCTGCTGTCCTGTTTTCTCTGTCAGGTTAATTAAGTCTAGTATTTTTTCGATAAAACAGATGTATAAAATATAAATGAAAATTATATATATATATATTTGTGAGAAGTATATTTTCTTTTAAATATCGAAAAATTTACTGAATTTTTTATTAATTGCACTTAATTTGGTGGCAAAGTATACAAGTTACCCAAGTGCCGTAAGGCTTGAGGAATTGGAAGATGGTCCATTTATTTCATAATATTATAATTAAACTATGGATGTTGATTCTCTTGTGTATGTGTGCGTTAAAAACTGGTGAGAAATTGAAAAATGTATACAATTATCCCAGTAACTGAACCGAAAATGCTACCATTAATATATATTTTAATGAAAATATCACTTTATCATAAAATTACAAAAAATGTATGTGTAACCGGACCTATGCATTTTATTATCCAACCGCTCCGTTTTAATTTAATGTTGTTTGACTAACCTGAACTTTGATTTCACATGGTATTTACAGCAAAATACTTAACACATGACATTAATATTTTAATTTGATTAATTTGTTGTAGTTAGACGCAAATGTTAGTGCGTAAAAGACCAAGTCATTCTCCATTACGCAGAGTGTATATTTAACCTTAAATATTTAGAGAATGGGAGATTGTGTTGATCCTGAAATAATCAAAATAATAATTATTAGAGCTAATGGATAAATATTCAGCCTTAACTGCATTCCAGCTATAGAATTGCATATGAAAGTATAGTTAAAACTGTGTATATAGAGGTTAATTTTACAAGTTTTGATCATAATGGGGACATTTTAACAGTGCCATTTATAGACAATGATTTGCTGTATAGGCAGATTTTGACTGTATGTGAAAGCAATGATATGGTAGATCAATTTGTCACAGAATCCATTAATGAACCGAACAAAATTTAAAACAAAGGAAAAATGTTGTTCTTAATCTTAAACTCACGTTAATTTGACTTGTGATGAAAAAAAAATCTGACATTAAAATACAAGTACAGGACGGTCATTAGCAGCTGTTTCAGCAGTGATCACATCTTAAAAACTCAAATTTTGAAAATCTGCTGCAACTTGGTCCGAGATTCATCTTACAGCCGGTTTTAGAATTGACTGGGGGCGTTGGACGTCAGAGCGCACTCCATTTGTCAAGTAAGAAATGTGCCGATTCAGTGCAGAATCGGCATAGCCCAAGTTAGTTCCAAAACAGCTTGACGTCAGAGGAATCTCGCACTACAGGAGTGTCAATCAACAATTTACACAATAACAGGCAAAAATTTTAACATTATCCATTAATCTCACAATGCAACGCAAGTCCGACACATAAAGACAGACAGAATTTGCATTTTAAATGAAATATATTGATATTTAATAAAATGGTGCTAAAACACTATACTGAATAAACAAGGTTTCTCAAAGTTCAGATATTGTGAAAATATTTCTGAAAAGCCAATAGAATTCTTTGTTTTGGGATTGGCTATACAATTTCTTGATTTTATTATAAAACCAACCAATGAAACTTTATGCTTTGAAATCACCATTGTTCAAATTTTCATAAAAGTTATTTTTGATAAACACTTTTACTCATCAATAATTAAAAATTAAGAAAACAGTGAGAAAAAGTCAACAATAAATCACCAAAATAACCAGACATAAGGAAAAAATTAAGTTCCCCAGTTATCCATTTTCCGTTGTTTTCTTTCGTGTTCGACTTTTTAGTCATACAGAGCTGATCCACAAAACCAGACAATTCCAAATCCACCCTATTAAAAGAATATCTAAACCTATCTGGATTTTGCTTATTAAACTTTTTTTTAACAGAGTGAAATTTGTTACATAAGATGATAAATGTTCTTACATCAACTGTTTTTTAAAATCCACATGACTTCTAAATTGTTTATCTTTACATTGTGTTTCTGAAATAACAGAAGTTCAGACGAAGTTCAATACTAATATTCAGTATTAATGACTAATTTAAAGGAACATTTATTACCATTTTATTACCATAATATGTACTAGACCATTACCATGGTAATTATATTGTTGATAGTTTAATATCCTTGTTGTATAATACAAATTATGTAAATCATTGTAATCCCCGGGGTGAAATATCTTCACATTTAATTAAAGGCACTCCAAGTGCATGTTCTCAAATAGAATTTGCCATAAGATTCAAAGTGTTTAGACATCAAAGTATTCCTCAATTTTTTTTATTCAGGATAAAATTAAACAAAGAAAATGTTACAATGACGAGTTGTAATTTTAAGACAAACAAAAAACGCTTTATAGCCATTTTAATCTTTCTTTGACATTATTTATTGAGAAAGAAACCATTGAAATTTTAAGACAGATAAGAGTTGAAAGATGAAAGTAATCATTATGTTTTAAAAAATGAAACCATATCTTGTGAAGATATATGAAGAACAACTTGTGCTTTTTGTACGGATAACGTTTTGAAAAAAAGAGTCCATGAATAAAGATATAGTGCTATGCATACTGCTTTATGAAATGAAGTAAGAAATCAGTTTCCCTCGTGCATGGCTCTGTCTATTGATCCTTACCTCTTTGGTAATTGTAGCATTTTCAGATACTCAGATACTAAATTTATTTACAATGCACATTTACATATGCCATCATTTGTTCACGCTTGTGACCAAAACTTTTGAAATATCAAAACTCACGAAACCATTTTTGGGGTAATTGTTTTTGGGCTTTCTACAATATATTTTTTGATAAGGGCATCGACCAATTTGGAGACATAATTTGTTCAATTACGCCATTGGACATGCATAGAATATTAATTTCTAGCCCTTGAATACATTAAATGTATTTAATCTATTTTAAAGAAATATTAGAAACTTCTAGAATGCATAGATATCGTTTTTGACATAGAGGGATAAATGAAAACCTGTATGAAAACCTGCTAAGATATTGTATACATAGCAATGCTTACATACTACAGTGATGTCTACATCATGTATAACATAAACATTTATATCTTTTAAGATCGTTTCATAGACTTTATTGTAATAGAACCAGGTGCTGTTTATTTCAAAGAAGTCAGTATGATTTAAATTGTTTAATCATAACACCTGTATAAATAAACAGTTGGTTCATAATTTATTTTCTGCAGAAGAAAAGTACAAAAGTTACTGATTTCTCGAATTTTTTGTTTTGGCCGACCTGGTTTTCTTTCCGTATAAAACTAAGTTTTCACAATAGCTACTACAGAAAAAAGAAGACAAGTCCTTTAATTTCAGTTTCAGACGATGTACTATCTTTTAATAATCCCAACTTTAATGATTACCTGAGACCGCCGACACTGTGACATAAAGGACAAATATTGATTGAAATCAAAACTTTATGAAAAACGCGATGATTTTAATTGTACCAAGGTTGTTTTCGTTTCACAGTTGAATTATTACTGTGATACATGTGATATGCATTTGCGTTGACTATCTAGAAAGATCAACTCCTAAAAGCAGAGGTATGTTGGTTCTGTTTCGATAAAGATATTTACGCAGGTTTTATCCCGACTAGATATCTTAGCTAGTTTTCACGTCTTACTGGAATAGTCAACTCACCGCAATTGACAATTCCTCAATTATACAGACCAGGACACACACCCTTCTATAGAACACCTGATGTCAATCCAGGATTTTATGGGACTGCACATTGGTACTACTTTAGTTTCTGTACTGTCTTGTTCCAAATCACTTTGGATTGCTATGTCTGCTTTTTTCTTCTTGTTATATGAATGTATTAATATTTCTCTGAAATCGTTACTGTAAGAGCTGTTATATACACCATGTCGTCTTTGTTCATTTAAAAATAACCATTAAAGACATAGGTGGTTTTACTCCTATACCAACTAACTATTTAATATTAAGATTTATAATAATGTATTGATCCCCTAACATAATAGGAAGCGCTATAGGAGCATATGCATTTTCTACATATGGCTCATTTAGAAAAGTCTTTGTTTAATGGGGGCAGCCGTATTGCGCTACATACTAAGGCTAGAAAGAGTTTCGTTCGCCGGAAACGGAAGTGAGGTAAATAACTTGCTTACAATTATAATTTTAGAATCAGAATCGTGATACCGGAAATGAGTTTCTGGAAAGGGCTATTGCTGTGCTCGCATTATTGGCCACACGAACAGCATATTAATTAAGAATACTAAAATAAATTTAAAGGGTCTATTTTTGTGTAAAGTAACAAATTGATAAACGAACTAACAAAAACGTATAGGACTTGGATTTCTGTAGCTTCTGTGACTGTATTGTGTCAGTTATTCTAACAAAAGCAATGGATATAACTTACTACAATGTATATTAGAAAACCATCATAGTCGTCTTGGGATGGACTTTAGCAATAACTGATAAGTAGAAGACAATGGGATTACTTACATATAGATTGATTGATGTCTGTAATAGTGAGGCATCAATATTCCTGATGCTGCTTATAGACAGACGATACCGGTTGCCCTAAAACTATATCCAGTATACGTATTTTGGATATACCGATGAGGGCGTTAGCCCGACAGGGGTATATCATACTCTGAAAAATGCAAATGATATATTTTAATAATTTTGAAGTTTAGGAATTTACTTTGTGCAAAGATAAACTATGATAAATTCAGGATATCTGGTTACATTTTATGGAATCATGATATAAATATTGATATTTAGTTCAAGATTATAGTGTACAAAATATTTGGATTTATTTTTTATCCCTTTTTTATTTGGAAGATACAATTTTGATTACTGATATTTGCATATTGGGTTCAGTGTACAAATGAGTTTATGACCCTGAACTTGGATTCAAAACATTTTAATATATGTCGATTGACAAACTTTTGTGTGTGCAACAATCTGACCGTGGTGGCTTTTGGACTGCTATATTTAGATTCCTAGGTATGTTGAGTCTGCTGATCGATGGACAGACTAACAACGTGATTTATATGTACCAATTTATTTCGTTTGAACTGGGAGAGCTAGGTTATGCTCTAAAATATAGAAAGACATTAATATCGGCTATCATTATAAAAAAATTGACTAGTTAAGTGGCAATTGTTTATATGTTAAGAATTCAAGAACTTAAGAGTGCATAGTCTCCACAAGATATAATAAATATCGGAATTCATATTAACACTTGTTTGAATAAACAGAAGTAATGAATCGTATTCAAAGGAATTTATACTATTTCCAGATTGTAAACAATTTTAAGATATCACGTACTATAATAATTACGATATTCTCATTGCCAATTGATGCCCATTTACTTCAAAGAAAATCCATTGTCTTGTTTATATATATATATATATATATATATATATATATATATATATATATATATATATATATATATATAACCCTAAAGTCCTTCGTCCTTGGGAACATCGTGGTACGACTAATCTAAGTTGTTGCCATTAAACTGTAGTGGTAAACAGTCTAAATGACCAAAAGCGTGCAAATAAGGCAAAGGCATGAAAAGGACAAACATACCTAAGGAGCAATCCAAAAAACGAACAACCACAAACACAACAAACAAACACCGAAAACTAATAAACAATAAACAACACGAACTCCTGTAAAAACTAGGAGAGTTCCTGCTCCGTATACGGCACCCGTCGTGAAGTTCAACAAAGTCAATCCGGTGGTAGTCACAAATCGGTGGAGGTACATGAAATGTTACGACAGTGGGAACAGGTCCAACATCATTTTAGATATTGGAACACTGTAACGGCCAATCAATTAGTTATGATGACCGTAAACTTTCCTAAGTGATGACATCAACTTATCCCTGATAAAACTCTGGTTAAGAAGCTTTTGTGACAGCAGTAATCCTCTTTGATGAAAGTCATGGTAACTCACGCATGCCCTTGAATATAGGATAATCTGAGAAACGTAGATGCCATATGCCGGCGATGCTGGTATATTTCTACTCAAGAAGGAAAAGTTAACAATAGGAAAGTCGAAATCATCACGTTTGTCATAAATTTTTGTCTTCAGATGTCCCTCATTGTCTATTTCGAGAAACAAATCCAAAATGAAGCTTTGATGTATCTGTAGTATCCTTAATTTCACTATCACTGGGGTAGATGAGATGTAAAAGTCTTGGCATTTATCTTTATTTAACGACAACACGTCATCTATATAACGAAAAGTGAACTTAAAGGACTGGGGTAGTTTCTTTTTTGTTTTCACGTAGAAGCCCTTGAATGAAGTCCGCTTCATATGATACAGACACAGATCGGCGAGGAGAGGAGCACCCCTGGTTCCCATTGAAATGCCGATCGTTTGTTGAAAAATTAGACCGCCTAATTCAACAAAATTCTTTGAGAAAATCTAATTTGTAATTTCATCTTCGGAATACTTTTTGTCAGAATCAGAGTGGTTCTTAACGAAATAAGCCTTTTCTCTACCTTAAACTAGAAATTTATACCTGCGTGTGCCATTTTTCTTGAAAAAAACATTGATGAACTAGTTGTTTCCATCGATATTTTAATTGAGAGTGGGGTATGGTAGTATAGAGTGTAGAGAAGTCTAATGTTTTTATACTGTTGCATCTAGCCAACGCATAAATAAGAATTGGTAAAGATATTAAAACTATTAATGTAAGTCAGACAGCAATAAACAAAAATGATATTATAATAACCCCAAAATAGATTTAATTAGGAAGATTGATGCGCATTATCCCCCTTTTTGGTATTGAAAGTTATGGACGTCTGAATCGAATCGAATAACGTATGAGACTTGCTAATATATACTGAACCGCAAAAGAAACGTCGCTTTTTCAAAATGTTAGCAAAATTCAAAATAAATATTAATTAATGATTTTTATATAATCAGTATTACGATTACATCACCAGGTAAGATTAAATTACCTGTGAATTAAATTTTCGGTTGAATAATTTTCAGTTGATATCGTAGAGCGACCGTACCTAAAACCGCTTGTGGGACACACTTGGCGGTAATTTTTCTTAAATCTTAAATGTTCGTGAAATTCATGCTCCTTTATGGGTATAAAAGGCCGGAGAAAATTAAAGAGTGTTAGTATCAGTGTTGACACAGAAGCTATGCCACGTCTGACTCCACAACAGAGAGAACAGGCCATTGGTCGATTGGATGCTGGGCAATCTGCCAGAGTTATTGCCAACGACTTCAACTGTGCTGTTCGAACAATTGAACGTCTACGGACACGGTACAATGCAACAAACAGCACAAATGACCGTCCACGGAGTGGTAGACCCCAAGTCACTACCCCTAGACAGAATAGAGGCATTGTTCGTCACCATTTGATGAATCGGTTCACCCCAGCTGCCGAAACTGCCAGAAACACTGTTGGAACACATGGACGACCCATAAGTGATGATACGGTTCGTCGGCGATTAGCTGCTAGAAACATGAGATGTCGCCGTCCAGCAAGAGGACCTATTCTTACTCCTCGACACCGTCAAGCTCGTCTTCAGTGGGCCACTCAGCGACAGAATTGGCGAAATCGACAATGGCGTAACATCATCTTCTCTGACGAAAGCCGTTACTGCATTTCAACAGCCGATGGCAGAACCAGAGTGTGGAGAAGACGCGGGGAACGTTACGAAGACAGCTGCATTCTGGAAACAGACGCGTGGGGAGGACCTAGCATCATGGTATGGGGTGGAATCGGCCTTAACGTTAAACTTGGTCCAGTCATCTTTCAGAACCTTGGCCCAGGCAGAGGAAATGGCGTAACAGCTGCCCGTTACATCGACCAAGTCTTGACACCCCATGTTCAGCCCCATTTCGCACGTCATCAAAACAAGACTTTCCAACAGGACAATGGACGTGCGCATACCGCAAGAGCCACAAGAGACTTCCTACAGCAGAATAACATTAATGTTATGGATTGGCCGGCTTTGAGTCCAGATTTAAAGCCTATTGAACATTTATGGGACGAAGTTCAAAGACGGTTGAATAATGAGCAGCCAAGTCCGACAACTGCAGCTGAACTTTCACAAGCGTTTCAGAGAGTATGGGCACGTATTCCGATGACGTTTATTAATCGGCTTATCAACTCCATGTACCGAAGATGTGCCGCAGTAATTGGTGCCGGTGGAGGACATACACGTTATTAACGGACGTGGGAGCACAGCATTGAAAACATGTGACGTTGCGACAATTGTGACGTTTTTGTGAACATTGTAACCAAAAGACTGTAAATCATTCATTAAATTTTGTAAAAATTAATTTAAAATATATAAATGTCACTTTGAAATAAATGTATGTGAACATGTCATTTTGTGCGACGTTTCTTTTGCGGTTAAGTGTACAACAATATCCGATTCGAATAGACTTGAATTCGATAATGGGAATTAGAATAGTACAAATGTTTAATTTATTCCACACGTACATTTTTAGTTGAAATGTTCTGGAATATTTTCAATTCTTTTCTTAAAAAAAAACATTAACCATAAATTTAGTTTTGAGAACAAATTGCGGGCTGAGAATTGCCGGCTAGCTTCACGCTAGTCACAAATTTACATATATCTCTCGAAAAAGCTTCTTATTAACTTATAATTACTCATATAAAGCACAGAATATATGTTGAACAACATTATGACAGGATTTACAAGTGAAAAGGTTATTTTATTAGCACTCTGTAGATTAAAAGTTTTTGTTCAAATGACAACTAATGATGAGTTAAATATAAATTTGGACATTTTTCGAAAATATTAAGAGCATATACACACATAAAAATACAAATTCTCGCTGTGCTATTCAGAACTCTACCAAATAGAAGCTAGTCACCCGTGCTATTCAGAACTCTACCAAATAGTAGCTAGTTTCCCGCTTTTTATGCGTGTTTCCAAATAATACTAGAATTTACTTTTCTATTTTAATTACATATAATCTGTATTAACAAACAAATAATTTATTTCGCGAGCCTAAACCGTTATTCCTTGACATGTTTACAACGATACACTGCTGATGGCTAAATCTTCAATCAAGCTCAGATACCATGGTTAATCTTGAGAGCATATTTAAAGACAAAATGGTTTTCCTGTGGAGGACATATAAATGCCCGATTTGATGAAATGTTAGCAACACTAACAGACAAGTGAAATTGGGATTGATGTGTAGCACGCAACGTAAAGTCTGCTTTTAGAAAACTAATTAAGTATTGTAATCAAATCAAGTCGATGAAACCTTTGATAAATCTTCTTTACCCAACACACAAACATGACAACTCTTCATCAAATATAGAACATTGAAAAGAAATGAGACATTAGATGGAATATCAGGAGAAAACTGGTTTGACGGAGTAAATAGTATATTGATGAAAGCGAATTGAAGAAATACTAAATGGTTGAACAGGAAAAGAGTATCAGAGAACAGGTTTGAAAGGGGAAACAGTATAATGGTCAAAGAGGAGATATTGTATCAAAACTGGTTTGACAGGGTAAATAGTACAACGGTTAACAGGGAGAAAAGTAACAGATAAAATTTTGACAGGGGAAACAGTATGATGGTTAAACAAGTAAAATATCAGAGAATAAGAAAACAGATGTTACTTTATTGAAATTCTGACCCGTTGTTATGGGCTTCTTGATTTACTTTCATTTCTTCGTTTCTTTTCTTTTTGAAAAAGTATGTATCTCGTGACTGTATTATTTACTGAAATATAAGGTATGTTAATATTTATGTAACCTTTATGATATTATCAGCTAGCCTGGTCATCTTTTACTAATCTAAGATACCAAGTTATTTTGTGGATAAGGTTTAAAATTTAAAATTTGAAGTACTTTATCAGTTGTTGTGATTATTTTATATACGACTATCATTTAAAACTCATGCAGTATTTAAGGGAGCGCAGTCATATTTTATAATGGTTGAACACATTTTCTATTTCATATTGAAGCAGGTATCATCCAGAAATCTCCAAATCGGGCCAATGTCTTAAGCTCGAGGTCCGTTAAGGAATTAGCAATTTATTATTCTATTCATCGGGCTGATGACCTGGATTCTAATACAGAAATTCAAAGTCGATGTCCCATAACTCCAATGTCACAACATCTGTTTCGCATCAAAATGCTGCGGTTCATATCACAAGCTATCCATGTACAAAGTTTCATGATGATACCATAACTGCTTCATGAAAAATTACCTTAAACATGAACCTTAACCTAAATTCTATATTGAAATTCCATAAAGAAATTCAAAATCGATAACCCATGACTTCAAAGTCACAGCATCATTTTCACATCCAAATGCAGCTGTTCATATCACAAGCTATGTATGTACAAAGTTTCATGATGATACATGAACTCCTACAGGAAAACTATCTTAAGCCTGAACCTTAACCTGGATTCTATATATATATATATATTGAAATTCCATAAAGAAATTCAAAGTCGATGACCCATGACCTCAAGGTCACAACATCCTTTATGCATTAAAAGCTGCTGTTATTACAAGCTATCCATGTACAGAGTTAAAGGATGATACCATAACTCCTTCATGAAAAATTACTTAGCTTAAACCTGAACATTAACCTCGTACAGACGGACGGACGCACAGACAAAACAACTATATGCCTGGCCTGCCTTACAGGCGGGACATACAAATATACATGAATAAATGACAATAAAAATCATTCCACAGGGATCCATATTCACGACTGAGCTATCTTATAAACATATGAAAAACACAAAAAGTGCATCACCGTATGATATAATAAGCCACTGACATCACAGTCTGGGAAAAAAAGGGGGGGTCATAAGTTTTTGTGATATGTATGAAAAAAGGGGGGTTTAACAACTATTGAGGTAAATTCTATAAAGGGGGGGGGGGGGGGGGGGGGAGGTCGTTCACGCTTTCTTGTAATGCAGTAATTGATTGTCGCCCCCTCCCCGCCTCGTTGATTCATGTCATCATCTAGAATGGTGGAAACTGATTCAATAAACGAATGTCAACAATACGACTTGTCATCTATTTCTTGTGCTCAGATGACAGGTATCATTGATCTCTTGTTCAGAAGCAAATAATCTTTTCACAATCAATACCAGTTTTCTATTAATATACAAAATCTTATACATTTTAAAAATTTCCGCATTGATTTTTTTGTCATGATTCAATGCAGAATTTAAACTATTTTAATTTAAACCAGTTCAACACTAGTGTTTACCAGTATTTTCTAAAATTTATTTGAAATGGTCAGCGGAGTGTAAAATAAACGCAGATTAAGTGTCGCACATTTAGGTCATTCAGCTATCAGTCAAACCACAGTAAACATGGCGAGAGTTGTAATGTGCGTTGATGGGAGTAGTTATGCCGACGAAGCGTACGATTGTAAGTAAAATTTGTAAATTGTTTATAACGAAAGTACACATAAATACACTTTATTATTATTTTAAGAAAATTGCAGATCGAAAGGAATATGAACACGTGTGATGCCTCACTCATATTTTATATGTGTGGATCTTGTTCCTGTTAAAATTTCATGATGTAGATAAATATTTGTAATCTAAATAGTGAATTAACATTTGCATTGAACACATGACATGTATCATTATGGTTGATGGATGATGGTGTAGAACCACGTGTGTAGAACATGGGCTATTTTTGTGTATACGATAATTATGGTTTAATCGAGTTTCTGTTAGTATCTAATTCACATTATTTTATCCTAAAAATGCAGCATCCAGGCAAAACTTTTATTTTTGTTTTTTGCTTACCGTTAATGACATTTAATTAATATATTTGTACACTTTTATATATATATTTCATGTGTCCATATTACGATAAAGTTACATTGTAATTGTATAAACATGATAAATGTAAAGAATATATGTGGCTGACGATAAAACAAGTTCAGAGCATAAATATATACAATGTTGTTTGAACTCGTGACCTCAGTGATTATGAATTAGAATTTAAAGCTGACCGGTCATGTCCATCTATTGACCAGGTCGGCCGGACGATATTTGATCCATTTAATAAATAATAAATGTAACTCTTTTCATACAGATAATTTAAATGCTTCAGACTTGAATTAAATGTAAAGTTACCACCACTTTATTAGCTATATAATGGTTGAGTGAAACTAATTGTAAGTTTATAGTCTTCTGTGTTGTCGGAAAGGTCAAGGACTTTAAACTTATTTTTTAAAGGTGCCACAGTAGGAATCCAGAAAGAATAATTTATAAAAATGAACAAAAATGTATTCCAAACACAATATTCTCTCTCTTACATAACAATTGATAGATATCCACATTATTTTGCTTTATTTTAAAATCCAGCAATGTGATTCGATGCTATGTTATGACCTTAAATGTTCAGTTCTTATGGCAAGCCGTTTTACTATTTATTCTAACTTCAAGATATCTCATATAATATATAAGATATCTTTTATAATCATAAAGTATATAAGATATCTTATAAATATTTTTATATGAGATATCTTATATACTGTATAAGTTATCTCATATATTTTATAAGATATCTCATATAGTTTATAAGATATCTCATAAAATTTATAAGATATCTTATAAAGAAAATTATATGAGATGTCTTATGACATTATCTTGAAGTTAGAATAAATAGTAAAACGGCTTGCCATAAGTTCTAGTTATTACATACGAGTACATGTATAGCCGCAAAATCTGCACTACACTAATTTTCAATATCTTTCATACTACTATTTGTTATAAACAAATTTTTCAACCATAATTGTTTATGTCTAGAATGGGTAATATACAAACTATTTCTCAAATTTGAAATAACTCAGCTTATAGCAAAAATTGGACCATATCCAGTTGTTATGAATTTGAGAGATAAATATCTGTGAGCTCTGTTGATAGCCTCTCAAGTTACTGTATAGAAACTGTTTGGAGCCGCCACTAGTGGATATTTTTTCACTAGAATATGGGAGTCGCATAACCATATAAACCCACTCTGCATTTACAAATTATGTAAACCTTATATTACCCTTTTCTAACTTATTCAGGGACATGTATCCAATAGTGAAACAGGTAAGAGAATATGATATGGGTTTTTATTCATATCATACCCCATATCAACCCCTCGACCCATATCACCTGGTTCCAGAAAACTCTCGGGTGAATGGGTTTATATAGGATATGGTATGAAAAAACCAATATGATATTCTTTATACATCGTTTTCCATTAAAATATTTTTTATTTATCTAATTATGCAGGATTTTTTTTCTGAACATTATTAGGCAAAAAAAATTATTTCGTTTTTCGTGATCAATACATAGCAGATATTTTGCAACACTATCGCATTTGGCCGCGTGAGCTATTTACATTACCTTAGGTGGTCCTCTTTCAGAAATGTGTCCGGTGACCTGGACTGTCAGCTAAAATGGCCTCCACAGCCGAACCTACTGTAACATAGAACACTATAGGAAAATTCATTTAAAAATCTTCTTGTCTGAAACTAATTGGCCAATTGGAACAAGAGTCGGCAGCAATGGTCCTTTGATGGTCCTCTTTCAGACTTATGTCCGATCATGACTCGGACTGTCAACAGAGATGTCCACCACAGCCAAACTTAGAGTAACATAGGACGGTATGGGAAAATTCATTTAGAAATCTTCTTTTCTGAACCACTTTTCCAATTGGAGCCGGTGTTTTTGTTTAGTTTACTATTGTATCTTAGAACCTGGCTAGGAGAATAAACACTTGTTTATATTTGTTTCAGGGTATGTTAAGAACTTCCACCGACCAGGAAATAAAGTTCTGTTTCTACACAGTCCAGAAAGCTACATTAACGCTACCACCATGAGTATGTATATATGCTTTATACTTAGATAAAACCTTTTTGTATGTCAGTCATGGCTCTTAAATATTTCTTCTGATTTCGATGAAGCAATTAATCCTATATAATATAAAGTAAACATTTGTGCATTTGTAAGAGAGTTTACAAAATAACTTAATAGAAGAGATCTGGCAAATTAATGAGACGAGAACAAGACATTCATTGTTTATTGGTTTTACTTAAGGTCCCGGTAGAGTACTTGAATGTCAGAGAGAGGCTGATGCCAAAACCGCTGCTCTTAAAGATACATTTATTGCTAGAGCAAATAAAGATAACGTAAGTTTATTTATAATGAATGGACATTACTGTCTATGAAAATGAAGCGATATGGGTTATATATGTAACAATGAGAACGTCCATAAATATAATAAACAACTTGACAGTCTATATTTGGGCAGTCTCAACTCAATTAGTATGTTAAGCATCTACAATTGAAATATCATTCATATTTTTAATTCTACTCCTGTCATGTAACCACACACAGGAAAAAAGATGTTATTGTCTTTAGTTAATTAAGTGATGTCAGACTTATCAGTTTGTTGTCGTTAAGATGAACACCAATATGAACTTGATTGAAAAATGCTGTATACAATAATCCATTCTGCGCATGACTTCACAGGATTATGTAACCGTGTACATCAGTAGGAACTCCCAAATGTGTTGAATGACCTTAATCCAGACAAACGTGGTGTGAATTTAATTAGATCCTAACAACAATAATTGACGGTTTTACAATTGGTTTATCGAATTGAAAAGGGATATAGTAACTGTTGTGTTATGTAGAATTGGTTGGGAGCATTTAGTATTGACATGTACATTAGTATTTTATACATTTTAGGTTGAAGCCGAATTTTTCGTTGAATCAGCTGAAAAACCAGGCCATGCTATTTGTGAGTTTGCGCAGAAGCATGATGCTACCTTTATCTGTACAGGAACAAGGGGTATGGGTAAACTTCGGAGAACACTTCTAGGAAGCGTTAGTGACTTTGTAGTTCATCATTCCAACGTCCCAGTACTGGTGTGTCGTCACAGCAAGGAACACAAATGAACACTTACTTCGAGTTAAGTTATTTGTTCTGACAGTTTACAGGAAGAGAACGAGCAAAATATTATTTTTAGGTATAAACGGTACATTTATGATATGTGATGTCGATATCGACTTTTCTATTTAATCTTAATCTCCGAAAATTATGTTGAAACATTTTTTGTGGGAGTATTAGTTTTAACAGGTAAATATGTAAGTTAAAAATCATAGTTGCATTGTATATGGAAATTTGTTAGTGAAAATTTATATGGACCTAATGTAACAAAATATATTACTTATACATAGATGTAAGTCTAAACTTGACAGACAGGGTATTTAAAATAAAGTACTCTATTTGCATCGTTGAAATTCATTTAAATATATTCTTGACCTTCCACTACGACTTTATATTAACATGAAAACCATGGTTGATCTCGTTTTTGGTGTTTGCATTTCATTGAATACTTAAATCATTCATGCATATCTGTTCCCACAGTGTATTAAACATTTTTGAACTGGTTTTATGATCGGCTTCACTTAGTCTGTTTGGGGTAAAACTGTGTGACCTTTAAATGATGTTTGTATCAGTATGTGACAACCCTTAAAAGTTTTATGCCCTATCAAATAATTTGCCAGTCAACAAAAAAGTGGAGATAGCGAAACTTGATATCTTGCGTTACACTGTATCCCACATATTGCATATAGAACAGATAATTTATTGGGTTAAACAAACTGATGAACAAGTATTTCATAGTATGGAAGCATAAAGGTGGACTAATTCTGACACAAAATACCTAAATATACTTACTTCTATACAAAATAACATAGTTTTATCATTGTTCTTCATTTTAAAATTCACAGTAACGCCTATAAAGTTTGCACTGCAAATTTAAGACGACCCCTATTACCGGTTTACTGTGGGTTCAAGGTCAATTAACTACTTACATACAATATAGCAGGAATAAAAATCTAACAAATACCGAAATGCTTGAGCCAAAGCCTCACAACAGTGTCCAAAAAATAACAACCAGAAACATTACAGGACACATCAATATAACTGTTAGATAACTTGGCATGAAATTTTGTATGAATATAGTAAATATTGATCTCGGTTTAAAAGAACGAGGTTATGTTAGAAATCAATTCAACCAACATACCGAGATCAGAAAAATGTGCGAGAAAAATCTCGGAACAAATATATTCATTGTGTACTGCAAAAAAAGGATTAAAACAGAGTTTTGGAGAGAAGTAGAACACAACACAACACAGATGTGTACATTGGCAAAGTAAACAAAACGTCAGGAATGAAATCAAGTGTTCTGGGATGGTAAGCATTTCCTGCTTGGTACCTTTACTGCAGCCTTTTTAGGTGTCGATTCCAGTAAAAAGGAAATAATTGCTCGCTAGCAATTTCCTGAATTACACTTCATCATCATCAAAGGAAAGAAACTTGAAATTGGTTAGATGATTCTTCCTTCTATTGCACATGGTAGATCTCCTTAGCTGAAATTTGGCTTCGTATTTCGGTATTTTTGGTTATGAGTACTTTTTGTTTTAAAATAAGTTTGGTTTTTGGTCTTCCAAATGTATCGGTTTTAATGCTGCTGATGAGAGGTAACTCCTTGAAATGCGTCGTATACAGCATAGTATAAATTTACTATATCTAATATTAGTATCTTTGGATTGTTATTTTATTCGATAATGGAACGAAGATATGACAGCACAAGGAATATGACGTGATTGACACAAATTTTGTATTCGCAACATGGAACAAATCTAAGCATCGTATAGTTTTTATCGATTTGAATTCAAAATGATGAAATCATGGTTTTTATACGACCGCAATATTTTTGCGGTCGTATATTGGTATGACGTTGGCGTCGTCGTCGTCCGAAGACATTTGGTTTTCGCACTATAACTTTAGTATAAATTAATGGAAATCTATGAAATTTAAACACAAGGTTTATGACCACAAAAGGAAGGTTGGGATTGATTTTGGGAGTTTTGGTCCCAACAGTTTAAGAATTAGGGGCCAAAAAAGGGCCCAATAAGCATTTTTCTTGTTTTTCGCACAATAACTCTAGTATAAGTAAATATAAATCTATGAAATTTTAACACAAGGTTTATGGAAGGTTGGGATTGTTTTTGGGAGTTTTGGTCCCAACAGTTTAGGAATTAGGGGCTTAAAAAGGGCCCAAATAAGCATTTTTCTTGGTTTTTGCACAATAACTTTAGTATAAGTAAATAGAAATCTATGAAATTTAAACACAAGGTTTATGACCACAAAAGGAAGGTTTGGATTGATTTTGGGAGTTTTGGTCCCAACTGTTTAGGAATTAGGGGCCAAAAGGATCCAAACTTAAACTTTGTTTGATTTCATCGAAAATTGAACTATTGGGGTTCTTTGATATGCCGAATCTAACCGTGTATTTAGATTCTTAATTTTTGGTCCTGTTTTCAAATTGATCTACATTAAGGTCCAAAGGGTCCAAAATTAAACTTAGTTTGATTTTAACAAAAATTGAATTCTTGGGGTTCTTTGATATGCTGAATCTAAACATGTACTTAGTTTTTTTATTATGGGCCCAGTTTCCAAGTTGGTCCAAATCGGGGTCCAAAATTAAACTTTGTTTGATTTCAACAAAAATTGAATATATGGGGTTCTTCGATATGCTGAATCTAACCATGTATTTAGATTTTTGATATTTGGGCCCGGTTATCAAATTGGTCCACATTGAGGTTTAGAGGGTCCAAAATTAAACTTTATTTGATTTCATCAAAAATTGAATTCTTGGGGTTCTTTGATATGCTGAAGCTAACCATGTATTTAGATTTTGGATATTGGAATACCACAAAGGGATGGTAAGAATTGTCTTTGGTAGTTATGGCTCAAACCGTTAAGGAATAAGGTGCAAAAAGGGGGGAAAAGGGTTTCCAGGTTAATGGACAATTACTTAAGTACAAAACATAATTTAAAAGGCAGTGTACGGTGGTAATTGAAACTCATTTGAATATCTCACCTAAACTGCTTTTAAATTATTTATATTGGAAATTTGCCAAAAACTTTATTATTAATAAATTCCATTGGAAATTTGCCAATAACTTTAGTTTAATGAACTTCATTGGAAATTTGCCAATATAAAATGTTGCTGATGAAGCTTTTTTGTTTATCTCACCTAAACTGCTTTTAAATTATGTATATTGGAAATTCATGCCAAAAACTTTATTATTAAATTTCTGATTTATATATAAAAGCAAATAATAATGATAAGGCAAGAGATACACACCTAACAGGATGTGTAAATTATTATAATAAGTATTGTGCAATAGCAAGAAATTTTCAATTGCACAGTATTGCGCAATAGCAAGAAATCTTCAATTGCACAGTATTGCGCAATAGCAAGAAATCTTCAATTGCACAGTATTGCGCAATAGCAAGAAATTGATATTTTGATATTTGGGCCCGGTTATCAAATTGGTTCACATTGAGGTTTAAAGGGTCCAAAATTGAACTTTATTTGATTTCATCAAAAATTGAATCATCAAAAATTGAACTATTGGGGTTCTTTGGTATGCCGAATCTAACCGTGTATTTAGATTCTTAATTTTTGGTCCCGTTTTTCAAATTGGTCTACATTAAGGTCCAAAGGGTCCAAAATTAAACTTCTTTAAAATTTTCCATTTTAAATTGGTTATTTCTGATTTATATATAAAAGCAAATAATACTGATATGGTTTGAATAGGTAAATTAAAAATTTTTAAGTTCTTAGACCACATTAATTCTGTGTCAGGAACCTATGCTGTGTCAAATATTTATTCACATTCAAAATTCAGTGCTGTATCAAGCTTGAATGTTGTGTCCATACTTGCCCCAACTGTTCAGGGTTCGACCTCTGCGGTCGTATCAAGCTGCGCCCAGCGGAGCATTTTATTGGTACATTGATCTACAAAAAAATGACCGTCTCCTTTTGCCTACTTCCGCGTGTTACCGGAAATAGACCTGTCATCAAGCTGACTCAGTCCTTCAATCTAGAACAGTGCATTTGTGTCATTGATTAACCCTTTGCTGATTACAGATGAATAAAATGCTTCCATGTGACGATTTCCTTGTTTGAGTGTCTTGGTGTCTTATTTCTGCCCTCAGACCCCCCCCCCCCCCCCAAAAAAAAAAAAAAAAAGACCAAAAAAAAAAACCAACCATATGATCTTCAATATTCAATATTACTTTACCAAGACAGCGTCGAAAGCAAAGCGACTGTACAATTTGTTTGAAAGGAAGGCAACTCGATTGATTTTCTTCGTATCTTTTCTTTTTGTAAAAGTATATACCTCATGACTATTGTTTATGTTAATTAGCTATGTTGATGTAACCTTTATGATATTATCAGCTATAGCCTGGTCATCGTTTACAAATCTAAGATACAAAATTATTTTGTGGATGGTGTTCAACTAACATTAAAATTTTTAAGTACCTTATAATTATTCAGAGACAAAAGAAACCAAGCAATGTTGCGGGTTAAGTAAAATGTGTATCTTTTATATGAATTTATTGGAAACATTTCCTTTATTGCATCTCAATGAGGGCTTTTAAGTTGTCTGTCATCATATATATTATTTTTTTTTTACCGTATTCGAATTACAAGGGGTTACAAGGGGATACAAGGGGTAGCTATGTGGCGGGATACGCTATGTTTTTCATCTGATTTCAATGATTATTTGATTATTTCATCTTCACGAATCTGCTTTGTCTTTGGATTTTGGTCGTGTAGAATTTGCCTAATTTTTAATATATAATTGCTCCGATTTTCCTGATGAGTGGTTTCACTAGAATCTCTTGCGGTTTTCGAGATACAAACAAAAAGCTAGATACATTAAAAAATTTTCATCTGATTTAAATGGAATGGTTTTTTTCTTCAGTTTCATGAGTTCTCTTAGTAGACTATCAACTGCTGTCTTCTATTGTATCATGTTTTTGAGATACCGTGAATTGGTCGAAGGGTCCAAAGGAACAGTATTGCAGGATAATTTTACGTAAAACTTATACTTTTCATCCGATTTTCGTAGAATTTGTTTGTTCTAGTAGGTATATCCAACACTTTATGAGGTCAAGCAGTTCACACTTACTTCAACTGTTCTTCCTGTCAGCATGCTGCAGTCGTATGATACAGCTCTGAGCGAAGCCCTTTTGTATTCTTTTTTTACCATCATTTTTACAGCATTATAGTCAATTTAAATTCTGTTTCCACACCGAGTTAGGAATTTCATTCCACCAACAATGTACAGAACATTCAATGATTGGTAGTTCGGAAAGACAAAAGCTCTGAGGACGAAAGGAAGTTAAAACATTTGCTGGGAATATAAGTGGACTTAAAGTGGAAAGAAATATATAAACAAGTAAATCGGGGTTGTCTTTCTTTGTCAAAAATTTGCATATTGAAATAAAAAAATCAGCATATATAAGTAAATCGGAGTTGTCTTTCTTTGAGAAATAAAATTCAATCTGATACATTACATATCTTAAAAAAATAATTTTACAAAGAAAATGCAGTGAATCTTTAAGTATAAAAAATTGAAGCATATCGCATGCAATGTTTCAAAAATAAATAAATATGACTGATTAAATATACGGTGGGGAACATGCGCCTGAGTATAATAATCAAGACCAAAACCGGGTCTGGACCTGTGTCGCAACATGCAATTCAGATCCCAAAATTGCTTACAAGCTACAACTCAACATTATGAAGCTGCAGACAAAATATAGTCATTCCCTTCTGTAGACGCCAAGAAACCTTTCACGAAAATTTTCTAGTGTTTTGAGCATTGTTGAATTCAAAATATCGGCAAACAGGATTTGGCTGCACGACAGATCCAAAAATTGCTTACATAACTCAACATTATGAAGCTGCAGGCAAAATATGAAATAATTCCCTTCTTTAGAAGCCAAGAAAAATTTGACGTAAGTTTCCTACCCAAGGTCTTTTGGACGGACGGAGTCAAGCGGTTACTAGACCTTCTTCCGCCGTTGGCGACGCAGGTAACAACAAAACTTATTTCAAGTGGTGATGCACAAGTACACCGTGAAATACATTCGATACTGAAGTAAGAATGGAAAAATTTAAAGGAGATAGATATCTACGCCAATGCAATACTTCCTTTTTAGGTTACCTCACCCAAATTAACGTGTAACCTTTTGTCATCTCTGCGCATTGTTTCATAGGAGCAAAGGGAGGTTTGAGTACCTATCCAGTCAGTTTAATCCCACCACCGCTGAGTTTCGGTTTCAAGTTAGGATATCCTGACCCGCTATTGATTACATGTTTGTGTTTGTTATCGTCTAGAGGGCTATCGACTGGATTAATGTTTCATTATTTTTCATTCTTGTTACCGTTTTTTATTATTTAATACGACAAAGTAGTCAAAAATTTACTGTAAGTGCAAGGGGCGTTAAGACCCCTATTTGGCCTAAAATATTATCTAAAATGAAAATCCAAGTAAGCTAAAAAATTGAATTGGCTAATTTACTGATTTCTGTTCACAGCTGGTATTAGTTTAAAAACTTACCTTTCATTTTTGCAAATTTTTATTTGCCGTGATTGGGGTTCGAACCCCCTCCTTCAAGTAAATTATGTGTCATAGTTCACGAACACATCGACGAAACCTCTCGGCTACCACAGGAATGATATCTAAATGTCGTTTTTAGCTCACCTGGCCAAAGGCCATGTGAGGTTTTGCCATCACTTTTCGTCCGTCGTCCGTCGTCCGTCGTGCCGTCCGTCCGTCCGTCCGTCCGTCCGTCCGTCGTAAACTTTTCTTTAAAAATCTCCTCTGAAACCGCTGGGCCGTTTGGTTTGAAACTTAATAGGAATGTTCTATGACATGTCCTCCACAAACGATCCTCATTTTATATTGATCCGATGAAAAACATGGCCACTGTTTAGAAATAGAACATAGAGGTAGATTGCTGTTTTTTGCTAATAACTCAAAAACCGTTACAGATATCGAAAATCTGACATGGGGTAAAATTGATCAGCATGTCGAGATCTACCTACCCTGAAATTTTGAAGGAAATTCCAAAACCCATTTAGGAGTTATTGCCCTTTTTTCGTCAAATTTTCAAAATTTTAACATTCAAAAATCTTCTCCTCTGAAACCGCTGGGCCGATTGGTTTAAAACTTAATAGGAATGATCTATGACATGTCCTCTACAAACGATCCTCAATTTATTTTGATCCAATGAAAAACATGGTCACTGTTGCTAAAAATAGAACATAGGGGTAAATTGCTGTTTTTTGCTAATAACTCAAAAACCGTTACAGATATCGAAAATCTGACATGGGGTAAAATTGATCAGCATGACGAGATCTACCTACCCTGAAATTTTGAAGGAATTTCCAAAACCCATTTAGGAGTTATTGCCCTTTTTTCATCAAATTTTCAAAATTTTAACATTAAAAAATCTTCTCCTCTGAAACCGCTGGGCTGATTGGTTTGAAACTTAATAGGAATGAACTATGACATGTCCTCTACAAACGATCCTCAATTTATATTGATCCGATGAAAAATATGGCCACTGTTGCTAAAAATAGAACATAGGGGTAAATTGCTGTTTTTTGCTAATAACTCTAAAACCGTTACAGATATCGAAAATCTGACATGGGGTAAAATTGATCAGCATGACGAGATCTACCTACCCTGAAATTTTGAAGGAAATTCCAAAACCTATTTAGGAGTTATTGCCCTTTTTTCGTCAAATTTTCAAAATTTTAACATTCAAAAATCTTCTCCTCTGAAACCGCTGGGCCGATAGGTTTGAAACTTAATAGGAATGAACTATGACATGTCCTCTACAAACGATCCTCAATTTATTTTGATCTGACATAAAACATGGCTGTCGTAGCTAAAAATAGAATATAGGGGTGGATGTGTTGTTTTTGGCTTATAACTTAAAAACCGTTACAGATATCGAAAATCTGGCATGGGGTAAAATTGTTCAGCATGACGAGATCTACTTACCCTGAAATTTTGAAGGAAATTCCACAACCCGTTTAGGAGTTATTGCCCTTTTTTCGTCAAATTTTCAAAATTTAACATTTTTCGTCATTTATCTCCAAAACTATTTGAGATAGAAGTGAAATGTAAATTTGAAAAATGTTTGCCATGTTGAGATCTACATACCCTGAAATTTTAAAGGAAATCTCAAAACCCATTTAGGAGTTATTGCCCTTTTCTTGTCAAATTTTCAAATTTTTAACATTTTTGCATTTATCTCCAAAACTATTTGAGATAGAAGTGAAATGTAAATTGAAAAATGTTTGCCATGTTGAGATCTACATACCCTGAAATTTTGAAGGGATTCCCAAATTCTATTTAGGAGTTATTGGTTTGTGTAATTTGAGGTCGGGTTCTGTTACATTTATTTAAGGTTCACCCTTATTCCTGGTCAATTTTGTCAACTTCCTGCGAGGACTACCACCATCAGGGAACATATTTTAACATTAAACCTTATGAAAAATAAATCTTAAACAAATTTTCCCTGGACAATTGAACCAATTGCAACAAACTTGGTCAAATAGTTGATTAATTGTCCAATGAAAACCAGACTCCAGGTGAGCGATACAGGCTCTGGTGAGCCTCTTGTTACATATATCATTATGATACGGTACAATATACATATAAGGCTTTCGCCTTTATATATTTAAAAACGACGTTTGTATAGTATAAGATGGTAGCCGCAAGGTTAGGATGAGTTGAGAGTAACACTTGTAGATATAGTTCGAATCTCTGTTTCGGTGTCCCCTTTTTTTCTAAATCTTTGTGTTATCATTGATATAACTTAGTGATCAGAAAAGATCTTTATTTTTTTTTATTTGATTATTATCGACAATTTCATATAATTCAATAAAAAATAAGAACATTGTTATTTTGATGTTTATGGCAATTTCATCTGTTTCACTGCATATTTTGACATATTTTTAAAATATAAAAAGAGTAAATCGAGTGGATTTAAACTATTTTTTCTTCCAGTAGCATTATGTTTTACTAGAAAATTATTTGGACTATGCTTTATATTGTCAATAATGGACAAATTTCTGAATCATATGCCTTATACTGTAAATCCATACGGTTTTGTATTAATTTTCATTTACCATTAAAATCATCAACGTGACTATATATATATATAATTGAATAGTAGTATAGAGAATTAAGTTAATTTAAACTCACACATAATAGGGTCTAATTAAGAAAGGAAAGGTAATTGGGAAAAGTCGTCACAACAATAGTTTAAGTAAGAGATACAATGGATAAGCGTTGGTTCATGAAAAACAAACCATTCGCCCTCCGGGCTCATGGTTTCTTTTTCAAGAACCAACGCTTATTCGCCCTCCGGGCTCATGGTTTCTTTTTCAAGAACCAACGCTTATCCATTGTATCTCTGATACTTAAACCACTGCTGTGACGTCAGCCTATTCATTTACCGTGGTTTCTTTTTCTAGAATCAACGCTACTTTAATCCGTCACTGAAATGAAGTCATCAAATTATATTCAATTGTTCCCTTTGCAAATGGTAGATTACCAAATAATTTGCGCTTTGTATATGCAAACAGAGAACTAGAAATTGTCAAGGATTTTAATTATCTTGGAACCAAACTAAACATAACTGGTAATTTTAACTTAGCAATCAAAGCACAAGCAGAAAAGGGACCAAAAGCAATGTATGAAGTCTTTAAATTGGGAAATTATCATAACCTTTCAATTACTTGTCAATTAGACATATTTGATAAAATGGTTAAGCCAATATTGTTGTATGGTTGCGAAACTTGGGGCTTCAAAAACTGTCACCTGATCGAAAAGGTTCATTTGAAATTTTGCAAACTTTTACTTAATTTAAAATCTTCTACGCCAAACTGTTTTGTATATGGTGAATTAGGTAGATTCCCTTTATACCTTGACATAAAATTAAGAATGGTCTCTTATTGGTCAAAATTACTGTCTGGAAAACAGACAAAACTATGCCTATTAATTTACAAGCTTATGTTACATCTGGCTAATACCCAAAATGTAAATTTTCCTTGGCTTGGACACATCAAAAGTATTTTTAACGAATATGGACACACGAATATTTGGAATTCGCAACATTTTCGAAGTTCTGAATGGTTAAAGAAAAGAATTATGGAAAGTTTAACTGGTCAGTTTCGACAAAGCTGGCACGACGAAGTTCAAAACTGCTCGAAAGCCGCAAATTATAAGATTTTTAAAGACACTTTAGAGTTTGAGCATTATTTTGAAACCTTGAACAAAAAAGATTCTATTACACTTTGTAAATTTAGAACATGCAATTATAAACTTCCTGTTGAAACGGGAAGATGGAATAACGTTGAACGAAAAAATAGAAAATGTAACGTATGTAATGAAAGTATAGGAGACGAATTTCACTATATTCTAGAATGTCGATACTTATTAGATGATAGAAAGAAACTGATCAGTAAACAGCTGACTAGAAATCCAAATATTTTAAAGTTCAAGTGGCAACAAAAAATAGATTAGAATTAATTAAACTGTGTAAACTGATAAAAATCATAAATAAAAAAACGTGTCCTCCCGGCTAAAACTTACTTGTTCTTTATATTATATTTATTGAATGTGTTATGTGTAATTTGTGATACTATTTTGTGCTGTATTGTGTGTCTGTAATGTTGTATATATTGTAAATAGTATTTCTCTCTACCTAAATGCTTGGTTTATGAGAATAAATTATAAAATTATATATATTTACTTAATTTGATTAAGTTTGAATTGGCTAATTTACTGATTTCTGTTCACAGCTGGTATTAGTTTAAAAATTTAACTTAGACTTTTGCAAATTTTTAATTGTCGTGACTGGGGTTCGAACTCCCTCCTTGAAGTAAGTTAGGGGACGACCATTTGATATTCTGGGGGGGGGGGGGGGGGCAGGAGGATTTGTTTTGGATGGGTTATTTATTTTTGTGGAAAATAAAGACAGATTATTTATTTTCTGCACCGTTGAAGCATGATTTTTCATTTTCAGTAAAACAAGGGACTGATTATTTATTTTCACAATTATATTTATAATATTTGAAAATACACAATTTTTAAATTCATGTTTTTATTTTTAAATAAATAACATAGTCATGGTTGTATCTGTTCGGAATTTTGGCTGTTCCACCTTGCAGTCTCAGTCCCTGTCCAACACTGTGGTATTCTTTAAGACTATCATAAAGATACCATTTGTTGTTGTGTTTGATGCTAGCACAAAAATGGCCACCATTGCCATAAATCTGTGCACCAAGTTCATAACTGCAAAATCAGGAAACTGAATTATAGGTGCAAATAGAAATATGCAATGTTTATAATGCATGCTTGTACATTCATGTTGTATTGTGTATTGCTCTGTTTAAAGTAAAGGAGAAAGGAAAATGGAATGCAGATATATATTTCTGAAGTTTAAGTTAAATGTACCAATATGTTGCATATATTAAATGACTAGGGGCTCAGTGGGCTGAGCCTGTATCGCTCACCTGACAAAATGCTTCTACAAACTTCCATTAATTCTTTGGTTGAATTTGCTTCAAAAGTTTCAGAGCAGATGATCAAAATATATTTTTCTCATAGGGTCCAAAGTTAAAAGTATTTCCCACCTGGCGGTCATGTTTTTCTCAGATTTGAACATAATGAGCCAACTTTGTAAAGGACCTTCCATACATCATTCCAGTACAGTTTTATTCAATTTGCTATTATAGTTTTAGAGGAGATGATCAAAATATATTTTTTTCCATAGGCATGTATGTTAAACTATGTTCCTGCTGTCAGCCATGATGTTTGTCGCAATTGAACGAAATGAGCAATCCCTCTAAAGGACCTTCCGTACATCATTCCAGAACAGTTTGGTTAAATATGCTTCAATAGTTTCAGAGGAGATGATCAAAATATGTTTGTCCCATAGGGTCCAATGTTAAACCACGTTCCTCGTTGGTGGTTATGTGTGTTGTCGAATTGGAACGAAATGAGCAATCTTTGTTAAGAACCTTCCACGCATCATTCAAGTACAGTTTGATTCAATTTGCTTCAATAGCTTCAGAGCCTATGATCAAAATATGTTTTCCCATAGGGTCCAATGTTAAACTATATCCTGCGCTTTCAGCCATTTTTTTTTTGGCGGATCGGAAAAATTTCTGCAATCTTAGAAAAGGTCCTTCCATACATCATTCCTGTAAAGTTTGGTTAAATTTGCTCAAGTAATTTCAGAGGAGATGAACTTTAACATGTTTTCCCATTGGGTCCAATGTTAAACTATGTCCTGCTCTGGCAGCCATGTTTTTGGCGGATCGGAAAAATTTCGACAGTCTTAGTAACGGACTTTCCATACATCATTCCTGTAAAGTTTCATTAAATTTGCTCCATTGGTTTTAGAGGAGATGAACAATATGTGAAGTTTACGGACGACAGACGGGCGACGGACGCCAAGTGATGGCAAAAGCTCACATGGCCTTTGGCCAGGTGAGCTAAAAAGGGGGTTTTGCTTTGGGGTATACCAGTATAATAAGTTTATACTTACATCTTATAAATTCGATGAGATGAAATACATTATATACCATTTTATCGAAATTAATCGTCATCCTCTGGAAGTGAATCTTCTGAATTCAAAACTGCATATATTGCATACGTACAAAAAACAATATAGGTTAAAATGGGAAAAGGTATTAAAGTGAGGTAAATGTTCATGAGACAATATACCTCAAGTGAAATGAAACCCATTTTCAGACATTTCAAAAACATTAATATTTATATATGGTGTAGTTTATATATTATTAAAAGATTTGGGAAATTTTTCCCGAAAAAATATGAAAAAAGAGGAATTTTGGTAGAATCTGGTGCCATCTCATGCTTTAAAACATGCATTTATAAAATGGTTTAAAAGATCTGCCGAGTTATTTATTTTCAATACACTGTAGGTCAGGTTATTTATTTTCAAACTACCACAGAACAAACCAGTCATTTTTGTTATTATCAAGACTGAGTTATTTATTTTCAAAATCCTTGTGTTATCATTGATATAATTTAGTAATAAGAAAAGATCACTATTTTGTTTTTTATTATTATCGACAATTTCATATAATTCAATAAAAAATTAGAACATTGTTATTTTGATGTTTATGGCAATTTCATCTGTTTCACTGCATATTTTGACATATTTTTAAAATATAAAAAGTGTAAATCGAGTGGATTTAAACTATTTTTTCTTTCAGAAACATTATGTTTTACAGGAAAATTATTTTGACTATGCTTTATTTTGTCAATAATGGACAAATTTCTGAATCATATGCCTTATATTGTAAGTTCATAGGTTTTGTATTAATTTTCTTTTACCATTAAAATCATCGACGTGACTATATATATATCTAATTGAATAGTAGTATAGAGAATTAAGTTAATTTAAACTCACACATAATAGGGTCTAATTAAGAGAGGAGAGGTAATTGGGAAAAGTTGTCACAACAGTAGTTTATGTAAGAGATACAATGGATAAGCGTTGGTTCATGAAAAACAAACCACGAGCCCTCCGGGCTATGGTTTCTCTTTTATAAAAATGTTTTTTTTTTGTTTCTCGAATGCGGACAATATCTTTAGATATTCATATTGTTAGGCCGAAAAGGTGGCTTAACGCCCCTACTCCTTTATAAATTGAAATTTTTAACACTGTAATAGAAAATTTTGACATAAAAGAAGACACATGATACTAAACATTCGTTCACAAAAAAAAAAACGTGCATACAAACAGCACAAGAACTATTCCTGTAATGTAAAGCTATAATTAAGCCTGAAGTTACTTTATGATGTAAACTGACAAACTTTATTAACTAAACAAAGAGCTGCATCTGCATGTCATGTAATTGTATTGATTATTTGATTTAATTAGTAATTTTCAGAAAATAATAAAAGATCTCTCAAAAACTTGATAACCAAACAACATAAAATTTTACTTAAGGATACGTATGCATGTTGATTAAAATAATACCGTGCATATTTTTTAATAAAAAAATTGATTTCAGATATTTACTTTGCTCTTCATCTGTCTTGTCATGTTAATTTAGTTGAGAAGAAACAGGTGTTTAAAAAGATAAACAATCTGCCTCTTCATCTCATATTGTTTACATGTGTTCCTCTACCTGAAAATATTTATAACAAAATGGATCCCAGTGATGATGTCGAAGAAAGGTAAGATTGTACAGATACAAAATTCGTAACAATTGTCGTGCAGCATTACAAATTTGTGAATTCGACATTTTTGACATGAATTTCTGTTAATTCTTATCGGTTTTGTCTTTCACGCATTTCAAGTTGAAGAAGTAAAATGATACAAAGGAATCGCTTCAGATATCACAAAAATTCATATCCGATTTCTTGCACAAAAAGTTAGTGAGTAACTGTTGTTTTTTTTCAACACAAATGATACCTAATTAGTGATATAGAAGTGAAGACTCTTTCTCGAAATAGATAATGGCGTAAAAAGTTGACTACTCTCATAACAGAATGTAACCCGACAGTAGTATGTATGCGGTTTTCAAGTCGCATTTGAGGTGGAGCTGAGGTGGAGCTACCGGAAGTGACGTCAACCGGAAATGACGTCACCGGAAGTGACGTGACCGGAACCGGAAGTCAGGTGACCGGAACCGGAAGTGATTTTTGCGCGCATGCGCAACCGGAAGTGGTAGTTTTCCCGCCCTTTGTTGCCGGAAGTGACGCAAGTCACGTGGTAGGACCCGGATGTGTGTTCTGCGCATGCGTAGGTGGAACCGGAAGTACCCGGAAGTGGTTTGCGCGCATGCGCAACCGGAAGTAGGGTGTTTTTTCCGCCATTTGTTGACGGAAGTGACGTAAGTCACGTGGTAGGACCCGGATGTGTGTTCTGCGCATGTTCGGGCGGAACCGGAAGTGGTTGGTGCAACCGGAAGTAGTGGGTTTTCTCCATTGACGGAAGTGACGCAAGTCACGTGCTGGGACCCAAATGTGTAGGTGGAAGTCCAAAGAGACCTCCTCCAAGGGGGAGATAACTTTTCCCCATAATCTCCTCCAACAATACAAGGGGAGACAAAAAAAGCTGATCTGCATTTAAACAAGGCTGTCAACTGTCAACATTCGAAGCAAACCATTATGATGGCTTCAAATGCAGGCTGCATTAACTTTTTTTTTTGTTTTTTTCTAATTTTTTTTTTTCTAATTTTTTTTTTTCTAATTTTTTTTTTTTTTTCTAATTTTTTTTTTCTTTTTCTTTTGGTTATAAGTCTGGTCCATTTGGTTGACATTCACTGCAAAACATGGCACTTTCCACGTTCTGGTGGGTTACTGCACAAGGTAAGGTTTTCCTCAACTCGGGAACGAGTTCTGGGATGACTTTGTCCACCTCCTTTAATTTTTCGTACTGTTCAAAATCCAAACTCACTCCTTGGTCTGTCGGATGTAGCTCTTCGTCCAGAGGCGATAGAGAGTAATGGCGAACGTCTAACTTTAATTCCGGACTCTGTGCCGTGACGTACACGTTTCCACCGAGGTGTTTGTGTAGGGACGCGTATCTGTTGTGTTCCAAGTAATGAACGGCCTCGTCGATATCGTCCAAGGTATATTGGAGTTGTATCCAGCGAAACAGTGGGAAATACACTTCCATCCTCCCGTCAGTCAAGGTGATTCCCTCCTTTTCAACCTTCAGGTGTGAGCTGCCTCCCAGATGAAAGCTAGACTCTTCCGGGAAACAGATTTCCATGTCCTCTTTGTCGGGATCTGTCAAGACTCCTAGCAGATCGTCCCTCCTATTCACCATCAGGGCGTGACAAAAACCGTTAAATGCATCCGGACCTCTTCTGGGTAGTAATTGTAGTAAGGTACGGGTCCGCATCTTCCTGGTTGGTTGATGACAAATGAATTCTCTCTGGTCCTCGTCCACTATGCCTCGTTGTACCAATACATCGACTACTTCGTCTACCGGCGTTTCGTTCACCAAAAGAACGTAATTCTTGAGCAAGGCTTGTCTGTGCTGTGGTTGCATCTCGACGTCTGTAACGTTCGAAGTAATAAGACGATATATATAGCCAGAACGCGGACGTAAAAGAGAGCACCAAGGGTGTCTTCGCTCAGGTCCGCGTCGACCAAAATTTTCGATTTTTTCCTGAACGCGGACGGAATAGAGAGCACCATGGGTGTCTACGATCAGGTCCGCGTCCACGACATGTTGCAACATGTCTGCATGACGTCATGAAACATGGCGGCGCCCACTGTTCGCCCACATGTCGGGAACGAGAGAGAGAGGTGGGTCACTCTGCATTTATCCAGGCTTGTGACTGGCTATCATAAGATAGGCTGCATTACCCCCCTTCTTTTTTTTCTGTGTCTCTACGAATAGATACGTGTTGGCCAAGTCGATGTAGTCTTCTCCGGCCCCGCTTACGACGAATTCGTAAGGTCCTTGGTCCGTCAGAGCCGATGTCACACCTTTCTGTTCCCAATATCCGTGTTCAACACTGGTCTGGGTGGGTGGCACCCCAAACAAGTCCAATTCCGATTTAGTGCATTCGCACGAGTGTGGATGTACGAGTGACATTATCCGAAAACGTCTTGCGATGTGGTCCGTTGCTTGGTCAGACGACGTCTGATACGTTTCTTGGGTGCAGGTCTTTTTATAACTCGTTCTCCGGGTGGGCCGGCATACACGATGGCTTTCTTGAACATGTTTTTGCCTGCCGTTTTCAATCTGGACTTGGCAGCTTGTTTCAAATTCTTTCCTTCTACGGCGTCTCCGGCAATGCGTAGTCCCGTTTTCAACGCTTGGCGACCCAGTGTCTTGGCTCCTTTTTTCAGTAACGGCATGGCCGCCTTAAACAATCCTCCAAACACGCTTCCCAATCCGTGTCCCTTTTGAAATCGACTTCCCCCATAGACGGGATAACCACTCCCCACTTGATGAAGATAATAGTCTTCGTAAGACTTGGCATCACAACAATGACGTGCTTTCATGTTAAAAACTTCTTTTTTCTGCAGTGAAGTGTTACCACCACTCGTCCACGTTCGAATGGCACGATTCCTCCCGTGTCGTCCCTTATATCTATTTCGATGTCCTGGAATCGGCGCTGTACGAGGGTACAGTATTGAATGGGATCGAACACACGCGTCATCATATCTCCGTCTCTACCTTCTACGGGTACGATTCTCAACAGTGGAACTTGCGAGTCACCCACCATTCTTGGTTCGATCAATGGACAGTACACGTACAACGAACTTAGACTTCTCGTGATGTCGGCGACAAACTCGGCCATGTGTTCTCCGGCCGGAAAGATGGCCTGTTTGAATCCTAACATGTTCTGTAACAAGGGACTGAGAATCACTTGACTGTTGGGTTTGACTTGAACGAACACTTTATGATTCACTTCGTTTAAACCGATGTTGAATTTTTTCTTGAGTTCCGTCCTGCTCTTTTTGGATTCCACGGCTTTACACAGACGTTTCGCAGACGAGTAATACCCCTCCGGCAATTCGAAATGATGTCGCTGTAATTCCTCGCTTTCTTGAAAATGAACAGCTACCCATCCTTCCTGTTTCTTTACGTTGTACCACGTATGCGGATACTGTATCTCTGCCAATCCAATCTCCCACGATCCGTCTAAATCCATCATATGAGGTAATCTGGTCGTGTAGCGAGTCAAGGTGTTGTCCGGATAATATTCCATCGAACTATTGCTGGGTAACGTCAGATAAAACATTATGTTTGATTGTCGGATTTGGCAAGAGGTATCCCAAACAGCTGCTCAGTAAAGCCGTCCACAGGTTACTGTTTTCTGTGCCGATCGTTAAATTGTAAATACTGACGACAATCACTGTATACAAAATCAGAATTTGGCACAGGAATACAATCTCCGGGCGTGGTAGTTTCTTTCCGAAAGCAACCCAAGACCTTCTGCTATCCGTATCGTTCGGTGCCATCGATTCAACTGATTCGCTTTGAGTGAACGTCTCGCTTTTGTAGATCCGAAGAAAATATCCAACTGTTGAATTTGGCGGGATAACCCAACCATTTGACGAGATACTGTAATCTCCTGCCCTTCTTTCTCTTCGTCAAAATTTTTTTCGATTTTATACACGTCGTCTTTCTTAATGACTTTCTGTAATTCTTCGGCATAAAATGTTCCCTCCAATTCTTCTCCGTGATCGTCTTTCACCACGTATACCGGGGGTCTGGTCTCGATGCATCGGACCACGCAAAACAATTCTTCCGTCCAATGAGGTAAATATCCTTTTTTAAATGTTCTTTTGGCTTTAGTGAGTCGCACTCGATCTCCAGTTTTGAATTTGCATTTTGGAATCGAGCCACTTCTTCCATACAATCGTTTGGCTACCGAGGTCTGGTTAGCCCATGTCACTTCGACCGGTGGTCTACCGATACTTCTATGGTAAGTATGATTGTACGAGATCACCATGTCTTCCAAAGCATCCAAATACGTCAACGTTTCTCTGTGAGTAAAATATTTCCACATTTTGGTTTTTAACGTACGATTAAAACGCTCCACGATACTGGCTTTCGTTTCCTCGTTATGTGTCGTAAAGAAATGGATGTCGTGATCTCTTAAAAATTTCTGGAACACTCGGTTGGTAAATTCCGTGCCTTTATCCGTCTGTAAACGAATCGGACGTCTTCCCGACTTGAAAATGACATTAAAAGCTGCCACTAGACTCCGCCCCGTCTTGTCTTTGAGAGGTACGACCCAGGCGTATCTCGACAACACGTCGATACAGGTAAGCAAATATCAGTATCCATCGTTATAAGACGCAATCTTCGCTACGTCTACTAAATCCGCTTGCCATTGATGATCTATTCCATACACCACCACTTTTCGTCTGACGAACCGTCTTCTAGTTGGTTTATGTACAGTATATGCATCTTGAGTATGTAACCATTCTTTGACTTCTTTTTGCGTGTACCCTTTCGGTCTGAATTTATTAAGACCTCCATAACTCCCGGGATCAGGAACATGGTAATACGTCGAGTCCATGTCCTAAACTAACAGCGGTTGGATGTGACATTTCTTTTTAATACGGTGTCCACGTCAATGCCTTGGGAGTTTTCGGTGTTTGCCATCGTTTCGGAGACGGACTTTGTTGTCGTTTTCGAGCTCTCGGTGTTCTTTTCGTTTGATGAATATGTCTCCATCTTTCTTCGTGACCTATCAAATCTTGTGGGACGTTAGCTTCTCTTACCGCGTCGCCAAACCTTTCCCATCCTTCCGGGTTAAAATATTTCCTTTTACGCAAGACGTCGTTGACTAAATCCACCACATTGCTTCCCTTGATGGTTTCTCCTTTAAACGTTAATTCTCCCTTCTCGTTCCACGTGATCTCTGGACTGGCTTTCATTTTCTTCCATAAAAGTTCTGCTTTTCCTTTGAGTGTTTTGGGAACACTTTCTATGACCTCTTTCTCCAAGGGATCTTCGGAAGTTGTCGGGAGTTCCGGGACCACAGGTCTGGGTCTATAATCATCGTGTATATTCATATAACGATAAAGAGACTGATCATATAATTTCAATCGCTCCTCGGTCGGTAGATCGTCACGTTCCAAGATATCGTGCATCTTTCTATCTAAGGTATCCATGGCTCGGATTCGCTGATCGACCGGAGGTTTGGGTCGCTGTGGGGTCTGAGTAGACGTATTCAAATACAAGATCTTCATTGTAACAATCCGGAGAGTAACGGTCCCACGACGGATGCAATGGGTGCCAAGAGAGAGCCCAAGAATCCTCCTTTCTGTAAAATGAGGCTGACCGTCTTTTTCGCCAGTTCTCGGAGTCCGCTTTTATTTCGTTTCAATTTATCTTTCTGTGCACGAGTTAACTCGACGTGTCCTTTCAAAACGTTATCAGCACACTCGGACAAACACTCGATGAGACTTCGATCGGCTTTCCGTATGAGATGTTTTTGAATACAAGGCTTTGCGTGTCGTAAATATACTAGATCGTTGGCGTGTTTTCGGAGACGTGTCGAGACCATGTTCTCTCTTCCGTTTTCTGGTTAAGACTGACGTGACGCTGTATTCATCGACGTATTTATGCATCCACGTAAGCACTCTGTAATTCTCCCGGGAAAATATGGCTTCTCAATCTCAGTCGATCTGGAGTCTGTTGTTTCATGTCGATGATTAAATACCCGTGAGGTTCGGCCGTGGCGGCAGCATAGGCATCTAATAAAAGATCCCCTTTCGAGGAAACATTTGTCGAGCCAAACTATGAATCTGAGAAGCGTCTCGAGGATTCTTGAATAAGACCATGTAATGAGCATTGAGACTGATGGTCCTGTGGTGTTTACCCTGATGAAAGATGTTTTGTACGATATACATGACGCTGATGTTTCGATGATGACTCTTTTTAGTAAATAAGGAAGCCACTTGGTCATCGGTTTCTGTCATCAAATCATCGATGATAATCAAGTGTCGCCTACTCGAATCTAAACTATCGATATCGGGTAGTCCTTGTATAAATTCTACACCGTCCACGGTACCATAAAGCGTTTGGTATTCGCTATAACACCATAAAATTCGAGCAGGAAAAGGGCACATCATATGGTGGATATTAGCCACGAATCGTTTGACAAAGACCGATTTCCCACTTCCCGTAGGACCGGCAATCAAACAGGTAAACGGGTGAATCCAAGGCATGAAATGATTCGGATCGAATCCATCTGAACAATAAAAGATATTGGGGTCTTTGGTAGGATTACAATAGTAAGGTTCTTCTTGCTCAAGGAATGGGGTTTGTTGATCGGAAGGCCACTCGGTACTCATGTTGTCGGTTTGAGTGCTAGATCAAGACTGATCGTGGTGATTGTATACTGGGGTATTTATCGACGACCAACACAAACGAAACAGTTTCATATTTTATTTTACATTTTTACAAAATCTACATCAGTCAATGTTTTGAGTTCTGGTTCTTTCTCTTCAAACAGAGGTACGATCTTCTTCAGTTCTTGCCATTCGTAGGAACTCAGTGTTATACCTCTCTTGGTCGGTTGTAAAGTCCATTCTCCGTTAGGCACGAAATGTTTTCTGACGTGAATGATAGGTGAGGGTGCTTTAATGATGACATAAACATCTTCTCCCAGATGATATCTCCAGTCCACCGGTTCTTTGTCCTTGATTCTGGTGACCAAGTCGTCCACCACTTCTGTGGTACTGCACAACATTTTCCACTGCATTAACGACAGGCTGACTCCGGTCTTGGTGGGCACCGTTTCACTTTCCCAAAATCTGAGATCTACTCTTTTACTGCCATTCCATTCTGTCAGCTCTGCATAACGTCCTCCACCCAATGGTACTTTCAAAGGAATATCGGAATCTGTCATGGCGTCTTGGACGATATCGCTCTCGGTCTGGTCTTTGGTTTTCTTTTCTTTACGTGGCATGTCGGCTGACTGATTCTTTTTCTAGCTGGTCTATTTATATATATATATTTGTAAAGATGGACTGGATTGGTTCTTATATCATGAAACTCGAAACAGGATTGGCTATCTTTAAGACATCTTGATTGGTTAACTTCTTCCGCTCCGATTGGTCGAAAATCTGTCATTTTCATTGGTCAATTCCAACCTTTTCGATAGATCAACACGATGATACATTGTCCAAATATGCGGCGCCCAATCCGGAAACTGTTCACAATAGGTACGAGTAAACACCGACAATACGACCAGTCTTCCTTGGTTCACCACACCGTCTTCGAACATGGCAGTGACGATTCTCTCGTATGCTTGGAAGGGGTCCATCGTACGAATGACTTCTCTGATTATCTTCACTTCCTTTTATGACACTAGGCATTGACAGGCACGTCTTTCCTCTATAAATAGAAAATGAGTGTAAATTTAGAAACATAGTTTTTTTTTCTTTTCCAAACACCCACTATGGTCCGCGGTCAGGGCTTTTAACGACCTGACAACCCTCAACGAGAGGGGGTCCCCTATCCGCCACCTGGGGGACGCGCTAGGCAGCTCTGTGGGTTGAGCTCCTGTGTTTTTGATCACAGGTTCTTAGTTCATAAAAAGGCTACTCTGCATTGACAGGCTGGTAACTGTCTACATATATACAAGTATATACATAGGCTGCATTAACCTTTCCTTTTTTTTGTTTTTTTTTTGTTACTTTTTACTTTTTTTTTTTAATTTTTTCTTTTTTTCTTTTTTTTTAAATTTTTTCTTTCTTTTTTTTTTGTTTTTTTTTTTTTTTTTGTTTTTTTTTGTTATCGGTTAACAGACGACTCAAAAAAGAGTGGTCTGTTCATACATCAAATGAAAAGCTTTCCCACTACATAAAGTACATATGTACAATCGAATCGGTCAGCCGTTCATCCGATTAAATATCTAAGGGTGTCGTAGACACCCCGTCCGCCAAAACTTTACGTTTTGGGTAAAAGTACGAAAAACCAGCTCGCTCTTGCAAGTAGGTATAGATTTGGTTGTCTACAGAGCGAAACCCTCTGTTGGTTCCGGAGCCAGAGTTCTTCGACAGGAGAACGTCCATGTATTTCTGCTTGTTGATGTCGTTTGTTCTCCTGTTGACTCCTTTACAGCTGAACTTGGTTTCGTCTCCAAAGCAGAAGTACGTCTTGCTACACAGGGCAATCATCCCGTCACCACTGAATTCTGTCTTGAATAGTCCTGGAGTCCTCTTGTCCCAAGCAGCCAGTTGTGGTGTGTCAGTACGGGGAAACCAATTCTTCTTCTCTGCTTCAAAGCGCCGACGCAACTCCGGTTTGATCACTTCCTCCAAACTATCGCCAGAGAGAGCCATGTAGGCACTGTCGGTGTCCATTGCACAATATTGATAATCACGGCGATCCACAAAAACGTCCATAAAATCGTAATAAAATTCCAACATCCGAAGCTTGGCGTACTGGTAAACGAAACACCCAATGTGCATGGGCAGGTCCAGGTGTATGGTCTTCTTACTCATTTCCACTTCGAAAGTTTTGTCACTCAGCTGGTTGCACCGGCGGAAAGAAGGATCCACGAGGTAGCGACTGATCTGGTGTTCCTGGCAGTAAATCACATCCGTGTGTCTTTCCTTGTTGGTCACCGTCTTGCCGTAGCTGGAATTTCCCCTCAGTTTCTCGTTTTCGGCAATTATCTTCTTATTTGGGTCGGTATCTCCGGCTCGCCTGGCATCACTGACTTGATCTCCGAAGGCTCTGAAATACGCCGACGGTGTGTACTCCACCACTTGGTAAATCTTGGTGACTTTCAGTCCGTGGTTGACGTACCATTTCAGCAACGGGGATATCACCATGATCTTCTCTCCAAACATGCTGCCGATTAAAGACTTTCTAGGTTGGGACATGATTCCTTTTTCTTCTGCATAACTCTTCATGTGGTCCCCAATGTCGTCTCTGGACACATCCACGTTCTTGAAGACTGGAGGCATTTCTGCAAATTTTGACTTTAGGTCCTCAGGTACGTGCAGGTCCACTTCTAAGGCACCAAACAACTTGTCCTCCATCACGGCTCTCATGATGTCGTCTTCGGTCATGGTGGCGAAACGATCGCAGGGTCTCTGTCTCTGAGACACGAAGGTCTTGATTCCTTGGTCTTCTTTCTTTAACCGATCCCATTCGCACTCCCACATCTGTTTCACTTGGTAGTCGTTTTCTGTAATGTACTCTATTTTTTCTCGGGTGGCCTTGTTTAATTCTTCCAAGCTCTTTCCGTTCAACGGGTTTTCTGTCTTTCCCCGAGTCAGGCGACAACAATGTCCGTGCCACAGGCAGCCCTGGAACTCGTAAACTGTATTAGTATCCTTACAGTAGCCGTCCACGGGAAGGCGCCGACGTCCGATCAGTTTTTCCGTGTCGTTCCCCTGGTGACGTATGTGGTGTCCTGTCTCCTTGGCTTCCCATTCCATCCACTCGATTGCCATTCTTTCGTACCTTCGAGGTGTCTGTCTTTTAAAATGGTCCTCGCTCTTGCGTCGGACGAAGTGACCCGTTGGCATATCCTGCATGATGCTCCACAGGTACAAAGCATTGGCGTCCACACCGTAGATCTTCTTGCACGGTTTTGGGTCTTCGTATTCAGCAGGCCGGATGAAGGTCTGGTCTTTCTCGTGGTATCTGTGGAAGACGATGCTGGGTCCACCCACTATGTTTTCTTTGTATAACTCGTACAGATCTTTGTTCTTCTCGTCCGGAACGGTGAAATAATCGGATAGACCATCGAACATGGTTTTCAGTGTGAGTCCCGGTACGCTGATGCCGTGTTTAAACATGTCCACCTTTAATCCCTTGTAATATACAAACATCTTCTCGATGGCTTCCAGCATGGGCTCCACGTCTTTGTTGTTGTACCATATCAGGAACTCTTTCACGTTCTTCATTTTCTTTTCCTGCCAGACTTGGCGACACAGCTGGTACTCTTCGGGTGCAATGTTCTCGTTTTTCAGCGTACTGAAAAATGCCTGGTGTGGTGGTAACTGCGTCACTGCCAACTTGTCTAAACCCGTCATCCACTCGTATGGAAAAAATCCTTTCTCTTCCGCACAGCCGTAGGCTTTCAAAAACTGTGAGTAACTAAAGCCGGGAGCCAGGTAGTTGGTGATGTCCAAAAATTTCAACTTCTCCGTCTTGATACACATGAAATTGTTATTGCGCTTCACTGTATACTTTATCTTGTGACTTTCCACCAGACGAGTGAAGAAATCTATCTTCATGGCGTTCACGTCGTATTTCCCGGTGTTGAACCCAATCACGGGTAATTCTTGGAGATGTCGTTCTAGTTGCTGCTTCAACTTGTACAGGTGATGTTTCTTTTCCTGGCGTTCTCGCTCTTCGTCGTCTTGGTATTCTTCCAGGTCCCGGTCCAGTCTCTCTTGGATCTCTTCAAATACACCAGCATACCTGGGCATCAGTAGGCGAAAGGCTTTGTCACTTATTTCTGTCAAATGTATCAAACACGAATCAACTGTTTCACTGCTATCGCCTTCGGACACGAAACAAATTGGCTCTGTAAACTCCGGTACGTTGGAACACACGGAAACGCTGAGCAAAACGTGTTGACTGGTCCATTCCAATTTATCCGACCTCGGTTTGTCTGTAGGTTGAAGCATCGCCTCTATATCGTAGGTGGCTCTATCCGGATAATATCTGTCTTCTACCGGAACTTGGATTCCTTCGTCCTCCAAACGTTCGAACACTGTCTGTGGTGTATGGTACACTCCGCCGGGGTATTTGTAGAGTACTTCGCCGGTGCAGGTTCTCTCGTGTCTATGAAGTTCATATGCTGACTTCCACAACTTGTCACATTTTGAACACAGGTAACTGTGACTGTATTTCTCCATGTTGCTGACATAACTAAAATGGTTGTCGTACAAATTCAAGTTCATGGTGTCCTGGAAACTGTAAGGAGAACGTCGTACTAATCTCGCCGCTACGTCGCCGTCTTCTGTCTCTTGAAGATCGTACACACAAATGTTGAGTTGGAACAGTGGTTCGATGTACGCCAAATCGTCTAAACAAATGCCTTTGAAATCACCGCCGGCCATTTCTGTCTTCTGCAAATATTGGCGATGGTAAGTCTTGGCAGGTACTTCTACGTCTTTCACGGGAGCTCCACCGTGGACGGCCAAACACCGGAAAAAACACAGGTTGTCATCATATGGCCCATGGGATCCAGCAACCAGTGCGACGACACCACGGTTTTTCAAAATGAAGTCTGGTAACACGACTCTGGCTCCTATGGGATGTTCCACCAACTTGTTGACATAAAACGTGGCATTTGTCAGTAAATGCACCACCCACTTGGTATCTGGTCTCTGCTGCCGGATGAACTCCAAAATGTCGTGACGGCTCAATTCTTCCAAAAACTTCTCTATGTCTTCTTCGTTTCTAATCAGGTGTGGTATGTTGAAAAACCTGGCGTTGTTCTGGCTGGAATGGAAGTATCTAAGTTCTCCGGTCTCTACGTTCCTCAGTACAAAGCCAAACGACACGTTGATCTTGAAGGCCGTGGTCTGCAGTTCGAACATGTGGCGAACCATGTCAGAAAAGGTACCAGTTGTAATTTCGTTCAACGTAAAGTTGAACCGATCCTGGACACGGTTGCCGGTATTTTCTTCTGTCCGGATGGACTGCCAGTGCCTCATGTACAAAACCCTGGTATCGGGATCTTCTGGCAATACGTCTGGCTGAAGGTTGATGGCTGTCTTCACTGGTAGGTTGTCTGGTCTGCTCATCCTGCGTCTTTCCGCACTGGGGCCAGGTAGTGGCGAGGCTGGTCTCTTGACTGGTTTCATCATCCTGGGCTTGGCATCTGGCTTGGTATGCAACAGTCTGTGGCGAGCAAGGTTGTCCGATCTGTTAAAATACTGCCCACAGTCTGGACACTCCAGGGTGTACTGGTGGGACTCCTGGTGGCGATTCCTGACATCTGCTCTGGTAAACTCCTTTCCACATACCTGGCATGAATACGTCTGGTCCGCAACAGCATGTGTCTTCTGGTGGCGAAGCAGGTTTCTCTTCTCCGTAAACGTCTTACTGCACTTCTCGCAAGAGAACATAGTCGTTACCTTTTCAAAGGTTCAAGACGATATGTATAAATTTTCATCTGTATATATAGCCAGAACGCGGACGTAAAACAGAGCACCAAGGGTGTCTTCGCTCAGGTCCGCGTCGACCAAAATTTTCGATTTTTTCCTGAACGCGGACGGAATAGAGAGCACCATGGGTGTCTACGATCAGGTCCGCGTCCACGACATGTTTCAACACGTTTTCTAATGGAAATTTCCATGACGTCACTTTAACGGGATCCAACATGAACGCCAAAAAATATAAAAAATAAAAATAAAAAATAATAAAAAATAAAAAAAAATTAAAAATAAAAAAATAAAAAAAATAAAAATAATAATAATAAAAATTAAAAAAAAAAAATAATAAAAAAAATATTAAATAAAAAAAAAAAAAAATAAATGATAAAAAATTAAAAAAATATGTAAATATATTAAATAAAAAAAAATATGATAATATAAATAGAAAAAAAAATTAAGAAAATAATAAAATACTTACCTAACCCTAAAATAATCTTATCCCTAACACTAGTACCACTTCAAAGTCATAAGGGATTGAGACCAATCCACCCTTTGAAACATGACTTTGAAGCAGGCTGCAAAGCAGAACTAGTGTTAGGGTAAACGATTGTCTTAAGGGTGCTTTCAGGTCTGAGTACAGAGCAGCGTTGAGCAGCAAAGAACAAGAGAAGAGTAGCGATGACGAACAGCAACAAGCCTGAGTAGCCATGAGCAGCAAAGAACGGGATGGGGCAAGAGAAGAGAAACTAAGTGAATGCAATGAAATGGACCGCCGTTGCTAAGGCGGTTGCTAAGGATACCCCTCCATTGGTGACAAGCATCACTTGGAGGTAAGGGGACATAATCCAATCCTAGTCCTCACAGAAAACAGCACCCCCACAGTTGAAAAGAGCGGGATAAGAGGAGATAATCCAATAGTGTACTTCGTATACTCTCGGACATAACAGTGAGAGTATCAGACCGATGAAAGAGCCAGAGACGACCGAGAAGTGCGGGAAAAGGGGAGATAATTAAATCTGGTCAAGCATGGCACATCCGGGTCCGTGACTTGCGTCACTTCCGTCAATGGAGAAAACCCACTACTTCCGGTTGCACCAACCACTTCCGGTTCCGCCCGAACATGCGCAGAACACACATCCGGGTCCTACCACGTGACTTACGTCACTTCCGTCAACAAATGGCGGAAAAAACACCCTATTTCCGGTTGCGCATGCGCGCAAACCACTTCCGGGTACTTCCGGTTCCGCCTACGCATGCGCAGAACACACATCCGGGTCCTACCACGTGACTTGCGTCACTTCCGGCAACAAAGGGCGGGAAAACTACCCACTTCCGGTTGCGCATGCGCGCAAAAATCACTTCCGGTTCCGGTCACCTGACTTCCGGTTCCGGTCACGTCACTTCCGGTGACGTCATTTCCGGTTGACGTCACTTCCGGTAGCTCCACCTCAAATGCGACTTGAAAACCGCATACATACTACTCCCGACCAACTCCATTCGTGACCAACCATTTGATTTTTTTGGGGTGGGGGTAAGGAAGTGATCTTGGATTGAGGAGAATTGGCAATTATGAACAATTTGAAAAAAGTCGGAAGCGCTTGCACGCTGAAAAATGCACTTTTGTGAAAGGATCCCAAATTTAGTTAAACAAATCTTGTTTAATAACATTTATAGGCCTGTCTGTTTTTCAAGCAAATTACGGATCCTTTTTTTTTCATTTCCTTCCCTGCCAACCCTACCCCGCCCCCTCTAACAAAAATCATATGGTATCACATTGAAGAATCTAATGTAACTACAACCGAACAATACCCAATGGCAAAACAGTATAAAAATGGACATTTTAATGTTTTTTGTATTAGGAATAGACTAAGGGGTTACAACCGATACGTGTATATCTTTGGTTAACCCACAATTCTTGAACCGGTTTTATTTTATATTTTTGTTAGATATGCAAGAAAAACGTGCCATAAAAATTTATTAGAAAAAGAATATAAATGACTATACTCGATTCATTTTCTGAGTGAGCAAAGTCGAACATATTGACCGACAAGATACCCTGTTAATATCTAAAATAACCAAAATACCGACAAAACCTACGCAATACACTGTACATCAAACAACTTTAATTCAGTGTCTGTACCAAGTCAGACTATCCCCTACTCATTTGGGTTTATGTTTGTATTTTGAGTTCTATCTTGTGTTAATTTTTTGTCTGTTGGTTTGCGTTTTTTCATTGGTTTGTCATTGTTGACCTTTTCTGTTAACCATTTTGTTCTTTATTCACATCAGGGGCCTCGGAGGTCGAGTGGTCTAGGTAGTTCATCATGACTACTAATGATCACTAGCCTGTCAACACTGAGGTTGCGAGTTCGAATCTCACCTGTGGCGAGGTGTGTTCGACTCCGATCTAAATTGACAAGGATTGCCAATTTTCCTACTGAAGGTCGGTGGTTCTCTCCGGGTACTCCGGCTTTCTCCACCAATAAAAATTGGCCGCCGCGAAATAGCCAGATGTGCTGAAAACGGCGTAAAACCTCAACTAAACAAACAAACTTTATTCACATCTGCACTGACAAGCTTGAAGCATTAGTATCTCCTTTTTTCACAACCGAATCACAAACGCCATCGTAATCCTAATATATTGATAGCACTATGAATATCTTAGATCAAAATGTATTTTACAAAGGTACAACATCTTCCTTTTTGGAGGGACATTTTTGGAAAGACAAGAGTCGATTCGGACTATGTTAGATGAAGGCGACAACGAACTTGGGGATGAAACAGCGACATACAGTTCAAAAGAAAATCAATGCAGAGATGTTTTCATCCACGAGGAAGTAGAAATACACGCATTATTATGTAAGTATAAGGCTTACTCGTTTTATCTGTAGCTTAAAAGATTTAATATAAAAACTTTTATTATATAACTTCTATATTGCGGTATACTTCATATCTGACTATTTTCTCTAATACCATATCAGAGACGATAACTGAATTGTTGGAAAGTGAAAGAGCAAAATATGCCGGAATATTTTTTGTTTTTGTTTTAAACGATAGTACCAAAAAATCTTCTGTCCTGTTATGTAAGTTTTAAAGGAGACAATTATTTTATCTGTGAGGCCATCTTATATCCTTTATATCACAATAAAATTGACATTTTACTTAAATGTCCCAATAACAAGGACATGAGCTTCTGCTTCTTTTGAAAACTAAATATGTTGTTACTACAAACAAAGAACACGTTTTTAGTTTGCTTGTTGATATTTAGGACATAGCTGAACATATTCAAAATATACAGACTTCCACTGTAGCCATGATGGATGGATTATTGTTCAATATTCAGTGGCAATTATAACAAAACGGATAACAGAGAAGGTCAACAATAACATACCAATTAATCAACCCAACTGACAAAACGACGTACAAAAATAGCATAAAAGAGTACAAAACACAAACATTAATACAACAGAGAGTCAGGATAGTCTGACTTGGTACAGTTACTGAATAGTGGTGGAGTTAAATAGGTTTTATGGGTACCCAAACCTCCCCCTTATCTATCCTGACACTCTGGAGTATAAAACATGCATATCAGGACGAGAACATGTTGATTTGATATGAGTATTTCTCTGCATTGTAATAGACCGACACGCTGATCAGCTGATCAGGATCATATCAGGACCACCAGACACATTATTCTGACCAGTCTTTGCTCTTACTCCTAAATGTTTGGAAGAGAAGCCGAACATATCATTTTTAAAGCCTCGAGGTTTGTGCATAAACAATCAACATTCGCTGGTACTTATTCTGTGTGTTTAATATATCTATATTTCATCAAAGCAATTATAAATTTCAATAACTATAAAAATGTTTTCAATTTTTTTCTAGCACAAGGATATTATATTTTCTGGAATTTTTCAGACAAAAAGGTTTGTACTTAGATGTTTTCATTTCGTGTGTATTTCCACTCCAGTAAGGAAATGATTGGCATTGCCGAATTACACATTTACACGTACCCTGATTAAATTCTTGACTGGACGATTTCTTAAACATAAATATCGCTAAATCAAAATTGACAGTACTAGTAACTGTTTTGCATTTTGAAGAAAGTTTTAAGTATTTAATCACTAAATTCACAAATTTTACTGAAGGTACAGATAGCACTTAAATGTAAACATATTCGATGCAGTCAGATATCAAAATGGAACATAAAACATTATGAAAATGGCTTTAACTGATGCTGTATTTAATTATAGTAAGAGTAAATCATTACAACTATATCTTTGCTCAGTTCCGACAGAGTTCTTGTGTCTGACAAAACCTTTCAAGATAATTGCGAATATATTATAATCGTACATAAGAAATACCTACATTTACGACTTTATGCGAGTTTTATCAAAGTAATGGTGTAATAATTTTTGATGCAGTAGTGACTGGATGATTTATTCTTCTGATATTTGTTTATTTTTCAGATGACACAAGGTATTGCACAGTTGTTTTTACATCAAGGTGCAATAGTGATTGTTCTTGTGAGCAATACAGATAACCATGAGAAGAATATACAACATTGGAGAAATTTTGCATTTAAGGTAAAATCTCGTAGAAAAACTGTATAAATGTTTACAAATAAATAGCTTTTTATGACTGCTCTTCTTAGATTGATTTGTATAGTTACAATCTTTGATTATGTACATATTCGATGACCATTACTTTACATTTAAGCAATCAGACTCTTCCGTTATTATGCCTGTTTTCACTGGGAAATGATTTCGTCGACTGTGGTCAATGAATATACCCAGGTACAGGAAACATAAAAAAAGAGTATTTACGGAAGAAATAGGTACTTACAGAAAAACTGGAAAATCCAGCGTCTTTCCCTTCGTTCCGCTGCAATCCACTCGGGAAAGACGTGAAATTTAAAAGCTCGTTGAAGATTTTCCAGTCGTCACTTTAAACTCGTGTAAGAACCCATTATTCTTTTAGTTTTTACAGTAGGGTCACTTGTTAAGACTGCACTGAGATGAGCAGTGATATCTTTCTCAATTCAAACTTCGTTACCATAATGTAAGAGTTTCATTGATTTGCTTACTTTTTTGATCTGGATGATATAATCAATCTTAATATTATACTTAATCCTACTTCTTATGGTCTTGTTAAAATAAATATATAACATTTAAACTGAGGACGGGAGACTAGCATACCGAATGGAAACGGGGAATGTGTCAAAGCGACAACAACCCGACCAAAGAGCAGAAAACGGCTACCAATTTTCAGCCAATACTGACCTGTAAATGTGTTCATATACATTATTGAGTGTACTTAACATTTCAGAGAATAACTGACGTAATAATAGTAAATGGTACGAAAACAGGAACTGACGAATGTAACAACGTCATTAAAACGTTTGAAGTTTTAGATGAAAGTATCAAGCAATCACAAAAACAAAAAGAGTAAGTAAAAAAATGGGGTCACTCAGATATCATTTTCCGCACAGAGCTCTTTTTTATCAGGTACGCTCGTGACAACACTTTAGAAAGTGTTAGTCCTATCGGTACAAAATAACATAAAGTAGTATTCCGAAAACTTAATGAAACCATGTGTATAATAATACAAATTTCGAAGTAGCGAGAGCACGTGAAAACTTGTGTTTTCTCTAATTCATAGGAATTGTGATGCTTATAAACTTACTACGATCTGTTCTACAGTTTAAATAAACGTGCATGAATGTAAATTAAAAGTAATATCTTAAGAAAAAGCGGGCTGTGTGATTATAAGCGTAATTAATACCGTACTAGATAAAATAATTAAACCAAAGTAACACGTTAAATTGAAGAAAATCCAACGTTTGATACTCAAATCCTCGAAAGAAGTCACCAAAGAATGTTATTATACCTCTAACCAGAATCTAGGAATTTGATTGGTTGTTTACCAAACATTAATATCGGCAAATGACTCCGAAAATGCCTACTTGAACAAAAATGACATCTCGTGCGTATTAATGATCCAAATTGCACAAGAAACTGACTTCGCGTGCGTTATGACTCCAACTGGACAAGAAACCGACCTCGCGTGCGTTATAATTACTCCGTTAATAAAATTAATTACCTGTGTCGGCTCGTTATAAAGTTTACAGAACTAGTTGAAGTTACTGTTAATTTTCTACTTTGTCGAATTTGTTGTTGATATAATGTTGATGTTATAAAAAATGAAAACTAAACTACAGCTGCTCTTTTATATTCATTATTGGTATAATAAAACAATTAATTAATATTTATTAGGTCGACATTGGGAAGTGAGGTCCCTTGACCTGACCCACTCGCTGGGTCAGGTATCGGGTCCTCAATTCCCCGTGTTGGCCTCATGAAGAGTAATTAATTATTAATAAATTCACTTACCGTTATGAACTTCCTCAATTTAAATTTATTAAAGATGTTATGGTAATTCTAAGAAAAATTAAATTGAAATTATTATTGAACAGATCAATGGTTTACACAGTTAGGAAATATCACAAAGAGGATCACACTTGCAATAAAAGGGTACGTATATAATGGGAAGTCTGTTTGGCCCGTTTTGTTCTAAAATTTGTCCACTGAGCAGAAAATACATCAGTGGATAACGTTGTGACTAATTGAAATAAAATTAGCGTTGTACACATACAAACACCATTAACAAATACGACGCATCAGAATTGGAAATGTTTATTTTTACCACTGAGTAGATACATGTACATCTACTGGTGGCTTAATCACTTTAGCCGCCTTTGAGACTGCTCTATTTACGAATTGTTTCACATTTCCATATTTGAATGGTATAATTTCCATAATTGAACACTGATTATAGTATCAGAGAATATTCATTAAATATATAACAATAAGTAATAAAAACAATGACGATTAGTTTTATACGTTTCATTAAAATATATCATAGAAAAATAGGAAGGGGGCGAATATTTATGTAAGTATGTAGGTAATTTTAAGGCAAAAATGACTTACCCTCTCAAACTGAAGACCGAACGACACATGCCGTTGGTACTGTTTCCAGTCTCATCAACATTTGTCCGTTTTTTTTCATTTCTGTAAAACTATGATGTTGAGAAAGAATGAGATCAAACTAAAGGTTCCTGAAATATGTTTTGAGTTAGGAATGCATTAACTGACCGATTAATTGGATTAGTGTTCACAGTTTTAATTTGGTAATCACCAAAATACGAAGCTAATCTGGAGCACCGAGTACATGTATCTTGTACATTTTGTATTACAGGATTTGTTTGAACTATTGCGAAGGATTTCCAAAACAAAAATAGTACCTAAAGGTACTGATGCCGAAACGAAAATACAACAACAAATTTCTATGTTAAAGAAGAAAATGATCGTTTTCTGTTCACCTGAAGATATTACAGCGACTATAGAAGGAACTGGAGATAAAGTCTCAATATTAGACAGTTTAACAAATCAAGTAAGAAGTTAAACAAAAATCGTAGTTGGAGTCTCAAAATTAACAGCTTCCGAATTTATTTGGGCATTTCCTTATGCTCAAATCGTGCTAATAATAAGATTACTGTTTATCAACAATGTTGTTAGCTAAAAAAACAATATATAGAGAATAATACATGGCAAAATCCGTATCACATGCCGTATCACCCCGATATTTCAATTTCAGCACGAGGACCTCTGGCCCGAGGGATGATATTGATCGACGGGTAACACTGCACGTGATACGGATTTTGCCATTTCTTAAAGACATTCAATATATGCGAGGCAAATTATTAATAACAGCTAATAATAAACTACACTTTTCTTTTTCGTGTCATCTATGAGAAAACGGAATCTAAAATAGAGAAAGAAGTGTTTTCTTCTTTTGGCAGAATAATTAATGAAAAACATTATATTTTTTTCAGGGTATAGTTATTAGATTCTATTTCAATGACAACGACACAGAGCAACTGTGCGTAAATCCATTGCTTTTTCTCAAACTAATATTTGCGATTCACGTTGACACCTGCAACAAGACGTTTCGTATTGCTCCAGACAGATTTTGGCCACGACAGAGAAAAGATCGTCCTGACAGTTCATCACTTGTGAAAGTCATCGAAGATATTCCTTACAAGGGATTAATTAGACACTCTTTGCTTCCGCTTTTATGGCAGGTAGATTTTGTTAAGTGTACATTCTTTAAATTTTATACACAATAAATATCATACTATATATGATTGTTCCTTTGAACAGAATTAACTCAAAGATAAAAAAAGATCTAAAAGAGACACCTTAGTTATTGTAAACACTCCAAATTTCATTAAAGTCATGTCTTATCAAAACATTTCCATAGCAACATTATACATTTCAAGAAATCTGATACTGAAAATCATTTTGTTTTAATTACAATTTCTATGTTCAATGTCTAAGTGACCAGATTTTTTTCCAATACAGGACTTACTAGGTGACAAAGGACAAGTTCTGATGGTCTCTAAAGAATTGGAAAGATTAGGTCTCCTAATGCCATGTAAAAAGATGTCAATATTTAGTGACGTTCTTAGTTTAACTGATTATCCTCAGCTTTCATCTGTTGACCAGTTCTCTCTAATGTTGATGGGAAAGATGACAGACTTAAAACCGGTATGCATATAAAAATTTCTGAGACTTCAAGAGATTTACTTTACAGTTAAACCATGATAGAATCTTTGTATTTTGAACAATTCCAACACGCGACATATATATAACGTTAGTTGAATACAAACATATTATAAAATATAATATGAAATACATTACACAAATATAGGAGGAAACCTGTTATCCTCATATTAGCTCTTTCAACTTGTGACATACATGTAGTTGAAAATTCTAGACTACCACGAATAGAAACTGCAATTAACGGTACTATATATAGACGCGTGAACAATGAAGAATTATAAAAATGCAGATATAGAAACTCTATGATTTACTTCTAACATATTTTCTAGTCTCTGAACTGGTATGAAGATTTGCAGGAATCGGATATACAGCTCCAGCTTACTGTGATGTTTCCCCAAGGTGTACCATCTGGTTGTTTAGAGAGATTTATTGGTGCTGTTTACTTTGTATATAAAAATATAAATAATTACCATTATGGTTGGAAATCTGGATTGCTGTTACGAGTTCATGATGTATGTATAAGTCAAGTCGGTATATTTATATGTGTTTGTGACATTGTTAGATATCAAAAATTATGATTAGTAGGGGTATAATAATATATTTATTGATAAAAAGGTGTATTAATTAATGGAATCTCTCTAGTCTTGTAGCTAACAGACTCCTTATAGAGTTAACTATTAGTAAATTTGCAGAATAAACACGGTGTTTGCAAGAATGAGTAATGAATGTCTACCTTTGTAAATCTATATAGAATAATGTTTCACAATCTGGTAGCATTTCATCTTTTAAAAATAAGACGTATTGACATCTAAACACAAGAGACCAAATTTACCTTCAAATGAAATTTGAGTTTTTAAAATTTCTAAATTTCAACTATTATAATCTCGAATGTTTTACTTTTAAAACGTCAAAATTTCCACTTTGAAAGTCAAAATTTGTTTAAATGTCGACATTTCGAAATATTAAATGTCAAAATTTTGAGTTAAATTTAAAATACTGTTATTTAAAATGTAAAATTTTTGAGTTTGAAAAAAATTTATTGAATCAAAATAATTTTAAAATGTCCCCGGTAGTACATATTTACGTCATTTGCATTGTTTCTTCTTTAATTGTTGCTACATCTTAGTCTTTCAAGATACGTCGTTAGTTTTTGGTAGAACGGCAAGTTAAAATCCTTTATTAGAACGAAGTTTTTCCTGTTCACATCGATGAGACGTTGTTTAAAATACGCTACCCAATGAAGAAAATTAGAGTTCGGCCGGTTTTTAGAGGTGCATTTCACAGGAATATATATGTTTTGGATCGGAAATATCTCCGGTATTCGGAATTCAGAGGGGCCGGTGTTTGGAGGATTTATTTACTTGAAAACATAGGTGTAAATTCGGGACCAAAAGAAAGCGTTCGGTTTGCGGAGGAATCCGGTTTTCAGAAAGGCCAGTTTAGGGGAGTTCCACTGTACATGTACATGAACATTTTGTAACACCAAGCACATCAGATAATTCAGTCAAAGTTTCAACGCCTGATACTGATTTAGACTGTATTAGTCTAAGATAGGTCATTTGACAATAAGAAACCAGAATTTATCAAATACATTACCTATTCTGTATTCTTTTCATATAAACAGGTATTTCTACATCTTACCATAAAAGAAGAATCATTCGATTTGACTGTACGAACGGATGTAGACATTTACACGAGCGTTGAAGAGGCATGTAAGGATCTATGGCTGACGGTTGGTTCAATGCTTGACTGTTATCTGCAGTTCATGTCAAATTGGCCTGACATAGGATACCAGGTATAATTTATAAGTAAAATATCAAGTGTAATCAAGACATCTTTATGATAACATTCAATTTCACCCCATATCAACATTTCTGTAGCCTCACAAAAACTTGAGTCATAGCAAATTTCTGTTTAATTATTTTAAAACGAGGATTTAATTATTCTTCTCCTAAAGTCAGTCACAGAGCACCATATAAATATAAATCCACCCCTGTTATTAAAGTTTGCATGTGCTTTCATTAACATAATAGAATGGAAAAGAATCCAAGACAAATTGTGGAGAGTCAACAACGACACACGGATCTACAAACAAGACCAACATTCTCAGAAAAATGAAATGACGTGAATAATAAACATCATCTTCGCTAGCCAAGGGATACGATTCGCTTGTCTCTCTTCACCCTTGGCAGATTAAGCCGGGATTTGGGGTCAGTGCATTACATATTTTTATTGGATGCAGCTTAAACTGGACCCCTGCTGTTGTTTCGCTCTTATCTACACAACGGAGCGTCAATCATCGGCTGGCCAGTTTAGATGGAGCTGAGACCAGCTGCACCAATCAGAAAACAACGATTACATGTAAACAAATAATACAAATAATATGGCGAAATGCGTTGAAAATTGCAGATTATGCCAAGAGACTTTGCTCCCAAAACACAAAAGAACAATATTAACAGTCAGTTTACTGTGTTTAATCAACTTATTGAGGTTTTGGGTTATTTGTCTCGTTCAGACGATGAAATGCCAAAGTACGTTTGTGTGTTCATTTTTACGAAATCGAACAGTACAGTGTTCATTGGTCAGTAGTGATGTAATCAGAGTGGGTGTGACTACTTTCAGCTGCAAGATGTTACCGTGCGTGGTTTACAAATTCTGGCTTTATTTGCAAGGGTGAAGAGAAAGAGAAGCGAATCGTAACCCTTGGTTAGCGAAGATGAATATACATTGGTCTACGTTTCAGTTTCGATTTTTGCCCTTTTACCTGAAGACGCCTGTCTATGGTAACAGCATTGGCGTTGTTAAAATTAACTCTGTTAGTAGGTGAAAATCAAAATCTTACTTCATCAGCTGTTACAAATGACTTATTTAAAATTGTACTTTCAAGGAATGTCTGAATTTATTTCCTATTTCAGATGATTAATAAGATGATAAATGAACTTTGCTTTTTAATTTCAGATATGTATTCGCTACTGTGGAGAGGAATTTAAGTCATGTTTTGGAATGGATACCAGTTCTCTGAATATGCTGCTAATAGATTGTTACTCAAAGACGGGCAGATCAGTTACAGATGAAATGAAACAGAAGTTAATGGTTATGTTTCCATTTCGAGGTATTTAAATATTTCAGCAGTTTCAGTTTTATTCAGTTTTTCTGAAGATATTTATAACTGAAGTTTGAATTTGAAACGTTCCGTATACTATTTGATTTTATTTGAGAGATTTTATATAATGGCTCGGAAATCCTGATAAAGTTTGATGTTATAAATGTTATGCTGATCTGTCATTAACTTCGAGGGGATGAGTTCGCCAACATATGTATACACCCAATGGTAGTTGATGAGTACCAGTTTTGACACACTGTACGACAAATTATGTACAAGACTTATGTTCGAAACTGTGTAGAATTTTTGCTAAATCTTTTATGCCTGTGTATGTGTGCGAAATTAATGTTCCCGTCACACTTATTCAGAATCAGCAGATTTAGGCAGAACCATCCGGAAAGAAAAAAAATAAAATTCATGGCACATTTGGGAGGGAAAGTCGAATTGGCCTAAAAATGCCGTACGAATGCTTAGAATGAACTTCGAACCCACCACGAATGATTCTTGCACATTCCGGGTGTCTTAGCTCTTGAATGCAGCTCAAATGTAGTTGGAACATAGTAGGAATATTTAGAATGCTGTGAGAATTCAGTCAACATATTTAGAATGAATTTTCAACTGCCGTACGAATACGGTTGGATTGTTGCCCGGATACCGCTTAAAGTCTGGTCGGAAGGTACCTCGAATGTTGTATGAATTCACTTCAGATGCAGTCAGAACGCTTCAAGAATAGGCGCCGAATTACCGTTTGGGTTCTCCTTCGAATGCGATCAAAATGTTTCGAATGCTGTCAAAATTCCATAAGACTATTAATAGAATGTAGCCAGAATGCAGTTAGAATACACTTCAATTGGTGTTCGATATTTCTCCACTACGAATGCACCTCAAAAGATTTTTAGCATGAGCGAAATATTAGGACTGGGGACAAGAATGGACTAGATTATTTGGAATGCACTCAGAATGCAGGCAGAATTTTTAGAATATACTTCGAATATACATCAATATACTACGATTTTTCATTCCGACGACATTCCGGCTCATTCTGTCTCTAGATGTAGCGTAGAGATAAGGGTTTAATGTGAGGGGATATCTATGCTTTCTAATTTAAATGGTGTGAATGTGCCCCTAAATAATGCTCTATATATTCATCTTTAATATGGACCAAATAAGCAAAATTTCTTCATACGCTATGTGACGGAATAATTAAATATAGAATAATAGTCGCTACAAAAGCGTTTATTCGGAATTTGAAAATGTAGAATATGATTTAAGAGATAATACTCCTTTTAACAGATTTTAAAGTGAAAGATGAAGGTAAAGTATTCCAGGAGTGGACTAGCTTTATTCAGTCAAAGAAAGATGGCAGTGGCAATACTGAACAAGCAGAAACATCAATAACATTAGACATGATAAAACCAAAGACTGATAACAGTATAAAAAACAAAAAGAAGGTCTGTAATAAACGGGAATTACAACTTTTTGTAAAAAGTTACATTTCTTCTCTTCTAAATATTTTCCATGATTCAACATAATCATGATAATAATAAACTGTAATTTGAGGAGCTATATGAACTTATCATATTACATCAGAATTGCGTGTTTTTTATGTTACAATATGCAAAATACTAAACACCTCTATGCCACATGCAATGCCTACCTGTCTTTGTTTTGTAATTAGACCACTAGTAATATAAACATATAATTTTAACAGAGTTTAAGTTTGTAATTAGACTAATATCAAAGTGCACATGACTATAACACAGTTTGATAATCTTAAATTTGGGTAAATAAATGTATTGTTTTATGCTTCAGCGAAAAGATATTACTTGGAACGTAACACAGAGGGATTCACCAGTCTCTTCTAGTTCAGAAAGCCTCGACATTCACCTGGCTAAACAAGCATCACAATCTGGTAGTAGCCATCCGTTAAAAATAGATACAGTAGCATCTAAACACAAAGAGACCAAAGTGAAATACTCCACCGAACCTGTGGTAACACCGAGCCCATCAGACAATTCACTTGAAGTTTCAAATCTTGATGCTGATTTAGACTATGATAAACTGGTAGGGTCATTTGTTGCGGTTATATTAGCCAGTGCTGTGGCAACATACATAGAAGAAGAGTGTGTAGGCAGTGGAAAATGGTCTCCTTATCAGGTACCACTGACATTGTCCTAATCAGTATACCAGGTCTTGAAATAAAATCATGTCTGATAACTACTGAATTATTTAAATAGATTGAATTATACACCCCTAGGATATTTACATATAAGATGTTTCAGAATTCTCGTAACATGTGATATGTATCGTACAATACTTCATGTTGACTTGTGAGACAGTTATATGTTCATATCATTATCCAAAAGGTTTTAGGTCGTGATAATGATTTGATTTACATGTATTTATACGATATATAACTTCAGTTACTGCTGAATTGACCCGTCACTGAATTTTCACATGTGACGAATGCTAATTTCTGTTTTGTTTTTGTTTTTGTTTTGTGTTTTATTTCCTTATATATATTATTAAGATTTCCGAACATGTAATTAGTTTTCAAATTCTTTTGAGATATGTTTCCATTCATCTTATTACATGTACCTCAGATATTGACAGTCTTGTTTGATTAATATTGAACCTACTGTATGTGCAAAAGTTTCGCAATGAAAAATCAAAACCACCATCTTCTTAAGCAAAGAATAAAACATTAAGTTGTGTCAATCGACACTTTACAAAGTGAAATATGGATAGTTAAACGATCGGATCTTTTTTAGGAGTTAAAAGGACATTGCAGTACTGAGGCACATGTACTCTCAACTTAATCGTTGTTACACTCTCGGGATTTTGATTTTTAAATAGCAAACAAAAAAGGATATTCTAACAATGGAGCAATGCAAGAATTAGATAATTCTTAGATTTTGTTAATGTAGAAATATTTTACAGTAAATTTTGAAATATCACTTTCATGGCAGTGTTGCAATTCTAATTGTAACATGAGTCTATCAGTCTAAAGAGGACAAATATACCTAAGGAGCAAACCAAAAAGGCAATCCATTACACAGACAAACCGTGGAAGACAAATGAACAACCGCAAGCACAACAAATAAACACTGAAAAGTAAAAAAACAATGAACAACACAAACTCATATAAAAACCAGGAGTGAATTCAGATGCCCGGAAGGGTAAGCAATTCCTGCTTCGTATACGACATCTGTCGTGAAGTTCAACGAAGTCAATCCGGCGTTAGTCACAAATCGGTGGATGTACATGACAGTGGGAAGAGGTACGTCATCTTCGATATTGGAACACTGTAACGGTAAATCAATTCGTAATGACGACCGTAATATTTCCTAAGTGATGACACTGACTTATCCCTGATAAAACACTGGTTAAGCAGCTATTGTGACAGCAGTAATAGTCCTTGTCGAACGTCATGGTAACTCACTCTTGCCCTTGAATATCAAAATCTAACCCAAAATGAATTAGTGACAATTTCTGGAAAAAAAACTTAATTTACAGGAAAAATGTACGAACATTGTATTATGGCCACTTCAATATCTGAAAGAATAATTTTCTTAAATTTTCTAATTTAATACTTAGTTTGACATTACATATACTGTAGGCGCAGAAGAGCAAGGATTATGAACAAAAGATAACACTATTCCTTTTACGAATTAAAAACTTTTAAAATGATGGGAGAATCGGAATATTGTCGATTAAAATTATTTGCTTGATTTTTTAATCGACTAATTCATTTAGTCGATTTGGCGTTCACACGATCCGATTCCAGTCAAAAAGTCGAATGGAAATAGCGTACGTTTCGACTTGACATTCGACTTCCGATTTTAGTGTTCACACGATACGATTTTAGTCGAAAGCAGGTGCACAGGTAAAAATCGAATGAAAATCGAATGGAAAATCGTACCGTGTAAACGCACCTTTAGTGATAGAAATGAGCAGAATTACAGGTAAAATGTAATTTTTAAACATTTCTATTTCAGGCGTCAGTCGCATCAGAAATGGCAGAGGCAATAATGTTTGTAAATTCAAATGACGTTATGGCAGCAGCAAAAACAATTATAAACACCGTGGACAAAGCCGCAAGGAATGACGTCATAAATACTAGAGAATGTTGTATGCACGGATCCCTTTGTTGTGGACATAAACGAAGGTCGTCGTCAACTTCCAGATCGAGGCTTAGTTCTGTTTGTGTTCTTCTGTAGATGTTGAATTATTAAAATAACATAATTAACATGTGTTATGGTGTTTGCAATGAACCGAAGCTTCAATGAACGGTATAAACTTCAAATAAAAAAAAAATGACATGAAGTTACATTATATACATGTAGTTGCGAAACAAAAGTAGCTATGAGCACAATAATTCAACATAAATCTAAATACAAAAGAGAATTAAACAGAGAATACAAACGCGAAAAAAAAAATTAACACATAATGATAAAAATTGCCGCCAAAACCACGAATTTCTATAAATAGAGGAGTGAACCAGTGTTGTGACAACAATCGACCCCTATCAGCAATAATCGTCTTTCCCGGAAATGAGGTACCACGATGAGGACGCATTTTCACGTAGACTGAATGACCAATATTCATCTTAATAAAATTGATGCATTTTTAAGACATATTTAATAAGAGTAATGAGAATTATTTTACGAATAAAATTATTTGGAATTTCATTTTATATTAGGTTCCACACACGTTCGCTGTTTGGCGGTAAAGGCATACAATTACTAATTATAAATTATCTAGAAGCCATGATACCAAATTTAACTATATCCTTCAAACCTATGCAAATATGGTCAATTATAAATATCTGGAATACATTATTTTAAAGTCAACACTCTAAATAATTTTTCAGTCCTGCACTTTCTTCACCCCTTTTGGTCATTTTAGCATTTTTAACCGGATTTTCATAGGAAAATATCGGTTATTAAATTGGTGATGTACGGCGGGCGGGCGGGCGGGCGGCCGGGCGGGCGGTCGGGCGGGCGGACGGGCGGGCGGACGGGCGGCTGCCAAACAGTGTCCGTGCAATAACTTATGAACTGTTCAACCAAAGCTTTTCAAATTTTAATATGTTGTTACTGATGACAAAATGGAGGTCAAGTTCGATATTGACGATTTTCACTTTCACCGTTCAAGAGTTATGGTTCTTGAAAGATTGAAAAATGGCTTTTCCAGTGGTGTCCGTGTGATAACTTATAAACTGTTTAACCAAAGCTTTTCAAATTTTAATATGTTGTTACTGATGACAAAATGGAGGTCAAGTTCGATATTGACGATTTTCACTTTCACCGTTCAGGAGTTATGGTTCTTGAAAGATTGAAAAATGGCTTTTCCAGTGGTGTCCGTGTGATAACTTATGAACTGTTCAACCAAAGCTTTTCAAATTTTAATATGTTGTTACTGATGACAAAATGGAGGTCAAGTTCAATATTGACGATTTTCACTTTCACCGTTCAGGAGTTATGGTTCTTGAAAGATTGAAAAATGGCTTTCCCAGTGGTGTCCGTGTGATAACTTATGAACTGTTCAACCAAAGCTTTTCAAATTTTAATATGTTGTTACTGATGACAAAATGGAGGTCAAGTTTGATATTGACGATTTTCACTTTCACCGTTCAAGAGTTATGGTTCTTGAAAGATTGAAAAATGGCTATTCCAGTGGTGTCCGTATGATAACTTATGAACTATTCAACCAAAGCTTTTCAAATTTTAATATGTTGTTACTGATGACAAAATGGAGGTCAAGTTCGAAATTGACGATTTTCACTTTCACCGTTCAGGAGTTATGGTTCTTGAAAGATTGAAAAATGGCTTTCCTAGTGGTGTCCCTGTGGTAACTTATGAACTGTTCAGCCAAATCTTTTCAAATTTTAATATGTTGTTACTGATGACAAAATGGAGGTCAAGTTCGATATTGACGATTTCCACTTTCACCGTTCCGATATTGACGATTTTCACTTTCACCGTGTGTGTACTTATATACTCTCAAAAATTCCAATATTTATCACTTACTATAAATAGGAGGTCAAGATTTATTTTTGCCTTTCCATTTCTGAACCCTACAAAACCCTACAAAAATTCATTATATTTCTTTACTTCATCCTGTTTGGGAATCCAGATTTGCAAACATCATTTCCATGCAGGAAAATCCGGTTTGCTGTCATTCGACAGCCCCTTGTTGAATTTGATCTTCAACATTTTGGATTTTTGTTTTGGTTTTCAATATTTTGGGCCTTGAGCACAACTGATGAGTCGTAAATCGACGAATTTTACACATTTTATGCATCAAAATTGGTATCAAAGAATTTTATTTCATATTCGAATCCTGTATGTGCATATAATTGTCAAAAATATGTCAAACGGGAGGCACTGTAGAAAATACAATTCAAACCATCTCCGAGGAGTTAAGATAAAAGTTGTTTGGATTTTCATTGAATTTTTTTCGTTACATTACTATGCACTATGGATTTTTCTTATTTATCATACTTATATTAAAATCCATTGAAGAGAATTACATTTCAATCAGATTAAGAATTATCCATATAATCATATTATTATGTAACTGATCAGATTAAAACAGTATTCCTATGATTTAGTTAATATGAAAGTTTTTCACTTCGAAAGTATACAAGGAAACATGGCAGTTATTTTCATAGTTTTTTATGCATTGTTTTTAAGAGGTAAGTTATTTTACATTCATGTATTGAAATATCGGTAACAGGAATAACCCAATAACATTAAAATAAACTAGATAAAGTCTACGTCAATAGGCAACAGTTAAAGAAGCAAGCAACTTTCTGTGATTAAATTAATCGTATAAATAATGAAGGTAATTACTAAATACACAATGATTTTTATAAAACTTTTATTACAGTTTCGGTAATACACGTTTTGCAACAGACACACAAAACGACAATATTCCATATTTCAGACGAATAAGTCCTCTGAAATAAAGTGAAATACCAAATATTTAACAATTAATGTCAATGAGACTGCAATCAGAAAGCGGGACCAGAGAATACAAGAAAGCCATATTTAAAGTCTGTATTCATTTAATATGACTGTGAGTTCCTTTTCACCAATAAAGGCTGAAGAGATTCTGGTATTTGATACATCTATATGAAGCAGGACTCCCAAAGTAAATGAAGGCCGAGATTCTGGTCTGAATACATCCAGATAAGAATGAAATTACTGTTACCTACTTGAAGATTTAAATTTTCGGATTTTAGCTTTCAAAGAAATGATAATAGATTGCATTTAGACCCAGGTTTACAGACTTATATAGTGCTGATAATTTTGGATTCAGTAAATGATTTGTTGAAATATGCCCATATATTGTATCAAATTGTTACCTTAAAACTTTTATTGAATATATAGATTTGGTTTATTGAGGTGAAACTCCCCTTTTTAAAGCAATTAGTTATATCGTTGTGGCCATTTTTTTTATTTATTGGTGGAGGAAGCAGAACCACTCGGAGAGCCACCAATCTTGGGCAGAAAAACTTGCAACTCCTTGTCAATAGTGACTTTAGGTTGGAATTCACAACCTCAGTATTATTGACCGATTAGTATAAAAATGTAGTACCTACCGACTACATAGACCACTCGGCCACAAAGACCCGAACATATAACATTATTTAGCAAATAGTTTCCGAAGGCCTTATATGATACATCCTTATCCCCTTGTCTGAAAGGTACAACAAAGTACGTATTCAAATACTATAAGACAGAATTTGTCTAATAGATACATTTCGTGTTTCAGTATGTTTTGCCGGGGAATACTGTTACTTCTACTCGTCCGGAACAGAGGACTATTGTTCCTACTCCTGTTGTACTATTGGTGGGAGATCTGGATGTTGTAATACAGACGGTTTTATTGTTGGAGGTGTAATTGGTGGATGTTTGTGTATTGTTGTTGGGATATTTCTGACTTATTGTTACTGCTCAAAACCAAAACAGGAGACATGCAGGCGAATAGCGGTACTGCCTGTGGAAAATTTTATAAGAAGTAAGATCCTAACTGACAAATACAATATTTTGTTTTTCTTTATTTAGATGTTCTATTTGATTCGAGGATTTAAAAATTGTTCATCCGATTGCTATTTGCCTGTTCCATCAAATAAAAAAGACGCTTAACCATCTTATGTAGCCTTCATAAATAACTGTCAAACCATAAATCTCAATTTAATATTTGATTTAAGGATGATCGAGAGAACATATGAATAGTAAAAAAATGAGCAGGAAAAAAATATAGGTTCATGTGCTTATTTTAGAGCAATAAAGCATTGAAAATTTGCAGGAAATAGATTTTCTCTGGATTTTTCATTGTCTTTGCAGTGGCAAATTCAGTCTCAAAATTGTATGAAAAAAATAAAAAGGATTTCATAAAATTTTGTCAAATACCATTTTAAGGTATATGATTGAATTATAAAAGAAAAAGTGGGGGTTCATGAGCAAAAAATTTAATGTTTAAGAAATGGATAAAACCCGAGGATACCGAAAATCTGACAAAAAGACCAAAACATGACAAGCGAGCATCCTTAAGTAATTTCTATAACAGAAGTTGTTATCCATTTTCTACTTCCTTAGAAATATCCATCTGTTATAATTCAGTTTTACATGTATCTAGGTAAACTAAATATCTGATGTTAAAAGAATTTCACCAGACTGGTCAGAACCATTGAATTTGATCTCAATATCATGTTTGTCAAGAAGTAATGGTTTCTGTTAATAACTGTGACCAACATCTAACATCAAAATACTGAAAAAACAACAGATGTCAGGACTCACTATCCCAGCATTATTTCTTTAAAAGTGACTGAAAATAAATGAAAAAAAACACTAAATATGATTTATCCACAGGAAGTACCCAGCCTGTTACAACTACCTGCCAATCTTGGGGACCACCGCCGCCCTATCCAGGACGTTGACAAAATACACCCAACGACTAAAGTGGTAGAACGAAAGGCTTATGAAAAATCTGAATATGCAGTGGAATTATGGTTTTGAAATTCCTGTAGTGAAAGAATTTTGATAAAAATGGATTTAGAGAAATCAACACACTGTCAAAAAAAGACAGCAATGAAGTAATGAACAACAGTACCTGTAATTATAATTTTATACTGGTTTTATTCAATTTGAAGACATGATGTAATGTATGAGATTATGTAACACATGTATATACATTTGTAATGATCCATACTAACACTATCTTTTGTGTTTTGTTATAACTTCTACATATTTTACACTCCACTCATATAAATAAGTGAACAACGACACTACTTCTTAATAAAATTAATATAATATATTAATATAATACAAATGTATTTTAAGAAGCAATGTGGAATTGCATATCCATTTAGAGGCATGGGTTTCCAGAAGACCCATCAGTTAATTACTTTCAACTGGTCGATAGTTCCGCTTTCTTTTTATGATATCAAAGATGAATAATGAATCGTGTGTCCTGGTGCTTTTTTAAAATGATGAGTCGTTACCTATTTAGATCTATTTAGTTTAGTTGAGCTTTATTTAAAGGAAACCACTGACACAGACGCTCACGGTCTGTATGAAGCTACAATTATTCAATACAAAACTGCCCTGAGATTTCGTAAGTTGGCACACTGGAATATATTAAAATTTCAGATCTTTAACTCTATAATAATTCTTATCTAACGAATGGCATGTAAACATAATTTGCAGATTCCTCTGTACAGGAACATGATATTGGAACCGGCACTGATACATTTTGGCGAACCATATTGTTATGTTTGTTCAAACACCACAAGCGCACAGTTTTTTGTCTGACAGTGGTAATACTACACTGAGTATTTGCAGTATTATTGTTATTGCATCTTCCAGTGCAGATGAAATTAAGGACTCTTTTGCTGGCACAGTTTTCCCTTTCAATGACCTGTCGTATGAACTTTCGCCTACAAGCGTTGTATCCGATGACCAGAAATGACAGCAAAATAAACAACCTCCAATGAAATGTCAACTTATTGTACATAATGGTGTGCTAGCTAGAAAATAATCAAATAAAGTCATTTTAACTTCTAAAATTTAAAAATGCTCACAAAGGTGGACACGTAATCCCATTGTTACAATAAAAAAAGTATAGAATAATGAAACAAGTATAGAACAATTGTTTTGATTATTAAGAAACTATTGAATTAAGGCAACAACCCTAGTACCATTACTATTATGGATGTACACCTAAAACTGGATGCATAATTATACAAAATAATGTCAAAATAAATTTATAATTTTAAATTAATCTTATAAGTACCATACATTTTCATCAGTCAGATTTGCGAACATTTTTTTTATACTGGAAGCTTATAATCGGCCACTAAGAAAAAAATATTTTATTGGTGGTATTTTCCATCTTTTCGAAATATTGTTCAAATTTATGTTTTTATTATGAGGAAAATTAATTCGACAGCCAAATGAAATAAAATAAAGCTTAATGATACCACCTGTTATTATAATCCATTAAATGCTGCAATAACCCAACATACAGAATCTTTCTGGAGAAAATATTAACTAATAAAGATAAACTTACCTTTTCCCTTTCAACTAACAAACTGTAACTATATTTGACTTTCTTGGTCCGACGTATGTAAATTTCATTCACATAAAGTCACTTTTCTGTACTCGAAAGTCTTTGTCCTACATATTTCATATATAATACATTTGATACGGTAAACAACATTTATAGTCAATTACACTTTAGGGACTTAAAAAATAGGGCTCTGAATTTTCAAATAATATCAATGAATATTAATAGCCTATTCAAAATTGATGGACGAAAAACCGAGACCGAAGTTTTGTTTCAAGAAAAAGGAAAATGCGTAGTAATGCCATTTTTTCATTTAAAAAACTTTATATAATTGCTTTTTTATTTGATATATCAATCAAAACGCCATTTGCAATTATACAATTCGTCTGACAATTAATTCTACATTACTTCCTCTTACTAATTTGTTTGTTTTAGAGTCAATAAAGTCAATTTAAAATAAAAAAAAAAATATGTGCTACACGCGACATTATATAAGATAAAGCCACGTGAGTTAGTCATTGGGTATGCATACTGAGGTACGTCGAGCTCGACTTAATCTTAACCATCAGGTACAGTAAATCAAGTGAAGAAGTAAAGCAATGTATCCTTTTTACTCAATGAAAATATAAATTGCCTAATGCATGTAATGCAAATAACATAAGACAATAAAAAATTAAAGAAATAATGCCCGGATGTTTTAGGACATTCAGATAAATAAGTTTATGTACTGATTAAAATTAGAGCCTCTGCTCACAATGATGCTTCGAATTTATCGCAACTAGAAATTCGTTTACTATACATAACTACTTATTATACGACACCAATTGTAGGTATTTCATGTCTAAATGTGATATGTTGTCAACAAAGATGATGGATTGTTCTTTTCTCGTGTAAATTATACTACACCCATCACTATACTGTTTGTACTTGTAAACCAGGAATCTATCTAGTACAAATAGGTTATCAAGAGTACATAAACACCGTAAATTTTCGACGTGACTTTCACCCAAGTCCTTTTCTTGTTTAGATTAATTCATAAATTTGACAATGCAGGACATATATTTTTTGAAGGCAGTATTTTCTCGTTGTTAATCTTGCGTATTTAGTCTACACCGGTACTCCTGGGTATGTTAAAGTTACTTCGATTTCCTAGAAAAAGGATTATTGCTGTCTCAAAATTGTCTGGGATTTTCATCATGTATATATACAAATTTATAAGTACAAAGCATCTCGTGCAAGGAAGATAAGTAGAGAATGGCTAAAAAATCCTCTATGCGCCTTACTTCGGGAAACTGGTGCTTTATTTTTGGTGTAGTCTTTATCTAATTCTGTTTAATTTACTGTATTTTTGTTCTTTTGGTTGTTTCATCGTGGTATTTGTTTACTCTGTGACATTGTTACGAGTTTGAATTTACATTGCATGGATTTAGGTCTTACGGGTGTTCCCTATTTTTCTTATTCTTTTGTCTATATTCTGTTCCCGCTTGGTCTATACTGCCTGTAACAATATAACAGATGACATTACACTTCACACATGTTTCACTGATTTGCTATAACTACCAGACTAACTTTGTTATAGATTGTGAATTTTTAGAAGTATCTTAATAATTCGAAGCTATCCCGATTCTGCATATCGTATTCACTTAGACAACACAGAGTAGTGCCAAAGAAGTTAAAGATATGCCCTAAAGCTGTTGTAATTGTCCAGGAGAGGTTGGCTTCGCATAACCTACATGTTTAAGTATAATTCATTAATTCACAGATTTAATGTCTGAAACAACTTGGTCAAGGAAACCAAGCAGATTATTTACCGTTTGTTCATATGAATTACTATTCATACGACCTTTTTGTCTAGAAGACTGTCTTACAATGGTTTACAGCCCTTTTCAAGAATTGTTTGGAATTATGGGATAATATCACAGACACAAGGGGAATGGATTTAGTGTGTTGCACAGCCTTCCCCCTTTTATCTCTCAACACCCCACAACCTTTATTGGCAAAATTTTATAAAATGAATAAATGCAATATAACAATATTGTAGCATACATCAAATGTCCAATTTTCAACTGACATTCCCCAAGTGCCTGTTGGTAATACAAAAAATTTCGCACCTAATTAAATACACGTAACCGATACAAGCTCTTGCAGTCTTTGGTAGTTTTAAAATATCTTTGTTAATTTAGTTTTTTTCGCCAAGTCCGTTTGTTACCTGTTTTAATGCAACTAATATTTTAATCGAGAAAACCTTCTTTTGGTCTTCCAAATGTTTCGGTTTTAATGCTGCTGATGAGAGGTAACTACATGAAATGCGTCGTATACAGCATTGTATAAATTTACTATATCTAATATTAGTATCTTTGGATTGTTATTTTAAAAACACCCGCTTATATGTTTTAATTACATGTAATAACAAGTATCACAGTTGTACAAAGAATATTTTCCTTAAATACAAATCAACCAAACATATTTATAAGTATTGACAAAATTAATAAACAATTTAAATGCATACATTTTCATTTCCTTGAAATTTACTCAGTGAATAAACTCAATATATCAATATTAACAGATAACAGAAGTCGATCTTCATTTATTGCAATTGTAGAAGTAATATATTCACATTTAATTAAAAATATAAATTAAGTTTTAGCACAATCAACCAATTAATAACCACAACATGTCCACCACGCATCAGAATTGTCTGGTAAAGATAGTTTGATAGAGTCAGATCGAAAATCCATGGAATCCATGTATGTTCTAGCAAGTTCCTACAAAATTAACGAAAATGTTGATTAATAATTTAATGATACGGAAAGTCAATGACCTTATCTTAGGTAGAGTGAGCAAGCTTGATTTGACGCGTTATGTTTCCATAACAATATCATGTCTTAAAATCGAGTTAAAAATATGAAAGAATACAACACAAAAAATTCGGGGAAAAAATCATATTAAACATCATAAATTAGCCAAAGTTTCAATGTCAAAAAAGATAAATTTGCATATATAGCATATTCAAAACCGAAAACTCTTCAATAAAAAAAATTCTCGGATTATTATATTATATTCTTTTAATATGTATAAGCGAAACTCTATGGGCTTTATATTTACCTGAGCAATTCTGTAAAATGCCTCATCAACGTTTCCTCCATCCTTTGCACTTGTTTCTAAAAATGTCATCATATTGTTTTGTAGGGCAAATCGTTCGCCATCAGATTTACTTATAACACGGCCACTTAATTTGTCACACTTGTTCCCTGAAAATATAAAATCTAAGATACATCTGTTGTTCTAATTTTAATATAATTTCACATTTAAAACTTTGAAAATTGGTCAAAGACTTAATAGGCCAGGTTGCATTTAAAGTATATAAATGATTACCCATATACCACAGGTAGGTTTATAATGACAAGTAACAATTCAATGTGACATGCAAGACCAATCTTTCTATGTAAAATAAAAATTGGGGAGGGGGGGGGGGGGGGGTGGGATTTCTGATAATTTTCGTCAATTGGTCTTCTACTCCTTCATTCACCTTTTAATATTACCTATTTTGTGTAGTCAGTTGAACTCGGCCAGATATAGTTTAATAAAAACTCGGCCAAATATAGATTAATAAATACTTAATACATTTTTTTGCATCTCAAAATTTAAAAAATAATTTCTTCACAAAATTTCAAAAATTACCTAACAATATTTTTGGAATGTCCTGACCACTGTATAATTTTACATCATTCATCCACCGTACACAGTTATGTAAAGATTCATAATTAGTAATATCATAGACAACCATCGCAGCATTGGCGTTTCTATAGTAACCGGTAGTTAGACTTCTGAATCTTTCTTGTCCGGTTGTGTCCCAAATCTGAAGCTGAAATTAAAATATTCGTGATTAAGGTACACCTTTGGAGTAGTCATCTTAGGTGGCGAAGTGCTGATAACCGATTATAATGGATAACCGGTCGTTTTTGGTAATTCAACTATATAACAATCGTAAAATTTCACAACCAATTGCATGTACAATTTCTTAAACGGTTACAATATTTTAATGCATCTTATTTTTTTTCTTACTTTCACATTCCTTTTCTTTGTTTCTCTTAAAACTGGATAACAAACAAAAATTAGTCCATAGTAATCAGATAATTTGTTTCAACCGATTGAACAACACTAACCTTCGAACAGGAGTTAAATGTTTATGGCTTCTACATAAAATGTTTTCCAAAGAAAATTCATCTTTATTTATTAAATTTTATTCTTTTTTTCGAAAAAGTCCACTAACTCCAAATCTAAATAATAATAATAATAATAAAAATCATTGTAACGCAAGAAAATATTATAACTGTTTAAAAGAAATTGAAATCCTCGTCCAAGCGGCCTTCCTCCGAATGTTTTTGAAGTGAGGCAGGGGAAAACACATAATATTTCATTCGCGAAATAAAAAAACTTCGCTCGAACGAATATTTTAGGCTTTCAGTATAAGTGACGAGTCGTATATGGACGAAACATGCACATCTTATCCATGACCAGAGAGCGCGATTCGATTGATAGTCAGACTCATAAAATTAAGGGACAGTGGCGATACTGTCTTTTCAAAAAGTGTTCTACTGCCAACATTTCAACAAAAAGTTTTTTATGTAAGAGAAATGCAAGCTTAATGTTTTAGTTTGGTACGTAAGTTGACTGTTTTATGTGAACCCGTAGAAGAACACGCAATTGCTCACTCTCCTTTACATTGCAGCCTACTGTTTTTGCAATAAAGGACCATAATATGCAGGACAGTTGTGGCGCCGTAAACATATTTTATGCGACAGTCTGAAAGTTTTTTGTCGACAATAAATATCCTATGTTTCCTGACTTTCCTGAGTGAGACGTGAAGCTGAACATAAGGCCACGCCAAATTGATCTTTAGATCTTTGGATTTCGCTGCTCCAATTTTTAGACTATGTAAATTTTAATAAAACTATTTTTGGCGCCTCATTTTGCAAAAGAGTAGAACATTCGCCCCAAATTCTTCATTTTTCAAGAAATTAAAAATAAAAATTGTGCCGCTCCTAACTTCAAAAAAAAAAAAAAAAAAAAAAAAAACTAGTGGCTCACCTGGCTTTTATTAGGCCATTATAAAATGTAAGCTCTTTTGTATCCACAAGGCTTTTAAAGAAATGCAAAATGTCAAAGTAACTTTGATATTTGACCTTTGACCTAAAAAAGGTGGATCATTTGCATCTGTCCTTCCATATGAGATTCCTTCCAACTTTTGTTACAGTTTGTCCATTAGTTCCTGAGCAAATGACAAAGCAGTCTTTTCCTATATGGCTTCAATGGAAACTTTGAACAGCCGCAGCCGTCGGTTGATCAGATGAACTCAACCAAAAGTGGATCATTTGTAGAGAGTATTGTTGTCATCATCCTGTAAAGTTTCAAAACATTTCATAATGTAGTTTCAGGAGAAGATTTTGAAAATTGGCCGATAAAAATCCAACATGGCCTCTAGCAGCCATGTTGTTCATCCATTCGGAACCATATGTGTAAAATTAATAGAGGTCTTTCCATAAACCATTCCTGCCAACTTTGGTTACAATCTGCCCATTAGTTCCTCAGCAAATGACATAAAAGTACTTTCTCATGTGTATCATTGGTAGAGGGTATTGTTGTCATCAATCCTGCAAAGTTTCAAAACATTTTATCATGCGGTTTCAGAGGAGAAGATTTTTGAAAATATTCAAATAAAAATCAATGATGGCCTCTGGCGGCCATGTTGTTCATTCAACCGGAACCAATGGTAAATCATTTGTAGAGGTCCTTCCATAAATCATTTCTACCAAGGTTGGTTTCAATCTGCCAAGTAGTTGCGGAGGAGAAGATCAAAATGTGATAAATTTACGGACGATAGACGATGGACGACGGAAGATTGACGGACGCAAAGTGATGAAATTAGCTCACAGGTGAGCTAACTAGTCCTCAAGAAAAAAATTAGATTCAAATTTCTCTCGGTCGCACCTATTTTTGCCATTAAAAAATCCCAAGAACTAAAACTCAATTTGGTGTGGCCCAAATTTTCTCTCATAACACGATATTTACACCCAGTAGTGACGTTACTGATTTGACGTCATGGTCAAATAACCTGAACAAGGGGAAAACTCGATCATGCGTATTTTTCCGGGGGGGGGGGGGGGTAAAATTAGATCGGTATAGTTTTCCCCCGGGAAAAATGGCTATAGTACACCGGTTCTCGTCATGAAGGAGCACGAAATATTTAATCGCACTAAAACAAACAATCAACCTTCCGCTGAAACGCCGAGCAGAATCGTACACTAATTAAAGTTGCTAAATTTACTTTACCATGTCAACGGTCTTGGAACTCTTTATCACTTAGTGGTCTGATCGGCGAACAATTAATACGAAAGCAAAACTCACTGGAAGTTTTTATATACCTTAACAATTCTTCCGTCTAGTTGTAATGTTTGAACAGTGAAATCAACACCAATGGTCAATTTGTATTCCTCTTGAAATTTACCCGTAGTAAAACGTCTTACTAGACTTGTTTTTCCAACAGCTGAATCTCCAACTAAAATTATTTTGAATAAGTAGTCATAGTTTTCTGCCATTTTAAACTAGTTTCTATTTAAATAACTTGAATGACAAAATTTTTCAAAAACGGAAGTAAATATAAACTTATATCATGTAAACAAATACCCTTATCTCCCCTTTATTTTGATACACATAGCGCGAATTTTAAAACTCAAAAAGAATTATTTATACAATAAACTTAAGTGTAAGACATAAATGAATCACAGTGTTGACCATTTACATATCTAAATGTGCCACCTGTGGAGTTGAAGTGATCTACGTATAGCACAGTCTACAGTCATGTGTAAATTCTGGAACAAATTCTAGTCTGACATTATATCAAAGAAGCACAGGCGCTTGTCTCAGAAAAAAAATTATTATATATGCCAAGAGAAAAGAAAAGGTCCCCAACTCGGGCAACACAATTTTACGCGCCTGCTTCGATTTCCAAAGAATTCGATAAAAAAATATTATTTGATTTTCCTGAAAAGCAAATGAAATTAAAGCCCGCAGTCTCAAACACTCATGGCACTGCATTTGCAGATGACGTTGGATTTCTTTCCGCTGTCATTATACATCCATCCAGTGGAGTAGCTTGCCTCTTTCTAAAGGTGAGGCAAATATTTCCTTCACCTTCCAATAGGACATGGGCAACCATTTAAAAAAAATTTCGCCTGGTATCAGATCATACAACGCGCAATTTATGATCTAACATCATATTGAGATTTGCATTTATCCAAAAAATCTTTGAATGAAGCTTTTATACATATTTTCAGAAGTGATATTTATTTAAGGATTGACTGTATTTTTTTTCAGTCTATGAAGAAATAACCTCAATCACGTGGTGCACACTAAATTGAAAGTGTGCACTGAGGCTATTTCGAATAGAGTGAAAACAAAATTACTCTCAATTCTTAAAATTTAATTCCAACAGTTGTTTTGAAGTCTAAAACGCCGGGATTCCCTTTAGTGGAAAAGAAAATTTAGTCTATGATACCGAAGACGAAAAATAATTGACCAATCAAATGACGCGTTAATTTATTCATTATTAATATTAAACTATCCAAAAATGTAGGTAAATATTTGCAGCCTGCTTTGGTTACTTTTACAGTGGAGTAAATAATTTGTAGGAAAAATGTAGCCCCTTCCTTCCATAAAATGTCATTTCTCGCGAAAGATTCCAGTACATATGGCAGAGATATTTTGAATAATTTCATTTGTTTGATTGTTTCCAAATGGGATATTTGCAATGATATGCTGGTCAAATATCTATTATAAAAACTTCTCTTTCGGATAATTAAATGAAAGATATGAAGAGTTTTGACCCAGTAGCAATCAAGGTTAAAAGTATACTTAACTTTTATATTTTTATTGGACAATTTCAACATTTTCAAAAATTTATAGATGAAGCAACTGCCTCACTGGAAGCTATGCCACTGCCATCACAGTTTTGATAGGATTGACGCGGTTCGTTGGACCACGCAATAGGAGACTGGTGCAGTTTACATCAGGGGATTGAGCTACTTGACAATAATTTGTGTATTTTTGCCGATTATCCTATTAAAAACAGACCTTATCCCGACAGACTATGACAAAAAATATACCCAGTGCTCAACTAAATACACCAATTACATATATTAAAAGCTATCAAGAAATTATGGCCTCGTTCTAGAAAATTGTACAGAAATTGCGACACTGTTCTAACACAGCAAGATCCCGAACGAAAATAGGATCCCTTACTACAGCACACACATCAATTTATTTGGATTAGTCCCAACCCAGGGAGTATACAGAGCAGGAAGTGCTTACCTTTCTCAGTCACCTTGTCCAAAACTGGTTTTTATAGCAAGTAGTTGTCTATTGTCTATAGTTTTTATTTCTCATTGTTTCTGTATTTTCATTGATTTATCTGTCCATTTGCATTACGTCATTTGGATTGCTCTGAAGGTATTCTGGTCCATGTTAGAAAATTAGCCAAAATCTTTATTGATGGGAGGATGTTTTGTCATTAAAACTATTTTCGATTCAGCGGTTATCTGCATGTAAATAACTTAATCGTTATTGTGATATAAAGACTGTCCTGAACTGAAACATACATAATAGGGACCAATGCTTCAATGTTTGGTTCCAATTGGTCAATAATGGATGCAAAGTGGTCAACATTACCCATTACGTCCAGTCAATGACAATATCCAAGTGATGAAAAAAGTCATCATATGAGAACTATGTATATGAATAATTTAGATCAATGGGTAAACCATTTACAAAATATTGCAAGATTCTTAAAATGGAGAGGGCGAGGGTCAATTCTGGAAAAACACCCAGGGTTGTTTAGGATAATTATCTCCACAATTACCAATATTCTGAGTGAATTTTGAAACAGAAGAACACGAATACACTATGTAAATCGTGCAATAATTATTATTCTGCAGACTTATATTGCCTAGAGGCAAGAATGAATGAAAGCAGTGTCCCTATGCTGATTGAAAGAGGAACGTAACATAATCTTGGATTTCTGAAGATGTGGGATGAGTTGCGTTTTCAAGTTCAATACTATATAATGAATAAATAAATTGATTGATTGATGGTTGCTTATCGTCCAGTGGCAAATATTTCATGCTTCTTCAGGACGAGAACCAGTTCAATTTATCAAACAATTCAACTAGGGGTGGGAAGGGACTCAATTTGACTGCCACTGTGAAAGGATGATAATTGGGTAGAGTCGGATAATTTAGCCTTCTGTAGCGGCTATCACCCTAATCCTTTTCGAAAACTACAGAAGGGGTCTTTAGCGTGCAGAGAGTGTGGCATTCTCCAAACATGTTACCCACTATGGTTCGTGGTAAGGCTTTCGGTATTATGACCTGACAACCCACCAACAAGAGGGCCACCACTATACACCACCTGGGGACGAGCTAGACAGCTCTATGGGTCGAGCCCCCGTGATCCAACACAGGTGCCTGGATGAATAAATTAAATGCATAAGTCAAATTTTAGCACCTTTATAAATTCTTCATAAAGTGTAATTTACTGGAGTAAGGTTTCATTGAATTCCATAGGTTTAGGAGGAATTGCACATAAATGTACAAAATATATGAAAAAACAGACAAGCAAATATATAACCAAAATATTTTTGAAGGGGGTATAAAATACGTTTGTTTGTTTAGTTGGGGTTTTACGCCGTTTTCAGCACATTTGGCTACTTTGCGGCGGCCAGTTTTTATTGGTGGGGGAAGCTGGAGTACCCAGAGAAAACCACCGACCTTCAGTAGAACAAGAGGCTCTCAAGAGCCTGAATCGCTCACCTGGCAAACAATGCACTATAAACTAAATTAATATATTTATGTTTGTTGTCAATTAAACTGAGTATTAGAGGTCATGTAAAATGCTGAAAATACCTTTAAAAGCCTTTCAAGAACCTCTGGAAAGAAATGGGCATGAGTTCTCCCTACGATTGATTATGATACAGTCATGGTCAATCTGATGATTCACAATACAAAATACAAGCTTTAATTCATCTTCAAATACAAGTATAAATCTTTTGGTCTATATGTTGTCCTCGTTTTTAAAATGTTTGAAAGAAGTTATGTAAAAATTGTGGGTTAAGGCTTTGTTTTAAAATTTGTTAACAACGATCATGACGGACACCAAGTGATGGCAATTAAAAGCTCACATATTATGAATTTTAATCATTGTTATACAACATTCTCATCATCAACATTCACTAAGGATACCATGTTTACTTTAAAAACCAAATATTGTTGAAATCCGAGCAAGTGTAAAAAATGGCGGAAAAACGGCAGCCATTTTAAAAACGGCCGTCCAAAACAAACTTTCATCATCACCATTCAACTTGGGATACCATGTTTACCTTGAAAGTAGCTTTTATCTTCATTTTCTTTCTATAATTCAGGAAAAAATAGCAAAAAACAGCATTTTGACCCCTATGTTCTATTTTTAGTAAGGGCGGACATGTTTTTCGACCAATCAAAAATCCAAGCATTAACTTTTTGCAGGATACCCTAAGGAACAATCTTACCAAGTTTCATTTGATTTTGAATCGTAGTTTCAGAGAAGATTGTTGAAATAATAACATAAAAAAAGCCAAAAATGTCAAAAAGGGCAATAACTCTAACATCAGTTGACAGATTTTCACGAAAATCAGCACACAGGTAGCTGAACACTTTCAACCTGCCAGAATTTGCCAGAACCTAATGATTTTTGAGATATTTGCGAAAAACTGTTGTTTGACCCCTATGTTCTATTTTTAGTAACAGTAGCCATGTTTTTCGACGGATCAAAAATCGAAACATAAACTTTGTGCAGGATACCCTAAGGAACAATCTTGCCAAGTTTCATTTGATTTTGAATAGTAGTTTCAGAGAAGAAGATTTTTGAAATAATAACATTAAAAAAGCCAAAAATGTCAAAAAAGGGCAATAACTCTAACATCAGTTGACAGATTTTCACGAAAATCAGCACACAGGTAGCTCTCATCATGCTGAACACTTTCAACCTCCAGAATTTGCCAGAACCTACTGATTTTTGAGATATTTGCGAAAAACTGTTGTTTGACCCCTATGTTCTATTTTTAGTAACAGTGACCATGTTTTTCAACGGATCAAAAATCGAAACATACACTTTGTGCAGGATACCCTAAGGAAGAATCATGCTAAGTTTTATCCAAATCCATTCCGTAGTTTCAGAGGAGAAGATGTTTGAAAAATTGTTAACGATGACGACAGACGCCAAGTGATGGCAAAATCTCACATTTCCTTTCAGGAAAGGTGAGCTAAAAATTGGCAATCCTTGTCAATAAAGATTGAAGTCGAACACCCCCGGCCACCGGTGAGATTCGATCTCACAACCTCAGCATTGACAGGCTAGTGATCATTAGTAGTCATGACGAACTACCTAGACCACTCGGTCACCGAGGCCCCGTATAAAATATGAAAAAATAAATATTTAATTGTATTATTTAATATTTATTTCTGGTAAATTTAAATACCATTTTAATTTATGACTTTATAAACAATTCAACAACAAAAATGAAAAATATTTTAAAAATAAATACATAAATCATAATAACATAAATCTGATTCATAATTAAAGCAGTTTTATAGCCACTTCTGACAGCATTCTGTACCATAAACCAACAATATTTATAAATTTAGAATTCCAATCACACTTATAATTCTGATAATTGAAATATGATATTAATGTATAGATACAAATGATCATGTGGAAAAAACTTTAAGTTAACTTATCACAAAACAATAATATTGCACTAATAAATAATTTTCACAACATGCTTGACAATTATAAATATATATGTAGCTTTTTTTCAGCAGATTTGGACAGTATGTTTATATCGGCACAAGACAGGCATTTCTTTAGACATAGAAAACAGTTTATTTATATAAAATAACATCATCCTATCATAATGTCTGTCAATTCTGATATGTCTAAGCTGCAGAGATAGTGAGAAATATTAAGACAAAAATATACAATGTATCTAGTAATATAAAAGAAGTGACCTTCAAAACCTATATAACTTCACAAGCCCAAATAAAAGGAAAAGTGCTGAAGTGCTATTAATACTGTTCCTTGTCTAAAGTTACAGTCTGAGTCCTTTTAACAATTGAATATTACCTATTTTGGAAATAAATTAACTTAAAATATTCATCTATTAATAATACACCCCCCAAACGAGTTGTTTTTTGAACTGTTACAAAGATTTATTTTGGTAGAAAATAAAAAGGTAAGCCACTTAAGTATGTCATATGTTTTGTTTATGTATCAAGATTTCTGTAATTACAGTTTTTAGGATTTATATGAAATATAAAAGTACAAATCCTTATAATTTCACAGCATAGAGTAATATTCTAAATAAGCATTTTAATAATAAGATATGACTAATTCCATTAAATCACTTTTATCTTCTTGTGTAAAATTTGAATTAAATCTTCTGAAATAATGATAATTTCATAAAGGAAAGTATATGTAAAACAGGAAAAAAAATTACATCAATTTGTACATTTGAAATTTTAACAACCTTTACAAATTGACACTGTTCTCTTTAGAATACCTATTTATTGTCAAAATTAAGGAAAATAATAACAAATGCATAAACATGTCAAGGTATGCAGGATATACATGTTGGCCTTCTCTGAGCTTTATTAGTCCTTGGGCAGTCAATGAACCTAAACATGGCAAGGTATGCAGGATGTGCATGTTGGCCTTCTCTGAGCTGTATTAGTCCTTGGGCAGTCAATGAACCTAAACAAAAGTAACTATTATATCACACTTCTTACAGGTGAAATTCACACTATTGGTCCCCAAAATAGCTAATTTTTTTAATAAAATTATTAAATATCACCTTTAAAATATCTGATATATTCAATATCACCTCTATTTTTGCACTTATAATATGTATAATATATAAATTCTTCAAGACGTTAATGACTAGATTTCAAAATATAATTATTTTTTTAATAATCAGAGGAATCACACCAATAATTTCAAATTAAAATATATATTTATGGTAAAAATGAGAATTAATTTCATAAGGCCTCAGACCTCTCAATCTTTTTTTTTATAAATACAAAGATTCAATAATGAATAATATAAATACTATTATTTATCTATCTTTTAAGAATACAAATGATAATTTAAATATGGAAGACTAAAGCTATACTGTACTTAATTATGCACTCAATATGTATATGTTTTTAAAATGCATGCAAGTCATATATATTTATTAAAAATTTACTATTACATACACAACAGGTGAAACATTTAAAAATTGAGTACCATCCTATGAGATACCTGGCATGGTAAGTCAATCAAAACATGTAATTTTCTGTATTTCATAATGGTAAACTGTAGCTTCTTCATAAATTTTCCTTTTCATTCTTGAAAGAATGTATCTTTATTATAATATTCAATATTAAATTTCCAACACAAAAAAATAATGTCACAATCAACTGTTTTCCATCTTGAAAGTTCACCTTTTAATACACAAACCAAAATTTAATTAACAATTATACATATAAATACATTTCTATAATTCTTTAATAATGTAAAGCTTTCTGAACCTGTTGTTTATTAAAAATTTAATCAATGTGTGGTTATTGACGACCTCAGTTGATGATTGTTTAAGACAAAAGGTAATAATGTGCCTTTTGTTTGGTTGATTTCCTTGTATCGTGCATTATTAATTACATCATAGCATCATATAAGCATATTGCAAAAGTGTATAATGTAATAATCAGGATTGTGGGGATTTTTTGAAAAAAGAAAAATTGAAAGAACTAGAAATACTGTGAGCAAAGCTCACTACTTGATACCCCCGCCTTAAATAAATACATGAAAGGAAATGTCAATATTTTGGATAGGAAAACTCCGACAGCAGTAAGATGAGTTTCATCAAATTCCATTCAGTAGTTTAGGAGGAGTTGCAGATGGCATACTGGAACCCTTTATCACAATGAATGGCAAAGTCCATGTGTTGGTATGGGTAACCCCAAACATTCATCAGATCAAAATCTAAAATAGAAGGTGCACTATGGCATCATGTAATAAAGATCCTCTGAAAGTTTCATCAAATTTCATAAAGTGGTTTAGGAGGAGTTGCGGATGGCATCATGGTACCCCCTATCACATTGAAAGTCAAAGTCCATGTTTTTCTATGGGAAACCCCAAAAAATCGGTCCGATAAAATTCTAAAATAGGAGGTGCACAATGCCATCATGGGATGAAAGTTTCATCAAATTCCATTAAGTAGTTTAGGAGGAGTTGTGGATACAAAGGTCGGACGAACGGACACAACAAATACTATATACCGCGCTTTTTTCAAAAGCGGGGGTATAATAAATTATACCAGCACAAAAAGTTTTAAGATTCTAGTAGAGTCACATGAATACATGTATACATATATTATCGTCAAATCTTGTGATGTAACAAGCCCCCCATCATTCTCACATTTAAAATAAAACTCAGTATATCAAAGAAATAATTGATATAACAGTCAACATAAAAACCTGTTCAGCAAACAATAATCATTCAATTTTAAAACCATTTATGTTATGTTTACCATTTTCATTTTTGCTATTCCTTCTCTTTTACACAGAAAGTCTAACATTACAATCCATTAAGTTTAACTGTTAACTTTCAATCTTACACAGAAAGTCTAACATTACAATCCATTAAGTTTAACTGTTAACTTTCAATCTTACACAGAAAGTCTAACATTACAGTCCATTAAGTTTAACTGTTAACTTTCAATCTTACACAGAAAGTCTAACATTACAGTCCATTAAGTTTAACTGTTAACTTTCAATCTTACACAGAAAGTCTAACATTACAGTCCATTAAGTTTAACTGTTAACTTTCAATCTTACACAGAAAGTCTAACATTACAGTCCATTAAGTTTAACTGTTAACTTTCAATCTTACACAGAAGTTCTAACATTACAATCCATTAAGTTTAACTGTTAACTTTCAATCTTACACAGAAAGTCTAACATTACAGTCCATTAAGTTTAACTGTTAACTTTCAATCTTACACAGAAGTTCTAACATTACAATCCATTAAGTTTAACTGTTAACTTTCAATCTTACACAGAAAGTCTAACATTACAGTCCATTAAGTTTAACTGTTAACTTTCAATCTTACACAGAAAGTCTAACATTACAGTCCATTAAGTTTAACTGTTAACTTTCAATCTTTGCACTCCACTGGACGTTAAACAATAATTCATCCATCCATCAATCTTTGCACAAACCACAGAGCCCATATTCATGTTAGTTCAAATTCTATGGACAAATTTGCATCTGTGCACATGCTCAGGATTTCATGAAAAAACATTTAATGAATTTTATATATTGTCTAATATAAATCAAGAAAATTGATTTAATTGTATTGTTGATAAATTTATTAATATAATAAACTGATTACTTTAAATTTCCTTTTTTCTATTATTATAGAGATTTAGAAAATTATCGTTGAAAATGTTGAAGCTCAAAGTAAATTTCACTGTGTGTACCTTTTAATGTTAAGAATTATCCCATTTACAGATTTTTATTTTTAAACATTTTCTTTAAGTGTTCTTGTCTTTTCACACTGCTTAAAAATTAAATCCATTACCAAACCATTATTTTGTCTTGTAGTCATACCAAAGATCCATAGATTCCACAGAACTGGACCTTTATTTAAACCATATATATATCTTTTGGTCATATCTTCATATCCGATGCTTTAGAAAATGTAGACTTCGACTTTGTTATATTTTTGAAAATACTACTTTCATGAATCCATCATGGAAGAAAGTGCATAAAATACCCAATTTACAAGTATTTGGAACAGGAAATAAATACCTGATATGTTTAATATGGAAAATGTGTATAAAGGTTTAGTTGAATTCACAGAATATATATTTTCATGGAAATTAGAAATATAAATTACATGTACAAAAAGAATCAGCTCAAAATTTGACTGCCATTTCATCAATTTGGTTCTTTTATCAGAACATAAAAATATGTGTAAATAATACATAACTATGTCATACACAGGTAGCTAATGTGAGTAAGGGATGGTACTTGACTAATGTTAAATAAGCCACTGGTTTTGTGTAAACATTGAAAGTGAATGGTTAAATTAGTATAAAATAGAAATAAACTGTTATCACAGAGATATGTCTCGCCTTTTTGTAATTTTGATTATGCAAATGTTGAAATCGTAACAGCAATACCTTAACATCTTACATAAGTTATGCAAATATTCAAAGTCAATGAACCATGACTGAGTTACATGGTTAAACAATCTCCATTTAAAATGAGATGTGTGAATGCTAATACAACTGGATACCAAATACCATTGACTTATTATAAGTCGTTCCCAAACCTAAATACAAAAATTTTGTGGGAAAAATTTGGTTGATTATATAGGGAATCACTGATGCGTGACTGGAGTGTGCCCCCCTTAAGGTCGGTCAGCCCCCCCCCCCCCCCCCCCCCCCGACAAAAAGTTCTGGATCCGCCACTGATAGCAATACTTTAACATGTAAGTTATGCAAATATTCAGTCAATGAATATGCACGAATTAGCATACCTATGTGTAGCTTTTCAGCCCAACCTCATCATAGCGAGACAAAAATCTTTTTGCTTGGCTTTGTGTCCAATAAAATATAATTTTGTTTGTTTACTTATAGTTACTTATAGTTGATTTCCAGTGCAGGATCCCTCAAGGTTCCTCTTCACCAGACTCATAATATATGTAAAGTAAGCAAACCATTCAAAGTCAATAGACCATGACTGAGGGGGTGGAGCCAAATAATCTCCATGGCAATGAGATGTGGCAATGATAATACATCTGCATACCAATTATCATTGACCTACCACTAGTGGATCCCCATAAACTGACCTAATCACAAACTAATACATGTAAAGTAAGCAAACCATTCAAAGTCAATAGACCATGACTGAGGGGGTGGAGCCAAATAATCTCCATGGCAATGAGATGTAGCAATGGTAATACATCTGCATACCAATTATCATTGACCTACCACTAGTGGATCCCCATAAACTGACCTAATCACAAACTAATACATGTAAAGTAAGCAAACCATTCAAAGTCAATAGACCATGACTGAGGGGGTGGAGCCAAATAATCTCCATGGCAATGAGATGTAGCAATGGTAATACATCTGCATACCAATTATCATTGACCTACCACTAGTGGATCCCCATAAACTGACCTAATCACAAACTAATACATGTAAAGTAAGCAAACCATTCAAAGTCAATAGACCATGACTGAGGGGGCGGAGCCAAATAATCTCCATGGCAATGAGATGTGGCAATGGTAATACATCTGTATACCAATTATCATTGACCTATCACTAGTGGATCCCCATAAAACTGAGCTAATCACAAACTAATACATTGTTGACGCCGTCGCCGCCACCGCCGCCGGAAACAGCATACCTATGTCTCGCCTTTTGACTCCGTCAAGGCGAGACAAAAATTTAAGTTTTCTTCCTTTTTACATTTTAACACATGTAACAACATGTTTCAATGTAATTATTAATATCAAAGAGAACAAACAGAACATGTACATTAATATACACCCTCAATTAGACCAAATAACACACAATTATTGCATTTTATCTGAAGTTTTGTATCAGCATTGCACTCTCCATTAACTCTAACAGTTTTACTTTTACTACACACATGTCACATCAATAATGATAACAACACAATTATTACACAATAAAATTAACATTTAGTAAACACAAAAAAAGTATCCCTTTCAAACTCACAGAGAAGTAGAATTAAATACAAGGATACAGGGACTTAAGTTTGCTTAAAAAATCAAACAAAAGTTTGTTCTGCTTTCTAGAATGAAAGAAAATATTACCCTAAATTAATATAAACTGTTTTAATACACAGTCATTTTCATGCTAAATATGCTTAAAAACATGATCCATAATTAATTTCGCACTTTCAGTGACCCATAGACAAATTATTACTTCACTTCATAATTTCAGTTTTGTATATTTGCTTTCTTAGTGGGTAATTCTGTTTACCTGAAAGATTTTAAACACTGATAAATTTTACTAGTTCATATCAAATCAATACACAAGCAACATATTTCCATTTATTTATCAGTTATTTGGGTCAAAAAATTGATTTCTGAAATGCTTGAAATTTTTTCACAGGATTTATTAAATTTTTAAACTTGGCCTTTCATTTAAAAACATAGGCAGTGAGTAAATAGTATCAGCTGAGTTTACATATCAAATAAATATAAAATTAATAACTGTATTGATCTTACTACAGTCAACAAAAGTGAAACTGAAAGTAATGTGAAATTATGACCAGATGGTTCAAACTGACTGTCTGGAACCAAATGAAGTCAAATTACTCACATATATTTTTGATTACTATAAAAAGGCACCACACATACAATTTAAAAGAAAACTATTCGGATTTCAATTGAAAAAAATTGTGAAAATTATTGAAAATGTTGTACCTACATTCATGTATGCACCTTCCTACTCTTTGATTTTTTGTTTCAAATATTATTGCACTCCTATTAAAAGCAGGAAGTTTATAAGTGTATTAAATTCATTTCTAGAAAAAATAACAAAAGCTGACATATTCAAAGAGACATGTAAATGGAACATAAAAAATGTAAAAGTCAAATATTTATCTTTAAATACAGTTCATGCAGGAAACCAGGAAAAAATAATTAACAAAAATACAATTCAATAATTGACTATTGAAATGTTATGATAAATGGAAAAATTTAAGAAAAATGGAATTTGAGAAAAAAAAATTTTTTTGCCAAAGATTTTTAACCTTTGGGTCCAGTTAATTCATGGATATCATGACTGTATAGATTTAAGCAATTTATTTATTCAGGACAATGGTCATGATCTCACAACAACTCTGAAAAGGGATTTACACGAATGTAAAAAATTTCAGAATGAAGTAAACTCTAGCCCTTTATAGTGAAACATTGATTCATATCACAACTTTTTATATTTCAATACAATTAAAACATGCAAATATAACAATTATTCCTCATAAAATAATTCAATATACATATGTATGAAAATCACATTTACCCTTTTAAACATGCAATTTCTCATTCATAAAATATAGATCTTCAAAAGCACAATGATAGATCCTAACAACATGAAGACCCTCCTCCATTCACAGATTTTGTATTAAGACTGAGTCCACCTGATTTAGAACTGTCCAATCCAGAGTCACCTCCTATTCTTCTTTTTAATTCCTGTTAGAGTAAATTTGAAGTACATGGTCAATAATTGGAAAATTACGGCTGTAATGAAGATGGTTAGAAATTGTTTTTAACCCCACCAAGTTTAATATGTTATGTCCCAAGCCGGGATTATGTATTTTCAGTGTTTGTTTCTTGTCTCCATTTTGTTTTATATTTATTATGTTGAATACTGTGCTTTTTGGTATTTGTTACAACTCATGTTGAAAATATGACATCATTGTTTCCAGGGACATCAATTGTCTGTCTTGTGCTGTATAAGATGTTCATGTCTAATGTAGTATGTTTTATAAAATATATCCTAATGAAACATATTATTAGTTATACAGTCAGTTACAGGGGGGATACGGGAATATATGGAGTGCCTGAAAAATTTAGTATTGGGTGAGGTGTCAGCCGAGACCCGATACAAAATTTTTTCAGACCTCCATATATCCTGTAACCCCCCCGTAACTGCCTGTATAACGAATTTATTCCAGCGATGAAATTTTCAAATTAGAAATGTTTTATATTATGGCCTTTAGTATGTTTTTATTTTTTACTTTTGTGGGATGGAAAAAAAGCAAAACTAATATTATAAAGTTTAAAACAATTTGTTAACAGAAAATAGTGAAAGCAAATCATGTAATTTCAAGAAAGGGGGATACAGATCGCGGAGATGGGATACCAAAAAAAATTCGGGGCATGTAGCAAATCACCTGATTTTAAGGAAGGTGGATACAATAATTGATAAAGTCACTTTGTTGCAAATTGAAAGACAGTATTTTTATCAGAGTCAGTATAAATTATGTTCTGCAATATAATGAAGCTAATACCTGTATAAAGCCAACCTCCAGGTACATCTAGTCATATGATGATGTTAAGTTAGCAGACTATTTTTCAACTCAAATTACTGTACATTAATGTTTTTATGGTAAATATTACTTTTTGGGGTTTAAAAATTTTATTGTTTTGAAATTTTGCTGGTTTTTAAGACAATTTGAAATGTGAAAAAATGGTATCAATTGAAATATACATGTAATGAAACCATAGTAACTACTTACAGTAGCCATGGCAACAAAAACCTGTTCTACATTGGTGTTTTCTTTTGCACTTGTATCTATACAGTCTATCATGTTATGTTGTTGAGCAAAGTTTTTGGCTTCTGAGATGTTGACTTCTCTTAAATGATCCATGTCTTTTTTGTTACCTAAAATGAACATTAAATAACCAGTATCATATTTGAATTTGGACTTTCACAAATTTTCCTATCAAGAGCCATAACTCTAACATACACTAACAATACCACACCAATATTGTGATATATATTACAGAAAATATATAGAGATATAATTCCTATATTTTTTGCATAATTTGAAATCCTTTATTACAATTGGTCATAAGCACTTCCGTTATAGAATTTTTATCTCAATGTTATTTTTTGATAGATGACGTTAACCAGACTACTTTTTTTTACCAACATCTTCAACATTAGGACTTGAATCATATGAAACATGTAAAATTAAATGAAAAATAACAAAAACTGTCTAATTGTTATATACAATTTTTAGAATTTGTTAATGTCACATTTAATATGACCACATTGATTCAATTTTACTTTAAAGTCTGTTATATATTCATGCATTACATAAACAAATGGCATGTGTGCAGACTGGAGACCCACAAATTTTCAGTTATATTTTCAAAACATTCATGGATGGGGCAAAAAAATATCAAACAGTTATGTGTGAGATTTTTCTCCATCAATGCTTTAAAATGCTTCATTGCACTTTTTTGGAAGTTCACATTGCAAGTGTTTTGTTTCTACGTTATTTTGTTTGGATTCTCCTTAATTACACATGTGTTTTTATTTCTTTGGTTGTGTCTCTGTAGTATTTCTTTTCTTTGTCAGTGTTCTGATCTTTGGATTTTTGCTTTTTTTTTGGTCCACTGTTATACCTATTACCAGAATTAAAATATTTGATTAAGTGGTATTACCTATCAAACACTGTACAATACTGTTACCAGCATATCTTTTTACATCTTCTAACCATCGAGGTAGATTTTCAAAAGATTCTCTACGTGTTATATCATATGCTAATATTACACCATTTGCACTTCTGTAGTAACTTTGTGTAATGGTTCTAAACCTCTCCTGACCGGCAGTGTCCCAGATCTGGAGCTGTAAAATACAACTTCAAATAATTTTCAATGGTTAATATACCAATTATAATATACAATTTTAAAATCAGATCCATTTCCAATCTAAATGACAACAGACACAAAGTGATAAATATTGTATAACATACAGTTCTGACAAGGAATCTGATATAAAGGTACAGTGAATCAATATAATTTTATTATATCTATATTTAGCATGTCGAGAACAAGTTCTAATTCAAAGACTTCTAGAAATACTCCTGGCTGGTTGATAAGAAATTATATGATATTCTCAAAACTGACTCATTCCGAGATTCTCATGTAATTCAAGGGAGATGGATGATGGATGAATTATTGTTTAACGTCCAGTGGCAACCAGGTGCATATCAGGACGAGAACATGTTAATATGATAATGAATATGATCCATGGTTTGTACTTGACCGACACGCTGAGCTGGATTCTTAATGTGCTAGCTCACAAACTAACTGTCCGCAGTAAGACATATCACCCCACTCTGACACATTATACTCACTCCGAGCCAACCAACTGATCTTTGCTCTTACTCCTAGATGCCAGATGTTTGCTGAGAAGCAGCAAATACCAATTTAAATGTCTTTGGTTTGACCCAGCCAGGGATTGATCCCTGCGACCATCTGCACTCAAGGCAAACACGCTACCACGAGACCACCAAGGCAGTTCCAAGGGAGATAACTGTAAGGCTATATGTTTAGTGGTCCATAATGTATTACAAAGAAATGCCTTCAGTAATATTAAAATTAGTTTTATCAACAAATTGTCACAACACTGTCCTCTGTGAAAAAAAAAGGATGAGCAGACACCCTGCTGTAAATAAATTGGTACAAATAACAGGTGAAAATTTATTTCACAGTCTGGTAGATTATCGAAATTTCAACACAATATGTGTGGCTTGGAAAATAATTGCAACTAATCAAATTTAATTGATTTAAAACACTTCAGTTATGAATAATAATCTACTGATAAAAATATTAAATAATGAATAAATAAAAATATACGTATTTAAAATATGTGAAAAAAGTTACAAACTACAGGCTCATAAGAGACTGTTTTGCTCACCTGGATTTAACTTGTCCCCATTAAGCATGAATAAAAGTCTAAATGTAACAGTCAATTTGGCTGCTTTTCCCATAGAGTCCTATGTTAAACTGAGTTTGGCTGTGGCAATTATCTTGGTTGACAGTCCAGGTCATAAGACACAATACTGGAAGAGGATCATCTAAGGACCATTTCTGCCAAGTCTGGTTCCAATTGGCTGAATTATTTCAGACAAGAAGCTTTTTAAATTAATTTCCCATAGGGTCCTATGTTAAACTAAGTTAGGCTGTGGTGGCCATCTTGTTTGATCGTCAAAGTCATCACACACACTTCTGAAATAGGACCATCTAAAGACCATTGCTACAAAGTCTGGTTCCAATTGTCCATGTACATGTAGTTACATAGAAGAAGATATTTGAAATTCATCCAGGGGGCCAAGAAAGGATCCTTCCACCAAAGTTTGATCCCAATTTGCCCAGTGGTTTAAAGTGCATTTAAAGTAGTTTTTAGAAATTTTAATTTAAAATCGAATAAAGCACAAATGCACACAATTTGCCACAAATTAAAATAAAATATATCCATGAAATATGTGTGGTAATTTCATAGTCTTCCCTATTTTATATGTAGGTACAAATAATTTTCTTTGGAAGAAACTGAAGAATTTTACCCTCTAAAATAAAAAAGTCAAAACTTAAAAAATAAGTTTTCATCACTTGATATTTTCCCCTTGTTAGAGGGACATTCCCTCAGTTGAGGGGTTTGTTTAATGTTTGTTATCATATCAAAGTTCAAAACATTGCAAGATGAATATTCTTGTATTGTTTTGAATAGGTCAATGAAAATATCATCACGATCACATTGAATGGCCATGTTAAGGTTGCAATACCCTGACTTGGGAAACAACGGAGGCCACAAATATGGCCTGTCATTTGTTAGTATTTAGATAATTTTTGCACTCAAATATCACAATTACATATGACTTCATTCAAACACACAAGTGGTTAAAAAGTCATTACAAAATCCAGAATCAGATAGGGGCCTTTCCGTGTTTGATAAAGGTGGCAGAAAAAGTTTTATTCTTACCGACCGTATAATGCGGGCAGTCCAAGAAAAAAGTAATTAATTTGGTGTGGTCTTATGATTTTATGTCAAGCAGTAATCTGTAGAAGGTAATGGGCAATTATTATATATAATATGGAGTAGGCTTTAGCCTAAAATCGGGCCTTTTATTTCAATGTACGTAGCAATATTTTTTAGTCCGTCGTCATGTAAAAACAGGCATATTGGAAGCTGTTGTTATGGTGTCATATTTGTAGGTCATTGAAGACATTTTCGAATAAAGTTCCCAATGTGCACAAAAACTCGAAAACTCGAAAAAAAGTCGGTGGAAAATTATATCGTATAGAAATTATGCTTTTGCTATCGCCAAAACATAATTTGTTTTTAAGTTTGTGCAAGTGCAAAAATATTTTAAACGGAAGTCGTGCTGTATTTTTGAGGATTTCTGGGATAGATTTACAAATGCTACTTCCGGTTTGAAACTAAAGTCTACTTGATATCTGGATTTGAGACCCATATTCTACACTTAGTCGGGCTTCGCCCGATATAAATTATAATCTTTGATATTATTAACCTGTAACATGGGGAGGAGATTATTTTGAGTTCTTTGTTTACTACTATGTCTAAACCATATTCAATAAAGTATACTTAAATAACCTTGACTAATTTTCCATCTATTTTTAATGTTTTCATTGTGAAATCAACTCCAATAGTGCTTCCGTGCCTTTCGACGTATGTTCCTGACTTAAACCGTTGAACAACACATGTTTTTCCGACCCCTGCATCTCCTATCAATACTATTTTAAAGAGAAAGTCAAAGGAATCATCTGAATCAGCTTGGGACGGATAGAATGCCATTTGAAATTATAATAGTTTCTTTGTTGACATGTCGAAATTGACCGGATATGACTAATCGACTAGCGTCTAATTCTACCGGAAGTGAAAATGCTAATGGTGTAAAGCTGTCAACATCGATAAATTCAGTAACAAAACACTTATTTTTCATTTCTGCACTTTAACAAGAATTATAAATACGAAATGATTAAACAAGATATAATAAGTTGTCGCCAGTGGTGTATAAACTCCGGAATAAGTTTATGTTGCAGGGGGGATAACTGCAAAAGTAAAATTTATCTTAAAACCAAAAAAAAAAAAACAAAAAACAAAAAAAAAAACAAAACAAGAGTACCAACGTATCATATAGTGACCATAAAAAAATCAACTGACAAATAATGTAAAGAAATTAGATTTATCTTTTCTATCCATACGAACAACAATAATGAGTATTGTACGTTTTTTTTATTCTACGTTTTTGCATTTTTTTTATTAAAGTATTTTATTTACAGCTGCCTGAATATTGATTTTCCCTCATCTTTTAAATTTACCATAAACACGAAATTACCTATGTACTATATACTATCCACGTCCTTGTACTAAAAAATATTCAGTTTGTCAAACATTAAAAAAAAAAAATGAAATAAATTTAATAAAGAAATTTGAGAGTATATTTTACAGTGGATTACCTTTTACATTTTAATTGTCCCATAAAACTAATATCATGACCGCACGAACTTTATATCTGGAATAGCTTCATCAGATGTCACCCCGGTTTTTAATAGGATTTCACATTGCTAGTGCTTTAATTTCTGTGCTGTTTGTTCTAGTTTTGTTTAGTTTATTATGCCAATAAGTAACAATTTTCTGACGACAAAATATGTCTGATGTAACAAAGAACAACACAAAGTCATAAATTAAAAAAAAAGATATATGAATTGGAAGTTTATGTTATTGCTGAGATTTTTTATCACTTTTTTAGTAAATGACGAGTGACTTGCAATTGATATACATGACACATATATATAACTGCTCTTTACTGGATTCCAAATTTACATAAGATTCAATTTGAACAGAGATAGACTTTGAGGTCAGGTAATTTTTCTACAAACCCCCTTCAAAGCTTTTGGCATCTATACTTACAGCTGTCAAAGAAGGCCTCTAGAGTTAATGTGAAAGATACACTCTACCAGTGGCGTGTGGGTGCTTAAAAACCTTGAATTATTCTGACAGCATCTGAAATAAAGATTCTATGCAACTTATTACGCTTACAGTATAAAAAATATTTAACTTGTCTATAAACTAAACATCTCTTCTATCAGGTGAACTTGAATGTAAGTATCCTAAAGGTCTAATTTGGATTTAATATCTCGAACTTGATATCCTAGGTAATTTGAAGACAAAACTGTAGGCCAAACGTGATGACTTCAACTTTCTCAGTTGTTTATTTCCCTTTCTTGATTGGCTTTCTCTGTACAATTTGTAAACCTCGGTTTGTCTGCCACTTTGAATTACATTTTTCAGATTCTCATGAGATGTTCCTATTCATTGTGTTTAGCGCATATATTACCTCCCCCTGCATAGTTTTGTCTTTAATATGTTATCTCCACTGCATAGTTTTGATTTGAATCTGTTGTACAATGTTCCGAATTTCCATATTAGCCTTCAGTACTGCTAATGATACACAATTTATTGAATTATGAAAATATTTACTATGAGATACCATTAAACCTTTAATGAGAATATTATTTATGACTGCTTTAATAGCACGACGCTACCCTACCAGCTGCTATGAGAACCTTTACTAGGTTTTCAGGGAAAACGAACACATTTTGACATGGCTATCTAAATTATTCAACGTCGACGTGAATGTTCAGGTTGTTGGTAATCACGCTAGTGTGTTTTATACTACTTTGCTTGTCAAACCCTGCGCTTGATATGTGTCGGTCTATCCCGACTCTTTGTTGATGTCATGTTTGTTTTTTGTACTCTTTTGTTTTTCTTCTCTATGGCTGTTGACTGCCGGCATACCGTTGATAACCTGTCTTGTTATGTATTTTTATTTCAGTAATCTGTGCATCAAAATTAGTATCATACAAATTATATCTCCTATCAAGGCAGATAATTTTTCAAGTCAGAAATACATTTAATACAGGATTATTATTTGGGAGTGGGAGAAGATACATGTATGAAAAACAAAGTTTTATAAGAGATATTGACATGTTTGAGCTAAATACCCGGCTTCAAGAAAAGCACTTACCATGAAGTTTCTATTGTATCACGTGAACAAATGCAAAACTCTCACCGCCTATACCCCACAAAAAATTGGAAGTTACTTAAGATCTTTTCACAGTGATTAAAGGCTACCACTATGAAATTGTAATTCTGTAAATATTGCTGTTTCTCCAAAGACATGAAGACTTTAAATTTATACTGGCCTCTCAAGAAAAGAATAATGCTGATTTCTATTGAACTTTATGACGAGATAGCATCAAACCCCTAATGGAAGTGTTATTTTGGACTTTTTCGTTTAATAGAGCGACAGTATTCGACTAGCAGCTATGAGTGCCTTAGATAGTTGACACGAATCATTCTAACCATGCTATTTAAATTATGCAACGTCGCACCAAATTTTGTGCTGTCAATTTGTTGGTAATCATACTGTATTGGCTTTTATAGTATAAGGTTCGAGTACCTATAAAACCGGTTTAACCCCACCATTGTTCAGTGTCTTTACCAAGTCAGACTATCCGGACTATCTGTTGTGTTTATGATTGTGTTTTGTGCTCTTTTATGTTATTTTTTGTCCGGGGTTCTGTCTGTTGGGTGACGTTGATTGATTGGTATGTGATTGTTGACCTTTCCTGTTGTCCATGTTGCTGTTTTGTTTATGATGATATTTATAAATCAATTACTATTTCATACCTAATTAAGCTACCCAACCGTAGCTCTTAAACATGATGGTCATTTATTTGTTCTTTTTTTTATCTTTGCGGACCACATAAAAACAGCAAGGGACCATTTTCATCATCTATAATTTAATATGTAGGCATTTCCGATTTCTTCTTGTGAGAATAGATAGAGCACTCCGGCAATTTAAGAGCCCTTTTCCTTTAATGCATAACGTCGGGAAACCTAAATCTCCCAGGGTAACCAGATGGCCAATCCCTCCTAATTTTTAAGGTCACTAGAACAACTGATTAAGTTTTCTGGAATGTCTATAAATCATATTCTGTATTTAAATGCATATTTATTAAAGGGATCGATTTTAGTCTCACCTACCTCTCGGCTTTGTTTTTGATTGTTGGTTACTTTGTATCAATCAGTTGTAATTAGTAATCATGTTGTTTTCAGATTCTGAAGTTATGCCTAAAAAACAGCTAAGTTGTCCACTTGACATGTACATGTAACGGTCATCAACAATTTCACTGTTACCCTTTTCTCCTGTACTTTCGAAAAACAACCTTCCAACTGAGCGATTTGGGTACCCTGAATGTGATTTTTCAAAACGTATAACAAAAACACAGCAAAAGTCAAAATATATATATTTCAGAAAGTTTTTTTTAAAAAAAATTATTTTACATATTTTCTATAAAAATAAGTGCCCAGTTCTAACTAACTAATATGAAACAAATATGAAATAAATAAACAAATAACATATAACAGTGTAATGTACAGCATTGAAATATCTCCATGTGAATGGATACACAATATTTTGGTATTCATTTATATACATTTTTTAAATCGAGAAGTGTGATTCATTCGGCGTTTTGCATTTGCGTCAAATTTTTTTATCCTATGCGCTACAGAATATTTTTTTTTACTTTGTGCGATTTTAAAGGTAAATTACAGGCTAATGTACAATCCTCGCTAGCAAAGGCTAATGTACAATCCTGGCTAGCACAGGCTAATTTACAATCCCCGACAGCACAGGCTAATGTTCAATCCTCGCTAGCACATGCTAATGTACAATCCTCGCTAGCAAATATTATTTATGTTCTGATATAATCACCATTACTTCAAAAAATGTTTAATTTATAAAAAAAAACAAATTTCACATAATATTTATAAATAAATTTATGTATTTAATTATAATATTGTAGAAAAATCTACACGATCTATACCTGTTCACTATATGAAAAATTTATTCTGTGGCACAAAGGGAAAAAAACATTTTTGGGGAAAAAAACATTTTTGGCGCAAATGAAAGATTGATTATTTTCAATATTGGTGAAAAAATCATACGCCCGATTCACAAAGCGACAAATGTAGAATTGAAACTGGTTGTACATAAAGTTAGTAGTCATGACGAATATATAAAGGGGTAAATTGGATACGGTGGGTATAATCATCTTAAACTATAAGACAAAATCGAATAATTTTCTATGTTTAGGCGGAACAAGCCTAAAACGGCAATGTATGATAAACGGTTTTTGATGAATTATTCATTCATGTTTATAATATTCTAACATTGTTATTTGGTGAATTCGGGATATTCTTGTCAGATATCAATTTTATGATTCACAGACTAAGTAGACAATTTCGTAACTGACTTTCCACCTAAAACTCAGGAATACTCTTCACATTACTGCTACATGTATTTGATTAATTTATTCTTTGTTTTGTTTCTAATCAATTTATGCAATTAAACGTTACTGTTATTATTTGATGGGATGATTGGTATGCATAATGCACTTGCAGTCGGTACATTGTATTGGTAAGCCTCTCAAAAAATGTAGCTACATGTACATGTATCTACAATAGATAAATATCGTGATCACCGATTTTTAATGTGGTAGACTACAAAGCTAGCAATTATACTGGTGAATCATCTGAGTGTCTGACAATTCCATTTGCAATTGCAAAGATTTTAATGTGTTCTAAAAGACAAAGAGAAATGAAATAAAGCTACAAATTTAACTGGATATCAAACATGAGACTACATTAAAAGTGACCCCGAGTCCAAATATTATTCAAATATCCGTCTAAATCTTTTGGAATGCTCCTCGCCCTAAAAATATCATGTCGTAATCTTAAATATATTCAACAAAAAGTTTGACGAAGTATCGTTTTCATATTATTTTATAAAATATTGTACACAAATGTTGTAGATGTCATATTATTTCAGCAAAGTTTCAGTAAGTTATGTGATTTCAATAATTTCAATCGACTTCTTGATTGGTTGATTTCACGAAGACAACTTCTATCCAATAAAACTTCAAGATAAATATAATTTTCAGACAATTTTACTGGGAAAGTGTCTAAAAGTGTTTCTGCGGGCCTGATCATGCACAATTTTCTTACGAGTGCGAACTATACATAACAACGGTATATAGTCTGACAAAGGAAAACTATGACAATTGACTTGGAACCATTTGTTGGCGTTATACACTACAAAATGCAGTTTATCATATCCCTTGAACAAGATGACAAAATATTTAGTTTGCTAAACTAATGCAATGGTGAAAGTATGTTATTTTCAAATAAAATATCAAAAGTTTCATATAAAATAATAAAAATAATATATTTAGATGAAATATTGCTTTGCTTGATATTGTGTCATAATTGGTCTTGGAGGCACTGGTGGGGTAATATTTTTTTCTAAACTATCATCATCAGCATCATATGAATGTCCTCCCTCATTATATTCTACACCAAGATAACGATCGTCGGTATATTTTGGTTCTCTATTTAGTGGCTGATGTTTGAATTGTACAAATGACTCTTTCATATCTATTCCCGAATCTGGAAATTGCACATACCTGAAATGCAAAGAACACAATAACAATATATGTTTAACACTGCAGGTTTTAGATAATACATTTCGTAAAATACTTTAGGAAATGTCTGATGTCACATGAGAATTAACATATAGTTTATGTTTTACTCGCATCTATAAGCAATACAATACCTTGATTATAAGGATTTTTGAAATTTGCACTCTCAAATTTACAGATGGTTTCGTTTTTACTATACTACATGTAGTATATAGCCTTTGCTTTTATGTTTTTAAAAATAATCAATGCGAATGTAATTTTTACGTTTTACCTAATAATCAAACTGACTTTATTTTTTATGATTTTACCAACATTCAATATGATTGTGGGTTTTTTCATTACACTTACAATGCATTTTAAATTATATTGAAGATATATTAGGAATTAAGATAATGGTTAAACTGCTAAAATTAACAGTAAATCTACCGGATACTATTAATCTATTATAGACTTCTCCCGAAGGAACTGTTTTCCTATAGTGTTGTCTGGTGTGGTATAGTGCCCGAGCCGTTAGGTTTTCCTAAAGTGTTGTCTGGTGTGGTAAAGCGCCCGAGCCGAGGCGAGGGAACTATACCGCACCAGACAACACTATAGGAACACTGTTCCTGTGGAGAAGTCCACGATACGTTTAGTGCATAAAATGTAAAATTATTGGTTTTAAAAAATAACATTCACTTTATATGAACATTTGTCTATTTATCTTGACTACGGGAGACTAGTGACGGGCACTAGACCCATGTGACACGTTTTCTCGCTGGACCATACTTCGAGGTTGATTGATTTCCCGTGATTAGTCAAGATTAACAAAAGACTTAAAAAACAGTGAATGCTCATTGTCCAATCAAATGTTTACATATTATGTAATAAAAACCATAAATGCAGACTTTGTAACCTAGCAAAAATGGACAAATTATTAACATCGATGAATTGTGTTCATTTATTCTTGAATTGACTTCACGTTTCAGTTTCCTTGGTGAACTGACAATTCTAAAAAATCCAGTGTCTCGCCTGTTTTCGCTGTTGTCTATGTTTTCAGTGTAATAGTTCAATGTACATAATTTTTCTCCACATGTTATTTATTGATCATGCATGAAGAAGCTTCTGTCAAAGTTTAGTAAAAATCCAGGATGGTTGAAGAAAGTAATTAATGTTTAAAATTTTTTAACTGCAGACTGTATTTAATGTTAACAGGGAGAAAAAAGAAGTCCATTTATAAGTAAAATACGGAAAAATGGAAAAAAAAACAGTATCACAAAAAAATCCTCTGGATACTATCTGTTGTTCATGAAAAAGCTTCTATCCAAGTTTGGTAAAAATCCTGGATGGTCTAAGAAAGTAATTAATGTTTTAAAAACTTTTTTACTGCACACTGTATGTAATGCTAACTGGGAGAAAAACTAAGTCCATTTATAAGTAAAATACGGAAAAATGGAAAAAATAAAATAATTACAAAATTTTCCTCTTGATACTATCTTTTGACCTCGAACAAGCTTATATGCGAGTTTGGTAAAAATCCAGGATGGTTACACAACATTATAAACATGTAATTGCATATAAGGATCGTTACTAGTGTTCCGAAAATTTGCTTTTTGAAAAGATTAACGATGTTTTAGGTGCACATAATAATCATTATTATGTAAAATAATACCTATCTGCATTCGATCTCTGTGGAAAATTATATGAATTATTATACGGATTTGATGTTTTTTGTTGCAAATATTGTCGTCCTGGAGGTGGATAAAATTGTTGTGTTGTTGTTCCTACTGCAGCACAAGCTGAATATTGACAAGGTCTGTGACCAGATCCTGAAAATGAAAATTAGTATGCAGTCAAATCAGAAAAAAATCAAATGAGAAAATCCTATAAAGTAAAGTAATCATATCACTTGATGACACGAATTACCGAAAATAACAAATTTCAAACAACAGGCAGGATACTACATAGACCTATTTGAGAATGAGGTACACAGAAGGCTGGTTTGAAATGTGTTTAGGAAATGTGCCAGTGTCTAACAAGCAATAACATTTTTCTTCAATATATCAGAAGCAAGTCAATTTCCCCACTGTTTACATTCAAATCTTTCCTCTCTGCAGATTCACTAATACACAAATATATACCCATACCTTCTGATTTAGGTGTCGATGATGATGTAGCGCTCCCAGTATGCTGTCTGTTAGATGATGATGACTCTGACGGATGTTTTCTCTTCCAACAGCAGTATGTTACCCAGCAAATGACGAGTATGAACGAAACGGTGCTGACAAGAGAACCAGCTATTATTACTGTATCTCTAGTTCTTTTTTCTTCCTTCCTTTTGGATTCATGGTAAGTATCTCCCTTTCGCTTTACATCAGTTTCACCATCTAGAAAAGGTATGTTTATAGTGAATATCAATATTAAATTTTTGGAAATACTACTTTTTTTTATTAATAACATTCCACATTAGCTGCAATATTAAGTTATAATATTTTTTTCTATTATTATGCAAACAGTACCCAAAAGAATACTCAATTGCACTTAGACACTCCCTGGTGTATCCAGAAAATCTGAAAGGGTGATTTGAACTGCATTGAAAAGTTTAAAAATGTGTTTTTTTCATAGCCCATTTTTTGTCCGACGAGAAGTTTTCTAATATCAGGAACTTCATTTGGATCTGCAAATATATTATGACAATCATTAAAACAGTTCTAATTCTATGGCTCTTTTTGTTCAGTCATTGTCAATAAAATTTTAAATCAAAATTATGGTTTTTGTTTTTTTTTTTGGAGCAATTTGTTCTCGAATTTAAATTGTAAGACTTAGTCTGTAAATCCACGTTCTGTGTGTTTAGAGTAACAATACCAACTATCTATATAATCTTTATAAAGACAACTCCTGTTTACAATACACTGTAACATTTTAACGCGTTTGATATTCCATCTGTGAAACAAATTTTATCTCAATTTTCCAGCAAACAATAACATTTATAATTCAGTAAATTATATTTATCCCTGTTGGAATGTACTATATAAACATAATTACTCCACATCACGATGGAATAAACTTAGAAATCATTTGTTTTATCATAACAGCTTTGGTGGGATAATGTCCCCCCTTAACCAAAGTTCACTGAAAAAGTAAACTTTGCTTCAGAGTAATGCAACATCATTAGTTAACAGCTAAGTTTTGTGTAGGTGTAGAGGATTTTGTAAAGGTCTGTGCTAGACTGCGATTGTTGCAATAAATACCGAAAGACAACAATTGAGGCTTTGTATGTTAATCAACCCTGAGTAATCTCTTTCTTTTGAATTATTTGGCGCTCTTGAGGCATATTACTGCAATTCACAAATATTTTAAACTATAATTATTTTTACGATATTCATAGATAGTATTTCATTCTTCAGTTTGTAGTAATAACGAATTTACTTGGGTACTCTAGCTGGTAGATATAAAAGAATTCTTTCAATGCCATTTTAATGACAAAAACCAAAAATAAACATTTAGCAATTACAGTCACAGTTCATATGCATATGGTAATCCAATTAAATATACAATAAATTCCGGTACAATTCACTTTCTGATCAATAGCATACGAGAATCTGCACAATTTTTAATCAGGTATCCGAATTGTTCTTTTCCAAATTTCATCCCTTTTAAACAAAGTTTGAGTAATAATGAGTGCTGTAACTTTTATCATTCATTTCTTAATACATCAATAAAAAGTCATAATTTATATCTTGATCTCATTAACGCGATATATGCTAATCTAAATTACTTAATAGAATAGAGAATGGAAACGGGGAATGTGTCAAAGAGACAACCCGACCAAAGAGCAGAAAACAGCTCAAGGCTACCAATGGGTCTTCAACGCAGCGAGAAAATTCAACACAGGAAGGCGGGCTTCGCCTACCCCCAAATAATAATGCACATTAGTTCAGAGAAATGGACGGCACAATAAACTCCGAAACGTACAAATGAACCAAAATTTAAAAAAAAACACACACACAAGACTAACAAAGGCTTGAGGTACTGACTCTACATTTTAAACATTAGAATGAATTTTATAACAGTTATTATTTTAACAATAGTGACATGATATTTAAAACATTAAATTTGAACATTCTACTATAAATTTAGAACCAAACCATCTAAAAAATGCTTTTATAATGGGCAAAAAATAAATATGAAAGAAATACAGTAAATGCATAGGGATTATATTTGTGGACACCAAAATTGTGCATTTATTGTGGTCAGCTGTAACGACTTGTCAGAGAGTGACATTGAAATTGTGTTAGATTTAAAATTGTAGCCTTTGTCGCTCTTAAGCATGCCTTTGCCCATGCAATTATACACAATATATACATTTTTACATCTAAAATCAGCTGTCACTGTCTTAGGTCTTTTCACTTAACGAATGAGTTCATGGTATACGTATGAATGAATGAAAGTACGAACGAATGAAAGAATGAATGGATAAATGAACTATCCTTAGATTTCAAACGCAGCATAAAGGAAACATTGCACAGCTATACTAGATAAAATTTTTTTAATTATTGACATAAATTACATGACTGAATAATTACACCTTTAAAGAATAAATACAAAATTGAATAATTATCTTTTTCGGTAACAATAAAATTTCTTAAGACTGAATCTTTTAATATAATTACATGTAATTTAATAAGCAAACATCGACAATTAAACTTAAAACTAACAAGAGGCTCACCAGAGCCTGTATCGCTCACCTGGAGTCTGCTTTTCATTGGACAATTAATCAACTATTTGACCAAGTTTGTTGCAATTGGTTAAATTGTTCAGGGAAAATTTGTTGAAGATTTATTTTTCATAAGGTTTAATGTTAAAATATGTTCCCTGATGGTGGTAGTCCTGGCAGGAAGTTGATAAAATTGACCAGGAATAAGGGTGAACCTTAAATAAATGTAACAGAACCCGACCTCAAATTACACAAACCAATAAGTCCTTAATAGAATTTGGGAATCCTTTCAAAATTTCAGGGTATGTAGATCTCAACATGGCAAACATTTTTCAATTTACATTTCACATCTATCTCAAATAGTTTTGGAGATAAATGCAAAAATGTTAAAATTTTAAAAATTTGACAAAAGAAGGGCAATAACTCCTAAATGGGTTTTGGGATTTCCTTTAAAATTTGTTCAGGGTATGTAGATCTCAACATGGCAAACATTTTTCACATTTACATTTCACTTCTATCTCAAATAGTTTTGGAGATAAATGACAAAAAATGTTAAATTTTGAAAATTTGACGAAAAAAGGGCAATAACTCCTAAATGGGTTTTGGGATTTCCTTCAAAATTTCAGGTTAGGTAGATCTCGTCATGCTGATCAATTTTACCCCATGTCAGATTTTCGATATCTGTAACGGTTTTTAAGTTATAAGCCAAAAACAACACATCCACCCCTATATTCTATTTTTAGCTACGACAGCCATGTTTTACGTCAGATCAAAATAAATTGAAGATCGTTTGTAGAGGACATGTCATAGATCATTCCTATTAAGTTTCAAACCAATCGGCCCAGCGGTTTCAGAGAAGATTTTTGAATGAAAAAATTTTGAAAATTTGACCAAAAAAGGGCAACAACTCCTAAATGGGTTTTGGGATTTCCTTTAAAATTTCAGGGTAGGTAGATCTCAACATAGCAAACATTTTTCAAATTTACATTTCACTTCTATCTCAAATAGTTTTGGAGATAAATGACGAAAAATGTTAAAATTTTGAAAATTTGACGAAAAAAGGGCAATAACTCCTAAATGGGTTTTGGAATTTCCTTCAAAATTTAGGGTAGGTAGATCTCATCATGCTGATCAATTTTACCCCATGTCAGATTTTCGATATCTGTAACGGTTTTTAAGTTATAAGCCAAAAACAACACATCCACCCCTATATTCTATTTTTAGCTACGACAGCCATGTTTTACGTCAGATCAAAATAAATTGAGGATCGTTTGTAGAGGACATGTCATAGATCATTCCTATTAAGTTTCAAACCAATCGGCCCAGCGGTTTCAGAGGAGAAGATTTTTGAATGAAAAAATTTTGAAAATTTGACCAAAAAAGGGCAACAACTCCTAAATGGGTTTTGGGATTTCCTTTAAAATTTCAGGGTAGGTAGATCTCAACATGCTGATCAATTTTACCCCATGTCAGATTTTCGATATCTGTAACGGTTTTTGAGTTATTAGCAAAAAACAGCAATTTACCCCTATGTTCTATTTTTAGCAACAGTGGCCATGTTTTTCATCGGATCAATATAAAATGAGGATCGTTTGTGGAGGACATGTCATAGATCATTCCTATTAAGTTTCAAACCAATCGGCCCAGCGGTTTCAGAGGAGAAGATTTTTTAATGAAAAGTTTACGACGGACGGACGGACGACGGACGAAAAGTGATGGCAAAAGCTCACATGGCCTTTGGCCAGGTGAGCTAAAAATGTCGTGGAATAGCCCGATTCAGATTTTCTAATAAATATTCTCTGATACAAAGTTTGATGCACGAGACGTGCATATTTTGTCAACTTTACGACTTATCAAAGCCGGAAATGTAGAAATCCTTTAAAGTAACCCAAAACATTTAACAGAAGAGACCAAAAGGGTAAAGGCAAAACTATTATTATAATTAAACTTTACCTGACGTATCTTCGTCGTCATGGGAACAGTAAGATGTCACCTCTAACGTTATATCATAACCAGATCCTCGATATTTTTTCAGCTCTGTAAAGGCTATCTTAATTTCATTTTTTCTTGAGCACCATAAAATTGGAGGAAAAGAATGACAGTCGAAACTCTGAAAATGGATGATTCTTAATGTTAAAATTTACATACAATTACCTTGTAATACTAATCAATTATTTTTCAATATCTGGCAGATTTAATGTTGACTTTTCAAGAAAACTTTCTTTTGTGATGCCTGCCTACAAAATATGACTCAAAATGTTACAAAAATAGATGCTTTTGTGAAATTGTGATACATACGTTTGCTTATAAAAATATCATCCCAAAAGAATCCAGTGTTATGAGAATACATATTATTATCATTATTCATATATCATTCCATCAGATAAACTTTTATTGTATTAGATATTTGTATTTTACGCATCAATTGTTTATCTTGTGTTTTTTTTTTGTACAACAGTGCTTTTTATCCAATGTCTGGACACTATTTTGCGTATAACAGGTTGTAATTCAATTGCATACTGGAAAATTTCTTAACACATCTGATATATTATCCTACTATAATTACAATTTTATAAACCCCAAAAATGTCGACCAACATTTACGCAATTACGATGCAAATCTGTAACACTGATTTCAGCGTTCTAAGATCTTTCTGTTTATCAAGAACAATGTTTTTTCCCAAAAGTATTATTATTTTGTTTTGGGAACAGAACAAAATACTCTTATCAGGAATGAAAAATTACAAGTGAATGATTCCCAGCACCATAAAATACACCTTTTCTGTATTACCTGTGCATTAATATCACCTAGTCCATCGTAGTATGTCATCTTAAAATCACAACTTGTCATAGAATTATTATGTACACGCACACACAAACTAACACATGGCTGACCAACAATAGCGTCGTTCCAGTCCAGAAATTTAATTTCACAGTTACTACTGTATATTTTATTGTGTGCCCGAATCACATATAATGTATCTGCACTATAATAAAGAGGCTGTCGACATACAGTGACGTTTTTCGCATCAACTGAAAATATTAAATCAAAATTTTGTAATATGTCATATTTAAGATGTATTTGCAACCTTACTACTAACTGGAAGTTTTTATTATTTCTTTTCCTTATGTAGCCAATTTCAGGGTTTATACCGAAGCAGTTGATTTTGTTTTATCATATTTGTTCAGACACGATGCTTGCTTATTTCTTCAAGGTAATCACATTTACAAGGATAATTTTGAAATTAACACCTGTTTTGAATGTTGTATCATATGCAATCTGACTGCATTAATGTTAACTTAAGTACAATGTTAACTAGAACTATGAGCGAACTCAATGAGTGATACCCCCGCTTGCAAATACTAGGCATTGCGCTTACAAGCTTTGAACATGTAAAATCCTTAAGTTGGATTATCTCCCTTTGCAAGCATCCGACGACAATTATCTTGATTCATGCACATCTACATATGATGCCGAACCTGCATATATAGTTTCATCAAAATCCATTGAACGGTTTAGGAGGAGTTGCGCTTGCAATGTATACGGAGAGACACGGACGAACAGGGTGATTCCCATATACCCCCTGCCCCCTAACTTTGTTTGTGGGGGTATATATTAGTATACAGAGATACATTGACAAACAAAAAAAAAACATGGGTAAGAATAATCTAAAATCAAAATTTCAAACGGATTGAATTGAAATCAGAGTACCAATGAAACAGTTAACTGGCATGCAAATCGGACCTTATTTCCGTGAGAAATGACAAGATGACAAACAGTACAAAACCGGATGGGATACATGTATCAACATTGGAAACATATTCTTTGATGTTTATGTTATAGACACATGTAATCTGTGATGATTAGCAACCTCTAAATCTGTGAAATGCTATAATATACATGTATGTATGATACATAACAAAAATGTTACAAAACCCCAAGCAAAAGAACAGTTATTTTATTGTTGCTTTTCGTTTTAGTCAATGCATATTACTGTGTCTCCAGATGGCATAGGTTAAAACAAATACTATTTTTGTACTATATTATTCACTTTCTGAACAGTTCGAACAGCTGTGTTTCTTCATTACCATAGATAACAATTTTTTAGACGATCTGTATATCTATCATATGCAAATTTGAGTGAAGGTAACACATTTATTCTAAAATTCACAACCATTCCGATAAATTTTATCTTCAGTTTCAAATAATCACCTTTGAGAGATTTTAAACTTGTATAGGTTATCTCATATTTTCCATGCATTAAAACATGTTAAACAGACAACTTAGTGCAAATTAGAATGTACTTGGATGCCTTCACATCAATTGACAATGAATAATTTTGTGTTATGTATGCCAAAAATGCCATCAGTGACGTGCTTATATGCACGACCAGGCATAACAAGCACAATGTTTTTACCATCCGCTTTAAGACAAATGGTTAAGTTTATTCTGCCTTGGAGATCTGGCAATCACAAAAACAGAGAAAATCCTCTTTACATTTTACAGCGCAAAGATTTGATACAGTAATTAAAAGACTATTACAAAAGGAGAGTATTTTATTCCTAAGAAATAGAGGAAATAAGAAACCAAACCGTTTATTCCCATCTTTTACTACCGTAACTATTGTTTCTATTTAATTTTGACGGCCTTCGTAAAAGGTCGAATGGTATTTTGAACTTAAGGATGATCGCTAGTCTAATAGGAAATAAATAGGATTTGAAATAGGTGTTTTAGTTTGAGAGAACATATGAATAGTAAACAAATAAGCAAGAAACAAAATATAGGTTCATGTGCTCATTTTAGAGCTATAAGGCCTTGAAAATTTGCAGGAAATGGGTTTTCTCTGGATTTTTCATTGTCTTTGCATTGACAACTTCAGTCTCTCAAAGATGTATGAAAAAATAAAAAGGATTTCATAAAATTTTGTCAAATACCATTTTAAGGTATATATGATTGAATTATAAAAGAAAAAAAAGGGGTTCATGGGCAAAAAATTTCATGTTTAAGAAATGGATAAAACCCGATGATTCCGAAAATCTGACAAAAAGACCAAAACATGACCAGCGAGGATCCTTAAAATACCATAAAAGAAAATCTACCACACTTTTCCCTACAAGTAAACATTGTAACTTACGTATTGTTCTGTATGACGTTCCTGTACAAACGTCTAGAATAAAAACAGTAGTTATAAATATAACGTTGATGAATGTTGACCACTGGCTGACATTCGTATCTAATTGATCTATCATTGTTTTGCTGTAAAATAAAACAGGTTAATATTTAAATGAGATGTAACATACACTCAAAGAAAAAGACACTGGTAATCTGATACAATCTTAAATTAGTGTTTTAGTTTTTTGTTTTCTCATTCTGTTTCTATTAAGTTTGTCCTTTGTTTTTCATTCTTATAACCTAGTTTTAGTTTCAGTGTTGCAATATTCCCGAATCTGACTTATTTTGAATTTTCCATTTGATCTTGTTGGTTCGATATTCTTTTGCCAATGTTAACCTTCCATGGATGAATCATTGTCGGTAAGATTTATATTCTCAAGTTTGAGAGTTTTTACAAATGTGTTATATTGATACAGTCCGGCGATGGCTTCAATGTTTTACGTTCATGCATGTTTTACGGGACCATAAAAGAATATTTGATATTTACTTAACCTATGTACGCTAACTGGTTTATGTTCATCACTCAACATTCAACCTTTTTGTTTTACGAAAGTGCATACTTTTGACATGAGGTATCTGTCGCCTATTAATTTTAATGCTTATTTATGAATGGCGTGTGGCCATGATTGACATTGTTCAAAACATAAATGAATTATCGCATGCTTCCTAAATAGTTTTTTCCTGATTTATTTTTCATCGTTGCAAGTTTACTAATAGTTTTAGAGCATGAATACTATACGTCAAAGGAAATGCCAGATGGTATGCATTATAAAAAGGAAAAAGAAAAGCCATGCTGAGACAAGATACAGATGGAAGGGAAAAAAAAGAAACTCAGATGTTCATGTTGATGTGAAGTGCAGCTACTGGGCCGACTGAGGTCAGTTTCGTCTTTACCAATATCATTTTATACTGCCAAACTGCGAAGTAATTATTTCTAATTACTCCACTCAATTACCCAAGAAAATGCAGTTAATTTCAGGATTGCTTTTAAAATATTATGACGACCTTTGGGACCTTTTGCACGTGCCATCTCTTTTCAGAATGATTTATCCAGATGTGTTAAAATTATGTAATTAAAACATAAAAGATCACTTCTTCATTTCTAATATTTAAAACTCAAGCAACAGGACCCACCCACAGGAATTGCTAAATATATTTTTTATAACAAAATATAACATTATCACTTGCACTATTTGATAAAATCGTCAGAATAAACAATATAACACTGAACGGTATCCCCCATTGCATAACAGTGTTAAAATCTAGCTGGATCTATTAAGAGATATACAGATATGGATTTGAAAATGTGAAAAATATGGGACATTTTCCAATAAGTGCGCAAAATGTTGGCAAGAACTTGTATTTTAAACGTATTAAAATGATACAAATCTTACAAATTAAATACCCTACTGGATTATATCCAAACTGTCTGGATCTATTTATTACTGAAATTACGTAGAATAGTCTCCTCCCATCCGTTGTAACTATTTTTTCTAAAAAGATTTATACAGTTAAACCGTACTATAACGGGCACCAAAGGAAGCAGAAAAAAGTGCCCTTTATGAACAGGTGCCCTCTATGAAGAGGTTGATTTTTCATGCTTTGTTCGTGAATTGGACTTTTTAACTTCACAGACAGTGATTTGATATATAGAGGTGCCCTTTAAGCAGGTTTGACTGTTATATATATATTGCAATTCATACAATATGATTTGCATAAAATAACAAATTACTTATAGTAATTCGAATACCTAAAATCTAATGTTCTTCCCTTATTTATTTCACGACCGTGTGAATAAGTGAATTTTCTTTCACAAGGAAATCACTGTATTTCACCACTCTCAATGTAAGTACTGAATCCATATATATGTACGACAAACTATAGATTCAAGCTTTTTTCAGAGAGGGACATTACACCTATTGAATGGATCCAAAAACATTTAAGATGGCATGAAATCCTATGTACTTGCGTACTTATCTGAAAGCTAGATATCATAGGCGAACCAACTGAAGAAAAGATGGGGAAACAAAAATATTCAATATTCTTATATGACAAAAATGGATATGGAGTAAAAGTTAAGATGACAACATCTCCAAATTCAACAGACCAATAATAGACGTCTAGATATCACTATTCGATCTTGAATGGGTGGGAAACCACAAAACCATGTGGGAAATTCTAAATGACAAAATGAGTTTATAAATCACTGGAAACAACACTAATCCAATCATTTATCATCGGCAAAAGAATACCGAAGCGACAAAACAGTAGGAAAACTCCATAAATTCGAAATTCAAGGAACAGACACTCGTGAGAATGGAACACAACAAACATTTATAAATAACAGAATAAAAAACATATAATAAACTAAACAAAAATAGATTTAGACAGCACAGAAAATTATGCACTGGAAATGTGAACTCCAACTAAAAACCAGGAGTGACATCAGGTGCTTCGGAAGGGTAAGCATGCCCTGCTCCGTTAACGACACCAGTTGCATTGCCAGAGAGTATAAACCAGTGAAGTTTGAAGTCTGGTGAGGTGTCAGTTCCAGAAAGACATGAAGTCTAGCTGAAAATATCTACTCTCATACGTGAGATAGGACTGACTTCGTATCGGCCAATCAATTCAAACAAATTAAGATACATACCAGCTGTGACCGAAATATTCCTAACTTGGGACAGCCGAAAACAAAAAAGCAGTTTTGTTTGATAAAAACCACCTCCTGTTTATAACCAAGTGCAGAATAAAAATATATGTGGATAAATAAATTATTAACATAGAAACTCATCCTGTTTACATGTAACATTAGTTCAACGGCATTACATATTACACCTGTTATGTTTTATATTTTTGAATATGTCTGAAAACTGTGAACATAAAATATTGAACAGCATTAAAATCAAGCTTCAATTATCAAACTGCTATTACTCCATTTGAAAACTTTTGGCCAATCCACCAAAATGTTAAGAGACTTGTTTTAAACATATGTTATTGCATTTATAATACTAGTATTTTTTATTCCCATACTGGAACTGACAGCATTGCAAGGGCATATACGTAAAGACAAGAAATACCAAATTGATATTCGAAAGGGGGTGGGGGTGGAATTTAAAAAACTTAAGAGAACAACGAAGACAACACCAAAACAATACATGCACTACCATTAAAAACGAAAAACAAATCCTAATGATCCTAATCCCAGAAACTTTTGTGAAACGGTTGGTAACAGGGAAAAGTAACTGGACTTAAATACGTTAATAATTCAGATATCTAAAAGTGAAAAGTTTAGTCGTGAATGCTTATTTTTTTATTTTGCTATTCAATATCAGGACTGATGCTGTAAATAAAATCCATCAACCTGCAGCCCAAATTTCGTCATTTTTCTTTAAGATGAATATGCAGTAATTACTCTAAGAATACGTCTGACGTTATTGCAGAACATTCTATATTTGGTTTGGGGAGATTTGATCATCCTGAGTACCCATAAAACCGGTTTAACCCCACTGCTGTTCATGCAGTGTCTGTATTAAGTCAGTCCCATAAAAACCGGTTTTACCCCACTACTGTTTATGCAGTGTCTGTATTAAGTCAGTCCCATAAAAACCGGTTTAACCCCACTGCTGTTCATGCAGTGTCTGTATTAAGCCAGTCCCATAAAAACCGGTTTAACCCCACTGCTGTTCATGCAGTGTCTGTATTAAGTCAGTCCCATAAAAACCGGTTTAACCCCACTGCTGTTCATGCAGTGTCTGTATTAAGCCAGTCCCATAAAAACCGGTTTTACCCGACTACTGTTTATGCAGTGTCTGTATTAAGTCAGTCCCATAAAAACCGGTTTAACCCCACTGCTGTTCATGCAGTGTCTGTATTAAGTCAGTCCCATAAAAACCGGTTTTACCCCACTACTGTTTATGCAGTGTCTGTATTAAGTCAGTCCCATAAAAACCGGTTTAACTCCACAGCTGTTCATGCAGTGTCTGTATTAAGTCAGTCCCATAAAAACCGGTTTTACCCCACTGCTGTTCATGCAGTGTCTGTATTAAGCCAGTCCCATAAAAACCGGTTTTACCCCACTGCTGTTCATGCAGTGTCTGTATTAAATCAGTCCCATAAAAACCGGTTTAACCCCACTTCTGTTCACGCAGTGTCTGTATTAAGTCAGTCCCATAAAAACCGGTTTTACCCCACTACTGTTTATGCAGTGTCTGTATTAAGTCAGTCCCATAAAAACCGGTTTAACTCCACAGCTGTTCATGCAGTGTCTGTATTAAGTCAGTCCCATAAAAACCGGTTTTACCCCACTGCTGTTCATGCAGTGTCTGTATTAAGTCAGTCCCATAAAAACCGGTTTTACTCCTCTGCTGTTCATGCAGTGTCTGTATTAAGTCAGTCCCATAAAAACCGGTTTTACCCCACTACTGTTTATGCAGTGTCTGTATTAAGTCAGTCCCATAAAAACCGGTTTTACCCCACTGCTGTCCATGCAGTTTCTGTATTAAGTCAGTCCCATAAAAACCGGTTTTACCCCACTGCTGTTCATGCAGTGTCTGTATTAAGTCAGTCCCATAAAAACCGGTTTTATCCCACTGCTGTTCATGCAGTGTCTGTATTAAGTCAGTCCCATAAAAACCGGTTTAACTCCACAGCTGTTCATGCAGTGTCTGTATTAAGTCAGTCCCATAAAAACCGGTTTTACCCCACTGCTGTTCATGCAGTGTCTGTATTAAGTCAGTCCCATAAAAACCGGTTTTACCCCACTGCTGTTCATGCAGTGTCTGTATTAAGTCAGTCCTATAAAACCGGTTTAACCCCACTACTGTTAAGTGTCTGTATCAAGTCAGACTATCCTCACTCTCTGTTGTGATCATGTTTGTGTTTTGTATTCTTTTAAGTTAATTTTTGTCCGGGGTTCTGTCTGTTTGGTGTCATTGATTGATTGGTATGTCATTGTTGACCTTTTCGGTTATCCATTTTGTTGATTGTTAACATACACTAGGTGACATACGATGTAAAAGTAGTGAAAAATAAAGAACCAGTGATATCATAGTAAAAAAAGCAGGATTCTTCATTATTAATTTCATCATTAAAAGATAGACGAGTAAAATATATTATTGTTTTTCGAGGCAATCTTACCCTAAATCACATCTTAGTTGCATTTTAGTAACGTTCCAGTACATAAATATTCACTGGCAGTTGCTCTCGATTAAAGATTAGAAGAACTAAGACATAATACGGAAAATTTATGTCTTCATAAAACAAAATTAAGACATTTAGCCATTTATTGCAGTTTTCCAATTATAAAATATGCAGGTAGGCGTAAACGCAATTGTCTCTTAGTATGCAGATGATACATCATATTTATTGGATATAATATTAATAAATGAAATTATCACACAAATGATCAAATAATATTCAGAAACTATTAATTCCGGTAATAGATGTTCAATAAAAACTGCGAAATGCTTCTATACATTCTTCACAAAATAATTTTCATGCACTACTCCTACAGAATAACTAGGGTATACTTTTTTTGCCCAAACAGCACATAAATCAAAACTAAGACAGGAGAATTAAAAAAAAAAAAGGAATCTGTTACCATACCAGTCATATTAGCGAGGTGAAATTTTTACAAATCAGAAGTTTCCTAGATTAGGACTTTGGGCTACATTCATTTTTTTTCCACGTGCACAAGTTTCTATTTTTAAAAGTACATGTATTTATAAATTCTGTAAAATCATTTCCGCCATGTACATTTGTAATTAAGTACTGACCGGATATTTTTTACAGGAGTTTTAACCTCTTTAAACGTTTTTCAGACGCAGTCGGAATAGTTTCGATTTTTGTCCTTCGACTTTAAAGAAACAACGCGGACGTTGTCAAATGTCTATTCTGTGACTGGACAAACATATAATGTTATTGTTAATGTCCGAAAAACGTCTTTGGTCCATATGTCGCCATGTTCAGTAGGTTCATATATAACTAAAGTCTTATCTAATAAAAATACAACTACTAAAAACAGGGTTGAGTTTCCTAAAACTAAATTAATTATTGTAATTTTTAACACCAACTATCATGTGAGATTTATACACGAAAACACTTTTATACATGCATGCGGAACTTTTGCGGGTTTTACCGTAAATAAACAAATAAACGAGAATATGTATATATACTGTTTATATTGAAAGATGAATCGTATATCTTTTTAAAGATAATACTTGTATACTATTGTAAACTGCAGAATTCAATTCTATCGAGCTCTTATTAGTTAGATACCTTATGAAGTCTAATGAGACAGTAAATTACGTGCTTCAATTCACAAAGCATAAAATCTTTTAATTTACAGAAACAATTTGATAGTTCAAACAAATGTGATTATTATTTATGTTAAATGATTATATATCAAAGTAAGATTCACAAGTAGATAATTTGTTACATAATTTGATCAACTGTATTGTTTACTTAGGGTAAAAATGTGGATAACGCTCTTGACAAAAAGTTTCTTTGTTAAAAAAAGATGAAAAGTAAGAATTTTGCATGATAATGAATCATCGGACTACAACGAGACAAATATCTTTTTTTTTAAGTTTCTCGTCTAAATTAAGGGTTGTTCGTTTAGAAGGCTATAGGTGTAGTTCTGGTTCTGGCAATACGTGTATATTACCATATTTCCTGTCTTTTCAGTTGGAATGTTACAGAGAAGAAAGGAAAAAAAATCTTCATTCTTCTTCCTTGTTTTATCAAGGAACCGACTGAAATATTCCTTTGCGGTACTGTGATTAAGAAAATATATTGATCGTGTTATACTTAGTCTAGCCGTGTTTGTTATTTAACAACATTATTATGAATTATTAGTACTATCAATTTCCAAAAAGTATCGACAGAAATCAGTGTATTGTTCTGGCGTTTTGCATTTGCACCAAAATATTGTATCACTTGCGCCGCAAAACAGATTTGTCATTTGAGCCATTTATACATAAATTACATTTAATCAAGAGGCAGATACACAAACTGCAGAACTATGGAATAGAAGATAATATGTATTATTTTAGCTTGTAAATACTTGATTCTAATATACACCTGTAAATAAATGTTTCCCTGCTCCACACAACAGTTCACTCAGAACTTTACAATTGTCTGTTCATCGCTGTCAGTTGTTATTCTGGCCTTGCAAGACTTAATTTCCGATTGTCCATATAGAATTATAGATGTATTCACTCAATTTGTTTCAGTTGATAAGATATTCATCTTATTCTAGCAAGTTCTTACGTCTGACCATATGATTAATGAATTGTTTTCGGAACATTACCTTTCTGATCACAATTCACTATACTCTGATATAATCGTCATTATTTTCAAAAATATTCTTATTTATAAATAATAATAATAAAAAAAACAAACATAAGATTCACATGTCTGTTTATGAATAATTATATTTGGTCACCTTTGTGAATGAAATGAAAAAAAAATAATTCTGTGGAGCAAATGAAAGATTGGTGATTTTCAAAATTCGCGCACAACTCGATTCATACGTCCATTGATTCAACTTCGACTATGACAGTTTGTAATTTACATTTACCTCTGTCCGTTTATATGTCGATATTGGAGCACAAATATCGACACATTTCAGTCTATTAAAACCACTAAACGTACCTTTTTTCTTTTCTGCACGATGAAAAATTATTTCCGGGTGATGTATGACAGTATTATCAGTTTCCGTGATTTAGGTCCAACCTTACTTCTTTGAATAAAAAAATTATTGGAACTATGTCATGGAAACAGACTATACTGTTATATTTCGCCCTGATTTTTTTTTAATGCAGAAAAGTAGAAATACTAGGTCCGGTAGCCTCTTGTCTTTGGTTAAAATTGGATGTAAGTTTTATTGTCATAATGCAATATGAAAGTTACACTAAACTATAAAGAGATGCAATGATTGTATTTGAAATCGTGCTTTAATATCCCAGCATGTGTTTCTAGTGAAAATTGGGTGTAATTTTAACCCTTTATACGTCCACTAGCTTTTTTATTTTTTTATATTCGGTAACAAAATTCACCAGCTTGTATAAATACAACTGCTAGACTGATTCATTCTCTTGCATCTAAAATCTTCAAAAATAGAAGTTTATCCTTAAAACATACAAAATATGACAAAATTTTAGATCGGCGCTCGAAATTCTTGACTCCCACTCGAATGGACAGAAAAAACTAAAAAATGGAGTATGGTGTTATATGGTATTTATCCCTGAACCAGAAAACCTTGTCTTTTTTTCGAAGAGATGGAAGACCTCATTTTTTGTTTTTTCAAAAAATCTTTTTTTGAAAATAACAATCCAAAGATTCTAATATTAGATATAGTAAATTTATACTATGCTATACACGACGAATTTCAAGGAGTGACCTCTCATCAGCAGCATTAAAACCGAAACATTTGGAAGACCAAAAACCAAAATTAGAATATTTAGGTCTATTGTTTTCAGTGGGCACATAGATGGACTTTCAGCATCAATTTATCAGCGAATTCTCTGTTTGATCCAGACTAATTGGTGAAAAATTACGCTATGAAATATTTTGATGTATTAAAAAATATCTGTTTTGCGACTTCAAAATTTTGCGCTAAAATGTAATAATTGAAAATTCTTCTATTGTATTTTGGAAATTTATTTAAAATTGCAAAGATATCACAGAAATATATCTGTTCTTCAAGGTAAATAAATTACCAAGAACAATTTTAAAAGTATTTGTTCTGACTCTGACCATCAAGGTACACAAAACATGAAAAGAACTTCAAATAGAAATAGAAATAGTTAGCATTTGTAGAATATTGTAAATGGAGAAAACATCCCGTGTTAAAGGTCAATTAACAAGTAATCTTCATCATTATATACAGAAGAAACACATAGAAAAGAAACACATATCCCAATGTAAACAAACTTTTCTTACCTTTCAGCATAGATAGTAACACTGCACGCGCTTCTGTATCGTCTGCCAGCAAATTGATCAAACTAATCAGATAAAATGCATCCTTCAAACAAGTGCTATCCTTTTGTGTATTTTATGTGAGATGAGAACAAACTTATCTCTCACATTTTCAATCTCTTGTTTAAAAAATAACTTCACTCATTGCAAAATTAAGAAATAAACAATGAAGATAACAATAAATTCCTACCTGGCACGTGCTTGTCAAACTTCAGTTTTTTCTCCCTGTAGATTAATTACTATAATTGCTCCTTCGGCAAAAGATAATGTTATATACATATTATATTTGATAGTTCCGTTCTCTTTGACGAATCAAACTGAAAATCAGGTCTGATTAATAACCAAATGTTCTCAAAATCGGACTATCCTGCTGTTTTCTAACGTTAATAACATTCTGTAATTTGAATCAGCAACCAAATTGAAAATAAATTATGTATTTTGCTGCACACTTGGATTCAGATCTAAGATAATTAATTTCGAATCTGGTCGTCATCATGTTGAAAGTAGTATCTTCTGCTGTTTACTCGGTAAAACTAACATAGACATGTCTCGTTGCCATCTTTGAACATCAATATGTTTTGCCGAGCAGGAGTTCTGTGGCGCGTGAAATCGAAGAATATTATAGGACTTTGAAATAAAGAGGGGTTCTACAGGGGCTACAGTGAACATGCAGCTTAATAAAGACTTTGTCAAAAAAAAAAAAAAAAAAAAAAAAAAAAAAAAAAAAAAAAAAAACAGTGACTCTTCACTTTACATATCTTCTTTTTAAATGACATTGTATAAACTTTCAAAATCCCCGATACATAGAAGTAGGGCCATTTTCCCTTGCATTTATTTCACTTCTAGGGCCATTTTGAAAAAGTCGCCTAATATCTTTCAAAATATCTGGGGACATAGCCTGGTATATGGTCTCTAACGATTTGCTAATAATAACTAACAAAAATTTTTCTTCATACCTGAATATCGCTTTGGGAGACAGTTTTAACACAAATTTGCCAAATTAACGTCTTTAGGATAGTGCTAATCAGAACTAAAACGAATATTTTGCTGTAAGTGAGTTTATATATTTCCTTTCATATGACAGTAGAATGGTTTTGGTTCTGAATATCCTTCTTGTCAACATTCTAAAAAGTAATAGAAACCTGCCAATATCGCCTAAAAACACGACTTTTGCTGGTAGAAAACTTGAATTTATTAATGATTAAACATAAAATTTTTGTTTGTTAACATAAACGTACATTGCGTATAATCATTTACGATAAAAAGTAGGTAAGTATTTAATGTCAAAAAATCAAATGGTTACAAGTGAAACAAATGTAGCGGAAAGTGGTCCTATACCTCTTTATTTGTCATGTTTGTAATGTTTTATTCTAGTAATTTTCATTGAAAATTGATCATGATATAATAGCCAATTAAAATTTTGTTGAATTTATCATTTTAACGGATTTATAATTCTATGTATCGTCAGAACTAATATATTCTAATTAAAACGCTGGTTTCCGTATTACAGTTATCACTAAGTCTGTTTATGTGAACCAAAATTTCTTCCTGTGAAAAATTTTCCACCACAAATTTACTATAAAATAGTTTCCATGTGAACTTTTTTCACAGTATAAATGTATGAAAAGTATTCCATTGCTATAAAGTTTGTTCAACAACGTGAAATTTCTTCCTTACCTGGTGAAATATTTTTTATACTGTGACATCACTTACCTGGTCAAATACTTTCCAGGGCGTGAAATTTCTTCCTTAGCTGGTGAAATAACTTCTGTACTGCAATATTATTTCCACTGGTAAGACTAGTTATAATCAAAGTCAGTTGGAGGTTTTTTATCGTGATATAATGACACTGTTCTACTAAGTACTTATAATACTTTGTTTGTTTATATAATTTCTGTGGTTACTCTCAGTCATGGATCCAGAGGAATATGAAAATTTGTTTAGTTATATATTCGATAAGCAAATGTTTGTAGTTTTAACGAAATCATGAAATATATTCCGGAATAAATTTTACGATTTTCTTAAGTGAAATATATACCGGAATAAATTTCCCTATTTTCTTTAATGAAATATATGCCGGAATAAATTCCACACCAATGGAATAAATTTCCTGGGAAAAAGTTTCATGCCGGAAAAATTTTTTTGTTACATTTATACAATTGTCTCTTTTATGTAAAACCCTAGATGACGATGTATACATTTTGATTTTAAAGCTCGACAGTTACAAATTAACAAAAATGCTACAATGTGTTTTTTTCCTTCAAATCTTTTGAATGTAACAAAAAAAGAAAAAACAAAAACAAAAACAAAAAAAAAAAAAACAAAAACAAAACAAAACAAAACAAAACACTCAAACAAATCATCCAAATAACGTATACTTTCAACAAGTGTTAATGTAATGAATTTCTACTTATATAATCATGTTCTCGGCAAGAGAGTAATAATTTCCAAAATGAATATCATTATTTTACTGAAGGCCCTAATCTTTCCATTTGTTTATTTCTATTCACTGCTTGAAATCTATCCTGAAAAACGTCAAAATTATTTAACACTTGTAAGCGATTGAACTAAATGCCTTATCAAATCGATGATGATCGAGGCTTGAAAGCTTTATACAGAAAAATGTGCTTGGATAAAGACATTTATACAATGATGCAATAAAATGTAACAAGATATCCTGCATTAACCATACTTAGACACCTCTTCTAAAATATTAAAAGCTTTTCAAATTATAATATACTCCGATCGGTCTTACTTCAAAAACTAGTAAGTTGAAATTAGCATTTTTAGAATTTTTCTTCCTTTTTAAAACCCAATTGTCTACCTGACCCGCCAACTCAGATCGTATTCTAGGTATTTTTTCGTTTTGCTTATCGGAATTTCTTTCAATGAGATTGATTCTCTCTATGCTTGTAACATACAACTTTAATACTATCATAATGATGATACTGTGAAATTTCAAAATTTAAATCGAAGTTTCACGTAAAATTATTACTTACGTTATAAGTTCACCAACTTTTGAAAATTAATCATATTTTACTGACATATTTATTGTTTCTTTTCATAAGCATTTGTAACATAAATGACAAAACACTCAGCATTTTCCCTTCTACTGTAAAAACCGTTATATCGATGTCATAATTTAATAATCATAACCATCTTCCGTTTCGTATTTTAAGAAAGATTAAATGCACATTGATTGAAGAATATAATACTTAAATTCTCCATGCACAATATAGTATTTAATTGCTTTTGACAGAAATGCTTTTATGAATTTTATGTTAGAAACAACTTATCGGTTGATAATAGTCTTAAAATTAGTTTTAAATGTTTGTAGCACGTACAGGGTGGATCATTTCATTCTCTTCTTCAAATTTATGATGTACAGGCACGTGAGTTATTTAATGATGGGAAGTGGGTTTTTTAATTAAAAGTGTTTTTATGGTAGGTAATTATCTAGTCGTAGTATATATGAGATACAAGATAAGTCATGAATCAACATTTGCTATAGCATGATAACTAATATGAAAAAAGAAAAAGAAAGAAAAAAAAAAAAGCAAAACAAACTTTTAGGTTAGATATTATAATGTCAGAATAATTCTTCGGTGGTATTTTTTTTATTTTGTTGATGTCGTTGTTTATACTGTAAAACAAACAGTAAAGTCAGAGAAAACTTCAATAATAATTCTAAATTTGAAAATGAGTGTACTGATATGGACAAAATACGGGAAATATTAATTCCAAACACCAAGGACCAAGTAAGAGTTCTGGGCTCCTTTTTAAAACAGTCTTTAGCGCTGAGGACTGGGGGCTAATTCATTCTGATCTTTGTTTTTTTGCTGTTAGTTAAACATATTTTACATTTATGTTTTTTATGTTGCTATTGGTCCTTAGGGACGTAAAATGCTAATAAACTTATGACTTACATATATGTTGCTATTTAGTTTTCATGTCAGATTTGTTTGGGGTTTTTCGTAGAATTCTTCAAGATTAAGAAGTTTTGTAGTGTAGGTTGATCTGTTTTTCACTTGGATATTGTCTAATTGACATTTAAGCTATTATCAATAATAATATTCTGTTTTATCTTTCTTCTGTATTTCTGTAAATATCGGCAAAAGAATACCATGCGACAATACAGTGCGAAAAATCCACAAAGTCGAAGTCCAAGGAAAAGACAAAGTTGGGAGAACCAACAAACGCCACAGTATATACGTATAACTAAAAGAATAAAAAATGTATAATAAACTAAACAAAACTAGAACAAGACTGCTCGCAAATTTAAGTACTAGCAATGTGAACTCAAATTAAAAGCTGGGAGTGACATCAGGTGCCCCGAAAGGGTAAGCATATCCTGCTGCGTTAAGTGATGACAATAATAACATCCCCTCCATTTACTGTATCCCGCAAACTTCACAAATGACATACAAACAGAAGCATATCACTGGATCTGCCAAACTACTGAACTCCGTCGAAACTCCTTAATTACTCCGTTACATCAGTACTTACAGACGGATTTAAGAGCTACTGTAATAAAGCCTCTCTACGCGTGGTATGTGGATTTTCAAAAATTCTAAAGACTTAAAGGAACATCTTTCTTTTTGTAGCCTTACATGTAACAGTCTTAAAATGTTTGATTTCCCAAGGCTATACACTATACCTTTCACATAAACTAAAATCTTATCTAATTCAATAATTTGTTTTGGACGAAACAGATTTACCTACCTAATTTCAATGTCTATTGCTAGGCATGTGGTTTTCGTACGGAGGAATGAACGAATAAAATCTCTAAATTTTAAAATATGCAATTCCTCACATGACGATTAAAATATCTCATCTTCATGTACGCCTGAAACTAACTAAAACTGGGCTTTAACCTTTTCACAAATCGCAAACAATTCATTTCTGTTTTTCTTCCTTGATGTTTGTCTGTCGTATATTTGCTTACGATTTCTGTAAATATTGACAACTGATATTTATTTCCAATGAACCAACAGACTATTGATATGCTTCCTGCTATAATTTTCTCCGCTTAGCATAAAATGTCTCGTTGCAACTGTTTTATACTTTTTAAAATTTGTTGTGATCTATGGTGGACCATCAGAAATAGTTTTCTTTAGGCTTTTTACCAAACTAAGATTTATGAAGAAAGGATGTTTGAAACAGAATTTCCCTGTCTATATTGCTAAGCATGGTGTTTTCGTATACGAAGGATTGAACGAATAAATTCTTCTATTTCAAAAGTTGCCAAAACAAAAAATTCTAGATGTGACGTTCAAAATATCTCATCTGCAATTCATTTTTATTCTTATTTCTTTCTTCGCGTTTTATGTCGTATATTTGTTTAAGATTTCTGTTCATATTGACTCTGTCCTAAATAAACCAAAAAAACTTTGATATATACTTCCCTATATAATTTTCTACGATTTGCCAAAGTGATTTATGGTCGATCATTAGACATAGAGATTTCTTGAGGCTTTTTACCAAATTAGGGTGAATTTACATTAAAATAACAATCCAAAGATACTAAGGGGACAACCATTTGATATTCTGGTGGGGGCCAGGAGGATTTTGAAAATAAATAACTTAGCCTTGATAATAACAAAAATGAATGGTTTGTTCTGTGGTAGTTTGAAAATAAATAACCTCACCTACAATGTATTGAACATAAATAACTCGGCAGGTCTTTTAAACCATTTTATAAATGCATGTTTTAAAGCATGAGATTGCACCAGATTCTACTAAAATTCGTCTTTTTTCATATTTTTTTCCGGAGAAACTTCCCAATATATAAACTACACCATATATAAATATTAATGTTTTTGAAATGTCTGAAAATGGGTTTCATTTCACTTGAGGTAAATTGTCTCATGAACATTTACCTCACTTTAATACCTTTTCCCATTATAACCTAAATTGTTTTTTGTGCGTATGCAATATATGCAGTTCTAAATTCAGAAGATTCACTTCCAGAGGATGATGATTAATTTCGATTAAATGGTACATAATGTATTTCATCTCATTGAATTTATAAACTTACTATACTGGTATATATATATATATATATATATATATATATATATATATATATATATATATATATATATATATATATGCAACATACTGGTATATTTAACTTAAACTTTAGAAATATATATCTGCATTCCATTTTCATGGGCGGGTCCAGGTGAGGGCATAATGGGCGTACGCCCCCCCCCCCCACCTTTTTCAAAAAAAAAAAAAAAAACTATCGTAATCTGCTTATATTGTATTGAATATGGCAATTTATCATATTCATTAATTCAACACATAATCTGATTTCTTTAAAAGACTATTGAAATGTTAAGTAACGCCTTATACCCTAAAATTTGGAATTTCTCGTTATTGGTCTACTGCTGTTAAGATCCATCCAATCATTTTAATATACCATTGACAATTAATGAAGAGAATTCGGCATAAAAAATATCAAACCCTGACACTTTAACTATAAAATATACATGCTCCAAGTCAGGAACCGTTACATTAGTGCATTTCACAATTATTTTATGTTTTTTAGCAAAAAAAAGTCCAAAAAATTTTTCGCCTCGATCCGCTCGGCCAAATTTTTATTATACGCCTCCCCTTTCAAATATCCTGGAAACGCCCCTCATTTTCCTTTCTCCTTTACTTTAAACAGAGCAATCCACAATACAACATGAATGTACAAGCATGCATTATAAGCATTGCATATTTCTATTTGCACCTACAATTCAGTTTCTTGATTTTGCAGTTATGAACTGGGTGCACAGATTTATGGCAATGGTGGCCATTTTTGTGCTTGCACCAAACACAATAACAAATAGTATCTTTATGATGGTCTTACCACAGTGCTGGACAGGGACTGACACTGAAAGGTGGAACAGCCAAAATTCCGAACAGATACAACCTTGACTATGTTATTTATTTAAGAATAAAAACATTGAATTTAAAAATTGTGTATTTTCAAATATTATAAATATAATTGTGAAAATAAATAATCAGTCCCTTGTTTTACTGAAAATGAAAAATCATGTTTCAACAGTGCAGAAAATACATAATCTGTCTTTATTTTCCTCAAAAATAAATAACCCATCCAAAACAAATCCTCCTGCCCCCCCCCCCCCCCAGAATATTAAATGGTCGTCCCCTAATATTAGGTATAGTAAATTTATACTATGCTGTATACGACGCATTTCAAGGAGTTACCTCTCATCAGCAGCATTAAAACCGAAACATTTGGAAGATCAAAAACCAAATTTATATTAAACAAGAAGTACTTAACCAAAAATACTGAAAAGGGAAGCCAAATTTCACCTAAGGAGATCTACCATGTGCAATACAAGGAATGAACCCTTAGTATTTCTATTATTTTTGAATTTTGCTAAATACTGGTAATTTCTGTAACAAATCAATGAATAATCATGTCAGACAAGTCTGACGACTGGGTTGGCGAATACCCTCGGGGACCTAGGGTCCACCAGTAGAGGCATCATCCCAGGAATTCAAAATAACAATCCAAAGATACTAATATTAGATATAGTAAATTTATACTATGCTGTATCCGACGCATTTCAAGAAGTTACCTCTCATCAGCAGCATTAAAACCGAAACATTTGGAAGATCAAAAACAAAACTTATATGAAACAAGAAGTACTCAACCAAAAATACCGAAAAAGGAAGCCAAATTTCAGCTTAGGAGATCTACCATGTGCAATACAAGGAATGAACCCTTAGTATTTCTATTATTTTAAACTTTAAAAATAGTACTGCAATACTGCAAGGTCCCCCGATCTCGCATATTAAGAATATTCTGTTTAAAATGAGGCCTTGTTGCTCTTTCGTTGGCGTCCTCAAGCCGGATTTTCTGTATAAAGAAAATAGCAATCTGAGTTCTTTGTGTTGAAAATACCTTTGACTGATATTCTTATTTATACCTATAAGTAACACAAAGACGTTTTAATTATCACATGTGACAATCGACTTCAAGGTAATCGCATGTAAATCGATAAAAAAAGGCAACCACATTGTAGGGACTGAAAATCTTCTTGGGTACTCTCCTCTGAAATACATCCAGTTTTCCTAGTAAAATCTAATACATGTATATACATTTTTGCAAAGTTTTTTTCTCTCAATCATTTTCCGTTGGTTTTTTTCTATACAAGGATCATACAGGCTCTCTGAAAATGAATAAAAAAGGCACTCCTCCATTGCTCTGTCGTCAGTTGCTTCATTAATGTTGCAAACATTAAATACATGTATTAGCCTAGTCAAAAAGGAATTTTTAAACTTGCTACTATACATGTAAAAAGTCATTTTAAAATTCTACTTAAGGTTTTGGTACTCTCGGACAGCAAATGGATTTTCCGCTCCTGTGTTTGGCTCTGAATGAATTGTTAATAATGATTGATTTTCTCTTTTCATATGCGAAAAAGCACTGCAATATCACAGTTTTGCCTAGCTGCTGTAACAGCGTTATTGAGCTCCATTTCGCCATCTGTTACAATACACTGTATATATTTTAGTGGTAGCCGCATGGGAGATGGAACTGGTAAAAAGAAAGGAAGTCCAAAACAGAATTTCCGGGTCTATCATTAAGCATGAGATTTTCATACCAAGTAATGAACTAATAAAATCTCCAATTTAAAAGTTTGCAAAAGGTTGTAGGTGATTTCACACATGACATCTCTCATCAGCTTGTACGCCTGAAACTAATTGAAAGTGGGCTTTAACCTATTTACAAATCATTTCTGTTTTTCTTGACGTTTTACTGCCGAATATTTGCTTACTGTTTTGTCATGGCATGATAAATTAATTAAATGCCGTTAAATTTTCCGTTCAAAATTTTGACAAAATTTAGCAGAAATTTCTAAAGCTCTTCCTTTTGATGCATGGGTAACCCTTAGCTGAGTTTGGATTCCTGTTTGTTTTAATTGTTTTGGTTTTTGATGGATGTGCTTATTAATTTATCATTATATCTTTAACCGGATTTCCAATATTTTGATCTCGAGCACTGCTGATGAGTTGTCAGTCAACGAAATGGCCATACAGTGCATCAAATGTATTTCGGTATATTGTGATAGATTTTATTTTTCTGTGGACATTGACAACTGATATCTATTTTCAATGAACCAACATATACTTTCTGGTATAATTTTCTCCGTTTAGTCTATAAATGTCTCGTTATTTTCGTTTGAGGACTAATGAAATAAATTAGCGGAGGAACAATTATTAAAGGCGTTATTGCTGTGTTAACAATTAACACGGAAGATTGCATTAAGTTTCTTATGACTAAAGAGACAAAATCAGAGACTTTGATTGTAATCCAAAGCCATGTTTTATGGCAGTTCATATGTTTCGGGGTGTGAAAAGCATGGCCTTAAATTGCCCCCTTCACTGGAGAAGGCAGTAAATAGGCGGGGGTCTTGGCCTAGGCCGAACGTGTCATGGTGTAAAAGTCTTGATTCCGAGACACTCCAAGAGTAACTAAGCGTCCATGATTTAGAGCTATATATTTTTATTTAGCAAATAAATTTTTTTCTGATTATTCATTTATTATTGAACTATTTTACTTTCGTCGAAAGTTGGAGGAGGCAGCTCCCCCCTCCCCACCTTAATGAAATTTACAAAAAGGGACTAATTCTAAAATAAATAAATAAATCAATGCCATTTCATCTTTATATATATTTAACATGCAACAATACAGTACATGAATAACATTGTAAAAGGATAAATACCAAGCTTTTCCCATACTTGGTATATGTGATACTTATAAATCTCCTCGTAAAAGAGTATGCAAGTTCTTGGTCATGATTATAAAGTAGGACAATTCTAACAAAGATATATAAAAACATTTAATGATTACCCTTGGGATATCAAAACAGTAAATGAATGTGACACAACTCTTTGTTCCAGGTTTAATATTTGAATAAAAATATGTCAGTAAAGTAATAAATATAAATGGCAAAATAAAAAATAAAAAATTATGAAAACGTTTGCAGTAATTTTTAGAGCATAAATTGTGACAGCAAAACAACCCTGTATGTCTGAGTATTCTTTCTCCTTATACTCTGATTTGAATACTGAGTAATTATTTATAATCAACAAAATATACATAAACATTTTTTTATCTATAAGTTACCATGGAAAAATAGCCTTAAAAAATCACAATATTGAAATATTCGATCAAATTATTTTGAATATTAGTTAACATAGAATAAAAGAAGAAGGATAAAGAAAATGTATAGATACCTCTAAGGAAATGGTACATTGTTTGATTTTGCCCATTGAATTCCAAAGTAAAAAAGTAATGAAAAACCTTACTCTCAGCTATCATTAAGTACTCTTAAAATGTTGCACTTTAAGGAACATGTTTTGTTTTCAACATGATATTTTTGTAATACAATGCAGCTATAGAAGATGGGTAATTGTGAAGAGATCAATGAAGAACACCAAATTTCACTTATATTTGGACCTTTAATTAAAATTTTGATATGTGCAACATCCTTGCTCAAAAAGATATTTCACTGAAATGTGTCTTTATGTAAGATTGACATTAAAGTAAAAAATATTTTTGGGCAAGGCTGTTGCTCATACTTGTTTTGACCAAAATCTACTGTGAAAACACTAAATTTTCTTCAAATCCTTGATTTAAGGTGGTACCCAACACTTTCACTAAAATTAATTTGGCTCGTTTAATTTTCATAAAATTTTGACAAAGTATTTACTTTGACCCATTGACAAAAATTTTTAAATTTCAAAACATTTGAACCAACCAATTCATCAGAAAAATTACACTGATCGTATAGCAGTTTGACAAACACTAACATTGATCATTGAAAAGCTTAATATTCCCTTAACAACACAACGTTATTAAAACGTTTAGCTGATTTTACAGAGTTATCTCCCTGTAGTGTTAGGTACCACCTTAACAGACGTTCAATACGTCGATGTTGAATCAGGGGAAGGAATTTTGTATAATGATTAATAGATTGTGAAATTTCTATCATTATGCGATAAAAATGATAAAATTAGAATATGAAATCTTAACTTTAATTTTTCATGTCAAATGGGGCCATATAATGGCTGAAATCATACCATACTTTTTACCAGGTTCTGTATTCTTTGATACCAATTTTGATGCACAAGATGTGCACATTTCTTCGATGTTGTGCTTAATGCCTAAAATGTTGAAAACCACAACAATCCAAAAGTTTGAAGAGCAAATTAAAAACATAAAATTTTTAACACTCCTTAATTTTCACAAATTTTACAATTTTGTAACAGTAAATTTTAAGTATCAGTTTCGGGGTAGTATCGAAATACTAGCAACTGAACCCGAGTATTCAAAAGTTAGTGATATTTTGTCAATATTATACAATAAAAAGGCCAACTTTACTTATGATATGTTTTGGAATGTCGCCGACTATAAAGTTGAAAATTGTTGAACCAATTCTGTGGTTGCGATGAAATAGGAGAATTTTGAACTAACTGAATACAGAATCTGTGTTCTACATGGAATTCAATGGTAATTTGACTAAATGAATTGAAATATTTAGACATCTGGAGTAAATCCAGTCTACACAGTTGATTATTTTTCGTGAATCACATGGCTATTCGTTAAAATTTCAAAAAATATTGTCTGACATGGCCACACATAGTATTACAAAGGCAAATAAGGTTTTCTTCTTGAGTATAGTGAATAAGACCAGTAAAGGACATGAATACAATATAAACATAGTACACATCCTAATATATAATTAATTTATAAGTACGAGTATATAATTGTTTCATTAACGTAGCTGAGTATTGAAATTTTTTTCATGAATTTCATCTACCCTGGTATAACTACAGTGGGCTTTATTGATTGGATTCAAAATAAATTGAAATAACAGGAACTAATATTATGCGTAGAAGAAAATAATTATTTCGATATCAGGAGTTTTGAGATAACAAGAGTCGGCTATACATGTATATCAACACTTCTTACTTAAACTTTCATTGGTATATTTTTGTATCATTCTGTAGTAGGTTAAATAACACTTTGTTTGTGAATAATTGTTTTCCTTAAGGCACTTGAAAAGGTTCAAATCTTCAATTGTTTGTTGGTTCAATGTTCAGGAATTTAAATAAATATAATTTATATTTTTCAAGGAGAATATTGTTAAATCTCATAGTAAAGGTTTACACCAGTAACTTCACCTTAAGTGTTATACTGTAATTCCGTACCATATCTGTTCAGATTAATAAGGTTATCTGAACATCAAACGGTCGACTCGAATGTCATTGTTGTTACCCTAGAGATTCCAGCTTCTGATAATTCACCCATTGACTTTTTGTGCCCTGGTATGGAGTAAACACTAGATGTCTGAAATACATATAAATGTTATACACTCTTTTTATGAGTAAAAATATCAATGAATATTTTAAAATCTTTCACTTAATAGTAAACATTTCTGAAGACACAAATCTTCTTGATTCGAGGATTTCATAATGTGATTATATAACAGTAGAATTAAATTAGATTTTATAATCAACATTCCATGTAAAATATCATCATTTATTTTCATTCTGGTTTCTTAATTACGTTGTAAATTATATAAATACGAATTAATTTAGTTTGTTAATTAGGCTCATCCAACCTTGATTTATCAATTTATCAAAAGTCCAGGCTTCTTGGCGTCTTCATACCAATTTTACCCTACCATAGACATTTTTGTTAAAATCAATTAGAGAGTATTATTTTTTAATTTTGATATAGTAGCTTAGCGACATATATGATTAAAATCACTTTTTACGGCCTCCAACGGTAAGAATCTGCGACAAAACAGTGTGAAAACTCAACAAATTCGAAGTTTCAAGAAAAAGACAAAGTCAGGAGAATGAAACACACAAACAAACGCCACAAGGATACATGTATAACTAAAAGAATAAAAAATAAGTAAAGTCAAAAAATGCCAAAGGATATTCGAAGGAGAGAAAAATCGTAACAACTGACAAACTCCGGAGAACAACGAAGACAAGACCAAAACAATACATGCACTACAATTAAAAACTAAAAACATATGAACAACATGATCAAACCAAAAAACCGGGGTAGACTCAAGTGCTCCGGAAGAGTAAGCAGTCTCTGCTTCCTGCAGGACACCCGCCATGCTGCCCATGTCAAATCCGTTATGCGGAAGGGATAATATCAATAGAACAGTTCCATTTTCATTTGGGAAACGGTTTTTTCATACCTGTCAACCAACTCATGATGACGCCCATAAAACTTTAATAAGGATGACTTCAGCTTAGGAGCAACGTACCCCTGTCTGAGCAACTTTTCTGTCAGAAGCCGGGCTCTGTCCAGGAAGTCAGTGTATATGTCACAAGCTCTGGAATAACGTATGAGTTGTGAAATATATACTCCATACGCCGGCGCTTCTGGAATATTGCCGCTCAAAAATGGGAAGTTGACGATTGGAAAGTCAAAGTCATCCCGTTTGTCGTAAAGTTTTGTATTCAACCTTCCTCTGATGTCAATTTCGAGGTGAAGGTCAAGATAAGATGAAGACTTGGCAGTGTCTGTTGTATCCTTAATTTCGAGCTCATTGGGATAGATGAGATGTAAGAAATTCACAAAACGTGAATTGTTGAGTGATAAGACATCATCTTTGTAGCGGAAACTGAAATTAAAGGTACGGGCTTATTTCTTCATGGTAAAAAATGTATAATAAACTAAACAGGACAGCCCGGAAACTAAAGCACTAGCAATGTGAACTCCCATTAAAAACCGGGAACGACATCAGAGGCTCCGGAAGAGTTAGCGTGTCCCGCTAAACAACTAATTCAGAATAAATATATCTAGTGAACGGATACATGTATTAAACCCCTTCTATTAAAATGAATCCGCAATAACAAAGATAGAAAACAGCAATATCAAAAGCGCTGTTCATTTACTCTTTTTTTTTTTTATTGTATTCTAGTATTCTCGTGTAAATGAACCCCTTTACTAGGTAAATGTAATCAACATACCCGTGACGGTGATTTAAAAGATTTTAATGAACTTTCTGAATAAGCTTTGTTGAGATAGGCTCCTCTTTCTTCCCATGGATCTAGTACCCAGTCTTCTACATAAGTGACAAGTTTTCTATGTTTCACTAATGCTGGACCCCATTCATCCGTCGGAGACGTTAATTCTTGAATTTTCTGACAAAGGTTAGAAAAAAGATTTCAATGCAAAAAAAATCAACTCGGATACCGACCTGAAAATTATATTTGGCATATTTGTTTATTATATAATAATTTCATAATAGACATGATAGGCTGTTATTAAACTTCAATTAAACTCTGTTCTTTACTGAAATGCAAAATGAAAATTACTTCCTACACATTAATTTCGATATTTGTGTGACAACAATACAGTTTAAAAAAAAGAGAATTATAAGAATGATCCGTTTATCTACTTTCCCCATCCTTACATACAATTATTAAAATTTAACATTCGATTTTAAATAAATATTATAAAGTATGAACTGATACAAAAATCCGCCATAAATTGATGTAAACATACACAATTAAAATATTGTGAATTAATTATATCTCGGTGGATTACAGTTTTGGTGGATTCCGAGAAACGACAAATTTCAGTTTTTGTAAAACACATATTTCATTATGTGGTATCACAGGAAAATAACACAACACGACAATCGGTTTACTCCAAGCAATGAACTTTTACAAAATAACGAATACAATGTCCACAAATATAAATGAATCCACAACAATCTTTATCCCGATTGAACAGATATTTACCTCTTTCATGGATAAATATGGTTCCGCATAACCAATTTTATACAGGATAACTATAGGTATAGGTATAACCATCAACACAGCTAATGTCCAGCCTAAACCATCAGCCCACCCAGGAAATCTGTAATCTCCATATGTCGATGTTTCGTAGTCAACAAATGTAAATACAAAAATGAACTGAAAATGTAAATAATACTGACTTTTAAATAAAAACATATCAAACTACAGAATTCAAAATAAAACGACGACAACAAATAAACAAGGTTGATAGATTTTACGAATAAATAAGGCGTAACAGAATGCATTCACATAAATAACAAAGATAGAAAACAGCAACTCAACCCAAAAAGAAGTTCATGTATTCCTGAAAATCAAGTAGCGCCAAAAAGCAGTCGTATCATTTCCACACAGAAAGATCATATTGTGGGACCACAAGACTGCACACGAAGTGCTAAATAAAAACCAAGATAGTCGGAGCTAAGGAGTGTCTCCCTGGTGCATAGCTCTGTCCTTGCATGTAGATGATCTTGGCTTTACCCTTTTGGTCATTTTAGCATTTTGCCCTACACCATTTTGGATTATTGTTTTGGTTTTCAATATTTTAGGCCTTTAGCACAACTGATGAGTCGTAAATTGGCGAAATGTGCACATTTTATGCATCAAAATTGGTATAAAAAAATTGATGTAACTATAAATACAGCTTCGATAAGTATGGCTACAATATTGTATTTGCGTTCGCGTTTCTGCCTGAAAGCGAACAGTGACATTGACATATATAATAAGAATTTCATTTCTGAAAGTATTATGCTTACCACTAGAACAATAGGACTAATAAACATCCATAAAATTTTCCAAGCCATCCAAAGTTTGAAACCTAACATAACCTCAATATCCTGAATAAATCTATTTACACCTGCAACATAAAAAACATAATTTGTGCAAAGTCGTTAACTCATTTTTTTCACAAAATCGTATTTTTAAAAAATTTTAGAATTACATCTACATGTTATTGTTCCTTTAATGGTTTTTTACAGTCTGGGTGATATGGGTTTGGTTTCACTATCAACGTTCTTCTCGTTATTTTTTCTGGCGCCAATTTAACATTTGGGGACCATTTCTTAGAGTGATGCTAAATAAACTTATATATGTCTCATATATTGTGTTATATATGATTTTGTCCAGCATTGTCGGACTTTTTTAGCTGCATCACTTGACCATCAGTTTATGATATTCATACATTTCTGCATATCAAAAAGAGTAAGAGTTATATGTCGACATTCAAGACCATCTGAATCTTGCCATATGCTGTTACTGTCAAGATGAGGTGCTGTTCTCTTGTTTTATCCTTTAAAACATGAGTTTATTCTCATTTATATCAAAATCACACAACATCCAATTCATTCCTTATTTATACAGGATTTGTAAATTTTGCATTTTTTTTTCTGAAAAATAGACAACTTACCGTATGCGTATGTTATACACATACATTCAGCAAATCCTATTAGTAATAACGTCCAACCCCCAACATAATTGTCTAGAATCTGTAGTAGGTACATGCCACCCTGGTATAAATAAAAAAAAATATCAATACCATGTTTTGCGTAAGAGGAACCAATTAATACCAATGCCAAATGTTTCTACATATACATATACGAAGAAAGGAAAAAAAAGAATGCAAATAGTGCATTATTACAGGAGTCACATTTACATTTTATACGTTTTTAACAAAATATTTTCAGTAATGTTTCAATATTTTTATACAGTAAATGATTAACAACTCACAGGCAATGTATCGATTTCACTATGTAAAGAAATTTCATTGATGTTTCAGCAATTGCAGGCAGTTGTTACAAAAAAAAAGAGTATTATCCATTTGTTGTGACCAAATGGATCTTCCCTTCGCTTTTCCTATCTCTCTTTCAGGTCATATGTTATGATTTTGAACAATTTCTTAACTTTTCTAGCATCGTCCTGTTTAAACTGACAATGTGTTACGATGTATTGGACCAGTTATGGGACAGCGCAGATTGAATCGAAATGAAGTTATTCGTTCAAAGATTTTCGTATTGCGAGATTACATTAAGCATTAATCTAAACTCAGAAGGTTTTATATTTATTTCGACCAATAAATGTCTTGCATGTCACATGTTAAAATAATATGTACATGTAAATCCTGTTTGGAGAAGTATGTGAATCATGTGTCTCGGACCTAAGGTGTGCACATTTCACACTTCATTCCTAACTGCCGTGCACGAGATATATACAACGACCTTCTTGCATTGATAGAGCTCAGTTGCTGTCACATAAACTTCTAAGACTGGGTTATGTTCAGTCCTTGTTGATTTCATCACTACAAAAGTTTTTCGAATTGATTGGTCGAAACGAAGTTTTTTCTCACTTCATCGCTAACGGAACAGCACATGCTTACCCTTCCAGAGCACCTGCAATGTTTTTCCTGGAAGTTCACTTCTAGTGCTTTAGTTTCTGTGCTGTCTTATTCTAATTATGTTTAGTTTTTTATATGTTTTGTAAGTTATGCGTGTATGCTTGTAGTATTTGTCTCTTATATTGCATTCTCCTGAGTTTGGATTTTGGTCTTTATGACTTTTCCCACTGTTTTATCGCTCTTTTTGCCGGTATTTGAAAAAAGAAGTCCAGAACTTGCGAATTGTAATAACTAAGCATTATCATAATCTGTAGGCAGTGTCATATGTATTTCAGTAAATCTCATTTGTTGTGGCATATATGGTAATGGAAGTTACATTAATATCAATATGTCTTACCGGACATGTTAGTGGCAGTCCAATTAAAAAGAAAATTATACATATACACAATATAACTAATGTTTTGTCTTTCCGTAAATGTGGATATTGGTCTGTTACTCCTGTCAACACTGTCTCTAACATAGCAAACTGAAAATATATCTAATTATTAAGATGGGGGCAAAATTCTGATTTATTATTTTGCGAATGTTCCCTTCAGTTTTGGTTTGCAACTTTTAATTTTTTGGGATATTTTTCATTTAAACATTTTAGAAATTATCAACAAATGGTACATCAGTTAATGTTTAGTACCTGGCGACTACTGTAATGAGAGTTACATTATTTTTACTTTGCATTTCTGCTAATGACTGAAAGTTCGAACAAGTATTCACTCGCCCATTTATCATTTATTATGTATTTGATTTTTATTTTCATTTAATTGAAATATTAGTTTCAGTTAATTGATATAAAACGTTCGAATTAAAAGAGTGATAATCTCCTTCGTGTATATGTCGGTTTTCTCTGTACAGTGGGTTGAAACCCTCTTGATGATGATTTACGGATTTAAAAATTATTATTTTCGTATTGCTGAGTTTAGTATATATATGTACACATGAACTGTTGTAACTTGCATATTAAAATTAGCATATTTCTGTAAACAAAATTATCATGACTACCTCAAATACTAAAATACCTGACTATCAAGTCCTAATGTAATCAACATGAAGAAGAATAAAATAGACCAAAATGGTGCTCCCGGCATACTTGTTACCGCCTCAGGGTAAACGACAAAAGCTAGACCAGCACCTATAAAAATACAATATTGTAATACGTGAAAAAAGCTACAAGTTTTTACCCAATTTTTTTCTTACATGTGTACAATGTAGTAGTTTTAAAGACTTTAATCTACTCGACCATTACAATATGACCATAAAGTTCCGACATGCTAGGAATAAAATAGGGCACATGATAATATAAGGGATTCTTCTGTATTCAGTTCTCCAATAAGGCCAGTTTCGCAAATTTTATCTAATTATGTCCTTTACAGTTCATTTAAATGTAGTCCATATTGCCTCTTAAACATGTTCTACACAAATTAGCAAATTAAATAAATCAGTATCTTATACTGAATTGTGTTTTTTTTTAGGAAAACTTTAGAATCGGAGAGTATTTTCGTTTGTAAGACCATCTCTTTCTTTGATAAATTTCAGGAATTGTACATGTGATATGTTCAGAGAAAACATTTTATCACTTTACTAAAAGTTATAAGCCCCTAATGTACACAGGACAACGAAGTTAAAAGATTTATAAATTTACATAGATTGATTTTTAGTTTAGTTAGGGTTTAACGCCGTTTTCAGCACATTTGGCCATTTCGCGGCGGCCAGTTTTTATTGGTGGAGGAAGCCGGAGTACCCGGAGAGAACCACCGACCTTCGGTAGGAAAATTGGCAATTCTTGTCAATTAAGATCGGAGTCGAACACACCTCGCCACAGGTGAGATTCGAACTCACAATCCCAGTGTTGACAGGCCAGTGATCATTAGTAGTCATGACGGACTACCTAGACCACTCGGCCCCCGAGGCCCCTACATAGGTTGAGCGAGACATATAAAAATAATAGATATAACTGAATAAAATAAAATAAAAATAAATAAAAATCACCATCTGCTGCAACATCCTTCACGTCTACTTTCATTCTTCCTGCCATGTAACCAAGGAATGAGAAAATTACAAAGCCAGCAAAAATACAAGTCAGAGTATCTCCTACACATACTATTATAGAATCTCTGAAAATAAAACATAAATTTCCTTCAGTACATACTATTACAGAGTCTCTCTTACCAAAGTTACAACTTTAGGTCGGGCAGCATTATATTCGCGCACTTTTTTTTTTTTTGGGGGGGGGATTAAGTGGTGTTTTATTGCATTTGCGAACAATATTTTTCATTACAAAAGAGCCTATTTTGGTAATTAGTTGTAAAAACTATTATTTAGCAATACTTTAACCTAAGAATTATCAGTTTTGTTTTAAAAATATCAAAGCGGATAAAGGAAAATATATTAATTAGTTCGAACTACTTAGTGAGGAGAGGGCAACGGACCTTGTTTCTGGCTAACGGAAGGGATAAATAATATAAATCGTTGAAAAATGCACAAATGTACTAAAAGAGTGCGCATATGTAATAAAATATAACCGATACAGAAATAAACTAATAATGCTATCAAACTACGTTCGGACTACCGTCTTTTTTTCGCGCTTTTGGAAATGAATTAAAGTTCATGCAGCTTTAAATTCATGATTCCCAGATAAAATATATATATACACATTCGTAGTGGTTTCATTTTCGCTTTTAATCTCCTATCTTGAAAATAACAAAAATAAAACTTTCCCTGTTTACAGTATATAATCTGATATTGAATGACTTACTTGAGTATATTATTATGAAATCTATTATAGCTGGATAAAGTGACCAGTCCTCCCCCAGCAATAGACATAGAAAAAAATATCTGTACTGCAGCATCTTTCCATACCTTTTGAAAAGAATCCAGTCATTATAAATACACATGATTAAAAAGGATATCTGTTAACGCTTTATGTGTATTGAAGGATAAATAGACAATAGGAAATATTTATTTCCACAAACACATTTACAATAAATGGTTATGGCGAACATAGACAATATACAATATATTGATATTATATAATATATGATTATCAGGGGTACTGAGTTAGGCCAAGGGAGTGACAGTGGTTATAATAAATACAATATACACAATCATGGTAAAAAGAATTAAACAGTTTATCTTTTTAACAGGCATTCATCTATAAAATAAATGACCTCTCTCGTGGTAGATTAAACACGACTAAGGTCAGTTGCTAATACTACATAATTGCCGCTGATGTTTCCAAATTACCGAATTGAAACTGTGAAACATTTTGAAATAAGGCCTATATCTCTCGTTCAGTGCTCCGTCGTGGGTTGTGTTGGCTGTATACTTTAATTACAGAGAAATATACCTGTGCGTCAAGAAGTCTTTCAAAATCTGGAACTATAAAGTAATATACTCCTTCGCCAGCGTTGTCCAATGTAACACCGCGGAAAAACAGTATAATCAAAACCACAAATGGAAATATAGCAGTGAAATACACAACCTGGAACGATATATGTAAATATTTTTTACTAAATCATCACTACAAAAAGACTAATTTTCGCTTTACTTCTAAGTTATGTTTCTGTTTTCTTAGGAATAATTTTGTTTTCGATTTGTGCTTTTTCCAATGTTTTCACGAGCATTTCATATGGATATTATTGTCATTTGGTATTTTCTTATACTTGTGATCACCCATAAGCACCTTCAACATCAGCTTTAATTAAGTCTAACAAACGAAGTTTGGAGACTTATTGTTTTTACTCCGTTTCTTATTTCTTTTTTTTCTTCCGCTTTCCATTTCAACTTGTCCGAAGCAGATCTCGAACACGACTCAACGGAAAGACATGAAACTTACTGGGGTGATAGACCCCAATGCCTAGTTGTGCAGGAATGTTTAAAAATTTTCAAAATGGCCGCCATTTTCAAGATGGTCGCCAAAAACCGAAAACCTTCGACTTCAATTTTCTCAAAAACTGCCCGGCACAATTTCACCAAACTTAGTATAAATAGTGGAAAAAAGTGAACTTGCTTGGATTTCAACGATTTTTGGTTTATATAGTAAACATTTTCCCGCCAAATTTTTAACATTCTTCAATTTCAATGCAATTTGGCACAAAGGGTAAACATGATATCCCGAGTTGGCGTTAAAGAAAATGTTTTACGGGAAGCCATTTTTAAAATGGCCGCCATTTTCCCGCCAAAAAGTGAACTTGCTTGGATTTCAACGATTTTAGGTTTATTCAGTAAACATGATATCCGGAGTTGAATGGCGATAACGCAAATGTTCTACGGGCAGCCATTTTCAAAATGGCGGACATTTTCCCGCCGAAATTTCAACATTCTTCAATTTCATTGCAATTTGGTATAAAGGGTAAACATGATATCCCGAGTTGACTGGAGTTAAAGAAAATGTTTAATGGGCAGCCCCTTTCAAAATGGCCGCCATTTTCCCACCAAAATTTCAACCTTGTTCCATTTCAATGAAATTATTTCAACCTTGTTCAATTTCAATGAAATTTGGTGTAACGGGTTAGCCGGGTCTTGTGGAACCCCTGCTCATTTTTTTTCGTTTGGGAGACTTCATGATCTTTGATCATAAATTTTAATTGTACATTATAATTGTATATCAGCCCTGATGTTACACGTTTTAATATGTATATCCCTTATATTGGACCTATGTCCTCTATTTCAACTACTGAAAACCACAGAATAAAATAAGATGTAGGTAAATATTTTAAATGATGCTGCGATAAAAATGAAAAAAACTTACTTTACCAGTGGTTTTAATTCCTTTCAACAGACACAAGAAACATATAAACCATGCCAGCATCAAACACAAAACTAACTGCCATTTGGGCTGTCCAAAATTGTCGATACCATCACTGATAGATAATGCTTTGTTGCTGTAAAATACAGAAAAAACTTATTCAGAATCAGATTGGTAAAAGATCAGTTTCCGTTAAGGAGGCATAACTGCTAGTCGGTTAGAGATATTGCATTTCTTGATATTAAATAAACTATGTAGTTATATCATCATATATGTAAGATTGCTTTTTGGATTATTCTTAATATTTGCGATAATTAATGAAAACAACAATGAAATCATTTTCATTAAACGTTGCAATAATATAACCAGATGCTTATAATTTTTATCGGTCAATATTTTTAATAGATTTTTTAATTGATAAATTCATGCATGAATCTATAGTTAATATTCTGAAAATAAATCCTAGAAAATATGACGAAGTTAATATAAAATATGTACTATAAATACTTATTAGGTATATTGTAAGACCTTCAAGTGGAACATATTATAACGAAACATGGTTTATTGTGTCAGTTTAGATTTTTTCTTTGCTCATTTTCTGATAACAAATCCTTTTCGGCATTGATTCGCATATTTTACATCTATAATTCGAATTGCGACAATGTAATTTTGCGTTTCTTACTTCCAATATTCTTCCGCAGCTGATACCCGTTTATGCCCAGTTACTTCAGTAAACATCGTGTCATTCCACACTCCAACAAACTCCGCTCCCTTGAAACAGGTTCCGTTTAAATATTTTTTGTCAGATGAACAATCAACCAAAGGCAGTCTGTCAGCACAATCTAGGAATAAAACGAAAACATTTTAAACGTTTCAAATCCGCTCATCATTTATCGGGAGAAAAATACGGATATTTAATGATTTTTATATTATTGTTTTTTATTCAATTTAATAGATATTTTGTAATTTAAATATTTTGTTACCGGCATTAGTATTGAATTCCAGGATATAATTATGAACTGCGAAGATGGGCCAAAGTAATCCGCAGAGCTTTATGTGACATCAATTTCGGATAGCACATAGAGAAGCTATGTATTAATAATCTGAATATATTTTTATTCATATTTATTTAAACAAAACAAACACATTAAGCTTACAATTAGTATTCCATGAATTGTAACAGCCTTGCCAAGGGAGACTGCTAGTGAATGACACGAAGAGGTAGTAATATGACCACGCTAATATCATGTTGTAGTACAAAGTTGTGAAACCTGAAACCAATACCATGGCTATGCCTACACCTTTAAACATGGGTGCAAACTTCCAGCATGTCATAGGTCCACAACTACAGAACTGCCCAAGGGCTGCTTCCATGAAGAAAAGTGGAACACCAATCAATATCATCATTAATATAAACGGTATCAAAAAAGCTCCTCCGCCATTTCTGTAGCACAAATAAGGAAAACGCCAGACATTTCCAAGTCCTACGGCGTATCCCAAAAGTGAGAGGAGGAAATCGAATCGGCCTGTCCAATTACCACGTTCTTCGTTCTCGTCTTTTCCATATATTTGTTTTTTACTGTCTGTCGTTTCTTCTGTCACACCAGTGCCCTGTTGATGTACAGTGACGAAAATATCAGAAACGCGCATGACGTACACTGAGTATTATGCTGTTATTAAAAATTTACAGTTTCTGACAAAAAATATCAATAGTTTATTGCATAATATTAATACATGCCTGGATTAGAACAGAATGTGTAGCAGTTATCGATAAAAAGCAAGCACAGGTACTTTTAGCACCACCTACATGTATAATAACACACAGTGTTAATTTGGTCTGATCTTGCTGCAAGGTGTGACCTAAAGGTACAGTCACACCTTACCGGATAAAGCAAACGGACGACGAACGGATAGGAAAATAGTTATCCGGTGACAAAAATAGTCTCCGTTGCTTCTCAAAGCTCACGCGATCGGTGCATGAACCGTACAAAACGACCATTTACCCCATGAATGCCGGACGCGTACAGAAAATGAAACGTACAAATAACGGACTAGTACCGGATTAAACGAACGTACAACGTAAATGTAACGGACGAGCACCGAATAAAACGGACTTACAACGCAAAAGTAACGGACGAGTACTGGATAAAACAAATTTAAAACGAATTTACAAAGATATAACACGTATTTTTATCTGTCATATGACACAAATATAATTAATGAATACCCATGTGAGTTAAAGTGCTCTTAATAGACACGACATCATACAGGCATGTAATGAAAAATAAAATGCATGCTAAAAATCCATTTTTTATCATCTAGAAGCTGATCTTTCTCGCATGATATTTCTATGCGTTTTTCGTCCGTTTTGTCCTTTTAACATACGATCAGTATTCGGAACACATCCGTTTAAACCGTTGTCTGTCAGGTAATAGTCCGTTCGTGAATAAGGTCCACCTTAAACCAACAGATGTGAACCGGACAAGAAAATTTAAAGGAACGAACGAGAACCTCAAATAACGCATACCTACCGTACTCTCTATTCGGTGATGGTCCATTCCAAGTTTTGAACATGTTCAAAATTTTCCACCGGACTGAATGGACTTCACCGAACTTCCCCGGACAAGTAACGCATTCCCCGAATAAGGAACGGACGACAATCGTTAACAGAGAAGAACGGATTGAAAGTTTTGCTTTCCGTCCAACGTCCGTTAGCATTATCCGGTAAGGTGTGGCAGGGGCTTTTGGTTGAGAGACATTACCATGTCCGTTTCCCCTGCTATGTTTATTATAAAATTCCATATATAATTTTTAAAGTCTTAAAGTTTCGAGGCTTAGTAATTTTCCTACAAAGAAATAACTTACTGTTGATGGAGTCCTGGAATACCCTCGCTTGTCATTGTAGACACCGGGTTCTAATGACGTTGTTATTTTTCTGCTGTCGATGGAACTTTCTTCTGAATCATATTTGTTTTTCCTTGTCTATATTATGAAAAAAATAATACTTATATGACAAATAATATAAGAAATGCAATAAAAAGAGGTTTGCGATTAATGATCTCATTAATGGTTCTTTCTTATGCTGAAATTTATCTACTGCTTACTAATACCAATAATTGTTTTTTTTAAGTGAATTTTTGACCGACGTAAGGCTGCTTAAATATGATTGATTACTTTATTATTAATGACTTCCTACGGTTAAAAACAAGAAATCACCTGTCCTTCACTGAACAGGCATGATTATACAGATATTATAGTACATGTTATTATAGGACAATTATAGTGGCGTAGCTACGCAGACACAGAAGCACGTGCTTCAAGATCTTTTCGGCAAAAATACTTACGTTGTATACCAAAGTCTTTTTCTAAGGTTGTAAGCGCAACATCAGACAGAACAGATTTAGTTAAAATTGTAGGAACTTCGAGCGGTTGCAGGGTTATAAACCCGACTTTTGATCTGTCACATCACAATCATATATACCCTTTCCCCAAAACATTTCCTTTACACTGGGAACCTTTTGTGCTTCTACATCAAAATATTATTAGATACGCCACTGACAAAGGTACGTTTTTGACAAATATCCTTATCTAGAATTTCTGCATTGCACACAAATATTATTTAACACAAAGACATACATGTACATACATTAAGTCAGACTAGAATTAAAATACGTTGGTATTTCCGGTGTTATCTCTTTTCTAAGTCATAACCGTAAATGCCAAGTACTAATTAAATGCAGTGTTTCGTAAAAAAAGTAACAACACCAATCCGCATGGTGGCGGTGTTGTATAAGCTCTCATTTCCGTTTTTGTTTTTTTGCGTGATTATGTTGATATTTATATGCAATCATTTTTTATTTCTGAGTCCATTATTATTATCTAAATAGATTGACACAATTTTTGTGTACAAATTGTTGTATAATTAAACTTATAAACACACACGTATTAATCTGTTACATTTTACCTTCGGAGTTCCAGTGGATTTTGAATAGTCATGCGTTGTAGGGTCGAGGGAGACTCCTATCTGCCTACTGTCAAGTGAACCATCCTCAGAATCGTAATATTCTTTTCTAGCCTGAAGATACCAACAATAACATTGGGATTCTATATTATAAATACTTACTTTTATCTCGACACCCCTCCGCGTATAAGTTGATGTTTGCACCATTTAAAATAAAAAAAAACACTGTGTAATATTTTCTATGATGCAATATGCTAATTTAAAGTAATATAAAATAATTTAAAAATAAACAACATACTTCCAGGTCTTCATATAATAAAAATCACGAAGACGGCATGTTTTGGAATTAATATTGATTCACTCACAGGGTCTTTTTATCGGAAATAAACACATCTATTCTAAAACCAGTTGTTGGCATGAAATGGGTTATGTTCTTTTAGTATAATTTATGATGGCATAATGGGAGGGATTGTGGGTGATTTTCTATATGATAAAGACATAACATTTCGATCAGTTTAATTGAGGTCTGGAGCTGGCATGTCAGTATCTGCTAGTAGTCCTTTGTTAATATATATTGATCATTGTCATTTTGCTTAGTTTCTTCTGTTACATTTTTAATAAATAATAAAAGCCGGGGAAAATGGCCCTACTTTTTTTACTTAACTCTGATACTGCACATTATTACTATGAGAAAACGTGTAAGATTATATAATATTGAAGAAGGGATATGTCGTATTAATTCAGGACATAATATTTCTACATAAACGTGACAAAAGTTTAACAAAGGAACAACCCTTTTATTGCTGTTTTTCATCTTAAAATGCCTGCAACATTGAGAAAAATCTCGCACCCACTTCATAATTAAGACGGCCCCTAGTCCCGGCTTAAACGAAATTCTCTGCTAGAGGTCAAGTAAATCTCAGACGGAGGAGAATACTTAAATAGAAACATAGCTGTCTATGCATGTGAAAATAGACAAGTTATCGTTATATTGTTATTTTGTGTAATTAGTTTGACTATTTGCATTTAAATGTATAAAGTATAAAAATTTCTAGTATGAATTGGATAGTTTTACAAAGGTTATTTAAACTTTATTTAGCGTATTTTCCGATGACAAACCATGGCTATTGATGCATAAAGTATGACACATTTGTCAATTTACTACATAATATAAAAATATGATAATTATTATATTAAAGGAGATAAAAATCAATTTATCTAACATTCATACAATGTGCTTTTCTCTTCTATGATAAAATCCCTTTACATTATTGGTAGGCATCGCTTGAAAATTGAAAACAGGAAGTATTCGATTTTAAGATGCATGTATACATTTAGATATAAAACTAATAATGAAGAATTTTTGACAGTTATATATTTACTTACGCCGCCTTTTAATCCATTGAATTTTTTTGTACTTGACATAGTTAAACTTTTATAGCTGTGATCTGATTATCGTTTTACCCATTTTTACCCGTTCTACCCGAAAACGGAACTCTGAAATCAGCCATGATTCGGGGAGCTTCGTTTTATTTTGAACGTGGTCATTCACCTGTCGCGCATCACGTGATCTTTTAAACCAGGTAAAAAGAGTTAGATGATAAAGCTAATTGTAAAACATAAAATTAGACAAAATTTTTAACATATAAAATTACACTAGTATAGCTTATATGGGTTTTAAGAATTTTTTGGAACGACATTTGAATTACGTATATGAAAATTCTACGGTTTTATAAAAATTGACTGTGCTATCGATTGTTACCTTGCCGGTCAAATTTCAAAGTTACAGCTTTCAAATGAAACAAATTAACAAATCAATGGCAGGATTAAAATAGAACAGACAGGTAATAACAATTATTCCGTATTTCTATGACTGTTCTGACGGATAGAAAATACACACTGTAATAATATACTAGTACTGCTACGTTGACAACAAGAAGTATTGGCAAGTATAAAAAACAAAAATTAAGTGGCGTCCAAAATTAAACAAAATTTAAACACTATACTTCTGTTAAAAACAAAGTTAACACTAGTCATGCTCCAAAAATACAGTTGTAATTGTTCTGTAAAATCTAGTGACGTTTAACATGTTGGTAGATCTCTAATCCTGCAATAATATTTTATACGTATATAACTCGGTACATTTCAACTTTCATATCCTTGCTTTCCGCCAGTTTTGTTATATAATGGATAGATTAATTTATTTTTGTAGATAAATATCCATTAAATCACTTAAAATGAATAAAAAATAAAAATAAAAAGGTATATTTCGATTATAATAATTTAAAAGACAGAAATATAACTGTATTATCAGAATTGAAATATCTTTGACTCGTGGCTTGAGTTGAAATACACCTGTATTATAGACAGGCTGGGATAAAATATTACGAACAAACTATCAAGAGTTAAAATTTGAGAACTATCTTGATATTTTAGAAGATAAGAATAAATTCGTGTTCTGTAGATTTCGAACAACCATAAACTACCCATAGAAGTTGGAAGATGGCGTAGTGTCGATAGGCATCATAGATTTTGCCACTTACGTTCGGGAAGGGAATTAGGGGATGACTTTCATTATTTATTCGAATGCTGTAGTTTGCTAATAAGAGAAATTTATACATTGGACCTTGGTACAGGAACAGACTAAATGTTATTAAATATAATAGTCTGATGTCATCCGAATCTGTTTCTGTCCTTAGCAAGATCTGTAAATTTCTTAGAATTGTTAACAAGAGGGTATGGCCTCCAAATTGAGCACCTTCATCTTCCTTTCACATGTATCGTACTTGCATATGTAATATTCAACTTTTACTGTCTCTGTGCCTTGTAAATTGGTTTTTGAGAAATAAAATATATATGACTTTGAAAGTTTTCGAAAGTACAAAATGTATAATTAGTCCAATAAAGCTTACCAGATTTCGAAACTATTATTTTTAAACAATTATAAAGGTTTAGATTAGAACTGAAGAAGAGCGATAAAAAGAAAAAAAATAGATATTCTGTGTAAAACAACACCTTTAGAAATACGCATTGCTCACGTAAATGTAGTATCTGGATCAGATTTAAATGCAAAATAAATATTTAAGGTATCATATCTACCATTCAAGGTATAAATTGTTCAAATTTTCAAATTGTTCAGTATTGTAAGTCATAGAAAATCATTTTATTCGACAGCTCATGGAAAATAATATTCAAATCGGAACAATGTTCATCAACATTTTTAAATATCATACAAATACATAATTAGGATTCAGGTCAGATTTTCATCACATTTTACTAAGGAAATCGTTACTTTTTATCTCTGTGTGCTAGAAGCATTTATTAAACATACACATTTTGTCATTTGAATCGTTTCGGCTTTCTAATTTTCGGCCTTGATTTCTGTTGATGAATGAATATCGAATACATCAAATTGGTATCAAAATGGATGTAATATTCTTAATATTACTTGGAAAATACTTAAAAGTTTTTATAACTTGATTATATCATAAATGTATCTTATTTTCATTATTTTTGTTTTTTTTTCTCATTTCGATCACTTCAATTTGTGTATTTTGCTTTTTATCTTAATGTAGTTTCCCGATACAATTTGGGGTAAAATCAAAAATGCATGTGTAAATGAAGATATTATACTTGTAAATTTGAAGATAATTGCTGGAATTTACATGTTGTATGAAATGTCAGGAGTTATACATTACATGTACATGTAATTAATAAAAAAAAAGCTGTAACCAGACGGTATAAAAAGGTATAGAAACTCGACATCATGATTCATTTCTTTTTAAAAGCTATATATTTCTCGAAATTTACCGATACATCCTATCGTGTGTACTACAAGCTCATGCTACTATTACAGAAGTCAGGGTTGTACCTTTATTTTGAAATTAATTCTGCGGATTTTAATATATTTATTGTAAAACTGTAAATGTATATACATAATGTTCAATTGCTTGGATAATCAATCAAATGAAAATATACAAAATATTTGTCGTACAAAAAAACTTGACTGCCTATGTTTATCTTTTCGGAATGTCATTTAGTTAGCATGTACAATCCGTAGTTAGAAATAAAAAATTTAGTTGGCGTTTTTCTTGTTGATTCTATGGCTTTGAACATGGTGTCTGTCTTTTTTCACTTTTAATTTATGTTTCATATGATTTTTATGCAAGTTGTGCTTTTCGCGTAGTCGTTTTTTAACTCGTTGCTTGAATGTTTTAGCATCTTTATCAATTCCACGTTTCTTCTCGATGGCGCCTGATTGACGTGACAATTCTTTTTTTACTGCTTCAATATTCATTTTGTTGCCCATATTGAGATGTTTGCCATGTAGCGCTCGAAAACGTCTTCGCTGAGTTCTCTTCATATGTTGAAAATTCCTTTTTTGATTATTTATATCTCTATCTGACTGCAGCAAATGCTGAACCTTTCGACTATTTCGAAACTTCTTCACCTTCCTTAGATTTGGTGGAATCCTTTTTGATTTCTTAGAGGGCAGTAAATTAGATACTGCACGCCTCAATCTCTTAACTCTAGATAATTCTGGAATAGTTCGGTCTCTGAAACGCTTGACTCTTGAAAGTTCTGGCATAACAAACTCAGTCGATCGCTTTGTGCGTTTAACCCTCGACAAATATGGTTCTTGGTACGAATCTCTCAAAACGGCCCTTGTAAGTCTCTTAACACGAGAAAGTTCAGGTGAATCTAATTCCATATCTTTAAAACGTTTCACCCTTTTCAATTCTGGCAACACAAAATCACTAAATCTCTTGGTTCTCTTTAGCATTCGTAAATTTCTCGCGTACAAATTCCTCTTTACGCGTTTTAATCGAGACAGTTCATTTTCAAAATGGTCTTCTTGTTTCATCCGTTTAACTCTGGCAAGTGTTCGTAAATCATCATTGACAATAATCCTTTTTACACGTTTTAGCTCATTCTCTAGTTGAAGTTCGGAGGGTACTTCAGCTTCCCTTTTGTTGATTTCATGACTCTGAAAATAACAGTAAGGCATTTCTTTAATAACTGAAAAAAGCAAAAGAGACTTAGGTACGACATATATGTTATGTTGCATAAATGTTCCATGATACTAGTTATGATGCAGAAACAACAGAGCCGAGGATGCCCCCGACGACTTGGATTCTAAAGCAGCGGAATCGACGAGCCGAGGATGCCCCCGACGACTTGGAGTCTAAAGCAGCGGTATCGACGAGCCGAGGATGCCCACGACGACTTGGAGTCTAAAGCAGCGGTATCGACAAGCCGAGGATGCCCCCGACGACTTGGAGCAGAGGTTTCGACCCAGTTGTAATTATAAATTCTTTGACACCAATTTCGATGCACAAAATGTGCATATTTCATCGATTCATGACTCATCAGTTGTACTCAAGGCCAAAATGTTGAAAACCGAATCATAAACTAAAACTTCGAAGAGCAAATTCAAACGCCAAAATGACCAAAATAGCTTAAGTAAAAAACTATCTGAGCAATGCACAAGGGAGATGCTCCTTGGGTTTTACAAATCTAACATTTTTATAACATAAATATGAAGTATAAATTCACGCTAGCATCGAAACAATAGCAACTAAGCTGGGGATTTGGAGTTCACAAGCAGTGGTATTCACCCTGTTGTAATAAAGGCGCATTTTTAGATTGACCTTCACCAGATCTGATCACTTCTTGTGGAGTGCACAAGAATTTCGGTTTTGCTTGTTGTATTTTTAAATTGAATTATGCAAATATTTCTCACGGCCTTTTCTTTTTTTCATCTATGTTTATTTGTAAAGTTTAAACTGCAACAAAACCTCAAGGAATTTAGGGGCTTCTCATACGAATTAGATATAAATCGGACAAATTTATAACTGTCGTTTTATAAATAAAAAAAAACTATCGAATTCTGAATTTTAGATCTTTGAAATACAATAAAATAACTAAATTAATACTTATTAATAGTTTTTGAACGGACGAATTCGGTTACTTATAGTATGTGACAATTTGATGCTTTTCGCAATTGCGTTAATCGTACATGTAAACGTGTTACGAACGGTTCAGAATCGACTGGTTCATTCTTTCGTCGTAACCTTATCGAAAGAACAGATATTGATCAATGTGAGACTCTATAGCTAGTGCAATGAATTCCCAAATACGCTAATTAGTTCCCTTATTTTAAGCATCAAAGTTAATGATAGGACATACATCAAACATATTTTTTTATAACAACAGACTATACACTCAAGGGAAAGAAAGGTTCATTAAATGTAATGAAATTTTCAATGGGCCTTACACAATTTGTGATGGCGAACAGTCAGAAACATTTATTGCAGTTTGTAACCTATCAAACGTCGACAAAGATTCAGAGTTAACAACCTTATCATTCGCATTTTATAGACTTTATTTCCGATGAACTAAAAGAGTCGAGCCTGATCCATCATCCGTTTAGGTCGAGTCATTGAACGAAATTTGTTCATGGCTATTTTCAATCTATAATTTTAAAACGCATTTCACATCTGGTAATTATTTTCAATAAAATCTTGATTATAATTATTTTTAATTTTTTTTGGACATCTTCACTCAAAAAGCAGATTAATATGAAATTCTTTGGCCTTCAAACCTTCAGTTGTAAATATATTTAGTATCATACATTGATAGAATGTTCACCCGCCATTAAAACCCCATTACATTCTGATTTGAAAGAAATAATCAATCTGACATTTTCAAAAAATACCACCGGAGACAAATTTGTAACCCAGACTTGACCTCACAATATTTTTTTTTTAATTCTCTATTATTCTATGAGCACCAATTTTATATTCAAAATCTTGTATTTCAACCAAAAAGATGAATTAAGTCCTAAAATGGACGATAAAATATGATATATTGGCTTTCTTGTTCATATTGACACGAGTATAAAAAGTGCAAATGAAAGCTTACGACGCAAATATGTAATATGATACATTTTTGTAAATATAAAAATTATCTTACCAGAACTGTCTCTGCAAACGAAAAACTGCAGAATACAAGAACGAGAAAAACCACAGACAACATCACTGAAAATTGTTTGAAAACTGGTTGTAATAAACTACATCACGATATATTTCATATGACAAATTCGTGATGCCTCACGATCGATAGCCGCAACACTGCCAGCGTTAATTCAAATGTCGTCTGGCAACAGAGTCACGTGATTTCCTGATTATGGATAAAATCGATCATTTAAAGCCAAGCTTATGTGATGTACATAAAACAAATTAGGAAGAAATTGTAAATTTCCTGGGTTGCTCTATATCTTGCATAATTGATTTGTTTATTTCAGTTTGCATCCTTTCTGATTTGGAAAGAATCAATTATTAACGGAAAATGTGGACATATTTGATGCATTGTCGACGAACTATAAATAATTTGTAAATTATATGTCATTTTGATTTGTTATAACAGATAAGCTTGTTGATAAATTATTTGTATGTTATTTTATTTGTCATTCTTTGTTTGATACAAAAATAAACTGAATTGATAAAATCATTATCCCCGCACTTTCAAAGTCTCCCTCCGTCCGTTTCTAAACAAGGGGCACACAGGGTTCAAAATTCGAAAATTTTGAATTTAAGCTTGTAACCTAAACTCGTCTTTCATATTTCAATTTATGCATTTTTTTCTATACAGTATAGTTATGCACAATAAGGTTTTAGAATTTTGATTTTCGAAAATTTGGGCCCATAGGGGTAGAATTTCGAAAAAACTGGCAATTTAAGCTTGTGACCTAAACTCATCTTTCATTTTTCAATGTATGCATTTTATTTCTATACAGTATTGTCAAACACCATAATTATGCAGATGTGCAATAAGGTTTTAGAATTTTAATTTTTAAAATTGGGGTCCACAGGGTCGGAATTTGAAATTTAAGCTTAAGACCTGATTTTCTCTTTCATTTTGCTTATATATAGTATTATCCTATATTATATGTATTTGCATAATAAGGATTTAGGATATCGATTTTTAAACTGATGGCCCACTCAAGACAAATTTCAAAAATTGTAAGTTTAAGCATGTGAACTGATGTTTATTCACTTTTCATTAGGTTTATTGATTTTATTCCTTTATAGAATGATTGCATACTATGTTTGGATGGGACTAAGGTTTTATATTTTTGACCGTAGGTAAGTGGCCCAACTAATTACAGGGGATGCGGGGATTACTGTCGATTCCGACAGTACAGTTTTCTGGTTTACTATTTAAGTTTACTTTTCTTCATATCTTTTTATTTTGTTTAATTTAGGTAAGCTTAGACCGTTCTTTAAAAGACGGAAATTTATGAACAGCAAAATTAAATTAACGTGTATCACAAAACCATGTAAATGGCGAAGCACGCATTACTGTTGATACCCCTACCAGCATTAATATAGTCTCGCTTGCATTTATAAATACAGTCAAGTTGTTTGTATAATATATCAACGCAATAAATAGAGTAGCAAGTCGAAAATAGTGTAAGAAATAAGCCAAGGAAAAGATTTGTTCTGTATGCTTGTGTGGCTGCTAAAAACGTATGTTTTTTTTTAAAATAAAATACGATAAGGTTAATTTAATCAATTTAACAAACCCAAAACAGTGCGAGTATGGTGCCCAATCGAGCTCCAAAAATTGTAATGCAATTCAAGTTCAAAATTTAAAAACATATAACTTTGTTTTAACAATGGCTATTCTCAACTAAAAAAACTGTACATTAAAAATTCATTATTTCTCACTTAAATGAAAAATATTGCTTATATGCTTATTGGTTAATTATAATAAACCTCACTGAACAACAAGTTCAATGCATACAAAGACTTTTTTTCTAGATTTAACCTTACCATGTTTGATCATGATTGAAACTTTGTAATGCCGAAACTAGATATGAAAATAGTTCAGAACAAGTTAAGGTTGGTCCTGTATGTGAAAGGCCGACCTAACAAAATAATAACTTTATGCAACAGCCACAGAAAATGTTACTGGATATATTAAATACAGTCTGTGAGATTTAAAGACCGTAAACAACTGTATGATACGACGTCAAATTCATTCATTTACAATGTACAATGTAGCAACATATTCATTTATTAGTTGGAGCTCCGGAAGAATTGTCTGCGCACAATCTGTGTATTGAGACTGGACGTTATCATGGAATTCATAGAAATGATAGATAGTGTTATATGTGTCAAATGGGTGTGTTAGAAGATGAATTTCATTTCATTTTACAATGTAATAGTTATATAGAACTTCGTAGAAAATTTATAAAAAAGTATTATCGGTGCAGACCTTCTGCGTTTAAACTTGTTCAATTGCTTTCTGTTGAAAACACCAAGGGCTGTGTTACCTTGGCAAATACTTATTTAATGCTTTCAAAATAAGAAATGGTGTTTAAGGTAACAATAATTTCTGACGTATCAATTATTGTGTAATATTGCTATATGATTATAATTTGATAATGTTGATATTATACTGATAAACTTTATAGTTTAAAGTTAATAAAAACTTCAATATTTCATGGAAATGTAATAAAATCAGTTTGGGAGGGGGTAGAATGTAAACAAATCAATTTTGGACAGGGATTTAGAAAGTAAAACAAAATGTACAATTTGTGTTTTTTAAATTGCCCCACGAAGGGTTTATATTTTAATTTATATTATATTTTTCAATGCTATAAACATCTTGTTTCAATAATTGTGTACATTTTCAGACCCATAAAAGTTTTTCCTTAGTAAAGTTTTATTTTGTTTTTGTATTCCCTTATCAAATATTCGTCAATTCATGTGAATTATATCTTATATACTGTCCTCTTTAAATATACTTATCTAAATAATAATAGCCAAACAGCTGTCGTCATCTCAATATTCGTAAAAGATGAAAGTTTGTTCTATTCTGTTGATAACTTTGGCCGTAGTTACGGTAAGTTTCTGATTTTTTTTGTTACAGATTCGTGACTCTAAAAGTTTAACAAAAATGTCTTTTATACTGTATATTCGGAAATTTTCGCGTGCACTTATTATAGCTATTCTTCTATCCAAGACAAAATTGCGAGGTTTAATTTTTGCGATCGCCGCCCGTGTGAAAATAGTTTTTTTATTACGATAGAAGATCGGCTAAAAATTGAAAATGAAAATGAAAATTCTGTTAATGTAATCCGTAATCTTTTAATTAATTGTTTGAAAAATATTAGAATTCAAAATGTTATTATTTGTTTGAAAAATATTAGAATTCAAAATGTTATTATTTGTTTGAAAAATATTAGAATTCAAAAATATATTATTTGTTTATTTAATTAATTCCATTACATTATATGGACTTTTGTTAAAAATATCGCATTAATTTGGCAAGTGGAATTTCGCATCTAGAAACGTAAGTTTTAAGTTTTCCGATAACGTGGCAATGATTTTACCAAGTGCTAATCTATTTTTAGAAAGAAAGGGGCAATGGCTTGGGTATTAAACATGTTAAAAGTTAAATTTAATATCAAAGGAAGAATAATGAAGGTGTTGAAGACAGATTAAGTAATATAATTGGTAGTTAAAATACTTGGCTTACCGCGAACCTTTCTTTCCACAAGCTAAGTAGAATAAACACAATTCTTACCGGTATAATTAAAGTTTTTAATTAAAATGGACTATGTCCATCTTGACTGGCAGCCTGGAACATTGCTGTAAAGTTCCAACTGGCTCAATGGTTTCAAACAAAAAGATATTTCAGTGGTCCTATGTAAAACTATGTTTCGCCCTGGCAGCCATATTCTGGAGGACTGGGTCATCGGATAAAATTCTGAAAGAGGACCACTAAAGGACTATTGTTGCCAAGTCTTATTCACTTTGGCCAAGTGGTTTCAGTCAAGACGATCTTTAAGTAAATTCCCATATGGTCCTATGTTAAACTATGTTTGGCTCTGGTGGCCATCTTGGATGGTGGACCGGGTCATCGGATATATTTCGGAAAGGTGACCACCTAAGGACCATTGCTGCCAAGTTTTGGTCCAATTGGACAAGTGGTTTCCGATAAGAAGATCTTCCATAGGGTCCTATATTAAACTTTGTTGGGCTCTGGTTCGCATCTTGGATGACTGGTCGGGTCATCGGATACAATTGAAACTGAATATTGAATACAACTGAAAGAGGGCCACCTAAGGACCATTGCTGTCAAGTTGTGTTCCAATTGGAAAAGTGGTTTCAGACAAGAAGATCTTCAAGTCAATTTGCCATAGGGTCCTATGTTAAACTATGTTGGGCTCTGGCGGCCATCTTGGATAACAGGCCGGGTCATCGGATATATTTCTGAAGGAGGACCACCCAAGGACCATTGCTGCCAAGTTGTGTTCTAATATGGCCCAGTGGTTTATGAGGAAAACATCATTAAAAGAAAGTTTACGACGACGATGGCTGACGACGACGACGGACGATGACAATAGCTCACGTGGTCCTTTGGTCCAGATGAGCTAAAAATAAGTCGCATTGGGTATTTTAGCCTACCATGGTTACAAGTTATGAGGAACCTAATTAAATGACATCCTTCGCGAAGATTAACAAAATTTTCGTGTTTTTGTATATTTATGTCATATTTGTGTCAAATAGGCTCAAGACCAGACATGTCAACACCAAAGTGACTGTCAGTCAGACCAGTGTTGTGTCCATTCTGGATTTTTTGGTAGTGACCAGCTGGAGCTTTTGGGAAGAAAAAGATTCATTTTCTCAGGCCATGTTGGTCACTGTAAGCCTTTCAGGCAAGTGGTATGTACTCAACGTAGGTTATCAATGTTTAAAGGTAGTATACAAGTGTAACTGTCATTTTGTTCGACTTGTGTCGTTTGTACGGTTTAGGCATTTGAACAGCTCACTATTTCTATTTATCTGCCCCGTACTTTGTAATAGGCATCAACTTTACATGTAATTTTTGTAAGTGAGACTATATTTGTAATGCTGTGTAGTTTGCAATATTTTCAGAATGAAACATGTTTGCCTTTTATGACTCACGACATATTCAATCACGAGTTGTATGAAAGCCATTGTCCATGTGAAAAGCCATTGGAATGCCGAGGTGAAACCGTCCATGAGAGTCCGCATGGTGTTCAGCACATTAACCCGAAGTGTCAAGCAGCTGAAAACAACTGATGTTATATCACTGTATCAATAAAACCTTATAAAATGGTCATTACAATGTCTAATTGGTTAGATATGTCATTGGCAAGCTGGGTTTGTTTTATTTCGTTTTGTTCTCTGTATATGTCAAATCATAGGATATGGATAATACGTCAAAGAGACAACATTTAAAAAAACAAACATTGCTTCTGACTATTCATTTTCCGTTTGCTGCAAGAAAATAGAAAAGAACACCAAGCGAGGAATCCTATAAGATGACTTCAAAGGGACAGAAAAAACCGGGAATTAAAATTGGGTAGCCGTACTATAAATGATAATGCCTGTATATCATATTTTCTTTTTTTATCGAAATAAGCTGAAACAAAATTTTAAAGCTGGAATTGCGTTGATACAACCTTCAAAAGTTGAAACAAATTTCATATTTTGCATTTGGCGTCGATAAAAACAAGCTAGATACACAGTGTTTCCAAAGTTTGCCAACTATTGCCGAGGTCATTGCATGGGAGATCCGGGACGGTCAAAATAATCACGTGGTCAATCATTGTCCGGATACCGGACAACACATAAACACTGATCTAAGTCTTTCCTCTTCCATTAGGGTATGCGGTTTCTGTTCCGTTAGAAGCACCCGTCAAATTGGCGTAACAAATTAAGTCAGATAGTATTTGTAATCGATGGAGCAACATGATGTCTTAAAAAGTGGAAACAGGTCTTACGTTATTTGTGATATTGGTACAACATGTACAATGTATTGTGTTATGGTCAATTTGTTTTTCATTGCTTATTGCCTTCATCACTTAGTATCCTAGACCTATTCACTTCCGGACGTAAAGGTTAATCATATACTTTAGACAATGCAAACTTTCACCTCTTTAACACGTTTTCAGATTGTATCGCGGTCAGCGAAACCTAAAAACTACATGTTTATCGACCTCTCATTATACAAGCGTCAGAATGAACTAGGAAAAAAAACGCCATATTTATTTATATTAACATCCTTACGGCAATGTTCAAGTTAGAATTGTTTTTTTTTGTTTGTGGGGGGGGGATGTCACATGTACATGTATTTTAACAATTGCAAGTTGTCAAAATTGCTGAATATCAAAGCAATAAGCTGATCGGGAACTCAGAAGAGAATATACTATGGTAGGTGTTAAATATAGTGAGACCTGAAAACAAAACGCTCAATTTGGAAATAGTTTAATCGGTTCGTGACACCGAACAAAACAGATGGGAAGTCCGTAAATTCGAAATCCAAAGAAAAGACAAAGTCATAAGAATGGAACACAACAAACAAAACGCCGTAAGGATACATATATAACTAAAAGAATAACAACGTAAATAACTAAACAAAAATAGAACAAATGTTTTACTTGTATAATTGTAATTTCAAAAAATCACCTTAAAACTATCACCAGCTCAGTTGCTAGTATTTCTATATTAACCCGAAATTGATAATTTAAATAAATGTAAATTTTGTGAAAGCTCGGTCCTTAGATGGTTTTATCTTTACGCGTTTGTTTTTTTTTAGTTTTCTTAATTGCCATTCAACTTTTTGCATTATTTTTTTTGTTTTCTGGGTTTTGGTTTTTAACACAAACATTGATTTAACACATTATTAGGATATTCTGACTTGGTATAGTCACTTAGCAGTGGTGGGGTTAATCCGGATTTATGATCAAACCTGCGCCTTATCTATCCATCCTGACACTATGTTGTGTAAGATATCTTTTATATAGTTAATAATAAAGATATCTTATTTACTTAATAAGATATCTTATAAACTAAATGAGATATCTTATTAACTAATAGAGATATCTTATAAACTTATAGAGATATCTTATTAACTTATAGAGATATCTTATTTAACTGGTTATAAAGATATCTTATTAAATAAATAAGATATCTCTATAAGTTAATAAGATATCTCTATTAGTTTATAAGATATCTTATAAACTTTATAAGATATCTCTATAAGTTAATAAGATATCTCTATTAGTTTATAAGATATCTTATAAACTTTATAAGATATCTAATAAAGCATGTGTTTAAAAGATATCTTTATAAAGAAGTAAGATATTTTATAAACTTTATAAGATATAGATATAAAATGTAAAAAAAATAAGAGGGTGATATTTGATTTATCAGTACCGGTTTTATCACTCTGGATATAAATGGGTAATTCTGAAATAAAAAATATAACGAAGACGGGTTGTACAATAATCTTAATAACGTTACACGTTCCTTTATCATCGAAATGATTTTCTGCAACTGTTTTCGAAATATAGTTATAGAACAGGGGACACGTGGAAAAAAGTCCGATTTGCAAAAAGACAGAAACACGCATTTCTTAAAATGTCATGCGGAAACAAGTTTGAGTTTTAATTCATGAACGATATTAATTTATGAAATCCGTTTACTTTACATATAAAATTGTGCATATGTTGTTTAGTTAGATCATAACCCTTAATGACACAACATGTATCTTAGTCTTTCTTTAGAGACTTTTATTTCACATAAACTATACAGGTACCATGAGGTGGTTATTTTTGCGGATCAGTAATGGTGTGTTTTGTTTTAGTAAGTTACAGATTCTTAAGCTCATGCTTCCACTGGCCCAGCTAAAACCGCTAATATGTGTGTATATATGACGAAATAAAACCCACAGTACCAATCAATTCCTGATGTCTACCGTAGACCATCGTAATATTTAAAAAAAAATTGACACAGCAAACGCTGAAACATTTTATCATCAGTATAAGTCAGCATTGTTTGTTGGTTGTTTAACCAGATTGTTTAACTTCCACTATTGTGAACGCAGAAAGAGTTGTGAGCAGTAGCTGTAGCGCCTGTGCTATGACAAACAAGTCCTTCATCACATGGACACTCGATAACATACAGGTTTGGATTACTCCTCGACGTGGCTCCAAATGGATCACATTGCTCACCTTGTTTACGTAAGGCTTGGCAAGTACCTTTAGCATCAAATAAGAACCGTTTGAATTGGGATCCTTCTTTACAACACTCGTGCGGGGCACAGTCAGATGCTTTTCTGCATTCTTTGGCTTCGCACACTGTTACATGTATCTTAAATAATTAAAACGATATCTATGATGAGAAATCTCACAACACTGTACATATAATAAAAAATAAACCTACAGTTACCAAAGCCTTTTTCGAGTTTTTCGGCCTAAATGTTTTTTTTCTAAATTTTCATGTGTTATTTTGGATTTTGGAATTTCAATGTTAATCTGACGTAAAATACAGTATTTGGTAGATATCTTTGTTATTGTGCGTGAATTAGGGAAGAGATCAAAAGTTCAATGTAGGATAAGAAACTTAATTGCGTTGAGAGTATACTTTTTATATCATGGGTCATGTTTTTCCTAAACAATGTATGTTGGTTCTGTATATTGATTTGGATATCAGTTGTATCCGTATTTTTCAACCGAAAATCGATGTAGGATAACAAAACGTTTGCCAATCCCTCACCCCCCCCCCCCCAAACTATTTGAATTAAGTTTTTTATCCTACGTTGAACTTTTGATCTCGTCCCTTAATGGACGCTACCTTGCATTTGTACATGTGTATAGCTTCCATTGCACGGATGTGAATTAAACAACAACGGTCTTTCTGTGACTTTAATACGAAGAGCAGCTATATAAATGCACTATTCCTTCGCTTGAAATTTTGCCATATCTGTATTTGGGTTCAGTGCCAGGAGTGTATCCATATCCTTTCATATCTATTTTGTTAGTTTTGTTAAATTTACTATTATAATAATATAGAAAGTTAGAAAAATGAAAAAGTGTAAAATAGATAAAATGTAATATCGACCAAGTCAACATATAAAAATACCTACCAAAATAAAACAGACAAAAAGTGAAATCCACATTGTCTTCATGACAGTTAATGAACTTTTAAGTACAGAGAAGATAAGGCAAGTGATAGGAAAGTGCCATACGTATAGACTTGTGTCTGAGACCTTTTGTCGTTCGATGTTGTGAATCAGTTTAAAAATTTGCATATCTAGAAATTTGTCAATTACCAAATAGATGACTGTTAATGTTTTATTCCTTCAAAAGGTTAATGTTTGTGTTTGGAACATTTGTAGTACTTTAGATTGGTAGTGTAAATCATCCAGTAATATTTCGTTGATATGTTTTTTTACAGACCAGCTTGATTTTGAAGAGTTACAAATGTACACCTACGATGAATAAGTGTTAACATATACCAGTATTCTAATAACATGTAAGGTTCGAACTTATTGAATAAATTACTTATTGGGTCTCAGTTTTATCCTCTGTTTAGCCACTGAACCAAGATTTACTGGGATGTTTTATCCTCTGTTTAGCCACTGAACCAAGATTTACTGGGAGGGTCCAATACTCATACACATGTTAAGATCCATCATATTCTGAATATGCCTATCCCGTGCCATGAGCCCCTGTTTTAAGTGACTTTTTCCTGTTTACTTAATTTTATATGATTTAGATTTTGGATTTGTGGTTACATGTACTTAATTGTTTTTTACACAGTTGTACTAAGGGTCATTAACATTGAAGTTGGTGCTATTAATCCTCGTCGAAAGCAACATGCACAGGCTACTAATCCTCGTTGAAAGCAACATGACACAGGCCACTAATCTTCTTTGAAAGGAACATGGCACCTAAATGATCGTTACAACATTCAGTCATGTGGGACGTTGTCGCATTAACGTTTACTGTATATCCTTAAATTTCATATTGACTTTCAATTATAATTGCCTATCCTGTATAGAAATATATTTGACTAGAAATATATTGTCGTAATCGACAATCGACAATGATATCCACACCATTAGAAGAGGTTTACCGAAATGTTGGACAATTGCCCAAAGTCAGAAATTCTTAAACCTTGATTATTGCGCATCTACAGGTGATAAATACAATCTTGCCAATAACACTTAAATACAGCGTGTAACAACACATGCAAGGAAATTGAATAAAATGAATAAAAAATGACGTAAAGGTCACACGCTAAAAGTCACAAGACTTAGTGGGCCCCAAGTTTTTAACATCAAAATTATAAAAAGTTATTGAGCATCTTCAGATTATATACTTTAAAAACCTTCCAGGAGAAATTGACACCACAAGAAAGTATGAAGAGTGGAGTTTTTTCAGATAGATGGATGGGGTGATTATTGTTAAACGACCAGTGACAATCATTACATGCATATCAGGACCAGAACATATCGATGTGACATGAATACATTGTATAAACCATGCTTTGTACTAGACTGACACGCTAAGCCGGGTTTTAAACGTGCTAGCTCACGAGGTAACGGTCCACAGGAAGCGATATCACCCACCAGAGACATTATACTGGCTCCGAGCCGATCAGTCTTTGCTCTTACTTATAAAAGCTGCTTGTTCGACTGAGAAGCAGATGTCAGTTTTAAGGTCTTCGCTCGCTACCAAAGTGCAAGGATAATGCATTTAAAGTTGGAACAGATTTTTTAGCAAAAGTGCAGTCTGTACAGGTAACAAATAATTTACTCTAGGGGGTTTGTTGCATAAATGTGGAGGAATAATGTACTGAGCAAAATAATATATTGCACGAGAATGTAAGTACTTTAAGTTTTGTGTTATTGCATTTTAATTTTCTTTGTTTTTTTTTTAAATCAATTTATTTAACTCATCAAATATACTATTATCCTTTATTTGGTATTATATTCCAGGAGTAGGTACACAGTGTGATGTGTCCGGTGAAAGAAAGTGCGGCTCATGATGACAAACAAGTCCATGATCACAAGGACAGATAAACAGGTGTTGTAATAGCTCAGTATTGGCAAAGCAAAATTGCCCTTGTTTACGTAAAGGTTTGCATGTTCCAGGTGTTCCTACACAACATTCATGCTGTCCGCAGTCGGAATTTTGTCTACAATCTGTTGCTTTGTTTGCTACAATCTAATCCGTTATAATTATTTATAAAATTTTTGTACATTATATTTCTATATATATATTAAATCAACTCGTCGTCTATTTTTTGGAATCAATAGTGATGATATTGTATTGTATTTAAAGTGTATTTATTGTTTATTGTTTATCTGCCTATATCCTTTGGTGTGGACTTTTTTATTCATTAGAAGGTCAATGGGTTTAGGTAGGCATAAGATCCGTTATTCTGAGATTCATATGAATTCAAACGGTCTGTTTTAGAATTGGCTGGTGGCGTGGAACCTATGTTGCATCGAGTACTGTATTCAATTGGGATTTGCGGTAATTTATTTTCGACATTCTTGATTCCAGGGCCGTTTACTGCTTGTATTGTTGTGTTGGTTGTTGGGTTTTGTTAAAAACAGCACAACTGTGACTTATTGTAATCAATCTGTTCCCGTGTTCATTCATTGGTCTCGTGTTATTGTAGTTTGGACGAAAGTACTGATCGGGTGTTATATTGTTATATTCTTATTCAAGACAGTTTTTGATGTTGGTTAACAAACTGTCACTAATATGTACTATGATTATTTGTACAAAGAATTAATTTAATTTTTCTACAAAACATGTACATTGTTATTTCCGTATGCAGCATTGCTCTGTACCTTCTAGCTTTGTTCTCGATTTAGACTAGCAAATACCGGTGCCAGACCAGTTTGCTCAGATCAAGTCCACAAATACGTGGCGAAAAGTGGAATTTAAGTTTCAATATTTTAGGATATATAACACCTCCTGTCACTCTACTATAAATTACTTACAAAAGTAAGGTATGTAAAAATTACAATCAACAGCAGCTTCATGGTAGATGTCTCTCGTATAATGTCACGAACAATGCGAGAGATAAGATTTAGGAGGTACACTCAGGGCAATCAAAGACCATATATAAACCCAAAGTTTTCCGTTTAAAACTCAATACATTTCTTACATCAAAACAAAAAAATATTGGGAAAAACGTTTTGCAAAAAAAATAAAACCTAATTTATTGCAATTAAAGGGGAATCAAAGCTTAATTTGCATATTGTATTTTTTTCTTATTTAAATGCTAACCGTGAAAATACAACAAAATATTGCCTGAGAGACCTTCAACATTGTCCATTCATTTATTATGTCCCCCCAACGAAGTGGGGAACATATTGTTTTTACTCCGTTTTTCATGTCGTCAGACCAAGCTTTGTCCGCGAGTGTTCTCGAACACGGCTGAAGGGTTCGCGACCAAAAACTGGCATAAAAATCAAGGGTCACCTGGTGCTGTGCCTCGTCATATTAAGAACTTCCGGTCGACGGCCATTTTCAAAATGGCCGCTGTCAAATTCGAAATGAATCGTAAATAATTGGCAAACAAAACGTAGATACATCACTAGTTCTCGAAAACCGTTTACTCGATGATTTCAATATTTTAAACAGATATAGCCCAATGTTTGTTGTTTCTCCAAATGACACTCACTTTAAGATTAGGGGGTTAAAAAGTATGTTTTAGGTGGGGCGGGGTCAAAAGATGTAGGGGTTTCAATAGAAAGTTAAATGTTTTACATGGAACATTCTAGAAAAATACTGTTCTATACGACCAAGCCACTCCTAATTTATATGATGGTAGACAAGTATGCGTAGATGTTCTTTTTGACTCTGAAATTTTCAAAATGGATCCCGTTGTCATGGAAACAGCAAAAATTGGTCACCACAAGTACGAATGGTCATATTGGAAAATCCAAGACGGAAGACACTCGAAAATTCAAAAAAATTTAGGGAGCCGTATAATTGATACCACGAGCCCCTGTGGCAATGGGAACGCTGGGGGGACATCCGTTACGTTGTGCGTACCAATTATATCTAGTTCTTTTTGGACTAGTTTTCTTCCGCTGAATGAAAATATTGCGTCTTATATTTACGGGTTAATACCTAATGATTTGACACAAATACGACAATACGTATATATTTAGCTCACCTGGCCGAAGGCCATGTGAGCTATTGCCATCACTTGGCGTCCGTCGTCGTCCGTCGTCGTCTGTCGTCGTCCGTCGTCGTCCGTCGTCGTCGTTAACAATTTTTCAAAACTCTTCTCCTCTGAAACTACTTGACCAATTGGAACCATACTTGGTATGAATGTTCTTTGGGGTATCCTGCATAGAACTGATGTGGGGATTTTTGATCCGTCGAAAAACATGGCCGCTGTTACTAAAAATAGAACATAGGGGTCAGACAACAGTTTTTCGCAAATATCTCAAAAATCATTAGGTTATGGCAGATTCTGGCAGGTTGAAAGTGTTCAGCATGATGAGAGCTACCTGTATGCTGATTTTCGTGAAAATCTGTCAACTGATGTTAGAGTTATTGCCCTTTTTTGACATTTTTGGCTTTTTTTATGTTATTATTTCAAAAATCTTCTCCTCTGAAACTACTTGACTAATTAGAACCAAACTTGGTATGAATGTTCCTTGGGGTACCCTGCATAGAAGCGATGTGGGGATTTTTGATTCGTCGAAAAACACGGCCGCTGTTACTAAAAATAGAACATAGGGGTAAATTGCTGTTTTTTGCTAATAATTCAAAAACCATTACAGATATCGAAAATCTGACATGGGGTAAAATTGATCAGCAAGACAAGATCTACCTGCCCTGAAATTTTGAAGGAAATTCTAAAACCCATTTAGGAGTTACTGCCCTTTTTTCGTCAAATTTTCAAAATTTTAACATTTTTCGTCATTTATCTCCAAAACTATTTGAGATAGAAGTGAAATGTAAATTTGAAAAATGTTTGCCATGTTGAGATCTACCTACCCTGAAATTTTAAAGGAAATCCCAAAACCCATTTAGGAGTTGTTGCCCTTTTTTTGTCAAATTTTCAAAATTTTTTATTCAAAAATCTTCTCTGAAACTGCTGGGCCGATTGGTTTGAAACTTAATAGGAATGATCTATGACATGTCCTCTACAAACGATCCTCAATTTATTTTGATCTGACATAAAACATGGCTGTCGTAGCTAAAAATAGAATATAGGGGTGCATGTGTTGTTTTTGGCCTATAACTTAAAAACCGTTACAGATATCAAAAATCTGACATGGGCTAAAATTGATCAGCATGACAAGATCTACCTAACCTGAAATTTTGAAGGATATTGTAAAACCCATTTAGGAGTTATTGCCTTTTTTTGTCAAATTTTCATAATTTAACATTTTTCGTCATTTATCTCCAAAACTATTTGAGATAGAAGTGAAATCTAAATTTGAAAAATGTTTGCCATGTTGAGATCTACATACCCTGAAATTTTAAAGGAAATCCCAAAACCCATTTAGGAGTTATTGCCCTTTTTTCGTCAAATTTTCAAAATTTAACATTTTTCGTCATTTATCTCCAAAACTATTTGAGATAGAAGTGAAATCTAAATTTGAAAAATGTTTGCCATGTTGAGATCTACATACCCTGAAATTTTAAAGGAAATCCCAAAACCCATTTAGGAGTTATTGCCCTTTTTTTTGTCAAATTTTCAAAATTTTAACATTTTTGAATATCTCCAAAACTATTTGAGATAGAAGTGAAATATAAATTGAAAAATGTTTGCCATGTTGAGATCTACGTACCCTGAAATTTTGAAGGGAATCCCAAATTCTATTTAGGAGTTATTGGTTTGTGTAATTTGAGGTCGGGTTCTGTTACATTTATTTAAGGTTCACCCTTATTCCTGGTCAATTTTGTCAACTTCCTGCCAGGACTGCCACCACCAGGGAACATATTTTAACATTAAACCTTATGAAAAATAAATCTTCAACAAATTTTCCCTGAACAATTGAACCAATTGCAACAAACTTTGTCAAATAGTTGATTAATTGTCCAATGAAAACAGACTCCAGGTGAGCGATACAGGCTCTGGTGAGCCTCTTGTTGATTGGCAATATAGTTAAAACATTGATATATTCCTATTTAATTAATAAAAGACACATTAATAACAAATACCATATATTTTACATTAGTGCTTGTAATACATATTGTATATAGCGAATTAGGCCATGGTTTTTATTTTTATATTTCAAAATTTCTTAATTCTTAAAATTTCTGACTATTAAATCTGAATTTCCAAATTTATTTCTGAATTTCCGACTTTTATGTTGGAATTTCCGAATCTGACGTTTATCACGGAATTTCTAACTTTATTCTTGGAATTTACGACTTTCATCTTGAAAATTCAGACTTTAATCTTTAATTATTTACTATAATGTTGGAATGTATAAAATAATGCAGCCCGAAGGTTTCTAAATCGTGAATTCGCAACTGAACTGCATGATATATTTAGACAAAGTTAACTAGAAAAAAAATCCGACACAAAATTATCGACTTTAATGTTGGAATTTACAACTTTTATTTTAGAACTGTCGACATTAATGTTAAAATTAACTATCGAAAGTGCCAAAATTAAAACTCTATATGTCCAACAATAAACCCGGAAATTCCAACATTAAAGTTGATAAGTCCAAGATTTAAGTCGTAATTTCGGACATTAAAGTTGATAATTCATAGAAAAAAGTAATTCCCAAGATTAGAGTCGGAATGTTCAAATTCCCAAGATTATTGTCGGAATTACAGCCGACATTTCCAACATTAAAATTGGAACATTCGAGATTAAAGTTAATATTCCAAGCGTAAAGATTAAACTAACACATTCCCAAATTATTGTCGGCAATTTGAAAAATAAAAATAATAACCTTCCCAGAGATAGTGTGGTGCTTGCATTCGACTACACATTCTGATGACTGAACCACGAAAATATATATTCAATCATTTATTGTGTTAGTTTCCTCTTGTTTGAGAATTTCCGTTTCCAGATCATCAATTGGCTTTCTCTGATTTGGATCAATGCCGTAAATGCAAGTCAAAAATCTAAAATACAAAAAACTTAATACTAGTGTATGCATACAAGTACTAATTTCAAAATCATTTTATATATTCACCACACAGCTAATCAAATTTGTTGCCTGTCTTGCGTTTCCCAAGGATATTTGATGTTGTCTCATTTATACTTATGTATTACATGTAGTAAAATAATAATAAAAAATAACAATCCAAAGATACTCATATTAGATACAGTAAATTTATACTATGCTGTATACGACGCATTTCAAGGAGATACCTCTCATCAGCAGCATTAAAACCGAAACATTTGGAAGACCAAAAACCAAACTTATATTAAACAAGAAGTACTCAACCAAAAATACCGAAATAGGAAGCCAAATTTCAGCCAAGGAGATCTACCATGTGCAATACAAGGAATGAACCCTTAGTATTTCTATTATTTTTGAATTTTGCTAAATACTGGTAATTTCTGTAACAAATCAATGAATAATCATGTCAGACAAGTCTGACGACTGGGTTGCTATAATTAGCTATTAATCCTTCTTTCACTCACTTTATTGCACTCCTCAATTATTTCTGATTTCAATGATATCCATTAAGATATTATGCCAGTCATAGCTAAAGATTGCCTCAGTCCTCATTCATCGGTTAACTTAATTTAAATGTAAAAAAAAAATAACCTAATTTGCTGTATGTATATGAAATATGACAAATCTCTCTGAAAGAGGAGTTAAAAGTTAATATATCTAGATGATTTAAAACCCCGTCTCATTATGACAGGCGAATTCTGAAAATATCCTTTTGTAATCTTTAGCTACCAATTAACCATACAACAAAATTTAACATGATAAAGCAAACATTTACTTACACTGCCATTATTGCTGATAATAAAGCCAAACCTCCCATCGCTAAAAATGCTAAGCCTTTGAAAATGTGTCTTGTTTGTTTATAAACATCTGAAAATGCTGCCACACCTGCCACTCTTACCGCTGAATCTATTAATGCCATGTTAGAGAATAAAACACCTGCAATTAAGAAAGTTGTGCAATATAAATCCTGGGTGTCTTTAAAACGTCTTAAAGCTACATTTACCAATTGTGTGTTAAAGTTTAAAAAATGCACTTTTATAGGTGAATCGCAACACGGAGGTTCAATTTTTCACACTGCACTTTTTATCCAAAGATTTCATAAAACACAGATTTTTACACAGGAAATAGTAGATATATTGCGTTAACTTAAGACTGATTACTGATTACAAAAGTTATTGTCCATCGTATGTAAATGATACCTTAGAACATTGTTTTTTATTTTTACATTTTAAAAGATGTTAGAAACAACTCCCCATAGCGAATAACACTTGGAAAATATCTTTTTTTTAAACATGTGTGTTTTCTGTATGATACTGGAAAGATGTTAATATATAAGTACCTTGTTTGTCTATGTGAACTTTTCTTGATAAAATGGCTGTTATCATTGTCATTGAACATCGAATAACACCAATACCAATAACTGAAATTAATTATATTTGTAAAATTAATCGTAAAATATTTATTTCACTGTTTTAATATGCAGAAATTTTATGAAAAAAAATTACTATTAGTAAGTAGAAATCTATCTAAATTTATAAAAATAAATCATTAAAATGAACATTTTCCCCTTCAATTGAATAAATATACATGTAATGAAATTTACCTGTGTACAGCATCCAAGTCTTATTTGCCAAACCGTATATCACTAAGCATACAACACTAGATATATTGGAAAATTGTAGCACAATTTCATCTGGTAAACAATGTTGCATGGCACCAATAATAAGGGGCCCAAAGACTGCTTGTGCAGCTGATAGGCTTGCTCCATACCACCCGATGCGCTCCGAACTCCAACAAAAGGGTGAACCAAGCCGATATAGATTTCTAATAGGAATATAAGCAGTGATCGAAAACATAGACACGATGTAAACTAAAAGCCATGAGATAATATGCTTCCTGTTTCCTATATCCTTATCAGTTACAATTGACCAAATTTGAGATTTCAAGTAAGAAGAACATAGTTTCTCACCTTTTTCATAAGGGGAACGTCTTCGTTCCCTTAGAGATAAAATAATTAATACATCGAGAGCTAGCAGAAGACCAGCACATATAAAATATTGTGGAATATAACCAAAGTAATTAATCATATAACCAGTTACAATTTGTGAAATAAAGAATCCAATACCGTTGGCTGAATTATATAATACCATAATAAATGATCTTTGTTGCGATTTTGATGTTGTGTCGGCCATTATACCGGATGATGCGAGATCGTATGCATAATGAGTTCCAGATAGTCCATTGAAAATAGACGTTATTAAAACGAGATAAACGTTTAAACTATTAAAAACAACGTAAGTCCTGATCGTCATACCAAAAAGTAGCATGGTAACATTCCAAATAAGAAGAAACTTACGACCGACTTTGTCAGTCAGAGGTCCAAGCAAGATCAATATGAAAATAGAAATTCCTGAACTAATCATTTCAGAATACTGATTTATGGTTGTTGCCTCGCTTTGAGCTTTTCCTTCGTTTGAATTCGATGATGTATTTCCGGTTAGACAATTTGCCAAATTTCCATCTCCAGTTATAGATGTGGTTTCATTATTCAAAGTAGAATTTCTCAATTGTTCTTTTACAAAATGATATATATATTGTCCATCGTTTGTAGCAGCCATTTCTGATTGAAATCCGGCCATCATTTTGAAAATAAACAGTTGAATCCATATGCACTTGCAGCTTGCTTCGTCCATCATTTGGCCATGTCACATTTCTAAGGTCTATCAATCCGCAAAGGTTGGGCTGATTTTAATAGGAAACATGACATGCAAAACACAAATCATATGAATTAATTATCTATTGAGAACTTGTAAGTATTTACATAGTACAAAAGCACATGTGACAGGGTCATACCGATTTATTTCAGATGTAAACAAAAATGTCACGTGTCTAAGTATTGTTTAGTGATAATTGTGTTTATCTTTAAATTAAAATAGAACAAACATTCAAGGATCTCATTTTTTAAATAAACAACTAAAATGGATAACAGAAAGTTCAACAAATTAACGTCATCATATCGACAGAACCCCTAAAAAATCAACATAAAAAAACAGAGTCAGAATGGTCTGAATTGGTATGAACACTTAACAGTGGTGCCGGGATCCCACACTTTTATGAACAAATAATTCCAGGGGGTTTCACGGATTTTCATAGAATTTTTTTCCATATTTTCCAGGGTGATAATTCAAATATTTTTTATTATTTACCTGTGCACCTCACATTCTCTGCAAAGCAGTGATTCTACCACCCTCCACATATGGGCTATAGCTTCACAACTAGACATTGAACCCGAGCAAGCGCGGGAAAATAAGCTTTTTTGTGGTGGCCATATTGACTATTAAATGTTGTTGCGGCCAAGTCATTCATGGAACAGGAACTCAATATGGATGTTGTGGCAGGCTTCCCATAAACTTTCCTGTCAAGTAGGTAGTATCAACTGATAGTTTCAAGTCTATATGTGCTGTAGTATTCCAGAAATGGATGTTAAGGCAAAAAAAAAATATGTCTGTTTCGGGTTTCCCGACCGACCCTAATTTTTTCTCCCGACCCTAATACATTTTTTCTCCAAAATTAACAAAATCGGTAATTTCCGCCAATTTCCTGTATAATACGGATCATTTCCGGTAAAACCGAAAGTACGTTTAAAACCAAGTCACAATAGCGTTTGAATAGGAGACTGATTTATATCACGTAAATCCAAGCGTATTACTGGTGATGAGCACAATGGAAGCCACGAGTATCGTTTCACTAAAATATAATAAATGCTGTCACCAAGAAAGCGGTTTCTGCTTGTAGCCACTTATTTTACGGTACCAGACATACATTTGTACATCTATAACATACAGGTCAGACATTCTTCATACTCAAGGTTTAATAAAACAAATGAATGAAACATTTTGATAACACTCTATTCATATAAATATGCATTTTTCACTTTGTCTTTCAAAAAATACATCAATGAACAGAGAAATTTGTAACTTTTTAAAATATATTTCCCAGTAACATTTTAAAATACAGTGTACTTATATTTTGTTCAAAATTCCTACAAAAAATAAGTGTATTGTAATAAAAGACATGATTAATAGGTGTGTATGTTAAAAATTAAACTTTCTACTTAAAACCATACAGTTTCGTGACTTAAACAGGATGCTATTTTATAAATATAGGCTCAACTTTAGTCGAGAAAAAATAAAATGAAAAAAAAAATGAAAATGTAACCCTAAACAGACATTTTTTTTTTGGCCTAATGCAAACTTTAAACAAAGTCAATGAAGCGTGAAATGTAGGTGAACGTGACCCAATTGTCATATGACTGTTCGTAACTACCGAAAATATATCCATTGATGAAGTAGAATTACCAAAATGGACCTTAAGGTTCCATAAAAGTGACAATCTATGACGAAAACACAACCACATAAATTGTCAATATTTTTATTGTTACAATTAATTCTGAACTGGAACTTGATGAAAAGCTTTCATTAAATACACATTTCATAATGCATTACCTTTTTCCTTCAGAATAAATATGAAAATGAAATTGTAGATGTAAACATTTCCTCAGTGACGGAGGAATTTTTCAAAAGATGCCGTGGGTTAGGTAGAGCATATTTTTGGAAAATAATTGTTCCAATTGTTCCATTGTCATCATGGGCAGCGCAAGTGAGGCTTAATTTCACAAATATATCCAATAATCAGAGATAAAGGTATTTTTAGTGTGTGGCTGCGTGTGCTGTCCACGTTTATATTATCAAAGATGTCCGAGATAAATTTCGTCATTAATGTTCAAGATGACCATTTGTTAAAAATATTTTTATCTAGGGCTTACAGGGAATTGTATGGTAGAGATATATTTAGACAGGTCACATGACAAATAATGTAAAAATAGATAATGGTTGGTTTTATCACTGTGCAAGGTAAACATCCGAGCAATCCAAAACACAACTAAGTTAGGAATTCCTCTGAAATTTACCTTACTTCTTCATAATCTTCAAAGTTCATAACCTTTCACTAAAGTACAGTTAGGGGAAACTGCGTTATTGTACAAAAACAATGCTGAATACATGAAGCGGAAACATGCTACTCGAAGGAGAATGTTTTTAATTTGTTTTATTCTTCTTCCGTAATTTCAAACAGAAATACATTTAAAATATGTGCATACTTGTTTATTTAAATCAATGTGTTAAAATGATGCATTCGAAAACCTTCTAAGGGATATGTTGGGAGAATTCATATCGGTTAAGTGCATACAAATTCCATTTGCACATAAACAAAACCGCAGTTTAAATTTATAAATGCAGATTGTCAAATCCGATAATAACCTTTATAATCTGAACCATACATCGTTTATTTTGAACCACGCGTTTTGTCGCCTATTCGGCTAATTTGTAAATTTAATATTTTGGATGGTTCCACCAACAACTTTCCCAGTGAAGTGTACGGAACGGAAATGACCCTGCTCCGGAGTTTGTGATTCTATATACCAACAAACGTTTTTTATGACGCAGAAGTCATGAATAGTTTCGCCCGATCAACATTCGTCATATAGCAAAATGCATCCATTTAATATTTCTTATTATTAAATAATATTTTATCAGCCCTAATATTGTTAAATCGGTATGTGTCGTACTGATGACGTAGCCCCGCTAATAATTATATAGCTTTTTGGACCGGCCCAATACAGGTTATTTCATTTCCGCTTCTGGTTTATTACGTCATAGTAAATAAAACATGTCGTCTGCAGTTGAAACTAGCGATGTATAGTTTGTTTAATTTTGTAACAGGTAGGTTTAAATTTTGTTGAGCTGTAGTAGATATTAATAATGGTCAATACCCCCTTCACACCTCAATACTCCCTTCACACACACGGATTTTTCGTACGAGTTCTTACGGATCGCCAACTCGTAGTCAGTCGCAAGCATCCGTACATAACTCGTTGATATCAGTTAATAACTCGTCACAACTCGCAGACTCTCGTGAGGATCCTTGTAAGTAGAGGCAATCCGTGAGTATCGTAAACGAGTAGCAGCAACACAAAACTACTCGCAAGAATCCGTAAATGTCTCGTTAATAATTATTTTACGATTTGTTACGGTTAATTTACGATTTGTTCACGGATTATTACGAGTGCTTAAGTGATGTTTACGATTTCATTCGGGCCGTGTTACAATAGCTTTACGGATTGTTAAGAGCACTTTACGTTTACATTTGTAGTTACGAGTACTTTACGTATACCTACGTATACTTTACGATTGGATGATTTGTCTCGCTGGATGTCAGTTGTCGAATAACGAAACTGCATACTTTTTGCAAAAAACATAAGCTGGGACTCGTAAATACTCGTAACTAACTCGAAACTATTCATAACAACATTTAACAACACGTAAACAGGTCGTAAGTTACACGTAAAAGTTTAGATGAATCTTAACAATCCGTAATATACTCTGTAACCCGCTCACATTTTTCGTGGTAACTCGGGGCACTTCGTAGATTTTGCCGTAAATAAATCGTAATAACTCGTAATAAACCGTAAATGGCTCGTAATTACTCGTAACCACTCTTAAATTGCTCATAAAAGTGGCCAAATCGTAAGGATCCTTGTGTACTTTTGCGAATATGTGCCATACGTAAGGATTCGTAAGAAAAATCCGTGAATGTGAAAGTACCATAAGGGTTTGAAATGCAATAGAAATTAGTCAACAACTGGTTGTAGTTAGCGTGCTTATACAGTAAACTAGATTCGTCTGTTTTGGACAAACTCCTATAGAAATAATAAAATAATCAATTTAAGAATTTTTTGAATTAGCTTATAAAAGAACATCAGCGTGTCTTATCTGTCATAAGAGAGGACTTATTACGAATTTTAATTTCTGAAGAAATCTATATAAAGCTATTCTTAAGAACTGGAAAACGTAAACTTGTTTTAATGAAAGATACAGAAATCACCTTTATTAAAAAATACCGGTATTGTACCTAGTAAATCAGATAAAAGTGTTATAAACTTTATAGATTTCGGGCAGCTGTATAGGCCCTTTCGGGCCGCGGGGTCAATACAGCCACCCTGGAATCTATACCAGGGCCAATACAGCCACCCTGGAATCTATACCAGTGCCAATACAGCCACCCTCAAATCTATACCAGAGCCAATACAGCCACCCTCGAATCTATACCAGGGCCAATACAGAAACAGCCAGTTACATATAATAACACTATAGTATAAACTCGCTGTGCAAGCTGTACAGGTATGAAAGAACGATGATCAAAGGGAAGTAATCTATTTTTTTTTCAAATGACTTGAAATGGCGTATGTTTGTTGTGTTCCATTCTCCTGACTTTCTCTTTTACATGGACTTCCAATTTGTGGACTGTTTTGTCACTTCGGTATTCTTTTGCCGATATTACCTATACGTACGTGTAGTATCATACTACATTTTCAAAAACTTAGTTTAGCTTAATTTTAATGTCATTTCATAATATACAATACATAAAGAATTTAAGTGGAAAATCTATCTAAAAGTAATCTACACTGACAATTGTATTCATAGTTACATACTCTATATCGAATACTGTCGGATGTATTTTTTTCGGACAGACAATATATCCAAAGATTTCTTAGATTTAGTCGACGATATAATATACAACAAATCACAGGAAAATCCATGATTTCCCACTTCCAGGTACGCATGCGCAGACCACACATCTGGGTCCTGGCACGTGACTTACGTCACTTCTATAACAAATGGCGGGAAAATCCACTTCTTCCGGTTGCGCATGCGCGCACAAGACTTCCGGTTCGTTCTGGTGACGTCACTTCCTCTAACGTCATTTCCAGTTCCGTCGACGTCACTTCCGCCACCTCCACCTCTTCCACCACCTCAAATCATGACTGAACTGTCCCTATATACTACTATTTCTATATACCATTGCCACACACTATATGCAGATGTGCAATAAGGTTTTATAATTTTGATTTAAAAAAATTCAGGGCCCACAGTAGTCGAATTTTGAAGTTTGGCAATTTAAGCTTCTGACTTAATTTCCACATCATTTAAATCATTTTATTTCTATACACAACCCACAAATGTAAACAAAACAAACAGTAATGGTAATCTGACTTGGTCAACTCACTGGACAGTAATGGGGGCTAAACCGATTTTATTTGTACCAAATCACCCCCTATCGTTCATCTTTCGATGGATATCAAAATTTCTTGTACATTTAACTTGTTTACTTTTGATTCATAAAAATATTATGAAAGATAATCTTTCACCTTTAGAATAATTAAAAGAGAACCGAAATACTATAACCGAAAGCCCGTTAACCTTTTAATTCTTCATGTCTTCTCTTCTTTAATAGTGAAATTGGCTGAAGTTCTTATCATTAACGGGTTTTCCCATCCTATTTTCTATTTTAATTCCCTAAATAAATTCTTGCGAACAATCCACAGTAAATTGTAGTTACTTAAGGTATCCGGACCATAATAGATCATGATCGAAAATTGTATCTCTTTTTGACCATAAATGGCTGAACCAAACAATTTAAAGCTGGAATATTGTATATATATTTTTCTCAAGTTGAAACACACTTTGTTGCTTATATGCAGAGTCTGTAAAAATAAGTTAGTTATATTGGAATTTCTGAAGTTTGCCGATAATTACCGAGGTCATTTCAATTACGTTGTATGGAACATCCGGGAACTTTTGAACAATCACGTGGTCATTTATGGTCCGGATACCTTAAGATCTTAACATCTTTTCACAGTAAGGGCTACAGATATGAAATTATATGTAATTCTGTAAAAATCGCTCTTTCTCCCAATGACATGAAGACCTTAAACCACTTTATTTCTTTCTTTTCGAGAGGGGACGTCGTCGGGTGAACATGGCACAGGATAATGCAATTTGCTGTTTGATGTAGAAATAGTCATAAATAGAAAACGGAGTGTACGTGTACACATTTACTTATGTCAGAATGAAGATTCATGTAGAAATTTGATGTCACGATTTATTTATTTAGATTTTCGGTGCCATTTCACCAGACGACATCTCCGTAAATAAAGTACTGTTAATTTGACGCGAAATTTTCACATTCGGATGCAATAAATTGGTAACATTTGGACGAGTCTTGTGTTTTCTGGCGGAAAATAGCTTTTTATTACTGCACAGCGCGAATGCTATTTTCAGGAAATTGGTTGGAGTTAGCGTCATAATTTTTTCTCATTAACAAAGCCCTGGATATCCCCTAGCTGTCTAACATGTACTTTATATGCATTTACAGGTAAATTCAGTAAAACCGATGTAAATTCAGTCAAATCGAAAAAAGGGGGGGGGGTGTATTTACACATTAAAAGGTAATTTGTGCTAGATAGATTTGATAAAGAGTGAACTTATGTTGAATTAGATCATTTTAAAGAAATTTTTACCACACTCCCCCCCTCCCCCCCATTTTGTAAAATTAGAAAAATGCTTCAATCAAGCATATATGGATATTTTTGAAATCTAACCATCACTATCATTTTCTAGAACATGACCTTGACCTTTGACCTTGACACCATTTTGAAGGTCATTTGTCTCTGGTGTCAAAATGTCCACTTCAATTTTGTATGGTTTAAGTGTTATTTGATAAAAACTGTTTACGGTGTCCGCCATTTTGAAAATGGCTACCCGTAAACATTGGACTTTGGTCTTAAATTGAAGTACTCACAATGACGGTCACAAAAACCCATATGTTTACTATATTATCTCTGACGGCTTAAAAGTTATAAGCCAAAAACAAATAAGCCGAAACGCGTCAAGGGTCATAACTCGAAAACGGTTTGTCGAACAGTTTTCGACCCTTTATATCAAATAAAGGTCTAAATTAGAGGAGTATTTTCCCCATTTAATGTCTGCTTCTATCTTTTATGGTTCATGAGATATACTGCACACAAAGTGTAATATGACCTCTGACCTTGAGATTTGACCTTTCACCTTGACATTTTGGGATGCAACATATGTCACCTAGGATGATAGGTGAAGGTCCCAAGTTCCTAGGACTAACCGTTTTGAAGAAAAAAAATTTGACGCGTCGCGACACTTTTCGACTCAAAAACGCGTAACCAGGAAGTGGATCGAAAAAATGAGCCATGAGTCTGACAACATTTTCCCCACTTTAGATTTTTGATATCCATTATGGTTTTTGAGTTTATCTGTACACAAGGTTTTTGGTAGCGGGGCATATAACTCTGTTACTAAAAATAGATCGGTTTCGCAGGGTCAGTCAGAGCGAGTCAGAGTATGACCGAATAATGGTACCAAGTTTCGAAATGATACGTCGCAACACTTTTTTGCCATCTGTGGCAGAAAAAAAAAAATAATAATCATAAGAAATACAGTAAGGTCTTCCCTTTGGAAAGGGAAAGACCTTAATTAAAACCTCCCACTGACTTTGATTATAACTAGTCTTACAAGTTGAAATAATATTACAGTATGGAAATAATTTCACCAGGTAAGGAAGAAATTTCACACTAAGGAAATTATTTCACCAGGTAAGGAAGAAATTTCACACTAAGGAAATTATTTCACCAGGTGAATTATTGAACAAATTTTATAGTCATAGAATATTTTTCATACATTTATACTGTGAAAAAAAGTTCACATGGAAACTATTTTATAGTAAATTTGTTCTAGCTGGAAACTTTTTCACAGGAAGAAATTTTGGCTGACACTTTTGTAAAGCTTTTCCTGAATTTACCCTCTCTATTTTACCGAAACATTTACCAGCGATCACAGAGCTATACACTACAATTTGTAGAAATAATTAATCTTTATTAAATGTAAATAATGTTTAATTTTATCACTATCAGATATCCAGTATTGTTTTTAACTCGCCTTCCTTTTCCCTCCGCTATCCTTACCAACCCTTCTATTTTAGGAATAAAATTAATTATGAAACATAAATAATATGTCAGTAACATGTTCTATTCTTTTGATAAAATTTTTAAATTTTTAAATTGGTATCGTTGTTAAATTATATTACGGAAGATAAACAGTTGTGGATTTACGGTGAGACGCCTTTACCATCTGTATATAGGTTCATCCTTGACGCTTTTCTTTAGCGGTACACTAACATCCGCGCTACCTTCTTATATTTTCAAAAAGGACATAAGCTTGTATTAATACAAGTTTATCTGGTCCTGTCTAGTTTGTAGAAACAAAACCAAAAGACAATTACTTTACCCCCCGATTTAATTTCCATTCCGTTAATGATATATTCGCTCGTAAAAAATAACACTTTCTCGGTCTTCGATGCAAAAGGGTTCTAACTTTCCACTCGTGTTCTTGAAAATTATCCTCAAATATTTTTTCAGTTAAAAGATTCTCTCTGATTTAAATCGTTTAAAATCTGTGATAAGGAAATTCCTAAGAGTGCTGAGGATGAGGAAATACTCAATTTGAAATGTTTTAAGAAACTTGGGCCAGAAAAGTTCAGTATCGGGAAAAATATATTTCTTCATTAACAATATTCTCTATCCTCTTCAAGAGTTTGTCTACTCCTTTAATTAGTTTTATGGAGTACGCTCTGGTGTCCCAATGGGTTTATTTTCTTCCGAGGTAACCATAAATACTTTGCGTCTATAATAATTTTTCACTTCAAATTTTTTTAAATAATTTTACGTAAATTTCAAGTTGACCAACCGAATATTTTGGATATTATTACTTAGAAAATCACAAAAGTGAAACATAAGCCTTTCGGTAGAAAATTAAAGTACTTTGAATTTGAAAAACAGTAAAAAATATCGTTTCACAGATATACAAATGTACTAGATTTTTACGACCTCAACGAGTTTTTGAAATGACATGTCAGAGGAATCGCCGACTTTCGTTGTTGTAAAGGTGTAATTATCTATTATTCATGGATGGTCTAATTTTGCATATACATACATTGTAAGTGTTATAATACAATAAAAAAATCCCAGTGTTGTTTAAATTTTTTCGTCTGTTCTTTGTATTTCAGGATTCTCTACTACAAGTTCTTTTTCTACCCTACCCTGTGATGTACAAATGACTAATCTGAAATATTAAATTGAAATAATACACAATATACAACAAACACATTAATCTCTGAAAATTTCAAATTCCACGAACATCTAAAATGATAATTTTTAAATTGTTTGAGATTTACTATGAAACTTAGTTATGAGTCTTTTCCTGCTTTAATTTTTAAATATTCTCTATACCGTTTCGAATTATTGTTTTTTTCTCGACCCTAATTCTGGTGAGAGACAAATTCTGAAACGGATACAAGCTGTCCTTCATTTTTATTTTATTATAAAAAAAAAGTGTGATGATAATGAAGACGTATCTACAGTTTGGTGCAGACATAACATCTCACCAAGTTAACTTAGACTGCTTTAGAACTGCCCTAGAATAGAATACTGACTGCTCAAGAACAGAATCCTGACCGATTCTGACTGCTCTAAGCTAACATTGTCAAGAACAGCTCTAACCTGTCATAGTCTAGAACGATCTAGTAACATTCAGGATTTAGAATAAATAAGAATTCCCAACTTAAAGTTTCAGTAAAGTCTTTTTGTAACACTATAAATAAAAATACCAAACTGAAATAAAGCCGATAATTCTTGACCAGGGCTGTTCTAAAAGGCAGTCGTGGACGAGGATTGCTCTGATGCTTGACTAGAGCTGTTTTAAAAAGCAGTCGTGGACCAGGACTGCTCTAATTCTTGACCAGAGCTGTTCTACTTCCTGACCATATTTATTCTTCCTGACTACTCTAAGTTAACCGCAAGTTAACTTGGACGAGAAGTTATGATTGGTCGCAACTGTAACTAGGAGAATGGAAAATCATCCAAAACTTTAGTGCATGTGGCACAAAAATGGAAAAAGCGATTTTGTGTTTATCACCTACGTAATAATTGTTTTTAAAAAAATACATCCAACTGTATTTTAACGATAACGTCGCTTGTTCCATATCTGCAGACTTTACAGCCCTATTCCTGTTATTTATGTCCTGTTTAAACTCATTTTGGCATGACTTTAAATGTACGCTTCAACATGGAAACGAAACAATTTGACTGTTATATTTTAAGACCGAGAGAAAACTTACGTCATCAGAATCATAGCGAGCAATGGCAATCCAGCCATTGTAAAAAAGACTAGTCCTTGATAAAATGCGACAGTTTTGTGGTACACGTTGTTAAACACAGTTGATCCTGCCAAAGTACACACAGCCTCAATCAGGTATATATTGGACATAACCGCCCCTGAAATAAAATAGACAAAATATTTAAAGTGTTTAAATGCATTGAGTATTGTACTTACCTTGTGATAGAAATATTTTATTCACTCTTCTTGAACACAGAATATCAAGCAAAGAAATCTTTACAAAATTTCTGAGACAGCACGATTTTGAAAATGTATAGGAACATGTAATGATGTAAAATTATTGGCCAACATTAAATAGAAAATAGGATCTTGCCTGTGTTTCTTAAACCCAGAAGGTACGATGTAAGAGCTAATGTAGGCAATACTAGAAAAAATACAATTAACACTTTCTCTGTTGTTTTATCTTTAAAGTCACAGCAAAGGTCTTCTATGATAATAGAAAAATATGTAAAAGCAAAGTCAAAACGGACTGGACTAGAAATTGCTTTAGGACAATAAAATCTATGAAGGAACACACGTACGCCTCTAATAAAGCTACGAAATTGCAGAGAGCTAAAGAGTTATTTATACCTTGTTTATCTGGATGAGATATCCTTGAGAGGATGGCCTTCAAAATGGGTATCGAAAGAATTCGTAATGCTCCGGCGGCTGTCGCTAAAATACAAAACATACATAGGAAATGCTGAATGCGTTGAATTATAACACAATCAAAACTGAGTACAAACACTGCATATGACATGTAAAAACACTTCATAGTGAATAATATAATCAAAATTGAATGCATTCATCATCTCTGTTATAAGGGTTCCCACAAAAAAAATCATCTCAAATTCAAGGACTTTTCAAGGTGTTTTCCAGTGCTTTCTGGTGATTTTCAAGGTCCTTTTTGTGAACAAATGTCCCGCCATTTCGTCGGTTTAAACATAAAACAAAACATGTTAGAAGATACTTTTACTTAAAACGCTCAAAAGATTATATACAGGAGACGTAGCCGGATTCGATGCGAAATTGCCTTTTGTGTTACCCTTTATAAAGCAACAGTAAAGGCAATCAAATAATGATTTCTGCTGGTCATAGTAAAAATGCGAAGCGGATCGAAATAACAATTAACGAGAAAAAAACAAATCCGGTAAAATCCCGTTTTTCCCGGATTTTCGCGATTTTCCCGAATTTCAAGGACTTTTCAAGGCCGGGAAAATTCAAAATGAAATTCCATGTCTTTTCCCGTTTTCCAGGTCGTGTGGGAACCCTGTATAAGGTGGTCTATTTGTTGCATTTAAATTAATCATAAAAGTGATTGAGAAGTCGAGTTTAATTATTTTTACCAGCTACTCAATTTAAGTATACTTTTTCAATTAGACGATTGAAGTCTCTGTTATCCCACATTAGAATTTATGTTACTTAACAACCGATCCAGCCAGTGAGTGGAGGTCAATGAACGGTTTGTTTAATCTCATACATTTGTACCTATATATATCATGTATTAATTACATAAGTTTCTTGAGTGTGTGTTTATTCAATCCGATGGTATTGTTTCTCGCCGGTTGTCGTTTATACTAAATCAAAATTACGAATAAATCATATTATGGTATTGACACTTATATGGGACAGTTACGGAAGCCGGTATGTGCCATGGGGAGTTGTTTTGTTTGTTTTAATTCGTTATAACGACTTGGCTAACAACTTAGCTAACTCATCATAACAACTTAACTAATTCGTTATAACGACTTGGCTAACAACTTAGTTAACTCATCATAACAACTTAACTAATTCCTTATAACGAGTTAGCTAAGTCGTTATAATGAGCTGAAAGTTAAAAAAAAGTAACTTCCCATGGCACATACTGGCTTCCGTAACCATCCCATATAAATGTCAATACCATAATATGATTTATTCGTAATTTTGATTTAGTATGAACACAAATTCATTTGAAAATGATTTTTTTTCATGATTATTCAATTTGAAATATGAAGATATACAGAGTAAATGCAATAAGACAACCGCCTAGAAACAATACCATCGGATTGAATAAACACACACTCAAGAAACTTATGTATATTCTTACCTCCGTAAATCATCCAGTCGTCATCGGAAACGCCAAAGAGAACAAGGGTTGCTATCGAAGATAAAAGGGAAAATATAACTATAACTTCGTCCTTTATAAAGGTACAACAAGAATGGATTATCTTCAGAATAATTGTTGCACCAACCGTAAGCACTAAATCTGATGCAGCACCGTACCATCCTATATGTTCTGATGTCCAACAAAATGGCCACCCCAGGGTATATATTGTTCTAATGGTACTAAAAGCAGAAAATGGTAACATTGACAGTAGAAAAATCAACACGTGAATTAAAAAGTAGCTTAAGTTACTTTGTCTGTTTTCTTTGTTTGTACAAAGGGAAAAGATCTGAAAAGGAATGTCAGAAATTCCAAGACGACATTGCTCCTTTGGTGGCCTCCAAGTGTCCTCAAGTGTCACTGCAATAAGCAACGTAAACAAGAAAAAAATACCTGCCGATATCACAAAAGGCCATAAATATCCTTCAAACTGTATCAAATATCCAACACCAACATATGAAAAAAAGACACCAACACCTAAGAGGGCATCGTATAGTGCCATTATGAAAGTCCTTTCTTTACCTTTTGTTGTAATGTCTGCCAAAATAGACAGACTTGCCAAATGGAATGTAAGATATGTTCCTGAAAGTCCCTCAACTGCACTTCCGATAATGAAATAATATAAATTCCAATTCTCATAGATAACTACTGATTTAATAACAAACGAAAGAAAGGTGAATGCTATATTCCATAAAAGAAGAGGTTTCCTCCCAATATAGTCTACAGTAGGCCCGACGAAAATTATAACCATGATAGCAACGCCATATTCAGCCAAAGTAATATACCAAGACCATTCGGAAGCTCTTCCTTGGATTTGGGCATCATCATCATCATTTTCGGAATTGTTTATTTTGCAATATTTTGATGGTAAATTTAAAAGACTTTGATTCGAATTATCATGGGTTGTATTTTGGAACTCGTTGGTTTTGACGTAAGCATAGATATACTGCGTCTGAGCCGATCCCGAGATTGATAATGCTAGGCTGTTTATCATAACATATACCATTACTCTCAAACGGGTTCCATTGTTTGTTTGTTTCTGTCTCGTTGATTGCTTTTTGAGTAAAGGAATTTGGTCTTCCATATTGCTACTATTCACAGATTGAACATGTCATTTCACCAAACACTTAAATGAAAAAATTGATTTTACTTTTAATCCCGTGAGTTGCTATTTTTACCTTATGTTAATGTATGTACATGTATTAATGTAAATACTGATTAGAAAAACAGGTCACTAGGTATCTGTACTAGTATTTGGAAAACTTGACCCAAATATATTCATTTACTGGTCATGGGTTTGTTTATCTCTGCACAAAATTCTAAAAGTTGTTTGATCATGTTGAAAAGTACAAGTTACTAGTACCTGCAAACATGCATATTAAATAAATATATTGTATTTACACATAAAACATCATGAATCTTTAATATCATACTGAAACATGTGTTAAGTGGTTCATTGAAGCTAGAGTTTGTTGCTAAGTTATTAGCCTGATAATGCCAAAGCCGAGGTTGGCTTGTTCAAGCATGATTTTCAGTGGTAGTCCCTGTATTTAATGTGTACAGTATGTTACGTTTTCCTGTTGGAATACTCTGTTAATATTTTAATTAAGAATTGAATGCTTCATTTTTGAAGTTTTATGCGGATGTAAAAGCCATGACCGAGGCACATTTTGTATAAAGCGCTTCATACAAAAAAAAAAAAAAAAAAAAAAAAAAAATATGCGCTCGGTGTAATTTACGATATTTTATGGAATTTCAATGCACCATAAAAAAAACTCTACCACAGGGATATGGTCTCGCGACCTGTGTCGAAAAGGCCAATCAAATTTCAAAATAAAACATGATATCTCACTTTAATATAACTTAACAGTGTACCCAGTACTATACTTTTTTCCATGATATTTAAATTCGGCGGCTCAAACACAATACACGTGTGTTTTATTTCAAGTAAACAACATTTATTCAGTATTTCCCTTAAGAAATAATTTAATTATTCTAAAAGTGAACATACTCCTACATTTATTTTCTAATGTTGCATCTAAACACACACAAGTACGTGCATATCTAAATGCTACAAGTAATAATCTCTTATTTGTAGTTTTTGTTGGAACACTTGGAAATTCATAGATATCGTCATTAATTCGAAGTCATGCATACATTTTCAAATTTTCTGTTAAAAAAATTATTAGTACATTTAACAGATATCCATATATCATAGTTACAAGTACTTTCGATATTCGAGGACTCAAACACAGTACAAGTATACAAGTGTTCGTGGTTTGATGTGAAAAATAGTTAGACACTTTAAGTATTCTTAAATGAACAGTACTCCTAGTTGCTAATTTGGCATCTAATTACAATAAAATATAAGGACATGTTTCTAGTGGCCTCTAATATATATCTTTTTCAGAAAAAGCCAAGAAAATGGGACAAAAAGATAGTAAAATAAAAAGATTAGATCACTTAAGAGATTTTTATTAATTCATTTTTTTTGTTTTGACAATAGCCATATTAATTGGAGATCCAATAGGTTGTTTTTCATAAAACTTTATACTTACATTCTTATTTATTAGAAACGTAAACCCAGACGACAAAAAGGTAAAATATTTTTAGAAAAATTTCTAAAATAAGAATTTTATGATCGTGTTATTTATTGATCCATGAAGAAATAATCATTCCAAACTGACCGATTTCGTTATCGGTTAACCATAATATTACGTACAAATTATAGCAAAATATATATTTAAACTAAAAAAATAATTCCGACTCTGAAATATTCATGCAGTATGCCTGAAATAAGAAAACTCATTTTCGATGTTCCAAACAATGGTTCAATAAATTCAGCATGATCTGATCCTGTGTTCTGGTTACAGAAACAATAACTGATTAATAAGCTGTTTATTTCCTGTTCAAAATTTCACCAAAATATTTGCTATAAGCTTACTGTATTTTAAGATGCCATTTTCTTTTCTTTCTGAAGGAATGAAAAAATCTTGTAAGAATACGCTTTTTGTTGGAAATATGATTTTACTCTGAAAAGCATACATGTATACATACATAAATACATGTATATTAAGTATGGATGTGTTTATTTACACTATAATATTGTTATATATCATCTTGAGCATCAACAATGGTATCAATGAATTTTAATGTTACCACTGAGTCGTTTGTAATGACACCTTTTCACGAGTCAGCTGGAACTCTGCACGTTGTTACAGTATAGCAACTGGTTACCTGTCACAACACTTATGATTTACATATCCATAAGCCGTAACTTGCCACAACAACAATAAAAGATTCATGATTCATGGAATTCACTAAAGGTTAAATCTAAAATGCATTTTGTTAAGCTACCAGATTTTCCTTAGAATATGTACCTATTACCACATTTCGTTGTCCATCCAGTTGTACATCTCATCTACTTACTTCCATATTCAGCTTGACAAGTATGAAAAACCGTTTCCCAAATGAAAATGGACCTGTTCCATTGATGTTATTCCTTCCTCATACCGGATTTGACATGGCCATCATGGCGAATGTCCTGCAGGAAGCAAAGACTGCCTACTCTTCCGGAGCACCTGAGTCTACCCCCGGTTTTTTGGTGGAGTCCATGTTGTTCATGTGTTTTTAGGTTTTAATTGTAGTGCATGCATTGTTTTGGTTTTGTCTTCGTTGTCTCCGGAGTTTGTCAGTTGTTTCGATTTTTCCCTCCTTCGAATATCCCTTTGGTATTTCTTGACTTTACATATTATTTTACGCATTTTAATGATTTACATTTATCAAATGGTTCATCGTTTTTTTTTGGTATTTGGTTGTAGTCCAGTGCTGAATTATAGTCTTTCTCAAATGGTAAGGTAGTCTTAAATTAAATTAAATGCCTTTATTTGAATGCTTAGGATCTCGGCTGTAATCTAAAGTACACCAATAAAATATAAAAATAAATCTGGACCCAGTTAAGAAAGAAAAAACAGACAACTGACTGAAAAACGAGAATATAAATCGAGAAAAAAGGTCTTTGGGGGTGAAACTACCAACACAGTGATAAAAAAAATTGATTCACCTTTATCTGCTCCTATGTTCATCCAATCAGATGTTTTCTTATTGACACTTTCCTTTTAGATTTTCACGCTGTGTAAAATACATTTACACACCATATAAAATTGAACAACGAGTCGTAGAATACATTTCGTGCTAATAATTACATGTATACTATATGTATACTATGTAATCATTCAATCTAATGCGCTAGCTTGATAGGGTATGAGACATCATATCCTTGTGGTAGAGATAATGATGTGGAATTGGAAAAAATCCATGCAATACCGTAAAATCAACATTTGTTAATATAATGAAGGAATTCTTTCCTAATATAAAACTACATGTAACTTTAAATTATTTAAATGAAATTATCAATTCAGTTTCTGCAAAATTATTATTCATAATACATAGAATTTTATCACTAAAATCAGAGCACTCAAGTAAAATATAATTGCTTTTCGGGCTTCCAGGGGATGTGGATTCAAATTCACTATATTTGGTCTTTATTCCCCATAAGACTCATGGGATATAAAACACAGAGAAGGAACAGGAGTCCATAACCCCTGTGAATACTATGAAAAACAATAAACTTTCGCTTTTCCCAAACCACAGGCGTCTGAAGCCTATCTGTGAACAGCAAATTTATTTTCCGTCTTCACTGTTTAGAGCAATCCTCTTTCCCCATACGTCGCCAAACTTACAACCGGATGGTTTCTGGTAGAAATTCTGGTTAATAATTATTAACAGACTATAGCGAAAAGCAGTAGGAACCTCTTAAGTTGATAAGAAAATGTAGCAGTAAAATTTTATGTTTTGTGCCTCGCGAAACTTGTTTTTTTTTGTACAAAATACGTACATTATTTTGTCAAATTTAGCCGACAAAAAGTACGTACATCATAATCTAAGAGTGATAGCCTACCACGAAGTTATTTTTAAATATAGACATATTTTTATCAACACTAATAATTTGATAACATTGCTTGCAGTGTTGATGCACTTGTATAAAAATGGATGAGAAAATACCGCTACTTAGGAAAAATTCAAATAATACACCTGCATCTGGATATACTCAGACGAAGTTATTGCTTTACGTTCTGTTATATTGCTTCGCCTTGAATTTATCCGGATTAGCTCAAACACAATACATGTATACGATCATAAAAATGAAGAACGATCCTAGCAACATTTCTTTGAAGGAGGAATTAAATTATTCTAAGTATGAACATCACAACTGTTCAAGCAATGCTACAACTAAGGACGATAAAATTCAAGGAGAAGTGTCGATTTGGCACTGGTATATTACGCTAGCTGAATATGGGGTTGCTCTCCCTGTTATCATATACATTGGACCATTGGCTGACACAATAGGAAGGAAACCATTACTTCTCTGGAACACGTCCGTTATGTTTGTTTCATACGTCCTTAAATCATTAGTAGTCTACAAAAATCTGCCATTGCAGTACTTGGTTCTTGCAAGTGGGATTGAAGGTTTTTGCGGAACAATGCACGCATTTAACTTAATATGTCATGCAATTATGGTGGACACCACACCTGCCGGCAAAAAGAGATCTTTCATGATGACATTCTACGACGCTCTTTTAGGGCTAGGAGCAATCTGTTCAAATCTAGCGACTGGGTACCTGATTGAGCTTTTAGGCTACGCTTATCTATTTGCTATTTCTACAGGACTTTTGTTTACAGTCCCTGTTATTATTGCAGCAACACTGCAAGATTCGTTGATTCGTTCGAAAGAGAGACCAAAAGCATCGATACTTAGAATGCCTTTAAGTACTTTCTCCTTATGCATGAAACCACAGAATGTTAACAACAGGCGGCCATATTTTCTTTTGCATCTTATTATATTACTGCTGTACATTTTCCCATATTCCGCTGCTGGTACTTTTCAAACATTACTATTGCTTGGGCCTCCTTTCTGTTGGACCTCCGAGCAAATAGGTTGGTTAGGAGCCGGTACTGATTTTGTGAAATATATCATTGGAACGGTGGTTCTTAAATTTGTTCATTCGTTTTGTGTTTGTATTAAGGATAAAACAATTATAATGACTGGTTTTGTTGCGTCCATATTTTGGTTTGTACTAATGGGATATGCCAGCAATGATTGGATGGTTTATGGAGGTATGTTTCATGACAGTAAACTATGATTTAGGTAAGAACATAAATGCAAAAAATATAAACTATATAAGTAATAATAATAAATAAACGCATTTTGAATTCAATTATTTTGTTAACATAAGGTAGAAACGTTTTACATAAGCTATTAGCGTGCTTAAAATGTTAACTGTTTATTTGAACGGTTTTTGATGACTATTCATTTAAATTGTATCAAGTACACAAATGTACATTTATTAGCATATGCTATCGCTTATGTTCTTAATATTATATTGTGGTATTTGTAGCCAATGGTTCTACCTTTATCCGTATTGGTTGTATTCCTCTGCTGAAAGCTAGTCTTTCTCAACTGGTGCATCCCGATAAACAAGGTAATTTGATCAATAAAAATTGCTTCATAAATCATACAATAGTATTGTCACTTCTGTGTAATATGGCAAAATACAATGAAATATGTCCCACTGTGCATAATGCACATCCCTAAAGGGGTGTCAAATGTGTTCTAATCGTGGGGCATATTTTGACACATTACATGGAAAACAAAATCATGATATTATCTTTAACTACAATGTTTTTCAACCATCTAAATAACACACAATAATATTTGACATAATTTGATTAAAAACGCAAAATTATACACAAATAGATTTGCAATATATAGAACTCACGAACTGATGATAAGCCTTGACCATGTCATGTCGACATAACGGAATGGACGCGATAGTCTAAAAGACGGCCCTAGGGCAATTTTATTTTTGAAATTCTATTCAGTGACTTACAACATTAATTATTTGAATTAAATTTTCAAGTATACCAAAGTTGTTAAAATCTTTTTAGAGTTCAATTCTAAATAAGACTGGTGTATGAAATTGATATTATTTAGAAACATATTGTTTAAGTGTTTGAGCCAGAAATAGTTTTTGATTTTATTCTGTTGATTATTATAATTTACTTAGCTTTCGAAAAAAATCTTCAACGGAAAACTATTTTTGGGGATGTAGGACTTGTATAAATACATGAAATATATAAATGATTTCTTGTCGCGTGATAGTATATTCAGTTTTTGACACATCCCCTTAAAATCTGAATAATTCATAATTTCAAAGTTTAGTGTTAATCGAACCCATCAGGCAAGGAGAACCTTCATCCAAATTGAATGGGGATCTGGCGAATACTTAAGGCAATATTTCGGGACAAGAATTCATACAGATGTGTTGAGAGGTACATGTAAATATAAATCTTAAAACATCGCTAAGCTGTTGAACGGGCTAAAGGTTTAAAAAAAACTATACATAAAAATGACCAAAACATGAAACAACAACTATCGAATGCTCAAAGTTTCGGCTCACTGCATGTAGCCTCGATGACCATTACATTTAAAGAGATGTTAAATCTTATAAAAGACGTAGTATAGGTATTTAAATTTTAAAAAAAGAATTATTATTCTTTTCGATAAATCGTTGAATTTGTTCAGTTGTTGTCTTGTTTAAATTGTGATTTTTTTTTGATGGTGTCTCTATCAGATTATTGGTGGTTTGTACAGATCTGTTCACTTTGGTTACTTTCTTTTAGAGAAATTAGTACTTACCAGTCAGTACTCGTTCTGCGAGGTCTGATCTAATTTTTGTATCTGCTTAAATTTTCATGTTTCAGGTGTATCTACCCACCTCCCGTTTGTACTGATTTTACAGTATGATCTATGAATTTTGTTGCAAATTGCAAACGACGCGTCGTTGAAAGCTGAAGGTGGCGTCTTTTTGTATCTCCTTACTTTTTTGTTTGTTTTATTTACCATCTTCCCATTTGTACTGACATGGCAGCATGATCTAAGAACTTTGCAAATAATATGGGAGAGTTTTATCGGATTTAAATTTCGATATATATATTGGAGTAGTCATGGGAAAGTCTTGAATTATTTTGGAGCATTTGTTGTTCTTTTTTTATAAATGTTTTAACCAATATCTTTCCGTTTAAATTAAAAATTTTATTACTCGAACAGTTGTTACATATCCATATGCAAGAAATGATAAAATATGATCCAGTTTCTCTCCTAAATGGGAAAATATAGTTACATGCAATAAATGTATATCAAAATAATACATGTATTTTACAGGAGCACTCTTTTCTGTTGTTTATATGCTCGAAGTAATTACAACACTCTCGGGAGCATCTGTTTTTAACAACATTTATGGACTGATACTGTCTATATCAAGAGGATTGATATTTTACATCATGGCAGCTTTCCCTTTCTTAGCATTGTTGTTTATATTGTAAGTATTACATGAGACTATAAATACAATCGCTTTAGTCATAAGGGACCGACCATTTAACTTCAAAGGGGGGTGGGTGTTATAGTTTTTTCCTAAAAAAATATTCTGATCCCCAATTTGATGAAAAAAATATTGTGGTCAAGCAAATGATAAAAAAAAAATTCTGAATCCAGATTTTCCCCATAGCGTATAGTGTTAAGTTTTGAAAAAATAATTTGATTGATGGCACTGAAAAACTAAAAATATGCTGCCTCGGACAAAAAAACCCCCCCCCCCCCCCGAAGTTAAATGGTAGGTCTCTAACGCTGTATGCGTGACGAATAATGCACGTGTATCTCATTATACCTGTTCTCACACGAAGATCTTGCTATACGTGCTACTTTATTCCTTACATTAAATTTGTACCGTAATGTTCTTTATCTGAATTTCTTTGTAATACATGTATGACTTTCAACTATATAACATCAACATCAGCTATTAGCATTTCTGCTCAAATGATCTGGAATTGACATTATGTTCTTTTAACGAGAAAACAGTTATAATGATCATTTTGAAAGAAACTGAAATCAATGCTTATCATATGGCAAATTTAATGGATGGACTGAGAGATACACTAAAGTTTCCGGTAGTAGATATTTTCTTTGTTTATGATCTTACACTGAAAAGCCATGCAACTTTTTTGCAATGTTAAAAAAAAATGACCATATGAGGGCTTAATATGTCTAAACGAGACTCTTTATAGTTTAATATACTTCAAGAGCGACTTCTAGTTTATACATGTACATTTTATTTTTTATGATCCTTTTTTTCCAATAGCAAAAACATGAGTTCCGTTCTAATTATAAATAAATTTTAAGTGTTTAGCGATATTTAAATATATATTCAAATAAAAATTAAAATTCGAAATGTTTAAAATAAATATAAATCTATGAGGTTTTTTATTGTACATTCCTGTTGGTTTGTTTTAAATTTTTTAGGTTCCTTTCCTGTTTGGAACCGCCTACAGTCCAACATGAGTATGTAATAGAAACAACCAATAATCTTCCGAGAGGAAACATTAATAACAGTCAAAAAGATCAGAAAAATTTGAAAGATAGTCAGATTTAAGAGCCGACCATGGCTTGAAGAGGATAGGTAGAACCCTGATGACATAGCCTATCCACAGTATACAGTTCAGATTTAAGAAATATAGCTATAGATACACATTCATTCCACAGTCAATTGAAAACATAACGATCATAGTAACATCTTTATGAGTCACGTTCCGGAAGGCTCTAAAAAATTCAGACATCTAATGAATTTTCCCAGTACAATTAATTGCCAGCCCCAAATTATCTATATTATGTAAAATATATCATTAACTATACATGCACTTTCAATAATCCAATTCTGACCATGCACTTTTTACAGTAGTTTCAAACAAAAAAGAGAATAACTATAAATTTTTATTGGAGTGGGGAAGGACGTGATCTTAGATCCTCGATTTTTTTTCAAAGTATTATCCAGCATGTAATTTATTCTCGCGATTGAACACTCACTTTTTTCTCTCAATATGTACTTCTTTTTGATTGCAGGTGATATTCAGGCTCGCCTTTTTTCCCCACATTTTAACAAATTTAAGATGGACTATTGAGAATGAAAGCATGTATTACGAAAACGTAAATTTTAAGTATGAATCTTAACACTAATGTATAGAAGCCAGGAAACTAAATTTTCAGTAACTGTATATTCTCGTTTTGCCTGTTTAATATTTACAAATAAAAAATTATTGTGTTAGTTTCAGGAAATTTAAAAGATGTGATATAAACTCTGTATTGAAGTACTTTAATAATGTCAAGGTTTTTACAATAAATTTATTAGTTTTCGTATACTTTACTCCATATCCACCCATTTTGAAAAAAATAGGTGCACATGTAGGTGTTTCATATTATGTGTATTTTGGAAATCTGATTTTTACAAAGTAATGCATACCTAACTTTATCCCCTCCTTTTTTTTTAAATTTTCTATTTTCTGACATAGTCAAATTTTTTATTGTCTTTACAATGAATCTGAATCTTCTTGTTTCAACTGTGTAAAAAGACTTAATATATAAATAGGTGCCCATATCCACTCCAAGTTAGTTCTGGTCAGTTTCCAAAAGTTATAAAACTACTGACCATGTCAATATTCATCGTCAGAGGCTCAATCAAGGTATTGCATAAAATGATAGTAAAGTATTCTACACACAGACTACCTGGAGCCATCCCCCCTCCCAAATTGCATGTACGTAGCAGTACACATCTCTGTAAGTTCCATGCTGAATTTCAGGATCACACTAATTAAAAAGCCTTCCTCATTATTCACTGTATGGAAAGAGCAACGGCAACGGTTGTTTGGTATCGCTTCCGGTTTAGCAGAACGAATGTTGGTTTTATATAATGTGTACGGTCTGGTACGAAAATTATTATATAAAATCAAACACGTACACTAACATTTCATCCTCGTTGTAAACAATACGCTTGCGACATTTAATTTGCACGATTTTTCAGTGGAATATTTTTGAACACCAAAGGGAGAATATTTTTTTCTGAATGAAGAATCATCGTGAAGGGGTTTAGATTCACCTGTGTGTACAGAATGGCTACAAAATACGACGAAATCTACTAACGGAGACATCAAACTCTCCTTCATATGCTTATTTCTCGGATATTCAACAATAATAGATACAAATATTGTATGGTTTTACATGGAAATTCATAGGTAAAGTACATACAATACTCTGTGGTTCTTATCTCCTTTGCAAAGGTTAAAATCTGCCAACCTCTTTCGTCAAGTTGTTTATTTCTGCTAAACCGGAAAAGATACCAAACAAGAGGCTCTCGAGAGTCTGTATCGCTCAACTGGATTTAACTTTTCACCTTGAGCAGGACTAAAAATTTAAGTGTTGCAGACAATTTGGCTGATTTTTCTATAGGGTTCTATGTTAGATTAAGTTCAGCTATGGCAGTCATCTTGGTTGACAGTACAGGTCAATGGAAACATTTCTAAAAGCGAACCATCTAAGGACCATTACTGCTAAGTTATGTTCCAACTTCAGACAAGAAGATTTTTAAATGAATCCCATAGGGTCCAATATTTAACTAATTTCGGCCGTGGCAGCCATCTTGGTTGACAATCCGGGTGATCGGACACAATTCTGATGGAGGACATCTAAGGACCAATGCTGCCAAGTTTGTTACAATTGGCTCAGTAGTTTCAGAAGAGATGATTTTTTAGTGAATTTCCCATAGGGTCCTATTATAAACTAAGTTCAGCTGTGGCGGCCATCTTGGTTCACAGTCCACGAAATCGGACACATTTCTGAAAGAGGACCTCCTAAGGACCATTGCTGCCATGTCTGGTTCCAATATGTCAAGTGGTTTCAGACAAGAAGATTTTTGAGTGAATTTCCCATAGGGTCCTATGTTAAACTAAGTTCGGCTGTGGCGGCCATATCGGTTCACTGTCCACGAAATCGGACACATTTCTGAAAGTGGACCTCCTAAGGACCTTTGATGCCAAGTCTGGTTTCAATATGTCAAGTGGTTCTGACAAGAAGATTTTTCAATGAATTTTCCCATAGTGCCTTATGTTAAACTAAGTTCGGCTGTGGCGGCCACCTTGGTTGACAGTCCTGGTCATCTGAAAGAGGACCACCCAAGGACCATTGCTACCAAGTCTACTTCGAATTAGCTTAGTGGTTTCAAACAAGAAGATTTTTTAGTGAATTTCCGATAGGGTCCTATGTTAAACTAAGTTCGGCTGTGCGGGCATCTTGGTTCACAGTCCACAAAATCGGACACATTTCTGAAAGATGATCTCCTAAGGACCATAGCTGCCTAGTCTGGTTCCAATTGGTCAAGGTGTATATCATGATTGTACTCAAGTCTATATCTGAGTACTCAATTAACCACTTTCTACTGAGTTTTCAATGAATTGTCCCATAGGGCCCTATGTTAAACTAAGTTCGGCCGTCTTGGTTAACAGTCCGAGTCATCGGACATACTTCTGAAAGAGAACCTCCTAAGGACTATTATTGCCAAGTTTGGTTCCAATTGGCCTTGTGATTTCATAGAATATTTTTGAAATTCATCCCCCTTTTTCCCATTTTAAGTAACAGCAGCCATGTCGGTTGGCAGTTGGGGATGCCTGACATAATTTTGGAAGGGGGCCACCCAAGGACTATTCCACCAAAGTTTGGTCCGAATTGGCCCAGTGGTTTCAGAAGAAAAGATCTTTAAAGGAAAATTTTTGCCGGATGCCGTCTTTAAAGGGCAAAAACTCCTATAAGGGGTCAATCAATGATTTTGGTCATGTTGACTCATTTGTAGATCTTACTTTGTTGAACAATTTTGCTGTTTTCAGTTTGTCTTTATCTATAATAATATTCAACATAATAACCTAAAACTGCAAAATTTCCCTAAAATTAACAATTCAGGGGCAATGACCCAACAAAGGGTTGACCGATTCGTCAGAAAATTTCATGGTAGGTAGATCTTGACCATCTTTTTACCCCATTTCAGTTTTGCTGTAAATGCTTTAGTTTTTGAGATATAAGACAAAAACTTCAGCTTACCCCTATGTTCTATTTTAGCAATGGTGGCCATGTTTGATTATGGATCAAAACCTCGGATACAATTTATAAACTAGATACCCTAAGGAACATTCACTTAAGTTTTGAAGTATTTGGCCCAGTATTTTCTGAAGAGATTTTCTTGAAATAGTTTACGAAGACGGACGCCAAGTGATGGCATAAGCTCACATGGCCCTTTGGGCCAGGTGAGCTAAAAACCATACAGTGTTATTAATGTATCTCAACAGCGGTTTGAGTAGTCTGTGGCAGTAAATCCATTCAGCTATACCAGATCCATCAACCAATATAGTCCTTTTTAATAACCAATATAGGGTTAGGAATGATTTCAATTGCTTTGAATCATATCAAAATTTTAGAGAGAATACAAAAATTAATTCATAAATCAGTAACTCATATAAATCCACGATAAGAGAAGAAAACATGGGAATGGAAATATAAAAATATTACGAAACCGAAAAGGAGTTTCATTAATACAGCCTCTGGTAGGCCTCTAGTTACATGTAAAACAGTAAGGGTATAAAATCTTAGCCATTTTATTCTCAAAAACACCTGTGCAAATATATGAGGTATTTTTGGGATGTGAAAATTTTTGTGGGTATTTATTTTGGGTTATATTTTTCCAATTAGGAGGGTGACTTATATAGAAAGGTATTTTGGGATTGTTTTCAACAAAACGCACATGAAAGCTTAAATCTCCCGATTTTCACGTCGTTTTCTTTAAATTTCAGTATAAATCTAAACGATCCCTTGTACTATCCAATCAGACTGATCACCTGACGTCAGTGGTTGCGAATTAACAACAAATTCCTAATGATAAAGTGAACCACTTAATTATAGACCGATTCCTCTTATCTGTTGAGAAAAAATTTGTTATATCCTAAATTACGATTTGGAGAATGTTGCTTCAGTGATCTCAACAATGGAACAGGAAGTGCTATGAACAATTGGATTTTTCCAGTTTTGAAGAATTTTAATATTCAGCTCACATGGCTGAAAAGGCCATTTGTGGTATTGCTATCACTTCGCGTCCAGCGTAAAGTTTTAAAACTCGTATCCTATGAAAATACAAGGTGGACCAGATTTGGTGGAATATTCCTTAGGTGATCCCCTTTCAAGATTATGTCCGGGATGAAGACCTCAGTCAAAGATGGCCAGGTTTAATATAGAAATCCGCAAATGAGACCAACCTTTGATGGAATGGTCCTTGGATAGTCCCCTTTCAAAATTCTGTCCAGTGGCCGGACCTCTGAACTATATTGATGCCGTTACTAATAATAGAAAAATCAGCAAAAAAAATATTTAAAAATATTCTCCTCTGACACAAAGATCAAACTTTGCTGAAAGAATTCTTAGTTGGTCTCCTTTCAAAATGACGTCCTTGGGCCCGGACCTCTTTTCAATATGGCCGTTAATAAAAAAAAAAAAAAGAAAGAAGAAAAGTCCGCAAAAATAATCATAATAATTTTAAAATCTTATCCTCCTAAAAAACTGAGGCAGTTGAGACCAAACTTTGATGGAATGACCACCACGACCGCCATTACCATCATTAATAAAGGAGGCATTAAAACTAAGATTTCATAATATTTTGCTTATTTTTAAAATATGTATTTTTCAGTTTCTACCCTCATAAGGTACCTTATATCTAAAATTCTGCAAATTAATGACAAATCTGTGTGAAAAGGGGAGTAACTCAAAAAAATTATTTAATTACTTGAGTACTTTCAATACTATTTGTCTAATTACCTTAATAGTGAATTTTACCTTTAAAGATCCTTTTCTCTGAAACCACTGAGCCAATTAGGACTAAACTTGGTAGAATGGTCTATGGGTGACCCTCTTCCAAATTTATATCCGGCATGTATCCCCTACTTCCAACCGACATGACAGCTTTTACTAAAAATGGAAAAAGGGGGAATGAATTTAAAAAATCTTCTATGAAACTGCATGGCTAATTGGAACCAGACATGGCAGTAATGATAGGGAGTTATAATTCAGAATTGTGTCTGATGACCCCGACACTCAGTCAAGATGGCCACCATAGCCAAACTTAGTTTAACATATCACACTATGGGAAAACCTGCCAAATTGACTGCTCCACATATTTTTTTTTGTCCTGATCAAGGTGGGCAAGTTTAATCCAGGTGAGCGATATGGGCTCTCATATATGTATTCTCAACAAACAATCACAAAGTTTGACAAGCTTATGAATCTAAAAAAATAACCAACACAAATACAAAATATCGTTAGGTCAAGATTGTAATATTTGACCAAATCAGCAAAAAAGACAGTGTTTTACAGTGAATGACATTGAATACGAAATTGTAAGAATATGGGTAAGTGTCGAGGAGAAAGCGTTGTTACAACCATTGTTGAGAAACAGAAAACCTATAAGGTGGCCCCAATTTGAAAACACAGATACTCCTCTTTCGAAATGACCGAGGTGTTATGACGTAAAAGGGAACTTCGTATACAAAACCGGAGAACTGTAACATGGAATTATTATATGAATATTTTCGGTTTTTTCTAGAAAGAAACATTGTATGATATTTTATTTACTAAAGGATTGTTTTAAAATTGGAAACAGTTTATACTTGTATAACCTACGTCGGCCAGTTTACGCTTATAAACCGCTTTTTAAAAAAATTTTGGAACATATATATACTGTCTTGTTAAACCTTTTTTTGTCAGTTAACGCTTAACCATTTGCAAACTTTAATTTACATATTTTAAATTATAAAAATAGCAATACGTTTATATTGATTTAAGCAAAACTTAAATGTCAAAAGGATGAAAGTATTAATTGGTGAAAACATTATTAGTAAATCAAATAATGACGTGTCAATAATATATAAATCAAATTATAAATATCGATATAAGGAAACTTCGTATACAAAACCGGATAACTGTAACATAGCATTATTACATGAATACATCAGTGGTAATAATAATTTTTTTTGATACAGCAATTTTTTGTACGAAATTACATGAATAATTGTTGAAATAATGTATTGAATTACATGTTATGCAAAATTTGATGCATTTAACATTATATGCAATTAATTTTGAGAAATATATTGCATTACGTATGGTGCATTACAATTACAAATTTTTATAACAGTGGATGATATTAACAATCAATAATTTGAAATAAAAATGCCTCAAAGTGCAGATAAAAATTAATTGACTTTAATTTCTAAACATCAAAGTATCAAATAAAAATTCTATATGAAATAATTAGCAAAATATGTGGCAGTTATATATGTGTTTGAATTTGTGATTGCACACTCTCCTCGTCTTGTATCAGTGGTTGTTCTACCTCCAACTCTGCATCATTCCTAACGACTTGCTTTGTTAAACAACGTTCACATCTGCAAAACAGAAAATTCAAAATTATATAATCAAAATACTCGTTTCATTAATCAGTTAAAAACTATGATTTCCAAATGAAAAAAAAAATCGCTAGTAAAATACAAGCCGTATTAGATCTGAAGATGTCTTCCGGCTTTATAATCCTGGAATTCGAAAACCTGTAATCTACAAATTCAAAACAAAAATTTAGTATATTATTATTTAGAATACAGAGTACTGTGGGGAAATGCCGCCAAAAATTTCACTGACATTACAGGAAATCAGTAGTAGCTAGATAATCTTATAACAAGATTGAGGTCTAATATTGAAAACGAACCGGTTTTCCTTTTTTAATGTTAATCCCCTCGTTAACCATATTTCGTGTAATTACTAACCAGATTTTTGTGCTTAAAAATCCCCAAAGAACTGAAATATCAATTTATAGTAAAAAAGCATTTACTTGTAGAATACAAATATTATAAAATCTGTGTATGTAATGTGATCGGAGGAGGGTGTAATCAAAATACATGTAATGCGATCGGAGGAGGGTGTAATCACAATACATGTAATGCGATCGGAGGAGGGTGTAATCACAATAATATAATGCAATCGGAGGAGGATGTAATCACAATACATGTAATGCGATGGGAGGAGGGTGTAATCACAAAACATGTAATGCGATCAGAGGAGGGTGTAATCACAATACATGTAATGCCATCGGAGGAGGGTGTACTCACAATACATGTAATGCGATGGGAGGAGGATGTAATCACAATACATGTAATGCGATGGGAGGAGGGTGTAATCACAATACATGTAATGCGATCGGAGGAGGGTGTAATCACAATACATGTAATGCGATCGGAGGAGGATGTAATCACAATACATGTAATGCGATGGGAGGAGGGTGTAATCACAATACATGTAATGCGATCGGAGGATGGTCTAATCACAATACATGTAATGCGATCGGAGGAGTGTGTAATCACAATACATGTAATGCAATCGGAGGAGTGTGTAATCACAATACATGTAATGCGATCGGAGGAGTATGTAATCACAATACATGTAATGCGATCGGAGGAGGGTGTAATCACAATACATGTAATGCGATGGGAGGAGGGTGTAATCACAATACTTGTAATGCGATCGGAGGAGTGTGTAATCACAATACTTGTAATGCGATCGGAGGAGTGTGTAATCATAATACATGTAATGCAATCGGAGGAGTGTGTAATCACAATACATGTAATGCGATCAGAGGAGGGTGTAATTACAATACATGTAATGCGATCAGAGGAGGGTGTAATTATAAAACATTAAACGTCCCACTTACATCATAAGTATTAATGATGCTAGAACAAAACCTGCCATAACGAAAAACACCAATCCTTTGAAAATTGACAACGTGTGATGGTATATATTGTTGAAGAGAGTAGCTGCACCAATTCTAAGAATAGCTTCAAATACATGAATAGCAGAGTAGAGAACACCTGTAAATGAATTCACAAAACATTATATAAATGGAAGATAGAATAAGGGTAGTTTTGAATTTTGTACGGAAAGATTACCTCCATAAATACATTTTGAGCATAGAAAAAAAACGGACGAAGGCCTAATGCTAATATAGAAATGTTTAGTTGAGTTATTACTGCTAATCTTTACGACTGAACGCAGTGTTCAAAAAATGGGACATTACGCGCAAACTGAAATTATGTTATAAAAGCCCTGAAACGATCGTTGTACACTGGCAATTTGTCCACTTTCATTTTTGATTGTTCGTTTGTTTAGTTGGGATTTTACGCCGTTTTCAGCACATTTAGCTATTTCGCGGCGGCCATTTTATTGGTGAAGGAATCCGGAGTACCCGGAGAGAACCACCGACCTTCGATAGGAAAATTGGCAATCCTTGTCAATTTAGATCGGAGTCGAACACACCCCGCCACAGGTGAGATTCGAACTCACAACCTCAGTGTTGACAGGTTAGTGATCATTAGTAGTCATGACGAACTACCTATGCCCCCTTTCATATGCCCCCGATGCCCCCTTTCATTTTTGCGGTGCCGTGCCAGATTTAGTTTTTTAACATTTAATTGCAACTCTTAATCCAAATGAAATTTACATTGTAAAGAAAACTTTTTTTCATTGGATTATTAATTTTTTTGGGTCATTTTTATAAGATTAATATAGAACTACTTGCCTTGTTTGTCACGGTGGATCATTTCTGACATCAGAGCTCGTATCAGAGAAACAGGTAATACTCGAATGATTCCAGTCGCTATGGCTAAAGGCATTAAAAAAAGAAACTTTAGGTAAAAGTGATTCCTTCATAAAAATGCTCAATTCAATTTACAAATTATGACAACGGGACGACGTATTTACTGCCAATCATTTTAGACTATACATTTGTAATTGATTTTAATTTTTTTGTCATTTTGACTTGTTAATATGCTTAATGACGTTGTGTTCAGTTACTATAATAGTTATAACTTGTTTTGATGTACGCATTTTTTGCCTTCAATCATTTCTTTACACAGTGATTATATACGAAAGTTTATTTCCCATTTACAAATGTACACCTATATTTTCTTTTGTCTCCTTGACCCGTACCTAATCTTTTACTTATATATGTAAAGATTTTTAATGACTAGAACTCTTACTCTAAAGTTGTAACGTTAATTCTCATTTAGTGACTTTGAAAATTTCATATCGTCCTTTAAAAATTTTGGAATTGTTTCAATCCAAACATCATTTCCGGATAATACTTTTAAAATATTTATTTTTGCATTAAAATGGAGATAGCAGTCATATATTTCAATATTTGCAGGCCACGACTTTTGATTTGTTGGTTACAAATATAAATTGACTGTGCCCGCTTACCCGTCGACGGTAAATCATTGTGCACGCAAATACTAAATTACCATTCTGTTATCTCCTACCTTACATCCGAGTTTTAATTTGCAACAAATCTCTATAAAATTCAATCAATTACCCCCGTACATTATCCATACGTTAATAGACAGTCCGTACATAACATATGTACAGATACATGATGTAATTCCCAACATTGCAATGGTGTCGTCTTTAGTTCCAACACAACAGGAATGAATAATTTTCAATATTACTGTGCCTCCTATAAATGTTGTAAAGTCTGTTCCTCCACCATACCAACCTATATATTCCGACGTCCAACAAAATGGACTTCCCAGTTGTAAAAGTGTTCGTATTCCACTCGCAATACAGTGTGGAAAATAAAACAAACAGTATGCGATAAAATACACCAAAAATGACCGTAACGTGAACATTTTTTGCATATTTTCTGACTTTGTAAAAAATGTAAATAGATCGGCAGGAATCTCCATGAATTTTACGGAAGTTTTCCTTCTGGGAGGTTTCCAAGGGTCTTTTAGAGTGACTTGAACCAGAACGCAAAGAAATATGAACATTGCACTTGTAATAATATAAGGATATATAAAACCTGTAAGTTTTATCAAATAACCGGTTCCAATCTGAAAACTTACACCTCCGATAGCAGACAAAGCGTCGTATGCTGTCATCATAAATGATCTGTCCTTTCCTTCATTTGTTGTGTCGGATAATATAGCAAAGTTTGTTATTTGGTATGTGTAGAAAGATCCAGCTAATCCCAAAATTCCACATGCAAGTGTGTAGTAATATAAATCCATATCTTTGTAGATAATTACTGTTTTTAGAACAAATGAGACAAAAGTTATGATTAAATTCCACATGAGAACAGGTTTTCGTCCTATTCTGTCAGCTATGGGTCCGGCAAACATAATAACAGGAAGTGCTACTCCTGCTTCCGCTAACTGCATATACCAAGACCAATCGGCTGCGAGCTGTTGAATTTCATCAGTTGAAGATGTTGAGTTTTGAGAGCAGCTTTTATTTGAAAAATGTACATTATTAGTGTTACCATCCTCGGAATGAGTCAAGTTATGAATTTTAATAAATGAGTATGTGAACTGCGGCTCGACTGTTGTAGATGTCGTTAACGCACAGTTGTAAATTAAAGAATATAAAAGAACATACATTCTCGTGTTCAGGCATGCTGCTGACTCATTTGGGTTTTCTATTAATCGTTCCTCTTCGTCTTCCATATTTCATGTACTATAACATGAAACCAGTGTGATAAAACACACGAAAGATATACAAGTGCATAAAGATGTCCTAAAACTGGAACTGTTATATGTACAATACATGTAGTTTTATCTTTGCTATTTTTATCTTCAATACGTTTCGGTATCAGTTTAAAATATTAAAACTTTGTCCCATTAAAATCAATTTTGATGTACACGCATAGATTTCGTACTTTCTTTCAATAGGTTCAATTTAAGGATAACTCTGATCTTGTCTGCAAATGCGGTCTTTGACATATCCGAGAACGGACGAATTATAAATAAACTATATGACATGACTTTGTCTCGTAATAATGTCGTATTATTATGCTAATGTAAAATTATCTTTCTGATAACCAAAATATGGTAACTTGGAACATGAAGATAATCCCCTAATTGTGAATTCAGTGCATGCAGACAAGCCCAAAAATGTGTCTTCAGTACGTTGACATAATCCCACAATTATGTCTTCAATACATTGAGATAATCTGATAATTGTTTCTACAGTATATGAACATGATCATGATGAATGAGATAATCCGATAAAGCTGTCTTCAGTACATGGAGATAATCCCATAAATGTGTCATTAATATATTAAGATAATCCAATAAATGTGGTTTAATTACCCCATAATAAATTATTTTATGCACAAGATGTGGACATTTCGTCGATATACGAGTCCTCAGATGTGTCCATGGCTTAAAATGTTGAAAACCAAAACGACAATCCAAACAGCAGAAGATAATTTTTTTAAAAATACCAAAATGACCGAAAGGGTAAAAGGTGTCTGTAATACATGAAGATAATCCACAAAAAGTATGTTCGATGAGCCATAAGTAGTTGAAATGTTCAGGACAAGAGTCCTTAGATGTGTTCATGGCTTAAAATGTTGAAAACCAAAACAACAATCCAAACAGAGGAAGAGAAATACCAAAATGACCAAAAGGGACCAGAGATAATACCCAAAAAGTATGTTCGATGAGCCATAAGTAGTTGAAATGTTCAGGACAGGAGTCCTTAGATGTGTTCATGGCTTAAAATGTTGAAAACCAAAACGACAATCCAAACAGAGGAAGAGAAATACCAAAATGACCAAAAGGGTAAAAGGTGTCTGTAATACATGGATATAATTCCCAAAAAGAGCCATAAGTTGTTGAAATGTTCACATACCATGCAGTAGTAGCACAGATTACTGTTATTATGTATGGTCCCGACTCGAATACCAGGAAAGGCGTATAAAGTCATCAAACTTATAATGTACATGAATGAGCAACAAAATTGATAACAGGAATCAATCAACGGTACAACAATCATAATTCCTGACAAAAAATACCATAAAAGAGCACAAAACACAAAAAACATAAACAAAACAGAGCTTCAGGATCATCTGACTTGGTACAGACACTAAAGATAGGTGGGATTTAACATGTTTTATGGGGTACCCAATCATGAATTTATAAAAACTTGAAAATAACATGAAACATTCTAAAGAAAAATACAATGTGGAACAAGACTCTTCGGGAATTGTTAGATATCCAGTAACATTTTCTCTGCAATATGTCAGAAAAAAAAAGTTTACTGTGGAGAAATATAGAATGTTAGTATATGTAAAACAGATTTATTCGTGCGATTGAAGATATATTAATAAATGTATTTTCGGTGATGTTAGAATAATAAAAACGGTATAATTCACAAGCTCAATCCAATTAATCGTGCTGTACTGTAGGTTCCTCGACACTTAGTTCGTGTTGCGATGCTCTTGGCATGAAACAATAAATGCATCTGAAAAATATTTTAGAAACTTTTACACAAAAAACAATTTGTTTGAAATGCTTATTATTATGGTAAACATATATCATATTTCATATGCACATCATGTGTTTGGCCTTTAAAAAAATTTATTGATAGGTGAAACTATACCGAAAAAAAGTAATGAAAAAGATACGACCGAGGCGGTTCAAATAATGGTATAAAAATCAGCTCGTACTGAAATGTATTCGATGCTAAAGTTGATGTATGAACTGTCATATGATCAACAGATAAAAGAACAACATAAAGTGTATTTTTTGCTTATGAAACTTACACCATAAGAACTAACGAAGCAAATGCAAAACCAGCCATAACATAAAGTACCAGTCCATGGTTAATTGTTACTGTATGATGATATATGTTGTTAAACAGAATAGTTCCGCCGAGGTTACTCGCGGCTTCTAACACGTAAATATTCGAGAAAAGGACACCTACAAAAGAAATTAAAAACAATTCATAATCTATATAATATACAAATAGGGCAGGAACTGGTTATATCTTTTCAGATCACTTTGTTTCCTTTTTTGTGGATATCATGGATATTAATAGTGCTTCTTATGTATTTTCACAAATACAAACGTTGATAGTTGTATAACAATAACGTAATCGAATAAAAAACACACAAAATAAAACAATTTAGAGTCAAGATTATCTATTTTGGTGACCGAAGATGCCAATTGTTTTACAGTGAATATAAGAAAGTGTAAGAATATAGGATATACCTCGAGGAGACAGCATTGTAGAATCAACCTTGCTTATTATAACACATATACAGTTTTATAGTTTTAATCCTTAGCATTCAAATTTTTCATTTCGGGGTTTTAATTGAATTGCACTTCAAATGGTGTTACTGATTTATATTCTAATTTTGATGTTTTATTACAAAATTGCTTACTACATATCATGCCATAAGACTGAACGTACACATTTAGTAAATGATTGATTACGTATAGTAAATTATTGATTACTTATATTAAATGACCGATTACGAGTAGATGTCATCAACACGAGTAACAACTCGCACTTACAAAAGAACCAATAATTTGCTTTGGAGACAGTGGTGTTTAAAAAAAAAGACAAAAGTCTCCACAAGTCCCAAATAAACACCCCCCCCCCCCCAAAAAAAAAAAAAGAAAAGAAAGAACCAAAAAAAAAAAAAAAAAACACACGTATTAGGCTGAGAATCAACTACAGGGTTCTGACTTGGGACAGGCATATACATGTAGTGAATTTGGATGGATTTAATATGTCTATGAGTACTCAAATCTCAAACTTAGTCCTCAGTAGCAAAAATTTCATAATCATTCCCGAGAAATACCCAATTGTATAACGACAGTGAAATAAGTACCTAGCTTCAAATGTTCATCGTTGACAAACAGTAGCGCAAAGGAAGAATGCAAATTTATGTTAAAAATCATTTCTTTCTAGACTAGAGAATAAGCTCTCGTGCTTCGAAATTCGATTTAAGACCATAAAGTAATCTAGAAAAATAATTAACTAATGCATTAGAAAATATAGATATTCTATGATGCAACTCAGCAGTTGGGCTCAAGCCCACTTAAATCTATTTTTTTGATCAGCTATTGAAATCTCGAAATATTACTATCTTGGGCTTGTTTGTGACAAAATCACATTTTTACCTCCAACTGAACAATACACCGATAACATTTTTGCAAGGATATCTTTGAATAAAAACCAATAAAAAATGGAAAGAAATTTAAGTTTGCTTAACTTCAAGCATAGCATGCATTTTTAAACCAGTTAAACAATACATCAACGCAATGCAGAACTAGGAACTTTTACAAAAAGGACAACGAATTTTGACTGCCACTGTTGACGTGAGGAGAACTGATTAGGGATGGACAATATAGTGTGGTACCACCAGCCTACTGTTTTTTGAAAAACTAAAGTAGGTCTTTAATTTGCAAGTAGAGAAAATAGAAAAATACGCCACAACAATCAGTTAGTATATTTATTGACAATGAGATGGTGTGTAATAATTGATACATGTACTTATAATAACAATTATATCTGATGACAAATATTTTTCCATAACTATTAGGTTTCAGTGAACCCTTTTCGCTCGAAACAGCATTGCGATATATTTTTTCCAGTAAGTCTGTTTGAACAACGCGTACGGTAAACATATTTCCTTTCTATTGAACACTTTTTTATTTTGATTATGTCAAATTATCAGCGATATATGAATATAGTAGATTTACTAAAAACAATTCATGTTTTACTTTCATTATCTATCAACCTTAACGTGTTGAATATTGCGCTGATTTATTAAGACTTACCTTGCTTATCTTTACTTGTGAGTCGAGATAGTAAGGCTTTTATTAGTGAGAACGGAAGAATTCTGAAAATTCCAGCAGCTGTTGCTGAAATAAAACAGAAAATGTCTATCTACTAACCTTATTTAACACCAGATATTTTCTAGGAAAGGAATGGTATATATTGGTATATTGGCTGTTTGTCGGGGCAATTGGAAAATATTCTACCATTTGAAGAGCATTTGCAGGCATTGTTATTATGATGAATTATTTGAGACAGTTGTTACATGCATACATAGGTTGATGTGATATTATTGTCATAGTTAACTTACAAACTTAGAGCTCCTTTTTTTAACGTGCTGTATTTTCCGTCACGATTCGATACACGGCGCTTACAGTACGAACGTTACAGACCTATGAGATTTATATTAAAACGTGTGTGATTATATAATATAATTAGTTTTCATGCAAAATCAATCAAATGCAGTTATCTGGTGTAAACATTTTGCTAGCACATTCCACTCTCTCAAAAAATTATGTAAAATTCTCATGCGTATCTACGTAAACAGATTTTCAGTAAACTGGAGAGTCCGCTTTATATGACCAATATCGCAATATATATCGTTTATCGCTGAAGCGCATCGTCACACCTCTATAACAAACATTAGACACCTCACACAAAAAAATAAAATCTAAAAAAAATTTATGAACCCATCAAGATTTTCTATACTTTACCTTTACTTACAAATATATGCCATCAAGTCAGTGTTTGATAATCCAAATAATGTGTAGTAAGCTACAGACGATATCAGACCGAACATAGCAATATATTCATCTTTAACACGAACGCAGTAAACGTGAATGAATTTCAGCATACCAGTACCAACAACTACCTTTACAAAATTAGCAATAGCATTATACCAGGCAATATGCACCGCTGACCAACAGAAAGGTTCGCCTAAAGTATATATAACTCTTAATGTTGTGAAGGCATTGTATGGCATAAAAGCTAAAGAGTAAATGACAAAATGTACCAGGAGGAATTTTACGTTCTTTCTCAATTGCTGTTTGTCTTTACACCATAAAGAGCTCATCTGACGTAGAACATCTCTGACCTTTACTTTTGAATTCTTTTTTGAAGATGTCCATGGATCTTTTAATGTTATAATGATTACAATTAGAAGAACCAGTTGCATTACGGCTGATAGGATGTAAGGATATATAAAACCTGCATATTGGATAAAATATCCAACACTTATTTGGTAACATATACTACCGAGAAATAACAATGTATCGTATAATGTCAGTGTGAAGGATTTTTCTTTGTCTGTAGTTGTACAATCTGCAATAATAGCAGAATTAGCCATATGAAAAGAATAGAATATTCCACATATTCCCCATATACCAGAACTAACAACGTAATAGATTAAGTCCATACGTCTATAAACAATAACACTTTTAAATGCAAAGGATATAAAAGTCAACAAAACGTTCCAAACAAGGATAGGCTTTCGTCCTATTTTGTCCGCCATCGGACCTGCAAATATTAATGCTGGAATAGCTAATCCTGCTTGCACAAGTGAAATGTACCAACTCCAGTCAGAGGCTAATCCTTGAATGATTTCGTCCGAAGCTGATGAATTTTTTGTACATTGGTTTAAAGAAGTATCCGATATGTTTTCTTTCGAAATGATCTCAGTATAGTTCTTTAGACTCATCAGATAAGCATAAATATACTGTGGCTCGGCCGTCACACTAAGTTGAGCAGACGATCCATACAAAACGACAAACATTAATATTTTTGTCGATGTGCTGATACACTGTTTTGGAGTTTTCTGATTTTTCAGTAAGTATGTTTTTTCTTCCATCTTATTTCGATGTATTAATTGATCCGACTTGCACACTTAAATTAAATTGTGCGATCAGTATTATAATTTAATATTGATAGATAATGTTTTCTAGTAGTGCAGTTGATATCAATTATAATATCTGACCCTTATTTGTAGTTATCTTCGTGTAACACATTCAAACTATAGTTCAATGAAGTCACCAAGAAAAGAAATATTGAACATGTCGAAAGGCTTATTCTGAAGAAAACATTAAAAACGTGTGTTAGGGTCAACTGGACAATTCAGCCTGGTGGAGTCTTTAGTTGTGTATCAAACAATACGAACTATAGCATTTCATTATATAAAAACCACTGGGATTTCACTTTGGTTTAAATCCTGTGTGAGTCGTCTTGGTATCATAAATACGTAAATTCTGCTGGTCCCGCGTTAGTATCTGTAGTTTGAATTTGCATTTTAAACTAAATTAAATGTTTGTTAATTCATATAGCAGTTATACTACGGTTACACTTCAGTTTTTTAAACTGAATTGGCCGAAAGTTTTCAATGCTGACAATGTTTATTTGCACACGAAAGGAAAGCTAATATTGTGTAGAATGTACCTATATGCGGACAAATTGCTTATGAGTTATAAGAATTTGAATATTTGCATTTTTATTTTTTGGGGCAAGTTTAATGCTTTGTAATGAATGTCGTCAGAGAAATCCAAAATGGCCGCTATGCAAATTACCAAAGTTCCCGCAATTTTGCCATATGTCGTTTGTGGTAAAGGGAGATTGTTAGTGAATAAAATGTACATATTCGTAGAGAAAAATGAATAAGGAATCGATTGATGTATTCCATGCAACTTCCATGTTTTCTATACGGAGTGCGCTCTGACGTCCCACGGCCCCAACATATCACACAAAAGGCCGTCAGACGTCAGAGCAATCTCGAACTAGATCACCTGTGTTAAATCCCCGGATGTAGCCACATGTATGTTTGGAGACACCCACTCTGGATTATTTCCTGTTTGAAAATCCAATTCAAAATTGCATTTTATACGTAGATTGCAAAATTGGGGAATCCAGAATTTATTTAACATTTGATTTAGTATGAATAAATACTTTTAAGGAATTTTTTTATGAAACAAACAGTCTCTATTGTAAACTGCATATAACAGAAATATACAAAGCCGTTTTTATTAACTGTAACTGTATACATTTCCCTTCTAAACATGAGGTTGCACTTGTTATCGTGCAAAGTATACCCCCACTCTTTTTTAATTTTGAAAATTGGGAAAACAGACTTGAAGGTATTGTAAAATTTCTAAGTAACGGCAAACTGGAAGTGGTTCCTTGACAGACCTGAAAATAGGAGAGACGATATAACTCATGGTCATAAAGCTACAGGCCAAATATCAAATATTCCGTTGCATAGAAATCGAGAAAATTTTGATGAAAAATTTCATGTCAACATAAGGTATTCTAAAATTTGTAAGTATCGGCAAACAGGAAGTGGTTCCTTGACATACCTGAAAATATGAGAGACGATACAACTCATGGTCATAAAGCTACAGGCCAAATATCAAAACATTCCGTTGCAGAGAAGCCGAGAAAAGTGTGACGAAATATTTCAGTTTGAACGGACGGACGGACGGACAGACGGACGAACAAGGTGAATCCAGTATACCACCCACTCCGTATAGTGGGGGTTTAATATGTTATTTATGTATTCATAACGTAACTTTAAAAAACTGTATAATCTTAAAAGTCTATGGTTCGTACGTACTTTAGATTTGGAAGCTTTTGATAGTTACATAATTACTGATAATACGATATAATTGTTATTTGAACTTAGGGAAAGATACCTTGAACTGATTTATTTCTAATTTGAGTGCGTGTCAATATGTTTCTGTTAACTACGTGCAGAATGGAGATGTAAACCAGAGAAGATGAACGCGTATAGAAAAGACTATTAAAAATTTAATAATAATATTAATTGTTAATATTAACTGAAAAGAGGGGAATGGTTGCCAAACATACGCAAAATGTAATAATTTCATCATTGCCGTGATTGCTGAAGGTCGACAATATGTCGAAATCGGTATCAATTGCCAAGAAACTTCAATTGCACATGTATATGTAAACAAAAGCTAACAACGGGGCTATGCATATGTACACAATATTTGAAATGAAAATTGACTTTAAAGTATCGATTTCATTCATGTTTCATAAAAGCTCTTATAGGAATAGGAAAGAGTATCTTCGGTACCAACACCTGGCATTGGTTCACATCCGCTGCATTTCACCATATTTATCTCCCAAGTCATTAACTTGAAAAACAAGAAGTGACCCGACAGTGATTAGAAAATAAATTCACCGAATGTTAATCGTTGTGTGAAGTGTGCATCAAGACATCATCATTCGGTGAGAAGATAAAAATTCAGTCTAGAATTATAAAAGGACATAGCTCAGAAATGATAAAATTGAAATATGTAAAATTATAATTGGATCTGTGTTTAGTTTTCCCTTGCAATATTTGCAAAGTCATGCTGGATACCTTAGTTTGTTCCTGCTGAACGAAAATAAAACTCTTGAGCGTTTAAAGGCACGATACGCAATTTGTAAATTGATCTACGTATTGTGGTAATAAGCATTTCAAAACATTTGGTGAAGGGAAACTCAAGATGCTCAATTTGGGAAAGTGTGGAAAGTACAAAATTCACCATTCTTCCATTTATAAGGGGACTCTGGAAAGGAAATATACGTGATAACATTATTCGAACTTTATCTGTGTATTGTAGTGATAAACATTGTATATGAATTAAAACATTTGGCTAATTCAAATTCAAGTTAGTATGTGGAAACCAAAGTCTGACGGGGAAGGTGGGGTCGGGGTATGAAAACGGTCATAGGTGGCATACAGGACACACCATATAAAAACAGACAGGAACTACGAGACCAACTGAATTAGTCCAAAACTTTTCCCCGGTGATCTTTGACTTCTTCCATTTAAGAACACGGGAGAGAAGTTTTTATAACAGATATGATATGTTAAAATTCCCCAAATGGCTCTTTTTCATGGAACTTACCAAACCATGCAGAACTTATCCAAAGAGAAAATTAATAGAATACCGATTAAAAGTGGACATCTCCTTTTGGCTACGACCATACATATTAGATATGAAAATATCTGATATATCTTGCCAATATGTACTGAAATCATTTTTCGACAAAATCCTCATTTTTAGGATAAAGGTGTAGATTAGGGATCCTCTTCCGACAAATTATCTACTACGATTATGTCGATTGCAAAAATAACCGAAGAAGGGTACAAAGTTTACGAAAACCTCAATTTTGGATAGTTTGATAGCAATGAATGGAATGGCGGATTGAACATTTTTGAATAATATTTGAGTCCAAGAACTCTTTCACATGAATTCGGTAATACCAGAATGTTGTTGTTTAGTTTAAATTCAGGAAAAATAATTACAAACGATATGCTTTTTCTGATATTTATATAAATTCCTATTTGTTGTTAGTGCTTCATCTGATATTTCCACGAATTTGGAATCAATTAACCATGTCCAAAGTGCAATATTATTGTTCGCAAAAACCGTGATATTATGAATGTCTAAAGTGATATCACTTGCAGTTTTTAAGGAACTTCTCCCTTTATTCATTGCTTCAGTATTTCTTCACAATACGGAATAAGAAGAGGGCTTTGTTTAATCTTTCAAGTTTGAATCAATGACATCACAAATCTGAGTGGTGCAATTTCGGTAATAATTGGGCATATTTTTGTTTTAAAGGAAAACATACCGAACATCAAAACTAAGAAAGGCTAGAATACAAAAAGATACAAGAATTCAACAGAAGGAATGTTTAATAGCAAATCAAAGTAAAGATAATATGTATTTCATTGACATCAATCAGTTCGTTATGAAGTCCACAGAATTCCACACCTGGAAAGCAGTTATCAACCGAACCAGGATTTGCATATTTCTATTGTAGCGGTTTTTGTGTAACTTAACCTTATTAACTGGTACGTCGATTACTTATATTAATTTGTACTAGGGTGAGGACATAAATGCCTTACTGATTTGACATACGGGGATATTATCTGCTCACTGGCTCTTATAAAGACATGATCATGAATTGTAAGATGCAACAGTAGTTGCTTAAATTTAACCCTGTTTTCATGTAAAAGCAGTGTTATAACACGGTATCCACATAATGTTCATTATCTATTATTTGTTTTAAACATGCGTCTCTGTGTCAACTCTCTGTATATTTGGTTTTTCTATTACAAATTCTTTCTGAACTGTAGGTAACGTTTCACAAATAATGTATCTGAAGTAAAAAGATATTCATAGTTTTATAAAATATAATTATTAAAAAAAAATCCAAAAAAAAATAGCACCATTTTATGTTAGAAGAAATAATAAATGTGGATCCCTTTCTATGCAGTTATCCTACACGAATTCTAAATACACAATTTATATTTTTTGTTGGAAAAAAATGAATATGGTTTGTTATAATCAGGCAATTCTCAAAGGGCCTTATTGAGTTTACGTTGATGTGCAACATTTCTAACGTATTGAAGGATGAAGAACAACATTAAAAGCATGATTTCCGTTGCTTTTACGTTTACGTCTGCAACATGCTTGTTTTGACTTCGTGTTTAAAATGTATCTACCATATCATTTCAAACAAAAACAAAGCATGTACTCTATTTAAAATTATTGCTCTAATCATTATGTATCAATATTTTCAGTTTAATTTTGAGGTCACTTGGACCAACTAGCCACCTTAGCTAACAATAAAACTATCACAGAAAATCTCACATGTCGGACGGCCATTATCATAACTTAATGCCATTAGCATATAAATTCTGTTTTTGTTTTATCTTTAACATTATACCTATATACTACATGCAATATAATATCATGTTTAAATCTGTAAAGCAAACCAGTGCCCGAAAGCAAAAAAGAAAAAATGTAGCAACACGTTCCAAAACGTGCATTACGTGCATTAAAGTTATTTCGAATAGACTGAAAATAAAATTAGTCAATCCTTATAATTTAATTCCATTAAATCAGAGTGAGGTTCCAATCTATTATTAGAAAATACATATTAGTCTATGATATGATAGAATGTTTTAAAAGAAAAATTATTATTACATTGAGTGTGGTGAAATACCGGGATTCCGAGTGAAATCAAAATCGATAATTCACCCAGTGAAATTGAAAGTCATATTTCACTCTAGGAAGTGACGTAACAATAACCGTCGCCAACAACGTTGCTATACAATGGTCGACGCGTAATCATATAATGCATTATATCGTTAAAATTTCTGAATACATGGAATATTTCAATGTAATAAACAGAATAACAAATCTTGAAATTGGAATACCAAAGATCTACAACTCGTCAAAGAAAAACATTAATACTTCACTCGTGAATTAATGTGTTGTTTGGTAACTCGTTGTAGATTGTTAGGTATTCGCATTTCAAGATTAGTTATACTATAATTATTATATTGAGTGTATAGTTGTACTATAATTATTATATTGAGTGTGATGAAATATCATAATTTCAAAGTGAAATCAAACCCGATAATGACTCATTACTGGAGAATCATTGTAGTTAACGTTTTTTAATATATACTAAACGTTCAGGCCAATCATTGATTTTTCTATTCAACCTGTTTTAAATTTCTTTGTCTTTTATGTAGCTTGTTGATATTACCCGGTAAATGTGCCTAGGGCGCCGAGATGTAGTGGTTAGCGCATCGGATTACGAAGCCAAAGGTCCATGGTTCGATTCCCGTTCAGGATGAAAATTTCAGGGAAAAATTTTCGACGCCCTATATACACCATTTGCGAGGATGGTATCGGTAAAAGATGCTAGTCTCGTGTTAAGGGAGAGCAACACCCTTAGCACCTTAAAAACTCCTCAGTAAAGGTCGAAAAAAGAGTAGGCTAAAATGGCACTACAGGGGTCGCCCTCGCACCCGCCAAGTGGAGAGGGATTAGTATAAGTTGGTATGACTTGTTTCCCAACCCACTATAAATAAATAAGTTTAAACTAACTGTTCCTTTAGTACGTTTTTAACATCCCATACAGAATTTCGCTAACCGATGCTTGGGACGATGTGGAACTTGCTGTGAGATCCGGAATTTTTTAAGATTATTTCGAATTTAAGATGCAGAACAGCAATCAAAAACTTTTACTTTTACTATGGTCACTAGTGTAATGAATTATGCGACTAAAAATCATCAACGATATCCTACCCATTTAGCTTTAATATCTTCTTAACTTACATCATAAGGACGCAGGACACAAATGACAAAAACGCCATCACAAAAAATACTAAACCATGATACGTCGACAAGGTCTGGTGATATATGTTGTTGAATAATGTTGTTCCACCAAGGCTGCTGACTGCTTCTAGTACATAGACATTTGAAAACAGTACTCCTGTTGGTATAATAAAAGTATGCTTATTAATTTAAATTTAAAGGGTAGACATACATTTACCTTTACATGTACTGGAACTTGTAAACAGTCTAAAGTGTTGTTCACGACAAATGAAAAATAAATATTTAACCATGTTGTGCAACGAGTATCTTGACCATTATATTACCTTCCTATAAACAATACATCCAAACTTTGCACCATAAACAGGCTCATCGTTCACGAATGGCCTTGTCCTAAATAATACCATAAAAGTATGAATGGAAAGTATGTTACGGAGAACATCCTAGTATGATTGTGGAGCCTGATTGTTGCCGCATCGGCAGGTAGGTGCTCATCAAATAATTAAATTTTATGGTATTTTAAGGTTTAACTGAAATCGGAAAATAACATCAGCTGTGTCATACATTTATCTTCCAAATTCAATTAACCTCACTGACACTTCTACGTCGTTCTTCATAAAATTTCATTTGGCAATGGCCAAACTAGGTAGAAATTTGTGTCAAACGTGTGACATATATACGTACCAGTAGCACTGCATATAAGTGTTGTCTCATAAAGCTTGCAATGTTCAATATCCCCCTTGGTATAAAACAGTGCGTCATTTTTGGTACAAAACAGTTTTGTTTATATCAGTATGATTTGTGATATCGACGTATGAGTAGAGATTAATAAAACCACGACCAAGGGTACACACGCACATGCTCACAAGTCAGAGGTTCTGTGTCTATTCGCGACCATGGGACTGCTTGTCAGATATAATATTTGAGAAAAAGTGATGTTTATACTTTTGTTACCTTGATGACGGAAGACCCCTTTTAAAGCAAATTGTTTGTTTCATCCATCAAAATTCTTTTGAGAATATAAAAAGATGGAATTAAATGTAAATTAAAAACAAATAAGTGATAGTTATCATCAAAATATTTAACTACATAATGCATAATGGCTATGTATTTTGATTTCAATTTTTGGAGAAAAAATAATCTGATTCCAATTTGGGAAAATACACAATTTGATTCAGGCTTTCTACAGTATACGAGTTTGCGCGCAAGATAAAAATCTGATTTGCTCGTCGTTCGAAAAAAATTAATTCTGACCTGGACTAAAAAAAAAACCCATATCTCCCCCCCCCCTCCGCAATCAAGTTAATGCTCTTACGATCATGATGCAAATAGATATTTCGGTAGATTTTCATTCATTTCATTTTGATTCAGAAGGATGGAGTAGAATAATTTCATTTGTCAGGAATGCAATTGTGCATACACCTAGAACGAAGGCGAAAGATGACGAAGTGTGGCGACGAGATATGTAATGGGGGAATCGGGGGAATGTACAGTTGGGGAGACTAATGTAAATACTACAATCTAAATCACTGGAATGTCAGTCTGTGATACTTTGCTATACACAAAAGGACAAAATATAACTAGGATCTTCGGATATAGAAAAGAGGTGCACCAATTATGAACCTTATGACATTATTTTTTATCTTCTGAAATTTTAATCTTCACAATCATAAAGGATGTTCCCAATCATACTTCGATATCTTAAATCAATACATTTGTATTGAGAAAAAACCGCGGTTTTTACAAACAACGACACTCTGTTTTATACCAAGGGGTCATTGAACACATAAGGCTTTATGAGACAACACTTATATGCAGCTACTGGTACGAGAGCATTCAAGTACGAATTAACGTACGTCGAAATATTTAGGTCACATAGGTAAAATTTAATTATTTGATGAACACCTACCTGTTGATGCGGAAACAATCAGGCCCCACAATTATGTATATGTAAGAGAATGTTAATCCCTTTCATACTTTTATGGTATGATTAAGAACAAGGCCAGCCGTGCTGTTATTATTAACATATTTTGTTTTAGAATTAACTTTGCTGCCCCTTCTCCATTTTCGTGAACTTATACAGATGACACTTTAAAAAAAAAAAAAATTCATGTTGCAAATCTACCTACCTTGATTATCTTTGCCTGTCAGTCGAGACAGCTTTGCTTTTATCAAGGAAATCGGAAGTAACCTGAGAACACCAATGGCTGTTGCTGGAATTACCACATAAATTCAGTAAAAACATAAATATACAAAATTTAAAAATAACGAAATATCTATTTTTCCGTTTTCGCTTACAAACATGTAAAAATTAATAAATGTTTGTTTTTAAAGTTGATGATGCGAGCATTCATCGCTCTAACCATGTACATGTATTCTGAAAATAATTGAATACGTTATATCGTGGTATTTTTTAATTGAGACATTTTGATCACACATATCATTTCACCCTTTTCTGCCTTATATGACTTGATATACCCTACTTGCAGAGTTGTGGGTATACTGGAGTCATTTCCTTGTCTGTCTGCAACTAGTCATTCATCTTTTGGCTGATATTGTTCATATTTAGCATAATGGTTGGGAATTAACCGTAGTGCACATATTTTACAAATTTTCAGATTGGCTGATCTTTGCTAGAGTTATTGCCCTCTTCATATATGTTTAATATCTTGTGTTCAACTTTTGACCGATTTTTTTTCATATTTGCTATCAGGATTTGGCATGAAGATGCGCATACTATACAGATTTTTAAAAGCGTTATTATCTTCGAAGTGCGGGGATATTGATATCGCCCCCTCCGTCCGTCACACTTTCTTGTGACCTAAACTCCTCGTTCATTTTTAACTTCAAACTTTAATTTCTATACAGCATTGTCACATACTGTATCTAGATGCGCAATAAGGTTTTAGAATTTTGATTTTCAAAAAATGGGGCCCACTGGGATTGAATTTCTTAAATTGACAATTTAAACTTGTGACCTAAACTCCTCGTTCATTTTTCATTTTATGCATTTGATTTCTATACAGTGTTGTCACATACTATATGTAGATGTGCAATAAGATTTTAAAATTTTGATTTTCAGAACTCGGGGCCCACAGGGTGTTGATTTTGAAAATTGGGAATTTATAGCTTGTGACCTAAACTCCTCTTTCATTTTTCATTTATGTATTTAATTTTTTATGGCATTGTCACACTGTATATAAGGTTTTATAATTTTGATTTTCAAAAATTGGGGCCTTTAAGGGCCGAATTTCAAAAATTGGGAATTATAAGTGGTTGACTGAAAATTTTCTTTCATTTTTCATTACATACATTTTATTTCTGTACAGTATTGTTATACACTGTATGCAGATGTGCAATAAGGTTTTAGAATTTTAATTTTCCAAAATTTGGTTCTATATTCAAAGATATAATTGTGAAAAAGGTGCACAGGGATACAAAGTGTGGGGAGTGCGGGGATAGCTGTCATTTCCGACTGCCTCAGTCTAATTGTGCTTTTCATTATATTTAATTAAATATCTTGTGTATGTAACTAGTCGTACATCATTTGGCAAAGTTTTTGGAATCATTGTTGGGCAATCACTTGAACATGCGTACATTTTACCGATTTGACGGATGATTGATTTTTGGAGGAGTTACTGGCCTTTTTATATATATTGTTTGATATCTCGTGTACGCAACTAGTCATTCATCTTTTGGCAGATTTTGTACATATTTACCGATTTGATGATGTATTGATTTATGAGAGTTTAAGCCCCTTTCATATCTGCTGACTAAATATCTTGTGTAAGCAGGTTGTCATTCATCTTTTGGAGGACTTTATTTCATATTTGGTATCACGGTTGGGCAGGACATGAACACATGCTCATATTATATTGATTTCACGGTTGATCGACTTTTTAAAGAATTATATCTGTTGTGTGAACACCGTAAATATGCATGATCTTAGCAACCATATGTTATACAGATTTCCCGTTCAGTTGAAAGTATAACTGCCCTTTTCAATGTCAGGCGTTTCTTTTCTCATTTTGTACGCATTTAGTCATGTTCATTGTACTGGACGTGGTTCATATTTTGACTGATGGGGAGTGAGTGGCACTATAATAGCACAATTTAAATTTTAAAGGATACTCAAGCCAAATTAGGATTACGTAAATGTTTCTACTTGTACATGTATTTCAAAAAATGTTTACTATTTACCTTACCTATGTACAACATCCAATCATTTTGAGACACTCCAAACAGGATATAGCAAACAATGGAGGATATTATACCACACATTATAACTGATTCATCTTTTATGGAGACGCAATAATTGTGAATAAACTTCAGTAAAAAGCTACCAAATGTCAATGTTACGAAGGTAGATGCGGCACCATACCAACCAATGTGGACCGATGTCCAGCAGAAAGGTTCTCCAAGAGTGTATATAGTTTTTAATAAACTAAATCCGACGTATGGTATGTATGACATGCAGTATGCAATAAAATGTAAAATTAATGCCTTTAATGAACTTTTACCATTAGTCTTCTTTGCCATACCCCACAAAGAACACATCTGAAGCGGGATATCGCGAATTTTTATTTGCCTTTTCTTCTCTGGTGATTTCCAGGGGTCTTCCAATGTCACAAATATTAAAATCAGAAGAAGAAATACCAGTATTGATGATGTAAGGTAGGGATATGTGAATCCTACTAATTTTATCAGGTAACCAGTGCCTATCTGGGAACACACTGAACCAAGTCCCAATAAAGCATCGTATACTGTCATTGTAAAGGACCTTTCCTTTTCTTTAGGCGTGCAGTCGGCCAATATGGCTAAATTTGCCAGGTGAAAGGTGTAAAATGAACCAGATATTCCTAAAACTCCACAAGCTAAAATATAGTAATACAAAGTCAAATTTAGATAGATAATTGTCGTTTTTAGTGCAAGTGATATAAATGCTATAAATACATTCCAAAGAAGTAACGGTTTCCTTCCTATTCTGTCGGCCATTGGACCTGCAAATATTAGAACTGGAAGTGAAACTCCCGCCTGTGCGATTTGGAAATACCAAACCCAGTCCGAAGTCTCTCCCTGGATTTTCTCGTCTGCAGCAGAAGTCGCGTTAGCTTGACAATGTTTAAATGTATCCAAAGAAGTATTGTCGGTTCTTTCATTTGTATAGTTATGCAAAGTTTTTAAATAAGAATTTACATACTGAGGTTCCGCTGTGCCAGCTATTTCGAAAGCACATCCATAACACATTACAAACAAAACAACTTTCATCCGTGTACTTATACATTCAGCAGGTTCACTAGAATCCTTCCGTCTTTCCAGTAAAGGTTCCCTTTCATACATAATTATTTCTTTTATAGCACATCACATATATATGTATATGCACATACAATCGTCACTGCATTGTAATATTTTGTTTGTTTGCCATGATAAGTATGTACATGTATATATAATCCAAAACAATTGACCTTAAATGTTTATCTTTCTACATGTTCGTTAACGTGTTATGTACATATACATATTGCATCATCCATACACCCAGAAATGAATCACTTCAGCGACTTGTTTTGGTTACAAAGAAACTCATACATTCGTCTATAAACATAGTAGTGTAGAGTATTTGCTATATGAATGATCTCCCTCCATTTCCCAAAGTGGGAACATTGTTAAACTATCATCGACTAAGGCACCTCGAATGGTGGCTAGAAATAAATTCGACTACACAAGATGTGCACATTTCGTCGATTTACGACACAAGGCCTAAAATGTTGAAAACCAAAACAAGCACAAAACGTTAAAGAGCATTATTGAAAATGCACAAATGGGGGTTAAGCCAATGCAACGAGGGATTTAGCTAAACACAAGGGAGATACTCCTCAGTTTACACAGAATTTAACATTTTTTGTAACAGTAAATTTAAAGTGACAGTTTTGGGCTAATATCAAGTTGATACCCTTGGAAAAGGGATCAACTTAGGACCAAATGCTTCCAAGTCCAGTTAAATGGTTTCTGACAAAAATTACAAATTTAAAAAGTTAACTGATAACAACAAAAACCGAAGCAAGTGGTAGCAATAGATCGTACGGACCTTTTTTCGCTGTACGACCATTATCCGAGTTTTTCATAAATGTCCCGAAGGACGGTTCATTCCTTATGTTATTTTACATAAATCGGGTTGTCTATAGGATTTAGAATGAAAACAGAAATATTAGCAATATTCCGGTTACAAAAAGAACAGTCTACTGGCATAGTTATCATAGTGCTTTTGTTGTTTTGAAGCGAAGACTTCAAAATCCGTTTATGTTTACAAGAAATCTACAATTTCATAATAGATTGCGCAAAGGAAATGTTACCTGGAATGGGTTACGGAATTTCTGTTTGGGTTCTAGTTTCCAGTGCTTTTTGCTATCTTTTATATTTGTTGTTTGTATTCCTCTTCTCTACTTGTAAAAGAATTTTAGTCCTCTTGAGAATCTACAAATCCATAAGCAGGTTATTTTAACCTTTTTGGAGTAATAACTTACTACTCGTTCAAGCAACAAAAAGAGCTTCGGTTTCAGGTTTGATCCTATTATATAAATACACTGTTGCAACATCGGATTAAAGTATTGCTATGAGTTTTTTTTACATATGAAATCCTTTTTTTTTTTGTTCATGATGATCTGTATTTAATTAGTAACTGTATTGATACAAAGTGTATGCAAAACTGATGTAGAGGTTTAAGAAGGGCACATTGTTTGGAATATCATATGGAAAATGCTATAAAGTACAAAATGGAAAACAGGAAAGGTCAACAATGACATACCAGGCTGTTTCTCCGACAACCGTGACCAAAAACAATTTAAGCTATTTTGAATCTGACAACTATTAAACCATACGATTCTTAAATGAATATGTTCTACATGTATAATATATATGCTTGATGAAATGATGTTCAGTAGTGCTGGAAAACATAATGTAAGAGCTGCGCATGCGTATGGAACTAGAGGCTCTCCTGGATTTAACTTTTCACCTGGAGCAGACTTTAAGTGTTGCAGTCAATGGCAACTTGGCTGGTTTTTTATAGGGTTCTATGTTAAGATAAGTTCAGCTGTTACAGTCATCTTTGTTAACAGTCCAGGTCAATGGACACATTTCTAAAAGAGAACAATCTAAGGAGCATTTCTGCTAAGTCTTGTTCCAACTGGCTAAGTGGTTTCAGACAAGAAGATTTTTAAATGAATTTTCCTATAGAGTCCTATATTTAACTAAGTTCGGGCGTGGCTGCCATCTTGGTTAACAATGCAGGTGATCTGACACATTTCTGAAATAGGACTATCTAGCGACAAATGTTGCCAAGTTTAGTTCCAATTGGCTCAGTAGTTTCAGACGAGAAGATTTGTGAGTGAATTTCCTATAGGGTCCTATGTTAAACTAAGTTCGGCTGTGGCGGCCATCTTGGTTCACATTCCATGAAATGGGACACATTTCTGAAAGAGAACCTCCTAAGGACCATTGTTACCAAGTCTGTCAAGTGGTTTCAGACAAGAAGATTTTTCAATGAATTTTCCCATAGGGCCCTATGTTAAACTAAGTTCGGCTGTGGCGGCCATCTTGGTTCACAGTCCATGAATTGGGACACATTTCTGAAAGAGGACCTCCTAAGGATCATTGCTACCTAGTCTGTCAAGTGGTTTCAGAAAAGAAGATTTTTCAATGAATTTTCCCATAGGGCCCTATGTTAAACTACTTTTGGCTGTGGCGGCCATCTTAGTTGACTGTCCAAGTCTTCGGAAAGAGAACCTCCTAAGGACCATTACTGCCAACTTTGGTTTCAATTGGCCTTGGGGGGCCTCGGTGGCCGAGTGGTCTAGGTAGTTCGTCATGACTACTTATGATCACTAGCCTGTCAACGCTGGGGTTTTGAGTTCGAATCTCACCTGTGGCGGGGTGTGTTCGACTCCGATCTTAATTGACAAGGATTGCCAATTTTCCTACCGAAGGTAGGTGGTTCTCTCCGGGTACTCCGGCTTCCTCCACTAATAAAAACTGGCCGCCGCGAAATGGCCAAATGTGTTGAAAATGGCGTTAAGCCCCAACTAAACAAACAAATCAATTGGCCTTGTAGATGTTTTGAAATTAACCCCCTTTTTTCTATTTTTAGTAACAGGAGCCATGGCGGTTTGGAAGTCGGACATAATTTTGGAAGGGGGTCACCCAAGGACCATTCCACCAAAGTTTGGCCCAGGGGTTTTAGAGGAGAAGATCTTTAAAAGAAAGTTTACGCCGGATGCTGTCTTTAAAGGGCAACAACTCCTATAAGGGATCAATCAATGATTTTGGTCATGTTGACTTATTTGTAGATCTTACTTTGTTGAACATTTTTGCTGTTTACAGTTTGTCTTTATCTATAATAATATTCAAGATAATAACCTGAAACTGCAAAATTTCCTTAAAATTCAGTGGCAATAACCCAACAAAGGGTTGACGGATTCGTCTGAAAATTTCATGGCAGGTAGATCGTTATCTGAACATTTTTAACCCTGTCAGTTTTGCTCTAAATCCTTTTGTTTTTGAGATATAAGACAAAAACTGCAGTTTACCCCTATGTTCAATTTTTACCCATGTCGGCCATTTTGGTTGGCAGACGGGGTCATCGGACAAATTTGTTCAACTAGATACCCTAATGATGCTTATGGCAAAGTTTGGTTCCATTTGGCCCAGTAGTTTCAGAGAAGAATTTTGAACGGACGACGGACGCCAAGTGATGACCCTTTGGGTCAGCTGAGCTAAAAAGGATAGGCTGGAAAATATGTCTTTACCGTCAAGGACAGAAATAAGTATTATTGTCGTAAACTTGAAAATAATTATGCAAGCAATCTACTAAGTTAGCATATATACTACTCGTAAATAAGGTAAGATACATTCCAATTTTACTGCTTTTTTTTGTTTTTCTGAACATTTTAGTGTATGTGACGGTAATGACATTGGATTTGACAAGGCCATCGAATTTTTATGATGTATACTTAATTTGATTTCTTATTTTTATCCCTGTGGTAGTGAAAACGGGAAGCAACTGATGAAGTGCGCATGCTGAGATTCAGATGAGACAGATGGACAAGTCTGTACATGTATGTCATAGTTTTTGAGATATGAGACCTGATATTTCATTTAATCCATATGTCCAAATAGCCACAAGGTAATGTTTTCGAAATATTAGGGATACAATATATGGTTGTTATGTTTCAAAATAATGCATAATAAATTTCAGGTGATGAAATCTAAATCATTATCACCAAAATTCTTTTCAAATTTGATCATTGTTCAACGCAGTAAATCGTTCTGTTCAAATTTAATTATAGTTCAACGCAGTAAATCGTTCTGTTCAAATTTGATCATAGTTCAACGCTGTTAATCGTCTGAGATTGGATTATGTCCCCCTACCTCGTACTCCTACTCTAACCGGTCACACCCCATCATCGGTGGTCCACTTCAGCAAGCGTGACAAACAGTCACGCTTGCACCAGCTTCCGATATTCCTCTGAAAGTACCACTTGGTGGAGGAACGTATCAGAGCTGAAAGAATGGAAAGGTAGCAAGAGAGTGGATTTGAGATGTTGGGAAGGCGACACGGTGCCCCCTTTGATACAATGGAAAGCTTTATGCGAGAATACCGATGTTCTGGATGATTTGATCGGTAGACTGGAAATATCACATTGGGGACGATGTATTCACGACCTTACGCGAAGAACGAGCAGCAGGAGCAACAGCAACAGGGAAAACTGCGAAGTAGCACAAAAAAAACCGAAATGAGCACGCGATTAAGGTCATGTGTAGCGATGAACAGAAAACAAGTAAGAGAAAAACAGCGATGAGCAAGAGAAGATCATCGATGACGAACAGCAACAAGCAGCAGGAGCAGCAGCAGCGAAAACAGTGAAAAATAGCCCCCAAAAACCGAAATGAGCACGCGAGTAAGGTCGTGAGTAGCGATGAACAGCAAAGAGCAAGAGAAGAACAGCAATGACGACCAGCAACAAGCAGCAGGAGCAGCAGAAGCAGCGAAAACAGTGACAGGTAGCCCCAAAAAACCGAAATGAGAACGCGAGTAAGGTCATGAGTAGCGATGAACAGCAAAGAGCGGCATGGAGGAAGAAAAGAGAAACGAAGTGCATCATAGAGCAATGAAACGGACAGATGAGATCCAGAGACGACCAAGAAGTGCGGGAAAAGGGAGATAATCCAATCATAATTTTGATCAAACATGGCACTTACGGGTCCCAACTAGTGACTTACGTCACTTCCGTCAACAAAAAATGAAAAATGGCGGGAAAATCCACTACCTCCGATTTTGCATGCGCACAAACCACTTCTGGATCCGGACACACATGTGCAGACGAAACATTCGGGTCCAAGCACGTGACTTACGTCAATTCCGTAAACAAATGGCGGGAAAACATCACTTCCGGTTGCGCATGCGCGCATACCATTTCCGGTAGAGTCACTTCCGGCTCCACCACCACCTCAAATGCGACCTGAACTGTGCGCATATACTACTGTGGTTTTTAACGAAATAAGCCTTTTCTACCTAAAACTAGAAACTTAATTAATTCTTCCAAAAATTTTGGGGTCTATTTGTTTGTGCCTAGCTGTAATTGCTTTCGGTATTTCCATGCTATAAGTAATAACATCTTTTTAAGTTTTATTCGAAAAATGGTACTTTAGAGAGAAAATCTGTCAGAGACACTTTTATCGTCACTGGCTCCAGTTATAGTAGAACTACCCACCAATCAATCAAAGCAACCCAACTGACAACTCCAGACACAAAATAACATTAAAGTATTGTTGGAGTTGGAAAAGTCGCTTACCTAGATTACAGTTGAAATGCTTACCGTCCAACGAAATATTATATAACAATAGTTATTTGACAAACATCCTGAGACGAATTTCGTTCATCCAGCATAACATATACTTAAAATGCACGAAAAAGGTATGCAACTGAATCAAAATGGCGGCAAACAGATAATCAACTATATATTTAAACTCCAGACAGCGATTAATGTTCTGTTAACCCCTTATAATCACTGCCGCTAACACTTCTTATTTTTAAGTTTTATTCCTTAGGAAATTTCGCAGGAGTATAAATGTGAATGACGTTTCGAATATTTGTGACATATTTCTTTTATGACTTCAAACATTCAGAACATCCGCCTTTTGGCAACTCTGGCTACGACCTGAGACTGGAATTTTCTTTGCTTACATTATTGCTATAAAACTGAGAAGCTAATTTGAAAAATATAAAAATTGTCTTATTCTATAAAGAAGTTAAAGTTTCTTTTGAACACAGGATTTTGAGAATTTAAATTTATTAAAATTTTTATAAAAATTCGTGTGTGTACCGTAGCGAAATAGAACTACTGTCCGGATCTTGCTACCCATTATGACTGATCATCCAAACAAATATGCATTTTTAAGCCTGATGAAGTTGCATTCACTCAGCAAAATCGGCACTCGGATACAGCTTTCACAAATATTATCTACTAATCATCATCCCATCATGCCTAATTGTACTAACAATTGTGATCAACGACCACCGAGGGGTTGAATTCACAAAAAGGCAACGAAAAACCAAATACTGTATAGTCCTCTACGTTGTAGACATTACATATATAGAAACGTTAACTACTTCAGGTCTTAATTGTGAAATATGCCTAATACTTTTATACTTGTTTTAAATGATACCGTTAGAAGAACGGTTCGTATAAAAGACAAAAAAATGAGTCAATCAAATGGTACAGACTGTCGATTAAGGTAATATAGACAATTTTTTTCATCTAGTGTAATAAACAAATGCAGTTAATTCACTCTCTCAACATCTGAGATCACAATGCAGTGAGAACTGTCTGGAAGAACTAACTTTGTAAAATCAGCCAAGTAACGCTACGTGAATAAAGGTAATAACAAAATTACCAAACTCCAAGGCAGTTGTCATAAGGAATAGTAAAAAAAGGGGGTAGTCCATATATAACAGTCAAAATCAAGGCAAGCACCGGAAGTGGAAATAAGCGTAATGAACCAGACTTGGTACAGGCATTTCCTACGGAAATGGTGGGTTAAACCAGGTTTTACAGCTCGCTATACCTCCCGCTTACATTACGCTTAGATGGGTTCCAGTATATTGCAATATAAACAGGTAGCGTAAATTCGATACCGAACAAAGTCGGTAAAATCAGTAGTCAAAACAGTTCAAAACATATATGTTGAAGGTATTACAAACATGACAAAAATTCATGATTTATAATCATCAACTTTAGACTCATGAATAAGTTTATATTTTGTTAAGGATATGCATCCGCGGTATCCTTCCTAACCTATTTCAAAAGATTTTATAGTAAATGGGTTGTCATATGTAATACTTTGGATATTTGATTAATTCAACGCTCTCAAAGTCTCCACTGTGACGAATCTCACGAAATAATCATTATAATCACACATTTTATTGAAATAACGCCAATTTTGCAAATGTAATAAAAGCATAATTTGAAGCATATTATACATTATACGAGGGCATCTGCCCTGTCGTGAACCTTACCGATGTCACTTCCGCTCAATTGTAAATAACTGTCTGATCATTATTTATGGTAAACTAACCGTGCATAAATGTTCTTAGCAGCTCCCAATAGGAACTTATAAAATATATTTGTAGATCTCGGGAAAAGCACAGAAACTAAAGTTGCATTCATTTGTTTGACAATATACTAAAAATGTAAGAAATAACTGTTTACTAGCTGTAGCATTGTGAATCAGGTCGTGTTTGCTGATAGATGTTTATATTCATTCGCCACATCAGTGTTGTTCAAAACCTGACAGACTTGCATGAAGACAGGAAAATCGAATTCAGCATTAACATTATTTCTTGGTAGTGCCAAAATATGTGATAGATAGATTAATACATGGTCTTTTTCATATTGGACTTGTTATCAGAGCTCGACTGATATCGTCCCTTGGGCTAAAGCATCATTTACACAGATCTTTGTTCTGTATATCAGGTTCTTGTAAAACCAGTTCATCCTTCAACGTTCCGGTCCTCTTGGATATGACGTGCCTGTAAAATGTTGAGTTTGATTTCGATTAATGAATGCAAATTTCTTATTGAGAATAAAATCAAATCAAATCAACTTTATTAAGAAAGAGGACAAACCAAATAACGCAATCCATTAGACAGAAAAATCCGGGAAGACAAATGACCAACCACAAGCACAACAAATAAACACTGAAAACTCAAAAACAATGAACGACACGACCTCCTTTAAACACCAGAAACCTCTCAAAGAACAATGAAAAATAAATAGACAGAATAATGTTCACAAAACATATAAAAGAACACAAAACATGTGCAGTGGGAGACAACTCTTATATCAAAAATACAAATGTACATTCAAAGTCCAACAATGTCTATTCAGATTATTATACTAAGTAAGTTGAAAGTAGTTCACAAATAACTAAGTCTTCATTGCTTAAGGTGGTACCCAACACTTTGACCAAAATAGAATTGGCTCGTTTAATTTTCATAAAATCTTGACGAAATATTTACTTTGACCTGTTGACAAAAATATAAAAAATCAAGAAATTTGAACCACACAATTTACGGAAATAATTTCATTGGATATAAACACTAATTTTGGTAGCTGAGAAGCTTGATTTCTCTTTACTAATAGTATGTGATTAAAACATTCAGCTGAATTTTAAAGAGTTAACTCCCTTAGGTGTTCTGAACCCCCTTAATAACCAAATTATTTTATTTTCTTCTGATAATTTGGGAAAATTCGTACATGCTTTCGTAATTTTGAAAAATAGTACATCTCTTTCTGGGGAATACTTTGGACATTATCTAAAACGCACAAGACATATTAACAGATGTTCGTATGCTAGTATGTCTGTAATTTTGATTTCAGATGAACTCAATGCAGTATTGCAGAACGTTTTGTTTTTATTTATTTGTGAATGCAAACACAGAGCTTGTGACATGTACATTGACTTCCTGGACAGAGCCCGGCGTCTGACAGAAAAGTTGCTCAGACTGGGGTACGTTGCTCCTAAGCTGAAGTCATCCTTATTAAAGTTTTATGGGCGTCATCATGACTTGATTGACAGGTATAAAAAAATCGTTTCCAAAATGAAAATGGACCTGTTCCATTGATATTATCCCTTCTTCATATCCAATTTGATATGGACAGCATGGCGGGTGTCCTGCAGGAAGCAGAGACTGCTTACTCTTCCGGAGCATCTGAGTCTACCCCCGGTTTTTTGGTGGGGTCCATGTTGATCATATGTTTTTAGTTTTTAATTGTAGTGCATGTATTGTTTTGGTCTTGTCTTCGTTGTTCTCGGGAGTTTTTCAGTTGTTACGATTTTTCTCATCTTCGAATATCCCTTTGGTATTTCTTGACTTTACTTATAGATATATAATCTCATACCGGATTTGACATGGGCAGCATGGCGGGTGTCCTGCAGGAAGGAGAGACTGCTTACTTTTCCGGAGCACCTGAGTCTACCCCCGGTTTTTGGTGGGGTCCATTTTGTTTATATGTTTTTAGCTTTTAAGTGTTTGTATTGTTTTGGCCTTGTCTTCGTTGTTCTCTGGGGTTTGTCATTTTTTTCGATTTCCCCCTCCTTCGAATATCCCTTTGGTATTTCTTGACTCTACTTACATCGTACAATATAGCTTTAAATTTTTGTAATACACACTGTGGTAGGCAGTCATCATCTACCATTTTTCTAGTGAAATATATTATTAAAAACATTAGAATTCATACATGCTTGGTTGAAAACATGTTTATGCTCTGCTACTTGCGCAATACTGCCTGTCATTTATAATTGCCACCTGTATAAATTGTGTTGTTAAAATAGAATACTGAAATTAAATAAAACTTACATTATTAATAATGTACCTAGGAACTGAAACCCAGCCATTACAAAGAATACCAGGCCTTTGTATATCGGTCGTGTCTGCTGATAGATGTTATTAAACACTGTTGATCCAGCCACTGCACATATCACTTCTATCAGGCATATGTTGGAGAACAAAACTCCTACAAAGGTTTACAGGTCTATAAGTTATAAACAAACCCTTTGTCTATCAACACTTAGTAAAAACACTGTGATATTGCACAGGTTTAATGTACTGTGTGTGCAAATTTAAAAAATGCATGCCACATCATAAATTAGCTCGATGTTAGAAATATAAATAGTCAAACCGTTGTGTAGTAGATTCAAACGAGAGAAAGGGAAAACCATATGAGGACAGAGCTACACATGACACACCCAAGATTCATTAGTTTTCATAGTTGTCATAATTTTATAATATACTGAACCGCAAAAGAAACGTCGCTTTTTCAAAATGTTAGCAAAATTCAAAATAAATATTAATTAATGATTTTTATATAATCAGTATTACGATTACATCACCAGGTAAGATTAAATTACCTGTGAATTAAATTTTCGGTTGAATAATTTTCAGTTGATATCGTAGAGCGACCGTACCTAAAACCGCTCGTGGGACACACTTGGCGGTAATTTTTCTTAAATCTTAAATGTTCGTGAAATTCATGCTCCTTTATGGGTATAAAAGGCCGGAGAAAATTAAAGAGTGTTAGTATCAGTGTTGACACAGAAGCTATGCCACGTCTGACTCCACAACAGAGAGAACAGGCCATTGGTCGATTGGATGCTGGGCAATCTGCCAGAGTTATTGCCAACGACTTCAACTGTGCTGTTCGGACAATTGAACGTCTACGGACACGGTACAATGCAACAAACAGCACAACCCCAAGTCAATACCCCTAGACAGAATAGAGGCATTGTTCGTCACCATTTGATGAATCGGTTCACCCCAGCTGCCGAAACTGCCAGAAACACTGTTGGAACACATGGACGACCCATAAGTGATGATACGGTTCGTCGGCGATTAGCTGCTAGAAACATGAGATGTCGCCGTCCAGCAAGAGGACCTATTCTTACTCCTCGACACCGTTAAGCTCGTCTTCAGTGGGCCACTCAGCGACAGAATTGGCGAAATCGACAATGGCGTAACATCATCTTCTCTGACGAAAGCCGTTACTGCATTTCAACAGCCGATGGCAGAACCAGAGTGTGGAGAAGACGCGGGGAACGTTACGAAGACAGCTGCATTCTGGAAACAGACGCGTGGGGAGGACCTAGCATCATGGTATAGGGTGGAATCGGCCTTAACGTTAAACTTGGTCCAGTCATCTTTCAGAACCTTGGCCCAGGCAGAGGAAATGGCGTAACAGCTGCCCGTTACATCGACCAAGTCTTGACACCCCATGTTCAGCCCCATTTCGAACGTCATCAAAACAACTTTCCAACAGGACAATGCACGTGCGCATACCGCAAGAGCCACAAGACTTCCTACAGCAGAATAACATTAATGTTATGGATTGGCCGGCTTTGAGTCCAGATTTAAACCCTATTAAACATTTATGGGACGAAGTTCAAAGACGGTTGAATAATGAGCAGGCAAGTCCGACAACTGCAGCTGAACTTTCACAAGCGTTTCAGAGAGTATGGGCACGTATTCCGATGGCGTTTATTAATCGGCTCATCAACTCCATGTACCGAAGATGTGCCGCAGTAATTGGTGCCGGTGGAGGACATACACGTTATTAACGGACGTGGGAGCACAGCATTGAAAACATGTGACGTTGCGACAATTGTGACGTTTTTGTGAAAATTGTAACCAAAAGACTGTAAATCATTCATTAAATTTTGTAAAAATTAATTTAAAATATATAAATGTCACTTTGAAATAAATGTATGTGAACATGTCATTTTGTGCGACGTTTCTTTTGCGGTTCAGTGTATTACAGTTTTGATGTAAATTTCAATGTACAATGCAGGATACTAGCAACTTAACTGGAGATACCATAGTCGGTGGTAAAAATAAATAGGCAATTCGCGTGGAGGACATAGGAATGCTGAGAGTCAGTTCGTGAATCTGACTTGTTAGCATTATGGCAAATTTATTTACTATGTATAAAATTTATACACAAGCTTTATCTTAATTGTAGCTCAAACCAGTTCGAAGGTGCTTCTTTCTTTAGATTTGTATTGATTCTCATGTCCTTTGCCTTTACTCCTGGGATGATGCCTCTGCATGGTGGACCCTAGGTCCCCGAGGGTATTCGCCAACCCTATCGTCAGACTTGTCTGACATGATTATTCATTGATTTGTTACAGAAATTACCAGTATTTAGCAAAATTCAAAAATATTAGATTACTAAGGGTTCATTCCTTGTATGGCACATGGTAGATCTCCTTAACTGAAATTTGGCTGCCTATTTCGGTATTTTTGGTTATGAGTACTTCTTGTTTAAAATAAGTTTGGTTTTTGGTCTTCCAAATGTTTCGGTTTTAATGCTGCTGATGAAAGGTAACTCCTTGAAATGCGTCGTATACAGCATAGTATAAATTTACTATATTTAATATTAGTATCTTTGGATTGTTATTTCTTTTATTAACTATATTTAAATAACAGAAATGCTAAAAGACTGAAACACTTCATACCTTGTTTATCTGGATTTACCATTCTGGACATTAACGACTTTAGAAGAGGTATGCATAATATTCTTAAAATTCCTGCAGCGGTTGCTGAAACAAAAAACAGGTTCCATTAAATGTTGCTATAAAATTAATGTAGAGCTTATTGGCCGTCACTGGAATAACATGCAACATAAACACAGAAACATTACGTTTGACAGTGTAAATGTCATTTTATGCAAGATTTTCTCCCAAAAACGTTGTATAGGTATATGATATCAAATTTAACTTAATCATATATTTAGTAGTTATTACTTCAGACTCTTAGCTGAAACATACCCTGTATAAGATGATAAAGTGAACGATACATATTAAAATCCGTATCACATTTCTCATCTACAATCACCATATCAGCCCTAGGACCTTTCCGTTCCTCTGGTTGATACGGCATGTGATACGGATTTTGCCATGTATTGTTCTCTATATATAGGGCTGCTACTATTTTATTCAATATTTGTTCATTATGTTTGCTCTTACAGCATAAAGATTATTAATGCATTTTTACCTCCATATATCATCATGTCATTTGATGATACTCCATACAATGCCAAACAGGTAACAGAAGAAATTAGTCCCAACAACGTAATAATTTCATCGGTAATGCAAATCTGTAATATTTTCATAATAACGGTTGCCACCATAAATAGTTCAACATCCTCAGAAGCACCATACCAACCAATATGTTCAGATGACCAGCAGAATGGCGGACCAAGTTGGTACAATGTTCTGATAGCAACGAAAGAATTAAATGGAAAGTAATACCATATATAAACAAAGAAAAACAAGAGAAATTCACAAAATGTTACTCTAACAATATTAGTCTTAATGAATAAGGAAAATATCTGAACAGGAAATGACGTCAGCGGAAGTTTTGATTCCTTTTTTGGTGGAATCCAGGGATCCCTCAGTGTTAAGTAAAGAATCTTTGTATAAACAAAAAGCACACAGGCAGTTATTAAGAAAGGAGATGTATATCCTGTCAATTCGATTAAATATCCAGTAATTAGTTGCGCACATGTAACAGAAAGACCTAAACAAGAATCAAAAACGACCATTAGGAAAGACCTTTGTTTGCTGACAGACGTTATGTCAGCCATTATTGCATGATTAGCTAAGTCGAATGTATAAAATGTTCCAGAGAAACCAGATACGACATGCGCCAAAACAAGAAAGTATAAACTAACACCATAGTACACAATTAATGTCCGTAGAGCGAAGGACAAAAACGTAAATAACGCATTCCAGAGAAGTATTGGCTTTCGTCCTATTCGATCAGCCATCGGTCCAACTAAAATAACAATTGGAATCGATACTCCATATTCAGCAATTTGAAAGTACCAATTCCAACTAGCTGCCTGTTCTTGAATCCAATCCTCATTGGTCTCAGCACAGCTGTTAGATAGCTTCAAGGAACTGTTTGTAATATTCTTAGTGTTATTTGAATCACTATGAGTTTTCAAATATGAATATACATATTGTGGCTGCGCTCTTGATGAAATGTTCAAGGAAAATCCATATATTAAAGCATATAACAACACCAAAGGTCTTATCCATTTCCATGATTTTGAATCAGACTCGTCATTTGACTTGAGTTGTAGTAGCGGTTTATTTTCATCCATTGCATTACCTATATATTAAAATGTAAATATAGATCACTAAGGATATCTTTATCATATTGTTTCAGATTGATTTAAATACAGATATTAATTTTAAATGTGTTAATATTTATTTAATATATTATCACGTTATTCGAGATAAATGTACATTATAGATAGAAACACTTGAAAACTAATGAAATTTAACGTCACAAGGGGCACCGGAATATATACACCAAGAAAGAAAAATTCACATGTCACCGGGTCAACAGTTTTGTCATTTACAGTCCGTAGTGTTCCCTGACAATCTCATCACAGGACTAGAGTACAACAGACTTTATATAGGCGGAAGATGATAGTTATTTTGGTAATTCATTCTGATTCAGTATAAATTCCGTTCCCCTCAATATTATTTAGATGATGTGTTTAGCAGTAATATTATTATTCCTCTATAAAATGGTGACGTCTTTTCATTGTTAGTTTTTACTTATGTAAAAATTCCACATTGTAAATGATTGGTAGATTAAAAAAAAACGCTCAAACTGGTTACGTATTGACATTGATTTTTTTGGAAGGAGATTTGTTGTAAAATTCTACTTAGTAGGTTTTCTTCTTTCAGTTCTAAAAACCGGTCAATATCGTCTACACTGACTTACTATTCTTCTCTCTGACTACGGAATAAACAAAATACTTGTCTTCAAATTCTACAGCTACAATGAAATAAAGTAAAAAAGCAGTTTCACATAAACAAGTTCACTTTTCGATATTACAGTAATATTAACTGTACAATTATTTCAGACAAAACTTTTCTTTTAAGGTAAGGTTTGCGGTCACAGGGAGATAACTCGAATTGAAAAGTTCTGATCACTTGGGTTTGTTTTTTCTAAAAAACTAGTAATTACGATGCGAAATATGTTCTAGTTACTCCCCTTTGGCCGATTTTACTATTTTGCACTTACTTTAATATGAGTTTTATTCCTGCAAATTTGGATACTATTTGCTTTTATGCACAATTTCTCAGTCGGTCTTTTAAATCTGTAGAATCTATTAAGAATTATATTAATGGTGTAAAAGTTATGCATTTAATGTCGGATTGTACCTTTCCACACTTAGACAGTTTTGTTTATAAGTTACTGATTCAAGAACCAAGTTACATATGCCACGTAGAGCTTTACCCTTTTAGCCAGATATTTTATTGGAGATGGTGAAACATCTTAATTTAGAAAGTTCTTCTGATTGTGTATATTGGTGTCTTTTTTTGTTTGCCTTTTTCTTAATGTCTAGGAAATCTAATTTAGTTCCAGATTCTAGTTCTCAATTTGATAAGAATAAGCAATTGACCAGAGGTAAAGTCTTTGTTGTTAACGACATTGCTATAGTTGTTTTTGAATGGACTAAGACTATTCAACATGGAGAAAGAAGATTAAAGATTCCGTTGGTTAAAATTCCTGGCTCTGTCCTTTGTCCGGTTTCTGCCTATAATCGTATGTGTAGTAAAATTCCGGCATCTAATGATTCCCCTGCCTTTGTTATGAGTAAGAAATCGAAGTTGGTACCAGTCACTTATGCACAGTTCCAGAATAAACTGAAATCTGTTATTCAGAAGACAGGGAGAGATCCTAATTCATATTCATCACATCGTTTTAGGAGGGGTGGTGCCACTTTTGCATTTAGTTCTCAGGTGCCTAGTGATCTGATTCAGTTACACGGGGACTGGGCAAGCGATGCCGATAAGATTTATTTAGAATTTTCTATGAAGGATAAAATTTCAGTTGTTAGAAACATGGCAAATTTTGTTTAATTGTCTTTCAGAAGTTGTGACCAATAAGAAGGTTTTGGTATTTACAGACTCTATAGGGAAATATTTGGATGACATATTTTGCATGGATTTGGTCGCGATCAGAGAAGCCAGGATAAATTCTTTAAGAAACATGATTCAGGGTAGAGAAATATGTTTAGCTAACTATTCTCATATTATTATTCACTTAGGTACTAATGATATAGTTAATAACTCTGTTGACAAGATTATTGCTGATTATAACGAACTAATTGTTACTATCAAATCTTATTCATACAGTATGAAGATTTTTATTTCTTCTATTCTGCCAAGGCCTGTTGATTTTTCGTATACAGGTAATAAGTGTAAAAGTGTTAATCTAGAATTGAGCAAGATGTACTCTCAAGAGTAATTTAAGTTATATTAGGTCTTTTAAAAGATTTTTTCATAAAGGCATTCCAGTCAGGTCATTATTTGCCTTTAAAGATGGTGGGCTTCACCTTAACGAAGCTGGGCAATACGAATTGCGCAAGTGTTTTCAGCATGCTATTAATCATATGTAAATAATTTAGTATTGTGTATTTTGTCTTTATGTATGTGGTAATTATTATTTAGTTTTTATATGCTAGCCTAAAGGAAGTGTTTCATTCCTTTGGTTTTTGAATTTTCAAGGGAGTGTTTCATCCTTTGGATTCATTAATGTATGTCACTTTAAGGTACTCTACTTTTAGGAGAGATTTCCGTTCGCATCTCCTAAGTAGATCTAGCAGCTGAAGAAGTGGTTTATTCTTCATGCTTGGAGTTGAACTTTCAAGAGAGTGTTCCATCTCTTGGGTTTAACCGCTCCTTTAGCTTATTTGGTTTTGTTTGGCGGATATTTAATTTTTGTGGCCCGCCATTAAATGTATTTTCCTAGCTATAACTTAATAAGTATTAGTATTTGTATATGTATTGGTATTTGTTCTTTATATTATTGTAATGACATGTATGTGAAGATTTTTGTTTTCGGCCAAATAAATTTATATTATTATTACAGTCTTTAATGAAGCCAAAAGTAATTAGCGTTTATTCCGGTGAATTTTAACAAATCAAATTTGCAGTTTATTGTAGTAATGATAAATAATTCACCTTTCACCGATTTCATATGTCTAAAGCGCTGTTGATTGGCAAGTAAGTTAGGCGTGTCATACATCATTGTGTTGATAAATTAATATCTTTTTATTGATCTAAAAGTTTTGAGCGAGACCGAAAGGTGAAAGGGATAATTCTTTGGAAATCGAAGCAGGCGCGTAAAATTGTGTTGCCCGAGTTGGGGACCTTTTCTTTTCTCTTGGCATATATAGTATTTTTTTTTCTGAGACAAGCGCCTGTGGTTTAACGATGAAAAATCAAAACGTTGCTCTATTGCTTGGAGTGCATTCGGGAACTAGATCAATGTCAATTTAAGAAAAGTTTTTTTTTGGCAGAAACAGGTGAATGTCTACACAACTGCCGAAGCGTGTATCTATGTGTTGAATATTGATCAACGTTGATTTGGGAGAATATTTTTTTAAAAGTCTCATGTTTATGGACGACTTCATCATTACCGATGCCTTGAATTATTAGATTTCAGTAACTGATCGTCCTTAACATGGCCAGAAATTATGAGGATACAGTGAATAAATCATTATTACATGTACATGTAATAGAGTCGCTACTTGCTACGAGATTCAAACAACGAACTCATGGAGGTCATAAATCCTGACCTTTCCACGAATTGAAAATCTAACCTTTAACAGTTCAAGTAGAGATTTTGAATAGCTACGTGTATTTTGACTTCATTAGTTAAATAAAAATGTCCATTGATTTCCTGGTCTTCATCTACCTTATTTTTAGCACCCACTCTTGTACCGTACAGCTATGATTTGGTAGGGATATGGTTAGCTGAGGGAAGGGTTCCTTCTCACAGGTCAGAGCCTATTACATTTATAATTTGATGTTTTTTCTTATTTCTATTTAGAATATAAAAAGGGAAAACTATGCAGTATTTTTCATACATCAAAAAAAAAAACAAAAACAAAAACAAAAACAAAAAAAAAAAAAAAAAAAAAAAACATGCCATGCATGAGGCATGTTTTATAGTTGAATACACATTGCAACACGATTCATGTTAAACAGATCCAACACAATATTTGCTTAGTATTTTGTTTTACTATACTCGAATTTAAACTTGATCTAGATACTATCAAAACAAGACTTCCATATGAATTTCATCAAAATCCGCAAATTAATATAGGCATATTAGCGCTTAAAATGAGGACGAACGGACAGACGAACGGACGTCCGGCATTTCTATGTTCCCGCGGGGGAAATACATTTATTCCCTGAAAACGGCTTTCAGTGATTTATTTTCTTACAAAACGGGGAAAATACTTTATTTATGTGTTTAAGAAGGGTTAATATAGCATCCGTTTCCATGGAAACGAGATCGGGGACATATGAATTTTATTATTTCATTATAATGGAAATATTTAAATCTATGAGTTTTCAATATTTCATGAAATCGTGGGACCCGAAAACAGGACATTTTCACCTGTTTGTTGCCATGGCAACGTCTCTATTTTTTGCAAGGAAATGTTAAAATGTTGTGTTGTGGTGATTTTTCTTACATTTTCATGCAGATTTGATAAATAATATCTAGAACATAATCATTTTTACAATTTTCATTAAAAACTTTAATGGTTTTAATACTTGCATAAATTATTTCTTGAAAATAGTAAAATTAATACATTGTGACAAAACTACCAAAAATCCCAATTTTGAGCTGTTTTTACAAAAAAACTGGACGGGCGATTTTCTGAAAAATGCCATTAAATAAGAGAGGTTCCTCCAATGAACAAATAAATATGTCACATTACTACAATATTATGATAATAAAAATCCAAGGAGAGCGCAAACCTTACCTTAATATTATAAAATTAATAAATTTTATACTTTGCTTTTGAACAAACAAATGGTCTAAGTTTACGTTCAAAACATCGGCGAATACTATTTTCCTAAACATTTGCACAATTGTATTTCCGTTTTTCTTTAAACTGAACTGCTGCATGTAAGACGTTTGTAGATCTACGATTGTATTGGTAGGAAATATTGAGGTAATATTGAGGACAAATTATAAAAAAAAGATGATAGCTATGGTATGCTGAGATTGTGTTGATTACTACTTCGATAGAAATCGATACAATAGCGCAACAAGAATGAAAACAGAAAAAGAACTCTCAAAGGATCACTTTGTATCCTGTTCAACTCCTCCCCCCCTTTTCTTGGACATGCATGTATTGCCACTAGACATGTCACAAAAGCATTGTGAGATATAACTAAAAATACACATTCGAACATAGTTTTGTGATCGAACACTGTTTATTGAAATGGCATGGATTTGTCGAAGTTGCTGACCGGACCGAATTTTTTGTCTATTATTTCACATTCCAACATGCTTTAATCTAATACACCGGTTGTGTCAAACTATTTCTATAGTCCTAAACTCGATAAGTTATATCATTTTACAATTTATACCTGATAGCCTTAACTGATCAGATGTAGTTTTGATATTTACATTTACAGTCATCTTATATAGAACATAACTCAGCAACATTTAAGTCACCACGATTTACATTTCATGCTTGAGTGACTTTGATTAATTATTTGTATTTAGGTGCATTAATGACTTTTCAATACTGCAGTCATCTTATATGGTAAAACACAACTCAGAAAAATTTGAGTCTTGAGAAGAAGTTTTTTGGACATTTCCCCCTATTTTTTAAAAAAATTATTCAGGACCTATTGTGTTCCCTAACATAAATTTGAACTATATAATGAATCTATTGCACAAGTTTTGTGATCAATTGTAAAGTGGTTCTGGATAAGATTTTTTATTACACCTTTCCTGTTTACAGTACATTAAATAATTTCTCCTTTGAATGGGGCACGGCCCTTCATTTGAACAAATCGTAATCAACTGATGTAGGGATGCTATGTGCCATGTTTGTTATCCCAGTGGAGAGGAAATAAAACTAGAGGCTCTCAAGAGCCTGTGTCGCTCACCTGTATCTAATGTGATTTTGGAAATTATGTAAAATTATATAATGATTGAGACCAAGATTGGTTTAATTTGACACAGTATTTAAAATTAAAAACAGGTCATCTTAGTGTAGTCTTACAATAGCTTCTGAAGACATCATTATTATTTTTGAATATGTGGTCAAGTTGTGACCATTCAGAATTTTTTTCTGATAGACTTCTAAACATCTTGGATGATGGATCGGCAACAAAGTAACAACACTTGGTCAGCACCTCATAAGGAACATTCATGCTATGTTTTGTTACATTCCATTCAGTGGTTCTCTAAAAGAAGTCATTTGTATGCATTTCCCATAGGGTCCAATGTTAAACTTAGTCTCCCGCTGGCGGCCATCTTGGATGATGGATCGGCTACAAAGTAACAACGCTTGGTCAGCACCTCATAAGGAACATTTATGCCAGACTTAGTTTCATTCCATTCAGTGGTTCTCTAAAAGAAGTCATTTGTATGCATTTCCCATAGGGTCCTATGTTAAACTAAGTTCCCCGCTGGCGGCCATCTAGGATGATGGATCAGCTACAAAGTAACAACACTTGGTCAGCACCTCATAAGGAATATTCATGCCATGTTTGGTTTCATTCCATTAAGTGGGTCACTAAAAGAAGTCATTTGTATGCATTTCCCATAGGGTTCTATGTTAAACTAAGTCCCCCGCTGGCGGCCATCTTGGATTATGGATCGGCTACAAAGTAACAACACTTGGTTAGCACTTCATAAGGAACATTCATGCCATGTTTGGTTTCATTCCATTCAACGGTTCTCTAAAAGAAGTCATTTGTATGCATTTCCCATAGGGTCCAATGTTAAACTAAGTCCCCCTCTGGCGGCCATCTTGGATGATGGATCGGCTACAAAGTAACAACACTTGGTCAGCACCTCATAAGGAACATTCATGCCAAATTTAGTTTCATTCCATTCAGTGGTTCTATAAAAGAAGTCATTTGTATGCATTTCCCATAGGGTCCTATATTAAACTAAGTTCCCCGCTGGCGGCCATCTTGGATGATGCATCAGCTACAAAGTAACAACACTTGGTCTGCACTTCATAAGGAATATTCATGCCATGTTTGGTTTCATTCCGTTAAGTGGGTCACTAAAAGAAGTCATTTGTATGCATTTCCCATAGGGTTCTATGTTAAACTAAGTTCCCCGCTGGCGGCCATCTTGGATCATGGATCGGCTACAAAGTAACAACACTTGGTCAGCACCTCATAAGGAACATTCATGCCAGATTTAGTTTCATTCCATTCAGTGGTTCTCTAAAAGAAGTCAATTGTATGCATTTCCCATAGGGTCCTATGTTAAACTAAGTTCCCGCTGGCGGCCATCTTGGATTATGGATCGGCTACAAAGTAACAACACTTGGTCAGCACCTCATAAGGAACACTCACGCCATGTTTGGTTTCATTCCATTCAGTGGTTCTCTAGAGGAAGTTCAAAATGTTAACGACGACGCCAAGTGATGAGAAAAGCTCACTTGGCCCTTTGGGCCAGGTGAGCTAAAAAGTGTGAAGTTAATGACAACTGACATATTTTGGTAACAAAACCTCACTTAGCCCATATGAGCTAAAAAATATATATGTATGTAATTTTCCCATAACATTTCAATAAACCATCTATTAACACAAAAAAATCGTAACGAAAAAGTAGTCTGAATTGTTAGAATTAATACAAATAAAATGTTATATTTTGTAGAAAAATGTCATGTCCTCCTTGAAAAGAATTCTGTTGTAGGAGAGTGTAAATAAATATCCTGATCTTAGTGATTTAGTTGTTTTGCTGCCTGCCTCAGTAGCAATCTGCTCCCATCAAGACATGGCCCCATAGTGTCGCCAGATGGTAATCAATATGACAGCATTTCTGCATGTAGGTCCTTCTGAAGTCAAGCCATAAAGACAGGAAAATGGTAAAGTATGTATATTATACCAAAGAGTACAAAGCACTTATTTACAAGACCTGGGAGATAAGGTATGTCTTTTAAGAATTTATTAGAAAAAGTCGCAAGTAGAAAATTTCTGAAAACGCACCTGATTTTGATAAATCTGCAAATTCCCCTTTGAGTAAATTGGAGATGTTATTGTATAGTTTAATACGTATAACTGGCTGAAACATTAGTAACATAGTGATTAACAAATTCATAATTTTGGTTAAAGGTGAAGTTAGATACCTCAATATTCACAGTTGTTTCAGTAAATGTTCAAATCTTTTGGAGTATAGATATTCATTGTTTTAAAACATTATACACTTGTAATTCTGTGATAGCATTACTTAATAATGAAGAAAACGTTGAAAACATTATTGCAGAAAGTGCAAAGGTTGTGAAAACTGAAAACTGAAAAAAAAAAATTCACTGATTCATTTTGTAATCATTCTATTCAATATTTGATCATCTAAGGAAGAAGTTGTATTTTCATTATTTTGAAAATGATACAATTCAGCTTTGGAAAACTAGCCCGGAGGATTGTACGTGTTAATCTTTAATTGAAATATTATAATGTAATTGAAAACGTATTATAGTTAACAGATTTTTATTTCTTCCTTTTTTTTAATTTGGTGCTATTGATTGTCGACTGCTCGACATCCAGTGGCAAATATTTCGTGCTTCTTCAGGAGAACAAGATCAATTTATCAAACACAATTCAAACTGGTGGAACGGGACACAAAGGAAAACCGGTTTTGACTGCCACTGTAAAAAGGAGGTGGTTGGGTAGAGTCGGATAATTTAGGCTTCTTTAGCGACCATTAGCCTACTCGTTTTCGAAAACTACAGAAGGGGTCTTTAGCATGCAGGAGCGTGTCATTCTCCAAATACGTTACCCACTACAGTCTGCGATCAGGTGCGTTAAAAGTAAATACAACATTTTTTAATACATGAAAACAAAAGCAACATTGGATAAAGGAATCGCAAATGTAATATCGAAAATTAAAGAAAAACCAACGACGGGGATGGGTTTCTTAAAGAATGGAACAAACAAGAGAACGAAGGGACAAAATTACCAAGAATACATAGCATTCTTCAACGAAGTATTGCAAGCAGTCAAAGACGCAAAATCAGAAGAACAGTAAACGTATGACATAAAATAAAAATTTACTTGCATTGCAATTCAAACACAAAAGAAACATTGGAAAAGAGTATAATACTGTCTCTCTAAATTTGATTACTACAGTAAAACTAAGCATAAAAATGTTATTGCAATATTGTCTTCTATCTTTAAAGTTTATTATATGGATTGCTGCTAGAGTTAAGATACCACAGCACATGTCCTAGAACTTTGCTACTGTGGTATCTCAACACTATCAATCCAGAGTGTAACATGCATTCTAAGGGGACAAAAAGATTTGTTTCCTTAATTATGTTAATAAAAGTATTTTTCTCCAATTATTTATATCAAAGATATATATTTATTATAAACTTTTTCTTTTTATTTTTCTGTGATATTATGTACCAAATGAATACTCTTGTTGCCAATTAATATTGTTTCTTTTAAGTCTAGTCAACTGGTCAACCACTTGTTGTATTGATAACTATATATAGAAATTTGCATTTTTATCATGTTGTGATTTTAAAACCTGTGTCGTCAAAGACCAAAGCAGGACTAGAATTGACTCGCTGCTCTCCATGTGGTTACTATCTCGGATGTCTTATTTAGTACAACATGAGCTTTGTCATCAATTGACTGTTTATATGTATGCATATTATTTATAAACATTGAAATACAAATATGCAGAATGCTTTGTAAATCCATACCATTTTTATGTGAAAATCTTTTTTTTTTTGTGTCTATATTTGCCATAAACATTTTATGGTTCAAATTACTGTCCCTCTGTCCATCCGTCCACATTTAAACTTTCGCCATATTTTTCGTCGCTCCAACTGATCTGATAAATTTCAAATTTGGTATACAGCTTTATAAATATGTACCATAAAGTGTATTAAACATGTTAGAGTGATTTTTGTCGCCCTCAGATATCAACTTCATGTTTTGTGGAACTTTGAATTATTCAGTATATATAATGATAGACAAAAGTGGGGCATGGTTGGGGGGTGTGCTTAGCACGACTTGCATACAATTAATGTTGTTTTGGTGTTTTTAATTATTTGTTATCTTTTATTGTTAGCTATTTTTACCAATTTTTGGCCTTTTCTTTTGGTTAAATTATGAAATCTTATTGAGGTCTTATAAAATAAACTCCTGAAGCTTGATTTATTTGTTGTAGCGTAACACACATTCTTTATAAGACAAATGCTCAGATTTATTCCCGAAGATGAAATGAAGCTTTCATGGCTATTTTATTTTTAAAATGTTTTCCATTTATGGTAGGATCCTCAACTGATATTATACAGTATAACTTAGTTTGCTCAGCCAATGAAATTTGATTTTACATATCAAATTAAGTTATAGCAGTTATGTTTTATTTGGTACATGTGTTTCCTTTAATTTGTGATTTTTTTGTTTGTTAACTGTTCATTTATTCCATTGTTAAGAGTTCAAGAAAATAAAACTTTGAACAAAAGTCTGATTTCAGCTTTTTTATTGGAAGTAATAAAGTTTATGCAGAAAGCCTTGCATCAAGATCCTGGAATGGAATGCAGTTTTCTAGAACTCTCATGGCTTCTCTAAAGTGTGATGTATTTATCCAAATGAAATAATCACAACTAAGTTCAGCTCTTCCACCATGTATATCAAATATCCTGTTTGTCCTTTGGAATCTTTGGTGTGAGGGGGGATTGCAACTCGGAGCAGCCATGCCAGTACACCTGCAAATCACTTTTTTGCCATTTGCGTCTGGAGTTTAAATGCCTTGCACACATTAGCTCTTCCTACTGGCCTTCCTACGAATGAAAAAAGACAACACATTTTATCATTCTTTACTTAGAACATAGTGGTGAAGTGTAAGGTGATGTCATGTGTAAAGAAAAACTGAATTAAAAAATAAATAATACGAATAGGTGGAACACATACCAGAACATAAAAATTGGGTAAATTTATAATAAATAACATTTCGAGGTCACTGCCTGATTTTCAACAGGTGGAACCCACACCAAGTAGCAAGTTAGTGACAATCTGAACAGGAGCAATACCGTTGGTGGGGTAAAACATGTCTAATTGGATCCAAATCATTCCCATATCTGAATGATTAAAAATGAAATAAAATAGATATCAACCACAAACCATATTTTGTGTAATCTATAACCAATCGCAACTCAAAAAATGTTCAACCACTATTATTAAAACTCATATCGTGCATACTGAGGATGTTTATATACTGGAGAATTGACTATATTAGTGTTTACATGTTCTACTTAGTAATTTAAAAATAATATATCATGTTTGTCATGTTTATACTGATAGCAATTAGCAATATGACGGTAACACATGCAGGTCCTGACATGTAATTTACATGTTCTACTTGTCCCCGCCATTTCTAGATTGATCAATGAATTGTATGTTCAACACCCTCCCCTTCAGATGCCCTGATGTTGTGAGAGATAATGTGATGGCCAGCCTCGTGGCCAGCCGGCTTCGAATTTTTTTTTAAATAGGTTGAATGTCTGCCAGTCCGCCAAACTGATTGTGGGGGTGGGAAGGAGGGGTTGTTATCTGAACTCCCATGAAATAAAATGTGTAATCCCGAATTTCCCATTGAAATAAATATTTGATTCGCGATTACCTAACAATATGGGGGGGGGGGGGGGGGGAGGTAACCGGTAATCAAATAATCATTAAAATTTTGACATTGTAATCATCAAGTTTTCGGTCGTTGTCCTTAGGTTTTCAGTTGTAACAGAGACTTAACAATGCATCTAAGACTCTGGTTGTAATCATTAAACTTGCTACAAAATTGGTAATCAAATAATCAAAAAGGTGGTTTGGGTGTCTGGGAATCAAATAACCATATAAAATGCCCTTGGTAATCAAATAATCAAAAATAAAATGCCCTGGTAATCAAGAAACCCATGACAACCCTCAGAAATGGGTGATCCCTAATCGCGATAAGGGTTTTCTCGAATTCCCTGGCTTTAAAACACTCCATCCCTCTGTCCTTCAATAGTGGTGACAGTATTAAACAAGATCAATTGATTTGCATTGTGTTGACATACCTGCCAGCCGCCTCAAAGGTCGTTGATTGCTTCCCTCTGACAGCTGGTTAAGAACATATTCCGGTAAATCCACTAAATCTGGAATCTTTACCAAGACAGCATTTTCATCATAGCGGTTGTTGTTTTCTATTTCTATATTTAAGTCTATGTTTATTGGTGGTCGTATATGGAAAGCATGGTATCCTTTGATGGTCCATGAAATCTTAACCAAATGTTCATCGTCAGCAGCTTGCATATATAATGAATGGTAAACTTTGGAAAAACTCATATAAAAAGAACTGTGCTTATTTAACTAATTCAACAATTATGTGATGACCATAAATAAAAGAAGATGGTTTCACCGTCTTCAAAGGTACCTTTTTTTTTACCAAAGACTGGTTTATCCGTCTTATGAGTTTATAAATCATAAAAGACCGTTTTCCCGTCTAAAGCATGTTAGGTTTGGATAAGATGGAAAAAATGTCTAGTGAATTTGATAAAATATTAAGGAGTTTTTCCGTCTTATTTATTTTAATTCAATATAAGATGGAATATCCGTCTTTAAAACTAAGAATGGACATTCCATCTTATGTAAATTATACGAATAGCCGTCTTGGAACTGACTGTTTAATTTGATTAGGAACATTTGTTTACTTCATATATTTTTAATATACTTAAAATAGTTTAACTGTCGAACATAATTTATTTCAATGAAAGTTCTATATCTCCTTCCCAGCGATGACCCCAGAGATACAGTTCTGTACAAAGATTCCAAGAAGCAGTATTGAAATCAGTGGACTGAATCAGCTTAAATTGGGAAAAGTAAACAATTTTGGAATATTAGGGTAGTGTTATTTCATAATTTTGTCTCATAAAATGCAGCATAGAGTGTTAGAAATGATAACATGTCATGAATGAGTGTTAATCAAAGGTGATAACTATGTGAAAAAAAGCGCAAATTTCATTCATTTTACGTCGATCAGTCTATTTAGTTACTGGATTATACATCAATTGAGGTATTCTCCATCATTTAAAGGTTATTCCTGACCTGTAAAATGCATATTTCTGGATTAAAAACTTTGAAAAGCTAGCAAAAACACAAACATGTTTTATAAACAGTACAGTTCTAAACATAAAATAAATAATCAGTATTACATGAATGTTGCCTATTACATAGTTTATTGAGGTTTTTTTCAAAACTATCTTTGCCTTCCATTACCAAATAAATATAAGAATTTGTACAGTATATGTCACTTATAAATGTAAAATAAAACTTGGAAACTCAAGTTCCTTGCGTGCACATTTCTGTTTTAACCTTCAATAAAACTTCTATAATCATTCAACAACTACGCTATAGGTACTCTTGTAAAGACGTTTACAGCTGACTACAGATGCGTATATCATGTATATTATCACTTCACACAAACACTACCAGGAAATGTCATTCTAATCTGGTACAGAGCTACTGATGTAGTCATAAACTATGTAAGTGAATATTTTAATTTACCGGTCTTTTTTGTGCTTTAGGTCAGTTGGAATCTATAAGCTTCTTTAAAACTTTCAGATATTCCAAATTATCAATTCAAAATCCCTCAATAAACATATATTTTTGAGAATTTAACAATGAATTGGAAGAAAATGAAAAAAAAACATGTACAAAATGTTACATGCAATGTAATCCCAAACTAGAAACGGCTGTCCATGTAAAAGTAGTGCGACGCTTTACCGTTTGGAAAGTTGCTCACGCTTTAACATCATCTTCCCAACTAGAAGGATCGTTAGAAGTCGTTTGTGCGATATTCGTTTGTATAGATGGTTGTTTTACCACGATCTCTTCTTGGTATTGGTTTTTTGAGCAAGTCACACACCTAAAAAGATATAAGACAATAAAAATAAAAGAAGATGATAAACAAGCTGCACGCAATATCGTGCTAAGGATACACCACTCGTAAAAGGTCCATCAAACAAGAAGTTAGAAGCTGAGAAAAATACGACATAATTTTTTATGTGTAACATATTGTCAAAGTCCGGTCAAACTGGAAGTTGGGGTTCGACAGAACTGAAAATAAGAGACAACGTAAAACTCATCATGTCAAAGCTACATACAAAATATGAAATTATTATGCACTGTAGAAGATTCGAAAAATGCGACAAATATTTAGGTGTAACATTGTATTTTTACGAAGTCAAAGTCCCTTCAAACAGGAAGCTGCAGTCCGGCAGAACTGCAAATAAGGAACAACGTACAACACATCATGTCAAAGCAACATACAAAATACGAAATTATTCTGCCCTGTAGAAGCTGTGAAAAATGCGACATAATTTTTTTATGTGTAACGCTGTATTTTTATAAAGTCAAAGTCTCGTCAAAGCATAGGAGAAACCCGTGAAAATAGGAGACAACATAAAACTCATCATGTCAAAACTACATACTAATTATGAAATCATTCTGCCCTGTAGAAGCTGAGAGAAATGTGACAGAAAATGTTTGTGGAAGAACGGACGAATAGCCGAACGCACAAGGAGAATGCAGTTTCTCCTATTCCTAACGTGTTTAATCGGTGGGGTAAAAATACAATATCTTTAACCACTTCCCGGTGATTAAATTTCTACGTAGGAATTACCGTCCTTTTTTTCTACAGTTATTAGAACGATAAACTAGAGAAGTCCCGAAATGACGTCCATGTAAACAACCTATATAGCAACGAAATTTTCTTGAGGTTTTTGTCGAAAATCACAGGAGAAAACGACTCTCCTATGACACGATTTACTTGTGAGTTATGGAAATTCTCCACCATCAATAGTTAAATTCTTACATTTTAACACATACCTGCTAAAGGCTCGCGTGTTGAAAATCGAAAATTTAACTATCTGGGGTGGAGAAATTCCATAACTCACTCGTACCTGAAGGAGAATCTATGAAAAGCCCCTATTACGAGTGGGGTTAAAAAATTTGGAGTTTCAGTTTTCACAGGTAATTCTGTCTTTTGTGTGAGAAATGTAATCATATATCATTTTGTGTTGAATCGAGGAAACATAAATGTATTTCTATCAAGCTCTTTCAGTCTGACACACTGTCCACAACCAATAATGCCACACCTAAATTCCTCAAAGTTTTATTCAAATTATTAATTACGGTGTAGGAGCATTTTAATGCATATATATGTAATGTAAATTGTTTTTTTTCTCTCCATATTTCACAAACTGTAGTAGCGGCAGCTAGGAGTGCTCAGTGTCAATATTCAATTATATTAAATTTATTATAATTACGGACTATCGTTCAGGACAAAAATAGATATAATATTTTTCCAACTATTAGGAGTTATTTCACTTACATCATAATTAGAGCTGCTAATAAAGGAAATCCAGCCATAACAAAGAATACCATTCCTTTATAAATAGGACGGGTATGATGGTAAATGTTGTTAAAAACTGTAGATCCCCCAAGTCTACAAACAGCTTCTAACAAATATATATTAGCAAATAGTGCTCCTGAAATATAACATAACAGTTTAGTTCTGTTAAATGGTCATAAATGTGTCTCGACCATTTAAACGTGTTAATTGTCGGTTTTACAGTGGCGTAGCTTCCGTTGAGGCAGTTGCCTCAGTTTAAAATCTGGAAGAATGCTAAGATTGTCAAAAAAATAAAAACAAATTGCATATATTTTTAACCAGTGCTATTTTCTCTAATGGATATTTACATCTCATCTTTTCAACTGAACTGCTGGGCCAAATTAATTGCGGTATTCGGGCACAATCTAGGATAAGTATTCAAACCTTTCCCTGTTGTGCTTGACTTTTACATTAAGAACAAGTAGAAGAAGTTTTTTTTAAATAATACATCTATTATAGTTAAATTTATAAAATAGCTCGATTTCTGAAATTTATGGAAATTGGTCATAAGTTTTACGATGTGAAAGTTTATACAAATGTTTCACTTCCGGTCAGGGTAAACTTACATGTAAGCAAGTCATCAGAGATCTGACGAAAATGAGTTAATTCGGCCCTTTGGTGTTAAGTAAGGATACATTTTTTTTTAAATTTAATTATTTTACTGCATAAATGAGACGTACTTCCACTGGCTAATATATAGATCACGTGGTCAAATGTTAACATCATAGTTCACTGTGCAGACGACTTGCGTAAAACTATGTGGATAATTTTGGCCTCTTATGTGTTTTGTTTGACGTTTAAAGAAAGATGAAAAATGGTTTTAAGAAAAATGGTGCCGTATATCATAAAAGACTGATAAATAAACGTCTTCCCTGTCTTGGGATCATATTCCAACAATTTTTGTGTTCAATCGATAAACCGTGACTCATTTGTTTGTAAATATATGTAATTGTCTGCAATGTCATGCCAGGTGCGCGACTCTATAAATTAAATTAAATAGCCTACCGAAACCCCGGACCGAAACACTAGCTACAATAATGTAGCTCCTGTGACAACTTAAGTATTGTAGCTACGAAATACATGCCTATCCAAATCTATTGTCAAGAAGAATACAATTCCATGTGTCTCACCTTTATAAAGAGGATATACTTAAATGAAAGTCGTAAATTTTCATATGGCCAGCTACAACAGAGAGCTTCCATTTCTCGCAATGAAGAAGCCCATCCGTTTGGATTTAAACCCGACGGGGATTTTACACATTGGTTTGCATGAGGCCGGAGGGCGAATAGTTTGTTTTTCATGAACCAACGCTTATCCATTGTATCTCTTACTTAAACTATTGTTGTGACGACAGTAGTATAAGGGCACAGGCAAATTAGTATTTGTGGTGGTGGCTGTGGTGGAGGTGCCGGAAGTGACGTCACCGAAACAGGAAATTACGTCACCGGAACTCAATTGACCGGAAGTGGTTTGCGCGCATGCGCAACCGGAAGTAGTGGATTTTTCCCGCCATTTGTTTACGGAAGTGACGCAAGTCACGTACTAGGACCCGGATGTGTGGTCTGCGCATACGTTACCGGAACCGGAAATAGTTTGCGCGCATGTGCAACCGGAATTAGTGGTTTTTCGCGCCATTTGTTTACGGAAGTGACGTCAGTCACGGACCCGGAAGTGCCATGCTTTACCAGAATTGAGATTGAATTACCTCCCCTTTTCCCGTGCGTCTCGATCGTATCTGGATCTTTCATCGGTCTCTAGGGTCTGATACTCTCACTGTTATGTCGAAGTCCGAGAGTATACGAAGTACACCATTGGATTATCTCCCCTTATCCCGCTCTTTTCATCTGCGGGTAATGTTTTCTGTGAGGACCACAGGTAGGATTGGATTATGTCCCCTTACCTCCATGTGATTCTGTCACAAATAGATCAATGGAGGGGTGTCCTTAGCAACCGCCTTAGCAACGGCGGTCCATTTCATTGCTATATGATGCACTTCGTTTCTCTTCTCTTGCTCCATCCCAAACAACGGTGCTCTTTGCTACTCATCGCTACTCAGGACCTTACTCGCGTGCTCATTTCCCTCCTGTTGCTCGAGAGCATGGTGCTAAGCAGCGATGAGCAGGACAGAACAGTACAGAGAAAGAGAAGAGCACCGATGAGCAGCAAACTACAATGACGAGCAGCGAACTGTGTTGTCTGAATGAATAGACAAAAACAATCTTCGTCACCATGACGCCAATGGAAAGCTTTTAACGAAAATATAATCAGAGGTTTTGTTTAATTTCGTCAGTTGTTTGAAGACCGTCAAACAACACACATGTACAAATGGAGTCGAAAACGCCTCTCGGTTTATCGGTTCCTGCTAGATACCTAATACCTGTGGATCTTTCAAAGACTAAAGCAAAACCAGAAATGAAAAGGAAAATACTTCCAACCAAAGTGGAGAGAACCAAACGGCTGGACAACACAAGTGAATGACCCAGCAAAGTGGATCCAAACAAGAAATGTACAAAGTATCAAATGAACAAGAGCTTTGCGGAATTCTATAAAAACATGAATGTCTGCAAGGGGTGTAGAAGGATTGACAACGAGTGGACAAGGCTTAATAGAGACCTCATCAGAAAAGTGAAATATGAACTGCAACAATCTCGAAACGAATACTTTTCCAAACGTTTGTGTATGAATCAACAAGCCGTTGAGGAACCTGTATGTAATATAAGCACTTGCAGGACGACCGGAGCTCATTCTACTATCGAATCCCAGGAAAGAAAGACGTCTTAAATGTATACCTGTGACATATGTGGATACCAGTCCAAGCGAAACGTCAACATAGTGCGACACAAAAAGAATGCACACGGTATGGAAGAGGATTCAACAGACTATAGTGATTCAGTCTCAGATACCACCACAGAAGCCGATGACGAGTAATCGGAACAAAGCAGTGAACATGAGTCCAACGAAGACTCCGAAGAGCAATGCGAACAATCTCCATGGGAAGTCATTTTGAATAGAACATTTCAAGTACATCAATCGGAATACTCACAGAAAGTAAACGAACTAGTCGAAGCCGGGATGGAAGAAGACGAGGCACGCTTGGCACCATATATTTAGACATGTTTGACACATACAGAGACGAAATGCGAAAGCATTACCTCGGACTGATGTCCTGGCATCAAGACATGAATAAAGACCCCGTACATAGAAAGATCAAGAAAACGTCTAAACGCCTTAGAGAAGAGGAAGACTACGAATCAAAAGAATCATTGGAATATGCCGCAGAAAAACGAAAATGTCTGAGTAGCGATGAGTAGCAAAGAGCACCGACTTCGACATAACAGTGAGAGTATCAGACCCTAGAGACCGATGAAAGATCCAGATACGATCGAGACGCACGGGAAAAGGAGAGATAATTCAATCTCAATTGTGGTAAAGCATGGCACTTCCGGGTCCGTGACTGACGTCACTTCCGTAAACAAATGGCGCGAAAAACCACTACTTCCGGTTATGCATGCGCAGACCACATCCGGGTTCTAGCACGTGACTTGCGTCACTTCCGTAAAGAAATGGCGGGAAAATCCACCACTTCCGGTTGCGCATGCGCGCAAACAACTTCCGGTTCCTGTGACGTCACCTCCGGAACCTCCACCACTACAAATACTAATTTGCCTGTGCCCATATACTACTGACGACTTTTCCCAATTACCTTTCCTTTCTTAATTAGACCCTATTATGTGTGAGTTTAAATTAACTTAATTCTCTATACTACTATTCAATTAGATATATATATAGTCACGTTGATGATTTTAATGGTAAATGAAAATTAATACAAAACCGTATGGACTTACAGTATAAGGCATACGATTCAGAAATTTGTCCATTATTGACAAATTAAAGCATAGTCCAAATAATTTTCCAGTAAAACATAATGCTACTGAAAGAAAAAATAGTTTAAATCCACTCGATTTACACTTTTTATATTATAAAAATATGTCAAAATATGCAGTGAAACAGATGAAATTGCCATAAACACCAAAATAACAATGTTCTAATTTTTTATTGAATTATATGAAATTGTCGATAATAATCAAATAAAAAAAAATCTTTTCTTATTACTAAGTTATATCAATGATAGCACAAAGATTTAGAAAAAAGGGAACACCAAAACAGAGATTAGAATTATGTCTACAAGTGTTACTATCAACTCATCCTAACCTTGCGGCTACCATCTTATACTATACAAACGTCGTTTTTAAATATATAAAGGCGAAAACCTTATATATTGTACCGTATCATATTGATATATGTAAAAACGACATTTAGATATCATCCGATTGGTAGCCAAGAGGTTTCGTCGATGTGTTCTTGAACTATGACACACAATTTACTTGAAGGAGGAAGTTCGAACCCCAGTCACGGCAAATAAAAATTTGCAAAAAGGTAAGCTTTTATACTTATACCAGCTTGTGAACAGAAATCAGTAAATTAGCCAATTCAAATTTAATGACATTAAGTACACAAAGGGAACAATTGAATATTTTGACTTCATTTCAGTGACGGATTAAAGAAGCGTTGATTCTAGAAAAAAAATCCACGGTAAATGAATAGGCTGACGTCACAGCAGTGGTTTAATTTTCAATAACTATTTTTTCTACTCGATCGTTTTTATGCTGTTCAACTGATTTTAATGGAGTTGACGTTTAATAAGCGATCTTGATCTCCCTCGTTAATTGTGATAGTTTAAGATTTAAACCGAACCGCGTGTAGTGCAGCTCCGCCGAGATGAAAAACGATTTTAATGGAGTTGACTTTCAATGACCGATCTTGATCTCCCTCGTTAATTGCGATAGTTTAAGATTTAAACCGAACCGCGTGTAGTGCAGCACCGCCGAGATGAAAAAAGATTGCTACACCCAAGGAACCATTTAACTTGAAGGGCGGGGGGGGGGGGGGGGGTTTAACCGGGATTTCCTCCAGTTTGCTGTCACTTATACAGCTCTCTTGTTTATATTGCTTTGAACATTTCTTTTTTCAAGGTATGGACACAATTTTTTTTTCTACTACAATCGAACCAAATTATTTTTTTTTTTACAAAGTCGAATCGGTTTTGTTTTTTTAGCAATGTCCACGCAGAAAGTAAAAGGTGTATTTATTCCTTGAAATCACTAGCAGTAAATAAAACTGTTATATACTAGGAATTTGATTTAATAATATAATATATATTTGCATATTCCTGATATGTTAATGACTTATTTTGTTTTTGTATATTAATCCCGTAAGAAATGGAATATAACATCATTTTCTCTGTACTCTGTATTTTATTATAATAATCATAATTCCACACAGTACTGAGTAGACACACACTGGGTATATGTACATGTATGCATATTTAAACTAGAGGCTCAGAGGGCTGAGCCTGTATCGTTCACCTGACAGAAACAAGAATTGCCCATGGCGGCCATGTTTGTCACATGATCTTGACAAAATGAGAAAAGTTTGTAAAAAACCTCCCTCAGATGCTTCTTGTTAAGTATCGTTTCATTTGGTCAAGCTGTTTCGGAGAAGCTTTCTTTATATCAGCATATCAGAAACAAGAATTGCCCATGGCAGCCATGCTTGTCATCCAATCAGGATGAAAAAGTCTAATTTCATAAGACTTTCCAAAGATGCGTCCTGTCAAGTTTAGCTGACAGTTTTGGCCAAGAAGTTCCAGAAATTATTTTTTTTTAAAATCAACAAATGAGAAAAAAGAATTGCCATTAACGGCCATGTTTGTTGCCCGATCGGGACAAAATGAGGAAATTTTGTAAAGAACCTCCATATATGGTTCCTGTCAAGTTTAGTTCTAGTTGGCCAAGCCATTTCAGAGGAGATTTTTTTTTTATATATATCAGCCAATCAAAATCAACAATTGCCCATGGCGGCCATGTTTCAGGGGTTTATCTGGGTATTTTGGGAAAAAGGACCCTGGCCACTTTTTACGCAATTTATATAGAAATTGGGAAAACTACAAATATACCAGAAGTCAGTTTTAGTATGTATCATACTATAATTCATTAAAATTTACTACTACTAGGTTTCATTGTTGGTATTTCATTATTTGGTTTACAGATTTCAGTTTGAGTTCGGACTTTACAAGCTTGGTCCTCAGGTTGTATCAGTAGCGAATCGGTATTGGTTCGACTTTGATCATCATGTGAAATTAAATTGTCATTGGAAGAAACATCAACAACGTCGGTAAAATTTTCAATTGATTCAGTCTCAGATAACGCTTCCTCTGACTCATTACATGCAGTTGCGGCATCGTCAGTTACAGCTCTTGGTTTGAAAAAAGTTAAGATTTTACGGGATTTGTTGCCGTCGGTGTTTTTCAATTTCTTCACATAGTATTTACTATTGTGAGACGACATGTTTACAATAAGGAAAGAAGTTAAAAAATATTTTATTTTATTATCAAAATACCGGGCTTCTTAAAGCGCACATGTGATAAGGATTTCCCGTTTTTTTACCTTTAAAGTGAAGAGCGTAGTTTTGGAAAGGCTAAATTGCGGATTTCAATCCGGACTTTTCAAATATGAAATTTTGACTACCTTTGGGAATTTTTACACCTGAAATTGGGGAAAATAAAGGGGTTTTGCCATTGGGAATGGGCCGAATACCGGACTCTGTGGAATGCTAGAAAAATCCATGTGTTTGTTTCCAATCGGGACGAAATGAGCAAATTTATAAAGAACCTTACATAGATGCTTCCTGCCAAATTTAATTTCATTTGGCCCAGTGCTTTCAGAGGAGAAAATTAAAATGTGAAAAGTTAACAGACGACGGACGCCAAGTGAAGACAAAAAGGAGCAATGCTTTGATTGTCATTATTGTTGTCTTGATGGTTAATCACTAAAAGGTCAAGTATGACTGAAAAAACTAAGCAAAATCTGTTATTATGTTCAAAATAAATCAAGTCAGGTTTGTATTAAATAATGGTCTAAAGCTTTTCTTGTGATGCTTGTGATTTTTTAAATAAACCCTTGAATTAATTTTTTTTTAATTATATATCCACCCGAAATTTTTTCATAGTTTTTTAAAACAGATTATTTTTTTTCCTTCCTTTTGAATCAGAATATATTTTTTCACAAAAAACCATACCCCCATCCCCTTTAAGTTAAATGGTTGTTCCCTTGGCCATCTGTCCCCCGCCGCAGAGAAAAGTCGAAGCCCCACAAGATATACAAAATGTGTATTATTGAATTATTGAAACGGTAGCACAATATGGATGTCGACAAAGTGTTCCTGAAGTGTCACATGCTCAAAAACATTAAAGTCCCATAACTTAGAAACGCGACAGGATCAAGTACATGTGGTGATAACAATCCTACAAAATTTGAACGAAATCCAATCAGCCGTCTCAGAGGAGTTGCGTCCACAAAGTGTTCCTTTAGTGTCATTAGCACAAAAAAGTTAAAGTCCCATAACTCCCATAGATTTCGTCAAATCAAAATGCCGGTGCAATAGGATCAAGTACATAAGGTGACTAACAGTCCTACAAAATTTTAACGAAATCAAATTAGCGGTATCAGAGTAGTTGCGCTGACAAAGTGTTCCTATAGTGTCGAATGCAGAAAAAAGTTAGTCCCATAACTCCCGTAAAATATGCCGAATCAACATGGCGGTGCAATAAGATCAAGGTGACTAACAATCCTACAAAAATTGAACGAAGTCCGATCAGCAGTCTTAGAGGAGTTGCGCTGACAATAACTGTGACGGACGGAAGCAGACCATTACTAGGTCCCTCCGTCGCGTTGCAGAGGGGAACAAAAATGGCGTCTGTCATAGTCGAAACAGAATTGTAAAAACTAGAAAACAAATCATAGAGACTTGATACTTGGTTTAAAAATAGGTCAGCACAAGTGTTTTCGATCGACAATATTGGAAAATGCAAGATGGCCACCACTCAAAAATTAAAAAAGATTAAAAACAATTCGAAAATATTCAGGGAGCAGTAGAAATTGATATGAGGAGTCCCTGTGGCAATGGGAACGTTTGGGGAACATCTGTAGCGCTGTGCGTAATAAATATATCTAGTTTAGTTTGCCCTGGTAATGTTTTGATATTTTATCTACATTCACAACTTTACCCAAAGGTTATCTCCCGTTTGACAAAATCCAGCATTCAACATGTAGCAACAACAAAAAATAAAAATTAACAAATAATTACAAAGCCTTTAGTCGTTCCATAGATATAAATCAACAGAGTTGATTTCAGTTTGACAAGGATCACAGGAGCTCAACATACAGCTGCCTAGTGCCTTCACAGGTGGCGAATTGAGGATATTTCCTCGTTGTAAAGGGGGGGGGGGGGGGGGGGGTGTTAGGTCATAATACGGAAAGTTTTGTAGTTTCCCAAAAAGAGTAGGCTGATAGTCGCTGCAGAAAGCTAAGTTGTCCGACCCTACCTAACCATACTCCCTTTACATTAGCAGTTAATTTGAAGTGTATTTGTTGAACTGGCTCTCCTCCTGAAGAAGCATTAATGTATGCAACTGGACGTAAAGCAAACAACAATCAATCAATCAATCGTTAGCATAGAAAACTATTCTCTGAAAATAGTTGTAAATTTTGTAAAATTACAGAGGGAATCTCAGACCCTGGAATTTTTATTCACAACTTTTCAACTAAACATTCTTCTCTTTTAATCCATGAAATGTGTCTACCTTTTTCGCCCCATTTTAAGTCTGGCAAATAATACTGGTGGTTAGATAATCAAATTGGCTATAACTTAGCGTTTGTTTTCTAACAGTAAATATAATCATATTTCCAACTGAAAGGGATAAACCGAGAAATCAAAAATTCATATTATTTGGTATCACAGATAAAAATAAATGACTGAGCAGAGGATTGCATGTAATTACAAGTTTTCTCCTAATAAAAATGTTAAAATGTCTTGTTTCACTTCAGGCTTGCCACATAATTATAATGTAAACTATTTCTACTATTCAGTCATATAACTTACGTTTGTTAATTTACTAAAAAATGTTATTATATATGTTAACGGTTGGCCTATGTACGTATTCGTTCGTAAATGTACCTTGTTTATCAGGATGAACCATGCGGGACAATATCGCTTTCAGTAATGGTATAGGATAAATTCTCATTATTCCAATAGCAGTACCTGGAACAAATTTAAAAATACATCATTGCTTTTTTTTAATAAATAAACAACAACAAGGGTAACAGGAAATGTACTAACAAATCAACGCCACCCACTGAACACTGGACGGGTTAAAGTGGTTTTATGGGTACTCAAAACACCCTCCTGTCTATTTTGACATATACAGAAAAAACCAATACAATATGATTTCCAACATGACCGCTTGTTAGAACTGCAGAAATTGATCTGGCGGTACATAATGTAAATAGCAGCGTCAGAATGTGCGTGTTTTACCTGTAAAACTAGGCAAGGCTCTCATAGCCGCTGGTCGGATACTATCGCTGTATTGAAAGGAATTAATCAGAACTAGCACCAACAGCAAGGATTTTATGCTATCTCGTCATGGGGTTCAATAAAGTCTTCAAGTTTGTGGGAAAGAGATCAAATTTAATAGAACTACACAAAAAAATAATATTTGTAGATCTTAGATAACTTCCAAGTCTCTGTGGGTCATTGTGAGACTTTTGCATTTAATCACGACATTACAATAGAAACTAGGTTGGGAAAACCTGTTCATGATAAGTGCATTCCTTTAAGCCGGGCATTAACTTAATATAGGTTGTTATCTATAAATAAAAAACTTTAAAAAAAACTCGTTGTAAAATGTCGTATCAAAAAATGCAAGTATTACAAGATGAGGAACTGCTACGTCAGCGTTGATGTATAAGAAAATCAAAGAATTTCCAAATGCAATTTTATCAGAAAACTATCGTCCTACTTTATCCGAAGTGAGCCTAATATGAATAGATCCATATATAAAAAGTTGTATATGTCCAGTCCATAACTCGATCCTGTGTAAGTTGTCACATGAATTTACCAAAGACTAATTAGTTTCATTCATTGATATAATTGTAGTCTCAGTTGCCAATTATTTTGCGTTGTATGGTTTCTCAGATACGCATGAGTACGTTTATAGGTTTCGATAGTACTTCTCATTGATATTACACAATCTTAAATATTTATTTAAACTGATTATAGATCCATTGAGATTTATTTTCATTTTGATAACTTTTCGTTCATTTTACTCTGTCGGTTCCACCAAGAAACCATATTTTATCTTGGGGAAATTATACATGTAGATACACAAAATCGTTACAGTGCGTACTTTTTTGTATATCATGGATTTACGTGCTTTTGATATACACTCTCCGGTGATTAGATTGCATGGAAAATTTATGGATATACATAGTATATGAACATGAGATAAAATTACAAATAATGTGTTATCGCGATTTAAATAATGATGAACTCTCGAAAAACTAGAAATATAACAATAAGCAATAAAATTGCTCCTTTCTTCACGTCCAGTTGGAAAGTCGCTGTAAGAGACCCAACAAATAGTCAATTGTTCACACGTTACTTAAGGGTAATATAGAAAGACCTTGCAAACCTTCTGCAATAAAAAAAAAGTTTGTCATGAATGAACATTTATAGGATGCTATTGAAAATTAATATACCTAAATAGAGCATCCAGTCACTGGACGAAAATCCAAACATGATATAACAAGCGATAGATGATGCAAACCCAAAGTATGTTATAGGTATATCTTTCATGCACAGGAGAAGACATTTTAAGATCAATATTCCGATCACGAAAACGTAAAAATACGCTGCTGCTGTGTACCATCCTATTTTTACAGAAGACCAACAGAAAGGCGACCCAAGAGTGTATAATGTTCTGATAGTTCCACTTGCAGTATACGGGAATTCATTTACAAAGAAAACTAACATGTACATCAGAAATATAGTTCTTGAAGCATTTACCAGTGAATCTGGTCTATTACACAGTGCGTATACATCAGAGATTGAAATTGAACTAGCATCCTTTTTATACGACTGTTTAGGATCGTCTAAAGTTAAAATAATCAAAATAACAAGTAAAAATAGTAAAATGGTTCCTGTTAAAAAGGGATATGTGTATCCTGCTAGCTTTATTATATATCCTGTAATTATCTGAGCAGCAGACACACCAATGACCATCATGGAGTCAAAAAGAGCAATGTTTAGTGGATTAGACTCGTCTGATTTTTTGTAGGTTGTAAGTATTGCAAGACACGCAACATCAAATGTGTAATGGCATCCAGCTAAACCTTCCACCGAACAAAATAACAAATACCAGTACATACTAAGCTGTGCGTAAACTGCATACGTTCTAAGAGCAAATGTCACAACAAATAATGATACACTTCCAATCAAGACGGGTTTCCGCCCTGTCTTATCAGACAGCGGTCCTAATATGGACATTAGTATAAGTCCAATGCTATAAATCACCAACTGCATATACCATGTCCAGTCAGACGCTAGTGCTTGAATGTCATCATCGGTGTCATTTGTCGAGTTTACCTCACAGGTATCCATATTATTTGTTGATTGATTACTAAGACGTTGTAATATTGTGTGGTTTGTCTTATCATTAGCCTTTAAGTATGAATAAATATACTGAGTTTCTGATACATTTAACATTTCAAGTGCACATCCCCAGATTAATGAATAAACACATATTGTACAACGCACGTCACAGAGTCTTGAATTTGTGTTTGTTTTCCTTATTAAAGGATTTTTTTCATCCATTTTAATCTTATAAAAATAAATAAATTGTGTGCATTAATCAACTGATCATAAATTTTCTTTATCAATTTGTCTATTCATTAAAACATCACAAATTATCTCTACTAGTCTGGTGTTTAGTTAATGTTGATCACGAGTGTTATGACCGTATTACAATGTCCTATTATTATACCCTCACTCTCGGGAGTGGGTGGTATACTGAATTCATCATGTCCGTCCGTCTGTTTAAACTAGAATTTTTCGTCACACTTATCTGGGCTTTTGTGCCACGGAATGTTTTATATTTGACCTGCAGCTTTATCACCATGAGTTGTATCGTCTCTCTTATTTTCAGGTCTGTCAAGGAGCCACGTTTTGTTTGCCGATACTTACAAATTTTACAATATCTTATGTTTACATGAAAATTTTCGTCAAACTTTTCTCGGCTTCTGTGCGACGGAATGTTTTAATATTTTGCGTCCAGCTTTATGGCAATGAGTTGTATCGCGTCTCCTATTTTCAGGTCTGTCAATGGACCACTTCCTGTTTGCCGTTACTTAGAAATTATTACTTGCAACAGGATCAATTTCCCTTCCTGGATTTTTTAAAGAATATATAGTCCTGTATAAAAGAAGGGGGTTTAGTCAATCACAATGCTTGCATGACTGATTGTATTAATTGTTTCTAATATATTTCTAATTAGTTCTTTAAGCCTTGCAAGCATTAATTTGCAATTCCAAATTATTAGAATTAATTTATAGGGCAGTGTTCTGTAAAAATATTAGAAAAGTTAAACCTAATCATAAAAATATTCCTTGCATATTGACAAATAAAATATTTTACATTTTTAGCTTTTACGGCAATTAATACCATTTTCATTCATCCTGGTCAGGAAAAATAGTGTGTAAGAGAATTTTATTGTATGTGTTTGTTAATTACACAAAAAACATCTTTATGGGAAATGTGAAAAAACTGAGCAGCATGATAATTGATGGATAAACAAGGATGAAAATTTATAAATTGCATGATTACCATGACTATATATGTATATAATATGGCAGCAATAACTGGGACTACATGACAATCTTAAAAAAATCCAATAAAAGTTAAAATTGTTAGTTCATTTAAATTTCGCAAAATTCAAACTAAACCATTCCGTTAGAAAAACGAGTATTTATAATCAAATGTGTATCCCCCGTTTACAATTTCTTTCGTTTATATAATATTTAGACCCGTCGACTATTAAAATGGTCACAATAAAATTAAACGGTATTCAAAATCAGCAGACATTATGATCGAAGGACATTGTGCGCATAATTAAGTTGACAACCCTCAAAATGTAATAATGGAATCGCCTTACCTACAAATCGTCACGCTTCAACTACATTTACTGATGATGTGAAATTCGACTAAATAGGACATGAAATACAATAAATTTAATAAAGACTATTATATCTAAAATACATACAAAGAATTCAAATTTTGTTTAGAGTCACCGAATCCAGAATATTCTGCAAAACTTCGATCGTTCACGATTTGGCATTAATTTTTGCAAGAATGTCGTTCATATCGAAAATAGTAAAAGATGGGAGGAATAATGTGCAATAAAACGTAACAGTTAAACTGAATGGCCACTGCTCTTTGTTTTCCAACAAGAAAATGATGATTCTCCTCCATCATCATCAGACCGTTCTTTGTCAGTCTCTTTCAACTTTCGATCATGGAAATTATCATGTTTTTATTATGTCTTAAATTCATAATTTATGAAGGCAGGACCATTGAGGGCAGCATAGCGCCGCGCATCGCCAAAACGTATTAGGGAAACCTCTAAACCTCGTGTTTGGATTGGACAGGGTATGGTGCAATGTAGAAATAAAAACCAGAAATCTATGATTACAATTTTGCCTTGCATCCTTACAGCAAGTAATATGATTGTAGGTCGCTTGGTATCGGAGAACAGAACACGGAAGTAAAACTTAACCTATGTCAATGATGCGCGATAAGTAGGTCAGAGTGACCTAATTTTGGTGGGATGCTGTGTTACTCCCCAGCAGGAGTGTCAATGACGCAGGAGAGTTCCACTTGACGTTTTTGGAGTGCAAACCTAACCGCATATTTTTCGTTAATTACACGTGAAAGGTTTCTTATCTAATATTTTTTATGTACTGGAAGGCTAATTGAGGTTATAATGCAACAGGATTTTATTTAAATATTGTAAAAATATCGTAGAATATGCGAAAATTTTTATTCTGAAATATGTCGGTCATTGCAGATAGACACTGCCTGTCCCCATGAAATTGCTTGCAATTTTCATCAGTCGACATATGCTGATCAGATTTCCATTTTTTTCTATGGGATAATCCCCGACGATCCTGAAGATAGTCATTAAGTTACTTCTTATTATGGGGGATATAAATGTGTCAGTTGTTTGTTTCAGGTCAAAAGACCGGGAAGTTTGACGTTCGTGGGCTCGGATGTTTTATGTGTAATGACGAGTTATTATTAGCTAAATTTTACTTCTTATCAAAAAATTGAAAATCATTTGTTCCAGTGAAGAATAATAAAACTTTTTCCTTTAACAATTAGTGCAAAACGGCTATGGGACATGGTCATTACCCTACCCACCCCCTCCCTTATTTCAGGAGAAACAAGGGTTTAATCTATTTTCATGTGCAACATGGAGTATATCGTAATTCCCCTTATTTCAACATTATAAAACATTTTCAAGTTAGATTTCAATTAGAAGGAACTTCATTTGCTGGCAAACATTATCGCCCATTGCAATCTTTTTATTTGTTACCACTGACCATCTATACGAGTTGTACTCCCTTTTTCTCAGTAAGAATAGGGATGAGATAACAGTTTTTGATTTTGTGACCACATACATTACTTGTGCCAGTTTAGCCTCAACAAAAGTGATTTAAAACTCAACAAATGTCTTGCTATAGTGTCATACTTCCATTTTTTAAACATCATAGAATAGTTTTGTATCACTAAGAGAACATACTGCTGAACTACAAGTGTGTAGGTGTTATTTGCTAATTAATTTCTGCTTTTTTCCCTACCTGTTGATGCTTGAATATGTCCTTTTTCCATTATAATTTACAACTTTCACGGAATTACAATCCACCATACATGTAAACTGTACATGTGCCAGATCAATTAGGTTTTATAGTATGATCATTGAGCAAGTTCAACACTGTTATTAAATTAATACACAAAATCCACAGGCCTAATTGGATGATAATCTCTTATGGAAGGTATGAAATTGTATTGTGTAATGCACATCTTGCTGCAGTGCCTTTTGTGTTACATATCAATAAAATTTACAAAAATATTTTGCTTATAAACAACAGGAAGACAAGGTAGATAGAAGACAACTCGTTAATCACATTAACTAACGCCGCCACATATCACTGTACCTGTCCATGGAAAAAATTCAGTTCATCCGTTGATGTCTTTTTTTTTTTTTTGGTTATATTTGATATTTGTTTCTATTTGGCTGTTCTTAGATACTGGTTGCATTGTTTGCTTTGTCTGCAAGTTCTTTTACACCTGGTAAAGGGGCCTTCTTGAGCTTGCTGTATGGGGAGTAAGTCTTGTTGAACACCATAAATTAGAGTGAACTTCAAATCTATTCTTATTTGAGTATTTCTATGATGGGATATTGTCTCGTGTGCATTCACCCCATATCCAAAATACAAATGTGTTATTCATTATTAACCTATAAATTTATAAGCATTATAAGATAAAAAGCAGAAAACTGATTGCAGGATTATTTTTTCTGAGTTGGTATGTCAGTATTGTCTATGAGCAGCTTGGCATATGTACTTTATACTTGTGTATACAAATAAAACATCAATTTGGCAAATTTTGTAGGAAATTGAAAATTATTTGACTTTTCTCTAAAATTAGACATCCGCTGTTAAAATTTTCAAACATACCACAAAAATGTGTCTTTTTATCGCTTAAAATTCCAAATTTTACTAGTACACGAAATTATACATGCAAAGTCAAATGGTAGAAAAAAAGTCTAAATATTTTCCATTTCATATAAAATTTGCTTATAAGATTACTACACATTGCCATGTGTCCCCTGGCGCTGCAGATCAGTTTGCATAAGAAGTCATAAGGAATGAAATTGAATAAGGAATATGAGGAATATTCTAATAAATCATGAGGTTGTAAGTTGTTTATATTGAGAAAGTCCCATAACTCCTACAAAATTTTTTGATTCAAATTGGCGGTATTGTATGCACATCTACACTTCATAACAATGAATCCTATCAAATATGGAAGCAATCTGCCAAGGAGTTTCAGGGGAGATCCGTCCACAAGGTGTTGCGGGTGTCTCTCCGTTGCTTTGCGGAGCGGACAAGAACAGGGGATATCTGCCAAAATGGTTTGCTAGTACCGGCAACTACATGTACATGTCTTTTTAAAGTAGCAAATCGTAATTATTCTGAACATTTTATTAATCTGGATAAAAACTTGAACAAAAGTAAATATTTACATTTTTATGCAAAATGCCACATTTTCAGAAGATGTATCAAAAAACAAATCATCTTACTAGAAAGAAAGTAAAAAATAGTAAATATATTAAAAAAATTGTGTAAAAACATGTTGAATGAATAAATTTTAATTAAAAACAAACAAAATGCAAGAGTGTTGTTGTTTTGCATATGGTTTTAACATGGTTTTTAAAAGCAGAGCGATCTAGACACAATTACATTTAAAATAGAGGGCAATTACATCCATATAACAGACTGGTAATATTCACATAAAAAGGATAGAATGACCAGCATTCACAAATTTGGGTACTAAAGGATTCCCAGACAGCACAAAATGACCAGCATTCACATATAGGGGTACTAAAGGTGCAATACCAATTTTCGATAGACAGCACAAAATGACCAGCATTCACATATAGGGGTACTAAAGGTGCAATACCAACTTTCCCTAGACAGCACAAAATGGCCAGCATTTACATATAGAGGTACTAAAGGTGCAATACCAACTTTCCCAAAAGAGAACAAAATATTACCAGTATCAATTACATTAAATAATATACCAAAGAATGACTGACATTTACATGTATTAGACTGTACACTTTCAAACACATAGACACCATTTGTAGTACAACTCCGGAAGACTAGCATCCACATATATAACAGTTACAGTACAAGACAAGACTGATGTACTTCAATTGCTTTCAAATGCTGACAATAAAAATAAAAATTCACCATAATCACCAAACGTTTTATGTGAAGAAAGGGGTCTTGGGTTAATAATAAACATACCATCTATGAGAAAACATGTGTTACCTGATAACATGTCGAAACAGGGAGTTTTGAAAGGAAAGCCTCTGAATATATATCTTTGAAAACAGTAGTTACAGTAGACTTCTGACCTTTCCCTGGTATGCCATTAGCATTACAGATAGCTCTGGGCAGCTGTAAAAATTTGTCAACCTCATGTACAGCCTTACCCTTTTCTTAGCCTTATACTTAGAAAAAGCTTTTTTTTTACTTAAACAAGAAATAACAATGTTTTGATCCTTGATTTCCTTTCTCTGCTTGTGACATTTCACCTTTTCAGGGCAAATGTCTTCAACTTTATTCTTTTATGTCGAGGGGATTTACCTAAATGGCCTGAAACTTTCAATAAAAAAGTGTTAATAATTTTCCATGTCCTCGTCACCGAACAGTTTGTAATTAGTCGAGCTGACTGTATGGTAAGTAAAATGTAAGGGAGGCAAGGGAAGAGTGGCTGAAAGAAATCAAAGCACTCTTCGACGTAAGGTTAATTTCCATCCCATGGGCTTCATCTAATGCTAATCAAAATAAATTTTTCCCTGAAATTGAAGCTGAAAAGCATCCATTAGATAAATGTGAAATAACAGAGTCTGGAAAAGTAAGTAAATCAACAAGATGGTATGGAATAAGTCTCTGATAGTACTGTCTATCAAAAGCATAGAATAAACATGTCAACTTTTTTTTTGAAGCAACATTGCGAAGAGGCCAATTTCTACTACGTATGGTAAAATAAAGAGCTAAATATGACATGAAATCAACATTTATGAAGTTGTCCCAAAAGTTGTCTTTTGACTTGCATTCTCCTAAGAGGTCATCTGTAAAAATAGAAAATAACTTCTTTATTTTCACATACACTCTCCCACAAAGCATCATCGACAATCCGTCTGTAGAGTCGTCTGTGTCTGTCTGACATATCAGAAATAATCAGAAACTTTTTCTTCATATGAGTCACTCTGTAATTTAAAAGAAATAAATGAATTAATCTGATGTCTTAGTATTGCTTCCCATGCCTAAATAAAAAATCTGTGTGTGACTGCAAACTTGCTACACTCGGTTAAAACTTTTTAAAGTTGCCCCTCGATGATGTTTCGATGCTAACTCCTTCAACCCCGCATCAAAATAAATATTCATGAAAACAGGGTGAATATTCTTTTAAAATGCCAGTCACCAGGATATGGAAGTACCCAATCTAGGTTACTCCCATACTCTGTTTTCAGCTTGATCAAATGATCTTAGCTCTTCCCATCACATACAACAAGAAAAAAATCTGTACACCGGCCAACATGATATTTAGAATATAAAATGTTTAAAACTTTGAGCACAGTGTCTTTGCTATCAGCAGTCTCATCAAGAATAGCTACAGTACTGATGTAAACTCGGACTTCTCTATCTTTTGAAAAAATGTTTTCACTCCCTGCAAGAAGATTTTGAAAGTCCAAATTTTAAAATACTTGATGTAAAAGCTGTCAATTCTAAAATGTCAACAGTGGTCTCGGTTAAATCTGAAAGGAATAAATGAGAAAGCTATTATGGGAAATGCTAGGAGGGGGGGGGGGGGCAACTTTATCAACATGATTTACAAAACACTGAATGGTATCTGACTTGAGAGCTCTGTAACTGGAAATAATAGCATCAGGGGATTCCGAAATTCAGATGCAATACCTGTAACTTCGTTGGATTTTGGTAAGACAGTCTGTATGTTAGTACCACGAAAACCACCCTGTCCTTCCCAGCACCTACAAATGAATAAGAATTTTTTTTAACTAAATTATCAAAAGATGCTACAGTAAAGCGGTTAGATGTAATATACCCCTGCCTCTGTTCCAGCTCATGACAACGGTTTGTAATGTATCTCTTTAAGGAATCCATAGAAATAGCTGTACCTTTACGAGCATTGATAGACAAAAATGTACTGGATGAATCTGAAAATTTTTCTGCAACATCCGTCAGTAAAGGATGTAGTGGTTCAACAGACTGGGAATTCTGTAAGTTAAATATACAGCTAGCAACAAACAATCTTTGCATCATTCTGGAAATGTTAAAGGGTGTCTCTGAAAAATGAATATTCCAAGAAAAAGTAGATTTACCTGCTAACTTTTCCTCTTTCTCTGTTGAAGAAATGCCAGAGAACAGGGAGGGGGGGGGGGGGCTGCAAAATTTTATTTTTACAATTAAAACTGTCAATGGCTGGAAGTCTGTCAGTCTTAACTTTATCATTAATATATAGCTTAACAGCATGTCTTAAAATTTTAATACAGTAATTTAAACTTTCCTCTTTTTTGTCTTTCTTTGAATCGTCCACGATCAAAACTTTTTCCGTTAACTTCATATTCTGTTTCTGTAACTGAACTGTCTGCTTTCCTCAACCCACTTCTTGTTTAATATTAGCAAGGAATGATAACTATTTAGAATATCTGTACCATTTCTGTAAATCATACGACCTAAGTTTTTTATGTTAGGAACAAATAATATTAAAGCCCTACCTAAAACTGATTTTAACATTTTAAATAACCATTGAGGACTGTGTAAAAGTTTACTTATTTCTTTTTCATTGGATGAAATGTACCAGGTAGGAGTAAAACCTTATCATCTGCAAAAGAATGAATAACAAATTCTAATGTCATTCTGAAAGTAAATAAATCTACATTGTGAACAGAAGGATTCTCTATTACGGGGTATTTCATCAGACAGTCCTGTAAATATTCTAAAGTTTGTGATAACTTTTCTTCGGCAGAATCAGACTTTGAAAAAGAATGGAAAGAATTATAACAATATGAACAACAGGTTAAACTTCCAAATTCCACATTCTCATCAAAATTGAAAAAATTAGAAAACAGTGGTCTTTTTCATCTGGTACAACTTTAAATACATCACTTTTTCCTGAATTTTTTTTCACAAATTACACAATTAACCCCAGGCAATTAAATAAATCAGTATGTATAAAATTGTTTATTATAATGAGAATGACATAAGGCTTAATGAAATTTCTTACCACATTCAGGAAAAATATCTAATACAGAAACATCAAATGCTTTCTGAAAAAAAGTTTTATCAATTTCAGTTTTATTATCTGCTTTAAGAGTACTAAGTTCAAAGTAAGTTCAACAAGCAATTGTCTTCATAGCCAGGGACTTTTTCAATTGAGGCTTTCGTTCTCAGCCCCTTGCACTGTTTCAAAACAAATTTCACTGACATAATTTCAGTGAAATGTACTGAATATTGGAAAATGATTCAGGTTCCACATATGCCCAGGATCCTAAAAAAAAGGGGGATGCATTTAGTGTGAAGTAGACATGTCACTGTAACAAATATTGCTAAAACACAAATCTTAGACTGAAAGAGGGGACAGGCTTACCGTGAGTATGCAAGTATTATAGAACAAGACAAATGGTGAGATGTTACACTTCCCCACCTTGATTATGATATGGGCTGTTTTTTTTCTGTTGCTCTACTATTCTGTCAAATATTTATTTACATTTTGGAAGCCCATAATAACATTATAGAAATTTGTATTCTATCTGGCTGCGACTATGTTTTTGACTCTTCTTTGTGTTTAAATGACAAATTATACGATTTGAATAAAAAATATTTAAATGCAATATTTTGACAAATTATACCATTTGAATAAAACATATTGCATTTAAATGAAGAAATAAACCAATTAAATAAAAAAATATTGCATTTAAATGACAAATTATACCATTTGAATAAAAGATATTGCATTTAAATGAATATCAAATTTTTGCAAACAATACTATGCCATAATGGAGCACATATTTTTTTGTTCAATATTCATGATTATTATTTTTTTTCAACATAGATGGAAATGTAATTTTTTTTTAGATCACCTGTCCTAAAAGTTTTATTTACTTGTCCATCGAGAAACATGGCTGCAGTGGCTAAAAATAGAACATAGGTGAAAATGCACTTTTTGGCTCATATCTCAAAAACTAAAGTAATTAGAGCAAATATGACAAGTAGTAAAAATGTTTATGAGGTCAACATCTACCTGCCATGAAATTTTCAGAGGAATCGGTCAACCCATTTTTTGAGTATTGCCCCTAAATTGTTAATTTTAAGGAAATTTTGCAGTTTTAGGTTATTAACTTGAATATTATTATAGATAAAGACAAAAAAAAAATAAAATGGTTGGTGCCTAAGTCAGCCCCAAGCACCAGTTAAATCAGAATTGTTTGCAAAATGAGAATTACCCCAACCAGTAGTGGAGTAATGTCAATAAATTAACATTTTTAAAGAGAACAAACATATTCTATCATAAAATACAAACATTTAGACAAGCATAGGACGCAATGCGATTATGGTTGATAACTTTGCAGGACTTTCGCACATATAAGGCAAATAGTACTGGTAGATCGGCATCAACTCGGAATAGAACATGCAAGAGTACATATTTGAAACATAATAAGTCTTACACAGGTGTAACTATCGTAATTTATAGACAACACTGAGGTTGTCATTTTTTCAGGTGTCGTTTGACCTTTACCTAAATTTCACAGTCCAAAGACTTATTTTGGTTTTGGTAGGAATTTGATAGTTGTTCTGAAGCTAGATGATAGTTATTTGTATCAAAAAACTTCTTATAGCATCCTGGTAAACTGGGAATTTTGAAAATACCGTCTTGTTTCTAAAAGTTATAGCATCACATTCATAATAAAATCTTTTACAAAATCATATCAGATAGCATCACATTCAGGCAATATAGCATCACATTACCATGATGCTAAAAGGAACTGGGGACATCACTACAATCGAAATTGAGAAGCAAGTAAGAAATTTTCAGATTATATAGAAAAGTGTATTTCCATTTGTTATAATTTAGTTTATTTTTTTATGCCCCCACCCTTGTGTTTAGGGCATTCAGATTTATCAATATCTGTATGTATGTATGTCAAAATATAGTTACATCTGTACATTTAGAAGTTAGTTTCCATTCTTTGAGTTTGTCTTGCAGAATCTGGAAATTTGGAACTGTTGATTTGAGTAACTAGTCAAGATTGAATTTAAAAAATTTTCTGTGTATGGTGTTTAAGATATGGGATGGTGCAACTGACACATTCTGCCTCGTTTTTAGCTCGTTTTTAGCTTAGCTGTCTGAAAAGGACATGTGAGCTTTTGTCATCACTTGTCGTCCGTCTGTCTGCTGTAAACTATTTCAAAGATGTCCTCTGAAACTACCAAACCCATTTCAGCCAAACTTGGGCTGAATGATCCTTAGTGTCAATTTTATTTTCTTGTACCTCATAAAACATGGCTGTCATGGCTAAAAATAGGGGTAAAATGCAGTTTCTGTCTTACTCGAAAACTAAAGCATTTAGAGCAAAGCTGACGGGCTTAAAGTGTTCATCAGGTCAAGATCTACTTGTTATGAAATTTTCAGACGAATAAGAAACTGCTTTTGGGGATATTGTGCCTGAATAATTTATTTTAAGAAAATTTTGCTGTATTTGGTTATTTTCAGTATAATTATAGATAGAAAGAAACTGAACACAGCAAAAATGTTCAGCCAAGTAAGATTTACAAAAAAGTGAACATTATTGAATTTTTATTCCTTTTGTTTTTTATCGTGTACTTATTTTTTTTTTAATTGTGCTTGTTATCCATGAATTGAGATTGGGTATTTTTAAATATCAGTTGGTTGCTAGGCATTTATGTCAAGATGTAGTGTTGCTAAGGAGATTTTCACATATCTTTAAACTTAATTGAACTGCTTTGGGTTTTTATTTTCCATCAGGCTTCAAGTGCTTATTTTTGTGCATTTTGTTAAAAATGAACATTGTATATTTAGTTGGTTGCTATGCAAAAAAGATGGTTGCCATGGAGATTTTATGAATATTTTCTTACTCAGTCGAATGCACTATTGTGTGAAATTGGTTGTGCAGTACAAATTATAACATATGTGAGAAAAAATTTTAAAAAAAAATCCCTATAAGGTGACAATATTCTGTGTTTTTGTACAAAATTGATTCAGAAATAGCATAATTTTGGGTAGCTGCCACAAATATATATACAAATGTCTACCCAATTTTATTATATCTTTGAATTATATGATAGTCACTTATTTTTGTCGGTACCATATTATATAATACATATGTCTGGACTTTTTACAATTTTGACCCAAAAACTGCTTATTTTTGTGTAAAATGTAGGACCTAGAACCATCTGATTTTCCTTTTACCATAGAAACCATAAATAAACATTTGTTTTAGGTAAGATTTTTAGTTTATCATTTTAAGGATATATTATTAGAATATTTACTTGCAATGACCAATTTTCTTAATTTTAATATTATATTTTATGTTGAAATATCCTGTTCTTTGCAAACATGAGTGTCATAGATTGACCAGTTTCTATGGTAACCATTATTTGAGTGCTAATAAAGCTTGATTGCTTTCAATTTGTCTTCATTGTTTGTTCTATAGTCTTATAAGCCAAAGAGGTTCATTTTAACCCAGTTTTATGATTTCTTTATTTTTTTTCACTTTCAACCTGAAGCTCCATGCTTATTGACACAGCCTTTTAAATATACCATAGGTACCAGTGACCATACTAATCCTGACTTCGAACATGCGCAAATATTATGTTTTTATGGAAACTAGTTATGCCCAAGGGGGAATCATAAATAGACACACAGTAAAAGTCAACATGAAATATATCCAATCCAGTAGAAAAATCCCTGAAAATTGAGGTTAAGCAACAAAGTTACTGAAAGCAAGCTCAAGACTTGAATACGGTTGACAAAATCATCAGTCTTTCCGACCATATTTTATCAGTCACAATATTTCTAGTGAATTTCATACCTCAACATGATAGAATGTCTCGGTTAAGCAAGCTGGTGTGTAATTCAATAATAATAATGAGTAATATTAACAATATAATTACTATGTGAAGATCTATTATTTCTGTATATTTATTGCATATTCAAATAGGTAAAAGATAAATGTTTTTGTATCATACAAATTGATACATGTCAGTGTTTATGTGCATGCAATTTCAAATAATTTTCAGCTAACTGTATTGTGAGCTATACTGATGAGTCTTATAGGCGACGCAGGAAGAGCGCAATACATAAAATTAAACCTTAGTCGTAAAGTATTATATGAATTCTCATTGTACTCATTTTTATCCAATGCGTGTGTACTGCAATAACAGAAGATTCGAAGTAGTATTATTAAGATATATAGATATCTGGAGCAAAACAAAATTAAGTATTTGATTTATATTTGTCATGGCATTTAATACAGTTTCAACATTCAACAATATGAACAAACTGGCCAACAAGTAAAACGTTGATGACAATAAGTCACTGAAGGGAAAACCAACAGTGAAATATAAAGAATTCGTTGCTGCTGGGCGAATCCGTAACAGCTTTTTATTGAAAATATTTTAAGACAACACTGCCATCACACAGCTCATCTCGGTAACATTTACATATGACATGACGATTGTTTAGAATCCATGTTTGAGTATTCAGTACCCATAACCTTTTAATTGGCGGAAAAGCATATAACAGCCCGTGTCGCATCATATTGCATTACCAAATCTAAAAAAGAAACTGAGACAGCAGGAACTGAATAGGGAAGATGGGTTTATTTCTTCGAACAATGTAAGCAGAAGGAACTTTAGCACGAAACCTAGCTCTATATATGCCATACAACCACGAGATTCATGAAAAATTTGGTTCATTTAAAGTCTATTTAAATTATTTAAATCAAAAGATCATGTAGAGGCTATTCAAGGATTTAATTGGTATGTTGAAACTTATTGTATGAACGGCATTCAAAAATTAAGTAAGTAAACACTTGAAATGCAATAAATCAATTTAATTCGTAAACTCCATTAACTTTTAATATTAAAGGAATGGATATATGAATTATTTGATTGGTACCAAGCTTTAAAAGCTGAAATTAAGACAAATTTAAGTTCACCTAACTAAAACGAAACTCAGTCTGGCAACGCATGAAACTAATCTGGAAATAATATTACCCACCAGGCAATACTGGAGCCCATAAAAAAAAGTGTACCATTGTACATTGTAGCGACAGTTTACTAGATATAATAGACATGATAGAATAGAATACTAAAATTGCTTTATAGTCACATTATTTCTGCATAGAACTTTCAAATTCAGCTACATGTAAGTAATATACAGAAGCTATACATGTTATTGCCACTGAAGTTGTAAAATACTTGAAAATGATTAAAAGTTTATAAAATGCAATTTTTCTCCCTTTTAAAGTGTAATATGTCACATGTGCCATGTACAAATCACGAAAGTTAGTTAGCTATTATAGTTTTGATCACCAGAGATTAAATAGGACACCATCTACGAAAAACTGTCTGAATACTATGGAATATTATTATGTTGAATTTTGAATAGTTGTTCCTGACATGTATCGTTTCTTGCAATTTGTTTTATTACTACTGCAGCTGAAGCTACTCTTGTAAAGACATAGTGTATCATATATGGATCCATACTTTGCTAGTTGGCCGCAGTTACGTACATTATCACTTCACACAGTACCTGACAGTATATGCTATTCTGGCCAAAAACTGCGTCGATGTCAGAAAGTTTTGACAGTATGTATTAGACCTTGCAGTGGTAGCAAGACTTTTCAAGATGAAGAACAGCAATAAAGTTTGTGCTTACTTGCATTTTGTATTCATTCTAGTATTACTTGTCATTGATCTAGTTTTCATACACATTCATCATACATCCTTTGTTCACCTATAAGTCAATATACTTTTTCAAAGCTGTTTGAATTCAAAAATGTCAAAGGGCCGTATGATGGTCGGAAACAACAAAATATAAGTTTGCAAGTGACTTTTCAATCTCAAAACTCAATACATGAACACATCAAATAAAAGGAAGAGGTAATTTTACAAACAGAAAGACCGAATGTAAAAGATAACGAGACAGCGTTCTCTGTAAGGACCAGAATTTTATCATTATGGTCAAGAAATTCGTGGTCTAAGAATATCTTGAAAATGGAAACATCAAATACCTATGATCTTTGATACTATTAAACAAAACATGATCTATGATTGTAATCGAAAATTTCAATAAGTTTCCATGGTAAACTTTGATACAGATACCTTGAATAGAATTTTATATTTTTTCAATTTTAGCATATTTCGTTCCTCTCTTCTGTCAAACAATTGTTGAAAATAAAGGATCACTCAAGTTTTGTTTCTTTTTTAAATTCATTTAAATTTTTAAAAATGTACTAAATAATTCCTGTTGATTGTACAAGTATCAGTTTGGTGTCAAACAGTATTGTGATATCTTTCAAATAAGCCCTAACGCACATCAAATGTCCGACTTGCAGATAATTGAAAAGGGGACAAATGTCAATTTTTATCCTCCACCCAAACTCAGTTGGTGAGGACAAATATACCTAAGGAGCAATCCAAAAACAAACAAAAAAGCAACCCATTAGACAGACAAAACCCAGGAAGAAAAGTGAACAAGCACAACAAATAAACACTGAAAACTAAAAAACAATGAAGAACAGGCAGTTCCTGCTCCGTAAACGGCGCCCGTCGTAAAGTTCAACAAAGTCAATCCGGTGGTAGTCACAAATCGGTGGAGGTACATGAAATGTTACGACAGTGGGAATAGGTCCAACATCACCTTAGATATTGGAAGACTGTAACGGTCAATCAATTCGTGATGACGACCGTAAAATTTCCTTAGTCATGACAGATTTTGCCATTTAGATGCAAGTTAAAATGGATTGCTTACTGAATCATTCATGAAAAAGAAAAAGATTTAAATCATTCTATGCACCTGTGAGGGATCACGTGAGCTCAACCCATAGAGCTGCCGAGCTCATCCACAGGTGGCGGATAGGGGAGACCCTCTCGTTGAGGGGTTTGTCAGGTCATAATACGGAAAGTCTGAGCGCAGACCATAGTTGGTAACGTGTTTGGAGAATGCCACAATCAATTTTAAACATAAATTCAGAATGATTGTTCACATTTTATTACAATTTTAAAGTAAAATTTATATTTGCTGATAAAATTCCCGATCTCGGCAATTTGTCAAATTCAGAGCAGTAATATGTGAGAATTGACCAATACCATTATTTTTCCAATTTAGAAGGAGAGACACTCTGTCTTTTATATTACACATACATCACCTTTTTGATACTTAATATATGAGAAGATTTAATGTTTACGAAATGGACATTTGAATAAAGTGGCACTGTTCATATGTCGAAGAAAGCTGTTTCTCATGTATATTAATTGTGTTTATTTCAATAACAGATCAGTGAATTTGGAACACCTATATAATTCTACATCTTTGAGAATCAAATGACGAATTGAAAGAAAAGGGAAAAACCTGTTAAAACATGTTACACTCAAAGTAATCTCAAGAAACTAAGAAAGACTGTCCATGTCAAAGTGCTGTGACATTTTATCGTGTGTAAAGTTGTTTATTCATCCACATCCTCTTCCCTAACAGATGGATCGTTATTAGTAGTTTGTGCATTATACGTTTGTATAGATGGATCTTTTACAATAATTTCTTCTTGGTTTCGGCTTTTTGTGCAAGTCATACATCTGAAAACATACAAATATAAGTAACAATCATCATAATTACATTTTGAGTTTCGGATTGATTTCACAGGTAGTGCTCTCTTTTGGATGGCAACTGTTATCATACATGTATAACGATCTGCTATGAATGAAGGAAAACGGACATTTATATCCTTTCATTCTCCTTAAGGTGACAGGTACGTAAACGGATAATCTCGCGGAATTTTATGAAATTTTGCATACAACTAGAGCATGAGGAACTGCACATGAACATCGAAAAAATGATATATATAACTTTTACACTTTCTGAGATATAGCAAATTAAATATCCGGAAAATAGTAGTAAAATAAATATCGTAAAAAAGTTCAGCAATTTTGACTACAAATCAACATTTCTCGAAATCCTGTCCTACGAATTTTCTTTAAAAATGATATGTTTTTGCTACTGGAATTTCCGTTTTATTTATATAAAATTTATAGGGGCTCACCGAATTCGTTTTTTGAGTATGGATAGTTGAATCTGCTGTACAGCGTGGAAAAAGCGCCGAAAAGGCAAACATAATCGTGACGTTGTGGCTCTAAATATTATTTTTCGACGTTTTTAGCTATTGCACAGACACTTGGATGATTTATACTGTAAAAACGAATTCGGTGACCCCCTATAGCTTTCATGTCAATAAAACGGAAATTTTAGTGGCAATAACATATCAATTTTAAAGAAAATTCGTAGGACACGTTTTTGAGAAAAGGCAATTTAAAGTAAATTTTTTCTATATATTTTTTGCGATATTTACGTGCATCCTATACGTCTGTACATCTTTCTACAGAATATTCAATTTGCTATATATCCGAAAGTATAAAAGTTACTTGTATATTTTTTCGATATTCATATGCAGTTCCACTTGCTCCAATTGCTTGCAAAATTTCATAAAAATCCGTGAGATAGCCCATTTACGTACCTGTTACCTAAAGCCTGACGAATTGTACTTAACAACACCACAATTATATCAACAACTTTTGAAGTGAAATTAAAGTGTACTAATATTTTAATGTATACTAGTATACATTGTACCTGCAGTATCAATTTTTTTCTTCTTTTTTCATTTTTTTTTATATATTGTGGTAGCAGAAATTGCTCAAACGTTACATGACTTTCCTTCTGGACAAAAACAGCTATATTATCAAAACAAAAACATTAATATTACTCGTGACAAAAAAGATATTTATGGTCCACAGTAGTTCAATTAGATTAAAGAATATTTTATTCAATGGAAATTGAATAGGACTGGACAACATGCCGAGCTTTATTTAATTTCTCTCCTCAGTAGAACATACATGCACATCATTCAAAAAAAGCAACTTGCATAACATATACACATAAAGACTGAGCACTGGGATGTCAAAATTTTCTAAGCTGAGTTTAAATATTGAAATATACTTGAATTATTTGTATCAGAGTGTACATATACAATATAATGTATATTGTCAGTAAAGTCAAGAAATACCAAAGGAACATTCGAAGGAGGGAAAAATCGAAAAACTGACAAACTCTGGAGAACAACGAAGACAAGACCAAAACACTACATGCACTACAATTAAAAACTAAAAACATATAAACAACATGGACCCCACAAAAAAACCGGGGGTAGACTCAGGTGCTCCGGAAGAGTAAGCAGTCTCTGCATCCTGCATGACACCCGCCATGCTGCCCATGTCAAATCCGGTATGAGGAAGGGAAAACATCAATGGAACAGGTCCATTTTCATTTGGGAAACGTTAACCAAGTCATGATAACGTCCATAAAAAGGACAAATATACCTAAGGAGCAATCAAAAAACGTAATCGATTGGACAGACAAACCCGGGAAGAAAAATGAACAACTACAAGCACAACAAATAAACAAAGAAAACTAAAAAACAATGAACTCCTATAAAAACAAGGAGTGAACCCAAGTGCTCCGGAAGGGTAAGCAGTTCCTGCTCCGTATACGGCACCCGTCGTGAAGTTCAATAAAGTCAATCCGGTGGAAGTCACAAATCATAAAACTTTTATAAGGATGACTCCAACTTTGGAGTAACACACCCCTGTCTGAGCAACTTTTCTGTTAGGAGTCGGACTCTGTCCAGGAAGTCAATGTTTATGTCACAAGCTCTGGAATCATGTACAATGTATGAGTTATGAAAATATAAAGTTTATCAGTACAAAAACGGGTAGTAATACGAGCTTTACCGTGCATTTCTCACCTGTTTCGCGGCAAGTAAAAATTTACTTTATATTTTCTGATAACGTATTTTATATTTTGTTTATCCTGCAACCTCAAATTGTTGTCTGGTTTGCATTAAATCGGAACATTAATAGCTGATTTTAGGTTTTTGACGCTGAATCTAGGGAAACATGACGTCATAAGCACTGTGAACCAGAACGCAATACAAAATATCGTTGAATGTGTTTCCGCTTTCATTTTAAATTGACTTTTCAACCCAACAGCAATCATAACACAGATATTGTTTCTACTTACATCATAAGTAGAGCTGCTAGTAAAGGAAATCCAGCCATAACAAAGAATACCATTCCTTTATAAATAGGACGGGTATGATGGTAAATGTTGTTAAATACTGTAGATCCCCCAAGTCTACAAACAGCTTCTAACAAATATATATTAGCGAATAGTGCTCCTGAAATATCAGATAAAAAAATCACCCGTTATTATGAAATTATGTACTTATCAACTATGTTACAAAAGGCATGTTCAGTGCGAATAATATGAGATTTGGCAGCGTTCATTAGTTACGTCATATGTGTGAGACATGATTCGCCAAAAATCCTTTAGGTTTATTTGCTTGGTAGACACAAGTCCTTTGCGCTACATACGTGTATATTAAAAGCTCAATTGGCAGCAAGTTAAAATTTTGTTTTTTTTTAATTGAAGGAATAGCTCAAGCCTTGAATGGTTTTTTAACTTAACCTTTTGATATTTGATCTTCGTGAACAATATTTTTGTTTATTGTCTCGGGTATTACTATTATAGATGATAATTTTCTACGAATAAGGAGGTATTATATTGTATATAAACTTAACATGTTAAAGATACAAAACTTTGTCAATAGATAGATCTTCAAACAATATCCTTGTTTTGACACGTGTTGTATGGTAATATGTATTTGAAATAAAAAACTTTTCTGACCATACTTTAGAGATGACATTTAATCTTTAAATAGATACAATAAGAATACCAAAGTGGTAAACCGGAAATTCAATTTTATTTGGTAACAACGACAAAAAGAACTACATAATAAGAAAGGATGTACATGTACGTAAAGAGAGTTAAGCGTGTCATCAGAGGTATTCTTGTGGAATGACACTGTTCCTTAATGCAGGGGCGTTTCCAGGATATTTGAAAGGGGGGGGGGGGCGAGAGGAGCGAGGCGAAAATTTTTTTTGACCTTTTCTTTTGCTAAAAAAAATTAAAAAAATTGTGAAATGCACTAATGTAACGGTTCCTGACTTGCTTTAAAAGGAAATCAGTATGTGATTAATTAATGAATACGATAAATTGCCATATTCAATACAATATAAGCAGATTACGATAGTTTTTTTTTAAAGGGGGGGGGGGGCGTACGCCCAATACGCCCTCACCTGGACCGGCCCATGCCTTAATGTAAACACTTTTACACCTTTTAAATCATATTTTCCGACGGAAAAAATCCAGTGATCAGTGAGTCGATGTACAGCGGACAGTTCCAAACAGTTATGAAGGAAAATCTGTTTTGCTGTACTCGGTCAGCTTCTTAGTTTTGCTATTCCTCATGTGTCCCACTTGTTTATTTAAAATATCGTGCTTTACTGCGTTTCTATACACTTCAAAATATACATATGTATGTCCCAACAGTCAAAATGGTCCTTTATTTTTAAAAAAAAATACAATAACACCACGTTCTTAATAATGTCAACGATTAGCATACACGCGCGCACAAAACAAAATTGCTCTGAGACTCGCGGAAAATGTGGGAATTTCAGATTTGAAAAGCTGAAATGTAATTACATGTACTACCAAAAGAAGAAAAATACTGTATAAGGCTTTGCTTTATTTCGACCAAATCGCACTTTAATAATACGATATCACACTCTCCACACAACATGCACAGGTGCTATAATTTCACAATAGTTCCAAAATAACCCTTGCATTCAGCTCTTTTCATTCACTATCCACTCCAAAAGATTTTAATTGGGACTTACAATAAACAAGAAATGTTTAACAGAAAAAGTCAACAATAACATACCAATACATTCAATAAAATCGGAAACTGCTTCCAAGACGTTTTTAATTATGACGCAAACATTATCCCTCGTCCATTCGGTTTGCGAACTAGTTCCTGCTTGGGACGACTGAAATTTAATTTCACAGGGATATATATTATTTGAAGGAAGTATGTAAATTTATTCATAAAATGGCCAGAAAGGTGTAAGATTAATATGTATATTCGTCCACGAATAATAAAAAAAGGAAAAGAACCTGTCTTTTGGGAACACTGCTGAAGGCAGGATAACTTCCAGTGGAATGATACAGTATTACGAAACGGAAAGACCCTGCTACAAAGGTTGATGATGTCATTGAACCCAAGTTAAAGGGAGTTTATATTAAAAGTTGGACTGGGTCAATATTCTTTCATAAACACATATTAAAGTTACCTTGTTTATCAGGATGAACCATGCGGGACAATATCGCTTTCAATAATGGTATAGGTAAAATTCTTATTATTCCGATGGCAGTAGCTGAAACAAATATAAAAATAAATCTGAACATTTTTATTAAATTTGTTTTTGAAACATTTATAGTCCAGGAAATTTAAGCATAACTGACTTACTTCACGATGAAGATATACAATTTTGGTCCCAATTTCATTCGGTCTTAACTTGAAGAGACTGAAATGTTCTTGTTATGGAAATAAAAATCTGGATAGATGCTAAATAGTTTTCATTCTGGTTCCATATCTCCTTTCTTAGATGAGCTAATATCATTCAGGTTAAATAGCAACCTACCTGTGTAAACCAACCAGTCAGCATTGGAAATTCCGAACGTCACAAAACACGCGATGCAAGATATACAACCTATGATTGCTAAAGTAATTTCATTTAACCAGAGGAGAAGATATTTTAAAATTAAGGTACTGGAAGTGTTTTCTATTAAATAACTTCCTGCACGATACCATCCCACGTGCACAGAATTCCAGCAGAAAGGAACTCCAAGAACATATAACGTTCTAATTGTTGCGTTTGCTGTAAAGGGAAAATGATGAAGGAAAAAGATAAGTAAGAACATTAAAAACACTTTCCTTTCGTCTCTTACAAACGTGTTTTTGTCACGGTAAAACGTACAGATTCCTGTTAGCGATGACATTATGTTTAACTTCCAACTTATTTTTTTGTCGTTTGAAATCGTGAATATAACTAAAATCCAAACTAAGAGTGATAACGCAGTTGAAACGAGAAAAGGATACGTGAACCCAACTAGTTTGATTAAATATCCTGTTCCTATCTCTGAACCAGCAGTTCCTATTCCCAATGCAGCTTCATATAAAGCGAAAGCAAATGCCCGTTTTGTTCCATCTTTTGTACAGTCAGCTAGTATTGTACAACAAATTAAATGATATGCGTAATGACTACCAGCTAAACCCTCAATACCACATGACAGTAAGTACCAGAAAAGATCCAAATCTGCATACACAGTGTACGTTCTTACGCAGAGTGCTGCAATAGTCAGGCTTATATTGAAAACCAAAATTCTTTTACGTCCTACTTGATCCGAAAGTGTGCCCAATATTATTAGAACTGGTAATCCGATACCATACATTGCAAGTTGTATATACCACGTCCAGTTCACAGCTTGACCCTGCATAAGATCGTCACTCGGAACTGTGGAATTAACCAAGCACTTGTCGCTCCGATCCATTGATAGATCTACACTATTATTGTCCTCTGTATGGTTTCTCAGATACGCATAAATATATTGTGTTTCTGCTGTAGCTCTCATTGTTATTGCACAACCATTGAACAATGCAAGAAGACTAATTTTAAAATGACCATTGAGCCATTGCGTTTTATTTTCCCTTTGAAGAAGTTTCGTACCTTCTTCCATTTTACTTGTTCGGTTTCCTCCAAAAGAGTAATTTATATCCTAAAGACAATATATATGTACAGAAAAATCATTACAATATTATTTTTGATTATATCATGTCCATATGTTCTTATTAAAATACATTCCACAGTTATTAGATTACAAAGTAAAGTTATGAGAAATATATGTACATATCATATGTATGACCACGAGATAAAACAAATCAACAATTGGTTAATGGGTTATAAATAGTTGACCCATTTTTAAATTTATCATTTATTATTTCGCCATATTTTCACTGCATGTACGAGTATGCCTTTTTAGCCTCTGTTATAGCATATAATAATACTTCATGAAAAAATTCTTTCATTTCATTGGATGAACGGCAAGTAATATTTTGTAATAACTTTGTGAATTCTAATTTTACAAGCATAATCTGAATAACACCCTCTGAGTGATACTACCCTCTGAGCAATAACACCCTCCCGAAACGAACATTGCCGAATCCGGAAAATATCACCCTCTCCATTACTCGAAAAGCGTAACTTCATTCACTGTAATAAAAACATGCTGCCTTCACCAGAGGGTTTTATGGTAGATTACCACACTCTGAAAACAATATTACCCTGTGGCAAAAAAAATATCACTCTCGACTTCGTCTCGTGTGATATTTTTTCCCAGAGGATGATATTGTTTTCCTCGTGTTGTAATCTACCATAACCCACTCCAGTAAAGGCAGTTAGTTTATTTTGTGACATGGCATGAAAGTGCCGATTTTCATTTGTATGAATGTGTATAGTCAGTTTTATCAGCCACATGCGGCTAATACACCTTATGGTTAAGCAATTAGTAACCTCATGTTAGGAAAACAGGTAAATTTTATTGTTGCACAGACAAACAGCATATGCATGTTTTGTGTTTTTAGTTACATTCATAAGACGTAATACGTATATCCGTAGTTAGAATGAGAAGAGGTTATAAATATTAATTGGAAGGTATTAAACTAGAATTTTTAAAACTACCTTTTGAAGTGCTAAAAATAGAACATAAAGCAAGGCAAACAGCACTTTTACAGTAACTACTACTGTTCATTTTGAAAGTGATTGTAAAGTCTCCAACAATAAGTTTAAAAGCCTGAACCTTAAAGCAAGATATTTGTAATCTCAGACAATCGAAGATAATATATTTTTGTTCTCTAACGAGGCTTGAGCCGAGTTAAAAAAAAACCCATTAATCTTCCTCGAGGGTGTCTGAGATTTCCATATATTATACGAGTTGCGATCTGGTGTTTGATTCTGTTTCTGATCCGTGATTGTGTATAAAATCCACTGAGTATTGACGTAACAGTGGAAAATACAATTAAAGAAATAGGGATTTCAGTAATAACTAAAACTTTTAATACCTGAATTTCATATGATTTCTCGTAGTTTTGTACGTTCCAAAGAAAAATTATGACCAAAGAAGTTATTCTGAAACCTCGTTAGGTCAAGTGCAGCTTATGTTCTAATGTACATTGGTCTATTCATCAATACATAGAATTCGTTTTATTGAAACACTGGAATAAGACAATTTTATCTAAGGTCAATTTCAGTTTTCCTGGCGTGTTTTGAACTGGTAGACCAGGAACGCTTTTGACTTTAGGCAGTGTAACATTTATATAACAAAAAAAAGTCATGTGAGCTATTGCCATCACTTCGTCCGTCGTCCATTCGTCCGTTAACTTTTCACATTTCAATCTTCTTCTCCAAAGCCCCATGGCCAAATGAAACCAAACTTGGTTGGGAGGTTCATTGGATGATACTCTACAAAATTTATGTTTTTGGTTCTGATCCAAAATTCAACATGGCTGCCAGGGCTATTTATGTACTCTGATTTGTTGAAATTTAAAAATTCTTCTCTAAAACTACAAAAACAATTGTATTGTTATATTGCATGATTGATCCTTACATGGTCCTCTACAAAGTGTATATTTTTCGTGCCGATCAGATATCCGCGGGACACATTTAACATGGAATCCCACAATACATACAAACAGCTTCTTGTCAGAAACTGTTTGACAGATTGAAGTAATAGTATGCCTGAATGATCATCATGGTCCTCTACAAAGTGTATATTTTTCATGCCAATATGAAATCCAAGATGTCTGAAACTACAGAGCCAGTTGGAACCAAACATGGCTGATATGGTCCTCTGTCAGAATTGTGTTGGATGACCCAGAAAGTTAACCAAGATGGGTACCACAGCTGAACTTAGTTAAACAAAGGACCCTATGGGGAAATTCATTAAAAAAATCTTGTCTGAAACCACTTAGCCATTTGAATCAAACTTGGCAGAAAGTCATTAGATGGTCCTCTTTCAGAAATATGTCCGATGACCGGAATGTCAACAAAGATGGCCGTCACAGCTGAACTTAGTTTAACATAGGACCCTTTAGGAAATTTTATTAAACATTCTTTTTGTCTGAAACCACAGAGCCAATTAGGACCAACCGTTCAGCAACGGTCCTTAGATGGTCCTCTTTCAGAATTTTGTGTCCGATGACCAGGACATTCAACCAAAATGGCTGCCACAACAGAACTTAGTTCAACATAGGACCTTTAGCAAATTGGGACCAGACTTTGCTGCAATGGTCATTAGATGGTCCCCTTTCATAATTGTGTCCTATGACCTGGCCTGTCAATCAAGATGGCCACCAAAGCTGAACTTAGTTTAACATAGGACCCTATGGGAAAATTTAATTTACAGATCATCATACCTTAAACTAATGCCAGAAATGGTCCTCTTTGAATTGTGTTTGATAACCTTGAATGTCAACTAAGATGGCTACCACACCCTAACTTTGTTTAACATTGAACCTAGGGAACCATGGGAAAACTAGCCAACATAACTTCTACACTTTTTCAGTCCGGCTGAAGGTGGACAAGATAAAACCAGGTGAGCGATACAGGCTCTTGAGATCTTCTAGTTCCATTTATTTATTTTCTTTCCCAACCTCTTTGTTCGGGATATACAACTGCAAATCCCGACCCCCCCCCCCCCCCCCCAAAAAAAAAAAAAAAAAAAAAAAGATTAAAACGTCTGACCTTTTACTGTAAAGACTCAAATAAATATTGTGTCACTACCAAGGCAACAACAATTAATGTATGATATTTGCCGTAAGTCCCCCTCCTGAGGAAGTTGTTCTCATTTCAGATTGGTCTACTGATCGAACTCGTCCAAGGTGATGTCTGCCAACGTTCATTCAATTATAAAAGGAGTCGGACAAAAACTGAAGTGCTATAAAGGCGTCATGAAGTAGTATGTAATATTTCACAAGCCTCCCAAAAAATGGTAAGTTCTATATTTCAGATATTTTTGACAATAGAAGTTTTAAATTCTTTGATACCGGTACCAATTTTGCTGCACAAGATCTGTACATTTCGTCAATTTAAGAATCATTAGTGGTGTCCAAGACCTCGGATCTTGTAAACCGAACCTCTATTCAAATATAAAGGGGGTCATTTCAGATTTGTCGGATAAACAAACTCATTCAAGGTATTGATGAATGGAGAGAAACGCTTCATTTAAATATTAAGAGAATCCAACACAAATAATTAATATCTGATTTTCGTGAAAGTTCCCCTCCTGAAAAAAAAAATGGTTCACCATGACAGATTTTCCTAAGAATCCAACTCATCCGAGGTATTGATGAGTGGCAACCTTTGACCAAATTTAAAGAGGGTCCAACAAGAAATGAAGGTGCGATGCAGGCCACAACTATGTGATTACAGACTTCATTTCGTGAGGAATAATAATTGTTTTATAGTTTTTTAACTGCAGACTGAATGTTTTTATCTATTATTTTGCAACATCATCGGCCAGTTGATATTCCTTTGTAATACACGCGTAATCCATTAGCAAAATGTGTAATGTCAGGATATTTCCGGAATAGACAAAAAGTGTTGATAGATGTATACGCAATTGATTCAAAAGCTAGGCTAGTAATATATTCATACAACAATAGTATAATTGACTTATTTAATTGATAACAAGTCTAAAAGAAACCTGAAATTAAGAGAGGTAAATCTCACCTGTATACATCATCCAGTCATAGACAGAAATTCCAACTAAAACAAAACTGGCAACGGATGAAACTAATCCAAAAATAGTAATAATATCACCAATCATGCAATGCTGGAGACCATAAAGAATAAGTGTGCCACCAACAAGTTGGCCGAAGTCATTCGCTGCATTGTACCATCCGATGTGTACAGATGTCCAACAAAATGGAGAGCCAAGAACGTATAGCATCCTTAAAGTGGTGTTTGCAGCTAATGGAAATAGGTGCAAGAAATATATAAAGAAATAAATGAATAAATGTTCTCTCTTACTGTTAATAAGTACGTCAGATCCTCTACAAAGCGCATATAGATTTGCAGGAAATGACGCCAATTCTACGGTTTTTCTTTTTCTTTTTTCATGAATAGTAAGTAATAAAAGAATTAGAATAAGAAAAAGCATCCCTGTTGCCACCATATATGGGTATGTGAATCCGACTATTTTGATAATGTACCCTGTTCCTATTTGCGAGGCACTGCCTCCTATTCCCATCATAGCATCGTAAATGGATAATATCAATGATCTTTGTTTATCAGGCTTAGTATTGTCTGCTAACATTGCACTGTATGCCAGATTATACATGTAATGCCCTCCGGACATTCCTTCAACAGCGCTGAACAATAGGTACCAGTAGAGATTTAGGTCAGCATATATGACGTATGTTCTTAAAGCAAACGAAATAAAAGTAAGGATTATGTTATATGCTAGAACTGATTTACGTCCAACTAGATCCGATACTGGACCTGCAATAACCAAAACGGGTAAGCATATTCCGTATTTTGTTAACTGGATGTACCATGTCCAGTCCGAGGCCAAACTCTGAATGTAATCATCGGAAGATCCGGTTGAATTTTTCAAGCAGTTCTGATTGTTTGAATTATATTTGTATGTTTCATTAATTGTACTGACGTTTGTATTTCTTTTCAAGTAGTCGTACACAAATTGTGTCTCTGTTACACTTCCTATTTCGAGTGCACAACTCTGCATCACAACAAACACAAATACTTTAAGGCGCATATTAAACCACGCTGCATCTTCAACAGGTTTTTTTAATAAAGGTTTAGTTTCATCCATTTTAAAAGCAAAAATGTTATGTATCTGTTTCACGTGAGTTCACCTATACTTGATATCCATTTTACACTTGTATGTATAAAGATTACAAATGGTACACGTATGTTGCTATCGACAATTTTAGAACATATCTGAAAATAAAGGCAAGCTATCTAATTTGAAATTAAAAATAAAATATACGTGTGCGATATATTAATTTAAAAGCTATAAACAGATTTATCTTTATCAAAATAGTTTCATCATATTCGAATATTATGGAAAAGGTGGCTGCTGGCTGACTGTACAATATGTGGTTTGGGTAATAGTAGAAGTACAATGCAATTACTTTAGTACTGACATATATACATTTTGAGAATCATTTTAATATTATCGACAAAAGAATACGCGAAGCGACAAAACAGTGGGAAATGTCCACAAATTAGAAGTCCAAGGAAAAGACAAAGTCAGGAGAATGGAACACAACAAACAAACTCCACAAGGATACATGTTAACTAAAAGAATAAAAACGTATAATAAACTAAACAAGACTAGAACAAGACAGCACAGAAACTGAAGCACTAGCAATCAGGTGCTTCGGAAATGTAAGCATGTCCTGCTCCATTAATGGTACCCGTCACATTTCCAGTGAAGTGTCAAGTCTTTTGGGGTGTCAATTCCAGAAGGACGTAAAATCTAACTGAAAATATCTAGTCTCATACGCGAAATAGAAACCGTACCGGCCAATCAATTTATGATGATGACTCTAACACTTTTGGAGTGATGAAATTAACATAGACTGAACTTAACCCTGTCTAAGAAGTTTTTGTGACAGCAATCTCGCCCTGCCAAGAAAGTTGCCGTATAAATCACATACGTGGCAGGGACGAATCAACTTTGAATTGTACACCCCAGGGACTGGAGACCTTGGTATGTTACTGCTAAGAAAGGGGAAGTTCAACATTGGAAAATTAAAATCTTTACGTTTTTCATAAAGTTTTGATTTCAATCGCCCATTATTATCAATGTATAAGTAAAAATATAGAATGAAGCAGAAGTTGGTGTGTCTGTTGTCTCTTTAATTTCAAGTTCGCTGGGATAGATGAGATGTAGGTAATCCTTAAGGTAAGGATTATTAAGTGACAAACACCATCTGTATAGCGGAAACTGAAATTAAAGGACTTGGCTAGTTGCTTCTTTATTCCGATTCAGTACCCCGTGTAAAAATTTAGCTTCATATGAAAACAAGAACAGGGGACGACCAAAAGCGGGGCACAGTTTGTCACCATTGGGATGCCGATATTTTATTTGTTTTTTGTCCCCCGCCGCAACGCGATGCGGGGGATATGGTAATGCCGGGCGTCCGTCCGTCCGTCCGTCCGTCCACCTTGTAAGCGCTCTAGCAAATTTATTTCTTGACCGATTTGGATAATATTTATACAGTAGCTTTAACTCAATGATACTTTAAGGGAGTTCGAAGATGAGTCATGTCGAAATATTTTTGTAGGAGTTATGCCCTTTAATTAATTAGAAAATTGACAAAATTTTCATGTAAGCGCTCTAGCAAATTTATTTCTTGACCGATTTGGATAATATTTATACAGTAGCTTTAACTCAATGATACCTCAAAGGAGTTTGAAGATGAGTCATGTCGAAATATTTTTGTAGGAGTTATGCCCCTTAATAACTTTGAAAATTGACAAAATTTTCATGTAAGCGCTCTAGCAAATTTATTTCTTGACCGATTTGGATAATATTTATACAGTAGCTTTAACTCAATGATACCTCAAAGGAGTTCGAAGATGAGTCATGTCGAAATATTTTTGTAGGAGTTATGCCCCTTAATAACTTTGAAAATTGACAAAATGTTCATCTAAGTGTTCTAGAAAATTTATATTCTCCTTGCATTGGAATAATATTTATACACTTGGACCTAAAGGGAGGTTTTATACATAAACTCCTACCGAAACTTACAAAATTGAAAAATACTGTCTTTAAGAGTTTGTTAGGCGGAATACTTTTGATCAAAGCATTTCTGTTTATTGAAAAGGAGTAATGTACATTTGTATAAATTCTCAATACACATGGTAAAATAAGATTTCAACACTATACCCATATTGTATAAATGTCTTCATACCACTCATTAACTTGTAAAAAACTTTAGCAATAACCACAAATTGTTTGTCCTTCTATTCTCTCTCTTTGAGAAAATTTTGTTATGTTTCACTTGTCCAAGGGTTTCTGATGCTCTAGCGGCGGGGGACTTCGGAACGCTGTTCGATTTTTTACAAAGTAAGCCTTGTCCTTACCTAATACCAGACAGGCATATCTTTGTAAGCCTTGTTTAGTGCAGAAACATTGGTAAATTAGCTCATGAAAAACATACTTTAATTTATCATGTGGGAGGGTTGTATACAGTGTAGAAAAATCAAACGTTTTTATGCTATTACAATAGGTAAGGGCACTGGAAGTCAGATATTCCTGTATTTCTTAGAATCCACATCCGATTCACACTACTGGTTGAGTAGGCCTCATAGTAGCTCTTGAGACCATCCTTAATTAATTTATTTATTCAATAAATGCACAATTATACCCGTAAGGGTTGATAGCATACATCAATAAGTTATACGGAAAATAACCAAACAAGCAATCAATCAAGAACATTAGTTGATGTAATATAAACTACATGTATGCAGTAGTAGGGTCCACTCTCCTCGGTGTTAAAGACTTTCTAATGAATGGAGCTGTTAGTCCAGTCAATCTAGCATAAATTTGACCCTAACCTTAAAGTAATTGCAAAAGAAGATTTTTAAGTTTTAATATTTAGCATTATACCCCAAATATACAGAGAAAAAAGTCTAACAAAATCTAACTTGAGGAAGATAAAAAAATCACGATTTTAAAATTCCTATGGACATTTGCATTGAAAATGGGAGATAACTCTGCAAAAAAGGCAGAAATATCAATAAGAATTGATACAAAATTATAACTTTACCGCCTCTATTCAGCAGAATGTATTGATTCTTGATATTTTAGCTGTCTTTAGAGTGTAACAAACAACTCTAAAGTTTTTTTCATATCTTTTATCAAGCTACAGCCTAGATTTCGTAATTCATTAGTTGACCATTTATTAAATTTTTCAACTTGTCAAGGTAAAGAATCTCAAATTTAATAAAAATAATTAAGCATATATTCTTCTTTTTGTGATTTAAAGTTTCTTTAAACAAGGTAGATGCTGATCAAATATAATTTACAGATATAAACAATACCAAGTTTTCACATTATTTTTTCAAAATGGTCACAAAGCCAGAAATTTGCAATTTCTTTAATGAAAAATGCGCAGAAAAATTAGAAATACCCATAACATTTCGGTTTTGTACATTTCATGAGCAGAAGATTATATAATATAGTCAAATACAAACTTATAACCCCATCAAAGTATCATACTTTACGTGAATTTTAAGATAATCAACCAAAAACTGACAAAAAAGACTCATTTTTGCGGAGTTATCTCCCCTTTCCAATGTTAATTTCCATAGGAAATTAAAAATGCTGATTTTCAGTTTTCCTCAAGTTAGATTTTATGAGACTTTTTTTCTGTGTATATTTAGGGCTTAATGCTATAGATTAGAACTAAAACATTTTCTGCTGCAATTAGTTTGAGGTTAAAACTTAGTCTGACTGGACTATGTAAATTGCAAAATTTGATATGAAGAAAGAATTGTTTTTTTTTTTTTTTTTGAAATTCTGGACATTTTATCGATTTCAGTTTCTAAATTTTGCCGAATTTTATATTTAGGTCAAGTTAGGAAAAATCTATTCTCATCTTCTAATTCTACATTACATTGTTTGGATATACGGTTTCCCCTTTTTAATGTTGCATATCTTCCTCTTTCAGTTTCTAGGAAGTGTTCACTTATTCTCATTTTGCACTTAATTGCTATAAGTAAAGTAGTAAGGAGATTTGAAAGGGGTTTAGTAGTGTATTTGGCAGAGCCTGCTATGTACTTTTTTTGTATGGGCACTTATGAGGTTTGAAGTTTGGGTATTCAGTAATTGGAAGGGAGGTTACAGTTGTCATCACTTACAACAATACCTTAGGAAGATAGAACAGAAATATGATTATTGATAATATCTTCTCTTGGTATCGTATTAAAGTAATAATTTCAACAATAAAACTGCTTTGCTCTTGTTTTTTTTTTTTTACATTATGACAGTATTGGTTGATATTTTTTATATACATTTATCTACAAAATTAATTTACTACAATTCTGATATGACCCGGGGATCTCACTTATTCATTTGGCTTTCTTTGGCTTCTTATCTTATTTGTATATAAGGCTATTACATTGCTATTTTTAAAAAGTCTAGCTAATCTATATATGCATTTAAATTTCAAAAGATTCGTGCACGACTGGGCAGAAATAAATATCAGAACTTACACTCTGATGCATCAAATTATGTTCTCTTGTAATTGTTCATTTTTCAGAGAAATAAACTGAGGAAGTCGGGAAATTCTAACTTGAATCTTCCTCAGATTCATCCATTATGCATTTTACCATTTAATTCCTGGGCACTATTATGTGTTATAGGGATGTGAAACATCAACCTATTTGTGAATGATAATGAAATAGTAATTAAATGATTTTTGTAGCTATAAAACGGAAAATATATTTCAAAAAATAATTATAAAATACATTTTACATTTTATATGATTTTTTTTTATATGTTGAGTTAACTGCACAATAGGTTTCATATAACATAAACGTTGTGCCGTAATTAGGTTGGGAAATTAAATTTTCTTAGTTGCTCATATTTCTTCTAAAATAAAATGAAATGTTTCTCGTCTTCCATTTTATTGCATTCTCTACATTTTCTTTGATTTTTTTGTGGGTTTCTGGTATATTATATCTAAACTTTTCTATAAGCAGTGAACTATTAAATTTTTAACAATGTTTTATTTTAAATTCCATGAAACAGTTTACACATGTGTATAATTTAGATTTTGCATAATGCCCTTTCAGAGATTCCAAATATCACAATTATAAATATTACCACCCCAGATAACAATACTTTGTTGTGCCAACGTTGGCGATCGGTTGGCACTGTTGGCAGATGGTTGGCGTTGGCGGCACAACAATGGCCCAACGTTGGCCCAACACAGATCACCCAACGGTTATTCTAATGCTGTTGGGCCAACATTGGCCTAACATCACTTTACCAAACTTGAAGGTTATTCTGTTGGCCCATTGTTGGCTCAATAGTTCCGAGCCGACTGTTATTTTTTAATTAATGGGTAATGTCATACAATTTTTTTCAGTGTATTCTCGCATATTTTATATATACAAATACATGAAATATGGAAAATTGGTATAGATTTCCTAAAACAATATTCGTTAATTTGTCCTGCGCCCGATGTTAGTTTTTTAATAATTGCACAATATTCACAACTGCCTTTTAAAACCATCAATTAATATATATTAGATATAAAATATATGTTTTATAAGATATGAAGTTTTATAAAATTATCTAAAATGTGTTGCTGATAAAAAAAATCCTTTCATCTTATTAATTTTTCTGTGTTGTGAATATTTGTTTCCGGTTAATAGATATCAATCTTTTGTAAATGTGTGAGTGAGAATGTGGTCTAGATGCTGCAATAAAGATAAACAGCTGTTTTTTATTATACAAGGAGTGTAGAGTCTTTGTTCTCTCATTTATATAAATGGTCTAGATGCTGCAATAAAGATAAACAGATGTTTTTGATTATACAAGGAGTGTCAGTTCTCTAATTTATAAATTTCGCGCCTTTCATTAGCGTCTTTGTCTCTGGAACCATATAACAAGGTCGACATAATCACCTGGTGATTTCAATACACAGAATACACCCAACTGAATCAGCTTTATCATATTTTTAAAACACAATGTAAGTAAATTTGTATTTTATACTTTTATTTGTTTTTTGAAAAAGTTAATTCAAGGATTTGTAGGTTAATCCTAATCCTTGGTTTGTTTAAATTGTCTATAATCCTGGTGATTTTTTTATGATAGGCAGTCGATAGGAGACATATACTAAATATAAGAATGGTTATTTGTTTAGTTAAATAAATGTAAAAGGATTGAAACATGCAACATATTAAATTGTCTGAAAGGCGGAAAGAATATGTTGCTGATAAAAAATATTGTTACAATTTTCTTTCTGTGTTTGGAATATTGATGTGAAAGTTAAACTTGACTGTATTTGATGTTGATATGGGCAAAAATAGTCTAGCTTTTCTAATGTATAATTCTATGTGAAAAAAGGATTCGCCTAGATGGTTATCTTAATTTTCATGATTTTAGTACCTTCAGTATGATAAAGTTTTCATTTTTTAACAATCTTTTGGAACTTATATTTTGTAAGTCAAGAAATGTTCTTTAAATACATAAACCTAGCCTGTTTTGATTTCTATTTGATTTCTTTTTTTGGTTTAAAAGAAAATGTACATTTAATGATTTTTTCTTTTAATAAGTTGGATTAACAATCAGAGTTCGTTTTTAATAAATAATATTTTTTTTGTAGTTTTCTGGACAAAAAGCGAATTTCATAATTTTGTTTTGTCATTTTATTAAGCTAGTTTATACTGTGAGAGACCCAAGCAACATATTTAAAAAATAAGCATCTATAATAAAACAAAGATATCAAGTTAACATAAATGACTTCTATTACTTATTCTAGGTCGATCATCTTGGAACCATAGGCGGCAATAGTTGCATAGAATGCACAAGACACCAGTTAAAATACTGTTTCTCTAACCATCTAGATATATAACGAGCAGAAATGAAAAAAATAGGCAGAACAGGAAGAGCAGACGGAAAATACCCAAAATAAAATCAATCTGTCTCAGATATCATGTTTTTTCTTCCCTATTTTAAGGTCATTAGATCAGAGGTATTCAGGTTCAACTTATGTTGGTATTTTTTATTTCCTAACCAACCCATGTTGGCGCACTGGTGGCAGATTGTTGGTAGAAAAGTAAAAGGTCATTATAAAAAAAGATTGGCATTTGGTTGGCAGTTTGTAGAATTTGTTGGCAAATTATTGTTGGTCCAACGTAATTCCCTACTGAAATAGTTGGCAGATTGTTGGCAAATTGTTCATTTTGTTGGCAAACTGTTGTTGGGCCAACGGAGGGCCAATGAGCAAAATTACGTTGGCCCAACGTAATTTGCCAACGTTGGCCTAACACATGATTGCTATGTGGGACCTTCGTTGAAAAAATAAATACAAACATTATTATTCCATGTTTAGGGACAAAACTCCATTAAAAGACAAACAATTAGTAGTAATGTCTTTACAAAAAATAATTAAAATGTTTGTGTGGCTACATTTATAATAATATTATTTGATTTATCTGAAAGTATAATTATTTATATCAGCTGATGGATTATTTACATCTAATAAAAACTGGTTGATCAAACATTACTAACTGTTTTCTTCTAAAGTAGAAATAAAATTGAGCCTTGAGCCTGATCCAAGGTCAAACTTACCACGTAATAATTCAAAATTATAAATTTTCATCGTTATCAACTACTGTGTCAACAAGTTCAAGAAGACGAGCCAATGTACTACGATGATCTGATAGATCATTTGGTTCAAGAACATGCATAAAATTTCATTCACAAAAATATCTTCAGAAACAATAACTTACAGTAAATACACTACTACTTCCTCTAGGACTAGATCTCAATCAAAATTTTCCACTGTTCGTTAATTGCCTTATCTAAATTGTTACTATTAATAGGGCATCTGAATATCATTAGTGAAAGGGTCTGAATTACCTTTATTTACACCATCTAACTAAATGTAAATCTAAATCTAATGATGCAGTTCAACTATTGCAGTCTCCCATTAAAATTATTTTTTCCTGATTGGGAGTACTTGTTTAGAGAGTGTAGTAGTTTTTCAAATCAATCATCATTTGCAGAACACATAGATCAAGTACTAGGTTTAATATACATTGTAAATATCACGAATTGTTCAACATATGTTCTGATCAAGTTTTATCCATATGAAATTGTTATCACTATGTAGTTTCATGATGTTTTATTTAGCAAAAAAATGTTGTCTAATATAGACAAATGATAGAGAATAATGCCCCCAGAACGTCTGCACCTTTTCCATTTTTTCTCTTACTACCATTTTAATGAATGGTATGTCTCGGATAAACTGTTGGTAAAACTTTCACAAAAAACTACACAAAAACATCATATTTATCAATATTTATACATTTAGGAGTTTCTGACTAGAAAAAATACATCAGTCTAGAATGAAATTATCAATAAAACATAAGAATGCCACGTTGTCCTTTCCACAAAAATCAAAAATATGCACGAAAAATCACAAAATTAGCAATTTTCGGGTAAATTTAAAAAACGCGTCGACTTCGATGGGCTCCATATATCTTGTTAAAATTTGAAACATACTGTTATATATTGGCAAAATCAAAATTTATTTTACTGTTCTGGGTGTAACAAATAGCCTGTCCAAGTCTTGAAAGATAACTTTCCTTATTCCCTTTGTTTTAGATAAGGGTCTAATTCGTAATGTAAATGGAATACTGAGTACTGAGATATTTTTTTTTGTTTGTTCTCGCCAAACAAGCATAATAATTCTTTTCTATTGAAGATAATGTTTCACATTTCAATCTTCCCCCCTTTTTGTTTACACCACCGAAGAGCTTGGACAGTGCCGTTTTGGGATGGTTTTTCATGGGATTTTAGATAAATTAGTACATATTAATGTAATGCTTACTCTACCTGGGTCAAAATTGAACCTTTTTTTTCATAGTATGGAAATTCGATCGGTCGTTCCGAGAGAATCTTTGAAAATTCAAAGCCTCAAATCATGCTACTTTCTATTTACAACCATGTTGAAAGTCGCCGGAAATTAGTTATTTTGGAGTTTTTCAGAGGAAAAGACAATTTTTAATGCATTATTAAATTCGTTGGCCTTCCAGAATTATATTTTTGCTTCAAGATATTGAGCAATTTAATTATATTTTAACGTACTATTTGGATTTATATTCCGGCGTACTAATACTTATTTACGTCAGTGATGACCTAGTAACAGGGTCACACATAATTTATCAGTCACACGTATTAAAAGTTTTTAACCGGGAAATTTGAATTTTTGAACCTTAATTATAGTTGTAATAATTTTTATCCCCGGCCGACAAGAGTTATATCTAACATAACGGAATAATAGCCAAAAGTTAGGGGCTGTTCGGCGAGTAGGGATTTGTCGGCCAGTTTCAGGGGCTATATAAGGCGGGAAGTTGAGGCAAGATGGCATATCGCATCTAGCTGTCGTACCAGCAACACCATATCCAAATCCAATATTATAATCAGAAGCTGTATTTATTTTGAATTTCACTCTTATAAAAGGAATTTAAGTCAGAATTAGGTACATTTCTATTACATTATTTACCGATATTCCTTAAATTTGATCTGAATTTTCTATAAGTAAAATATCACTAGAAGTTGACGGGGAAAATGAAGTCTAAAGGAAATCTAGAGAGAGCCAAACATAGAGTAGTCATGCCGAATTTTCCACTTCCGCTTTCACCTTAACGATATTTTCAAGTCTCAAGTTAACAGTTTTTGAACAGATCATTAAGTATAGTTATTTTTCAATAAAGTTTATGGAAGCAGCTAAAGATAAATTCCAATAGAAGATGCGATATCCCACCACACCGATGCCCCGCCATATAGCCTATAGAAGAAAATATTTATACTTTGTTTTTTTTTATAAACTAAGGAAGGCCAACATCTCAGATCCATATTTTAATTAACATACATCTTTATTATTAAAAGAGTTATATTGTTATTATGGTATAATACTTGTATATGATGACGACTAAAAGAAAGAAAGAAAGAATACACGTTACTTTTCGTATCGACTTTATTATTATTACAACCCCAACCATCCTACAGAGTTTAACTGAGGGGACAAAAGAATCGATAGCCACGGGACCACTTGACCGTCTATTACAAACTGGTGTCAGAATTGAGGATTTTGTATTTTGTTTGGAAAATATATATTTAAAATCCTAGTATACGAACTCATCGCCTGAAAAGTACAAAAAATGAAGGATATATATATACGGTCGGACCTGGGTGTGGTGGAAAAACAAAACAAACGGTTATAACATATCCATGTTTATCACAATACGATAGGTACACGTAGCGGCAAACAGATGAAATGGCAGAATCTCCTGACCAAGAGATAAGATTTAGACAGAATGACAATGAAGGCGCAGCAGCGCGAGAGGGGGATAATCAATATGAAGACGCTGATGACACTTTGCCTGATCCACGTACAGAAAGAAATTGTCAAGGTGGCGGAGATGCCCCGCAAAGAAATTATAGGGAAAGGGATTCATTATTTAACAGAGATTTGTGTGAAGCGGCAAATTACAGAATTTCGGTCAAACCGGAACCGTATGACGGATCCGACGATTGGGAGGAATATATATCTCACTTTGAAATATGCGCAGAATTAGGGAAATGGAGGGATGAAGATAAAGTATTGGCTTTGGCAGCAACATTAAAGGGCCCTGCTAGAACGTTTTACATTAGCCTGGCACCGATAGAGAAACGTGACTATATCACACTCGCTCAAAGATTAGGACAAAGATTTGGCAGTACTCGTCAACAGAACAGATGGTTATCAAGACTTGAGATGAGAAAAAAAAATCCCGGAGAATCCATAGCTGCACTTGCAGATGATTTAAGACAGATGGCCCAAAGGGCGTATACAGATTTAGATGCAAAAGCACAGGAAGTCCTTGCCCTGAACCAACTTTACAAAAGCGTATCTGCTGATTTAAAGTACCAGTGCACTAATCAAGGCTGTAAAAATGTTACAGACGCTGTTGAAATTATAGAGCGTTATGAAGCCATAATAGGGGATAGCGCAGACAAAAAGCGGTCCAATATGAGAATGGTATCAAGGGAAGAGATTTCAGAAAATACAGAACGGACCAACAACATGACTAATAAGATAGACACTTTGGCCAAAAGGATAGGGAATTTAGAAGGCAAACGGAACCAATCATACAGAGGGTACAATAAGCCCAGTTACAATAATCAGACTGAGAGGAAGACATTAGCCTGTCATTTTTGCGGCAAAACAGACCACTTAATAAAGAACTGCTCAGCATACCTAAAGTGCAAAGAAGAATTTCGAGCCCAACAACGGACCCAGAATAAAAGTATTTCAGCAGGTAACCAGACCACCCAGACTTCTCCAATGACCAGACAAAACCAGGGAAACTTCAACCACCCACTGGCTCATTAGACCGGGAACCAGTGGGAGAATTACGGTCAGGCAGTTTTTTTAGAATAGGACAATTGGGAAATGACTGTGGGACTTGGGACAATGGTTTTTATACAAAAAGGTATATTGATAAATTTCCAGCAGTTATTTTAATTGATAATGGATCTACTTCAACCATATTAAATTACAAAATTTATGAACAGATTGTAAAACAAGCTAATGTTAATAAACAGTTGCTACGTACGGAATGTCAGTTATTTGATGTTAATGGAAAAGAATTAAAGTTACATGGAGTATTACAATGTGACCTCCTATTAGGGAGCACCTCCTATAATTGGGATTTTCTCGTTTGCAATATAGACCAAGACGCAATATTAGGACAAGACTTTTTATTACAAAATCTACATAGAATTGACTACAGGAAGCAAGTCTTAAGCACAGGGGAAAACATTAAATGTTGGATAGGAGGACAAGCAAATGTAAGATGCAGAGTTATTTCTAGGGACACAGTCAGTATTCCGGGACAAAGTAAAATGTTAATACCAGTTTTAATTGAAGAGACTCAGCATTTGGGACAATGGGGGCTAATAGATCAAAAAGAAAATCTAAGAAGCGACGGCAGGACCTACATAACAAGAGGAATAATAGACCCACATGATGAAATCATTAATGTACAGGTAATAAATTTCAGCAAAACTCCAACCACTGTGCATGCAAAAGAGCACCTAGGAACATGCGAATCATACTATGAGTCGGATGCAATCACAGCAAACCACTGCTACAGAATACAGCGTGAAGTATGTGACTTCCCTTCAGCAACGGTACCTGAACACCTGCAAGATTTACACAACCGTAGCACACAGCACTTACAAGATGATGATAAACCAAAGGTCGCAGAACTCCTCATTAAGTATCAAGATGTATTTGCAAAATCAGCGGATGATTTGGGAAGAACTGACAGGGTGCAACATAGAATTAACACAGGCATAGCAATACCTATCCGCCAGGCACCAAGAAGATTACCTTTAGGAAAGAGGCAAATTGAAGGAGAGGAAATAACCAAAATGTTAAACAGGGGAGTGATCGAACCTTCTAACAGCCCATGGTCATCACCGGTGGTACTTGTAACAAAAAAAGATGGATCAACACGCTTCTGTATTGACTACCGAGCCTTGAACCAAGTCATAGTAAAGGATGCTTACCCCTTGCCCAGAGTGGATGAATGTCTGGATTCATTAGCTTTTTCAAAATGGTTCAGCTGTCTTGATTTGAATCAAGGATTTTTCCAAATTGGCCTTCACCCAAATGACAGAGAAAAGACAGCATTCTCCACCAGCCAAGGACTTTACCAATTTACAGTAACTCCATTTGGACTTGCAACAAGCCCATCAGTTTTTGAACGCCTGATGGAAGATGTTTTAAGGGGACTTCAGTGGACTGAATGTTTACTCTATATGGACGACATTATTGTCCCGGCCGCGACTGTTGACCAAAGTTTACTGAGACTAGAAAACATTTTTATTAGACTTAGACAAGCTAACCTAAAACTGAAACCTTCAAAATGTACCTTATTCCAGAAATCTGTCAAGTTTTTGGGACATGTCGTATCAGAGGACGGCATTAGCACAGACCCAGACAAAATCAGGGCAGTACAAGAATGGCCATTTCCTAAAAACGCAAAAGAAATAAAAAGCTTCCTAGGACTTTGTAGTTACTACAGAAGGTTTGTACAGGGATTTGCCGACATAGCTAGACCTCTGAATAAAGCTTGTCAGAAAAGCACAAAGTTTAACTGGACGAATGAATGTGAAAATTCTTTCCAGAACCTCAAACAGGCAATGATTAGCCCACCAATACTGATCTACCCGACCGATGGAAGAGAATTCATCCTTGATACGGATGCCAGCAATGTTGCAGTCGGGGCAGTTTTGTCACAAGAAATTAATGGCAAAGAGCACGTTATTGCCTACATGAGTAAAGCACTGAACAAGCACGAAGAATCATATTGCACTACAAGAAAGGAATTATTGGCTGTTGTTGTTGCACTCAAAAACTTCCATCATTATCTTTATGGCCAAGAAATACTCCTGCGCACTGATAATGCAGCCGTTAGTTGGTTAAAAAGTCTGAAAAACCCGTCAGGTCAAGTTGCCAGATGGTTGCAGATACTTGGGACCTATAATATGAGAATAGCACACCGGGCTGGGAAAAGCCACAGTAATGCCGACGCTTTGAGCCGAGCACCTTGCAAAGCCTGTCAAAGACAGGAAAAGCTAAATGAAAATGAAACAGATACTGCAGACTTAAAAACAGAGAACTTGGTAAAAGAATATGAGCCATTTGAAACAAGAAGACTGAACTCTGGCAACCTTGCCGAATACCATAATTTTGATGAAAAAGATGAAACTCCAACAAACAGTGCTGAGAAACAACTACCAGGTGTTAGAAGAATCAATCAGAAACAGTCCACTACAGTTGACCCACAGAAGAAAACTCAAGGAGAAACAAGGGCAATAACTAGGAGTAAACAACCAGAAACGAAAAACTGTCAACTACTCATAGGGTGGGAGTCATCAAATTTGAGACAACTGCAATTGTCAGATGAGGATATTGGCCCTATCATGGTTGCAAAAGAAAGCGATCCAATGAAACGACCAATCTGGGAAAGTATTTCTGCAAAACGAGCACCGTTGAAGACACTGTGGAGCCAATGGGACAGGCTGGAATTGAACAATGGATTATTGTATAGAAGATGGGAAATTGAGGGTAGTAATGAGTCAAAATTAGAGCTTGTTTTGCCAAAAGAAAAGAGAAAAGAAGTACTGAAATATCATCACGATATCCCCACAGCAGGACATTTGGGTGTTGAGAAAACAGTTGCAAAGATCAAAGAAAATTTTTATTGGCCAGGTATGAAAGAGTATATACAAACTTACTGCAGGGAATGCGACAGATGTTTTGCCAGGAAACCAAAAACTGAAAAAAACAGAGCACCAATGACCACTTACCAGATTGGAGAACCAATGGAGAGGATATCGGTAGACATACTTGGACCACTACCTTTAACTAAGCACCGTAATCGTTACATACTTGTTATCATGGATACCTTTACCAAATGGACTGAAGCCATTGCCATACCATCACAGGAGAGCTTTATAGTGGCTAACGCACTGATCGACAACTTTATATGCAGGTTTGGAACACCACTACAACTTCATACAGACAAGGGGAGAAATTTTGAGTCTGAACTCTTCAAACAAATCTGCGAAATATTAGGTATTGACAAGACGAGGACAACCAGTTACAGACCGCAATCCAACGGCGCAGTAGAAAGATACAACAGAACATTAACAGCTATGTTAACAATGTATTGTGAGAAAAATCAAAGTACATGGGATGACTTTCTCCAGCAGGTAATGATGGCATATCGGTCTTCGCCACACAAATCAACATCCAAAACTCCAAACTCAATGGTATTTGGCAGAGAAATTGTCCTTCCAATGCAAGCTGTAGTTAGTGCTCCTGAAGAATCCAACCTAGACAAACCATTTTCTGATACAGACGAATACATCATCAACCTGAAAAATAAATTAACTGAAAATCATGAAATTGCTAGGAAATGTCTTAAACAAGCAGCGAATTATCAGAAAAGACACTATGACTTGAAAGCTAAAAAACGATGTCTAAAAACGGGACAAGCTGTATGGGTACATGAGCCTTTACGTAAAGTAGGAGTATGTACAAAATTAACTTCACCATGGAAGGGACCTTACATTGTTGAAAAGAAAATAGACGACGTAACTTACCGAGTTAAAAGATCCATCCGTCAGCCATCAGGGGTGTATCATATCGACAGACTGGCGTTATATCACGGAAGGAACATACCATCATGGACAAAACAATTGTCGAAAAAATATGCAAGTCACTGTGTACATGAAACAGATGAGTTAGTTCAGCGTTCTGGTTCTCAAGAGGAGGCAAACTGAAAAACGGCCGTTGATATATAATATTTTGGAATTTGAGGCTGGCCTGATCAACCAGCGGTCAAATCACATTGTCAGATGAGATAGAATTTTGACAAAGAATTAAAGGAGAACAGAAGCCTGATAAAAAAAAAAAAAAATGTTTTCGACGTTATTGTTCAAGTTGTGTTATTGCATGATGTTATATTTTACAAAGATGAGATGATGGCCTTCCTTTCGAAAACTTCATGAAAAAAAAAAAAAAAAAAGGCAAAGGAGCTGTGCATGTGAACAGCATTAAATTAGGACTATCATGATGGGGCGGTGGGATATCGGATCAAAGATTTGATAACGTAGATATAAGGTTCCTTCAGTAAAGTTTGATGATTTAACTCAAAAAGGTGATCTTCCTTCTGTCTTTCCAGAATGTCTTCAGTTATTAGAGTAAAGTGTTGGATCTGCAGTGAGAGTTTTGAAAATAACAGGGATCTAAAGAACCATGCAGCATCTTCAGCGCATTCAGCCCTCAGAGTAATCTGCCCATGGTGTTATGAAGGGGAGAAAACGTACAGGACATCAGCAGAGCTATTGAAACACGTGGAAAAGAGACATCAGTATGTAACAGAAGAGACCAAGAGGGGAGAGTTCTTTTCGGAGAACAATGGTTTCTGGCTGTCCATCAAACCCAGGGATTACTTAAAGCTAATAAAGCCCACAGATTATCAGTCTACCACAGCACTACAGACAAGAGCCATAGTTGGGAGATGGATGGATAAGGTGAAGAACAAGACCAGGACCAGAGACCAATGGAAAGAAGGGTGGGACCTGGTAAAGACCAAGGAGCCCAAGACAGTGTACAGCCCCTCAAAACCAACATTACCAGAGGCCAGGATGAAGCTACAGAACCTTGAGCTGTCATCAAAGGGAAACGTGGCGTACTTGCTGGACGAAGAAGCGACAATCGGTGATGTATGGTACAGGGTGGAGATGACCATTGATGTCTTCACAGACAGGAAAGCGTCGGACAGTCTACTCAGAAGGCTGCAGACCCTGAAACCAGTGAAGACAGTGCCGTCAGATTTTAGCACTTTGGTAAGGGACAGAGAGGGACTCACAAGAGCAGCAGCCAAGACGCTTGGGATCGGGGAGAAATACATTGCCAAGATGTACCGACAGATTGTTTCTTTCTCTGTGACCAAGAAGAGGAAGCTTGAGTGCCTTGCTGAAGAACTAGGAGTGTGTGATGATGTGGAAATCACAGAACCAGTACCGTCAACACCAACTCCAGTGAGAGAACCAGCAACTCCAGTGAGAGAACCAGAACAAGAAAAAGAACAGAATCTAAAGATTACACCAGATAGAGACCCAGAGCTTTTAACACCAACTCCTGAGATCAAGTCCAAAGAAACAACAACACCTGAGATCACCCACACCATAGAAGAAAACTTAACTGAGATCGGGGAAGTGGAGTCAGATGAAACACTGGAGGAGTCAGAGAAGGAAATGGAAGTACAACCAGAAGAAACATCAAAGTCAGAGGAGCAACTGAAGGAGAAGACCATAGTTGAAAGAGCTGGTGACTTGCTGAGAACAGGTGTGATGCCCCTTTTGCCACCAGCAAGGAGAGAATGGGGTCAGGTAGAACAGATAGAACTGACGACAGACAGAACAACTATCACCTGGCCACCGAAAGGTTGGACATCAATGACAGAGGATGAGAAGTTGACGGCCTGGACGTTCACCAGCATGGCACTGGAATTTAACAGGGGAGTGGCAGTAGTCAAGGATATAGGGAACCTTCTCGACCGATACGCATTTTTGGCCTTACCGGGAACAACTGTGGGAACAACGGAGGAAAACAGAGCTGTGGCTCTTCGACTACAAAATTACACACTGTTGAAGGACATATATTTGGGAAATATGAATGAAGAGGAAGCTGGCCCATGGATAAAAGTGTTTGAGGCTGCAAGAGCAGGTGCTGACCGTACTGCTGAATTTACTGGAATTCTTCAGAAAATAGAACATTTGCCATTACGTCTGAAACTAGAAGAGAAAAAGTAGAACATTTTTTTCATATTGGACAAATTACAGGTACCGCATAATTATGATGAACATTCAGCGTATTGTGATAGACATGGACAAAGGACATCATAACATATAGTGACAATCATAATTTTTTTTGCATGAGGTTTAATAATTGTTTTTTTTGTTGCATGATTTCTCTGTATATACATATTGATAAGATCTGATTACTCCCCTTTTGGTTTTTTTGAATTCGGGAGAATTCAGTTCTTAAGGTGGGGAGCGTGTTATATATTGGCAAAATCAAAATTTATTTTACTGTTCTGGGTGTAACAAATAGCCTGTCCAAGTCTTGAAAGATAACTTTCCTTATTCCCTTTGTTTTAGATAAGGGTCTAATTCGTAATGTAAATGGAATACTGAGTACTGAGATATTTTTTTTTGTTTGTTCTCGCCAAACAAGCATAATAATTCTTTTCTATTGAAGATAATGTTTCACATTTCAATCTTCCCCCCTTTTTGTTTACACCACCGAAGAGCTTGGACAGTGCCGTTTTGGGATGGTTTTTCATGGGATTTTAGATAAATTAGTACATATTAATGTAATGCTTACTCTACCTGGGTCAAAATTGAACCTTTTTTTTCATAGTATGGAAATTCGATCGGTCGTTCCGAGAGAATCTTTGAAAATTCAAAGCCTCAAATCATGCTACTTTCTATTTACAACCATGTTGAAAGTCGCCGGAAATTAGTTATTTTGGAGTTTTTCAGAGGAAAAGACAATTTTTAATGCATTATTAAATTCGTTGGCCTTCCAGAATTATATTTTTGCTTCAAGATATTGAGCAATTTAATTATATTTTAACGTACTATTTGGATTTATATTCCGGCGTACTAATACTTATTTACGTCAGTGATGACCTAGTAACAGGGTCACACATAATTTATCAGTCACACGTATTAAAAGTTTTTAACCGGGAAATTTGAATTTTTGAACCTTAATTATAGTTGTAATAATTTTTATCCCCGGCCGACAAGAGTTATATCTAACATAACGGAATAATAGCCAAAAGTTAGGGGCTGTTCGGCGAGTAGGGATTTGTCGGCCAGTTTCAGGGGCTATATAAGGCGGGAAGTTGAGGCAAGATGGCATATCGCATCTAGCTGTCGTACCAGCAACACCATATCCAAATCCAATATTATAATCAGAAGCTGTATTTATTTTGAATTTCACTCTTATAAAAGGAATTTAAGTCAGAATTAGGTACATTTCTATTACATTATTTACCGATATTCCTTAAATTTGATCTGAATTTTCTATAAGTAAAATATCACTAGAAGTTGACGGGGAAAATGAAGTCTAAAGGAAATCTAGAGAGAGCCAAACATAGAGTAGTCATGCCGAATTTTCCACTTCCGCTTTCACCTTAACGATATTTTCAAGTCTCAAGTTAACAGTTTTTGAACAGATCATTAAGTATAGTTATTTTTCAATAAAGTTTATGGAAGCAGCTAAAGATAAATTCCAATAGAAGATGCGATATCCCACCACACCGATGCCCCGCCATATAGCCTATAGAAGAAAATATTTATACTTTGTTTTTTTTTATAAACTAAGGAAGGCCAACATCTCAGATCCATATTTTAATTAACATACATCTTTATTATTAAAAGAGTTATATTGTTATTATGGTATAATACTTGTATATGATGACGACTAAAAGAAAGAAAGAAAGAATACACGTTACTTTTCGTATCGACTTTATTATTATTACAACCCCAACCATCCTACAGAGTTTAACTGAGGGGACAAAAGAATCGATAGCCACGGGACCACTTGACCGTCTATTACAATACTTTGCTAAGATAAGCATCATTCAATGGTCAACTGCTAATCAATGCTAAACATATAGCTTCAACTCCTATTTTGTGTTTTAATTTAATGAAATTTACCCTTGATTTAATGAAAAATGTCAAGTAAAAAGCCTACGTTGTGGCCATGTTTTATTTGGATAAAGAAAGATAACTCAACTCTATTTTTGTAAACCTCTCAAATATAGAGTTGAATTAAAATAAATGATTTCAATAAAACTGATTAATTTTTTTCATTTTGAAATGTTAAATAGCATAAAGTAAAAATGAGCAATGATTAACAGACTTGGATGAGACATTCAGCATTTTTTATATTCCCAACATTCTCAGAATTATATCTCTTTCAAAAAGACTAAATACTCAGTTTTAAATTTGTGTTTTGCCTGAATAGTTTACAACATAATTTGCATGAGTATTAGTATTCTTCAAAGTATGGATTGAAAAGGTATTTTCCCTTATTCATATGTACATATTCAGAATGTAGCCTTAAAACGAGCTCCTCGTTCAAGTTTTCTTTGATCATTTCTCCAGTCCTTTTAAAACTGAATTCCAAGTGTTTGTTTCGAGGTGAAATGTGTTAATTTCTCATAATATGTATATGTTTAGCAGTTTATTGTTGATCTCATCCCCCTCAGTGTTAAAATGGTGTTTATCAAGTCTATTAAATAATGGTGATAATTTGGTAATAATTAACTGTATCAGATCTGAGTGTTTTATTTGTGATTTACCTTGCGATAAATCAGTGTTAACATTTGCCAGTTTACGTTAAGGTGGATCCCTATAGATATAGCTTTTTTTTTACCCACATAATTTTTCTAAATATTTGCATAAACATACTTTGCATTGAACTCTTTCAAAATTTGATATAAAAAAATAGCATGTCACCAGGTTCATTCCATGGTAACGATATCCAAAGTTGGAATTTCCATTGTATGAATAAATACATACCCGAAGTAACAATTATGGATTTTAGTAAAATGAAAAGTTTGTTCTACAGTTATCACATACATACTGTTTAAAAAGTACATAGAACACAAATAATAATTTTGCTTTATTATTTTATAAAAAAAAACTTTCCAATGCAAAATTAGCATTTAAACTATTTACAATCCCAAAATTATATAAATGCTACCAATCATATTTTATGTAAACCTGATAAAAGTTTGTATCTTTTCAGACAAGAAAAGTCAGCAAATCATTGCTATAACACTGCTCACAAACTGTTCTCCTTATAAATCAAGTTAATATCATTCTTCTGGAAATTCACATTCACATCAATTAAAACAGGAATCTTTCCTGCATCTTCTACAAAACCTGACCAGTCCTTAATCTCATTCTGTTTGTCCATGTGGCGTGCAAATACTAAGTACCAAAGAACAAATGAAACATGTGCACACGTACCTCCAACCCTGGAACCTGATTAACATTGGTAATACCATGCCTTGACCACAATCTAATCAAACTCAACCAATAGCAAATATTTCTGTGCTAAAGTATGTCTGCTCTGAATTTGAACCCTTAATATATTTTCTAGATCTGAATATGTCATGATTATGAACTCACGTTCATCGATATCATTAAGGTGTTCTTTTGTGTAAGATTTTGCTAACTTCAACTGATATACCCTAACAGTAATATTTCTTAAATCTTCCTCTAAAAGTCTCGGAAAATTAGCCACAGCATCATGTACATCTATCTTTTTCCAATAACGTGTTATTTTATGCAAACCTTCTCTGTCTACCCTCTTTTGTAATTCTTTTTTTCCTAGCCAGTACCTAAAATTATATTATTGTATTAATATATGTTAACTTAACATAGGCATTTTTGTACAATTAATTACTTTGTTCCCATAATTTATCTATTATTATAGTTTGTCTTGTCGTTTTTTCAGTTTTTCCATGGATTTGTCAATTTGTTTTCAATTTGTCAGTTTGATTGTCCTTTTGGTATCTTTTATCCCTATTTTATCAACATGATCAAACTGACAAAAAAAAACATACTTTATCAAAGGATTAATTTAAAGTGCGAGTATGAAAGGGTTCATCTGACATCTCATTTTTATAGATGTATGATAAGCTTTTATGTATTTAGAGTCATAGTCAGTAAACAGTTGTGCCTTTACAGTACTATGCCAAAACATGAAATCGATCAGGAAAACAAAAAATGACAGCAACATTATGAAAAGTTTAAAACAGGTTTTATACAAATTGTCTTTGCATTCAAAATCAGAATTTGAGTACTTAGTATATGAACATGTGCAGTGACATATAGCTTTTCCAATATTTTTCCTTTGGTCTTTATTGATATTTGATTCATCAGCATTCGTACCTTTATAATCTCTTCCTTCTATATATGGTGCAAAATTTTGCTAAAAAATGTATTTATTTAAATATTTTACCTTCATTTTTGCAGCAAAGACTTGATCATTGTCCTTCTCTCCGGTACATAATGGTGGCTTGTGTTTTTTATACAGAGCTCCAATCAGCTTCACATTGTCACTAATATATGGGATCTGAGTATTAGGGACCACATTACATTGTATTTACATTGCTCCAGGCGGCCATTAATATAACCGATTCAACAACCCATTGGATTTTGGTTACCAAGCGAGAAGCATTGGCTTCTTCAGTTGTATACTGTTTTTGTCCTTTTGGCAAAAAATTTGGCATTTCAGATCGAATACCTAGATCATCTAACATTTCTGAGGCATCCCTCAATCCCCCGTCTTCAATCAAGACATCCCCAGGTTGTATACACTCATGCATATTTTCCATATTTTATTTGAACTTGTGTTTCAGAATGCCTGCGTCTTTATTTGTATGATCCAAGAATAGATACGTGTATGATATAGCCAGTGCTGTTAACAATTATCACAGGTTTAACCAGGGGTCTATTTTTGTGTAAACTAAGTTCTTCGCTGGAAACTGAAGTTGTTTTTTTTTTTTTTTTTTGGAAAGGGGGGGGTGTCTTCCAAATATTTCGGTTTTAATGCTGCTGGTGAGAGGTAACTCCTTGAAATGCGTCGTATACAGCATAGTATAAATTTACTATATATAATATTAGTATCTTCGGATTGTTATTTTAATATACATATAGGTTCCGTCTAATATTAAAATAGCTTCTTGTTCTTGGAGAGTGACAAACTTTTCTTGAGCAAGTGGTCTATCATAATTGTTTAATAATTCCTCCCGAGAAATGTGAATGAAAACTAAGTATTTCGGTGTAAAATGAAGAGAAAATTCCTTTCTAGTCAATGGCGGTCGTACACTTGATTTACCAATGTTGAGTAGAGTAGAAATCAATCTGATGCACATTCCTGTTCTTAATTTTACCAGAAGTAGAGCAATACAAGTGCAGCTTGTTCTATTTTTATTGTTCCCTGTGTTTAGAACGTGAGAACAAACATCATTAAAGTCAGCTTTATTTATACCAATTAGATAATTAGAGTCATCTAGACCATCATTGTCAAAATCTGTTCTGGAACGTTCATTTAGAAGCGCCATTGTTCTAATGTTAGAAATGAAATGCATTATTTCACTCCGATTGAATTCTGTCAGACTTCCTGTTAGAGAATTGTCAACTAAATGATGAGAACAACATCTTGAAACAGCTAACAGCAAACTCTTCTTTTCTATAAAAAGTCTATACCTAGTAGGAGCAGGAATAGCCTCTTTTCTTGCACAGACAACAGGAGACTGACTTTTGCCTGTACAAAAAATTGGTAGCTGAATATTTTTAGGGCTGGAATCATTCTTCTTTGTGAAAACTAGTTTATTAATAAAGATACCTCGATACATGGTTATTTCTGCATTGGCCTTGTTATTGGTTCGCCTCGGGCAAAAACAGCAAGCCTCGGACCAATAACAATGCCACTACAGAAACAACCATGTAATAATATCATAATCTTTCTTGTAATATTGTAAGCTTTTGGATGTATTAATTAGGCCTATTCTTCCATATGCTTGTCATTTGACATTCCTAGGATTTTAGAGTGTGCAAATTTTACAATAATAAAGAAGAAGATGAGAAGCATTATCTTTTAGATTACTTATCAGAAATTACATCTTTTAAAATTCGGCAATAAATTACAAAATGTAGGCTCAGTGATTATAACCTTGGGATTGAATCTGCAAAAACTGTAATTTAAAAGGAATTGACGATGAAAATCTTTTCATACTAAATTGCCCGAAAAATTCTTTGCTGAGAAGTACTTTATTTACGGAAATAGAAAAAATAAATCAAAATTTTTCAAAATGTCATCCACTCGAAAAATTAAAACTTATTTTAAACACGAATACTTAACTTTTATCAGCTGATGGGGGCTTTTTAAAGCAATCTATTGAATTGCGAAATTGAGGTCCACGTTGGTCAAAGGTGCAGTCATAATATCTGTTATAACTTTTTATTGCTTTAAAATTGGAATATCCTCTGTGTATTTATTATTGTTATTATCATCTACCCACTTTATATGTTTATATTGTGTTGTACACGTATTTTGTATTTGCTTGAATCCTATGGGTGAATATTTACAAATGAACTTATATATGTTATACAATAGGAAGGGCAAAAGGGGTTCAATTCAAGATAGTTCGAGTATTTTTCTTTTGTTTTTATTTTATTGGCCTTACCGTTGTTCTTTCATGATTCGGTATATCGTCTATGCCTTTTTGTATTGATGTGCCTTCTTCTTTTTAATCCTATTGGTTGGTAAATAATGCAGTCCGCTTAAGAGTGAAGGAACTCTTACTGAGTTGTTGTCAGACATGCAACTATTTCAAGACGTCATAATCATAGTTTTGGCGCTATTGGTTATTTGCTTTTATGCCGTGCCTTATATCGTCAAACGTCACAATATAATGTAATAAGATTGTTAGATGTGCAAGTCAACGCTTAATCTTACGTTGTGGTTATCTTCAGGACATTTCTCCTGATCGGTTTCTTTTTAATATTGTATTTAGTACAGAAGTTATCTTCTGTACACTTTGTTTTATAATCCCATTGCTATGGTAACATTCTTCTTTGCTAAGGGTTTTAAAGCACTATTGGTCTTATCCCATAATTAAAATAGTATCAAGAGTAGTTCATTTCGTCTTTTAATCTGTCCACTGGACTACAATTTGGTGGTTTTTGGTAAATTAATATACAGTTGCTAAGGACATTATTTAGTTACTAAGGATATTAATTGGTTGCATGATCTTTATGTAACTTCACTGAAGAAAGTTTTAAGCCTACGTGGTTATTATTTTGTAAATATTATCAAATATATGCATTTGTTGGACGTATGTAAAAAAATATTTCCTTGTTGTCATTGAACCTTAGTAATGGGTTGCTAGGCAACAAAGAGTGGTGCGAAAAATAATAAAAATGCATTTTTTCGTAGCAACTGACAATTCTCCACCAATAGTGGCAATTATAAGAAAATTGGAGGTGGGCCCAAAAGCAAGTCTACCCCTTGGGCTGGTTTGAGCTAAGAATTGAGATTCGGTATTAACTGTTCTTGTTTGTTAATAATTTGATCAAACTTTTATCTCATATTTTCATTTCTTATAGTATATCTAGTTCACTTTGTAAGTTTCTGATAGTTCCACCTTTCTGAACAATTGTTTCATTCAGTAATTCGAGTTTGTAGGTTATATTTGTATAACTTTATGTTAACGAACATGTTTTCTCAATTTTTTTATTCTTTGTTTCAAAACTTCTGTTATGGATATACATCCACCAACCTCATGATTGGTAGTTATCATTTCACAGAACTGACCTTCTAATTTCTGCACAGATATTAATATACGATTATGGACTTTACTGAGTGCAATATCACAAAATATGGAATATTTTGAAACAAACTGTTTCTATATAAATCTAGAAGTATGAAATGTAATAATAAAGTTTAAGATATTTAGTACATACGAATAGTTTCCCTCTTGTAAATAAAATATCAACTTTGAATTGACATACATCTTTTATCCTGTGACCTTTATAAATAAATTTTTGTGGGGTGAATTTTTTATTTTATTAAAGAAGAGTTTGATGAGACATCATGGAAAGTTTTACGTTTTATCATCAATAATGTTTTGTCTAAAAACTTTCCGAGCATAATTCCGAACGTAAATTCGTGATCCCAAATTGCGAGATATTAGAATTGAGGAATATTGAACTGCATTATTGATAGCCTCACAGTGGTGCCATTTTTTGGAGAATTTAATGTTCAAAGCAAATCAAACATCTATTATAACAACGCTTTTTCTCAGAAATTTACGAAGAAAGCCCTCTGAACGTTAGTAAACCAAAAGTTTTAACGAAAAATAAATGTATTTAATTTGTGACTTTCATTATCTGATCAAAATAATTTTCTCAACATTCAGAAGGTAATTTAAACTTAATTTTTCTAAAAATTCCAACCTTTCTGATTTTGCACAGATGAATCACTGAAATGTACTTTTAAAGTACTGTAAAGTCATTAAAATACAGACAATCACAGATGATTTAATAGAAACACACACGGAAAAGGGAATGTACAGAATATCTGCTGTATACTGTAAATCATACCTCCCCTCCTTTGTTTTGGGTGCAAATGTTTGACAATTTTAATGAAAGAAATGAATTCAATTTAAGGTTACGAAGTTCGATTTTTTGCAAAAAACTCTCTGTTCTTTGTAAAATCATCATTGAAATAATAGAAATCAAACAAGGTAAAGAAATTCAGTTCAGTTATATAATGGTCCTTGATATATTTGTTTGTATTCTTTCTAATACCAGTACACCAATATATATACCTTCCCACAATCAAATTATATCTCTCTATATTTATAAAACCTGTATATCTCAGTGCGACCTTTTTAATCGTTATTTTTTTGTTTTTTGTTGTTTTGTTTTGTTTTGTTTTTTTGGGTTTTTTTTTTTTTTGGGGGGGGGGGGGTTTGTTGTTGTTTTTATTTATTTATTTTTTTTTGGGGGGGGGTATTTTTTTTGTTTACATGTTTTTCAGGCGGCTTTTATTACCTGTTTTATTTACAACGCGACTATCATTAGGATTAATGAATGTTTTTCCATATCTGATATAATGAGTTCTTGTCCCATTTACGCATACCCAATATCCTTGCATTTTCAAATTCTCAGTACTGCTTTGTTGTTCTATATTTTAATAATAATTCAAATAAATACGTAAATAGACATGGAATTGCCATAAACTGTATTTCAATTGGTAGATTATATAGTGTGATTTGTCATATCGTATATTTTAATCTGAAGACGTATCCGTGTGCGAAAAATGTTAATAAACATCAAACAAAGATTGATATCGCTGCATGAAATTTATTTTCTACCGACATTTGATTACTTTAGGTAATATTTGATATATGTATCAAAATATAACCTTGATACATCATTAAAATGAAAAATGTCTGCAGGGCATTCATGATTGTTTACTTCAAAGTTTAGGTGATGTTTCGACTTTTCAAACCTCAAGTTTATTGTCAAATTATATCCCAGAAAGCTAAGAAATAGCCTGTAGTATTATACAATTAATTTGGTATTTCTTTTGTTTGTTTGTTTTGAATTTTTTACTATTTATGTAAACATGGTGGTATTAGGATTTTATTTAACGTTTTAAAAACAATGCATAATCTAGAGTTAACATCTATTTTTCCTCTGTGTTCCGTATTGAAAATGCTACATTTTGCTCTGGATTTCATTAAGTCAACATCTATTTTTCTAGCTGCTCGTGAACAAGGCCATATTGGCCGAAAAATTGATTTTTAACTTTTGTGGTCTTTTTTATTGTTTGCATTACGTTTTTTGTTTTCATCTTTTATACGTTTGACTCGTTCTCTACCTGGTTGGTGCGGGGAGCTTTGACAATACATAATGTAACATATCGTACTAATCTCCATATTCAGTTAAGCACAATCAGATACTTTTATGCAATAAAAATCACACAGACAACTGTACATTTCATCACAACCAAACAATGCAGAGGAGAGTATCTATTAAAAAAAACAGCACAACAATGACATGCCAATCACTCAACCCACCTAACAGACAGATCCCCAGACAAAAAAAAATAAAACAAAAGAGAATAAAACACAAATATACACACACGACCTCGAGGATCAGGATAGTCTGACTTGGTACAAACACTGAACGATGGTGAGGTTAAATTAGTTTTATGGGTACCCTTATTCCGAGGCAAACAAAGACAAGAAAGATAATCATACATTCCTTTAAATTCAAAGAATGAGAGAGAAAAGATAAGAAAATCACAAATACTAGGTAAAACTTAAAAAATGAATTGGAAAAATTAGGCGTTTCCATAATTAAAATATTATACGGGCATTTGATGATTTGTTAATTAAAGATTATAAAGAAAACGTTGCAGACTACTACTATAGAGAGATAGAAACACTAAGTCTTGCAATCACAAGAAACTTTCCTTTTATGGAGTTTTGCGCAGTCCTAGCTTTAGTTTAATTAAAGTGTCGTTATTAACCCACATAGTGGTTTCAGATAAGAAGATCTTTAAGTAAATTACCCATAGGGTCCAATGGTAAACTATGTTCGGCTCTGGTGACCATCTTGGATGACAGGCAGGGTCGTTGGATACAATTCTGAAAGAGGACCACCTACGGATCATTGCTACCAACTTTTGTTCCAATTCAAATGGTTTCAAACAAGAAGATCTTTTTGTGAACTTTCTCATGGGGTCCAATGTTAAACTATGTTCGGTTCTGGTGACCATCTTGGATGACGGACGGGGTCATCGGATATAAATCTGAAAGAGGACCACCTGAGGATCATTGCTACCAAGTTTTGTCCCAATTGGCCTAGTGGTTTCAGACAAGAAAATCTTTAAGTATATTTCCCATACGGTGCAATGCTAAACTATGTCCGGCTAAAGCGGCCACCTTGGATGACGGGCGTGGTCATCGGATACAATTCTGACCGGGACCATCCAAGGACCATTCCGCAAAAGTTTGGTCCCAATTGGCCAAGCGGTTTTAGAGGAGAAGATTAAAATGTGAATGTGACGGACGACGGATGCCATGTGATGTCAATAGCTCATATGACCTTTTAGTCCAGGTGAGCTAAAAAGGAGTGGGTGAATTTAAAAAATCTTCTTCTATGAAACTACATATACTTGGCAGTAATGGTCCTTAGGAGATTCTCTTTCAGAATTGTGTCCGATGAACCGGACTGTTAACCAAGATGGCCTCCACAGCCGAACTTAGTTTAACATAGGAGCCTATGGGAAATTCATTTAAAAATCTTTTGTCTAAAACCACTGAGCCAATAAGAACTAGACTTGGTAGCAATGATCCTTAAATTGTCCTCTTTCAGAATTGTGTTCGATGACCTGGACTGTTAATCAAAATTGGAAAATATACTTAAAGATCTCCTTGTCTGAAACCACTTGGTCAATTGGAACAAAATGGTCGTTAGGTGGTCCTATTTTAGAATTGTATCTGATGACCCCACCCGCCATCCAAGATGACCACAGAGCCGAATATAGTTTAACATAGGAACCTATGGGAAATTTACTTCTTCTCGTCTGAAACCACTTGGTTAATTGGAACAAAACATGGCAGCAATGTTCATTAGGTGATCCTCTTTCAGAATTATATCCGATGACCCCGCACGCCACCAAGGATGGCCAGTTAAAGAACGAGCTTTTCTGACAACGAAAGACGTGCGGAAGTATGACAGTTCCGCAGTAAACAGTAAAAATTTAAAGCGGTAAAATAAAAATCATTTTAAGAATTTGCGTGAACTGAATCGTGAATTCACAAATGTAAATGATCCACTTGACGGATGTCTCCATTTGTTGTGGTTTTTGCTTGAGGCTTGTATCTATTTACAATCTGTCAGTAGAACATTGTTTACAGTATAAACATCGTGTAAAATGCATTTGAATGCGTGGCGTATCGTTACAATTAAGGTTGACACAAGATCAAAAGGAAAGAAAATGACAAGGACCTCTGCACGTGTGGAATGCTTTAGTTCAAAAACAAAACGTATAAATATAAATTGACAAAATTTGTATTGACAACGATTATATTTTGTCCCATCTATAAAACTTTTATGTAGATTGCTCTACCGATATGGAAAATAAACTGGAATTCAACCAAAAATATGATTAACTTCATAGCATGATATGAAACTAAGATTTAGGGTCAACAGCAAACATTTTACTTTTTGGGGGGTATAACATTTTCGCCAATGGGTTAGACATGTTGGTAAAGCAGCATAAGAACCAAGGCAATATTATAGTTAAAATATAAGCATCTGACAGAATATTATTTTGCTGAGTTACTAGTGTACTATTGTCAAAGGGCTACAGAACAATATTCGCTTGCTCCTAGTATAACAAGGTACAAACTTTTAGGGTCTGTCGTATTGGTACCCACTAAAGGACAGTTTATTGTCTTATAGAATTATTTTAAACAATAATACAGCAGGATGAAAAACATTATTTTAATAACCTTCTTTAAAAATTGAGTTCATTATACTGTCCTATTGGATTTTACAAGCAGCGAGCATTCTTTGACGTCAAACGGCATTCCTAAGACTGGCCAGGGTTAACGGCCTTTGCCTGACTGGGTATAAGGGGGCATATCCAGTTTCAAGGGTCATTTGATGTCAGAGAATTTTCTGATTATAAGCAGTTCAGTTCATGAAATCCCCACTGACATGCCAGAAAAAACGAAAACGAACATTTGCCAAATAGTATTTGGGGAAAATTGTTGTCACTGTAGATGATATTAAACTTATGATATTTTCAATTTCCTATTTTCTGTTAAGTTTATTATTTTCACAAATATAAAAATAACAAATAAACAGTTTTAAATCGTAGGCCTTAGGATCACATAACTTTTTAAGTCTTATGTCCCATAAATGAAATTTAAAACTGTTTAATCCGTTTTGACGCAAGAGGCCAAACCGTCGAAAGATTAAAATCAGAAAAAAATTAAACAGCTTATCAAGGCCAATAAAATAGATTTACAAGTTGGTAAATGGTCATATCAGATTTTCTACTGTGTTTAGTATTAATTGGTAATCATCCGTGAAGTTTAATTATTATTTATCAGTGACCTGGCTTATGTTTACTATACAAACTGTCTACCGTGATGGTTTGCTTCGCTGGTTTCTTTTTAATGACAAAAGTTCATGGCGATTATTGTCGGCATTTACTTTCACGGGTATTGGGAGAATCAAGTGTCATTTCTAATTGTAGATATTTATCACGGTGTTGAAAAATAATGTGTGATGGGGTGTATTCTGTACATGTATATATATGGTATTTGTTGAACACAGATGTCCCATTCTGATAACATGCGTATTATTTTGAAGTATAAGTTTGTTTTGATCTGATAAAAACACTTTCAACTAGTTTAAACGATATTTTAAACATATATAGTGGCAATTTAAATCGTCAGTTAATTACTTTAACACAACTAATGTGCAGCACTTTGCACATGTTGCACTTCTGCTTAAATCTTTATTGATCTATGCGTATCCGGCTGTTTTTTTTTAAGTAAATACGTAGAAACAAAAATTTGAATGTAAAGTAGATTTTCCACAAATATTTACCAAACAAAATTTTGAAGTTAATGTCAAATGCCTGTGGGGGTGTGTTATAAATATTAGTCAGATATCATTTTCATGTTTAAATTATACCAAATTATTTTGACTTATCATATTTCATGAAATTCTATTAAAGTTACCAACTTATATTACATTCACAACTTGATGCCACCTATTTTGGTCTCATTTTGCACAACATTTAATATATACATGTATTTTCATAAAAAATATAGATATCATATATTTTGACTGCATGGGTACCCAAAAAATCGACCATCATATAAACTAGATTCTCATTCATTTTTACTGTTATGAAAATTAAAGGATGTGAATTATGCGTTAATGAAACATTATCACGTTAGATTACGCTAGTGACATTTATTAATGATATGAGACAACTATAAAATGGCCTCCGAAAATAATTTTTCCAAAATTCCACAAAGTTGCCTGGAATTTTAAAATAGAAACACCAGAGAAGTACACAATATGTATAGAAGAGACAACAAATAAAAGTACATTTGTAACAATCACATCAAGAATGAGCACTAAAACTCCTGGTTCAGTTGGGACAAACGAGCAACCTTCATTTTCGGGCTGTCGGTGCCTTACTTTTCACAGTTTCTACATGTATTATAACTAAAATGAAAAAATTGATTTCAATTTATTTAAGGCGGCAATCTGTCATGACGGATATATTGAATTGGTTCTACCTCGGTGTATATTTTGATCTTGCCCTGGACAAAAGACAGTGGCTATCGACATGGAAAATATTTTTGCCTTTATGTTGTTAGGTACAGAAATAAGTTTCAATAATAATCTACCATATCCCTTCTTTCATATATAAAAAAAAACATAAAAAAAAGGTCAATATGCTTGTCTAACAACTTCTGTACCTTGTATCCGTGCCTAATACACTGTTTCATTTACATAAAATGTTAACCTTGGTCCTTAGACAATTTTTTTAACAGCTGAAAAGCAGTTGCATGATTTCAACAACAACAACTACAGCAATAAATAGATAAATACAAGGAAATGACATAAATATTAATAATTTCGTCATGTCAAAATATTTGAGGCCAGGGGCTGTTTGCTTGACTCTTTATATTAGGTTAACTATTTGTGCGACATTTATTTACAGTGGGTGTGTTTTTGTTTTGATGTCTAAATATATAATATAAAGTTCACATTCATTTTATGTGAACCAAATTGTTTGGCGATGATCTATCCCTCTCTGACATGACAGTCCCGGAGGGTGAACTACAGCTTCAAAGCCAAAAATGTTGTAAATTGTCAAGTTGCATCTTATCTTGGTTGGATTTTCTATACTTGAAATCGTATCGTGACAAATTTTATATCAAATTCATAATTTTCTGTCTTATGACTGTATCATATGATATATCTAAAGTTTCATATTTATAACGTTGAAAAATATTTGTTAGTCATATGATAAATAGTCCAATGTTAAAAAAAGGAAGCTAGAACCCGACTCATGCGACTGAACTTAACAAAATAACAAATACTGTGTCGGACGTCAATGATAAACTGAAGTGCTCATTTACCCGACGATTTCGGACTTTATAATTCTAGAAAATGGTATTGCAGTTTAACATTGCTTTGTCCCTGATGACCAAGTATCAAGGTAGAACCACATCCTCATGCAAACTGTCATTTTACATCTAAAAACTTCGTTGCATGGTACATGCATATTTTGGCGAAGGTTTTACTTTAGCTGTTGCCAAAACCACGAATGTCGAAAGCGGTAAAATGTTATCCCAGAAAATACTGTTGATTAAATTACTATTTAACCTTCATAGTATTTATCTGCTTGGTTTTAATGTCTCACAAAACCTTTATATACTTTACTAACCACGCAGTTGGAATAAACTGATGAGAGATTGAAGACTAAGAATGTTTTATAATTGTTGACACAAAACTTAAACAAATAAACATTTGATCGAATATGTAAAATTATTTCCTCAAAAGTTTCACTTTTACAAAAGATTAAAGATCACTTACCTATTGATGTAAGACAATTATATTATAATTCATACATTTTGCCTTATATTGATTATTGTAGCTCTGTTTGGGGTGATATTTCAAAGAAAGATGCGGATAGAATTACCAAACTTGAAAAAAGAGCTGCACGCATTATTCTTGATTGTGATGTTTTAACACCGTCTGATTTTATGTTTTCTGCCTTGAAATGGTTACCATTTACAAAGACGGTACAATTTCAAAAGTCTATTTCAATGTACAAAGTTGTACATGGTTTAGTTTCAGAATACATGATTCTACTAACAGGAAATGGTGAACTTTTCAAAGATATAATTTGAGATCTGTTTCCGATAATAATTTATTTTTACCTAGACCTAATACGAATTTTCTAAAGAAATCGTTTCAGTTTTCTGCCGTCACAATATGGAACGATTTACCTTATAGTCTTAAAAATTGTGCTAATTTAAATTTGTTTAAAAAAAAACTGTTTTGAACATTTTCTAAAGATGTGATCATTTATTGATATATTTCTATGACGCGGTATGTGCGTCATAAATATTTATTTATGCCTAGGTATAAATACTTATGGTTAGCCTTAAATCGATTTAAGGCTAACCATAAGTATTTATGCCTAAATATTTATTTATATATATATGTATTGTACTTATTGTTTCTCGGAGGGCCTCAGTGAAAATTAGACTTGCTCTAATTGAGTCACCCGTCACCCTCTTTAAATAAAGAATTTATTATTATTATTATGATTATTATATATTATTATATATAGTTAGTATCACATATAGATTTATGAGAGATTTGAAATAGTTAATTAGCAATTGGAAAATTTTCGGTGGTCAGTCGCAAAACATGTCCGTATTTATATATCTTCTGTACAAATTCTGTACAAATTCAAAATAATTGTAAATACATGTGCGATCGAATAAAAGAATCTAAAAAAGGATATCTATGCTATGTTTTTTTCAGGGGAGAGGGAATACTCCATATATTTGATATAGTTTTCATAACTGTCGAATATATTATATGTTACTGATTTTGAATATTTTGTCAGAATGAAATGTCTGCATTTGGTCTTTTGCAGTATAATATCACCCTTTCCTTTGGTATATATTAGAGTTAAATATATGGTAATATGATGATGAGGTCAATGTTTAATGCCAAAAGTACAGGCATATATTCGAATATGGGTATAGCTTTCTATGATTAATCTCAGTAATACATAGTGTCAAAAGTGACACCAAAATAACTAAACATGTATTCTTCGAGACACAAGTGGTCACTACTACCTAATCTGACAAAGGTTTGTTTTCACAATCTACAGTCCCTAATTAATGTATCTACTTACTATTTGAATTTTATGTGGTTCACTTTGTTACTGCTAAGAGACATATAATTGACTATCGTTTTGTCATAAAAATCAATGCTCTTTTAAAATATACTATTTAGCTTCAATTCAGTATACAATCTTTTTCTTACAAACCCATAAACATAACAGATGCATGGTAAGCAGAATCGATCAAATATTCGAAGTCAATCCTCTTGAAAGCTTGCCAAGTAAACTGACTATTACACAAACTCGCAAAAAGGCCGAATATAGTACCCACAAATATCGAAAGAGCACATTCAAATGACCAAATGATTTTACTGAAAATGAATAACTCAAGCCAAAAGTGTCAATTTAAATTGTCACTTTCGGCACCTTTTAATCCCCCGTTCAACCCTAAAGCAAAGAATATATAGGATATGTATTGTTATAATTCATGTTAAAAATAATTATTAAGGCATATGAATCGGACTTTAATTAAATCTAACATACTTGCTGACATGATATAGATGTATTTCACTGTGGAAAACTGTGAAATATTTTTTTAAACGTTAAAACTTAATGAAATCAATAAACAAGACAAATCCGAAGATGAAGCCATCAAAATACATAAAATAGATTTCAAATACGCTCTTTTCGGTTTCTATTGACAAGTTTTGATATCAAAAGTGGCAAAGGATAGAGAAAATCCGAGAGCCTCGACTGCATGAACTGTGAGCACTCATTCACTCGAATGCACAAGGGTGTAATAGTGGTAGCGTTATTATATTGCATAGTTTCCCGTACTGGAAATTTGTTGAAGTGTAAACTGTATTCATTACTTTGGCCATAGAAGTACACAAATATGATTTGTTTTATAATAGTGTAATTGTATACGATATAATTGATATAGAGGTAAAGAAACCTACATCAGATAATAATTAGGATGTCAGTATGTCACGAGATAACATAAAAAACGGCAGTAATAGATTGTATACAAATTGTCTTGACGATATATATGCCGGAGGTCTGAACTTTATAAATATGCAATTGTTTACTTTAGCAGAATGTCTATCATTCTATCATAACAATATTGAAATATAGACTTATTGAGTAATAATATAATGCTGAAAATGCACCCGTTTTGGAGAAAATTTTGATTTTTAGCTTGCATTTATTAAATGTTCTAATTATCTATCATAGTCAGGATTATTCTCTACCTGAAGTTTGTAATAACTATCCATATCATATTCAGGCACCGGGTCACTATATTTTACAACATCTGGTGGCGGTGTATCTTCAGACTTTCGTCCTTCACGCTTCCATGCTTGTTGTTTGATTTTATTTGCGGTCTGAAGACCCGTTGCTGGAACGTTTCTGGCATGTGCTATTTCTAAAGATTGCAGGTCAAGGTGATATCTACCGTCGTGAAGTTTGTGTTCGTCCATTTTCGGAACAGAAAGAGCCGATCTGATATTTAAGGCATTTGCATCAAGTTTTCCTCCTTTGTGAATTTCATCAGGTCCACGAATTTGCTCATTCACTTTAGTCAGTTTAGGCGTGGACAATGCACCTTTAATTGCAACCGAATTGGCATCTAGATGAACCGGGTGAGGTGATCCTTGATCTGCGTGCGATTTGCAGTAGATGTGTATATCCCAGTCCTCATTTTTATTATGACAAAAGCTTTTCAAGTTAAGTTTTGTTCCACAAGTTTTGCACGTAAAACATCCTTTATGATAAACAACATCTTTGATAGGTCCAATTTTTTCTATCGCATATACTTTCTTCATGCAACGATAGCACTGGTCTTGAGGGTATCTCGTTTCGTATTTTAGAGAAGAGCCTCTCGTTGGAACTTTTTGTGGTGTACTTGTAGCTTTTGGCATAGTGTTAGCTCGATTAATGACTGGAGATTTGGGTGAAGTAGGTCCTGGACTGTAATCGGATAATGATGACAAAGGCAGGCCTACTCCACTTGAAGGAGAAGCAGGCCCAGATGACGTAGTACTGCTAGCTTCTGATAATATTAATTGTCGTCGTGTTGACGAACTTGGTGTATTTGGCGAGGAGCCATTAAAAGGAGTTAATAGTGGACTTTGTGGTGAATGCTGTTGAAAATCTGGCTGCTCTCCATAAAAGTCCTCCTTGACTGTTTTTCTCAAATTGACCGCCGATGGAATATTGTTTTGAAGTTGCAGAAATAATTTTATCTGTTGCGATGGATCAACAGGCGGTTGGAGTGACTGACCTGAAAATGTTGTTGGCGAAAGAGGTTGTACATTCATTGTAGTCTGCGGAAACGGCATGGTTGGTATTTGTGGAGAAAGTGGCAATACACCTGGCATTATCCCTGAGGTTGATGGCAATACATTTGACAGTGTTGGAAAAACAAACGGCGTAGTCACATTCTGAACTGGAGATAAGTTACCTTGAAGTCCATTTGTAAGCGTTAGATTTCCCATTTGAGCATTTAATTGCATTTGTTGAAGCGCCATTAATTGTTCCGGTGTAAAAGTTGTTCCCGCCATATTTTGCTGCTGAGCAATATTGTTATCTGTTCCAGAAGTATTAAATCTTTTGTTTAAACTAGAATTTAAATCCATTTTAAAACAGATGGAATTATCATAAAATCCTAATAAATGGTAAGAATTCAAACAGGTGTTCCCTAGTCGACCTAAGTATTTCTTTTTAAACGAATTACTGTCCTCATTTTATAATATGTTATACACTTGTAAGAAATGACAAACGGTGGGTTAGGTTTCAATGTCATGCCTGACGGATTCACACCAATCATAAACAACTTATTACCTGATTATTTTTTCATTGTTCGCATATTTTTAAATCGTATTCTTATTATTGAATTGTATATTTAAAAAGAAAAACAATCAACATCTTAAAGAAAGCGATTTAAAAGATTGATATTAGGAGGAATTTCTCATATATATATTAATTGGGTGTGTAGTTTTTATCTTATCCAAAGATGATCTCAAATCATATTATGAAATTTTGAAATATCTAAAATACTTTTAAACTGAAAGGTTGGTTTCACTTTCCAACTCATTAATCTTTTTCATAAAGTCTTCTTTTCTTTCAGTCGGAAAATTTTAATAATATTCATTTGAAATATCGAATTTCGTTAAGACATGACATTTTCATGATTTTTGCATGTACCAAAGATCGCTTTGACAGATGTGGCGACCTGTGGAATAAAATATTTCTTTTGTGCAAAGATATTTATTAACGCAGTTGTGATTATGTTGATAAATATACACTTTAAAGTACACATTTAGTGAATCGAAATTTGTATCACATAATGATAATTGCTGGGTACATCCGTAAAGTTTGACTATTATAAAATTCTGGAATATTATAGGTATCTTGATCAAGCGTTGTTGCAGTGTTCTAAGGTTGTTTGTTGTTTCCTTATTTTTTGTTTATTTTTAAAAATTGGAGTCCGTCTTTTATTTTTGGTTGGGGGGGGGGTGATTTATATTGTTTTGGCTTTCCATTTTCTTTATCCTTTAGCACCGTTTATGAGACATTATTTCAACTATATGCACAAACTTTTTTTCATAGAGTGTTTGTTGTTTAAATCCTAACGAATAATATTAAGTAAATATATTAGTGTTTGTTGGATATTTTGAATGTTGTGGAATCTACCAGCTAGGTGAAGCTCAAATACTGTACTTGACCTGAAAGTCCCAAATTAATTCTATCTGAAAAACATTTAGCAATAGACCAACAGCTGGCATGTCAACAACTGCTAGTAGTCCTTTGTTTATATATGGGTCATTTTCCGAAAAAAATCCATTTTCCTGTCCACATGTGTTAAAAAAATATTCAGACACAATGGCATTAGTTTTTGTGCTTAACCAAAAGTTCACAATTTTTTCAAATCGGCACATCTAGAATGAGAACAATTTTCTCCTTTCAATCCAAAATAAATTGATTTTGAAGCTCAATATTGAGCAATTTGCGAGTGTCCGGACTGAGAGAACCATATTTGCACATTATTTTTCAATGTTTTTTGTTTGTTTTCAAATCGGCAAAATTATTTTTTTTTAATAGCATATAATTGAATTTTAACAAGAAAGTAAAGTCTTGAAGATATTTATATATCTGCTCATAAAAAAAGTAAATTGTGCTGGCGTCCATGAAATGTCCTGTTACCGATGCACAAATTGCTCAGCAATAATTTTTGCCTGCAAATACGAATATCTTCTATGATGAAATCAAAAGTACACAAGTTTTCCAAATTACAACCAAAACAATAGAACTTTAGAAGAAACGGAAGCGAAGTTATAACCACAAAAGTAAGTCAAACTGATAGCGTACCCTTTTAAAATGTCTATCATGTTACCAATAAATTTATACATTACTACACACATACGTTCTCAAAAGGGTCACTAACTGTTTGGAAACAAAGAACGGTAAGTGAAAAAACCATACACAGATGTAAGGGGAGCTTTTATTTCGAAATATAATCAATAAACATGTAATTGTGAATAAATGTTACCTTGAATAAAGTAACAGGATACACATATTAAGTATAAGAATAAACAACTATGTATCTGTAGACCTTATGAAATACTTGAAAAAGAAATAAAATATTTGATATTCCAAATATCTTTAAGAAAAAACAAACAACTATGCAAGGGGAGCTGTTGTTTTGCAATAGAATCAATAAACATATAATTTTGTCTATCCTGTTACCCCCAACTTAGTAACTGGATTGACAAATATGTATATGTAAACCTTCGGTGTCCGTTCCTGTTACGATAGAAAATAGCGTTTTACTAAAATTATATGTAATCAAAGAACTAAGTGTTGGATTAATTAAAAAAATCCGATATAAGCCGAATATAAGGAAGTGCTTCAGTTGGTTTTGCGTTGATTGTATTTTTTCCACTTGATAATAAAAATATTCTCACAAATGTGGCAACAGGATAGACAAAATTTCAGTCGAAAATGTGTCAACAATATATTATGTCATTAAGATTGCATAATTGAGTATTTTGTTCAAGAAGTATCATATATTTTGCAAGTTTAATAAATATGATGATTCAAGCAAATTGTTTTTTTCTCAATTTTGCAATGTAAAAAATGCACATTTTTTGAAAATCACCCATATATTGATCATTGTCATTTTGCTTAGTTTCTTCTATTACCTTCTTTAACATCGGACTCGGACATCTTTTGAACTGAGTTTTACTGTGTGTATAGCTGTGTGTTTGTTTATTACACATTGGCCAGAGGTATGGGGGAGGGGGGTGAGATCTCACAAAAAATTCTCACAAAAAATGTTTAACCCCGCCGCATTTTTGCGCCTGTCCCAAGTCAGGAACCTCTGGCCCTTGTTAGTCTCTTGTGTTTTTGAATTTTGGTTAATTTTTATGTTTCGGAGTTTAGTGTGCCGTCCATTTTGCTGAACTAGTATACATTATTGTTTAGGGGACATCCGAAGCCCGCCTCCGGGTGTGGGATTTTCTCGCTGCGTTGAAAACCCATTTGCTGTTTTCTTCTCTTTGGTCGGGTTGTTGTCTCTTTGACATATTCCCCGTTTCTATTCTCTATTCTATAGGTACTATAAAACACGTTTTAATAATTTAATATTGGATGTAACACGTCATTTGTTTTTTTTTTCGTCTATATATCATATCATATACTAAATTTTATTTTCTATCATGAGGTCATTAAAGGGAATCCTATGGCAAGCCGTTTTACTATTTATTCTAACTTCAAGATATCTCATATAATATATAAGATTTCTAATATATAATATATAAGATATCTTATATAATCTAGTTTTTATAAGATATCTTATAAACTTAATAAGATATCTTATATACTTTATGAGATATCTTATATACTTTATTAGATATCTTATAAACTTTAGAAGATATCTTATAAAGTTTATAAAATATCTTATAAATATTTTTTATATAAGATATCTTATAAAGTGTATAAGATATCTTATAAAGTTTATTAGATATCTTATAAAAACTAGATTATATAAGATTATAGTGTTATTAACTGGCTGTTTCTGTATTGGCACTGGTATAGATTCAGGGTTTGCTGTATTGGCCTCGAGACCCGTAGGGTCGAGGGCTAATACAGCTGACCGAGAATCTATACCAGTACCAATACAGAAACAACCAGTTCATAACACATTTATTAAATAATCCAACTTTTTCAATACAGACTTGTTCTGAATGCTGTTTTACATATATCAAATGTGAATATAGGGCCAATATTTCCAATACGGACTGGCAGTGAGGTGAATATAATGCCAATATTTCCAATACGGACTGGCAATGAAACGACCGGAAGTGAAAAGGCTGTATTAGCCCTAGGGCTCATACGGCCTTTTTCAGTATTGTACCGGGCCGAAAAGCAATATAGATCACGTGATTTATATGACCAGGACGACGTCACCAGTATGACACATGCCGTTTTGGTAGTATTAGGGCTGTTTTAATCGTATTATTTAATAAATCTTATATATTATATATTAGAAGTCTTAGATATTATATGAGATATCTCATATATTGCCATAGAATCCCGACGTTTTAGACGTCAAAACAAGCATTGGAATTAGGATTGACAGTAATTTTGTTTCCAGTCTATTCGATATATTCTCAGTGCACATGGTGCACACTTTCAAATACGCGGGTTATTTAGTGTGCACCACGTGATCGATGTTATTTCTTCATAGACCGAAAAAAATATTACAGTCAATCCTTAAATAGAACATCAACAAGGTCCAAGAGTACCTTTTTATGAAAAAAATAACGGTGACGGTTACATTTTCACATCTTAAAGGTAGTTAAATCTCTTCCTCACTTTACATTTTCCAAAGGTCTACAATATTTCTTTACAGACAGCCTTAAATCAGGATTTTATTACAACAAATAGTAAATGTCGGCTTATCTTTCTGCTGTTGTTACAATTTTTTTTCTTCTAGTTTTTGCTTTATATGATACTGATACTTGTTCTTCATTTTTCTTTCTTGTCTTCTAATCTTCTATGTCAGATTGTTGTTTTTGCATTTAAATTGTTGAATGTTGACGAATTTAACCAAACAAGTATTGCAAGTGTTGCTTTATCAATAACTACATTAACAATAATGAATCTTATGACAAATTCAATGGAAATATCACATTAGCGATAGTATCATTATATTGGTCATTGTTCAACGTGTTTGTTTTTTGTGCCTGAATTCAACCTTTTCAACCTTACATTAACACTGGGGCTATATAATAATGCTAATTCAAAAGCTTAATTATTAGTCCCAGATGAGCACTATTGTCATTTTTTTTTCAGACAGTACTATTCCATGTAGATTAGATAGATGCAAAATGTCAATCCGCATGTCGAAGTTAAATTTTATTAGCGGAGATCGATGTTTACCATAAAAGGTTTGTATTAGCACGTGCTGTTTAGTACTGTTTTCAGTTGAGCAGCACAACGGAATGCCTCCTAATAGTAAATAGCAAAATATTTCAAAGGTTGTAACCAAATATTGGTGAAAGCCTTTTATGGTAATTTTAACTGCATGCTAAATACATGTAAATATGTCTCTCATGTGAATTTTTGCAGGAATTACAACATGTACAAGCTAGAATGCAAGAATGAAAATGTCGCATGTCCCAGCTAGCTGGTATATCATTTTCTCAGTTTAACTTAGGCCAAACATAAAGGTCCGAGGCAATATTCAATGAAGAAAAGAAATCATTTTCTGTACAAGATTTTTCAACATTGTATACAACCCTTCATCGTGATCTTATTAAAGAAAAGTTGCATGCAATGAGTATAATCAGTCTTTCGAATCTGCTGGTTTGAATTTTATTGTTATAATTGTTTAAAGCTTTTTCAGTTATACATAATTAAGAAACACAGCTAGAACTGATGGACGGCGATAATGTGATAATGTGATGAAGACCTTACACGGTTTGCTTCACATTTATGGTCTTTTTGGAAATACTGTGTATCGACTAGTCGTTTTGAGTTCTATGATTATAAACTGTACTCCTCTTAATTGTCGACTTAATGTTATCATTGTAATGAGCAGTCTTCAATGAAAAAACGGCATAAAGGTGAACATGGTGAAATACTGGACCATAAACAGTATTTCTTTGAAAAAAACTGCATAAGAAATACAGGACCATGATAATTAATTTATATTTTTTAACAAGTTTGCATATATCTTGATGATGTACTGAATGTCAGTAAACCAGAGACAGAGATTCTACAATGTGCAAAAGACAATTATCCGAAAGACTTACTCGTGTTGAACAAATTAAAGCTCTATGAACTTAATGAATAGCATATGTACCATAGATCTTGACTTTGTTGAGTTGTGCTCTGTTAGATATTTTTTGTCCTATGTTAACTGAGTCAATTGGATGGCGTTAATTTATGTAAACATCGACTGGTATGCCACTGTCAATCTTTCCTGTTTTATACAGTTATAAAAACTTCTGTATTAGAAGGCAGATATACTTATTGTCAGTAGTACAGTATTTTGCCATAATTATTTCACCACTTCATTTTTTCCCATTGATTTCTATGTAAATTCATATTTAAAAAAAAATGTGGAGTGATTTCTCTATCGATCTTAATGAATTTTCACCATGATAAAGAAGAAAACTAGAAATTTAATTCTGTATTTGTTTGATCTGAAATCTTTTAACAAAGTTACAATGGTTTAACTACATATAAAAGTTATGAAGTAGACACATTTTCCCTATATATTCAACCAAATTCATTGTGAAATGTATAATGCCAAAATTTTTACTTGTAATTAAATTATTGTAACTTTGAAACGCTAAATTGCAAAGCTATTTACAAATAAACAATTAATCTTCAGATATTTCTCAGTCTTTTGTTGAAAATGTCATAAAAACCGAATGAGAAACAACATCACAGTATTTTTTTTTCAATGTGAATCTATATAGAACTTGAATCAATTGGAAAAAATGAAGTGGTGAAATAATTATGGCCAACTACTGTAGTATTATTGTTGCATGTTTGAATTGTATAAACAACTTGACTTTTTAATTATTATTAAAACAGGTTGAATTTGAAATTATGATACAGGCTGAATAACGGTATACTGAGACAAGTCCGGAGAACAAGTCTTATTTTATGTCATCCTCTTGGTTTCAGGGGAGGTAACTAGAATGGAAAAATGGCGGACGATTTAAAACGATTTATTTTTGAAGAAAAAGAAAATTTTCGACGATACAAATCAAACATTGATGCTATTATCAAAAAGGTTTTACAAATAATTTCCTTTATAATTGCCCTTCGTTTCTACACAAATTTCGTTCTCTGTCAGATGATCGAAAATAGACCAATGTCAATGACAATAATATTACATGCCTGCAGGTCGTTGAAAAATTATGTTCATTGTTCATTGTTGTCCCATATTCTAATCAGTTTCGCCCTTAATCCAACTAAATTCAGTGTTCAACTTCATTGTTAATAGGTAGACTCGAGTGAGACATGAAATATTACTTGTGCGTATGGAAAATAATACAATTTGTGCAATACTTTTCGGTGTAAATAACTAAATATTATTATTAATGAATTAAAGAAAACAGACAATAATAAATGGTATCAATAGTCATTTTGGGACCGTTAGGTGGTCAATTTGGGACCTATAAATAGTTAATTCGAGTCTCATCCAAAGTCATTTCGGCACCACATTTTGAAAAGTCTATTTGTTTAAATGTAGATGCTATGGGAGTTACTGAAGGCATAATGATAGCATCAGCCAATTTGCTGTTGTTAACAAGAAATCTGTAGACCTTGAATGCCTCAAAGGGGTAAAATAATCTTATTATGCATATTATGCTGAACTATTTGGTAGATTATTTATTTATTTAGTTGGGGTTTAATGCGTTTTCAGCACATTTTGGCCATTTCGCGGCGGCCAGTTTTTATTGGTGGAGGAAGCCGGAGTACCCAAAGAGAACCACCGACCTTCGGTAGGAAAATTGGCAATTCTTGTCAATTAAGATTAGAGTCGAACACACCCCGCCACAGGTGAGATTCGAACTCACAACCCCAGCGTTGACAGGCTAGTGATCAGGAGTAGTCATGACGAACTACCTAGACCACTCGGCCACCGAGGCCCCGTTTGGTAGATTAGATGCGAGGTGAAATCCAAATGAAAATCTGTCTTTGAAACAGATAGTTACATTAGTTCAGTGCAACATTTAGTTGTTTTAGTTTGTGTCAGTTTTGGAACATTTGCAGAATAATATATTTCCAGGTTCATCACGTCCTGGAACAATTGAAAAATAAAAAAAATTGTGTAGAATATCAGCTCCTCACCTTCAAAATAACTGCAAAAACTTTAAAAATGAGCATACGAAACATAAAATATTTGTCATGTTTGTTATTATCTTTTAATTTTTTTACAGTATGATAGACACTTTCCTGATGATGCAGAAATAGATTTGACAACTCTTACTAGTTGCAGCTCTAGAGATGAAAGTTAGTATTATATAAGATTTTTATGATATTCTCTTTTGTCTTTATATGGTCGGAGAAATTTTACCAAAAATTAAAACAAATGCTGTTAATATGTGATGGGGATATCAGTAGAAGTTATATCAAGTTTAAAATAATTTTGATAAAATGTTTGCTCCTGGTTGCATTTATATTCTATATCGGTGTTTCATGATTTAAGGGCAAAGTGGCATATAGAACTTTAAGGCATTGTCAAATCTGAAAAGGGCAAACAAGATCAAGTCAGTCTTCCAGAAATATGAGTTCTATTAAATGTAGTTTAACTATTTAATTCAATTTCAATTAATTTAATATTTTTTATGTGTATGTAAAAATGGTTTTACTGTGTTTTATAATGTTGCAGAGGGGTGCATTGCAATAGGGACAGGGTGCCATATCCCTCTATTTTAAGCTATTTGGAACACTGTGTATACATGTGTATGTACATATAGCCAAATCTATAGAGAAAGGAGCATATTATATTGGTAAAAGGGAGACTCTAATATGGTGTGCTGACTTTGCTTTGCAAATAAAGACATAATAAATTTTGGATTTATTACATGTTGTATGTATAGCACATGGCTGACATCACAGTCAAAATTAAAATGCCATTCTTTTGAATCTCACAAAACGAACTGTCACAAGGTGAAATACTATAACTGTTTGGAAGGTATACACTTCAAATTCAATAAACATTATTGAAAAGCAAGTTTTATTGTTTTTAAAAGTTATTTTATTTACTTTTTATCTCACCTGGCCTGAAAGGCAGTTATTGGCTTATATCTCAAAAACAAAAGCATTTAGAGCAAAAGTGACAGGAGTAAAAATGTTTATCAGGTCAAGATCTACCTGCCATGGAAATTTCAGACTAATTGGTCAACCCACCTGAATCATGTGAATTGTTAATTTTAAGAAAATGTTGCAGTTTTAGGTTATTACATTGAATATTATTATAGATAAAGACAAACTGTAAACATAAAAAATCTTCAACAAACTAAAATCTACAAATAAGTCAGGATGACCAAAATTGTTAATTGACATGTTATCAGAGTTTTTGCCCTTTAAAGACAATTTTTAACATTTTTTGTCGAGCCTGCGACTTTAGTCGCAGAAAGCTCGACATAGGGATAGTGATCCGGCGGCGGCGGCGTTAACCAACTTCCTTAAAGCTTTATATTTTAGAAGGTGGAAGACCTGGATGCTTTATTCTTTGTATATAGATGCCTTATGTTACGAAGTTTCCGTCTGTCATATGTACATTGTCCTTGACATCATTTTTATGGTTCAGTGACTATTTGAAAAAAAAATTAAGATTTTTTGTAATGTTAATTTCTCTCTTATTATGAGTAATAGGATAACTATATTTGGTATGTGTGTACCTTACAAGGTCATCATCCTCGTCAGACAGTTTTAAATCGACCTCGACCCCATTTCAAGGATCAGTGAACAAAGGTTAAGTTTTGGTGGTCACGTCCATATCTCAGATACTATAAGCAATAGGTCTTGTATATTTGGTTTATGGAAGGATTGTAAGGTGTACATGTCCAACTGGCAGGTGTCGTCTGACCTTGACCTCATTTTCATGGTTCAGTGGTTATAGTTAAGTTTTTGTGTTTTGGCCTGTTTTTCGAATACTCTATGCAATAGGTCTACTATATTTGGTGTATGGAAGGATTATAAGGTGTACATGTCCAACTGGCAGGTGTCATCTGACCTTGACCTCATTTTTAACAGGATTTTCATAGGAAAATATCGGTTATTAATTTGGTGATGTACGGCGGGCGGGCGGACGGGCGGGCGGCTGCCAAACTGTGTCCGTGCAATAACTTATGAACTGTTCAACCAAAGCTTTTCAAATTTTAATATGTTGTTACTGATGACAAAATGGAGGTCAAGTTCGATATTGACGATTTTCACCTTTCAAGAGTTATGGTTCTTGAAAGATTGAAAAATGGCTTTTCCAGTGGTGTCCGTGTGATAACTTATGAACTATTCAGCCAAAGCTTTTCAAATTTTAATATGTTGTTACTGATGACAAAATGGAGGTGAAGTTTGATATTGACGATTTTCACTTTCACCGTTCAGGAGTTATGGTTCTTGAAAGATTGAAAAATGGCTTTTCCAGTGGTATCCGTGTGATAACTTATGAACTGTTCAACCAAAGCTTTTCAAATTTTAATATGTTGTTACTGATGACAACATGGAGGTCAAGTTCGATATTGACGATTTTCACTTTCACCTTTCAAGAGTTATGGTTCTTGAAAGATTGAAAAATGGCTTTTCCAGTGGTGTCCGTGTGATAACTTATGAACTGTTCAACCAAAGCTTTTCAAATTTTAATATGTTGTTACTATGACAAAATGGAGGTCAAGTTCGATATTGATGATTTTCACTTTCACCGTTCAGGAGTTATGGTTCTTGAAAGATTGAAAAATGGCTTTTCCAGTGGTGTCCGTGTGATAACTTATGAACTGTTCAACCAAAGCTTTTCAAATTTTAATATGTTGTTACTGATGACAAAATGGAGGACAAGTTCGATATTATATACTCTCAAAAATTCCAATATTTGTCACTTACTATAAATACATGTAGGAGGTCAAGATTGATTTTTGCCTTTCCATTTCTGAACCCTACAAAAATTCATTTATATTTCTTTATTTCATCCCGTTTGGGAATCCAGATTTGCAAACATCATTTCCATGCAGGAAAATCCGGTTTGCTGTCATTCGATAGCCTCTTGTTATGGTTCAATTGTTATAGTTAAGTTTTTGTATTTTGGCCTGTGTTTCGAATACTGTATGCAATAGGTCTACTATATTTGGTGTATGGAAGGATTATAAGGTGTACATGTCCAGCTGCCAGGTGTCATCTGACCTTGACCTCATTTTCATGGTTCAGTGGTTATAGTTAAGTTTTTGTGTTTTGGCCTGTTTTTTGAATACTGTATGCAATATGTTTGATAGCATTTACTTTCATTAGAAATACCCGACAGGCGAGACATTTTTGTGTGTCCACTCTTGTTCATAATCTTTATAAGCTTTCAAAAATCTCCTCTGAAACTGCACCATCAATTTCAGCTAAACTGAGGTAGAAAGATCCATAGAGTATCTAGTATAACGGCTATGTTTAATTTTCTTGTCCATCGAGAAACATGGCTGCCGTGGCTAAAAATAGAACATAGGCTCATATCTCAAAAACTAAAGCAGTAAGAGCAAAACTGAAGGATTAAAAATGAGTATGTGGTCAAGATCTACCTGCCATGAAATTTTCAGGTTATTGCCCCTGAATTGTTAATTTTAAGGAAATTTTACAATTTTATGTTATTAACTTGAATATTATTATAGAAAAAGTGTAAACAGCAAAAATATTCAGCATAACTTGAAATAAATTAAATGGTAGCTGTCCAAGTAAAATGGAGGGTCAAGGTTCAAGGTCATTGAAAAAACCCAAAGCAACTGATAAAAAAGTCCCTAGCAACCAGATATATTTGGGTTAAGGACCCTATAATTTACCTGTACAAGTCAAAAAGAAAGGTGAAGGTCATTGAAAAAGTCCATAGCAACCATATATTATAGTTGTACAAGTCAATATGGAGGCTCAAGGGTCAAGGTCATTGAAAAAATCTAAAGCAGGACTAATTAGGAAACTGAAAACAAAACCCATTTGGACATTCGAAGCTTTTAGTTGAATATTTGTGAAACAAAGCATCTAATGCTACCAGAGGGGAATTTAATGTGAAAAAAAATATTGATTTTCATGCTTGTAGTAGATTTCCACAGACATGATTAAAAATGCTTTAGTAAAGCATTTTTTTCTGAACTTAAATAAAACAGCATGATTTACAGATTATAAAGTTAAAAAAGAATACTTACTTTGATGTGCAAGATAAGTTACGTGCAATTACGAAAACAAAATTTCTTTTTTTCAGGAGTAGTTAGGAAACTGAAAACAAAACCATTTGGACATTCGAAGCTTTTAGTGACCAAGAAAAAAGGTATTGTTATTGTTGAATATTTGTGAAACAAAGCATGTAATGCTACCAGAGGGGAATTTAATGTGAAAAAAATATTGATTTTCATGCTTGTAGTAGATTTCCACAGACATGATTAAAAATGCTTTAGAAAAACTTTTTTTTCTGAACTTAAATAAAACAGCATGATTTACAGATTATAAAGTTAAAAAAGAATACTTGCTGTGACGTGCAAGATAATTTACGTGCAATTATTTTTTTTTTTTCTTTTGAAATTTGAATTAAAAAATATATATACAATATTGGTGGACTAGAGAAGAATTTTGAGGTTAAGGAAATGGGGGAAATTTGAAGCTCTGCCTCTGTTGACATGTAATGTAGTGGAAATGTGTAAAAACAGTTTGAACAGAACAAGAATAATGTGTTGACATGTATTTTTAAAGGAGTTTAATATAATGGTCCTGTTTGTTTTTAATTGCTAGTGGGTTGGCCTATTGCTGTATTTTTATAGTATGTGTATAGGAATGTTTTACATATAGTTATTGAATTTAATATGTGTAATGTTCATGCATGTATTAAACCTTTTATAATTTATATTCCAGAGCTTTCAGAATCAATAGCCAATGGTAGTTTAGCTGCCAGAGATGAATCAGTATTTTCTTTGATCTCAGATTGTGATTCAAGTATGCATGACACAGTGAGTTACTTCTAACATTAATTATTACCAAACTAATTTTTACAGGTCAGATAGAATGAAGGAATTAGGGCCATAGCATGTAACGTTTTAGCTCACCTTGCCCATCACTTGGTGTCTGTCCTCCTAAACTTTCCTTCAAAGATCATCTCCTCTGACACCACTGGGTCAATTGGAACAAAACTTGGCGGCAATGGCAATTAGATGATACTCTTTCAGAATTGTTTCCGATGACCCACCCCGTCATCAAAGATGGCCACTAGAGCCAAACATAGGACTCTATGGGAAATTTACTTGAAGATCTTTTTGTCTGAAACCATCGGGCCATTTGAAATAAAACCTGGGAGGAATGGTCCTCTTTCACAAGTGTATCCAGTGACTGCGGCTGTCATCAATGATGGCCACCAGAGCCAAACATAGTTTAACATAGGACCCTGTGGGAAATTTACTTACAGATCTTCTTGTCTGAAACTTCCAGGCCAATTAGAACAAAACTTGGCAGCAATGGTCCTTAGGAGATCCTCTTTCATAATTATATCCGATGACCCTGCCCGTCATCCGAGATTTCTACCAAGATGACTGCTACCAAGATGGAGGAGTTAAGTCCAGGTGAGCAATACAGGCTCATGAGCGCCTCTAGTTTTCTATGAAACTGAAATTTTGAAATGAAGCTAAAGTCAAACATTTTGTTGAAATACAAGCTCAAGCCCCCTTCCCTTTCCAAAAAAGAAAAAGAATATTTTCATAAAATTAAAAAATATGCAATTTTAGTATAATTTAAGTCTTAAGAAAAGCTGTATTCATTATGATAAATTGATATTGTAGACATTACAGTGCAGTTCTCCATCCAGATTGTCTCCAGCATCAAATTTGACTTACACCAGAGAAAATTTATCAATATATCAAGACAAAGATTTGCATTTGGAAACAGAAGATTCAGAGTTTTTGGCTTTGAAAAGTTAGTGAAGGTTTTTATTTTGGCAATATACAATGGGACATTGAATTATATAGTGATAACATAATACAATTCCATTTTGTCATCATATAGATCTTGAGTAGTCGTAGATGGGACGTATTATGGTATACCAATGTCCATCTGTACATCCGTCAACACTTCGTACCGTAACACAAATTTGCTTCAATCAGTTCTCATGAAATTATAACACAACATTAGGATTGACAGAAGAAAGCTCCCTTTTGATTTTGACGATTTTTAATTTTGTCATTCTGGAGTTATGGGACTTAGATTGTCCAAATATAAGCAATTTTTCATATGTTTTACACTAACTCAGTATGTCTTGAAATAACTCGAGTATGCCTTGACTGATTTGCGTCAAACTATAATACATTATTACAAATGATGTTCTGAGGGTCTGTATACTTTTTGACAATTCTAATTTTTGTGGTTCCAGAGTTATGGGACTTAGATTGTCCAAATATAAGCAATTTTCACTCACATGGTGCACACTAACTCAGTATGCCTTGGCTGATTTTCTTCAAACTTTAAAAAATTATTACATATGATGGTCTGCGGGTCTGTATACTTTTTGATGATTTTCACTTTTGTCATTCCATAGTTATGGGACTTAGATTGTCCAATAAAAAACAATTTTTCACATGTCGCAGACTAACTCAAGTATGCCTTGACTGATTTTCTTCAAACTTTAACATATTATTACAAATTGTGGTCTGAGGGTCTGTATACTTTTTGACGATTTTCACTTTTGTCGTTCCAGAATTATGGGACTTAGATTGTCCAAATATAAGCAATTTGTCACGCATTAACTCCAGTACACCTTGACAGAGTTTTACATATTCTTACAAATGGTGGTCTGAGGGTCTGTATACGTTTCGACGATTTTCACTTTTGTCGTTCCAGAATTATGGGACTTAGATTGTCCAAATATGAGCAATTTTTTATAAGTATAAAATTTTCTGTGTACACAAAGAGGATATTTAGTTTGTTGTTATAGTGTTATAATTTAGATATGTTAAGCCATTGAAAAAGTAACATGACACTTAATTTGCTTAAAAAAATAAAGGTTTTCCTACGGACGTATCATGCGCATTAGGTGCAGCAGTTTACTTGTTTACTTATACAACACCATGTACATAAAGATATAGATTTTGGAAATGAAAAATATTGTGTAGTGAAACTTTATAGGAAGGAAAGGTGATTTTATTGGGACGCTGAATCATTTGCCATTTCATCATACATGACAAAATTTTAGAATTGATATTCAAATATTAATTCTTTCAAGATAATTCGTATTTTAAAAAACAAAGTTCCAATTATTCTTTACTTTACAGCAAGCTATTTTGAAATAATAAGTGAAAAGAATGAGGAACCAAGTGATGCAGAAACTCTCAGCTCTTACTCTTCTGATGATTTGGAGGATCTTACAAAGGGAGACGACTCTGAGGATGGGGATGATGAAGATAGTCAGGCAGATGATAAAATCCCATGTCTCCCAGATGTAATTTGTTGTGATTCGACTTCATTGTCCTCAGCTGAAGACAGCCTAGAGAGGATTAATTATGAGGTTAGATTACAGTTTTTGAAACAAACCTCAATATAATTCTTTTATACATAGTTAACATCCACGATAGTAGTTCGGTAGTTGTCTCTGGCATCTATTTGTTGGAAGTTAAACAGAAAAGTATTCAAGATATCATTGTTTGTTTGTTGCCATTTTCAGATATGTTATCTGCTGTGATAAAGGAGGAGATCTATCAAGACCACTTTTTGTCTTTTAAAAAGAATTTCGGCATCATAATGTCACGAATTAATAATATAAAAACGATAATTTCTATCCCTCTATAGTCATATCAGTTTTCAGTTGCAAAGTTTGACCATTTCATCAAAATGTAAAAAACTGTTTCAAATCTATCTCATTTTATATACAATAACAGTACTTATTTATAGTTCATCCCAAGATACCTTTTCATATCTTTAGTTCTTGCTCTGGCTAATATTTGTTTTTTACAGAAAACTCACTAAAATCAATGGAAAAGGCAGACCTTTGACACAGGCGCAATATTACTATGATATCATATGAAAAGTTTTGGGATACATGCAAACAATTCTTGAAATTTCTGAAATTCAGAAAATCACTTTATAGTGAATAATATCCTTATTGTAGGTAAGCTATATTAATTTATTGTAAAGCAAGTCTTATAATGTTATATTTGCAACAGATAGTAAAATTATAAAAATTCTCACATCCAATAAAACTTCTGTTATTATAACCATCTTTAATAATTCTGTATATTTTCTTTGTAGAAAAATAAGCAAGAAATTGCCTATAAACCAGACGAAGTGATTCGTGAGAAAAACAAGAGGTAGTTTTAGCAGTTTTTTTTCTTGTTTTATTGTGGAATGTAGAATAATTATTTCCTATCAAATTATTAAAAAGGAAAAAAGGAGTAACAGCTCTAGATCTATAGATTTTCTGTTTTCTCATTAGAAGTAAGCCTTTTGTTATTAAAAAACTCAGATCTCGGCTATTAAAATTTTTCGTGGTCTTAAAACAGTCTATGTCAAATTATTTCTGCAATTAACAGCAAAGTTTTGTCAAAGTTTCAGGGACTTGAAGGAAACCATGATCCATGCCTCTTTTATAATGCAGTTTGTTTTAAGTTTATATATACCAACAAAATTTCTGTATTTTAAAGATGTATTCATCAGTTAGAATTTAAATGTATTCAAAAGATTGTAGATGGAAATAGTTAATAACTGTACAGAATTATGTTATATTTTATAAGATTTTACATTGATTTTAACATGTCGATCTTTCTATTCATGATTGATAATTTGATTACAAAAGAAAGGTTCAAATTAATAAAGTAGAGAAAAATAACCAAGACAATTCAAAGGAAAATCATATTACACTTGATATCATTGAAAATCTCACCATTAATTTTAATGAACAAAATCTCACACTGACTATACTGAATTTGTCAAATGTATGAGTGGCAATATTATTATCTGCCCCTGAAGGTGGATAAGCAGTTTATTGTAATTTGTATTTGCAGGATATTTGATATTAAGAAACAGATTAATAGTTTACAAAATGAACTGAAGATAGCTAAGGCAACAGATGATCAGGTAAAAGTATTGAGTTGATGAAGCAGAATTAAATTTTCTTGATCCTGCTTTATATTAATACTATAATAACCCTAATTATTGGACGGCCTAATTATTGGACACTTTTGAATATTGAAGGAAATTTGAATTTTTTGACAACTCTATTTTTTCGACGATTTCATAAAAATTGTCAAAGTTACGATTGTTGTTCTCAGGTGGTGACAGTCAGTAATTTTAACTTCTTAGATAAGTTAATTACTTTCAGTACTCATCGAGTGTTACTTTCGGCTTTCTAAACCATTTAAACTATCTACATGTATATTAATAAATTTGATTGAAACAAGATCGATTTTTAAGTAAAATTTATTGAATTTTTCCTAGGAAGTTTACTTTTGAAAAGAAATTCGAAACGAGTTCGGAACGGAATTGCGTATTCGTGTTTCTCAGAGAAATTAATTTAAAAATTTTCAAATGAAATGAATAATGTTTTTACAAAACAAATCCTCTTATCATTGTTTACAAAACATTTAAATAAAATAGTTATAATAAGTTCTAAAAAGATGATGAGACTACAAACGTAACATGTGTTGTAAAAATCATTTGTGAGATGCTCCAAATCCACATCGTAAAAATCATTTGTGAGATGTTCACATATTAGTCAACAACATGGGGGATCGTTTGAAGTTTGTTACTGTTTTCGACTTCAACATTAAATTAACTATTAATTTGCAGGTACAAAAAGATAAATCATGAAAGCAAAATCAAATAACAATACTGCAAGTATGAACCATTATTTTGATTGCCTATTCTTAAAGTACATTGACCAGGACGATCATATAGAGTCAAAAAATGACAAGAATGTGGACTGAAATATGAAAACTCTATTTTTTCGACGAATTTCCAATTTTCTTAAAAAATAGGTGTATTTTAGTGTCCATTAAATAGAGTAATTATGGTAAGTTCATTTCCTGAACCCTTGCTATCAAGTACAAGTTAGCAACAACTTCCAGAATTCCACTATTGTACATTTGTGTAATTTTTTTTCCATTCTTTTATTTCAATAAGGCCAAAGCAATTTAATTCTTTGTTAGACATCAACTTTTTTTTTCAAATGGAGGAGGGTATGAGGCAAACAAACAAAAAAACCAAAATATAACAGATATGAAAACTGGCAGTAAAACTGAACTTTCCTTGACCTAGACCATGTAGACTTTAGAGGTATCAAAGTAAAGTTGTAGAAATTAACTAAACATTCATTTCAAGGCAACATATAGGCAGATTCTTTGAAATGACATTTCGATATTAGACATAAAGAAGAGATGTTATTAAACTCAAATAACACATTTAATAGTACATTTAATATGATGGAACAACAGTGAATTTCCAGATTTTGTTAGCAAAAACGCAAAAAAATAACTTTATAAAAAAATGAAGAAAATCCAATGCAGGCGCTGACGTCAAACATAGAATTAACTTGCTTTGGCCTAATACAAAGAATTTTCTCTTAGCATACATAAAGTTTAAAGAAAATTAAAATGGTAGATATTTATTCAAATTAAATTTTGAAAGAAAATTGTCACCGAAAAAGTCAAATAAAATTTTGTCCTTTTCATGTTACGCGACAGTGTCTGAGAACAAGATATTTAAGTTAGATGGCTTTACAAGACTGAACTATGTTGTCAGATTGTCTTAAAACAGATGATTTTTATCAGCATTTAGGACTCTTTTCAATATATGTATTTGCATTGTAATGTTTCTGTTAGCATCAAATTATCAATATAGATTTTACATATTAACATCATGAGATATCAGGAAAAATTGTTGATATCCATGTCTTGGTACATAATGCCCCCTACATCTAGGTTTTGATATTATAAGTACAGTACTGTATATAATTCACAGATAATTATGTAGTTACAGTACACAATTATTGCTTCTAAGGTATTAAGTACAGTAGACTCTCATTATCTCGAAGTCCTTCGGACGGCAAAATTAATTCGAGATAGAATAAATTTGACTGAAACGGAGCTGAAAAATTTTCCAAGTTATGAAGGGGAGGTAATTTACTACTTCCGATAATTCTAAAATCTTTGTAGGTGCCGGTGAAAACGGTAGGTGATGATTAACTTGTTGATTAAAACCTCTGTAGGCAAATTGACACTAATTAATCTACTCAAAGTAAATTGTTGTTACAATCATTGTGAATTCTTTATAAATCAATAGACATTGATTGTAAATTACAGGAAATAAAACTTACCTGTGAAGGTGATAAATCAACAAGGTGATGTTTTGATGACGATTATTTGACATGTTTTTATATTTTGGGATTCAAAATTTAGTTCTAGATAGAAGAAAATTCAACTCTGCAAATTAGACTAAAAAGGAGTCAAACTACATAGGTCTGCACTGTAAAACATTTGGGACCACATACAAAATTTGACTCATCCGAAAATTTGACATAACGAGAGTGGACTGTATTTGCAGTATTGAAAATTTAAAGTAAATCTTAGTTGGGTAAATCTGCATAGTATCTGGTCACCAACATCAAAAATGCGTTATCAGTTCTGACATTCATCATTTTTGTGACTAATAAATTGATATTAAACTGTTGAGAATTAAATTGTAAGAAAGAACAAAAATTGGGTTTTATCTCCATGTGAGCTATTGCCATCACTTTGTGTCAGTCATCTGTCGTTGTCTGGCGTCTGTTGTCACTCGTCGGAGAATTTCCTTTAAAGATGTCCTCTGGGAAAATTGAGACCAAACATTGGTGGAATGGATGTTGGGTGCACTCCTTCCAAAAGTGTATCCAGCATCTCCGACTTAAAACCAACATGGCTGATGTTAGAATGGGGATGAATTTTGAAAAAATCCTCTTCTGTGGAACTACATGCCCAGATTGAACCAAACTTGGAGGCAATAGTCCTTAGGTGATCTTTCAGAATTGTGTACAATGACTGTCAACCAAGATTGCCAGCACATCCGATCTTAGTTTAATAAAGCACCTTATGGGAAAATTCAATTAAAAATCTTGTGTGAAATCATTGAGCAAATTGGAACCAGACTTGACAGCAATGGTACTTAGATGGTCTTCTTTCAGAATTGTGTTGGATGACCTGGACTGTCAACCAAGATGGCAGCCACAACCAAGCTTATTTTAAGTGGGAAAATTTAATTTAAAAATCTTCGTGTCTGATACCACTTAGCCAATTGGAACCAGACTTGGCAGTAACGTTCCTTATATGGTCCTCTCTCAGATGTATGTGCAATAGTTTGGACTGTCATAATAAACAGCCAAACTTAGTCTAACATACTATTAGGTCCTTAGCCACTTATACCCAAGTTGACAGCAATGGTTTTTAGGTGGTTCTCTTTTAGAAATGTGATGCTAACCAAGATGACCACTACAGCAGATCTTCTTTACGATAGCATCAGATGGAGAAATTCACTTTAAAACCTTATTTGAAACCACCTATGCAGTTGGTACCTAACTGGGCAGCTGTGGTCCTTAGGTGCTTTTATGGCTGTTGATTGTTAAATTGAATCAAGATGAGCGATACAGGCTTCTGGGAGCCTCTGGTTTATATTACTTATTTCTCATGATAAAACTAGCAATGCATTCATAATTCTCTAGCCACTACTGGAAATTATTTCTTTCTCAGCATTGAACTGCTGACATCCTTAGTAGGATCATAATCAAGGTCTTCTCCACTACTGTTAATCAGACATTCAAACATTTCAGATGAAAGTCAGCTTTTTCTGCCTGCCTTTATTCCATTCTCTGCTGAAATTTAATGATTTGGAAATTGGAAGAAAATTTAATTGATTTTAGCTGGAATCGTTCTCAACTTTTTGTACTTATTTCAGTTATTGAGGAACAAATTGACAGAAAAGTGCACAGGTCTGACTGATGAGGTTGATGGTAATTTACCTGTAAAAGTTACAGATAAATCCGGATTTTGTGTCAGAGATTCTGTTATGCCCTTATTTCACAAAGATTTTACTGGAGATAGGTACCAGCTTGATATTCAACACAGTAACAGACATGGGTTAAAGGCTGAGAGAAATTTTAAGAAATTCTCTGAAGACCAAACAAAATTTCAGACTGCCGATCAGAATGAACGAATAGAGCAATGGCTTGAAAACATAAAAACAGAAAAGTTTACCCAAAATATTGAATTTGACTCTCCTTCAAATAATCAAAAGGAAAACTTTTCTAACCAGACTTATGTTGTATGTAAGACAAGAGAAAATGAAGGAAAACATTGTAAGATTCCAGAAACAAGGAATTTTATTCCATTTGCATCCCCAGGCAGGCTGTATAAGAAAATGAAGGAAAACAAGGTAGGAGTAGCTGCCAAAATGTTCAGTCAAGAAACAGAAAGAAATAAATCTGGTAGTATAGAAAAACACATTGTTCCTGAAACAAAAGGAGAACAAAAACAAATAATATTTAATCAATTACCTCAAAGAATACCTAAGATGAAAGAAACTGTAGACTTTTTCATCGCTGAGGATGAGATTATAACAGGTTGTTCAGTGAAAGAACCAAAGATTCAACAAATCAATCCAGTAGCTAGAAGTGTTCCAGCTATAAAAACCAGTGGTATAGAATTTTTTCATAGACAAAACAGCAGAAATGTTATGTCTGAAGAAATTGTTACTGATCAATGGTCGCACAACAGCACACATCAACAGGCACAAAATTGCACACACAGCATTCAAAGACAACAGGACTTTTCATCGGTTAAGAAAGATTTCAACCCAAACAAGTCTCCTGGAAACACTTATAAGTTACAGACAGTAAAGAATATACCTTATGTCATTGATAGATACAATAAAATGCAAGATAAATCCCCAAAAATAATGGTGGAGAGACCGGCAGCTCAAATTCAAGAACCAGAACGAATTAAATCAGACCAATATCCCAATCAAAACACAAAACGACATCCGGAACAAAGCCATACTTCTGATCTATTTTACTCTCCACTAACATTTAAGAGAAAAGACAGGCAAAGTAGACGTAAATTTGTTCCAGTAGAAGATTCTGTAAAACTGATACAATTGATGTTAAATCCAGACCCCAATGTAGCCACATTCTTGTCACCAAGAAAATTCCATGAAAAATTTGATAAATCTTGTCAGAAAGAAATTAAACCAGTTGCTGAAACCCGTAAATGTTTGTCCTCCAGAGAAAAAAGAATCCCTGTTAAAGACTCTCATTTTGAATCGACAGAAAATTTTTCAAACAGATGGCGGAAAGAAATGGTATCTTCACAAGAAAAATCTCATGAATTTCAGAATAGTTTAAAATGTAATGAGTTGAAGCAAAAGGTTGTATTTTCACGATTTTATTCAGAGGACAAAAATGAAAAAGAATTTAAAGTGGTTAACAGTGGAGTGTTTCCTACTAAGGAATCTACCGTTGGTAGGTCCTTTGGTAGATTTAGATGTCCAGATGAACAGAATAATTCTCCATACAGAAGTGCCAAGGATCTCTCAAGTATAGAACTGTATTCCAATTCCTCTTTCTATTCTCCAGATTTTCAGAGAAGTCCGGTACACTGGCAGCAGAATCACGACACTAGCCAGTCTGTTCCAGCTAAGCTGATGCCTAATATAAGTAACAATTCAGCAACACATGACGCATATGATGCATGTCCTTTTGCCAGAAGAATAGAAACCTTATCTAGAACTAAACTGAAAGCTAGAAGGAGTCTTAAATTGATTGAATCTAATATTGTGGAAAACTCATCTGAAAAAGTTATAAATAAGGTAGAAACAAGAGAGAAAAACCTGACAGGAAGTTCATCACATCATCTAACTCCAAGTAAACAAGATCCATATAATTTTAGTCTGAATGAAGCATCACCATCTACTATTTTCTCCCGACTTTTACTGAACACACCTTCTCCTGGTAACCGCAAACATTTTACAAAGTTCAAAACAAATCTTCAGCAAATGACACAAAGTGACGAAAAATCTAAGACAATAAATATGTCAGAAGATGCAATCTTCAAAAAACCATCAATCACTGCAAGTGTAGGAAAAGACAAACCATCTAGGACAAATTTGAACAATAGATATCATTTAAATATTCAGCCAAGAAAGGAAAAGTGTGACTCTGAAGTGTTGATTTCTAATGAAGAGAACAACAGAAATGTAACACAAAATAAACAATTTACAAAGGCAGGAAAAGGAAAATTAGCCATAGACAGAAAAGAAAGTAAAAGTGGTATGTTTGTTTGGACACAGAATTATTCAAAGGAACAACCTTCAAGTGAAAAAACTTCTCACAGAAGGAAAGCATTGTTTCAGAGTACTCCTGTGAAATCGAATAACATGTTTCTGCTTGACAATACAGTGTCAACTATTCATGATGCAATGTCTGAAGACGAATCGGACTCTGAGGTCATGACTATATCTAATTCACCATAATATATTTAATAATGATACTAAGTTATTAAAACTATTTTACATTTACATACCAACCAGAATAAAAACAAGTTGTTTTCAGCAAAGAAGGGAAAATAGTTTATAACACCTTACATGAAGGGTACATGCATATGTATGTAGCCTTGTAGGGTAATGATACCATTCAAACATCTGAACCATATACCAGTAACAATTTATTTTTTTCTTAAAAAAATAACAAATTAAGAATTTTCAACATTTCTAAAGTTGTGAAATATTTATTGGTATAATATACATGTAATTAATTATATTGAATAATTTTTACTAAGGTTATTTGATGGAATTGATATTTACATTTACGCCATACAAGGGTTTATGTTTTTGTTTTTATTTAATGTATACTTGTTTGTATATAAATATCGGAATATGATATTCTGTGTACATCTCATACTAAAAGACATGTGGATATCATAATTGGTTGAGTAAATACTTTCTATGATTCAAAATACAATGTAAATTTTGAATCTTGTTATAAGTTTTATTAATACTATGGTTTTCTAGAAATTATTGAAATTTCAGGAAAACCTAGTAGATTATATAAATAGGTTATTACTGTCTCCATTTCGTCTCGATCGGACTACAACTATGGCCACCATGGGCATTTCTTGTTTCTGATTGGCTGATATAAAAAAATCTTCTCTGAAATCGCTTGGCCAAATGGAACGAAAATCAACAGGCAGCATCTATTGGAGGTTCTTTACAAAATTTCCTCATTTCGTCCAGATCATTAAACAAACATGGCCGTCATGGGCAATTCTTGTTTCTCATTGGTTGATTAAATTTTGTTCTCTCTGGAACTGCTGGGCCAAATGGACCGAAACTTGACAGGAATCATCCATAGGAAGTTCTTTACAAACTTTCCTCATTTCGATAACAAGAAAAATAAATGGAAATGGTGAGCTGTCAAAGGGGGCGTAAAACAACTAAAATGTATGAAATACACAAGTCGAACAAAACCAAATATAAAATCGTAAAAAACAACAACAAACTAAAAAGTTTAAAATACGTTTCGACCAATATGTCTTGATCACGAGCATGTAAAAAACAAAAATAAAAAGGTGTTGACTCTTTGAAACCCAGAGCGAGACTGTCTCTGAAATCGCTTGGCCAAATGGAACGAAACTTCATAGGAAGCATATATGGGAGGTCCCTTATAAAGTTCCTTATTCGTCCCGATCGGACTACAAATATGGACGCCATCAGCAGTTATGTTTATGATTGGCTGATATAAAAAAAATCTTACTATATTTGAGGTGCTGGGTATGTTCTGACAAATGGGGTGTTTTTTTTTCGCAAAACGACCGTAAAGGGGCATACTTTTTTCTTTTTTTATGAAGGGGTGATATCGGACTATTTTGAATGGGGTTATATGTCAAGAACATCTGTAATGGGGTTATAATTTGAGGGAAACATAGAATTTCAGTCACAATCAACTTTAAAAAAGAACATTACATGGGGAAAACAAACATAAGACAAGTAGTTAAAGTCAAGTCTGGATGTCAATGTGCTACATTTGGATTGCTAGTTAAAAAGGGGTATTATTTTAGACACAGATTGTCTGTAATGGGGTATGTAACGTGGCCAGATTTTGTCTGGAAAGGGGTCGGAGTTCAAATGTGCTTGAAGAACCCACCTGTCAACTTTTGTTACAAGGTGCCCCCCGGCCACCCCCCCCCCCCCCCCCCACCCCCCATCGGGTCTGGAAGAGTTCCCTTGAAAGCATCTTCAGTTTTTGTAGTATATAAATGGTAATAGAAACTGTGGAACAAAATATAATGTGGATAATTGCAGTTATCGTATTTCCCCATGCATATATCGACCTGCTGAGGCCTTCACAATTTCCCGTATTTCGGCACTGTGATGTCGTAAAGAGTTGAGCTGACCCGAATATATCAGCGACGTCATTTTGTTTGACCAAACGTTGACCCGAATATATCAGCAAAACATCCGGTTATAGGCAGATGGCCATTGGCCATTGAAAAGTAAGAAATTTCATTAAGATTGCTAGTTAACAATACGATATATTGTAAAATATAAGCCGCTCGACACAATATGAAGCTTTTTAGCTCGTTCGCTACGCTCACTCGCCGAAAAAGCTTCACATGGTGTCTCGCGGCTGATATTTTACGATATACGTTTGCAGAAAACCTGATAATATGTACTTACTTGTATGACAGGAGGCAACCGTCTGGGCAGAAAATAATATTGCTTAAATTGAGAATCTCAAGTGGTCAAGCATTAATTTATAATGAACTTCTGAAAATAATAAAAAATATACGTAGTCTAGATTTCTTATCATTGAAAACCAATTTTAAACCCACGTTTACTATAAATGCGAAAAAAAACAGACAAGAATTTAAAAAAAGTTAATGTCAACGGATATTCATTGACAGACCCTTGAAAACAATTAAAATTTTTATAGTCTAATAGTTATCACATTTCATAATTGTTTTAAATGTTAGCAGATATTGATTTACACACAGTTGAACGTTTGCAGCTCAACTATTGAAGTTTAATAACATTGTCTATGGCAGCCGTTTTAATATTTATTCTAACTTCAAGATATCTCATATAATATAAAAGTTATGTTCTGATATAATAAATAACAAAATACCAATTTGGTAGGATAGGCACACCAAACAGTTTTAATATAATAATAACTGTAAATGTATGACATTATGTCACAAGATCAACTCGCTTTGGGTGCAGTACAAGTATACAAGTCATAACAATCTACAAAAAAGAATGAAACAAATTAGAAATAATTCTACACGAAATAATAGAAATTATAGATAAAATTATACCTTTATGTAAATAAAGTTGTCGAACCAGTTTGGTATGAAAAACCTCGTTTAAATGAAAAGTGCGCGAAAATTACTATATAACGGTATGATAACGCTTTACTCCGTATTAATAATACACAAAAATATAATACAAAAAGCAATTCAAATATCTCATATAATATATAAGATATCTTATATAATCTAGTTTTTATAAGATATCTCATATATTTTATAAGATATCTTATATAGTTTGTAAGATATCTCATATAGTTTATAAGATATCTTATAAACTATATGAGATATCTTATAAAGTTTATTAGATATCTTGAAGTTTGAATAAATAGTAAAACGGCTTGCCATAATTGTCAGTATTTTGCTTCACCAGCTTGTAAAATGTGAAAATGAAAGAAATTAGCACATTGTGAAAATCTTTGCTAACATGTCAAATGCGCAATACGTTGAATTAATGAAACTTTATAGTACAACCAATTTGATAGGATAAATAATAAAATATAGTGAACATATAACAGACACGCGTGTTTAGTCAGCTGGTTTCTACGGCAGATTATCTATCTCTGTCTAACTTTGTTTCATTTGGGAGTGAGGAATTCTGATTATAACGATAACAAGTAGAGATCAAATATAAAAAATTTGTTTTTGAAAACTGCCTGTCTATATGTACTGAATATTTACTGAATTTTGTACATACTGAAGAGTCAGATGATGAGACGATTTGGTTTAGTTTTTGTATTGTTTTGGATTAATTCTTGTTTAGTAAGTATATTTTTGCTTGTATTTTTATCTTTTAATTTAAAGATTAGTGTATATTGAAAATCGATAAATTTTACGTGTCTTGATAAAAAGTGCAAAACTTCTTCCCTGTTTTTGTAAAATTACACAACGACGATCATTTAACTCTAGTAATCAAGATTGTTATTAACCTGAAAATCATTTTATTGAGTAATTCTTGTCGAGCCTGTGACTTTTGTTCATGATCAAAAGATAGTATCCAGATGAAGAATTAGTCATACGTAATTATTTTGTATAAATGGACTTACTTTTTCTCTCAGTTAACATTACGTACAGTTATAAAGTCTACAGTTAACATTTTTAAAACATTAATTACTTTCTTAAACCATCCTGGATTTTTACCAAAATTAGGCAGAAGCTTGTGCATGATCAAAAGATCGTATCCAGAGGAAAATTTTGCTCAATAAATAATATGTGGAGAAACATTTTGAAAATAATTATTTCCGTATTAATTTCTGTATTTTAATGATAAATGGACTTAGTTTTTTTGGAGTTAAAGTTTACATACAGTCTAAGCTGAAAGTTTTTAAAGGATTAATTTATAGATGCAATTTATGTATCATTTTAATCGAGAGATAACAACTTGAAAAGATTTTTTAAGAACAAAGTCTTCTTTTTCCATATTTCACTGATGAATTTACTTGCCCTTTTTCAAGTCAGCATTTAGGTAAAGTCTACAGATATAGATTAAAAAGCTTCAATAGTTTCGATCAATCAATATTATTGCATACTTCACTCCTGCCTAACTTGTATCTCATTAACTGTAAATGTAATTAATTATTACCCTTAATTCAATCCCTAGAAAAATTATGTACATTCCTTTATTACACTGAAAACATAGACAATAGCGAAACCCTTTCGAATTTCCCTTTTTTTTCTATTATCTTCTTTAAAATTTCAATTAATTAACAGCTAAAACACACCCTTTATCATGTTTATAGAAATAATTGAGTCAGAATTTATGACCTGACAAAAAAGTTTAAGAATTATTTTCATAACCCACCCAACCACACCCACACAATAACATTCATATCATTTACTAAATGTATAACTATAACAACTCCCTTTTAATAAGAATACTAGCTACCACTTAAATCATATCCCGCTCTTGACCTAGTATGTTAATCAAATATAGTCTAAGATGTTTATGTAGTGAAACCTGTTGGAATTATCCATCTGTTAAATTATATAATTTGTTACCAAATGGATGCCAGTCACTCTGACGTTTAATAAAACCAGATGATGGGGTCCGAGGATTTTTATCATTTCTTCAATTTTTGAATGGACGGTTATTTTATTTAAAAAATCGCCGTGACCGAGGTGATACATTGTACAATTAAAACTTAAGATCATGAAATTTACAACATGTGTACATGTATCATGGAACCAATAATTTCATATTTTTTTGCGCAGAAAATTTAGGCCACTTTCGCCAGTTCTAGTATTTATTTAATCATCATAAGGGTATATATTTGTTGTATTAACATATTTTTTTTAATTTACCAATCTGCATAATGCCATTAAAGACCTAAAGACCTAAAGTTTGTAAATTAATGTGGAGACTACCACTGAAGGCTGGATTTTTAGTATTTATTTCTTGCAAGCTTATTATCCATATTTCTCCCTATGTTGTCAGGGCAAAATCGGGATAATCCGATTGTTAATTTATATACTATTTATTACTGAAAGCTGTTATCGTTTCCAGTTTGAACCTTTTTTAGCCTAAAAGGCCATGTGAGCTATTGCCATCACTTGGCGGCCGTCGTCGTCCTTCGTCGTCGGGGTAAACTTTTCATTTAAAGATCTTCTCCTCTGGAACCAGTGGGCCAATTGGAACTAAATTTTGTAGGAATGATGTTTGTGAGGTCCTCTACAAAATTTCCTCATTCCATCTTTATCGGGGAAAAAACATGGCCTCCATGGGCAATTGTTGTTTCTGATTGGCTGAGTTTTCAAAACTCTTCTCTCTCTGAAACTGCTTGTCCAAATGGAAAAAGAGTTAACAGGAAGCATGTATGGGAGGTCTTTTATGAAGTTTCCTCCTCATTTTGTCCCGATCGGACTACAAATATGGCCGCCATGGGCATTTCTTGTTTCTGATTGGCTGATATAAATTTTTTCTCTGAAATCGCTTGGCCAAATAGAACGAAACTTGACAGGAAGCATCTATGGGAGGTTCTTTACAAAGTTTCCCCATTTCGTCCCGATCGGTCAACAAACATGGCCGTCATGGGCAATTCTTGTTTCTCATTGGTTGATTAAAAAAATTATTCTCTGGAACTGCTTGGCCACAAAGAACGAAACTTGACAGGAAGCATCTATTGGAGGTGCTTTATAAACAGTCCTCATTTCACTTCGATCGGATTACAAATGTAGCTGCCATTGGCAGTTCTTGTTTCTGATTGGTTGATATAAAAAAAAATCTTGTCCTCTGATATCGCTTGTTCAAATGGAACGAAACTTAATAGGAAGCATCTATGGGAGGTTCTTTACAAAATTTTCTAATTTCGTCCCGATCGGACTACAGATGTGGCCGCCATGGGAAATTCTTGTTTCTGATTGGCTGATGTACAAAAATCCTCTCCTCTGAAATCACTAGGCCAAATGGAACGAAACTTGATAGGAAGTATATATGGGAGGTTCTTTATATAAAAGTTTCCTCATAGTCCCTATCGGACTACAAATATGGCCGCCATGGACAGTTCTTGTTTCTGATTGGCTGATGTAAAAATCTTCTCCTCTGAAGTCGCTTTGCCAAATGGAACGAAACTTGACAGGAGACATCTATGGGAGGTTCTGTACAAACTTTCCTCATTTCGTCTCGGTCGGGCAACAAACATGGTCGTCATAGGCAATTCTTGTTTCTCATTGGTTGATTAAAAAAATATATTCTCTGGAACTGCGTGGCCAAATGGAACGAAACTTGACAGGAAGCATCTATGGGATGTGCTTTATAAACAGTCCTCATTTCATTTCGATCGGATTACAAATGTGGCTGCCATGGGCAGTTCTTGTTTCTAATTGGCTGATATAAAAAAAATCTTGTCCTCTGAAATCGCTTGAACAAATGGAACGAAACGTGGCAGGAATCATCTATGTGAGGTTCTTTACAAAGTATCCTCATGTCGTTCCGATCGGGCGACAAACCTGGCCGTCATGGGAAATTCTTGTTTCTCATTGGTTGATTAAAGAAATTGGCCAATCGGGACCAAACTTTGGTGGAATGGTCCTTGGATGGCCCCCTTACAAAATTATGTCTACAAAAATAACTACATGGCAAATTTGAACCAGACTTGGCTGCAATGGTCTTTAGATGGTCCTCTTTAAACTTTTGTTCGATGACGCGGACGATCAACCAAGACGACCGCCACAACTTAGTTTAACAAAGGACCCTATGGAAAAATTCATTTAAAAATCTTCTTGTCTCAAAGCACTCAGCCAATTGGAACCAGACTTTGCAGCCATGGTTATTAGATTGTCCTCTTTCTGAATTATATGTCCAATTATACAGACGTTTGTTTCTTAAGTGTTTTTATGGCTGTTGATTTGCAAATTGAATCCAGGTGAGCGGTACAGGCTCCTGTGAGTCTCTTGTTTCGTACAACACATGCAGCATGTACCTAGCTTTAAACGGATATAAATAAGCATTTTTATACTACCGCAAAATTTTTGTGGTCGTATATTGGTATGACGTTGGCGTCGTCGTCGTCGGCGTCGTCGTCGTCCGTCGTCAGCGTCGTCGTCCGAAGACATTTGGTTTTTGCACTATAACTTTAGTATAACAGAAATCTATGAAATTTAAACACAAGGTTTATGACCACAAAAGGAAGGTTGGGATTGATTTTGGGAGTTTTGGTCCCAACAGTTTAAGAATTAGGGGCCAAAAAAGGGCCCAATAAGCATTTTTCTTGGTTTTCGCACAATAACTCTAGTATAAGTAAACATAAATCTATGAAATTTTATCACAAGGTTTATGACCACAAAAGGAAGGTTGGGATTGTTTTTGGGAGTTTTGGTCCCAACAGTTTAGGAATTAGGGGCTAAAAAAGGGCCCAAATAAGCATTTTTCTTGGTTTTTGCACAATACCTTTAGTATAAGTAAATAGAAATTTATGAAATTTAAACACAAGGTTTATGACCACAAAAGGAAGGTTGGGATTGATTTTGGGAGTTTTGGTCCCAACAGTTTAGGAATTAGGGGCCAAAAGGGTTCAAAATTAAACTTTGTTTGATTTCATCGAAAATTGAACTATTGGGGTTCTTTGATATGCCGAATCTAACCGTGCATTTAGAATCTTAATTTTTGGTCCCGTTTTCAAATTGGTCTACATTAAGGTCCAAAGGGTCCAAAATTAAACTTAGTTTGATTTTAACAAAAATTGAATTCTTGGGGTTCTTTGATATGCTGAATCTAAACATATACTTAGTTTTTTTATTATGGGCCCAGTTTTCAAGTTGGTCCAAATCGGGGTCCAAAATTAAACTTTGTTTGATTTCATCGAAAATTGAACTGTTGGGGTTCTTTGATATGCCGAATCTAACCGTGCATTTAGATTTTTAATTTTTGGTCCCGTTTTCAAATTGGTCTACATTAAGGTCCAAAGGGTCCAAAATTAAACTTAGTTTGATTTTAACAAAAATTGAATTCTTGGGGTTTTTTGATATGCTGAATCTAAACATATACTTAGTTTTTTTTTATTATGGGCCCAGTTTTCAAGTTGGTCCAAATCGGGGTCCAAAATTAAACTTTGTTTGATTTCATCGAAAATTGAACTATTGGGGTTCTTTGATATGCCGAATCTAACGGTGTATTTAGATTCTTAATTTTTGGTCCCGTTTTCAAATTGGTCTACATTAAGGTCCAAAGGGTCCAAAATTAAACTTGGTTTGATTTTAACAAGAATTGAATTCTTGGGGTTCTTTGATATGCTGAATCTAAACATATACTTAGTTTTTTTTATTATGGGCCCAGTTTTCAAGTTGGTCCAAATCGGGGTCCAAAATTAAACTTTGTTTGATTTCATCGAAAATTGAACCATTGAGGTTCTTTGATATGCCGAATCTAACGGTGCATTTAGATTCTTAATTTTTGGTCCCGTTTTCAAATTGGTCTACATTAAGGTCCAAAGGGTCCAAAATTAAACTTAGTTTGATTTTAACAAAAATTGAATTCTTGGGGTTCTTTGATATGCTGAATCTAAACATGTACTTAGTTTTTTTATTATGGGCCCAGTTTTCAAGTTGGTCCAAATCGGGGTCCAAAATTAAAGCTAAAGAAGGGGTAAATTATTTTTTTTTTCGGGGGGGGGGGGGGCAATTCTCCACAGCATATTGTATTGCACAAGAAGCAAAAAATTGAATATAAATTCAAATCATATGACCAATTCTAAGTTCTTTGATTTCAGTTATTCTGTGTCAGAAACCTATTATGTGTCAAATATTTCAAGAAATTTTCAATTGCACAGTATTGCACAATAGCAAGAAATTGATATGTGTGCCCTGTTATCAAAACTTTATTATTAAAAAATTCCATTGGAAATTTGCCAATATAAAATGTGCTGATTAAGCTTTTTTGTTTATCTCATCTAAACTGCTTTTAAATTATGTATATTTAAAATTTGCCATCCATGACTATGATGTCATTTTCTATTTTAATACGTTACGGTGTATTTAAATGGGCTGTTATGGTTGCAAAGTATAAAGAAATGGGGGGGGGGGGGGGGGTAAATGAGAATTTGGGGAGGGGGTAATCTTTTTCTCATTTCATATTTCATAAATTAAAAAGAAAATTTCAAATTTTTTTTAGCAAAAAAAGGGGGGGTTACAATAAATTGTATTGTTTTTTTGGGTTTTTTGGGAGGGGGGGGTCAATGTGCAACTTCATAGTGTATTGCACAAAAGCTAAAAAAAGGGGTAAATTATTATTTTTTTTTTTGGGGGGGGGGGCAATTCTCCACAGCATATTGTATTGCTCAAGAAGCAAAAATTTGAATATTGAAATCATATGACCGATTCTAAGTTCTTTGATTTCAGTTATTCTGTGTCAGAAACCTATTATGTGTCAAATATTTCAAGAAATCTTCAATTGCACAGTATTGCGCAATAGCAAGAAATTGATATGTGTGCCCAATTTTAAATTTTAAATTGGTTATTTCTGATTTATATATAAAAACAAATAATACTGATATGGTTTGAATAGGTAACTTAAAAATTTTTAAGTTCTTAGACAACATTCATTCTGTGTCAGAAACCTATGCTGTGTCAAATATTTATTCACAATCCAAATTCAGTATTGTATCAAGCTTGAATGTTGTGTTCATAATTGCCCCAACTATTCAGGGTTCGACATCTGCGGTCGTATCTAGCTGCGCCCAGCGGAGCATTTTATTTTAAACAGGTACAAATAATTATTGTTTAATTATTATACTTTTCAAAAGTTAGTTCACGTGCGTAGATAGATTTTCACAGATATTTAACAGCTCTGTGAAATTTTCTTGCAGTAGTTAACAAAAACGGACCTTTTGGAATATGGTCATGTTGTAATTGAACCCGTTTTTTTGGATTGGAGCTACCAGCAAAACAGCCGTGCTTTTTAAAAGGTTTTTCCATCCTAGTTTCTATTGTAATATCACGAATAAATGCAAACTTCTCGCCAATAATCCACAGAAACTTGGCAGAATCTCAAGATGTTTTCACGTCAAGATCTACAAATATGAAATTTTGTGTAACTCTGTAAAAATTTCTCTTTCCTCCAATGAATTTATACTGGCCTGTGACGAATACTGCCCTAACGAGATAGCATATTTTGGATATTACTACTGTTAATAAGGCGGGGTGAATTTTAAAAACTCTTCTATGAAACTACATGACTAGATGGAACGAAACTTTGCTGAAATGGTCCTTGGATTGTCGTCTTTGAGAAGTGTTTCCGATGACCCGGACTGTCAACCAAAGTGGCCGCCGCAGCCGAACTTAGTTTAACATAGGACCTTATGGGAAAATTCATTGAAAAAAATCTTCTGGTCAAAAACCACTCGGCCAGTTGGAACCAGATTGGGCAGCAATAATCCTTAGATTGTCCTCTTTCAGAATTTTCTCTGATTACCTGAACTGTCAACCAAGATGTCCACCTCAGCCGAATTTAGTTTAAGATAGGACACTATAGGAAAATTCATTTAAAATTTAGATTGCCTGAAACCACTTGACTAGTGGTTTGGCAGCAATGGTCCTTAGGTGTTCCTCTTTCAGAAGTGTCTGTCATCCAAGATAGCCGCTACAGCATAACTTAGTTTAATATATGACCGTCTCGAAAAATTCACTGAAAAAGTTTCTCAGAAACGGCTGGCAGAACTAAACATGTCGTGGGTCCTTTTTCAAACTAGTATCAAATGACCTAGTAGACTGTAACTAAGATGGTCACCACAGTCAAACGCTAACCTAGCATTTTAATGGTCTTTAGGTGGTTTTCTTTCAGAATTGTCTGAAAACATTAAATATAAAACAAGTTGGCCACTACAGCAGATCTTCTTTAGATGTAGGACCATTCTGGAAAATTCACTTTTAAACCCTCTTTATATTTTATGTTTCAACATAAGAAAGTGGGGCTTAACTGGGCAACTATTGACCCTGACAACATGCTAAGATGGCTCCCATACTTGAACTTAATTAAACACACCGCCCATACGGACAATTCACCTATAAAAACTACCATGAAACGACTGGACAAAAGGGAACTGAACTTTGCAGCAATAATATTTATCTTATGACCAACACTGTCAATTACCAATGCCTAAAATATAGGACCGGATGAGAAAATACACTACTTCTGTGAAACTTGATCCAGTTTAAACAAATTTTGGTAGCAATGGTATATACATGTAGATGATCCAATATTAGAAAATTGTCAATTTATCCCAATTACCTGCGTTTTTGGCTAGTGATTTGTAAATTGAGCCCACAGGCTCATGGGAGTAGTGTATTTTAATTAAGTTTTTAAAACTAGGATATTTTTGTGGTTATTCAACAGGCATTTTAACAAATTGGGGAAAAAATACGTGTAGACAATCATTGAACTTATAATAAAAGCACATCGAAAGTTCATTGAATTATACGTTTTACCAAGCCATGTCACTCCATATATACGTGTATATAGTAATTTCAAAGTGTCTATGCAAGTAAACGTGACCAGGGGTGATCCCGAATGAATTATGAAGATGAAAGTATTTGTTCCTAAATAACTTTGATATTCAGTCCATCTAAAATTGATAACACACAAAATTGCCCAAGAATCGTTCTGTTGTTTGATGCAGTATACATTTCCGTCTAAAGTGTTGAAACAACACCACACTCATTGTCCGCTTGAAGAGATAAATTTATACACTTAAATATTGTAACATGTCTAATTCTCTATACAACATTCCGTTCACAGAGCCGAATATTGAGAAATACATAAAATAACAAAATATAATGCTTTCACGCCACTATCTTCATGGAAAGGTTTGTTTTGCGATAAACATTATATTGTTTTTGTTTGTTTTACAGCAGATTCAGTTATAGCTCATGGCATGTTCTAAAACCTGGACTGGTCTGTTGGTCTGGTCTGGTCTAATGTTATTGGTCTGGTGTTATAAATTACTCTTCAAATGACCCCTCTTTCAATCATGTATACATGTTATGCATGGAGACTTTAATAACCTCTGTATTATTTCGTTTTAAATTTTATTTTTGTTGTTGATTTAAAATTAATCCTACATTTCAATAATTTGTCCTACAGTATTGCGGACACATTTCTACAAATATTAGCTTATCGTGCAATGTTACTGTTTCCTGTTTTTATCATCACCTAAGAACAAAGCAATACAACATTTCAATAGTAATCTTGATAACAAAGCAGGAGATTATTCTAAGTCAATCATTTTTCAATCAAATGCCATTTTCATAAACTCTGCGTTCTCTGCCCATAAAAAGTATTAAGAACATAGATGTTATTTCAATGATAAGAAGAAGCAGAACCAAAACAGATCCTCAAACACAGGGTCAAAATCTCATAAAGAAAACCTGTCATTTGATATTGCCTCTGCATAATACTCTACACGTGACCTGGAGAATGTGTGTGGTAACTGCTGTTATCACCTTTAGACTGACAAATTAAATCAACCATACATAAATATTGCTTATTAAAACTTTACATAGTAAATATTTATTTAAACATGATTACATCATGCAGATTGTCATTTTCACTACCACCATTGGTATTATTATCCTTTCAGTATCTGAAAAATGTTTAGAATTTTAAAAGATATACTACTTTCAGACAGAGGTTTTGGAATTATAAATTACTGTTCAAATTGACAGAAAAAGAACAGTATCTATTTTCAAATGATTTTTAATTTAATTTTAAAAAAGTTTAACAAATCAAACAAGATTAAAAGGCAACATAAATATATACCAATACCTAAGTTCAGACCAGACCAATAGACCAGACCAATGATACCAGACCAACGATACCAGACCAGACCAAACCATTGAGACCAGACCAGATTTTAGAACATGCCATAGCTCAGTTCTTATCATAGGCGTTCTGGTGCGTCAACATTTCCTTTGAGACCAGTTATTTATCTTCTCTACGAGTTTAATTACTTAAAACATTAATCAAACACAGCGTGAGGAAGATACAAAAAGTTTTGGTGAATGTTTTAATGATTTTATTCAAAATTGAGTGAATATTTTATCTCTTCGATGATGTATTTCCTTCGTTTTCGAAATTGCATAACTTTTCTTTATTAGTGTCATGAACTGTCGGCTTTTTTAAAAAATAATTCCTCTACAACTGTCTGCTTTTAGTTGTGTGGTTAATGTAGGTGTAGAATGTTGTGTATAAATGGCATTGTATCGCTATTGCAACGGAATAAAATTTCCAACCTTCTAAATTTGGGTAAAATGGCGAGAGCCACAACATTATGGGTGACTTGATTCAAAAGATAATTTTAGTTTGCCTCAACGAAATTGAGAAGAACTATTGGAGTATACCCGCGTCCGAAGTCAAATGTCTGAAACCAATTTAGCTAATTTGTAATGTAGATATATTTGGAGGCGTTCTTCTTCCTGTCCCAAAATTTGTAGTGCTGAGATATCATGTTACTTGGTATGGAGATGCATTTTGGGGAGTTGAGGCTCCAAATATGTTGAACTACGATAATAAACTATCCGCAAAGCAAGATTCTAAATATCACCGATAATGGAATTTTACTTGTACTTCATCTGAGGAAGGAGACAAACTGCTAACAAGAATTACATCACTAAGACCATTGATTTCACGCATGGCTGACCAATTTAGTCATTTCGTTATTGGAGGACGAGGTGAAGTCCGTTCACTACGTTGTTAGTTCGCCTCAACAAAGTTGAGGAGGTCTAATGGAGTACCACCGGCGTCCGCGTCCGCAACCAGTTCTCAGTTAATAGTTGACATAGGGTTATATATTTTTGTGTGCAGGTGCACTTTGAGAGACTGACCATGTTGCATAAGAAGAAGGTCACATAACCCATATTACACGGTTGACTTGCTTTTAAGTTTATATGTCAATAATCAGTTTTAACATACAAAGAGACCTACAATCATATCACTTGGTTTCTTGGTGCATCTCTGGGAGTAACACAGCCTCCCACCAATTAAGGTAACTCTGACCTACTTATTGCGCTTTATTGACTAAGGTTAAGTTTTACTTCCGAGTTCAGTTCTCCGATACCAAGCGACCTACAATCATATTAATTGTTGTAAGGGTGCATCTCGGGGAGCTACACAGCCACACACTAAAATTAGTGAGGGAACGAGACGAACTTTGTAATCGTAGAATTCTGGTTTTATATTAATGATACAATTTAATATTTCAGATATATCTAAATAAGAATATTATATTTTGAAAATTTGAAAGTGTTCCAAATGTAACAGTTTCACGATCAAAACTGACCAGCTCTCGAGCACAATCAAGTTCTGGACAACTTTATTCAGAAGTTAATTTATTATCTTTATATACATTTCTTTACATAAGCATATACACTTTTTTAATGATCTCTGTTTAATTAATAAATTTGGACTCTTCCATTACCAACGGCAAGATAGAATTCAACTACTTTAAACCGTGCGGGTCATATTTAATTGAAGATAAAAAAAAAACATTCTAAATTAAGTCAAACAGGAGGTCAATAAAAAAAGTGGTTTATCACAGTTCAATCATAGAGCTTTATTGTGTATTCCCTAGCTTGATTTACATGTGAGTTCAAACTACAACTATTTGCTACATATATATGATTATAAAAATAATTGAGAAAGAAATATATTCGGAAATTTTGTAACAACTTATTGTGCTCTGTACATTATGCAACACCCCAACCCCTTTCCCCTTTCCAGCAAAAATGCAATTGTAATAGATGTGTCATTTATGTATCAGTTAAAGCAAATATATTGTTAAATTGTTTGTTTTCTATGTACTAGTCGATCCATTGCACATCGTTGTCATTATTACTTTATTTTAAACAAATGACCACTGTTATTACAGTGGATTCTTAATTCATTAAGGATGCTCGCTGGTCATGTTTTGGTCTTTTTTCAGATTTTCGAAATCCTCGGGTTTTATCCATTTCTTAATCATCATTTTTTTTTGCCCATGAACCCCTACTATTTATTTTATAATTCAATCATATATACCGTAAAATGGTAATTGACAATCTTATGAAATACTTTTTATTTTTTCATACATTTTTGAGAGACTGAAGTTGCCAATGGAAAGACGAGGAAAAATCCAGAGAAAACCCATTTCCTGCAATTTTTAAGGCCTTATAGCTCTAAAATGAGCACATGAACCTATATTTTTTCTTGATTATTTGTTTACTATTCATATGTTCTCCCAAACTAAAACACCTATTTCAAATGCTATTTATTTCCTATTAAGGCCGGCTGTCACGATCAAAGTTTTGTTTGTCAAAGTTTTCTTTGACAAAGTTTTTTTATGAAACTTTGATAGTTACAACGGTCAAAGAAATCTTTGATCAAAAACTTGGACAAACTTTGATGGAATAGAACTCCATCCTATTTCTCATCAAACTTTGATGGACTTTGATGGAAATCAACCAATCAGAATGCTGTTTTGGAATGATGAGATAATGTTTACAAAACAAAAGCACATGTTACTGAAAAGGCGGGGAAGAAGAGAAACAGACAATGAGCAATAAGAGTAAAAAATTGATTTGGACAAGGAGCATCTTGAATGTTATTTTGTCCATTCTGAAATAATTGCGGAACTCATTTGGATCTTCAGTATGGAGTTCCTGGAGTAGTGTATGGTATGCACTTCCACGTCTTCTTCTAAGTAACCAGGATCTAGTTGTTGCCCGCTTTCTCACTCTTGCACGGTCACGGAGTCTCCTCCTGATAATCCTAATGCTCATAAGGCATAATATTACAGCAATATATTCATAATTTGCTGCATTTGGATCCATTGTTATTATTAAACAATATTTCCCTCCAGTTTTTTCCCTCCTTTTCTTTGACCAATACCATCAAAAACTTTGATCAGTGACAACACAAACTTTGACAAAGTTTTCTTTGTCCAAGTTTTCTTTGACAAAGTTTTTTGATGGAAAACTTTGATCGTGACAACCGGCCTTTAGACCAGCGACAATTAAGTCAAACAAGAGGTTGCTTTGTTAAATAAAAAGTGGTTGAGGATTTACATCAAGTACTTTCTACAGACTTTAACACTTTGAACAGATGTATATGATAAAGGAAGACATCAATCAGAGATTTAACTGTGATAAATTATTTTACACCTGGAACAAATGTGGAAGCATGCAATAAAATTTTCACACTCAAATCATAGACGTAAGGAATACTGCTTAATTTGTATTTAAGAAAAAAATATATTTGATTCAGAAAACAATAAATCGGGAATACAATAGTACTTAAATGTAAAAGTAAAATGATAACCATGTCACTGAACCAAATCTCATCAAAATATGTAGATCATGAAGAGCTTTTTTGGGCTTTAAGGCTAAAGCGTGTAATACGTATACAAGATCCTAAATAGTCGAGAGAACTGCAAAGATAAAAAATTAATAAACTTATATGTTACTATAATCATGATAATTATATAGCATTTTATATACTGACAAGTTAGCTTATTCCTAGTAGTTTATGCAGTCTCATTCCTTTCCCTGAAGTAGAGAACGGGCCTGTACATTTGATGATATTCAAGATTCTTTTACTTAAGTAGTAAATAATGTTAATTAGCAACAGCAACGCGATTATAGAAATGCATTTGCATTTATTCAGTTAACAACAGTATGACAGCGTTATAAATTGAAATACATATATTTTTTTTTCCAATTTCAGGGCCAAAACTACACAGTTACTACAGTTTTGGTAAGTTGGCTTTTGGTCTCAAGAAAAAAAAACTTATTTTTCGACGTATTGTGTAATACTGCAGTAACCACAATTATTGTGTATTAGAGAACATTGTTAGATGTTGCCTTATTTCTGTATGCTCTTACTCTTAAGTTGCAATATTACTGCATTTTGACTTTACTTTTCCAATTGTCAACTTCTGGTTTATCACTAGCGAAATTGGGCATTTACAAAATTAAAATCAGTTTAAATATTCAAATAAAGGCGATAAGTAAGTTTGATAATTATTTATTTTTACTACACCAAGAATTTGCACATTTTTCTGTGTGGTGTTTGTTGCTCGTCCCCTTTTGTAGCTCATCTGGCCAAAGGCGATGTGAGCTTTTTTCATCACTTGGCGTACGTCGTCCGTCCTTCGTCCGTTAACTTTTCACATTTTAATCTTTTCCTCTGAAACCATTAGGCTAAATTAAATTAAACTTGGCAGGAAGCATCTATGTAATGTCCTTAATCAAATTTACTCATTTCGTCCCGATCGGACAACAAACATGGCCGCAATGGGCAATTGTTGATTTTGCTTGGCTGAGTTTTCAAAAATCTTCTCCTCTGGAACTGCTTGGCGAAATGGAACAAAACTTGACACGAAGGATACATGGCAGGTCCTTTATAAATTTCCTCATTCCGTCCCAATCGGACTACAAATATTGCCGCCATGTGCAGTTCTTGTTTCTGATTGGCTGATATAAAAAAAATCTTCTCCTGTGAAATTGCTTGGCCAAATAGACCTAAACTTGACAGGAAGCATATATGGGAGGTCCTTTATAAAATTTCCTCATTTGGTCCAGATTGGACTACAAATATGGACGCCATCGGCAGTTTTTTTTTTTGTTGATTGGCTGATATAAAACAATCTTCTCTTCTGAAGTCGCTTGGCAAAATGGAACGAAACTTGACAGGAATCATCTATGGGAGGTTCTTTACAAAGTTTCTACATTTCGTCCCGATCTGGCAAAAAACATGGCCGCCATGGGCAATTGTTGATTCTCATTGGTTGATTTAAATTTAAAAAAAAAAAATCTGGAACTACTTGGCCAAAACTGTGAGCAAAACTTGACAGGAAGCATCTATGGAAAGTCTTTTATGAAATATTTTTTATCCTGATTGGACGACAAGCATTGCTGCCATTGGCAATTCTTGTTTCTGATAGGCTGATATAAAGAAATCTTCCTCTCTGAAACCGCTTCGGCAAATGAAACGATACTTGACAAGAAATATATGTGGGAGGTTTTTTTCAACAAAGTTTTCTTATTTTGTCCAGATCATGCGACAAACATGCCTGCTATGGGCAATTCTTGTTTCTCCCAGATGAGCGATACAGTCTCAGCCCTCTGAGCCTCTAGTTATTTTCTGTAGTTTGATTATAATATCTTCTGGTAATTTGCCTCGTCCTAATATTCCCTCGGCTAAACTGACTTCACGGGGGTGCGGGATGGGGTGGTAACTGAATATATAATGGTAACTACATATGTGCGGTCCAAAAGGGTCTGTTTTTTTTTTCTCATTTACAATATCAGGAAAAGGGCGATTTATATATGAATAGGTTGGACTTTCTTGGTATCTCAAATATATGAATAGAGTGGGATTCGAAAATGCTAGCCGCACACCTGTACCATAATTAAGAAATTATTCATGGGGCTTATAGAGTTGACGTCACTTACACATGGGCTTGGCCTTTGTATTCGGATATTGTATACCGAGCGTATGCGAGAAATAAAATACATCAATGCCTCTATGCGCATGTGCTAGAAGTGGATATATGGGGTAATAAAAGACTAGTTACGCCCCCCCCCCCCCCCCCCCCCCCCCCCCCCTCCGTGACTGACTTAGTTTATTTGGTTTTCTCGTACATTATTTTGTTTCATAACGATATTGATTGGTTCGTTAGTCGCCTTCTTTTGAATATCATATGTCTAATATTTTTTTAGTAGAATTTCATATACCATGTATACGGGTAGAGATAAGCATTCCAGAGATCAATTTAGTACAAGTAATGGGTTATTGAATTTATTCTATACTAACACCTTCCACGTTTTAACAGATATATAATCCTAATATTATACATTAATTTCTGTTTTAACTGACAGACCATAGATTATCACGGTATCAAATACTTCTGTTTTTCGTAATTGTATGAAGTATTGATTTGCTGCCTTCACAAGCAAGACAAGTGGAAAAACGAGTTTAACAAGTTCACAAACTTTACAGCTTCAACTTTTGTTGTCTTCATCATATTTCACGTGGCTATTCAAGCCAGTTGTTTTGATTTTGGAAAAAGCACACGATAATAGCTCATAAATTTGATTAACAAATATTAAGAAAACGGTAAAAGTTAGATGGATTTGATACAACTACATTGTACTTTGATAAAGTTTTTGCGAACACATACTTATTAGGAAAAAATTGTATTCGTACATAACTAAATTTACCAAATTTGCATTTGTTGGCATTCTTTTGTCATTTTTTCAGATTCTAAATAAAATGTGGCTGATATATTGTACTATAAAATCTATGTAGGCAGATACCATAGATAGGTGAATATAAAATACAAGATTAGAAATATATATGAAGTGTAAAATTAAAGCGGTCCACTGGGTTGATAATTTGTAAAAATATATACATGATCTCAGAACTATACTTTGGTTCTGTGTTTCAGGAAGATGAATATATGATCGACAATGGCGATGGAACATTTTCGGGTTTCATGGTTGACTTATTAGATGAATTAGCCAAGAGAGTGGGATTTTCTTACGATATAAGTTTAAACTCTGAAGGAAGATATGGAATGAAAGACAATAACGGAAATTGGGATGGTATGATTGGTGAGCTCCGTGGTGTAAGTATGTTCAGCAGTTATAATAAAAAAATGCATAGTCTTTTGTCTGTAAGATACCATTGCCACACTCTTTGTCTGTAACATACCATTGCCAAACTCTTTGTCAGTAAGATACCATTCCCAAACTCTTTGTCCGTAAGATACCATTGCCCAACTCTTTGTCTGTAAGATACAATTGCCAAACTCTTTGTCTGTAAGATACCATTGCCATACTCTTTGTCTGTGCTTCTAGTTCACAACGAATTGGTATCTAGCAAAAAGCACAATTGCAACACTGTAGTTTGTTTTGTCCTGTTTTTTTGTCAGTATTTAAATGTTTAACTAGACGATAGAGGAAAAGAAAAAAAACGAAATTATATTTGCATTGAATCCTCGCAATCTCTGTCCGGCCTTTGGTCATAGGATATTTCATGGTCACAAGCTGAAGACAGAATCGAACCACTACTTACCATTCTATCATTATTCTATAGTACTGAATAAATGACTGAAATACGACTGCTAAGAACTCATGACCTACCTTATTAAGTCTTCCAAACGAAGTGGGAGACATAGATTTTGATTTGCGATTTTTATCGAACATAGATGTGCCTAATACTATTCATTTTTTTATGGGCGTCGCAGAGACGTATAATGAGGATTTCAAAAAGGCTGGGTGTTTACTATAGGACCCTATGGGGAATCTTTTTTTCATCGAAAAACTTTACGAGAGTGACCAATAACCATCTCATATCATATATTTTATTATACACCGTGGCAACACCTATTTAATGACATATACCTCGTTCCTCTAGGGGGGTCATCCCCACCCCCGAAAGTCGATAATTTTAAAAAATTTCATATGCAATTAAAATCCATAGCTTTAAATCATATATTTTATTCTCCGTAACAAGACGCATTAAATGACATGTACCTCATTCTTTCAGTAGAGTGATCTGGAATGAATTTTTCTACCAGCATTGCACAATTCTGGTTGTACCAGAATCTAGTTCTTATTCTTCACTTTATCCCGTTTCAATACGCAATGTTCAAATCTCATAAACCATTTATCTCTATACCCCGTAACCATGTATATTTCTAATTGTCTATAAGGAGGTGCAATAAATGATTTTATCCTGCAATCAAGCCTTTTTGATTGATAACAGGGGTAGAATAAACTTTAGTCGTATTAGGTCAATGACCTAATAAAGTCTACTGTTACTTGTTTACATGAAGAGCGCGAGGAGCTAATAATTTACTATTCCCGGAAGATAATAAATATATCATAAAAAATTCACTGTATTGGTCTAACTTTTTTATCTGATTTTTATGGAGCTTGTTTATTATGTTTCTTGCTGGAAAAGAAAAAATAATCAGTAATATTGGGATAAATCTCTTTCAATGCAGCATGTCGACAAGGAAAAGTTGATCAAATGGCACATTGTATGACTGTAGAAATCACGATTTTCAAGTAACATCTCCAGTTAGTATGCATAAACTTTATATGAACAATTTCCCAATTTCAGTCTCTGAAAAACGAATAATTTATTGAATACAATGTAAGGCATTCGAGATATCAGTTACTTCGTTTGGGAGATTTCGTAACAGTTCACTGTTACAGTTATTACTCGTTGTTTTCTGAAATTAAATAGTTTCATAACTTAAATCGGTTAATTAAAACTAAAAAGATACAAATATATTTCTTAAGGCGACCAAAGGGTTAAAGTAGTCTCATTAAAATCTAAACATTGCTCTGACAATATTCGTCTGTGAGAAATTATAATTCCGGCCGCGTAGAAAATACGGTAACCCAATCATGTATATTTATTTACATATATATAAATTACACTGGTTTCATTATAATCACACAATGCTGTGCAAAGCATCAAAGTTTAAACAAAAATATTGTTTCAGAAATAAATGTAAATGTCTTTGCAGGTAGAAGATGTTCATATTGCTGCTGCTCCATTTGTAATCACTGACGAAAGGAAGTCAGCAGTACCATTCACGCGTCCATTTCGCCACATTGGTCATCGTATTTTGTTGAAGAAACCAGTTGTCGAGTTTCACAGTCTTAAAGTCCTGTTTGAACCCTTCAGTTTGCCTTTGTGGATAATGGTCATAGTGATTTGTATTATTGTATCAACGTTACTGTTTATTATCAATAAGTTCAGTCCGTCTGAATGGAGCAAGGTCCAGCCAGAAGATGACCCTACCAATTCAAGAGATAGCTTCTCTCCAAATAATGCTTTCTTCTTTGTACACAGTACACTGACTTGGCAAGGTAAGATTAAATCACATAATGGAATATGATGATTCATATAAAAATATCGAATTGTTATTGGACTCTTAATATGGTATGCTACATTTAATAAATTGGGCATTTTCAAAAAAAGTCCATTTTCCAGTTAAAAAAATATTCAGAAACAATGGCATTATCTTTTTGTGCTTAACCAAAAGTTCGCAATTTTTTTCAAATCGGCACATCTAGAATGAGAACGATTTCCTCCTTGCAATCCAAAATAAATTGATTTTAAAGCTCAATATTGAGCAATTTGTGAGTATCCGGACTGAGAGAACCATATTTGCACATTATTTTTCGATGATTTTTTGTATGTTTTCAAGTCGGCAAAATTATTTTTGTGAATAGTATATAATTGAATTTTAACAAGAAAGTAAAGTCTTGAAGATATTTATATATCTGCTCATAAAAAAGTAAATTATGCTGCCGTCCATGAAATGCATGTCTGTCCTCTTCCCGGTGCAAAATTCGCAGAGCAATAATTTTCGCATGCAAATACGAATATCTTCTATGATGAAATCAAAAGTACACAAATTTTCCAAATTACAACCAAAACAATAGAACGTTAAAAGAAACAGAAGCAAAGTTATAACCAGAAAAGTAAGTCAAACTGATAGCGTACCCTTTTAAAATGTCTATCATGTTACCAACAAATTTATGTATTACTACACCCATACGTTCTCAAAAGGGTCACTAACTGTTTGGAAACAAACAACGCTAACTGAAAAAAACCATACAACGATGTAAGGGGAGCTGTTATTTCGAAATATAATCAATAAACATATAATTTTATCCATCCTGTTACTGTCTATCCTGTTACGTTGAATAAAGTAACAGGTAGACATATTAAGTATTAGAATAAACAACTATGTATCTGTAGACCTTGTGAAATACTTGAAAATGAAATGAAACATTTGATATTCCACATATCTTTAAGAAAAAAACAAACAACTATGCAAGGGGAGTTGTTGTTTTGCAATAGAATCAATATGCATATAACTTTGTCTATCCTGTTACTGTCTGTACTGTTACCCCAACTTGGTAACAGGATAGACAAATATGTATATATGTATAAATATTCTGTTATTGTTTTCTGAAGCATCACTAACGTATCTTTGAGAAACAAACAATGTTTTTTCACATTTTTCCTGTTGATAGTAAACAAATTCTCATATATGTGGTAACAGGATAGACAAAATTTTGCACCATCATTCGAAAATGTGTCAATAGTATTTTTATGTTATGTCATTAAAATTGCATATTTGAGTATTTTGTTCAAGAAGTATCATATATTTTGCAAGGTTAATAAATATGATGATTCAAGCAAATTGTTTTTTCCCAATTTTGCAATGTTAAAAATGCATATTTTTTGAAAATCACCCAAATATGTCTTTCAGCCGAATTTGATGTGTTTTTTTCTTTATGAAAACTTCCAGAAGGGGTCAATATTTTGTTTTTTTCTGATTTTTTTTTAAAATAAAAGAATATGAAAACTGGAGGCCCCCAGCAGCCTGTAACGCTCTCCCGGAATATCATTTGTACACTTAAAGCAGAATAAAGTGTTTGGCGATGACCATCCTTGTTGATAATCTGCATCAGGGACACGATTCTGAAAGTGAAAGTCTAAGGACTATTACAAGCATGTTTGGTTGCAATTGGCCCAGTGGTTTCAAACTAAAAATTTGTAAGTAAATTTCCCCATGGGATCCTATGTCAAACTAAGTTTGCCTGTGGCACCCATCTTGGAAGGTGATGTGGGTCGGTGGATACAATTCTGAAAGAACACTACCTAAGGACCATTAATGCCTAGGTTTGTTTCAATTTGCCCAGTGGTTTAAGAGGAGAAGATCATTAAAGGAAAAGTTTTAGAAAAGGTAAAGTTTACTACGACGGACGCTAACTGATAGCAATGACTCACATAGTCCTTTGGGCCTTGTGAGCTAAATAGGTGCGGATATGCGGATATGTATATGTTCATGAAAAACTTACCAAAGCAGCACTGGATCATAATTCAAAAAGTCGATGAACAGTTAAAAAAGGAACCAAAGTTCGAATACGCTTAATGTCAATAAATAAATATAAAAAAATAAATAAGACACATCTAAGAAGATACTTCCTTTATCATGCGAGTCATGTTTTACGGTGGCAGTTGTCTGTAGGACAATTTTGAACATTTATATGAATGTTTAATATTAAAAAAATGAAGGATACTCCCGACCTCCAGTATCTCTTTGTGATTAAAAAACAATGTATGACCTCTTATACGCGCATATCTCATACAATAATTACAGTATAAAGTGTAACCTTGTAATACGAATTATAAAAACGTCCATTGTATGATGTGCAATATTAAATGTTCTTTGTTATTGTAGGTTTTAAAGAAGTTCCTCGTTCACCCCGCGGGAAGAATACTAGCGACGATGTGGTTCAGCTTTATTTTCTTCATGGTTATTGCATACATTGCAAATTTGACCGCATTTTTCTTGGCAAGAAATCCCGATAAACCAGTTATTCCATTCAAGACATGGGAGGAAATGGCATCACAATCTACTGTTTCTTACGGGGTCAAAGCAAGTGGCATGATGTACAGGATGATGAAAAATTCACAGGATCAAGTCTTACAGCGTGTAGTTCAGAATATCGACACATTTTCAACGTCATTCAGTTCACATGAAGAGGGTGTAAAGAAAGTGCGCGAATCAGATGGAAAGTTTGCCGCTATCGTTCCGGTTGATATATCTAGTAAAGCAGTCAACGAAGAGCCATGCGACTTGATATCTCTAGGAGCTGTGCTTGCTGAAACACCATACGGAATGGCGTGTAGGTCAGCGCAAATATGCAATAGTCTAAGTGGCGCTTTTCAAGAAATGCTTACAGACGGAAGGATGTTCTCATTAATACACAAATGGTTTTGGTCCAAAATTAAATGCTCAGTGCCAACATTAGACAATTATGTTAGTAAACGAGAAACTGCCCAACTAACAGCAAGGTCATTGAGTATTGCAGATACTTCCTTAGCCTTTGTAGTTCTTCTGATAGGTGTTGTACTCTGTTTGATATTTCTTATCATTGAAGTTTTGGTTCATCGACGACGTAAAACGGTAAGAAAATTCTTTTGATGTTTTGACTTTCCCTAATAACATATTTAATTTTTTGTATTCTGATTGGAATATTTATGGTTTCCAGACAAAGAATTAGGATTGCATAATCAGCATGAGAAAAATAGTTTACACCTGCTCCGTTTTAAAAATTGATTTTATATTAACTTTCTGATGTTCAGTTCGTTAAAAAAATATTTTATTAGGTAATATTTTTAACTGAATATTAAAATAATTATTTATTAGAAATCGGAAAATCTTATTGTAAGCTCTTTGTAACAGACAAATTAAGAAAGTTCAGACAATAATTATATGACACATGAAACTAAAGGCTTAGAGGAATGAGCCTTTATCGCTCACCTGGCATGAAAGTCATTTTTATTGATTTACCTCAAAGAGAGAAGTCACTTCTCCCTATCATCAAGTGCGGTTAGCCTTGTTTGGACCAAATTTTACTGCATCAAGGTCCTTCTACTTACAGGTCAACATATTCTAAAATTTGGCGATTCTCCAGAAGATAGTTGCATTCCCATAGGGTATTATGTTAACATAAGTCCTCTGATGGTGGCCATCTTGAATGAGGGATTGACACTTGGTCAGCACCTTATGAGGAACATTCAGGCCATGTTTAGTTTCAAGCAATTCTGCAGTTCTGTAGATATTTGTAAGGACCTTACACCTCTTGTGGCCAGGGAAGGCCCTCATCCGAGGTCTTCTCTTGAAAATATATTTCTGTTTGAACTTTTTTAGTTTTGTGCAAAATTAATTCGTTTAAAATTGGTCTATTATATATGTGTCTGGCGATTGAGCCTACTTTATTTAGCAGTTCGCTTTTATACCCTAACCTTTTATACAGGTGGTCTAGCAAGTATACTGGATGTGTATACGTCTTGGCAAATTATATGCCAATGTTTTTTAATTAATCCTGTCCAAGTGTCTCACTGATAGGTGATATTTTATCACTAAAATAGTAGGAGTATTTACCTTTGTCTCTTCAGCCAATCAAAAAACAAGTATTGTCTGTGGCAGCCATATTTGTTATTTAATTGGAACAAAATGAGGGATAAAGGACCTTCCATAGACACTTTCTGTCAAGTTTGGCTCTATTTGGCCCAGCACTTTAGGAGAAGATTTCTTTATATCAGCCAATCAGAAACAAAATTTCCCATGGTGGCCATGTTTATTGTCCGATCGGGACGAAATGAGGAAAATTTATATAAAAAAAAAAAAAAAAAAAAAAAAAAACTTGCATAGATGCTTCCTGTCAAGTTTGGTTCCATTTATCCCAGTGGTTTCAGAGAAGATTAAAATGTGAAACGTTAACGGACGGACGATCGACGGACGCCAAATCATGATAAAAATTCACATGGCCTTTGGCCTGGTGAACAAAAAAGAGGAACTAGATGAACCCTTGATCTCTTCATTTGGTGTATTGTGGCACTGTGTTATAGATTAAACCTGATAATCTAAATCATAATGAGGTATATTAGATCCTAACCGTCTTTTGTTCTCTAAGATATGTTTTGACAACAACTGCAGTTCAGGTGAACTGATTGTTTTATGCAAATTAATAGTTTAAATTTATTATCCGAGTCTTCTGATGATTTGCAGTACATTTTCCAAAATTTGTGAGAGGTAGGGAAAGAAAATTAATTTAAAGCGCCTTTCTAAACCTCCAATCAGACATATGGCTGCTCATGTTCACTTTTTAACTTTTCAAATATTTCGGCTTTGACCTAAAACATTAATTGGACGCAAAAACAAGTAATATGCAAGTCATTTTGTTTACAGACAAATGTGTGAGAAAAATACAATAGAATTTAGCATAAAACGTTAAATGATAGCTTACAAGTGTGTTTTATTAGCTTTAGCAGTGGGATGTTGGAGCACACTGGGAATTAAACGACATTTGTCAATGTTTTTCGAATTTCCAAAATTCAAATTTTTTATTCTGTTAAAAGCTTATAACGTCAAAGTATGTTAAATTTCAATCAAGCTTAATTTTAAACTGGCTGTTGGTGCGCGGCCCTTCGTTGGTGAAATGATTCCATTGGTCTCAATCTTGGCCCTCTACCCAGTATTCTATCACGTAGTCGGCAAAAGCTGTTATGTCGATGTTAATGGTGAAAAATAATACTTTTAAACTTTTATATTATAATTTTAATTGATATCAGAGACCGTAAATTTTGAAATAATACATATTGATAGAAAATAAATAATTGTTAAAACAAATTATTTTTTTAAGTGAATAATATAAAATTTTAAAATCTTATCGAAGTATTTTTACAAAAATGAATGAAAAAAGTATCAATTGAAAAAAAGAAATATTTTTTCTAACAATCCTAAAGAAATCCATTGGAACAGGTGGATTACAGGTAAATATCCAGATGCATGTCCTCTAGAGTGCACCTTAACCCCCAAACTTAATTGAATGTTGTTTTAGGCTAATTTACCTTAATTATCAAATGTTGGAGAAACGTGTACTCTTCCTCAGCTCTTCTTAGTTTTCCGTCATTTTGTAGATTTTTCTGTGAAATATATATTCCCGAATGAAATTACGAGGGAATTGACGTTATGAAAAAAAAATAAAATAAAAGGGAAACCAAAATCATCTTGAAAGGGTAACAAGAGAATTCACACTGATTAAGGTATTCAAATTCTGAAAAATTCATTTTACGAACTGAGATGTGCAGGCAGATGATATAGTGACATTATCCTGGAACAAAATAAAATTCTGACATTGATACTATAAAATATTGAAACCCTAAACTATAAAAAACCAATATACAATAATTTAATAACAAATTTATTTACATCAATTGGAATCGCTACATATATCAATCCATAAACAAGTATACAATTAATTTAAATCATATATTTCCTTATATAATAAGCCATTAACACAAGGAGGATATTTATTTATATGGAATTCGGGTTTTTATATATTATTACCTATGGTGGATCTTTGGAGAAACGTTTAATCTCTTAAAAAGTATTATTGCGCAAAATAAAAAAAAATAATGTATTTTCTCAACGCATTTTGAACACATTTTTATACGACCGCAAAATTTTTGCGGTCGTATATTGGTATGACGTTGTCGTCGTCGTCGTCGTCGTTGTCGTCGTCTTCGTCGTCGTCTGCGTCGTCGTCCGTCGTCTGCGTCGTCGTCCGAAGACATTTGGTTTTCGCACTATAACTTTAGTATAAGTTAATAGAAATCTATGAAATTTAAACACAAGGTTTATGACCACAAAAGGAAGGTTGGGATTGATTTTGGGAGTTTTGGTCCCAACAGTTTAAGAATCAGGGGCCAAAAAAGGGCCCAATAAGTATTTTTCCTGGTTTTCACACAATAACTCTAGTATAAGTAAATAGAAATCTATGAAATTTTAACACAAGGTTTATGACCACAAAAGGAAGGTTGGGATTGTTTTTGGGAGTTTTGGTCCCAACAGTTTAGGAATTAGGGGCTAAAAAAGGGCCCAAATAAGCATTTTTCTTGGTTTTTGCACAATAACTTTAGTATAAGTAAATAGAAATCTATGAAATTTAAACACAAGGTTTATGACCACAAAAGGAAGGTTGGGATTGATTTTTGGAGTTTTGGTCCCAACAGTTTAGGAATTAGGGGCCAAAAGGGTCCAAAATTAAACTTTGTTTGATTTCATTGAAAATTTAACGATTGGGGTTCTTTGATATGCCGAATCTAACCGTGCATTTAGATTCTTAATTTTTGGTCCCGTTTTCAAATTGGTCTACATTAAGGTCCAAAGGGTCCAAAATTAAACTTAGTTTGATTTTAACAAAAATTGAATTCTTGGGGTTCTTTGATATGCTGAATCTAAACATGTACTTAGTTTTTATTATGGGCCCAGTTTTCAAGTTGGTCTAAATCGGGGTCCAAACTTAAACTTTGTTTGATTCCATCGAAAATTGAACTATTGGGGTTCTTTGATATGCCGAATCTAACCGTGCATTTAGATTTTTAATTTTTGGTCCCGTTTTCAAATTGGTCTATATTAAGATCCAAAGGGTCCAAAATTAAACTTAGTTTGATTTTAACAAAAATTGAATTCTTGGGGTTCTTTCATATGCTGAATCTAAACATGTACTTAGTTTTTTTTATTATGGGCCCAGTTTTCAAGTTGGTCCAAATCGGGGTCCAAAATTAAACTTTGTTTGATTTCATCAAAAATTGAATTATTGGGGTTCTTTGATATGCCGAATCTAACCGTGCATTTAGATTCTTAATTTTTGGTCCCGTTTTCAAATTGGTCTACATTAAGGTCCAAAGGGTCCAAAATTAAACTTAGTTTGATTTTAACAAAAATTTAATTCTTGGGGTTCTTTGATATGCTGAATCTAAACATGTACCCATGGGCCCAGTTTTCAAGTTGGTCCAAATCAAAATTTTTTTTTTTTTTTGGGGGGGGGGGGGGGCAATTCTCCACAGCATATTGTATTGCACAAGAAGCAAAAAATTGAATATAAATTCAAATCATATGACCAATACTAAGTTCTTTATTTCAGTTATTCTGTGTCAGAAACCTATTATGTGTCAAATATTTGAAGAAATTTTCAATTGCACAGTATTGCGCAATAGCAAGAAATTGATATGTGTGCCCTGTTATCAAAACTTTATTATTAACAAATTCCATTGGAAATTTGCCAATAACCCTAATGAACTTCATTGTAAATTTGACAATATAAAATGTGCTGATGAAGCTTTTTTGTTTATCTTATCTAAACTGCTTTTAAATTATGTATATTTAAAATTTGCCATCCATGACTATGATGTCATTTTCTATTTTAATATGTTATGGTGTATTTAAATGGGCTGTTATGGTTGCAAAGTATAAAGAAATGGGGGGGGGTTGAAAACAAAATTTAGGGGAGGGGGGGGGGGTAAATGAGAAATTGGGGAGGGGGTAATTTTTTTCTCATTCCATATTTATAAATTAAAAAGAAAATTTCAAATTTTTTTTAGCAAAAAAAAGGGGGGGTTACAATAAATTTTATTGTTTTTTGTTTTTTTTTTTTTTGGGAGGGGGGGTCAATGTGCAACTTCATAGTGTATTGCACAAAAGCTAAAAAAGGGGTAAATTATTATTTTTTTTTGGGGGGGGGGCAATTCTCCACAGCATATTGTATTGCACAAGAAGCAAAAAATTGAATATAAATTCAAATCATATGACCAATTCTAAGTTCTTTGATTTCAGTTATTCTGTGTCAGAAACCTATTATGTGTCAAATATTTGAAGAAATTTTCAATTGCACAGTATTGCGCAATAGCAAGAAATTGATATGTGTGCCCAATTTTAAATTTTAAATTGGTTATTTCTGATTTATATATAAAAACAAATAATACTGATATGGTTTGAATAGGTAAATTAAAAATTTTTAAGTTCTTAGACAACATTCATTCTGTGTCAGAAACCTATGCTGTGTCAAATATTTATTCACAATCCAAATTCAGTATTGTATCAAGCTTGAATGTTGTGTTCATAATTGCCCCAACTATTCAGGGTTCGACATCTGCGGTCGTATCTAGCTGCGCCCAGCGGAGCATTTTATTCAAACTGCATTAAAGTCTTCTCGATTTGATTTTTTTTTTTCAAATCGCGTTAAAGTTGACCGAAAGTTTACTCACTTTCAAAAAGTAGGTTGCAACAAGTGACGCGGGTAAAGATTTCGAAGCAACTTTTACCCTGTTTACCATTTGCTAGAAAACGGGAACTAAGGCGAATAAAATTGCGAAGACGATCAGCAATTCGCTCGGTTGTTTTAGTCAAGATGATCTTTAAGAAATAATTTACAATAGAATCATACGTTAAACTTAATTAGTACTGTTCTAGTGGTCATATTGTTGATGGGCGAGAACAACGGGTACAAGGGGGCACCTAAGCACCATTTCTTCTAAAATTGTTTTTTTATACGCCTTGAGAATGTCAAATGACGGCTATAGCTAACAAGAGTGTACACACATAAATGTCTCGCCTGTCGTGTATTTCTAATGAAAGTAAATGCTATCAGTATTCGAAAAACAGAGCAAAACACAAAAACTTAGCTATAACCACTGAACCATGAAAATGAGGTTAAGGTCAGATGACACGTCAGTTGGACATGCAGACCTTACAATCCTTCCATACACCAAATATACTAGACCTATTGCATATAGTATTCGAAAAACAGGCCAAAACATAAAAACTTAACTATAACCACTGAACCATGAAAATGAGGATTAGGTCAGATGACACCTGCCAGTTGGACATTTACACCTTACAATCCTTCCATACACTAAATATAATAGACCTATTGCATACAGTATTCGAAAAACAGGCCAAAACACAAAAACTTAACTATAACCACTGAACCATGAAAATGAGGTCAAGGTCAGATGACACCTGCCAGTTGGACATGTACACCTTACAATCCTTCCATACACCAAATATACTAGACCTATTGCTTATAGTATCTGAGATATGGACTTGACCACCAAAACTTAACCTTGTTCACTGATCCTTGAAATTGGGTCGAGGTCAATTGAAAACTATCTGACGGGGATGAGGACCTTGTAAGGTACGCACATATCAAATATAGTTATCCTTTTACTCATAATAAGAGAGAAATTAACATTACAAAAAATCTTAACTTTTTTTTCAAGTAGTCAATGAACCATGAAAATGAGGTCAAGGACAATGTACATATGACAGACGGAAACTTCGTAACATAAGGCATCTATATACAAAGTATAAAGGATCCAGGTCTTCCACCTTCTAAAATATAAAGCTTTTAAGAAGTTAGTTAACGCCGCCGCCGGATTACTATCCTTATGTCGAGCTTTCTGCGACTAAAGTCGCAGGCTCGACAATAAAACCTTTAGTCCGCATGAGAAATAAAACATTGAAATTTAATGTTAGCCAAATGAGAGGATTTGTTTGGGAAATCTTTCCAATTTTAGTACTAATTACTGTAGTTCAGTTTCTGAGCTATGAACTTTTTTGTCATTATTACTTTTATCTCATTTCTTATTATAAGTGTGGGTATTTTTTTATATTAAGTGAAATATAAACTTTTCCAATTTCAGAAATCAGCAAGTATAAGCATGATAAAAAAAGAGGGCAATGTGAACAATCTTGCCACAGACGTAGAACAGGCAAGGCTAACTGATGAACAGGAGAAAGCACCTATAGCTACAAACGAAGCTTCAAATACACTCGACTGAAAATTAACTTGTCAAGTACTTATTCTGCCTTCTCTGGTATTTAAATATCTAGAGACGATAAAGGTGTATTAATTGTGCCAAAACGAGTTGTATTTAATGGCTCCGTAAGATGCCTGTATATTTTCAGACAGTATTGTAAAGCTGTATATATTTATCAGTTGGTATTCAAATCCATTTTAGGATTACACTCAAGTCATTTTCCTAACAGTGTATAGTGTACATGTACATGTAATTTTATGAATTGATGCTAGTCACATGGACACGAGTGCACATAGATATGTATATAGGAAGTAAAAGTAGACTTGCAAATTTTACAGTTGAATTCATTACTAGTTTAACTCCTATTACAATATTGTCTGCACTGAATTTTGTACAGTATATTGGACTTGGCCATTTCTGGGATATAATGTAGAATACAACAATACTCAGTCCCATGCCATATACTGATTCAAAGGGCAAAGGTGGGGATACCATTTCTAATTTATAATGCCACATCAATTTTGGATTTTGCCGCTCCGATTTTTGGACTATGTAAATTTTAAGAAGAAATATATTTGCTGCTTCATTTTGCAAAAATGCTGAAAATTCGCCCCAAATTCTTCATAAAAATTGTTTGCCCACTCCTAAAATTTTATAAAAATTACATTTTCCTCCATTTCTTGCAATATTTTGGTTAAAAAAATGTGTGTTCATGTAAATTTGATCTTTGCCCGAAAAGAACTAATCCTCAAGAAAAAAAAAATAAAAAATTAAAATTTCGCTCACTCACAGCTATTTTTGCCATTCAAAATTCCAAAGAACTAAAAATCAATTTGGTGTGGCCTAATCTACAATTCCTCCTAATTCCACATTCTGGACGAGATCATGGTGTAGAAACACCTCCCATTGGCATTAAAAAAAAATGTAATTTTAGTAGCCATTATGACATCTGAATAGTACTACATATTATTACATGATCATACATTAGTAGTCAAATAATTCCCAATCTGTACAGCAATCAATTTCAGAAGACCACCATTGATAAATTGTGTCCCATTCCACCTTCTGTTTTTAGATCAGAAATTTATTTTCTCTAATAATGGTAGCCATTTTTACTTTGTCATTGCAATATTTGAATAGATTTCATTCCTCATCTGCAAATTCTCATAAGCCACAATGCATGCGACGTTGTTTCATTCTTAATAGTGTAGTTAAGTATATACCCGAACCCAATCATCTTATTTTGTATACTTTTTTCTCAGAAACATTTTTTTCTACTTTTATCAGTTTTAAGTCCATACTATGTACTTCTATTGTGGGTTATTACATATATATAACTGGGTTCCTTTTACATGAAACTAATTGGTCTTAAGAAGACCAGAAGACAGACGGTGTTCAACAGAAGAATCATCTATCCAAAGTCATGAATTGTTAAATTGCATAAACATGTTTTATCTTTTTTTCATCCATTCAATTTGAGCTGATGCAGCTACATCTTTTTTAAAACATTTCTTTTTACAATTTAGAGTTTAATTGTATGAACTGATTGTACTCAACTCCGTGCAACATTGAAAACAATTGTAAATAGAAAGAAATTACTGATTAGATAATCTCATTAAATAATAATTCATTGTGTAATGTTGTTATGAGACGTAACTTTCTTGTCAGTATTGAAGCAAGAGAGTTTTAGTTGCCAACTTCATTTTCAAGTTCAAAAGTAAAGATAACAGAAGGTTTGGTTAATTGATCAAATTATGATCACAAGTATCAGTATCAATAAATCCACTCTTTCCATTTTCTTTTAAAATAGATACTTCAGAAATTGAGGTCGTTATTATTTTATTTTTCCATACATTATCAGTTTGACACACAGATATAAAATTTCCCAGAATTAAACCCACCCTGACAACCAACAACCTTCAAAAGAAAAAAACAGTATTTGTCAAATTAAACATTTTCAACGACCATAACCCAAAACAAAAATTAGCTCTGCTTGTTTGTTTGATGCTACCAGTCTTAATACAAAGATTGAATTAGAGTATTATTCTACTCGAAAGATGGACAAATGCACATTTTTCCTGAGAATATCATATAAGACCCAGACAACTATCGGTAGGGGAACAAAAAGGGGGATTCTGTCTTTGATTACTCTGATTATGACAAATTTTGTGTTACAATTGTCATGTGTTCTTGTAATCTGATGGGGTAAAGTATATATGCATATGGGTGTGTAATGTAATGATAATCTCAGATCCACACCTTTTATCCCTGTTTACACACAAAAGATTTAATAATAATCTTATTTTAATTTCTGTCTGTTTTGTTTAAGTTCGTGTTCGCTAGTAGAAAATGAATACAGGTGTACAATATTTTCTATCAGTAGAATTTTAATTGAACAAGAAAGTTACAAATTTTTTTTAATAATATCACAGAAACATACATAAAAGAATATTATTTTATTCTTTAACTAAACAATCAAGACAAAAGAATTAACAATACTGATTGATACTTAAGTAGTTAGCTATGAAAACATTTGTATTCAATTTAATATAAAAAATATATAAATACATGTAATACAACATATCTAATAACTAATAAAACACAAAAATTTCTATAAAATGATCCCCCCCCCCCCCCCCCCCCCCAAAAAAAAGAAAAAAAAATCCACAAAAATTAATCAAAAGGTCAAGTGTGAATCTTTAATTCTTCATCCTTTTAAAATTCATGTAAAAAACTGTTCCATCTTCATATTTGTTTGTTCATATTCCTTCGATCCAAGTTGGTTAAATTTATCTCAGTGATAACAGAATCATGTTTAACATGACCAGTTTATTACACAGAAGAGAATTATCATTTGAATAAGTGTATTTAAAATCATGTAAATCCATGAACAAAATTATCCTGGATAAGATTTTTTAAAAAATTTACATGGGAAAAAAAATTTTTTTTTTCTTTTATTGGTAAGAAAGGATACAATGGAATCTGGACAAAAAATCCACAGATGTTTATTACAAAGTCCAAGCAAAAGAACAAAAGTTTTTTTTTTTATCTTAAATTCACCAAAAAAAGTTTCTTCAAAACTGAGAAAAATCTCTCAAAGTTCAAAATAGCAACATGTTTTAATTTAGAATATATTATACATGTATCTGTAAGACACCAATTTTCAAACAATACATTTCTTCATGGAGATGATAAATACATTAAAACACAAAGAATTGCATTATATTTTGGAGGCACAACCACAACATCAGATGCAGATCTGACAATGCCCAATGACAATGTAAGACACCATGAACAGTTACTTTATGTTGCTTTCAGAATGGATGCTTGTATATCCAATTCTATATATATAGAATGAAATTGAGTGGTAAGCTATGGATGCTAGCATTTCAAGTTGAAATTTACTGTCTGGACACCTCAGTTCGTAAAATGAATTTTTAAGAATTTGAATACCTTAATAAATTTATGTGAATTGTCTAGTCACTTGGGTGAAAGATGCAATGAGCTAAGTCATAACTGAAACAATAGAATTTACCTAATTTTTTTCAATAATGTTTTCCACAGAAACAATTCCGCCTATGGAATTTTCAATGTAAAAGGGAGATAACCCTTCCTATGAAATTCTATAAAATTAAGTATTACAACCCCATGATGCATGAAATATGCACAAAGTGCATTAAAATTATTTAAAATAACAGTTTTACAAATTTTAGGATCTGAGTTGATAAATTCAAATTATTAATTTTTTGAAATTTTCAAGAGCATTAATTTTTTTATTGGAAATTCCCCATTTAGAATCATTTGTGAGGTACACAAACATAACCTTTATAAACAACTTCACATTTTTGTGTTTTCTTGGACGACTCAATAAGGTTAATTAACCAACAAAAGATTGTCTAATAATTCTAAAGCTTAAGACTTGCAAAATTCGAAAAATCCATGTTATGAACTGAGGGTCCAAGCAGTAGTCTTGTAGCAAGCTACCTATGCACCCATTTGATTTTTTTTTACAGAGCATGGCATCACCTAAAACTGTGAATTATATTTTATGTTCCCATTCTGACCTGACCTGACTGGTTATTCTACAGCCAAACAGAAGGATTTCATTGCCAGTCAGGAAATATTGCAGGTCACTCATTGTTTTTTCATAATCTGGCTACACAATTGGTGACAAAAAAATACAAAATGATTCAGTAATTTAAAATATATACCTGCAGTGACCTTATTCTACAGCTTATCAAAAATATAAAATATATATAAAAATAAAAAATATTTCATACAAATTACACAAGTAAACTGAATTTCTGTAGAAACTGCATTGTAGATATTAATTGCTTTTTTTTAAATCTTGTCAAAACAACAACTGTACAAAATTACAAACAGATGACATTATCATTTATAAAACTGCAGTATAAAGTATTTCCAAAATATTACCTAAACTTATAATAAATAAAATCAACTGCACAACAACAATGAAAATGTTTTTAATTATATGGCAATTTTTTCTTGTTCCTTGATTGTAAAGATGAGGTCGAGGACCTTTCTGATGATAAGAAAAGTTTAATAAAAATGAATAAATTTTTCACCTGAAGGTACTGTAAGCATGCTCATAAAAGTATATACCCCTTCTTCCAATTCTCCTGTGTTGGTGGCTCCAAATAATGAAGTCAAGTTATCTCCCCTTCAAGATATTGTTAATACATGACCATATCAATACCATATGATTACGGGATAAACTTAATGATATCAATACCATATGATAAATAAAATAAATGCTTAAGCCCAATTCCCCCCCCCTCCCCCACCCACCCCATTAATTTATACATGCATTAAATAAAACAAAAGGTTGATAAGACCATGAATACAGAATCATAGTCAAAAATTCACAAAGTAATTTTTTAATGTACCCTCTAGATCCAATTCAAAAAACAAATGTAGTTTGTCATTTAACATTTTTTTTGTTGAATTCCAATAAATACACACCCTTTAGTATTATGGATAAATAAATAATGTCATGGTTAACATGATATATATCATATTGAAAAGCTATTAACATAAGAAAACTATATTCCCCTGGGGAGACATCAGGCCACTTCATTCCCTTGAAATTATTATAGCAATTTTCTGAATTTCAAAGTACTAAATTACTTTGTGAGGAAATGTTTGTATGAATACCACACCAATCAGTTTCTGGCATACTTATATTTTAAGACATCATAGCTACAGCATATATTAATTTGTATCATTTTCGATGAAATGCCAAAAACTGCATGATACGTTTTGGTAGAAATGCATTTAAAAGTCTTTACATGATTTAACACATTTTATCCTACAACTCTGCTATATGAGCAACCAAAATGCTTTGACTGTATATTTAAAAGTGATATACAGTCACTGATGGTATGATCGTGCCAATAAAGCCCCGCCTTAGTGACGTATCCAAATATGGGTAATGGCGATCACCATATATTTAAATTTTGAACATTTCTATATTTGCACAAAAAGTGTTTAAATTGAGCACGCATTAGGTCGTATTTTCAATGTTTAACCTAAAAAGTTTTGTTTGTCGTAACTTGTAGCACGGGCTGTTTACTATTTTCTTCTCGTAGTAAAATACTTTATAGGTGAGTAACCAAAGCTTGACGAAAGCGGGGATAATAAAAAAGCGGGGCCTATACAACAAGCCTTTTGTGGTAACTGTTATTGCTCTCTACAACACACATAAAATCTCGTGCAAAAACAAGCCTTTTATGGTGATGGCTACCACCCACATTTGGATACATCACTAAGGTGGAGCTTTGCAGCATTTTTTGGCACGATAATATATCACTGTCTTTTACTTATGACGCCGAGAAATACAACGGTATTGCAGTCTTTTGACGTTGCTCCCTTAATGCAGAAATTCTCTTTTTCCAATGACTTTTGACAAATTTTATGTTGCAGGATAAACAGAATATGTCTACATTGTCTCTTAATATAAAATTTATTTCAATCCAGCATGAAACAAGTAACAAAAGCTCAGCAAGCTGTGTATTTCTACCTGTTTTTAAAACTTGTCGGAATAAATTTTATATTCTGAGACAACGTACACATATTCTATACATAAAATTTAAAGTATGTTTTTGGTATTAATCTGGTTCACATGTAACTTCCTATAAAAAGAATTACAATAGTTTGCTTAAAAATGTTTTATTTTGCAACAAAAATTTGGAGCCAAAATAAAATAGGGAAGAAACAAAATAAAGTTTTCTTAATAGTTCAATAAATTGCTTCGCTGAGTGCAGCTGGATACGACCACAGAGGTCCAACCCTGAACAGTTGGGGCAAAAATGGACACAATATTCACGCTTGATACAGGTCTGAATTTGGATTGTAATTAAATATTTGACACATAATAGGTTTCTGACACAGAATAACTGTAGTCAAAGAACTTAGAATTGGTCATATGATTTGAATTTATATTCAATTTTTTGCTTTTTGTGCAATACAAGCTGTTGTGAATTGACTCCTCCCCCCCCCCCCAAAAAAAATAAAATTTAACCATTTTTTTGCTTTTTTGCAATACACTATGCTGTTGCGTACTGACACCCCCCCCCCCCCCCCCAAAAAAAAAAAAATCATTGCACCCTTTATTTTGCAAAATAAAATTTTGAAGACATTTGCTTTTTAATTTCTGAAATCTGAAATGAGGAAAAATTGCCCCTCCCCCCACAATTTCTTATTTATGCCCCCCCTCTTTCCCTTTTTCAAAAAAAAAATTCTTTCCCTCAATTAGCCTTTCTACTTAAAAAAATGAAACTGTATTAATAAGTACATGAAAACATTTTTCTTATTGTTTCCAGTGTAAATATTAAAAATTATTCTAAAAAACTAAACACATCGTTACTAAAATGGTGAAAAAATGGTTACAAAATATTGCCAAGTTTTTTGTATCTGTGATCAGAATTTTTAAAAGTTGCTAAAAAGACTGGTACAAGACTCACTAGACTTGTGTAGTTACATTTTCCTTAGGCTCCTCTACTGTTACCTTATGAAAGTCAGATGTTGTTCTGGAGTTAAGTCGCCTTGTCCATAAAAAAATCAAATATGCAGGAAAAATCACAAAATTAACAATTTTCGGGTAAATTAAAAAACGTGTCGACTTAGACGGGCTCAATATATCTTGTTAAAATTTGAATCATACTTTGTTAAGATAAGTATCTTTCAATGGTCAACTGCTAATCAATGCTAAACATATAGCTTCAACTCCTATTTTGTGTTTTAATTTAATGAAGTTTACCCTCGACTTAATGAAAAATGTCAAGTAAAAAGCCTACCTCAATACATGGTCATAATCCCTATTCAAATTTCTGATGGAGTTTGCAAACATAATTACCCATTTAAATATATCATAAAAGTCTTAAAATAGAAAATGACATATGGACAAAATTAATATTAATTAATAGTAATTTCTAAAAATAAACTGACAGCTATAAATCACCCCAAGACCATCTACATTTCTTTATACATAATTTACAAGCAGTGTGAGGGAGGTAATTGAATCATACACAACATTTAACTTTAAATGTGTTTGGATTACCTCCCTTACACCAAGATAATAACCAAACAAGAAAAATGCTTATTATGCCCTTTTTTTGGAACCTAAAATTTTCTAAAACTGTTGGGACCAAAACTCCCAAAATCAATTCCAACCTTCCTTTTGTGGTCATAAACCTTGTGTTTAAATTTCATTGATTTCTATTAACTTATATCAAAGTTATAGTGCGAAAACCAAATGTCTTCGGACGACGACGACGCCAACGTCATACCAATATACGACCGCAAAAATTTTGCGGTCGTATAAAAACTGCTTTATCATCCTATGGGTACTGAATTATCCTTATTTAGTAATTTGTCAACTTCTGGCACAAGAAACATGGCCTCTGTCATTTGGTAGCCATTGTATAAATGTCTCTATTAAGATATACACTTGCCACTACAGTTTCTACACACATTCATTTATAACAGCACTTTTCTCTAACTAGTCATCAGAATCTGCATAATCTGAAGCCCATGTAAAATTGCTTATTTTGGCAGAACTCTTCCTCCTCCTAAGAGAAGAGGTAAGTGAACTTTTGTTCTCTGAAGTGTCTCCTGTAGCCCATGGTAATTCCTGATCTAGTCCTGCTTGAAGTATACTGTCATAAGCTTCATCTCTGTTCACTATCGCACCAAATGTAAAAACCTGAAAATTCACTCATATTTTTTAATCATTTTTGTTATATAACATAGTGGACATTATTTCCAGGCAAGAAAATTTCAAAAATCAATCATTACTTATAAACCCAATTTTCTCCTTAATAACCAGTTAATAATAATTTTTACATTGTTTCCATATATCAGGGCTCACCAAACTGGGCGATTAGGGCGATTAAGTCGCCTAATGCTCGCCAATGTCGCCCTGTCATCGGCTCCAGAGCGACAAATGAGTCGCCCTGTGTTTTTAAGTAAGGCGCCTCCGAACAACGTACGTAATCAGCTGCGTCTGAAGACCGTTATTTTCATTAAAAATCTCGAGCCGCCATTTTTTGTCTTCTTGGAGGAAGGGGAAAGAAACGACAAAAAGTAAGCTAGAAAATAGCGGCAATCGGAATTCTCGTGATTTTTCATTGGTCACGGCGTTTTTTACCGACCGGTAACAATATGTAGACCTTATTTAAAAATAAATTTAGGGGATTTTGACATTATAATCTATGCACAAATGGAAATTTTGTCAATACATGTATTCATTATTAAGGTGTTCAAGCAAGGTGAATGGGAGGATTTTAAGAGTATGTTTGAGAAAAAATAATAGTAAAGAGTATATATAAATAAATATTAAAAAATAAAATGGCAATAATTAATAAGTTGTGTCAAAAGGTACAAATATTTTTGCTCATATCTGTAACAGAAATTTTCTTCCAAGTTCCGAGCACCACTGCATAATTTAATTTTTAAAATTTTTTTTTATTTCAAATTATATTCGTCAGTATTTTAAGGCAGCACATGATTTTAATTAAACTTTAACAATAGTACAATAGGCCTACCATGGTCAAAATCATGCAGCAATGTACGTTAAAAAAGTGGTGATGAGTCCTGGGACCGGGACTCATCAAAATCAGCTGGGACTCACCATTCTGAAAAATGATGAGTCCCAGGACTCATCATGAAAAATTCTCAAAGGATATTGATTAAATGCACATGAGACAAAATCTCAGATTATGACTGAAATGGAAGGATATGGAGCAAATGTAGATAAGATCTCAAACAATACAGGATAAAACACAATAAAGGAATGTATAGTATACATTATAAGACACAAAATAACCCTAACTCGACAGGCGACAAATTGGGGGAAAAAAACACAGTCTCTCTGGTAGACTTGGAAGTCTCCCTGTCATGCCCTGAAGTCTCCCTGTTGCTACCCTGAGAGAGACTCTGAGTCTCCCTGTTATTTCCAAGTGTGGTTAGCCCTGTATATATAAAACTTTAGTCTTCAAAACTTTCATAAATTGTTAATTTGATATCAACTATTCCAGTTAAACTGGAGAGAACTAGTTTGAACTGTTTGCCTTCTGCAAATTACTTGGTTTTACTATCTGTCTGCTGATAGTTTGCAGAAAATTTCCTGGAGGCCTCGGTGGCCGAGTGGTCTAGGTAGTTCGTCATGACTACTAATGATCACTAGCCTGTCAACGCTGAGGTTGTGAGTTTGAATCTCACATGTGGCGGGGTATGTTTCACTCCGATCTTAATTGACAAGGATTGCCAATTTTCCTACCGAAGGTTGGTGGTTCTCTCCGGGTACTCCGGCTTCCTCCACCAATAAAAACTGGCCGCGAAATAGCCAAATGTACTGAAAATGGCGTAAAACCCCAACTAAACAAACAAACAGAAAATTTCCTGAAAGGTGAAGACTGAAAATAAATTCATAGAAATCCCAATCCCTCCTCTTCGGTCAAAAGAAATAGAAGAAGCTGTATTACTCACCTGGATTTCATTTTCCATTTAAGATACAATTTTCAAATTGTAAGAGTACCATTATTTATTCTAATATAACCTACTTTAAACGCTTTCCTTTTACAATTGTGGTAAAACTTGGATATTTTGACATTAGAAGGCTAATTTGGAAACGTCATAGTAAAGTTTTCCAAAAACTTTAGCGATGTAATAGTAGAATTTCGTTGTTTAATGGTGTCTTTGTGTCTGAATACCTATGTTGCGGCGTTTCAAAATGTCGTAGAAACTGTACTATTAGAATAGAAATGATTCACTGTGGCTTGAAAATATAATGATTTTACCATGGGTAGGCCCTTTATGCCAGTATTTTACTCTTTGCTGTCGCTTGTGGCAAAATATTTGGCATAAAGGGCCTACCTGTGGTGAGTTCAGGATATTTTGAAGCCACCGTGAATTATTTCTCAAGTAACCTGCTTAATCAACTAACTCTCTTGATCTAAAAACTCTAGTTATTTCACTGTAATTTGTTTGTCCAAATATATAAAATAAATTCTGAATTAAAATATTAACCAATATCGCTCATTCCTAATCTTATTAACCTGAATTTCACAATAAATAATTATTTTTTGTACCTACAGATTAGGAATCTTAAAATTGAAGAATAAGGTTCTTACAAAGCAATTCTGCACTGCAGACATATATTTAATATATATACATGAATCCTATTACTAGAGGAACAGGTGGTTCTGAAGGGAATTCTACTGAGTTGCAGTATGATGATACAAAAAATCAGAAGTTGAAAATGTTTTTTGTTTAATCTAAGCAAAAAAAAAAGATTAATGTTATATTCTTAATTGACTCAACGGTGTGAGTTCGAGACTCGCCATTGGTGGAAAAAAATTTGACAGTATTAAAATCTGATTTTAACAGTGTTGGGTTAGTATTTAGGCATATCTGTGGATTCATTTATTTTCGTGGATACCAATTTTCATGGATTTCAAGGTATACCTAAATTTGTCGATTGCTGGCTTAAAAAATTTTTTTTTAAAAAAGGTTGTTGAAATAATTAAATTTGGTACATCAGATATCATAAAAATACTTCTACAAAATTTGCCGGCCACACCTTGATATTGTACAGTAAAGTTCTCAGATTTTTAGTGCTTATAAAACAGAAGTCTTAACTAACAGGTTCACTGTTTCAAACTCAAAAATGTTGAATTATGATTTGATTGTATGATTAATATTTAACAAGATTAACAAAATCCGTAATTATTTCATGCCTTGTTATGTTAATCAGGTGTGAAATATATATTGACAAAATTGCAATCACTTGTCACCAAATACCTCGGGGCATACACATACATATCTTTAATTCTATTAGTTTGAATTTGAATTTGAATTTGAATTATTACGATCAATAATGTCTGCTTTGTTATATACAGATGTTTTAACTGTAATGTATGAAAAAGTCTGTATTGTTTAGGCCTATTAAGGATTAAAATTTTTCTTGAATGTTCAATTAATGCTTCAAAACAACACAAAAATAAAACAGGAAGTGAATACCTTGACAATTTACATGTGCATTAAAAATATTTTCAAAGAAAATTGTGTGAGCGTTTATATGCTACAAACAACAAAATTACAGGAAACACTGTATTTTTTGGGGTACAGCTGACTCGTCATATGTCAGTATCCAAGTACATGCTGTAAAAACAAAATTGTTTAATGTTGTCTCAGATACATGTAGGATCATCAAAACTCTGTGGTTTCAAACTTCAGTGCATTTAAGCTAAAGTAAAAATATTATTTTTCGTTGGATATTTAAATTCGTAGTTTAGTGAGACCCACGAAAACCACAAAAATTGTTATACAACCAATAATAATGAATTCACAGTATACCGGTATATATTGTGAGTTTTGCTGCATAATTATATTGTAAAGTACTTGTCATTAGACAATATAAAAGTTTTTGGGAATAGGAGCATGATAAAGGAACAGCTAAAAGGCTCCTGTTTTTATAATTCATCTCAGAAATCTGTTCTTATTTATCTATGCCTATCTCATCCTGCAGATTTTGACCTACAAATGTTAATGGAGGATGACCAAACTATATAATCATCAACTGAATATGACTCAAATTTATCGCTGATGTCACAATGTTTGACCTGATGTTATCAAGATTTGGCGTGAAGTTAATTGCTGAAAAGCTACATTAGGTCCTATTATTTACTTGTGTTTCTTTCTGTGATGAAAGTGAAAAGATGCACATTTTTTTTTGGAACCGAAACAAAGTAGAGAGCTAGAATCTACTGACTTCTTTGCCAATGGCCCTACGTTTATTTCTGAGCCCCAGATTTAGAATGTCAGGGGCATGTTAGATTGAGCATTTCAAAATGGGCAATGAAAAATTCAACAAATACTGAAATCAAACAAAGTTATAAGCATTTCAGACACGGTTTCTTCCTAAACTAAATATGCATAATTCAAGTAACAAATTAAATCACTGACATTTTTTGTGGAATATTGAAAAAATCTTTACAACAACAATAATTACCTTGTCTCCTTTTATTTTAATTTCTATTGCCATGCCACTGCCTGGTAAAATTGAGAATGGTTTGGTCTGAAATAATACAACTTACAAATTTCGTACATTGCTTCATTTTATCTACCAGTATTAAAATAAATATGCAAATTGTTCATCTTATGATTTTAAAATATATATGTGACACAACAATGAGCTTGATTCTAAGTAGGGATGAAAATTAGTGGTTGCCTATGGTGACTTCAAATTTACTTCAGTGAGAAAAAAGTCCAGGTGAAGATTAAATTTTACAGTGACTCAGTGAGTCACCTTTAGTTTTCTAGAACTTGAATATAAAGAATCCTTTTGTCAAAATGATATATAAGTCAAAAATTTTCCAACTGTTGTTTATTAAAGAATAATTTTTGCTGACTGGTCCTAGTTTAATATGAGTATAAACAAATATCAGATGTTTGAAACTACTCGTCAGTATATATTGCAGAATGAATCTGAATTGCACATAGAAGTCTGGACAAAATAAATATTAAAAAATGTGTCAAAGTGACAAATGGCTGGGTTGCAAAGAATGGGTTATGAACCATGGAGAAGTTAAAAGTATCTTTCAAGATAAAGGTATTGTATGAAATCATTTTGGAATTCTGATCCATGGCACTGTGTCAACTCACACTTCCACGATGATCGGAGAGTTTCAGATAAGATCAGACTAGTATCAATTTTACTGTGTGAACTACCAACAAACTTTTAAAATTTGCTTATTCTTCAAATAATTCGACAATATTATGGAGGAAATTATAAACACAGGTGAACATCTTTAATATATATGCACATTTTGATGGAAAAATGACTACGGTCCCAAGGCTGAAAAATGGGGAAAAATAGTTCAAACAATTCCATATGCGTACAATCTTCCTGTGAAGTTTGATAAATCTGGATTGAAAACTGTAGGAGGAGTTGATGACACAAAATGGGTACTGTGTTTTCACATTTTAATAGAAAAATTACTAAGTTTCCAAGTCTGGAAAAATTGGAAAAAATTATTCAAACAATTCGATAATAGCAGCTGCATAACTTCAATGTGTGTACAATCTTCCTGTGAAGTTTGATAATTCTGGGTTGAAAACTGTAGGAGCAGTTGTTGGCACAAGATTAGTACCCTATTTTCCTTGCCCGAACATCACCATACTATAACCTCGATTTGCACTTCCTGCAACCCAGCCAAAAACCAAAAATTTATTATTTACTTGTGTTTCTTTCTGTGATGAAAGTGAAAAATGAAATTTTTTTTTTGAACGGAAACAAAGTACAAAGTTTTAATCTACTGACTCCTTTGTCAATGGCCCTACGTTTATTTCTGGGCCCCAGATTTAGAATGTCAGGGGCCTGTTAGGTAACCAAGATTCTAATCCTAATTTTTATCTTTTTATCCCTGCTAAGGGTATAAAACATGCTGTTTTGAAGGTAATTATGTTGCAAACTAAAATGAACAGTGATTTGATAAGGAAATTTTTTATTGAAAACCAATTTACTTAAATTTGGTCAATATTGTAGGTTGTTTATTAGTTATTTTGTTAACAATATGATGAAACATTTAAATAAAAAATATACATATGTAAGTTTGTTGGAAAATGTTCAATCCAAGCAGGGGCAAATCCAGGATTTTTGAAAGGGGCATAAAATTTAGAATTGAAAAATGAATGCCGAGCACCCCCCTCTGGATCCACAACTACCAAGATACCACAATTTATTGACTTTACATTGCAATTGTGGTTAGGTTTTTTAAATGTTTGACACTATTGTTTTAGGCCCAATTAGTACTAGTGCTTGTCTTGTAGTTGGTGCTTTTGCTCATTGTTGAAGGATACCATGACACCTCCATGTAATCAATCAATTTTTGAATCCAATAGGACGTTGTCTCTTTCACCTTTATCCCACATCATTACATTTTTCCCTGATGCAGAAGGTATAAATATGATTTGCTGTTTGACGATGCTTGACCATGGTAACATCATGGGCATTGTCAGTTATCTGTTCTATGATCTGACAAAATGATTTTATTTTTAATGTTTGAAAAAATTTATTTCATTACCCTTGACATATTTACATGTTCAGTTGGTGAAAATTTAAATTTGTATACATTTTGATTATCTAAACTCTTATGTCAATACAAGTACCAAAAACTGAGTTTTTGTATTAAAAGCTTTTTCCCTACATCTATAATATTTACTGCATGTAGACAATTATGCATTTGTGGTGTTTCACCACAGGGTAGTGAAATGCGTCTAGTGTGACTGGGATCGAACTTTAGATCTACGGTCGCCGCTGGCTAGCCTACTTGTAGGTGAAAGGGAAAGTCGAGTGCGTAAATCTTTCCTTGTCCGTACAAAGCCTCTACACTACCAAGACCCCTTCAAATGCCTCCCCGTGGCAATGCACGTCAACTGAGGTCTTGTATCTCAGGCTGAATTTGAAGGGGATCTCGGAGCAGCAAGGGCCCCAGAGATGCAGTGTGTAAGCCCACCGGCGTGTGGATATGCCCTAGTACTCATCAACCTTGCCCCAGCTATGGGTTAAATGGCATCGCTGCCTTGTGATTGGATTCTTTAATCAAAGGCTATGGAAGTAAATCCAGACAGAAAATCCGGGTAGATGGAACTCGTCAGCAACAGCAATCGTCTAAGGGAAAACAACCCCTACAGAAAAATTGCTGGTCCTCCGAGCCCAGGGGGTTAAGCGTAGGGTTAATCACCCTATCTTGGAAAAAACGCCGATTACAGAAACGATCACTAAAGCAATAAACACTCTTTCTCGTCGAAGACTTGAGGAAGAACAAACAAACAAAACCCGAAAACAGCAGATGACGCGAAAGCCGACGGAGCTGTTTTCAGCCAAACATACCACCAAAATAGGCACCTGGAATGTAAGAACTCTATACCAACCAGGAAAATGCGCACAGGTTGCTAAAGAAATGGACAGATACAAGCTTGAGGTCCTAGGTTTAAGTGAAGTGAGATGGAATACATCAGGCATGACAAATATCAACTCTGGTCACACAATTATTTACTCTGGAAACACCAATCCAAACCATCCACATGAGAAAGGAGTTGGAATTCTGATGACGAAAAATTCGAAAAAAGCGCTACTGGAGTGGAATCCCATATCATCTAGAATTATTACAGCCAGATTCAACTCTAGGCTCCAAAAGACCACCTTCATCCAAGTATACTCACCAACAAACGATGCTGATGAAGATGACAAAGAGGACTTCTATCACTCCTTGCAGACCACCATAGATAAAATACCCAAGAGAGATGTTATATTACTAATGGGCGATTTGAACGCCAAAGTCGGATCAGACAGAGACGGAAGAGAGCGAGAAATCGGTCCACATGGAGTAGGACAAATGAATGAAAATGGAGAGCTATTTGCAGACTTCTGTGCTGTTAACAATCTAGTTATAGGAGGGACACTTTTTCCTCATAAAAATTGCCACAAGATTACATGGATGTCACCAGCTGGAAATGCTGCAAACCAGATCGATCACATCGCTATCTCCCAACGATGGAGATCATCTTTGCAGGATGTCAGAGTAAAAAGAGGAGCAGATATATCATCAGACCATTATCTTGTACAAGGACACATCCATCTAAAGTTGTCTGCCATCAAAAAGATCGAAAGCAAACGTAAGAAGTTTAATATAGCTAAACTGAAAGACCAAACCGTCAAAGATTCATTCCAACTTTCACTTCAAAATAGATCTGCTGCTTTAGAAGACATAGAGACAGAAGGTGATACCATCAACCAAACATGGGAAAGAACAAAGCAAATAGTAATAGAGACATGTCAAGAAACACTTGGATTCGTCCAACACAAACGGAAAAATTGGATGTCAGATAACACCTGGAGTAAGGTTGAAGAACGAAGGAAGTGTAAGGAGAATCTACTAAATGCCACCACTAGACAGCAAACTAGACTATCATAGGAGTTATACAATGAGAAGGATAAAGAAGTAAAAAAGGGATGCAAGAATGACAAGAAAAAGCATGTAGAACAACTTGCAGATGAAGCCGAAAAAGCATGCAACAAAGGGGACATCAAAACCCTGTATAATATCACTCGTCAACTGAGCGGCAGAACATCTAATGCTGACACTCCTGTAAAAGATAAAAATGGAAACGTGCTAACTAAGCCAGAAGAACAATTAAAACGTTGGCAAGAACACTTTAAAGAAGTCCTAAATAGACCTGCTCCTACAGATCCACCAACAATTGAGAATGGACAAGATCTGAGGATAAAGACCGGACGAATAACTAGAACAGAAGTTGTTGCTGCAATCAAACATCTAAAAAATGGCAAAGCAAGCGGAATAGACAACATCCCTCCAGAAGTCATTAAAGCACTAGATGTGATCTCGATAGACAAGTTCCACCATCTGTTAAACAAAATATGGGAGGAAGAACAAATTCCAGAGGATTGGAGCAAAGGCATTCTTGTAAAGCTTCCAAAGAAAGGAGACAGGGCTATATGCGGAAACTGGAGAGGAATAACTTTGCTTTCCATCCCTAGCAAAGTACTGTGCCATATCATACTACACAGAATGAAAAATGAGGTAGATAAAGTGCTGCGAGACGAACAAGCTGGATTCAGACAGGAAAGATCATGTACTGACCAAATCGCCACCTTAAGAATAATTATAGAACAAACCATAGAATGGCAGACACCACTCTATCTGACATTTATCGATTTTGAGAAGGCCTTCGATAGTATAGACCATCAAGTACTATGGGACATCCTCAGACACTATGGAATTCCAGAAAAGATTGTATCCATAATTCGCCAGCTCTATGAAGGATTCACTTGTCAAGTTATCCATGGTGGGACGTTAACAGATCCTTTTCCAGTGACAACAGGCGTCAGGCAAGGATGTCTCCTCTCTCCCCTTCTTTTTCTGATGGTCATAGACTGGGTCAGCAAAACATCATATAGTCAACCCAAGGGCATCAAATGGACCTTACAATCCTGTCTAGAAGACCTGGACTTTGCAGATGATATTTGCCAACTCTCACATCGCCATCAAGACTCTCAAGATCAGGCTTCAAATCTAGAAGATAATGCAAAAAAGGTCGGGCTTTACATCAATCCAACAAAGACCAAATCTATGAGAATTAATGCCAACAGTGAAACTAGAACTATATTTAGAGGATCTGGTATAGAAGATGTAACACAATTTACATATCTTGGAAGTGTCATCAGTACGACAGGTGGAACTGACGAGGATATAGCAGCAAGAAAAAAGAAAGCACAACAAGCATTTGCTATCCTCAAACCCATCTGGAGGAGCAAAGTACTTCGAACATCCACAAAGATCAGAATTTTCAATTCAAATGTCAAATCTGTACTTCTTTATGGGTCGGAAACATGGAGATCAACTGTTGCATCCACCAAAACAGTTCAAGTATTTATAAACAGGAGCCTAAGAAACATCGTTGGCATTCACTGGCCAAACAAAATTAGCAACAAGAACCTGTGGCAAAGAACTAAACAAGAACCAGTCATACCAACCATCACAGCTAGAAAATGGAAATGGATCGGACACACTTTGAGGAAGGAGAGTACCAACGTTACACGTCACGCACTAGAATGGAATCCTCAGGGCCAAAGAAAGCGAGGAAGGCCAAAGAACACATGGAGGCGAGACTTAACTACAGAAGCCCAGAAGATTGGAAAGACCTGGGGAGAAATAAAAACTCTAGCCAAAGACAGGAGGAGGTGGAAAGCTACAGTGGTCGCCCTATGTCCCCCATGGGACGAAGCGGATTAAGTCAAGTAAGTCAGACAATTATAATTTTAACATCAACTATTTTGTGAGATATTAATCTTTTGCTGGGTTTTAAAGTAATCAAAGAAATGAACAAGGTTGTACATTGATAAACCATAAGCAATACCTTTGAAACTGAAGTCATGTCAGCAAGAGGAATCACAATGTTTTTCTTTGATGGACTCTTTTTCCTTTCAAAGCAGATAAAACTGAAATAAACACATTTCAAGTAATTATAGAAGATTCATAAATAAAATTGATATTATCTTAAGTTAAACTTAAGGGACGTATTTTAGTTCGATAATCCTTTGGCATATCATGTGATCTGAGAACATTACAATTCCATTCAACAATTATATGGAATTTGCATATAAAAATTAAGTTCATATTCATGTGATTTTTTTAATGAAAAAGTTACACTGTAGCTTAGTTTGGATTGAGCCCAACTGATGAGTCATAAATCGACGAAATGCGCACATCTTGTGCATCAAAATTGGTATCAAAAAATTTAGTTAACGCACTTGTAAAGTACTTTAATTATGTACCTGGTTTTTCTTCGAGCAAAGATAAATTTTCAACAATTTTTTTTTAAATATAGTTTTGATCTACCTTAACTATTAAAGCCATTTTTATCCCCGAGGTACACAATGTAATAATTTGATATGTGTGTAATGAAACAATTTAAATGCATTTGTTAATTTAGGGACAGTAATTTTATTTCGAGACAACCAAAATTTTAACTCACAGATTATCTATCTTCAGGATAGATAAGTGGGTGGCTTGGGTACTCATAAAACTGACTTTAATCCCACCACTGCTTGGTGTCTGTACCAGGACAAAATATCCTATTTTTTCTATGTTTTGTTTTGTGCTCTTTTTGTTACTTTTTGTTACAGATTTTGTCTGCTTATTGGTATGTCATTATTCACCTTTCCTGATACCCATTTTATTCATATTGAGTTCAAGTCCTCAGAGAACAAGTTTTTATACGACCGCAAAATTTTTGCGGTCATATATTGGTATAACGTTGGCGTCGTCGTCCGAAGACATTTGGTTTTCGCACTATAACTTTAGTATAAGTTAATAGAAATCTATGAAATTTAAACACAAGGTTTATGACCACAAAAGGAAGGTTGGGATTGATTTTGGGAGTTTTGGTCCCAACAGTTTAAGAATTAGGGTCCAAAAAAGGGCCCAATAAGCATTTTTCTTGGTTTTCGTGCAGTAACTCTAGTATAAGTAAATAGAAATCTATGAAATTTAAACACAAGGTTTATGACCACAAAAGGAAGGTTGGGATTGTTTTTGGGAGTTTTGGTCCCAACAGTTTAGGAATTTGGGGCCAAAAGGGTCCAAAATTAAACTTGGTTTGATTTCATCAAAAATTGAACGATTGGGGTTCTTTGATATGCCGAATCTAACCGTGTATTTAGATTCTTAATTTTTGGTTCCGTTTTCAAATTAGTCTGCATTAAGGTCCAAAGGGTCCAAAAATAAACTTAGTTTGATTTTAACAAAAATTGAATTCTTGGGGTTCTTTGATATGCTGAATCTAAACATGTACTTAGTTTTTTTATTATGGGCCCAGTTTTCAAGTTGGTCCAAATCAGAGTCCAAAATTAAACTTTGTTTGATCCATGACTATGATGTCATTTTCTATTTTAATATGTTTATGGTGTATTTAAATGGGCTGTTATGGTTGCTAAGTATAAAGAAATGGGGGGCGGGATTTGAAAACAAAATTTAGGGGGGGGGGGGGGTAAATGAGAAATTGGGGAGGGGGCAATTTTTTTCTCATTTCATATTTCATAAATTAAAAAGAAAATTTCAAATTTTTTTTAGCAAAAAAAGGGCGGGGGGGGGGGGGGGTGTTACAATAAATTTTGTTTTGGTTTTTTTTTGGGGAGGGGGGTCAATGTGCAACTTCATAGTGTATTGTACAAAAGCTAAAAAAGGGGTAAATTTTTTTTTTTTTGGGGGGGGGCAATTCTCCACAGCTTATTGTATTGTACAAGAAGCAAAAAATTGAACATAAATTCAAATCATATGACCAATTCTAAGTTCTTTGATTTCAGTTATTCTGTGTCAGAAACCTATTATGTGTCAAATATTTCAAGAAATTTTCAATTGCACAGTATTGCGCAATAGCAAGAAATCTTCAATTGCACAATATTGCACAATAGCAAGAAATTGATATGTGTGCCCTGTTATCAAAACTTTGTTATTAACAAATTCCATTGGAAATTTGCCAATTACTTTAGTTTAATGAACTTCATTGGAAATTTGCCAATATAAAATGTGCTGATGAAGCTTTTTTGTTTATCTCATCTAAACTGTTTTTAAATTATGTATATTTAAAATTTGCCATCCATGACTATGATGTCATTTTCTATTTTAATATGTTTATGGTGTATTTAAATGGGCTGTTATGGTTGCAAAGTATAAAGAAATGGGGGGGGGGGGGGATTTGAAAACAAAATTTAGGGGGGGGGGATAAATGAGAAATTGGGAAGGGGGGCAATTATTTTCTCATTTCATATTTCATAAATTAAAAAGAAAATTTCAAATTTTTTTTAGCAAAAAAAAGGGAGGGTTAAAATAAATTTTATTGTTTTTTGGGGTTTTTTTTTGGGAGGGGGGGTCAATGTGCAACTTCATAGTGTATTGCACAAAAGCTAAAAAAGGGGTAAATTATATTTTTTTTTGGGGGGGGGGCAATTCTCCACAGCATATTGTATTGCACAAGAAGCAAAAAATTGAATATAAATTCAAATCATATGACCAATTCTAAGTTCTTTGATTTCAATTATTCTGTGTCAGAAACCTATTATGTGTCAAATATTTAATTACAATCCAAATTCAGACCTGAATCAAGTGCAAATATTGTGTCCATTTTTGCCCCAACTGTTCAGGGTTGGAGCTCTGCGGTCGTATCCAGCTGCGCTCAGCAAAGCAATTTATTCAACATTAGAAACACTTTAATACTATATACGTATATTTAGTTAAATGTCAAACAATATCATTATAGTTATTGACGTGTCATGTCAATTTTATCAGATTAAAATAGAACCCTTACAGAATGAACACTTACTCCTGATTTGCAAAGAAAAGAATGAAACCAAATTTTTTCTGAAATTACCTTCTTGTCAAATATAATTTTCCATTTTTAAATGCAGATAAGATAGACTTTTCCTTGTTCAAAAGAGAACATCTTTTACCACCATGCCAACCTGCAAAATAAACTCTACTACAATATTACTACTATAGTGAAGACGGGACATTCATACATCAATCACTGGTTAATGACAGGAATTTATTGTTTTTCGGATTAAGGTAATCATATCTAATACACTGAGCATCTTTTTTGGGCATCTTGCAAATTTGTTATGTAAATATATATTTTCAATGAGCAACTAGTATTTGATATAATGTAAAATTTATATCTTAAGTTTATTCAAATAAGAAAATTGACAAAAATGCATAAATAGCAAAATTACAAAATTTTATTCTTAAAAGAACCCTTTTCAGGAGAGATAATTAGCAGAATTTTTTTTAAAGGAAATTTTAGTTTTTTGGAAATAGCAAGAAAAAATTAACAGTGACGCCAATTTTTCTTTTAAGAATATGAAAGCATGTCAGATACGTGTTCTTTTCACAATTTTATAAAAAAAATTTCTTTTCACAATTTTATAAAAAAAATTCTATCTGCCAGTTTTTTCATTGTATGAGAAATTTGGATTTTCCCTATATAATCTATATAAAATTTACCAACATTAAGACTCAATTATCTCAAAATCAAGAATATTGACCTTTGTTTTTTAAATTGAAATTTCAAAGAATATCCATCCAACATCCTGCCTGGAAACAATCAGGAAAATCTATCTGCTAAAAATATTAGTTTTGATCTACCTTAACTATTAAAGCAATTTTTATTACCAAGATACACAATGTAATAATTTGATATGTGTGTAATGAAACAATTTAAATGCATTTGTTAATTTAGGGACAGTAATTTTATTTCAAGACAACCAAAATTTTAACTCAATTATCGACATTTCAGGAATCAAAATACATGTCATTATATAAGACAAATTCAGGAGCATGAGAAAATTTTGACTCAAACATGTTCAAGACAATCAGGGTTGACTGTAATATATGTCATCAGCAAAACCTCAGGACATGGAATGAATGAGACTGAATATGCTTAGTTATCTACCCTTCTTGGAAATGTCCAGATTTAATGATGAAGACATATGCCTTGTATTCAACAGTTTGAAGCTATTACAAAATAGAACCACATGGAAATGTACATGTATATCACTACGTCTTTGCTACTAGATACTTAAACAGTTTTTATCAATTTTAGTCTCTTGTCTCTAAGATCAAAGCTATAATCTAGAACAGGCAGGTACCATCAAGGGTGAATGGATAATGGGGACTATAAAAATACAATTCACAATATCACTCCTGCTAGAGTGCTACAGTTAATGAATATATACCTGACAATGGATATTCTGAGTTTGGTAACGAGAACAACTGACAGAATTCTTTGTCTGTATCAGATATCTTATGGCCGTTTTCATATTCTGATGTCTCCTCTGATGTCTTTCCATCTTCTGATTCTGTTAACACATACTATAACCAATATATTATTGAGAGCTTAAAATTAAATTAAATTTGGACACACAAATATATCTATATAGCTTTTAGTTGATGTACAAAGAAGAACATGTATGAAAGACCCAATGGCATATAGAATTGAAATTTCCTGTAGATGTTTTATTCTCACTCAAATAATTATGCACATCTTAAGTCAACTTTTTACATCAACTAGTCTGTGGTATAATTGGAATGATGAAGAACTGTTATAGATTTTGAAAATAGCCATTAGTCTTATTACAGTCTGATTACAGCAATCAAAAGTACTATTGTCAAAACATGACCAGCTTAAGAAATTTTCAGATTTCTGTTATGCAGTGTTTCACTTGATGCAGAATCAAATTTTATCACAGAAGAGACAATATACAAACATTTCCAAACATCCAAACTAAATGCCATTAGCAAATGCTGAACAGTTCTCTGATATAAAGTAAATATAGGGTTCCAATAAATTTTCTATAAGCTTGGTGGAGTAACTAACCTGACTTATTTCAGATTTCACACAATTTTTCTTATACTGGGCTTCTGTTGGTAGTTTTTGCCAACTTTTATAAGTAGAGTCATACTTTCTCTTGATCCGTGGATATCGATCATAGATGTAGTTAATAATAAATATCTTAAATCCTAACAGAACACCTGAAAATTAACAAACTACTCATAATTTTCTTAATTTCAAAATATTCTAAAAATGAAATATATATGCACACCTTTGCATTAAGGTTAATACACAGAGAAAGTTTCATCAAATTGCTTTGAGCGGTTATGGAGTAGTTGAGGATAGAAGTTTTGCCCCCCCCCCCCCCTTTTTTTTTAAAAATGTCAATTTTTACAAAAAAAATTTAAAGTTTCTAAAAATGAAATATATATGCACACCTGTGCATTAAGGTTAATGCACAGAGAAAGTTTCATCAAATTCCTTAGAGCGGTTTATAAGTAGTTGAGGATAGAAGAAAAGTGTAACGACGCAAGATGCAAGATGCAAGACGACAGATAGTGATCCCTATGTGTCGACCATGCGTTCCGCAGGCAACACAAAAAAATACATATTCTATTCATAAATCATATTTTAATATTTTTGTTAGGCCTACATATTAGGTCTTCAGACTGCAAAAAAATAGAGGTACACAAAGTACAATAAAAAGGGAGCCAACAAATTTTCATACTCACGAAGGGGAGGTAATTTATTACTTCTAGGAAATCTGAAATCTCTATAGATGCCAGAGTAAAAGGATAGTCTAGATGTACTATCAAGACCGCAATTTATTTATTCATGTTCAGATACTTATAGAATGCATGTAAAATATATTTGGTGTAACATTTTAAATTTGTTTTAAATAGTAAAGAGTTTGAAGGAAACTTGATTTCAATTCATAGAAAAGATTCAAAAGTTCACAAATAAATCATTAAGTTGATTAACTTGTTGAATAAAAACCTTTTTAGAAAAACTGATGCAAAATAATCTACTCTTGGTGAATATTTTTCAATATCACAAAAAATCAATAGACAGTTATGCAGTAATACATGACTAGTTACCTGGTTATATATCTAGACAACTATCATACCTATAACATGACTGTATTCCCCTGCTGTAGTAGTTAAGGACAATATGAAGCCAATACACAGTCCAAGAAAGACTTTCTTTGTCACTGGTGTTTTCCAGGTTAGTAAACTGTAAGAAAGCATTAAATATCATAACCTATAAAATATAGAGTTTATTTGTACCAGGCTTAGAAACAGGTCAAAAAGTGAGATTTACAGAGCATTTCTCACCTGTTTTGCAGAGAGCAAAAATAAAACTGTATATTTTTAGATAATGTACATGTATATATGCCATGTTTATTATATACTGTTACTATCAGGAAAATCCATGAAAACGGGACATTTCTAGCCTATCTAAAGATGACAAATTTTGGTTCATAATCAAGGGAGAACATAACATCATAAACAATGCGAACCAGAACACAGTATAAACTGTCGCTTAATGTGAGGACAAGAGTACCAGCTGACCTAATTAAGTTTCAACACTATATATATTTCATATCATTACATTTTCTTAAATATACACAATTTCCATTCATGTATGGTATTTAGTATAGTAATTAAAGTTACCTGTTTATTTTCTCTAAGCTATCTGCAGCAGATCCCAGCCAATTCTGAATAACAAAAAAGAAAATGAATGCTAATCTATATCTGCATTAATAATAAGTTGGTCAGATCAATAAACACAACCTACCAAGATATTTTTATAGTACTTATGGATTTGAATAAAGTGTGACAATGACTAAGCAAACATTGATGACGACACAATCCATGGATAATGATCCATGTGTACGGTAAATACACTACTAGGCAGATGACACAAAAATGAATTCATTAACACAATTTTTGGTAGTCAGTGTCAATTCAGGTTATTTTGAACAAATCTAAAATTTATGCATTGATCAAAACAAGACAATGATATATAGATCATACATAGCTCTGACAAATCTTTCAAACTTCTTTTTGAAGATTATATTCAAATTAGAAGTGTACAAGAAGCCAAAAGTCATCTACCTTTTACATTTTGAAATACAGATGACTTCCTGCAAAATTTTGATGCCACAAATTAGAATTTTTATTTCATAATAATGAGAATTTTTATCTCATAATGACACAATTTTCCCAACTAACCCCAGGTCAATTGGGATGATTCAATCACATATTGAAATTGAAATTAGAAGTTCATTTATTCAAATGATGTCTGGAAGTTCATCTATTCAAATGATGTCATTCTGTTTTTATGACATTTCATTTCACACATTTTTGTCAACTGAATTCGTGTATAAAATTCTATGATCTGCAAAAGGAAAGCTTTACAATATACTTTGAACCAGATTTCAGAGAAAGCTCAGATGTTAACAGATAAGTTACCTGAACTTTCCTGGCTACTTGAATTACAAGATTGAATTTATCTGACAATCCAAGCTCATCTTCCTCTTCTGGCTAACAAAAAAGTAAAACTTTTGATACATTATCTTTATTTGGATTACCTTTTCTTTAAGAAATTTACCTTTCCTATATCCATAGTTACATTTACTATGATCATAACATGAAATTCTTATCCAAAAGCATCTGTCATCATTAGAATATATTTTGTGATATACAGAAATGATCTTACAAATTAACTTAATTTAGCCTCAGATACATATAGACCAGTTGATTATGAAATTTATCAACTCGAGATAATTAAATTTTCATTTTTAAACTGTGAGGCTTGTCCAAGCTGTTTAAGAATATTAAAATTTAATTATCAAGAGTGGATAAATTTCGAAATTGATGTGTCAAGAGTTTTAGAATCTTTTTCTCTAATGACAATGTAAAACTCCAAGAGGTCCTCCGAACGTTTTTCGGTTGGAAATTTCGTGAGCATTTACCCAATGTGTGGTGATATCAGAATTTATCAAACAGGACAAGAGATGTATAAAAGTGCACAGAATTAGAGAAAGAATTATGTTAAATTTTGTCATTCTACAGTCTTTTTTTCAAATTTTAATAAACCTTGATAATTTCATTTAACTGAAGTGGATTCAACATTAACAATTCTATCAAAGTACATGAAACTGTTTGATCAGCAGTAGGTCAATAAAAGGTTTTCTTTTTTAACAGAATATGACAGAAAAAAACCCATTACAAATGGAGTTGTCCTGATAAAACTCATCTTATTAATAAAGCTATTGTCCAACTACTTTAAGTTTATATGTTGGTAAGATTAGTAACACATACAGTGAACCATATTGCTACTGCAAAATTAAGACATTGAAAATGCAGTGAATTTTAAATGATATCTCAAACCATATCATGAACATCTCATACTTTAACCAGAGAATGTGTCTGTGATACATGGATACATACCTTCGGGTCTTCATCTGGCTTAAAAAAATTAAACTTTACATTGAATCCTCTGAAAATATAAAAATAAAATGTATACTTCATGTGAAAAATGTTGTACAGACTAAATACAGACAAAACGTATCAATCTGCAACTGCTGCTATTTTTTTAATAAGTATGAAACAATTTGGTGGTAACAACAATTTTTAAATACATGTATGTGCATATCAATTTACACCTAAGATAATTGTTTAAAATCATTAGTAAAATTATAAACTGTGAGGAAGATGCACACTCATATTTAAAGGCTACCAAGGGAAATAACTTTGAAATGACGTCTCTAACTCAAATGGTGTTTTATATTTAAAAGAAATACATGTATAATTAGCCAAGCAATCCTCTAACAGATTTTACCAAACTGGGTGAAGTTTTAAAAGGCTATTTAAGATATTTCAGAGACAAATAAGGAAATGAAAAACAGATTTCAATTGTCTTTAAAACCTTAAAGAGTAATAATATGGGCTGTTCCTACCTATAACATTCAGCTTTTCAAAGTTACTTTGAATACTTAAAAAATCATTTGTCACAGAAGTTTTAAAAGATACAAAACCTGCTTGAAGTCCAATCACTATTAAATTCATGTAAATAGATGTCTATTATTTATATAATGCTGATGTGACTAACATATAAAGAGATTTAAATTCTCATCACGTATATGTATTTGTTTGTTTAGTTGGGGTTTAATGCCGTTTTCAGCACATTTGGCTATTTTGCGGCGGCCAGTTTTTATTGGTGGAGGATATATGTAGGGATGTTGTATCAAGAATTAATCCGTCATATCCCTTCTTTCATAATGTATAGATCGATAGAGTAACCAAATTTCTGGCATCATTTGACCTTGAAATTGTACAGATTTGGAATACAATATTTACTTACAAATAATTTAGGTAGCTGACTATCATTCTAAAAATTAAACAAAACAGAATCATAGGTATCAAACAACCATACCAACTGGATATCAAATAAATCTGAAAAATAAAATAAAACACAAATTTTGTGATTAATTCTCGAGCATAACTGGTGAGTTATCAATCGTTGAAAAAATGCGTATCTTGACTTAGGAGCAATACCATGGAATCCATAATACTTGTATTATTAAGTGAGTAAGAATAAAATAACTGTTCACAGATCTGGTTTATTGCTTGGATTTTTGCACGCTAACAATTTTCAGAATCGTGAGTGTGAACTGGTATTGATGAGTCCAAAGACTAATCATTTCTTCGAAATGTTAGGTCTCCTGTGATTCAGCCAAAAAGAACTTTCCTTCATCAGTGTTTGAAGCCAAAGCTGGAAAACAGTGTGTTCAGGACACGTGAATGCTGCAAAGAGTGCTCAAAAATATCTATTGGATTGACGGAAACTAAGTATTAAGTTAAATAATACTGAATGAAAGGGAAAATTAGTAAAGAACTGTTTAAGCAACATATCTGATAGTTGTCTTACATTTTCATTAATGCTGAAAAGTGTGTAATTATTTTCCGTTCAAAAATAGTTACAAAACTACATGTAAAATCATTAAAATTTTGATGATTTCACTACATGTTTAAGATCATTTAATGGATAAATGTGATAAATGTTTTCAAACACTTTTTAACTCTTACTGGGGACATCTTGACAAAATTTGAATGGCATGCAAGTTTTCTGATACTATGAAACACATATGGTACACCAATTTTTGTGGATTTCATGGACAAGTCAATCCAAGCATTTAATCAAAGTGCTGTAAATAACCACTGGAAAGATTGCAACTGTAGTTGTGTATAATTTAAAATGGAATTTTATCACAGATTTTTTTTTCTATGCTATGTGAGATCAATTACAATGAATGTATTCCTTTTTTCCTGAAATATTGAGTACTTTTTTTATTCAAAATCGATGTACATTCCGGGGTACGAAGATAATTTTCAATAAGATTTCAATTTGTTTAAGTTATAAATTTAACTAAAAAGTTTATTGGATCCTAATTTTACTTGACATGACTTAAAAAATTTAGATTCACACGCATGTCTTAGTTAACATATAATCGTAAGGTTTTTCTCGAATAATGGGTCCATTAAAGAAATAATCGTCACATTAGTAAATTCACGATTAATTTTGACAATAAATTAATTTAAAAGTAAAGTTATCAAGAACGGATGATAACTCGCTACCCTATTATATGTGAATGGAACAGAAGGTAAACAATCAAAATGGCTGAATTTTCAAAACATGGATGGAAATGTGTCAAAAATGTTAGTTTTAATGTATTTGGGACAAGGGCTCAGCCTACTTCAGGATGTCAGGGAGAAATTACTTTTCTCTCTAGAGCTAACAAGGAGAAGTGGAGGGAGACAGTGAGAAGTCATTACGTGACATTCCAAAGCACCAATAGGCACTGATTATGTTTTTATTTGAAGAGCTTGTTCATTCTCTGATTTACAGTTTAACTGGGTTAAGGCAAATTTAACTTGCATGGCTTTTAAGCAAGTCTACAAAATGTGTACAAAAGAGTCAACATAAAGAAGTTCCTAAAATCGATTCATTACTTCATTCACAGTATCTTTCTCATTGTTTTTAAATTATTGTTATTCCGTTCCGACTTACTGTGGTCCGAGTTGTCAGCAGGGCAAGTACATTTACCAATATTTTTCTTATTAGATTTTTTCCCTTTGATTACTGATTGAAAATAAATGGCTACATGGATTTTATTTTCACTTCATGAATCAGAGTTTCCTTAAAATAACAGCTGTCATATTCACGATTTTGACCATTGAAATGGATCAGGCAAGTAATTAAATTGATAGTCAACTCAAATTTCATTCTTGACGAGAGTTGGGGCGAAGTGAAACACTACAAGGTGACTTCTTCCCCCAAATCTCACTCCATGTTAATTTTGGACAATACAAGTATGCTTTTCAAATTTCAACTCCAAAAAATCCAACTTCCAAGTTTATCTAGATAAACGATTATGTAAATCACGCACATGGAAGTTTTTCTACACCTTGCCAATGCGCATGTATGGGGATTTCCGAAATAACTATATCCATTCTACATTCTACTATATAAATTGTTGATCCATTTCATCGACAATATTTTCAAATTGTGATAAATATAAATATCAATAGAAATTTAAGCAGAGGTTTGGCAGATTGATTTTTTATAATAAACAATTCAAATAAGTAACTTAAATGCCTACAGCACATTTCTCAGACCTGAGGTAAACATACAAAATGGCTAAAAGCTCAAAACATGCATAGTTTAAAAGGGCCAATCCTAAAAGAATAAATATTCATTAACATTTATAAAAGCAACATAATACTTTTTATTAATCGATAATCTTTCATAAAATAAAACTATGAATGTAAAAGCATTCTATATCTGTATATATGCCCTCAGTGGAAATGTAAGTCGTAGATTCGTTCTGATAAATTCATCCTCTGCACGTCATGTCTTTGAAATAATGACCGGGAATTCATTTTATTTTCTTGGAAATTTCGGTAAATAACAGAGAATATGTTAGTTAAAAATATTTGTTCAGATATTATCAACAAGAAAGTACTCGTAATTTAAAAAATGCTGTCATAATTAGAACTACACTATTAACTAATGTCTAATGGTATTGAAGAGGCCACACTTCCGGTTTTGGAGACCGCATAGCCTCCAAAACCAGAAGTGTGGCCTCTTCGATAGGAATGATTTGCAATCTTTCCAAAAATGCAATGAAATATACATTTCAAATGCTTTTATTATGAGGAAATGTCGAAAAATTTAGGGTCCTTTCCAAGAATGCAAGACTCTTGTTCAACCTTGACTTTTTATATTCAGACAGATGATGGAGTGTGAGTAACCATGCTGACAAACAATTTGGATGTTATGTTTCTTTTTTAACAGTTCTTTATGTCTGGTGAGGAAAGATTTCATAGTAGTGTTCATTTAAGATAAGATTTTAGACAATATTTTTGAGGCTTTAATTACTTACATTTTGTAATTTATCTATTTAATGAGTAATTTCTTTGTTTGTATTGCTAGCTTTGGTAGGAAACATCATTATTACAATACAATATTTCAATTAAGCCGCTGATGGTCATTAATTGAAGATTAATCAAATCTTAGATTAAAAATAATGTTGACTACACTACAAAGTACATCTGATGGATAATAGAAATTATTTAACTTTCAATTTTGAACACTTTTCAACAATTATAACTATTGTCATTAAATTTTTTTCTTGAAAATTTGAAATCCATGAAATTAAGAACCCACAAATATGTATTTTTTTCCAAATCCACGAAAATTGATGTCAACCAAAATAATTGAATTCACAGTATGTGTAGAAAGCTCAGATGTATAATGAAGGTAGTATAACATCTATTTCTATTGATATATGACATATGATCAAAAACTCTATATCAATTAACTTCAGTTACAAACCATGAACATAAGAAAGGTGTAAGAAGGAGTCTTCCATGATAGCAATTGTTGGATTCCTTTAATTGTGTCCAAATATGGCTTCAAATCTGATTCTACAAAAAATACCAATCATTTTTTAACATTTATGCACTTTTCAGTATTTACATGTAATTAAAATTAATCCGTGTAGAAAAAAACTCCTTTGGTGTTGATATGAAAAGAAAACCAGACAATAATAAAAACATAAATCTTCCAACAAACATCATAATGATGTCAACAATGATGACATTTTCTGATAAAAAAAAATTGCTGTAATTTTTAAACTGAATTTTTCTATGCCCTGCCGTATCGTATACATGTACATTTGAAAGGTATGTGAAAAAAAGAAGACAGGACATTATTTTTCATCAAAATTTGAAAACTGTGTTTCTTTTGGATAAACTGCAAACACTTCATCCTTAGCGTAACATTACACGTTAATATTATTACTAGCAAGTTGGACATATTTGTAAATTATTTATATAATGTATGTATTGATCCTAATACCAAATGAAAAATGAATTTGAAACATTTTATAATCATAAATCTTACAATATACAATAGCCTGAAGATTTTAAATGTGAAATTATAATTTTTTTTACACTTACTAAATCTATTAATATTCTCTTTCAATCTGAAAAATAAACATTTATTTCAATATGAAGCAATATATTTACCTTAAAAACTTACAAATCATTAATTTTTTTTATTAACCTGCAAAATCACAACCTTGATGGTATTCAGAATTGACTGGGTTGAAACCATCATGAAACCATCATGAAAAGTGCTTAAGCAGGATAGATAAAGGGGGAGGTCTGGATACCCATGAAACTGGTTTAATCCCACCACTGTTCACTGACTGTACCAAGTCAGAATATACTGATTCTCTGTTTTGTGTTTTGTGCTTTTTTATGTAATTTTTTGTCAGGGGTTTATGTCAGTTGGGTGACGTTGATTGATTGGTATGTCATTTTTTACCTTTAATGTTATCCATTCGTTGTTTAACTATATAAAAACTCCTAGAACTCAACAGTCAAAATCATGAAAATCATTTTGAAAACTGAAATTCTACAACTAATCAATCAAATTTTTTCCGATTATTAGTAAATCAAAAATTATTAATAAAATGGACACAACAATACTAAACAGATAATAACTGATAAGATTGTGAAACCTTTTTAGCAACAAAATAATTTTATCAGTCTCAGCTGAAGTTCCTGGTTGTGATCTGTACTGTATATTTGCATGGCACTAGATTTTATAATTAGACTTTTTTTTTAAATGACTTACTGCTTGACTGTAAGTGGATCTCCATCATTATCTGCCGACTTATTTTCAGGTTCATCTGTGAAGTCATCCATAAATGTGTAAACTGATGCAACCATTCTTGTCCACAACCCTTCAAACTTCCTTGGTATTAAACTTCTCTGTGGCTTCTTGTTTTCATTTCTTTTGGTTTTCTCTATAAAAATACCATTTAATTGTTATCCTTTGCCATGAAAATGTGTATGAACCATCTGTTTAAAATAAAAATACTAGTATATCGGATAAAACCAACACAATTTGAAGACATTTACATAAATTCCATGCACTCAATACATTAGGAGATACAAACTAAATGCTTTAATTTTAAAAGAATTATGAATTTATATCCTCTCATTCACTTTTGTCACATTTGACAATTTTGTATGATCTGTAAACATAACTTTTCATGTAATGTTGTTGTAACGTTTTTCAGGTAAATTACAAATTATTTTTGGTTATATTGAAATAATCAATATTATATGAATGCAACTATTTATAGATATCTATTAACCTAAAATTAGGGGAGTGAGGCAACATTTTGATTGGATTTGCCAGTAGTTTAGTTGTACAACTTCAGATAAGTTACTTATAAGAAATGATATCCACTTCCCACTTTTCCTATTAGACATTTGTGATATTTGTCTGATTCAAATCACGATTCCGAGTAAGACTCGATGCATACAGGTAAATTATAGGGGCAATCTCAAAATACAAATTATGCTAACACATGACAAAACAGTTAAATTGATTTGACAACCAAATTTGACAATGTTAAACTATTTTTTTTATAAATACTTGCCTTTTTTTGCCAGAAGCTACCACGCAATCAAAAATGACACATAAATACCATGATATATGGATATTTCTTGTTTATTGCAAAGTGGGTGATTTTTAACTATTTCATGGTGATAACAAGCTATATTTGCTGACATAAAATACTTCCTGCTTTTGCTATACCAACACCCAAAGCCAATTTGTTTTTATTGAGACCACAATCAAGTAACAGTCTGCAGGAAGACATATGTCCCCTTATTCTGTCCAATTATACTAACTACAAACAGTGTTTTTTTCTTTTGCCCTACCACATGCATAGTGCTGTGCAGTTAAGGCAGTAAATACATGTACCAATTTTCAAGTTTGGTTTTACCCGATCTGAAGCTGAACAAAAATCTCCCTAATGCAAATGGAATATTAACATAAAAACTACATGTTTGCATGTTTTATAGTTCAGGGGCACACATTGTATATATAATTAAACTAAGCAATAAATATAGAAAGAAAAACCATTAAAAACAGATGAGAAAGATACCTTTATAAACCTAGTCTGTACTTTGAACAAGCGATTTTTGTACTAAACATTTTTACATTTGACTTTTTTATAGCTACTTCATCCTGTCCGAAATCTACAAGATTCACCCTTAAATTAAATTAAGCTTTATTGTTTAAATAATAAAGACAATTTACATAATTTTTCAGAGCATATTTCATTTGAACTTTGACAAAATTTGTCCTTTACATAGAGGGAATTAAAAACTGATTTATTTTGTAAGACTCTCTCATTTTGACTGTTTTGAAAAAAAATGCAATAAAATATTTGAAGTCATTTTATCTTTCATTCATTAGTGTACTTAGCACACCAAAAAGCAGTTTTTAGTTCTGTTTTTTTTTGGTTGTTTTTTAGTCGAGAAAATATGGGACAGACAAGAGAAAATAGTCTGCCTTTATGCAAATTTTCTTTAATTTCTACCTTTATAACAACTCATGTAGGAGATCTGCTTATAAGGTCTATGGTTTTATGGAGAGGCAAACAGGCAGGAAGGCTGATACCAATATAGCCCCTTCAAACTTTGGGTTTTAAACATGTGATAAAAATCGGCAAATGTCTATTACAATAAATGGCAATGTCAAAATGAAAGTCCATACATAAATGACTGCTCAAATTAGAAAATAAATGTCAAATACAAACAAAATAGGCAGTGCAATACTACACGTTCTAATCATGATCATGAATGTTGTTTAGTTTTTATGTAATCAGCTGTGTGCTTTAGGAGATACAGATTAAATAACTTGCCCCATTACATATAAATATGCCACAATGATTGCTTAACTCCAAAAAAAAAAAAAAAAAAAATGAGGTTTATTCAGTGGTTTGGTTAAAATAAATGGTATGGCAGCTCCCACCTATTTCCTATCTGAAAATATCACTAATTCTGATATGCTTATATTATACCTTTTTTAATGGATATATCTACCCATCCATGACAATTCTCTGAACTCTGAATATGTCTGTGATGGTATTCTTCTTGTAGCTGTCTGTGATAAAAGTAAATATAAAATGGATATAAGCACAGATCAAAGTCGGAGAATTTTTGATTTGTTGATTACGTGTATATCATATTGGGAAAAGAATATGAAAGTGACTAGTAATTAAGAAATTTGAAATACAGGATAGATAAGACATTTGGGAGTACGACAATATGAAGGACGGGTCTAGAAATTCTGGAACTTACTCAATTTTAATGCCCATAGGCTGGGCTACTTTCCATATGAGGCCCAAGGTGGGGAAACTCCTGAGTAATTCTGGGCAAGCCTCATAGTATCCGTTGGAGACTCATATATGAGGGGTTGGCTCCATTAATGCAATACGGCTGATGAATGACAATGGACAAAATGATTACACAATTTGCACACTCTTCTAAGGCTTGTGGCCATTAAAGTGATTTTCAAAAAATGGAGCTATCTTACTGATACAAGAGATACTAAAACAAGGATTGGTTAAAGTCATCAAGACAACATTAATTCATTATGTGTATAAAACTTAGGGATGATAGATAGGAAAATAATTAATTTTTTCCAAAACATTTATCATTTTTTTCAATTTTGAACAATGAGCACTACAGGCCAATATTCTCTTACCAATAAATTTCACCAGTAATGAAAATGTTTTCATCAATTAAGTATTCTATGTTGCAGCTGAAAATTTAGGGTCAGTTGGGAAACCAGAAACACACAATTAAGGCCTCCACTGAATAAGTTGTCATTTCCATCTGTTGTACTTTTGTGATTTCTCTACCACAGAATACTTGTCATTGAAAAAAAATGGTTGCGTCAGAGAGAAATAGCAAGTACCCTTTCAGTAAATGCTAGTTAACTGAATCTATATTTTGGAGATTTCAAAGTTTCTTATCTATTTTTTTAGGTTTTGTTTCTACTGTTTGCTTGTTCCAATCCCTTGTCTTGTACTGGATGATGTCTTTTTCTCACATTTCTGTGTGTTTGGGACAGTTATATTCCGTGTGAGACACCAGTGTGAGATTCATGTATCTCACATCACATGACCTACCTTGATGTAACAATGCAAAAAAACATCAAGCCTCATTTATGAATTGAAAATGTGAACCCTCGGGTGGAAATGTCCCATCTCACATCTTAGACCATGACTGATTATTATAGTCTCCGTATTTATGGACATTTATTGACCCAGTAAATATTTCTTACCTTGTCTATTTTAATCTTATCTTTGGACATTACATAATAATACTTTGTTCAAAACACATTTCCAATTTGCAACATGGCAAAATTCTGATAACCAATATAAACTCACTTGTACTTTTCATGCAGTTTATGATATCTGTTTCTTTCAATATCAATTTCTGCTTTTAACTTGTCTATTGATTCCCGATCCTTGTACCCTCGGAGTTCTGCCACTGAAAGAGTGATATGACTGTAGATCTGAGGTATCAATAATATGGTTTCAAACAGGTACTAGATATCTTATTACACTATCCATATAATTATGTTACATTAAAGTAACATAACAAAAGTTAAAAGTTTTGCTTCTTTCCAATAGTCTTTTCCTGTGAACAAAGGGATATAAATCAAAATTATCTGTTTAAGTCCTTCCATTTTACCCTGATAATTTTTAATACAATATTTATCTCTTATGAAGCATAAAGAGAACCGGTAAAATTCTACAAAGTATTTAATTGAATGATTGATTATATATTTGGGTATTTTGTTGGAGCCATTTAGAGCTCGTCACATGCTGTGGAGTTTCCCATTTACATAGATCCTGTATTCACAGGGCCTGGCACCATAAAAGTTGAGAATATTCTTAAGTCTGAGAATTTTCTTAAATATGGGGATACTCGAATGTGATTGGCTGAGAATGGAAATTTGAGTAAAATTTTCTTTACTCAGCAAAAATAGTTCTTTATAGCGCCCAGGCCTGATGATTTTGTAATGTCTATCTTTGGATATAAATTTAAAGATTGGATGTTGACATCTAACCCGTATCCGTTCTTTTTTACAATATAAATTTTTTCTGGCATTTAAAATAATAAATACTGGAAACCTTTATTAACAGACAATAAATGTACTTGAGTACTGAAAGATTAAATCAAATGATTGGCATATTTTTTGTAGTAGAATACAATTACCAGAATCTAATATCAACATTTGAGTTTTAATTACTGGGGTATTGCAATTATCTTCCTCCTATCATATTATCATTTTTGCAATAATAAAACCATTACAATAACTTACTAAGATTTTGCTTTTCTATTGTGACTTCAACAAGCTGTTCCTCCAACTGTTTCAGATGTTCTTCATACACTTCATAGCTACTTTCATCCATTATCTTAATACAAAATACAAAGTTTTTGTAGTTCATATTATGCTGGTTATTTACATGTATACATCTCTGAGGTAATTTATTTATAGACAAACAAGATATATTAATGTCTATCCTGTTTAAAAAAAATCATAATATAAATTCTACACAATATTCGTCTAATACAATTCATGTATAAATGCAATTGTTTTGAATCATGTATGACACCAGAAAAAAATCATTATTTTGTAAATATCACTTCTGCTTTTGCTATTCATAATAACATTAAGTTTAATGTTGACCCTATACATGCTAAAGTTAAGATTAAGTCTTTAGGGATGCTCGCTGGTCATGTTTTGGTCTTTTTGTCAGATTTTCAGAATCCTCGGGTTTTATCCATTTTTTAAACATGAATTTTTTTGCCCATGAACCCCCACTTTTTCTTTTATAATTCAATTATATATACCTTAAAATGGTATTTGACAAAATTTTATGAAATCCTTTTTATTTTTTCATACATCTTTGAGAGACTGAAGTTGTCAATGCAAAGTCAATGAAAAATTCTGAGAAAAACCCATTTACTGCAAATTTTCAAGGCCTTATAGCTCTAAAATGAGCACATGAACCTGTATTTTTTTCTTGCTTCTTTGTTTACTATTCATATGTTCTCTCAAACTAAAACACCTATTTCAAATCCTATTTATTTCCTATTAGATCAGCAATCATCCTTAAATATACAAAGAAATAAAATGTTGGAGAGGTATCTCATCATGATCATCTTCTCCTTGGTAAAAAAAGAATTGTGGCTAGATATATACTTAATTTTATTTGGATGCCGGTGATCCACACATTAAATGGTTATGTTTGATACTTGATGAATTTTAGATCACAGTGCAGTATTACAGGCTAACCTAACAAACTGCTAAATCATAAATTAAGGGAAACATACATGTATATGAAGAGTTTTATCTGATGGCAGACATGATTCGAAACAATTTACTGTTGTTTTACATTTAAGGGAGAAACCATTTGATTTTTATGGGGGAGGGGGGGGTCCAAAATTTCGGCAATAAAATAGGCAGGATCCCCCCATAAAAATCAAATGGTTGCTCCCTAAATTTTGGATGATATTACAACAGTATGTGCAGATTTAAATTTTTTTCATAGAAAGTAGGAGAGGGCTTGTCATAGGGATACCATAAGGAGTTCTGTCCAAAAGTACCTGTCACAGGTACATGTAAATGGCTAGAATCTAAGCAGTTCTCATGATATTCAACAAATTGAATCAGGTCTAAGAAATGATCCCCATGACTGACAATAAATTTTATAAATTAAAATCTTGCTGTGTAAATACTTAGAAGAAAGAAATTATATTGCCGGTATAAATGCTTATAATAGGGTAATATTCATGGTCGTTCGTTTTGTACAGCAACAGGAAGTACAATAAAATGGTTATAACAGTGACAACTTTTGACTCCGTCGAGTCAAAAGTTGTCACAGGAGCTACATTATTGTAGCTAGTAGACTACTACTGTCTGGACACCTAAGTTCGTACAATAGATTTTTCAGAATTTGAATACCTTAATCAATGTGAATTGTCTGGTCACTTGGGGGGAAGATGCAATGAGCAAAGTCGTAACTGAAACAATTGAACTTGCCTAATTTTGTTCATTCAGGTCTTCCAGAGAAACAAAAAAATTTGCCTTTTTCAATGTAAAAGGGAGATAACTCTTACTATGAGATTTTATAAGATTAAGTATTACAACCCCATGATGCATGAAATATGCAAAAATTGCATTAAAAATATCTATAATAACAGTTTTACAAATTTTAGGATAGCTCTGAATTGATAAATTCAAATTATTAATTTTTTTTATATTTTCAAGTGCATTAAATTTCCCATTTAGAATCATTTGTGGGGTATACAAACATAACCTTTATCAACAACTTTACATTTTTTATGTTTTCTTGGAAGACTTAATAAGGTTTATCAAGGATTTAAATAGTAGAAGGATACGAATCTCGCGATATTTTACATAGCTTGTATGTTAATATGTTGCATGGCGTGAGAAGAAGTGAAATTACCCATAGTGCAATTCATTGACGATTAAAAATGGTAGAATATTTCATCGCTTAAACATTTTATACCAGTATTTGTACGTTTATTACACCATAAATACAGGTATAACGTGAAAATATTTTCCCTAAATATTAATCATTAAGATATGGACTTGTTGTGGATATTACACCCGTATTTCATCAATAATTAACATTAATCGGTTTGCCCTCTTGACCTTCATAATCATGCCTCTAATGGGCAGTTGAATCACTAATTTAAAATTCAAACTCCTCCCTCATCATACCGAATATTGAAGTGAAACCGTCATTTTTGCGATAGTATGATATTTTTCGATGTATAGAAGTTTTTTTTTTTTTAAAACAGTGCTCCGTATCTGTATTTATTAAGGATTGTTTACCATCGTTTGTCAAAATGGGGCATAAATGAACGGAGATGGGGTGACTCATTTAGAAATCAATAAACTTCCATGTTTACATGAAATCGGCTCAGCAAAATGTATAATTGTATAGTTTAGAGTTTAAACTTTGTATAGAATAAAAACTGGCGTGATTGATTTATTTGTTTTATCATTATTTGTGTTATAAATATCTTTGTCATTTTTCAAAATGCGAAAAAAACATTTTTTAACTAAGGTGTCCAAACAGTAGTACATAGACTACTACTGTCTGGACACCTCAGTTCATAAAATGGATTTTTTGCATTTTGAATGTCTAAACGTTAGAATTATTAGACAATCTTTTATTGTTTAATTAACTGTATGGAGTCATCCAAGAAAACATAAAAAATGTAAAGTTGTTTATAAAGTGCATGTTTGTATACCTCACAAATGATTCTGAATGGGGAATTTCCCATAGAAAATTAATGCACTTGAAAATTTCAAAAAATTAATAATTTGAATTTATCAACTCAGACCTATCCTAAAATTTGTAAAACTGTTATCTTATATATTTTTAATGCACTTAGTGTATATTTATCATTGTGGGGCTATAATACTTAATTTTATAAAAATCTCATAGGAAGAGTTATCTCCTTTTTACATTGAAAATTCCATAGGCGGATGTTTTTTGTTTCTCTGGAAGACATGATTGAACAAAATTATGTAAGTTCATTGTTTCAGTTACGACTTAACACATTGCATCTTTCACCCAAGTGACTAGACAATTCACATTGATTAAGGTATTCAAATTCTGAAAAATCCATTTTAAGAACTCAGGTGTCCAGACAGTAAGTGTAGTGTGTAGTGCTTCTGTGTTTTTTGTATATATCTTTATTCATCAAATGCACATTTATACCCCAAGGGGTTGAAGGCAAACATAAAACAAAGACAAACAATAAAATAAACACAATAAGTATAACCCAGAGCCTGTAGTATCATGGAAATTTAGATGGTGGACAAAATCATTGTAAAGAATGAAAAGGATCAATGCTGAGTGGTGACCACTCCAAATACGGGTTCTCTGTATTGCAATCTTACATAGTACACATTATCAAAATCACAGGTGCTTGAGGACATGAACCTCTTTTTTCATAATACACATTGATAGTAAACATGTGTATTGTGTTTAAATATATGGTATATTAGTATCCTTATGATACAAATAAATGGTAAAAATTAGAAAAAAAAAGATATTTATGATAATTTAGGGGGGGGCTATGAGGGGTCCAAGATATGGTTCTGTCCTCAAGCACCTGTGGTTAAAATATTTTGGTTTTGACTTTCTGCAGGCTGTATTAATGCAGCTTTCACTTGGATAGAAATAATTTTATTGTAAGGTTGTTTATGTTTTCAGAACACTTTCATTGGGTTGTTTAGGGAATATTGTATAATACAAACGCCTGTGGTACGGTATCAATATTGACGGACATCTTTGAGATAGGGAATGTCTCTGTGATTGTTACCAATCATGATGGCAATACCTTTTACTTGTAATCAGGTAATAGGAGCACATGACAATTTGTTTACAAAATACCATTCTGGTACCAGATTACTTAGTTTGAACATTAACATAAGGCAAATATGTAAAATAGATTCGTGTACCAGTCAACAACAATAAACACCAAAAACAAATACTGCAATTTTTTTCCCGGAACCAATTTCACTATAACCACACTTAAAAACAAAAAATGGAAAAGCCCTCTTCAGATTGAAAGGATTTTGACGTTATCTAATCAGAAGATCTTATGGAATAATACTTGAGATTACAGCTCGAATATGTAGATTATAGTATCCATTTTCTTGTTAACATTTAAATTGACCTCAGATTAACGTGACGTAAAAAAGTTACCTCCATTGGACGAAACCTTTTTAAAAATAAAAATTAAGCTGCAAAAAGAGGGTGTCTCAATTAGAGCAAGTCTAATTTTCATTGCGGTGCTCAGAGAAACAATTAAGTACAATGCATATATTATAATATACACATGCATATTACAATATAAATTATCAAATAATGTTCATATATATATATAAAGAAATATATCAATAAATGATCACATCTTTAGAAAATGTTCAAAACAGTTTGTTTTAAACAAATTTAAATTAGCACAATTTTTAAGACTATAAGGTAAATCGTACCATATTTTGACGACAGAAAACGGAAACGATTTCTTTAGAAAATTCGTATTAGGTCTAGGTAAAAATAATTATTATCAGAAACAGATCTCAAATTATATCTTTGAACATGTTCACCATTTCCCTTTTGTAGATTCATGTATTCCGGAACTAAACCATGTACAACTTTGTACATTAAAATATACTTTTGAAATTGTATTCTCTTTGTAAATGGTAACCATTTCAAGCTAGAAAACATAACATCATGGTATTAATATATCACAATCAAGAATAATGCGTGCAGCTCTTTTTGAAGTTTGGTAATTCTATCCGCATCTTTCTTTGAAATACCACCACAGACAGAGCTACAATAATCAATATAAGGCAAAATGTATGAATTATGATATAATTATCTTACATGAATAGGTAAGTGATCTTTAATCTTTTGTAAAAGTGAAACTTTTGAGGAAATAATTTTACATATTCGATCAACTTGAATATCCCGGTTAAGATTTTCGTAGCGGTGAAACACTTAAAAGAATTAATAATAGCCCTGCGATCGATAGCCCCACAGGGATTAACAGGTACATTCGAGCCGGTATTCATCCCACACGATATATAGTTGGTGTTTAAAATTATAATTTTGTCCACATGCAGTATTAAAGTACTTTTATTAGTTATAAGAAATAGCTATTTATCATTAACTTTGTTTTTAAAAGTGGCATCGTTATAATATAAAATTTCGTTATATATGAATCAAAGACGTTTTCTGGAACACCCAATCTAAAGAGTATGTATAGTGTACGTATACCGACTGCGTCGAATAAACATACACTCATCGCCGGGAACTTTATCATCTGCAAATATAAAAATGCTTAAGTAATAATTTTTTACTGATCTTCCACTGCACGGAATTACAAAGTTTATAAAATAAAAACAATCCATATAAACTTAGCCTGAAGAATTTGGGAAGAATTCAAATTCGCTTTGTTATCGAAATTTTAAATCCATATAGTCAAGGACGTATATTAGAAGGATAGGAAACTCCCGATATCGCCTTGATAATATCCGAGAAATATCGCGAATCGCGAGAATACACGAGATCTGCAGAAAGCTTCAGCGGGAATCGCCGCTTCGAGATTTCTACATCAATTTTTAAGTATAAAAACATTATATGAATAATTAAAAACATATTAAGTAGAAGTTATTTTATGGTATTAAATGATTTTTCACTATAAAAACAACATCAAACACTTATAAACATCACAATAAGTGATCATAAGTAAGGATGCCAGATGCTGCCCATGCATTATACTGGGACCGAGATGGCATGACCCGTCATGTTGCATTGATTTTTTTACATTTTATTGCATTTACTTGTATAAAAGTATTTGATTAGAAGTTTTAGATAATATTTACGTTTGCATATGAAAATAGAGCGTCTTTTGTTGTTGTATTTCACGTGTAATATAACATATAAACCAGCCCTTTTCGGTAAACAAAATGGCGACTTCCATGGAGAATGGCCTTGTATTTGGCAGCTAAATGTGCATTTTTGGTGTGAAAAGACGCTTCTAAACTGAATTTGTTCCTTTCCTTTTATATTTTAACGTTTGCATAGCAAGTTTCAACTTTATTTGTTAAGAGGTTAGTCAAATATTGAAGTTATTGAAGCCCCCTCCATCTTTTTTGTCAAATATTTATCAATCAGAGCAGAGATGCTATTTTGCAGCTATCTTGTTGAATATATGCTACACAATCACATATTGCATGATTTTTTTCCCATTTCTATGTCATTTTTACACTTGCATAGCAAATTTAAGCTTCTTATGCTGAGAATTTGATTAGATATTGAGCTACAAAATGAACAAATTTTTAACAGCTCTATTTTGTTTCATAATATCTACCTATCAGAGCAGAGCTGCTAGTTTGCAGGTATAAGGTACATGCACATTGCATAAAAATGCATTACAGGTAATTTTTTCCTTTCATTACATATATCTAGACTTGCAGAGAAAAAATGAGCTTCCTATTTTGGAAAATGAATGAGATAGTGAGCCTTTCTTTGCTTAAATTAATTTTCATTTTTTTTCATTCTCAAAATAACTGTGAACCGGGGCAATGCAGTTAATTTGCAGCTCAAAAGTCAATATCGGAATAGTAAACAAATATTACTTTAAAGGTCTTCTGTTCCTTACATGTTTTTGAGCATGCTGAGCAAAATTAAGCCTCCTATCTGGCAGAAAAGCATACATATTTTGTTTTATTTGTCTTATACTTCTGTCTGAGTTGTCAGGGGCAACCTAAGAAATCCCGTCGGCCAATTGAAGAATGGTTTTGTGTAGTGTAGTATAATGTAGATGATGTACGAATTTATGTGTAAAAGACTGAAACAATTACCTATGTGGCAGACTAACTAACAGACCGTGTTTATACAATCAATCATAACACCTGTAATTAACAAATGTCATGTGGCCGGGTGAACCTCGGAAAGTAAGGTGCTATTAATAATTGAATATACAGGTGCCCAGCTGAGAAAAAGATTTTTATTTGGATAGAAATGCGGTTTTAGAGATGTGATTATGCAATAAAAGTTTTATGACAACTAGACTTTATAATTTTACTAAGGTATGTCATTTAAGTTGGTTTTTTTTTCAGTAGAGAAATAGTTAGACAAATAAATATATTTATTATATTCTGTATATTCCCCTAGCAATAGTTCCAAATCAAGATCAGTGTCCCAAGATAAAAAATCTGACATGTTAATAGAGTTCAAATCAAAAAGTAAATTGCAGATTTTGCAACTCGTTCTTTTTATGGCATATTCGTGTATATTTCTCAAGATTAATTTTCTCAAATCAGCTTTGGTCATTTTGAAAGTAGACAATGACTCTTTTAGTGTAGCTTGGGTCATAGCCTTTCTAAATTGAATAGTAGAAAGGAAACTACAAAAGCTCATTAAATAAACAACTTACAACTTACAATCTGTCAAAAAGTAGAAAGGAAACCGCACAAGCTCATCAAATGAACAACATACAATCAGGACTAATTTATTTTTTATTATAATTAATTATAAATCATCACAGGAATTAGGTATGCATAGGTAAAAGCTCAAACTAAATAAGGTTTTAATCAAATTAATCATTGTTTCTAGAAGACATTTACTATTCAATAATAAAAATGTTAAAACTTTGTAATTTATACGATTTTAACGGCCCTGTAAGACATATTTGATAGATTTTTTTATTTGTTTCTTTGGTTTTTGAACATCGAAAATAATAAACAAAGTTTTTTAAGTTAAAAACAAATGAGAGAATTTCTGTCATAATGATCGAGACTATAGGAGTTCTAGTTGTTTACATTATCGTAACTAACCGGAAATATTTACTTGAAGCGCGCATAATTGTAGTAGTGAGTAAATACAAGTCTCACGATACGCGATATTTTAACGAGATACCGCGAGACACGAATCCTTTTTAGTTATACGTCCTTGATATAGTATATTTGGAAAAAGTGAAATATGAATTTCACACTAAATCGTCAAGAGTTTTTACCCATAATCAGGAATCGCGCTGAACGTTTTTCCCGATGTCATGTCGAGTGTTCATTTCAGTACCCCCCCCACACACACACACCCCTGGTCACCCTACAAAATGTCGGCCATTCCCATGTCACGCTATCTGACCGAATTTGTACCGCCAATGAACGAAATATGTAGCATATTGATGAGCATATTTTAAGGTCTTTTAAATATTTTTTTTGTTTTCCTTCATTGAACATGTTCAACAATTTCCAAAACGGGGAGCAACCAATGTATTTTAGACAAAATGCAATTTTTCCTATTTAGATTTAGATTAATACTTACAAGTATCAGGCAATATTACTTATAACAGAATTTGTTAAGAGTTCAGAGTACTTAATGAAAAATGTTGATCGACAATCGACTTTTTATTTTTCGAAGTAGTACCAACTGTAGGTTTATTATGAAATTCCATAGTTATCATGGACGTCTCAGAGATATTATATGATTTGGGGGATGCAAATCAATGAACAATAATCAGTGCCTTGGCCTTTTATTTTTAAGATATGAGGAAGTGGGGAATATACTGATATTGAAGACCAACTTGATGTCTTTTCATGCTTTTATCTTAATTCATATAAACTTTGTTATTAAAATATATGTCCGTGCATATTCCTCTTGCTTCCCGGGTTTCACAAAAACATCCTTGAATGTTTTCAACTGAACGAAAGTTATCAAAATGGCCAAATAAATTTTACACGGCAGAGATTTCACACAGCTGTACCGTTATAACTTATTATACATTGCCGTAATAAAACGTATCACAAAATACCGATATAAATTTGACGCACTGTATGGCCATATCGTTGACTGACCAACTCATCAGCAGTGCTGGAGATCAAAATATTGGAAAACTGGTTAAAGATATAATAAAACATGTAAAACGAAATGTATGGACGCTTCATGTAAGTTTTTACTCCATAAATATTAGGAAATATACGCGCTGTGTCGTAGATTTGTGCAAGATTCTCTCATTTAGAAAGACATCAGCATATCCAGTTTGAACTGCAATCTTCGTCGGCTGTCATGAAACAATATATTTCCGTCTCGCAGGAAACCAGTAGTCGTATTTTCCCCAAGATTTTCGTTAACTTCTCGAGTCACTATCAAAACGCCATTCGATGCTTTTCAAAAATTAGGACAAATTTGCTAGTTTTATATATATATATATGGAAAGTGCTCTGACGTCCCATGGCCAATTTCAGTTCATTATATAAATATGGAATGTGCTCTGACGTCCCATGGCCAATTTTGGTTCATTAAAAAGGCCGTTTGGGGCCGAGGGATCTAAAACTGTTCTTTTGGCTGTTCCGTTTGGTCCATTTTAATTTTATTGCTGGCAATGATTTTGTGATGTTTGCCCTTCCTGAGTGTGTGACACCTTAACGGCTTTATGTTTTCTTTTTAATTCATCCGTAAACTACTGTAAATTGTCATATTTTATAGAATTGCCTTCAAAGTTTTTTTTTAACAATAATCAGGAACTGTATATGAATGATAGTATTTTATGATCCCTGCAATAATGTACAATAAATCGGGACGACAAACCGTTGTAACACTGATAATGTCACGACATTCAGTGAACAATTATTGGGTTATCATTCAATCTATAGAAGATTTCCTAATTTTGACAAACATACACATGATAGATGCAAGCCAGTAACTCTGAAACAACAATCAATGTTTACAGATGCCTTTTGAGATGTTTCATTGACATTCCTATTTGCAATAGCCTTTTTAATCTACATTTGTGTTGACTGTGATGTTACTACTAAATTTTCTACAATGTTTACAGATGTTTTTTTAAACGTTTCATTGACATTCCAATTTGCAATAGCCTTTTAAATCCACATTTGTATTGACTGTGATGGTACTACTAAATTTTATACAGACTGAAGAATTAGAAACTATTGTCTGACAATCTAACTTTACTAGGCCACCATATTCCTACTTTCACACCTGTTCAACGGTTCATCTACTCTTTGGATAGGTACATGTAACAGTGTCTTTAATGGCTATAACTGGCAATTCAGCATTTTTATATTGCTTTCATTTCTTTTTCATCTATAGTTTCCCACCACTTCTATATTTATTTGTATATGCATGTCCTTTATATGAATTTTTTCTCTTGACAGATTTTTTAACACATGAAATAACCTTTGTTATTTAAAAGTACCTGCAAATACGACCAACAACTTATACATAATTTTTAAAATACCCAATATATGAAAAGAGTTAATATGGGAAGATGGTAGATACTTTTCTTGGATCAATCTATGTATCTATATACAAAATACCAGATTTTATTTAACAAATCGTGGGCCTTCAGGTGGCATATAACATCACAGACATTTCAATAATCATCATCATTAGACATAAAATCAAAACAAATATACCCATTCTGACATGCTGAAAATTTGGGAAGTTACAAATAACTGGTATACTGTTTTAATAAATGCACAAATTGAAAAAGAATGAACACTGCAATAACTGAAACTCACATTATGGTTCTGGCTAATTATATTCTCTTATAAAAAGTACACAACTACGTTTAATTTAATAAATCTTACTGTACTGTCTAATGATGAAGACTGGCAATGATAAATGTATGGAAAAATTTCTGAACCTGACAAAGGGAGATAATGCCACAAATGATTTTGTTTATTGAGAGCTGAGGTAATTTAAGTCTGATGATTCGGGAAGAGCAGATTTGAAAATTGCCAGAAGGTTGAGGTCGGCAATAGGTCTATTGAAGTTGGTTGTAAACTGTAATGAATGTTAAAGTACATGTGTATATATATAAAAGCTTTTTTTTCTAATGTAATTTACATTTGAATAAAAATTTGAAAAAATTATTTTCCAATTAAAAATACCTTTTATTAGAATATTCATCACAATAAATATTTCAAAATATACCAAATAAAGCAAATATAAAATACTTTGATCATTATGACCTAATTAATCTGAACCCATGTCCTGTGTCGACCTGTTTTGGTGGAATCCATTTCATCCTTTTTCTTTTTAGACACCTTGTTACACACTGACAGCAAAAACAGAAACTGCCTATTCCCCCAATGTTTACAACTTTGATCAATGGCTTTAGACATTTTGGAAAGCTATTATCCCAGTGCATATGAATTTCATCTACAGTTGGCAGATGGAATGTAAAATCAGTCCAACATCTTGATACTTTATATATTGCTCTGACAGTACGTTCTTTTTCGGACCATCCTGGGAAAATTTCTGCTTCAGCATTAAAATGTACCCAGTCTTCTGTAAATGTCCCAACTTGACCTCTATTACCAAATTCAAGGTCTTTAGGTTTCTGGAATGTACAAGTTTGTATAGCAACATATTCTGTCCAAATTCTAGGAATATCTTTGGCCCACACATAGGAATGAGTTGTATCCAATATAAGGATAAGTCTTGATCCATTTCCACTGTTTTTAGATGCCCACCATTCTAATAAGGTTTCTAGTTTCAAATTTCTGTTATCTGGAATATATAGAATTCTTGAAAATTACAAAGAACATGCACACACTATGTAAAATGAATCAATACTTTTAAATCAGTCTACAATCCTGTTATACACATAATTTGTTGTTTGTTTTTTTTTTTGTGGTTTTACATTGTTTTCAGCACATTTGGCCATTTCGAGGCGGCCAATTTTTATTGGTGGAGGGCGCTGGAGTACCGGAGAGAACCAACCAACCTTCGGTAGGAAAATTGGCAATTAAGATCAGAGCTGAACACCCTGCCACAGGTGAGATTCGAAATCACTAGTTTTGACAGGATAGTGATAATTAGTATTCATGACGGACTACCTAGGCCATTCAGACACTGATGCCCCCTACATGTAATGTAAACCGATGACAAGCTTCAAATTTCTATACAATAAAAGCATTACAGATCAAGGGAATCTCCTTTCTATAAATATACCTCTTCTGCCATCATAAAACGTCCACAAATGTCATTCTGAATAACTACATTTGGCAATAAGAACTTGCTACAGGTTTTATCCTACAAACCAATGCAAACTCCAAAAAAAGTTTTGAAATATCAGATTAAATGTAAGGCTTTAAACTTATAATTTGTTTTTCTTTGTTTTATATGCATTACTTTCATTTTAAGTGCATCCTAGCTAGCCAAGTGTTACGATCTTGCCCCCTTCCTAGAGAGAAGAAAATCATAACCCTTGGCTAGCGAAGATGTTTTAAGCCAAGATACTTGATTCACTTCTCTTTATGGTCTTAACTTCTTCCCACACTGACTGGAGGTAGAGGTCAATATTTCCATCTACTGAAATAGTCTAAAATATGCACCGTTTTTCTTAATATTGAAATTTGATGTGAGGTCTTGATTGATCTTAAAGCTTACATAGTACATTATGATCAAGACAGCCCCTATCATCGACTAAAGTAGTAAAACATGTATCAGACATTTGCTGATACATGTAACTACTACCACACTGCCCCCCCTAATTTTGACACATTCATCAATAAATAGGAAAAATGAACTATTGGCTACGTTTATATCAATTCAGGATAAGATTTAATTTTCGAAGAGGATATTGTAAATTCAAATCAAGTTCATTACAATTACACAAACAAATGCAAAACAGAGATACTATTAGTTATACAGTCAAAGGGGGGATACAGGAATATAATGATTGCCTCAAAAACATTTTTTCGGTCAGCCGAGGCCCGATACATATTTTTTTCAGGTACTCCATATATTCCCATATCCACCCTGCAACTGACTGTCAACAAATTTCACCCAGTGATGAAATGTCCAAATCAGGAATTTTTCATATTATGGCCTTTTAAAGTACGTTTTTTTCTTTTAATTTTTGTGGTATGGAAAAAAAAGCAAAACTAATATTATAAAGTTTAAAACAAATTGTTAACAGAAAATAGTGAAAGCAAATCACGTGATTTCAAGGAAGGGGGATACAAATTGGGGAGACAGGATACAAAAAAAATTTGGGGCATGTAGCAAATCACGTGATTTCAAGGACAGGGGATACAATAATTGATAAGGGCACTTTGTAGCCAATGGAAAGACAGTATTTTTAACAGAGTTGGGATAAATGTGTATATATACTTTAAATTTACATCAAAATGCATTGTATCTTATCAGATGTAAAGTTGAAGGTCATAAATTCAGTTAATGAATCCTCAGAAAAAATATATTTGCATAAAACTTCCACAATCGTCATTCTGAATAACCACATTGGCCAATAAGAACTTGATAGAGTTTAATCCTATAAACTGATGCAACCTCCAAATAAAAAGATTTCAAAATATCATATTAAATGTAAGGCATAACACTTATAATTTGTTTTTCTTCATGTTGTATGCATTAATTTTAAAATAATAAACTGATGTCAGCAAATTAAGATACTTTACCTCAGTCATCTCTATTCTTTTACAAGTGTATTTTTTTTTTAATTTCAGCTTTTAAGGCTTTATGCTAAAATTTTCAACATCACAATTGCATTAGAAATTTTAGAATAAAAATCTTATTTTGACAAATTTTTTCCCATAAATGTTTGCCAAAATATACATGTATTGCCATTTTCATATGCCACATTATCTGGCATTAATAATCAAGTTATCAAGGGAGGTAATTTATAAACTCTCATTATAAAAGAGAAATTTAATGCTATTTTTGTGACCTTGAAATACAAACCTGATAAAGCCCAATCTCCATTGTCGTATACATCTCCACTAAAGTACAATATATATGTATCATACTTTGGTCCATCGGACATTCTTCTATCAAAGAACGCTTTTAGTTTAGCCTCCAAATAATCCATAGCTAAACCACTAGTTGAGTAATCACAGCCGTAATTGTCTATCATATGGAAATTGAAGAAGAAGTTCACTTTGTTTAATGTTGTAGTACCTCTGGTTCCCATATCTTGTACAGCTTCTTGTGACATGAGGTTCATTCTTGTGCCTATCCTAAAATAAATATGTCTTACATAATTTAAAATGCTTTTTAAACTAAGCAGTGAATTTTCAGTCTTGAATGCTAATATATAGAGTAAATTAAAACTTTAATGCCAACTGAACAGAGAAACAGTTTGTAAGTGCTAAATCATTTACAGATATTGCAATATGTACATAAAGAAAATTTGATAACCATAGAAATATACCCAATGTAAAAATAAGACAACTAAAGGTGTTTGTTACTTCATGACTGTTTAGAACTGCCTGCCAATTCACTGTACATTGTCAACCAATAAACTAATGCATGTACTTCAGTTGGAATAGCTGATTAAAAAATGTCCTTACATATAAGAATTTGATATACATGTGCTACTGTGTATTTTTCAATTAAAATTTCTGTTTCAACACAATTATGTGTCATCTGAAATCAATACTAAACTTAAGTAAAAATGATAAAGAAACATAGTTTACATATTTAATAAATTTAATAATTAGTTAATATTTATTTTGCAGTAGGAAATAACCTGAAAAATTATTACTTTTGTCCAGTAACTGGAGCAATGACAGCATAACCTGTTGCTGTTCCACCAAGATTATCTCCAAGATACCAGAAAAGGCTGAGTGTCATACATTCTACAGGGAGTATCAGTAATATCATGCCTAGGCTGTATGATTTTCTGGTTTCCCAACTCAGGCCTCCTAAAATGATTGTAGTCAGGAGTGTTATGCAGATCAACCTCTGGGACATTAAGCTGAAGTGACGCACTCCTTTGGAAGACATAATTCTGCTCATGTTTTTGCGTTCATCATTTAAACTTTGATAAAAAAGATTACATTCTGTTATTTTGGACATTAATTTCCAACATATGATGAAGTACATTAAATGAAAACACAACCAGAAGCAAGCAAATATCACTGTCAGGGGCACAACAATGTACCACTCCTTATGATTGGTTGATAATTTACCAATGACAGCTCCAGTTGCAATGTTAAAGGCAAATACAATTAAAATGAAAAGGTATCGGAGCCACTTTGAAAGACTGAAAAAGCTGTGCCATCTTTGTAATGTTGTGAGTCCAGAAAAATATAAATCTATAAATGGCTCAAAAGAATGTCTTGCTATAAAACATGCCAATCCATAATAATTCCCAGACATAGAAACATCATGAAATATGACAAATGCTGAAATGAAGATCATTATTATATAACTCAGTAAACCTAGGAATGATTTCAATCTAATGGATGCTAGATTGCAATTAAATGCCAAAATTAACAGGGAAAATGAAAAGGCATCTTTTCCAGTAACTAATGTTGAGATCATCAGTCCAATGCTTTCCAAAATCTGAATTCTTGTGAACATTTTTGCCTCGTGCTTTATTAAATGTAGCATTCTTTCTAATAAATTCCAGCACCATGTAAGTACTGCACTTGTGACCAGTAAAACATTGGTAACTTCCTGTGTCATCACAAATTGTATATTTTTTTGATCTACAAAGATTATTATGCCGAGAATACATCCTAGCCAGATGTGCAATAGAGTCTGTCCAATAACTTCATAACCGAAATAATACCGCAGAGCACAGGATATTGCAAAAACGAGAAATCCAAAGATAGCAAAACCCAAAATAACGTTGTTGAACTTGTTCTCTCTTGAGTACTCCCATTGTGTATATAAGCCAAGTCCTAAGGCTACCACTAATACAATGCTTGGAAGATATCCAAGATACGATATCGAAACTTTTGATCTCTGACCCACCATTGTTTCATTTTTGGAATTTACTTTCTCCATATTGACTGTAGTCCATGCAGGATTTTACATTCATTAAGTGTCATTCATAATCTGAAATTATAAATAAATAAGCTACATTGTACAAACCTCTCAGTTTGGTTGAATTTTTTTATGCATACCGGTAAACATGTATTTATCTTTTCACAAATAGACAGTTTAGTGTGGCATCTATTTTGCTGAACTAGTATGCATTATTGTTTAGGGGCCAGCTGAAGCCAGCCTCCATTGTGCAGGATATTCTTAGTACATTGAAGACAAAATTGGTGGCCTTGAGCTGTTTTCTGCTCTTTGGTGGATTTGTGGTCTCTTTGACACATTCCCCATTTCCATTCTCTATTCTACTATTTTGTAGCACTGCTAATCCATCAGTGATAGACCTGAACTTTTTCAACCTAGTAGCCAGCTGGACCTCTAGAGATTAAAATTCAGTTAAGAGTAAATATAAGATTTCATTTAATGGCAATGAAAATTAATACATGAAATATTAAATTATGAACATTTTGTAGTACATTGCAATGTATATTTTGCATCTCATAACTAGAAAGTAAAACACATTTATCAGGATTTTTTTTCACAAAAAATGCTTTTTCATCTTATAGGAACAAACAACAAAATGTTGTAAAAGCACACATAATTGAACACCTTGGACAGAATTAGGGTTAATCAATTGGCATAAAAGTAACAACTTAAGGATAGAGCTTCACTTCACATCATTGTACATGTCTTATTTACACTTAAAAAAAGGATAAGGAGAAATGGCTACATCTCCAGTCTATAGCACTTTTGTTAATAAAATTGTGTTGTTGTGGACTAACAATGTGCTATATCATAACAAAACGGAAGTATCAATTCTGAGAGCATCAAATTTCAAATCATCAGAATATATTTTCTGATCTTGCTTCAGTCTGCTTTTTTGCTCATTTCTGCACTGCAGTACAATGATTAAATTTTAACAATATGCCCATCTTTTAGTCATTATTTTCCACCAAACGGTTTTATTGACTCATTATGGTCAGATTTCTGATGAAAAAATGATGCACACCAGTACTAACTGAAACACACACACACACACATGTATATATATATATATATATATATATATTATCATTTATCATCTATACACTTAACCATATTTTCTTTCCAGATTCTTTATACAATGTAACACCACCATGAGCATGTATAATGAATTCAATTTGCATTATTACAATTAATCTTCATGGCCTCATCTACTAATATTTATTATACAATGTAACACCACCATGAGCATGTATAATGAAGTCAATTTGCATTATTACAATTAATCTTCATGGCCTCATCTACTAATATTTATTATACAATGTAACACCACCATGAGCATGTATAATGAAGTCAATTTGCATTATTACAATTAATCTTCATGGCCTCATCTACTAATATTTATTATACAATGTAACACCACCATGAGCATGTATAATGAAGTCAATTTGCATTATTACAATTAATCTTCATGGCCTCATCTACTAATATTTATTATACAATGTAACACCACCATGAGCATGTATAATGAATTCAATTTGCATTATTACAATTAATCTTCATGGCCTCATCTACTAATATTTATTATACAATGTAACACCACCATGAGCATGTATAATGAAGTCAATTTGCATTATTACAATTAATCTTCATGGCCTCATCTACTAATATTTATTATACAATGTAACACCACCATGAGCATGTATAATGAAGTCAATTTGCATTATTACAATTAATCTTCATGGCCTCATCTACTAATATTTATTATACAATGTAACACCACCATGAGCATGTATAATGAAGTCAATTTGCATTATTACAATTAATCTTCATGGCCTCATCTACTAATATTTATTATACAATGTAACACCACCATGAGCATGTATAATGAAGTCAATTTGCATTATTACAATTAATCTTCATGGCCTCATCTACTAATATTTATTATACAATGTAACACCACCATGAGCATGTATAATGAAGTCAATTTGCATTATTACAATTAATCTTCATGGCCTCATCTACTAATATTTATTATACAATGTAACACCACCATGAGCATGTATAATGAAGTCAATTTGCATTATTACAATTAATCTTCATGGCCTCATCTACTAATATTTATTATACAATGTAACACCACCATGAGCATGTATAATGAAGTCAATTTGCATTATTACAATTAATCTTCATGGCCTCATCTACTAATATTTATTATACAATGTAACACCATCATGAGCATGTATAATGAAGTCAATTTGCATTATTACAATTAATCTTCATGGCCTCATCTACTAATATTTATTATACAATGTGACACCACCATGAGCATGTATAATGAAGTCAATTTGCATTATTACAATTAATCTTCATGGCCTCATCTACTAATATTTATTATACAATGTAACACCATCATGAGCATGTATAATGAAGTCAATTTGCATTATTACAATTAATCTTCATGGCCTCATCTACTAATATTTATTATACAATGTAACACCATCATGAGCATGTATAATGAAGTCAATTTGCATTATTACAATTAATCTTCATGGCCTCATCTACTAATATTTATTATACAATGTAACACCACCATGAGCATGTATAATGAAGTCAATTTGCATTATTACAATTAATCTTCATGGCCTCATCTACTAATATTTATTATACAATGTAACACCACCATGAGCATGTATAATGAAGTCAATTTGCATTATTACAATTAATCTTCATGGCCTCATCTACTAATATTTATTATACAATGTAACACCACCATGAGCATGTATAATGAAGTCAATTTGCATTATTACAATTAATCTTCATGGCCTCATCTACTAATATTTATTATACAATGTAACACCATCATGAGCATGTATAATGAAGTCAATTTGCATTATTACAATTAATCTTCATGGCCTCATCTACTAATATTTATTATACAATGTAACACCACCATGAGCATGTATAATGAAGTCAATTTGCATTATTACAATTAATCTTCATGGCCTCATCTACTAATATTTATTATACAATGTAACACCACCATGAGCATGTATAATGAAGTCAATTTGCATTATTACAATTAATCTTCATGGCCTCATCTACTAATATTTATTATACAATGTAACACCACCATGAGCATGTATAATGAAGTCAATTTGCATTATTACAATTAATCTTCATGGCCTCATCTACTAATATTTATTATACAATGTAACACCACCATGAGCATGTATAATGAAGTCAATTTGCATTATTACAATTAATCTTCATGGCCTCATCTACTAATATTTATTATACAATGTAACACCACCATGAGCATGTATAATGAAGTCAATTTGCATTATTACAATTAATCTTCATGGCCTCATCTACTAATATTTATTATACAATGTAACACCACCATGAGCATGTATAATGAAGTCAATTTGCATTATTACAATTAATCTTCATGGCCTCATCTACTAATATTTATTATACAATGTAACACCACCATGAGCATGTATAATGAAGTCAATTTGCATTATTACAATTAATCTTCATGGCCTCATCTACTAATATTTATTATACAATGTAACACCATCATGAGCATGTATAATGAAGTCAATTTGCATTATTACAATTAATCTTCATGGCCTCATCTACTAATATTTATTATACAATGTAACACCACCATGAGCATGTATAATGAAGTCAATTTGCATTATTACAATTAATCTTCATGGCCTCATCTACTAATATTTATTATACAATGTAACACCACCATGAGCATGTATAATGAAGTCAATTTGCATTATTACAATTAATCTTCATGGCCTCATCTACTAATATTTATTATACAATGTAACACCATCATGAGCATGTATAATGAAGTCAATTTGCATTATTACAATTAATCTTCATGGCCTCATCTACTAATATTTATTTTAATGGAAAGGTATTTAATAATCATATATGGAATCAAATGAAATATATATTACTGTTCATGCTTTTTCACATAAATTTTATAACTACATGTCCATTTCCTTTAAAGCATTTATTTTTGTAACACAACAGTGGTGCAGGGATATGCAGCATGGCTGCCATGTTTCATTCATGATTGTGACGCCACTTTAGATGTGCAGCTACAAATGTACGTGAAATAATGGAATGGATCCAGTTATGTGAAGACTGACCACGTGTTTGGGAATTACCGTTCAGCGACAAAGCACTAAAGGAAAGTTTCGGAACTGGTTCAAATTGACTTTGAAATCCTTTTTGTAATTTTTAAATTCTTTATTGTACAAATGAGTTTTTTTTATTATATATTTTTCAGTAAATCAAATTTTGTTTATGAAGCCAATATAGACTTAACAACTTGTCTATCTTTGACAATGGTAATCATATAATAAATATATTACCCACAGATAAGGAAAATTAAGTGAAAAATGAGAGATTTTAGAATAATAAACAGAACTAGTTCAAAATACACGACGGGGTTGATATTAGGATATGTGTAGTACCAAGTGCGCTTGAATTTTGTGATAGTAATTTTTGTGGCATGAACTTGTAAATTGTGAGAAAATGAGGCAGAAAAGTTTTTTGTTATCTTAACAAATGTAAGGAATTTTCATGTAGAATTTGAAAAATTAAGGCTCATCTCCATTGAAATGCCACATAAGACCTTAATTTTCAGTCAAACATTGGCAAAATTTAATATTGCTTTAGCATTTTTCACAAAAAAAAATAGAATGTTACTATGGTCAATTTCCATTTATTTTTTGGTGTTTGAAGCATGGCCTGTATTTTGACATTTATGAATATCAGGGGTTGTGCTGGCATTCAAAAGGTTGTCACCCAAAAAATTGCCAAAGCATCATTTTTGTCGCCGGTTTCAAATTTTTTTCCCCAAGTCAACCTCCCCTTTTTTGAAACCATTTTTTATTCATTACTATTTCAAAAAAAACAACTTGAGAAGTATTTGTAATTAAATAAAGTTTTAATGACAGTTAACTTTCATCTGAAATTACCTTTATTTTGATGGCAAGCCTAATAAAACATCCACTGTTCCCTGTTCCATATGTGTTTGTTGATGTTAAATCGGAAGTGACAACACAAACTTTGCTGATTGGCCGAATTTTTGATATGATTTTAAACACCTGTCAAAGGTGTTAATAAGCATGCATACATGTTATTTATTTTCATGACTAATAAAATTACCTAATAAAATTTTTAATTATATAAATATTACCTTAGTGTGCCAGATTTTTTTTCAAAAAAGATAGAAAAATTCTGTCGTCAGAAATATCGCCAACTATGAAATTCTGTCGCCATATTGAATAAATCAAAGTGCTCAAAGCACTCAGGAAAGTGGTCGTTTAAAATTTTACTAAATTTATCTGACATAATGAAATACAGTTGTCAAAAAGGTCATGACGTGTTCTCAGGATTCCGAAAATTTTGTTTTTGAATAAAAGCATTTAAAGGTTGCATTCAAACTTAACTGTGGAATTTATCTTGTGTCTGATCCCTTTCCCCTCTCTTTCTATCCAAGATCTATAGTTATGTTTTTTCTACAATATCCAAGAACTATATAGTTATATGTAAATTCTAATCAAGATCTATATTATGTTTATTCTATCCAGGATCCATACTGTTGTGTAAATTCTGTTCAAGATCTATTTAATTATGTAAATTCTATCCAAGATCTATATTATGTAAATTCTATCCAAGATTTATGTTTTGTAAATTCTATCCAAGATCTACTATAATAATGAGATATGTAATTCAACAAAACAGAATTTTATGTTTATTCAACAGGCTGAGTCCGTGATTAACGAGCTTGTTTTTCTAATACAAGCCTAACATGCACAGGCTTATTTAACAGGATTTTGGAATATTTTTATAGTTACATAACAGTAAAGCCAAAGTACGTTATGATGTGAGTGACCTCCCGATTACATTTGAAACAAAGAAATATAACTAATTGAAGCAAATGATTACATTCTAAACAACGAACAAATTTCAAAAACGTAATAAAGGTCAAAATTTAATCACCACAGCCCAGTGGCAAGGCAGACAGACGAGTCAAACATCAGAACTTAAAATTATTGTGTTTAATTTCACATGGATTACCTTCTTACCTAAATACTAAACCAATAGCTGAAAATATCTTTGATTTTACAGTGGTCACGGTAGATTTTTTATTTTTGTGTGAAAAAACGCAAAGACCTAAAAATTTTGTGTGAAACTGTGTAATGTTTGCGTGAAGTATGCTTTTTAATGGATTAATGAATAGCATCTTTATGGGGCATTCTCTATGGTTTCTGTCAATGTTTAAGAAGCCAGTCACAAGATATTGTCAAATTAAGTTTCAATTAACAGTTGTAATCAGTTGATGCAATAATTCCAGTGATCTGGTGGTAAGTCTTCGGTAACATGTATTGTTTATATATCGTAAGGTGAAGGACATGAACAGCAAAGCGAATTCTGATTGGTTAGATTACTTTTATTATAGAAGGGACTGTCTCAGAAATGATTTAAATAGAAAAGGATGAAGTTTTGTGTCTCTAGCATACAGTACAAAACATCAAAACTCCATTGTCATAATTTTCAGTTCTCAGCCAAGGAAATTCCTTTCTCCAATTTCAACGAATTCTTGATTTTCTTTAGTTTTTTTAGATTGTGGTTCTGTTACATCATTTTGAGACTCTCACTCCGTATTTTCTATCACTTCTTTGTTATTTTTAGATTCAGTATTCCCATTCTTTATAAAATCAAACCTTGATGCCAAAATTAAAGACTGGCAGATATTAAACAGCCAATCAGAAGTCTTTTTTGGGTTGCCAAAAACTTTTCACAGAGAAGAATTTAATAATTCCGTACCTATCAAGTGATGTTAGACAGAGAAAATCTTTGCGCACGATTGCACAGAGATGAATTTTTCACTTTCTGTATTACTCGACAAAATACACCAAATTAATCAACATTTGTAAAGCCATTCAAAATAATAGTGAGTGAAGATTCTAATGTTTAATAAGCAATTTTCATTATATTACAAAATGAAAAAAATTAAGTAACACAGTAGCCGTCTAATTTGCATGGTCGATTTACTGCTATCACCTTCTGATTCCAAATGTTACATAACAGTTATGAAGAATCCAACAGAATGGGCAGCAGCAATGAAAGATGGTTGTAAACTCCCACTTTCAAAAATCGCATTTGGCGACATTGGCAAGGCCCAGCACGGTCCCTGAATACATATACCTGTATATGAATATTATTAACCATCCCATGATCAAGAAATCAGTGAGGCCACTTAAAATGAACAAATTTACATCTTTTATGGAGTCTAACCCAAGATCTTCAACATGTTCAACACACTTGACTTCAAAGGTATTCCTAAAAAATGTTTCACTTTCAGTCAGGTTACATATAAATGTCTGTTCATCAGAAATCTGATGAAAATGAGTTAATATCGGGGGAAGCCCGACTAAGTGTAGAATATGGGTCTCAAATCCAGATATCAAGTAGACTGTAGTTTCAAACCGGAAGTAGCATTTGTAAATCTATCCCAGAAACCCTAAAAAATACAGTGCGACTTCCGGTTAAAATATTTTCGCACTTGCACAAACTTAAAAAGAAATTGTTTTGGCGATAGCCAAAACATAATTTCTATACAATATAATTTTCCACTGACTTTTTTTTGAGTTTTTGTGAGCATTGGGAACTTTATTCGAAAATTTCTTCAATGACCTACAAATATGACACCAGAACAACGGCTTCCAATATGGCCGTGTTTACATGATGACGGACCAAAAAATATTGCTACGTACATTTAAATATGGGGTTCGCCTGATTTTAGGCTAAATCCTACTCCATATTAAACCGTTTGGCGAAAGATAAGGGCTAAAAGGTAACCCATTAGTTACAATTTAATGATTTTGATCACACTGCAGAAATTAGCAAAAAGCAGACTGAAGCGCGATCAGAAAAATATTCTCTTGATTTGAAACTTGTGTTATAATAATTGGGGCAATCTCTAACCATATATCTATATGGATGGGGACCGATACCTATATGCAAGAGATTTAAACTGGAGCTTCCGAAAGTTCGAAGGTTGTTAAAGACCGAAAAATAAATAGATACGAGTCCCTGTGCCTGATGTAATATCTGACTATGTCAGCATGTTACTGTTAACGACTAACATTAGTTGTAACAATATACAGTAAAATTACTGCTGCCATGTTTTACCAGGTTACCTCAGAGGGGCGTACGACGAATATCATCACCTAAATTGACAGAATTTATGTGAATAGAAGGTGATGGTTAATTATCCAAAGTGAAATGCACCTTAGTTTCAACAAAACATTAAAAAATACCAGAGTGGAGTTGTCTTTGAGACGGAAGTCACATAGTATAAATAACACGAAAACAAATCCCGCAAGAGTTCATTTCCGGAAATAAATGAAAATGGTTAAAAAAGAATCTCATGCCCCGACTGTAGTCATCCACTAGCCCATTTAATATGGGATCATGGATCACTGTACTTGTATCCATAAGTGTAATACACTCAATTTTGAATTAATAACAATCATCTCAATCAATTGAAAACATTGTAATTATTCATGATTATTCTGCTTGTAATGGGCGTCTTTTGACCTCGAGCTTTTGACAAATAAACATATTTGATTTGATTTGATTTTTTGCATGCATAATATATATTTTTAATAAAGCTAGCGACCAGATTAATCAGTAAAAAATCAGTTCTTTATACCACTACAATACCTGAAATATTTCAGTCGCTATTATATAGTCTATATAGAAACTTCTTATCGGCCAACTAGTCAATTCGTGATGACGACCGTAAAACTGTTGGTCGCTATTGTCGCCTAAATTGTTATTTTCATTTAAACTAAAAAAAAATCCGGATTGACACCAAGGATTTATCATTTTACTATTTAAATCCATGTTGACACAGTTTCTGCATTTTTTCGCACCTAAAGTGATCCTGTCTTTTTTATTTTGCCAAAATCCTGCATGTCCTGGTTCTGCCTTTTTATTTCAAATTTGATCCTAGCCACCCCCCCCCCCCCCCCTTTCATAAAAATCAAACGGTTTCTCCCTAAAGATGATATTTTTTAGGCATCACTACTTATATGATCAACGGAAGTAACCAATCAGAAGCCACGGTGTACAGTGATGTAATGTTTAATCAACCTAAATGAATTGAAAATAATCATATACTTTGGCAGGAACTGTATATGATCCCTGACTTGGGTTTTTCATAGGAACTATTGAAAACGTTATTCAAATTTATCATCCGACCAACTAATGATAAAACTTTGTACCCACAAACTATAAAATCATTTATGTATGGTAGACATTTAGATTATGAGTTTTCTTTACATATATTATTTGAATTTACATATATCATTTGATTTTCGTGTGGCAGCCGCTTACTGGAAGAATGGAAGAAGAAGAAATCCGAGGATTCATCATTGCGTTCATCTCAATGTTTTTTACCCTGTGTGGTGCCAAAATATTTCCTTTAAAATGCTTACATCATCTAGTCTATATAGACTGATCTACATTTTTACTGATAATTAATTTTTAGTGTTTGTGCCTGTGTGTGTGCGTGTAAGGGGGAAAAGGGGGGAAGGGGGGGGGGGGGGGGTTATGTCATCACTTTGCATCCGTCGTCGTCGCCCGTAAACTTTTCACATTTTGTTCTTCTGTGAAACTACATATACTTGGTGGATTGTAACCAAACTTTGACGATAATTTTTCATTTCCTATTGTTAATTATCCCTTTTTTGATGGCGACGTTCCCTTGGCACCATCGTATGGTATTTACATATCTCAACTAAGTCTTGTTCGATTCGCTCGTGTGTGTAACGTTTTAACAACGTATTTGATTTTAACGAAAGAAATATCTGTATTACTGAAAAATTATTACGCCAGGGATTTCGATATCACAAACTTGTCAAAACTTTGACTAAATTTTATCATCGGTACAAGGACCTCATTCGTATATATAAATCAACGTACAAACATCTTATATGTTCAGGTATTTCACATCCCATCTTTTATGGTAATATTCCATACAAAGCACAAAAATGTCGTCATTCACCCGAAAAGCTAATCAAGCCCTTAAACATACTTATCAACAAAGGATATAGTTACGATACTGTTGTCAAGTCATTAAAGATGGCATTTTTTGGAATTGATATTGATTCACTCAAACGGTCTTTTCATCGGAAATAAACACATTTATTCTAAAACCAGTTGTTGGCATGATACGGGTAATTTATGATGACATGATACTAAACCCCTAACGGGAGAGATTGTGGCTGATTTTCTATATGATATAGACATAATCTTTCGATCACGGTTTAATTGAGGTCTGGAGCTGGCATGTCAGTAACTGCTAGCAGTCCTTTGTTAATATATATTGATCATTTTCATTCTTAGTTTCTTCTGTTAGCTTTTTTAACATCGGACTCTGACATCTTTTGAACTGAGCTGTACTATGTGTATCGCATTGTGTTTGTTTATTCCACATTGGCTAGAGTTATTGGGGGGGGGGGGTTGAGATCTCACAGGACATGTTTAACCCCGCCGCATTTTTGTGCCTGTCCCAAGTCGTTCCTCTAGCCTTTGTTTGTCTTGTGTGTTTTTATGAATTTTGGTTCATTTTTATGTTTCGGGGTTTGGTGTGCCGTCCATTTTGCTGAACTAGTATACATTATTGTTTAGGGGCAAGCTGAAGCTCTCCTCCGGGTGTGGGATTTTTACGCTGCGTTGAAGACCCATTGGTAGCCTTGAGCTGTTTTCTGCTCTTTGGTCGGGCTGTTGTCTCTTTGACACATTCCCCGTTTCCATTCTATTTGTAGGTATGCGATATATGGGAAATGAATTTTTTGTTATTGCTGAGTAACAAATTGACAGATTGTACCCAAATGTGGTAGGAATGAAGTATGGAAAAACCTCTACAAACGATCCACCTTTGCCTCTGGTTGAATGAACAACATGGCCACCAGAGGCCATCTTAAAGTTTGATTTTTACTGAAACTTTGCAGGGTTGATGACAGCAATACCCTCTACAAGCCATCCATTTTGGGTTGAGATGCGTTTGCTCACCCGACGGCTGGTGCTGTTCAAAGTTTCCATGGAAACCATATGGGAAAGGATGTCTTTGCCATTTGCTCAGCAGCTTATGGGCATAATGAACCTATGTTGGCGGGAATCTCATATGGAAGGATAAATGCAAATGATGCACCCTTTTTTAGGTCAAAGGTCATATGTCAAAGTCACTTTGATATTTTGCGTCTTTTTAACAGTCAACAATATACAATATACCTTACATTTTTAAATGGGCTAATAGAAGCCAGTTGAGCGATACATACAGGCTTAGGTGAACCTCTAATTTTACATAACATCGCCATATATCTTTATATTTATATATGTATAACGTTCATTTATTGTATATACATTTTACTGGTTCTTCAGAGTGTATACTTTATAGTTCTGTAATAATTGCTATTTATGGCATATTGGCTGTGAAAAATCTAAGCAGAAATAAAAATATCTCACATGTAGTTTCTGGTTTAAATTCCGAATTAACCTACTTAGGGTCAACATAACAAGCTGTCTGTCTGTATAGTGCGTCTACTTGATACGCGGTTTTACAGATGTTATATCTTATATGCAATCTCTTAAACAGAAAATTCTCTTTGATATTCTTTAAAATAAATATTTAAAATACATGAAAGATTATATTGGGTTTTTCATATCATTTCCCATATCCATCCCAAACACCAATATCATCCGAGAGCATATGTTGGTATTTTTGGTCATTATGGAAGCCCTCGTGGTGATCGATATTGGTGTCTTGGGTTTGACACATGGTTGATGTGGGATCGTATATCTTTACAATAATTGTTTATTTTGACGCCAGTTGTACATCAATGAGATTGGTTTCCCAGCACGAATGTCTGACCCTCAATGGTTTCAATTTAAGGCCTTTCAAAATAATTTCATTCTGGAACCAAGAAGTATCTCGTATTATATTATTTATTAATTAGACACTCGACGACCTCGGTTGGATTTGTATTTTCGTCTTCATTAAAAACCAATGTTTCATTACTTGTAAAACTAAAACTCTCGAGTACTAGAAGAGAAACCGTTAACGGGTCCAAACGTAGGTTAAACATGTTAAAATCGTTATATGCATTTAAGACATATACAGTACATATTTTGACTACAAACTTTAAACATAATAAATTTAAATAAATATTCTTTTGATCTTCTGAACAATAAATTCAGAAAGCGCATGGAGTAACACCATAGAAAAAAAGGAAAGGCATTTAAAATTCTTTCTTTGGTGCCTTTTCAACCATGCCTTGATATATAATTATACTTACTACTATATCCATAAGGTTTACAATACGTTCCTTGTCATAACTCCGTTTGTTTCTAATACATGTGATAAAAAGTGTATATTTATATTATTTTTTTATATCGAAAATGTTATTATATTTTATTAAAGGAAGGTGTTTTAACAAAGTGGCCACCAACAATACTTCAAATTTTAACCTTGAGAGTACAAACAAATATGTTTTAATATATAATTGGAATTGAAAACTCTTCAATGATTATTTAGTTAGATATGGAGATATATGGACCAAAATTCATATATATAAATTCATAACTCGAACTTTGGTATCATATTTTCTGTGGAATAACGAAGACAAGGTGATGATGTAAATGATACATATAAAATGACACATCACTCAAATGGTAGCCCTCGGTTTGTCATACATAATGAGAGATTAGACAGACAGACGGACGGATCTTACAGTGGAAGAACACAGCGTACAGAAAGAACAGTAGAACTTTCGGAATATAATGGAAGACCAAATACTCTTTCTAGTCAACAAATGCGACAAAATGGAGATATCATGGATCCTGAAGATGAATTCACAGTTCCTATTCTTCCAATGGGAATAGCAGTTGTATGTGGAGTTTTAAATTTTATTATTCCAGGTGTTGGTAAGTTTGACATAAAGAAAGAATTAAACAATGTCTGAGTGAATACTAAAAATTATTTTGTTTTAAAACTGTATTATTCCAGAAACAGAGGAACCATTCAATTTGATTGTGTATGTGATGTTTCAGCACATTAAAGGAATTGAACTGCATGTAATACTACATGTATACTATGTTATTTATTTTATGTATACTACATTATTTCTTATATGTAATTTCAGGGACTATCATAGCTGGACTATGTGCTCCCTGTTGTGCCAAATCAGAATATGGAGTCAAAGACTATAGTTGTCTGTCGGCTTGTGTAATTATAGGTGTAGGATTTCTTCAACTTCTCCTTACTGCCTGCTTTCTTATTGGCTGGGTATGGAGTGCAATATGGGGCATAGCATTAATTGGAACAGCATGTAAGTATAATGAAAATGAAGGGATATGGAATATACATTTAATATTGTCTTCAGCGACAAGCAATAGCCACTTCATAAGACAAGCAAATATAGATAGTTATGAATATACAGATGTACAAAATAAACAAAAAAGATCCAAAAGTGCAGTAAGTAAACAAGCCGCGTTGATCTCTGATTGTCTGTACCAAGTCAAAATATACTGACCCTCTGTTGATTCTATGTTTATGTGTTTTGTGCTGTATTAAGATGTTTTTGTCAGAATGTCTGTCAATTACATGACGTTAATTGATTGGATCACCATTGTTAACCTTTCCTGATTGAAACATCATTGTTAATCTTTCCTGCTATCCATTTTATTATTTATTCTAATTGAATGTTCATTCGACACTTGTAAAAGTAAAACTGTCGATGACTAGATAATCGACTCTGGTACAATTTACTTCGAATGAACTTAAATAATTATATTGGCTCAGCTACAAGTCTGACTAGAAAATATAGAAATATTTCAATACCACGTATATCCGTAGTCCCTTTTATTTTTATGTACAGTTTTCGTTTTTGTGCTTGTTTTGTGTGTAGTAAATGATGTTTACGGTTTTGCTTAATTTATAATCGACCTTTGTTTTGTTATATTATGTTCGTTTTGAAGACATTTTTAGCCTTGGTTGTTTTATAGCCATTAAAACAATATTTTTATTTGTAGCCGATTTTTCAAATTACAATTCAGCAGATCCAGAATCATCATACTGGCGAAATAGGCCCACCTCAAACAGATCTCGAAGAAGCATTCGACCAAGATCAAATTTCATTTATCCAATGAGAGCACCTTCAAATATAGACTATAACAGTCCACCACCTCCTTACCAAATGTTTCGCACTCCTCCTCCACATTACGGGTCCAGACCATCATCATACAGAAATACCACTGCCTCACCACTTACAACAGAAAGTAGAAGGGTGCTGTCAGGGCGCACGGTCAGTATTATATATATCTTGCTGATATATGCACGTTAAGAAAACAATTAAGTAGAATGGATTACATTAGTATCATTCGTTAACAGTGTAGAAGGAATAAGTTTCGTATTTGTACCTCTAACGAATAGCGGTTTGTTTTGGGCTCTCTTTGCATTAAATACCCTACTACCCTTTGATAGTAAAGAGTACAAACGGACATCCGATTTCAATAAGATTGAATCAAATCCTAACATTCTACAGTTTAAGATTTAAAAATTATTAGGAATAAAAATTACATAATTACATGCGGTTTTGAAATTTGATACATTAGAATGTGTATAAATTATTGTTTCGAATATAGGAAGCTAACAATGACAAGTTATTCATTTGTTTAATATGTAAATGTTATAGTCCAACCTTAAGATGAAATTGTTTATATGTTTCAGATGACAACTGCACAAATTTTAGAAGATTCTGCTGAGATAATGTCATGGGACTGTCCTCAGTGCAATAGAGTATACGAAGCCGATGTTAGGAAAGTATGGAATTTTTCCTTAACACATACAAATCTCAATTCTTCCTATAGGTGAACTAGGATGTCTTGCCAAATATGAAAAAACAACAACATAATTTACCATTTTCCGTATTTTAGAAAAAGTAAATAGACAGTAGACCATTCAGTTAGCTTTCAATGTCTTTCAGTTTGATTATAATATCAGTACATGACTAACTAATAATTTACCTATATCTTAAAACGTTGATAAGTTAAACCGATAGTCCCGGATCCCCCAATTTTGACGCATTCTCCCAAGTCAGGGTTTTGTACCCACGTTGGTTCCTACAACACCTGACATCACTGTAGCCATTTGAATAAAAAGTATCTCATTTTTTTTGTCAGCTTGGGACGATTTGAAAGTAGACGACAAAACTTCGTTAATCTACAAAAAAGTATACCTATAAATTACACAGTTGTGGTCTGATCAAAAATGATGAGTCCTAAAACTAATCGACAAAATGTGCATCTAATTTAGTTTAAACCTATTTATTTATAGTGGATTGGGAAACAAGTTATACCAACCTATATCAATCCCTCTCCACTTGGTGGGTGCGAGAGCGGCCCCTGTAGCGACATTTTAGCTTACTCTTTTTCGACATCAACAGAGGAGTTTTTAACGTCCTAAGGGTGTTGATCTCCCTTAACACGTCCCCATCCGACGGACTAGCATCGTTTATTGAGACCATCCTCGCAAATGGTGTCAATAGCGCGTCGCATCTAATTCACACCCTATTACCGGCTATCGGCACGACAGATACAATAGGATCTGTGTTACCGATTGCCATTAAAAACAGTTGTTATTGCTTTCGTAAACGACAGATTGTCTCTCATCAATAGGATGTGTAATTTAGTATCATAGAATATGAATTTGCATCCTATGATAAATTAATTCTATTTACTGAGGCTTTAAATTGCGGTAAACTTGCAAAGAATCGTAGAATTCAAAATAATTGAATACAGAATTAAAGTAAAAGGTTACCTAAAGGGATATTGTGAAATCTATCTAAGGATAGAACATTACATTAGGATACAATTTTTAGAAATTAATATATGACAGTGGTGTTCTTCGGGTGATAGTATATACTTACTGACTAGGTATGAGGGGAATAGTAAGATTATTGTCTCCGAGATACCAATAGTTGATACGCCTCGGGTCAATATAGATGGTATCGAGGGGACAAAAAAATCACTATTCCCCGAATATACAGTCATTAAGTTTTTTAATTATACAGAAAGACAATTTACCGCTGAATAGTTACCGAATAGTAAGATTATTATCCCGAGGTACCAACTATTGTCCCGAGGCGTAGCAGAGGGCAATAGTTGGTATCGAGGGGATAATAAACTCACTATTCCTCCTATATGCAGTCAGTAAGTATATACTACTAGCTAGGGTATCATCCACATGCGTGTATGTATAAATCAATTCTATGCCAAATTAAAGTATTCTAATTATCAAAAGACATTCTTACAGAAATTATAATAATTAATAGCAGAGGTATTGAGGCGGTTATATATACAGAATCCTAGTACGGCAGAGACTTTCAGCTAACTATTGGTTGATTTACCTTTTACCAAATTAGTGGAATAAATAAATAAATATCTTCAACATTTTACCATAAATTCTATTTTCATATTTTACAGTATCTTTGTCGAAGATGTTCGAGGGATGTTTGTTTTAGATGCTATACACAACAAGTGAGAGCACGTAATAATCAAAGGTCTATAGTGTGTGATCGGTGCTATACAGAGGTTTCACACGATCCTAGACTACTTAGAGTTCCGAGTGAATAGATTCCAGACATAAAGATCATCTTCAGTGAATATAATAAAACTATCTGCTGGTTCAGATACTCTACAAATTACAACATTTAAAATATTTTCATCTGCACACGTGAACTTTGATAATAAAACATAAAGTTATCTTGGTTATTTCTCTTTCAAAATTTCGATGGAAAATATATGAATATATAGTCATATCTTAGTCATTTGAATTGAAGAGGGAAATAATTGCACATATTGAAATGTGCATAAAAAGTAGGTTGTTCTTCATTTGACCGTTATTCCTCAGAAAACACAAGAAATGATTTGTCAACTTGGTAGCAAACTGGGTTTTTTCACTAATCACTTTTTGAAACAGTCCCTCTGCCGCCAAACTAATAACAGAGTTTTTCCTTTGGAAAACCAGGACCAGAATACTCAGAAAGCAATACGAAAGACAACAAACCATAAATTTATAACTATAATCTATGGACAACTTATATAAAGGCCTCAAGTTAAAAAAGCTGGTGCTCCCGAAAAGGTAGCCAGTACCTGTTCTTTACCACAACCGCTACAAGGGGCCGAGTGGTCTGGGTAGTTGGTTGTTTTATTATTGATCATTAGCCTGTTAAAACTGAGGTTGTGGGTTCGAATTGTCAGTTTTCTTGCCATAGATAGGTGGTTCTCTTCAGGTACCCGTCTTCCTTCACTAATAAAGAGGATAAATATACCTAAGGAGCAAATCAAAAAACGTAATCCATTGGACAGACAAACCCGGGAAGACAAATGAACAACCACAAGCACAACAAATAAACACTGAAAACTAAAAAAACAATGAATTACACGAACTCCTATAAAAACCAGGAGTGAACCCAGGTGCTCCGGAAGGGTAAGCAATTTCGGCTCCATATACGACACCCGTCGAGAAGTTCAATCAGGTCTAACATCATCTTAGATATTGGAACACTGTAACGGTCAATCAATTCATGATGACGACCGTAACATTTCCTAACTGACGACATTAACTTATCCCCGATAAAACCCTGGTTAAGAAGCTTTTGCGATAATAGTAATCCTCTTTGTCGAAAGTCAGGGTAATGTGAAGTCATCACGTTTATCATAAAGTTTTGTCTTCGTCGCCCTGATGCAGCCAACTGTCGTGAAAAGTGGCGTAAAATCACAATAAACTATAAAAAAAACTAAGCTGAATATGGCATTAGTCACAAATCTGTAAAGGTACATGTATATACAGTCTACGGTTTTCGAAATTGTAGTTTTTGAATAGGCAAAATGAAAGTTATCTATACGAATTAGTTGATATTAATTGAACTCCTCATTATTAGGGGATATAACTTTAAACTATAAATTTTTAATTAGAAAAATGGTTACACAAGTGAAGCATATAAGGATACACAAGTGAAGCATACAAAAGTTAAGCATATAAGGAATAAATGTTTTTGTCAAACGCATGTAACAGTGATATGTGCTGAAATTTCACAGTTTTATATACATGTATAAAAGAGTCCGTTCTGACGTTCCACGGTCAAAGTCAATTCAAAAATAGTCCGTTTAACGTCATAGAGAAATCTCGCGCTATAAAGTACAATGTACTTGACGTGTAATATCTTGTTACAGACAATCAGTTTGTGAAGACAACCATAAAATTTCCCAGAAAGAAATCTGGATTCTGTATTATATAGTTCAATGAGATCTTAAAACGTCATAATATTCTATCTGGTATATACAAAATTCTTTGATACCAATTTTGATGAACAAGATGTGCACATTTCGTCGATTTAAGACTCATCAGGTGTGCTCATAGCCTAAAATATTGAAAACCAAACAACAATCCAAACGTTGAACAACAGATTCAAAAATGAGCAAAATGGGAAAAGCAAAAACCATCTGAGAGCTATGCACGAGGGAGAAACTCCTTAGTTTTCACAAATTCTGCAATTTTATAACAGTAAATTTTTGCATCAATTTCGGGCTAGTATCGAAATACTAGCAACTGAGCTGGGGATAACCTCGGGGACTTGGCGTCCACCAGCAGCGGTATAATTAATGTTTTTAATAAAGGCCATTCTCGGCGATGTGAAAACATAACTTGTACCAATGTCTATTAAAAACTCGATTTATCAACAAATTCTTTTCATTAATATTGCAGTTATACAGCATTTCGGGCTAGTATCGAAATACTAGCAACTGAGCTGGGGATAACCTCGGGGACTTGGCGTCTACCAGCAGCGGTATAATTAATGTTTTTAATAAAGGCCATTCTCGGCGATGTGAAAACATAACTTGTACCAATGTCTATTAAAAACTCGATTTATCAACAAATTCTTTTCATTAATATTGCCGTTATACAGCATTACTTGGCTAGTCACACTTTATATTTGATTCTGTGATAGTTCAACAGTATCAAATTCGTCGTACTCTTAGACATGTGATATTCAACATTCTTGCAGGAATCAATACTAAATGAGCTTACTGACGTCACAATATGAATATGGGTATAAGAAAGGCTCATATCACATTTAAATCTACTATATTGTAAACCAAAATTCAAGTCGAACTGGTATGTTACAACTACAGTGTATATATCAAAAGTATTGTATCAAAGGTTATATGAAAGCCATTTCTAAAATAGTCCGTTTGACGTCAAAGGAATCTCGGAGTAAAGTACATGGTGTGTAATTTCATTTGGTACACCGTAACAGGCAATCAACCTGTAACTCTGTCAACTATATAATCATGTTAATATAGAGATAATAATAAGCTGCTGTAGTGGGGAGAACTGATATGGTACCTTAGTATGATGGTACTGTTTATTGGTAGTAGAATAATAGCCCGATTTATTGACCGTTACCATGGCGCATTAGCTCCGTTATAAACCATGGAAAAGGCGAATTATTCCATTTTTTAGATACAATTCACATAATTCATGTATATTTTACGAAAACGTACAATATTTCTCCCTGCTCATCGCAATTTTAATAGAGTGGTAACAAAAGCTCCAACTTATTTTACGCGAAGTAAAGAATATTTAAGTTTACTTATTCTAGACGTGTTATCAAGGACAAGTTCACATATTTCTTTTATTTGGTCCTGTCTTAAAATTAATGAAATGGAAAGTTATACATGTTATGACTTAAAGACAACCGAAGAAATGATAATTCGATCTTTGTGGGACTGAAATTTTTAGTTGGTAAACTTAAAATTCTGTTAAAATTAACTTCCATATTACGCATCTTGGGTAGAGTGCTATATTTTAGGTAAACATTCATCAGGTGCGATCGCGATCAAATTTGGGAAAGCTAAACCATTGATCATCAAAACATTATGAGCAACAAAACATAAAGCCCCTGCCACACCTTACCGGAATGACTATGACTTTCCAATCGTGAACTTCCCATTTTTGAGCGGCAACTTTCCAGAAGCGCAGGCGTATGGAGTATATATTTCACAACTCATACGTTATTTCAGAGCTTGTGACATATACATTGACTTCTGGACAGAGCCCGGCTCCTGACAGAAAAGTTGCTCAGACAGGAATATCTTGCTCCTAAGTTGGAGTTCTCCTTATTAAAGTTTTATGGACGTCATCATGACTTGGTTGACATGTATGAAAAAAACCCGTTTCCCAAATGAAAATGGACCTGTTCCATTGATTTTATCCCTTCCTCATGCCGGATTTGACCTGGGTAGCATGGCGGGTGTCCTGCAGTAAGCAGTACCTCAGTCTACCCCCGGTTTTTTAGTGAGGTCCATGTTGTTCATATGTTTTTTGTTTTTAATTGTAGTGCATGTATTGTTTTGGTCTTATCTTCGCTGTTCTCCGGAGTTTGTCAGTTGTTTCGATTTTCCCCTTCTTCGAATATCCCTTTGGTATTTCTTGACCACACTTATAAATACAGAATATGCTACAGCTACATATGGCTACTAAATAAGATATCCGATAAATAAATCATATAAGATATCTTGTAAAGTAAATAAGATATCTTATATACTTTTAAAGATATCTTATTGACTATACAAGATATCTCATAAAATATTTGTTTAAAGGATATATTATAAACTATATATATAAGATATCTAATTTAGTTTCAAAGATATCCTGTAAAGTTAATAAGATATCGTATAAAGTATATATTAACTTCAAATTAAATAAGATATCTTGAAATTGAATATAATATAAAAATGGCTTAAATTACCATAGCTACCGGTCATGAATTTAAGTATATTGAAAATAATTTTACTTAAGATTTTGCCTTAAATTCAACTTAATGAACATTTTCCCCCGAGATTAAAGACGATTTTATATAATGGTATTCGGGGTCCGTTCAATTCGGATTTTGTTTTCATCTTGTCATTTAAAATCTAATCTTAAAAATAATTATATGTAATGTTTTCCAATAGATAATTTTTAATTTTTTAATCCCAATGTCGAGACGTTGATTCACAAACCCGCATATTTGTGTTAATGTTGAGAACTTTAAATAACCATAGTTTTCCATGTATACTTTCTTCAATTTATATTAATAATAATAATTCATATTTGCCGCTTGTTTCATGTATTAGTGTGTATACACCTGAGAATCTATTTTTAGCAAATCGTTTAAATGTCAAAGATGTGTAATACAGCCGTAATGTATACATGAGTTGTTAACATTACTAGACCATACAGGAAATAACTCAGAAAAATGGGATATGGGGAGGGGAGCGGACAAAGACCGAGGGCCAGAGCCAAGAAAGACAGGAAATACATTCCGGCAATGCCCATGCCTCTTGCAGTTATATGTTGTATATTAAATTTTATTCTTCCAGGTATAGGTAAGTATGGTATTTAAATGGCTATACGATTGCATTTATAGAATATTTGAAATTTGAAAACACACACATTGTATCCCCCTCCCCTTCCTTTAATTTTTTTTTTAAAGTTTTGATTTTCATTCATATATAATTAAATTATATTTGGTATTTCGTTGTTTTTATAAACAGATCCCAAAGGCAATGGCAGTAATATAAATTTCATGACTTAAAAGAACACCGAGGCGACAATGCAGTGGGAAAAGTCACAGGGGCCCGACTTCTGGATATTTATTTCTTTTTCATTTTATTTTTTTGTTGTCTTATTTCATAAGTACTTTTAATAAACATTTACTATCAACGTCCTTATACTAAACAAATTTTTAGTATAAGGACGTTGATAGTGTATAGCACATTGATAATAAACGCAGAATATTCGTTGTTATAGTAAATGTTTATTAAAAATACTTATGAAATAAGACAACAACAAAAAATAAAATGAAAAAGAAATAAATATCCAGAAGTCGGGTCCCTGTGGGAAAAGTCCGCAAATCCGAAATCTAAGAAAAAGACAAAGCCACGAGTACGGAACACAACACTTCATATGAAAAACGCTACAAGGATACATGTATTACTTAAAGAATTCAAAACATATAATTACATATTATCAGGTTTTCTGCAAACGTATATCGTAAAATATCAGCCGCGAGACACAATGTGAAGCTTTTTCGGCGAGTGAGCGTAGCGAACGAGCTAAAAAGCTTCATATTTTGTTGAGCGGCTTATATTTTACAATATTTGTTTGAAGAAAACTTGATGATAAATTTATCGTATTTTTAACTAGCAATCTTAATGGAATTTCTTACTTATCAATGGCCATCTGCCTATAACCGGATGTTTTCCTGATATATTCGGGTTAAAGTTGGGTCAAACATTATGACGTCGATGATATATTCGGGTCAGCTCATATTAGGGTCGGGTCAACTCTTTACGACGTCACAGTGCCGAAATACGGGAAATTGTGAAGGCCTCAGCAGGTCGATATAGGCATGGGGAAATACGATAATAAACCAAACAAAAAACAGCACAAAAACTAAAGCACTACAAGTAGCAATGTAAACTTCCATTAAAAACTGCGACTGACACCAGGTGCTTTAAGGGTAAGCAGAGGAACGTGAAATGTAGTCTTATACATGAGATATAAACTTCGCATCACCCAATCAATTTGTGATCACGACCCTAAAATGTTTGGAATGATGAAATTATAAGAAACTGAACAAAACCCTCAGAAGTTTATGTGACCGCAATTTCGCCCTGCCGAGAAAGTCGTGGTATATATCAAATGCGCGGCAGTTATGAATAGGCTGTGAAATGTACACCCCATAGGGTGGAGACCTTGGTATGTTATTGCTAAGAAAGGGGAAGTTCAAAATCAAAAATTAAATTAATCACTTTTGTAATAAAGTTTTGATTTCAATCGTCCAAATTAACTATATGTATCTAGATATGAAGCAACAGTGGGTATGTCTATGTCTCTTTAATTTTAAGTTAACTGGGATAGATGAGACGTAGGCAATCCTTAAAGTTAGGATTATTAAGTGACAGAACATCATCTATATAGCGGAAGCTGAAACCAAAGGACTGGGCTACTTTCTTTTCTTTCCGATGCAGTAGCTCCTGTAAAAATTAAGCCTCATATGAAAAACGCTTTGTCCTCATTGGAATGCCGATCGTCTGTTGAAAAACCTGTCCACCAAACTCAGCAAAGATGTTATTGATGAGAAATTCCAGCATGTTAACATCTTCTAGTACATTTTGTTAGAATCGGTGTGTTGTTTGACAAAACAAGTCTTTACCATGCCTAATACCAGATAGGCATATCTTTGTAAACCTTGATTAGTCCAGAAACATTGGTGAATTAGCCCACGAATAACATATTGAACATGTTGAAACCAATATTTACGTTATACATGTAGTACAGACAAAATTGTGTAGACTTGCCAACAATAAAAGTATATTTTTGTATTTTTTTTTCTCCTTATCGGTCGTTTATTTTAGCGTTATTTTATTTTGGATGTTAACATAACCATATAAGGTTATTACATAATTTTTTCTAGAAAATAAGTATTTCTTCTCACAAGATACAATAAAATTATAAAATTATCAGCAAAGGCAACTAAAACGGAGAAGTTCAAACTGGACAAACATGAAATAGAGGTTTCGTGTAATTGTTTACCATATTCGCCATTGATTAAGCAAATGTAAAATCTTCGACTGACTTTTGTTTAATGCCAAGGTTCAGAACATTGAATCACTGACCATAGGGTACAAATTGAATTTAGCAACTGACCTCTTACGCACACCACTGCAAATTTTCTCATTCAAACTGCGATAAGGTATTTTTTTTTATTATTAAGATATGTCTAAATACAAAATACAATACCATTCTTTCCAGGTACAATTATTGCTGGTTTTGCAGTATGTTGCTGTGCTAGAAATGAAGATATGTCATGTTGTGAAAAATTTTGTAGTTCTCTCATAAGTGTTATACTGGGACTGTTACAGATAATATTAGCGCCACTTCTTTTTGTTGGCTGGGTATGGAGTTGTTTCTGGGGAGTATCGTTTATAGGAATGTCTAGTAAGTTTTTTTTTACATTAATATAAGATTTCCTTTAAGTAGTGAATTTTATTTTAGGATTGTTTTTAATTTTAAGTAGAATATACAGTTTTTAGGGCTATTTAATCAGAAGATGCCCTAAATATGGTTTAACATGTTCACGAAAATTTAAAATAAAGATGGCCTGTCAGTTTTGAAAATCTAAATGATCTGTTATCTGAAGCCAATTCGCCCATTTAAACAAACTGTTTACAACGTATATATTTTCTCTTATACAGCACTGTATTTTTATACAAATTACCAGATCTGAAAATTGCTATATCTTGAAGATTTGGCCACCCTTAAAGTTTATAAATAAAAGTTCAGAATGTGTAACATATTTTTGTTCAACAATTACCACATTTTTTCCTTTGTATATGCATGGGTATTGGGTTTATGGCTTTAGACCTTCTGTAGTTGACGATTTATTATTTTAATAAGTTCAGTAAAACGCTCATTCTTCTTCTTGTTATACATTTAGCATGTTCATACAACATGTACAATACAGTATTCAAACACTCCTTTTATTATTTTTTTTCAGAGGAATATTACCACGACAATAAACCTTTTGACGATGAACAACAAAACAGAACTGTCACACAACAACCTGGTCCAAATATGTCTGGTCCAGCTGGCCCAGGTCAATGGAGTTCACCTCCTGGTGGGCCATATAGCGGTCAACCAGGACCAAGTCCAGGATACCATCCCCAGACAGGACCGTATCCTGGACCCCAATATCCAGGTCATGGATATCCTCCGGGAGAGCAATATTCGGGACACGTAGATCCTAAAGCAGGGCACCATCAACATGATCAAGGACAGTTAAATCAAAACCAAGTTGTTCCCTCAGCCCCACCACAAGAACCTGATCATCCCTCAGGATATAACGAACCCCCACCTCCGTATGATTTTAAAGACCCATATCCACGAAAGTGATGTTTAAAGATCTGACTACATTATTTTACAACGCGTACTATCTATAAACATAAAGTGACTAGAGATTTGATTGATTGGAGTTAAACGCAGTGTGGATGTTACTACAACCATATTGATCACGGCGAGAGAGATTTGAAGTTGTCCTTGGGGACATACAGATGTACAAATTGGTGTAGTAAGGCCGTTGCGGAGATTTTGTTTGAAGAAAACATTCTATATTGATTTAATATCCCACCAAGAAGCTCGGTGATGATCTGAATGTTTATAGTCATTTTCTTTACACTTGCATTGAGATATATCTCTCTGAAAGTACTGCTCTTGGGCTTACTGTGACAGTCTCAAATTTCAAATAAATTGTAGATTTTTCATGAATAATCGATTTTTATTACTATAATTGTACCAATTATATGTTTACACGGACGTTTATTATTTATGTACATGCGTTATGTGACTGTTAATTCTGTTATAGATATGATATATGTAGTTTCCAGTTTGTGCCCTCAGTTTCGCGTGAGTACTGTGTTAAATGAATTTTAAACTGAATATTTTTCTATTTTAAAAACTGTATGAAATCTGCAATTTCCTGATAAAATAAACAGATGGAATGTAAAATCTAAATGAAAAAGAAGATTTAAAAAGTTTAAACGTTCGACTGTCTTTGACATTTGATTTATCTTAAAAGATGTGTAGAAAAATGTTTATATCTGAATAATTTATTTTAGAAACCCAACTTTTGTCGCCGCATTTGAATTTTACATGCATTTAGGAATCTTCTTGGTAAAGTTTTGTGAGAAACCCAAATTTTTTTCTTTTACAGTTCAACAATGTGATAATTTATTATGATTATTCATTTTAGTTAGAAATGACATGAACATAATTATAAATGTTACTCTGTTTCCATGGAAAACATTTTGTTTATATTTTAGTACAATATCTTTTAGATTTTAATTATTTTAAAACAAATCACTAGTCTTTCGTATTTTATAATATAATATTGTTAGTATTGTTAACTGTTATATACCTTTTTAATAAAACATGTTGGCCTGGCAACTTAAGTTTCAGTTTTTATGTTTCTTATTTTTTTTCACAATAACAAGCAGCTCAACATACCAAAGATTAAAAAATAACGAACATAATAAAATGATTTGAAAATCGACTGCCTGTTAGGGGTGTTCAAGCTCAAAACTGTAAATGGAATAACGTGTATTAAATTTGTGAATGGCAACTTGACCACCATCAAGCCCGATTAAGACTTTAGACTGCATGGCGTTTTCATCGGAGAAATTTTATTTACTTCTAAAAATCTTGATTACATCCGAACAATTCTTTCTCTCGACGATACTGTAAACTAGATCGCTGAATGTTTCCAGCAAATCTTGATTCCTGATCAAATTCCTTTCTAGAAGTCTTTTCATTGCCAACTACATGTAATGTGGTATAATATGACGCAAATTGTCGATAAATGATTAAATATCTCATCTGTTTTCAAAGCGATACTGAAATATCATAAATGATATATAGCGTTTATACTGAAATATCATAAATGATAAATAAATAATTACGGAAGTAAAAGAGTCATATTTGATTAGGTCGATATTTTTGGTTTCGGAGCACAGGCACTTGTATGTTTTTAACAGAAACGCGTGCATGTGTTTTGGATGTATTGCGGTTTTCCTTTCTACATATGTTTTGGGTACCACCATTGTGCATCCAAAGGATTCCCAATTTGAAGTATAAAAATAATAAGTGTTCACCCATTTCGATTATACATGTATGAATTTTGAAATGAAATAAAAATCCAGCTGGTATTAGATTGGCGGTGTACGGGTAGTCGGGCTTATCCAAACAAAACAGTGCTGTCAATATGACAGATCATTTCTTGTATGAAATATGCACCAGTTGGTATTACATTAAAATGCTCTTTTTGATAGTGAATGTTGGAATGAAAAGAGATAGCCAATCGGAAAATGTAAGCGGTGCCGTTCAATCCTAGAGAGCATTATCATGTAATTTTCTTTCTTCATAAATCAATTGTGTAGCTTCACTTTTGATAAGCCGACAAATTTTCTCTCTCCATCTTAAAATATTAGGGGGCACATTAACATATTTTATGCTTACGTTCTTAAGATATTTCGGTCCAAACAACCACAAATGTGTAGTTTCAAATTTAATTATTTCTATTTTTATCGTGTTTATTAGGCTAAACCTTAATACAAGTATGCATTTTACTGATGTACCTCAAACGCCTAGTAATCTGACTGGTGGTACGCCTTGTTAAACATACAAAATATATACCTTAAGCAATGTTCAGCTTGTATGAAAATAGACGAAAAAGGCAGACCCGACCAACTTCAGTGATAAATAATTACGATATAAAATTTCTTTGGAAAGAGGGGATATGGATTATGAAAGCCATAGAATATTGAGTATGAGATCACTTTACTGAAAATAAATTAAATTGATAGTATTTTATAGCAGAGTCTACTTTGTATTGTCTAGAAACATTGTATGGTTATTGGTTTCGCATAAAAATTAATTATTAATCTCAACTATTGCAATATCGGAGAGGACGGACACGACCGATATACATCAAAATGTAAGTATTTTAGTACTGGCATTATTAAACCTATGCAAATATATATCATATGTATATCAAATTTTATAAACGAGTCCTCGCCATTTGTTTCCTTTTAGCTGATCCCATTCCCGTTACTTTATTTTACAAATAACTAGCTAGTTACTTGAAGCAATTGTATATTTGCTTTGGGAAAATTAAGCTAAATGCTTGTTTTTGAATAATGAAAATTGAGAAAGGAAGAGACCTGTACAAGGCTACTTATTTGCCTTTAAAAACCAGTAATTAATGTCAAACATAGAGAAATTAAAGGAATGCCCCTTCTCTTTTTTTTTCCAGACGAAAGCTTTCAGAAAGATGTATCAGTAAGCTTCAAAGATTATGAGTATATAAAAATGTTGTTACCATGACACCTGATGATTTTGAAGATCGTGTTATTACTCCATCCATGCCACCATGTATGGCATATTTCTGTTGTGTTCTAAATTATCTCATTCCGGGAACAGGTAGGTAGTGAATAAAACTGTGTTTCACATTATAGAAACCGATTCTCTAATGAAAAGAAATTATTGTAGCTTTACTGCAATGCCATATACTTCAGTTAAAATGTGATGAAATTTTGGAAATGAGGCCTGCAGTTAAACAATGATGTTGCAGCTGAAGATTTTAATATCCACAATATACATGTACTTTGGGTTACCTCAAACCACTTTGTTCCTTAGTTTTAACACAAAATTCCACTTAATTTCTCTAAAATCAGCATTGATTTCCCTTCATATTTCTGCAAATAAACTTTCAGTCGAATATTATTTTTCTAGACTTTTTATGATGTTATGGAATAAATGTTCAAGTAGCACAGGTTAATAGTAAAGTATAAACGGGTGTGCTATTAAATCACGCTGTGGATAACCTTACTGTCAATTACCAACGAGCATACTATGTGTGGTAGTTCTTCACTCTATCTGTAGTTTTTGTAACATCTGTTGTTCTACTGCATTTGTACCGAACTTTATGTTTAACCTCTGACCCAAGATTTGAACTCATTACCTTATTTTTCCACGCCGCTTTCACGTGTGCCTCTCCCAAGTATACACTGTATTAATATGGTCGTCTCTTGGTAATAGTTTTCTGTTTCTCGTGTGGGATGTCAGATGAAAGCAACAATTATGAATTCATGTAATTCTTGTAAACAACAAAACGGATAACAGGAGAGGTCAACAACCGTCAACGACACGCCAATCAATTAACGCCAACCTATTTACTCACCGAGTTAAAAATAAGTACCGACGTTGGTTTTAGGGTTTTAGCGTGACCCATCATAAAGGGGGAGTTAGTACCCACAAACCAATTCAAGGTGGAACCTTTATGTATTTTTGATACCTTCGTATCCGGGAACAATTCGTGATTCTCATGCTTTGGGCTGTTACCCTTGTTAAAACTGATGTCCCCTTGGCGTAATCAATCCCCCGTGTTGATTAATATGGATTGTTGTCGAGTTGATTCTTACCACTTTTTCATTCTAATTGATAAAATTTACCATAGACGGGAAATATTTTAAATAGTGACCAACAATTATATTGCCAGATAGACACTACAGAGTTGCTGCAATATCAAAGTTGATGGTTGTCTTTGCAGGCACAATGGTGGCAGGGTTTGCAGTTTTCTGTTGTTCTAAGAATGAAGATATGAATTTTGAAGATAAATGTTCCAGCTGTTGTTGTAGTATATTTATAGGAATATTACAGCTGGCTTTGACTTTAGTTCTCTTGATTGGTTGGTTCTGGAGTATTGTATGGGGAAACTACTACGTCGAAATATCAAGTAAGATGTGTGCATATAATAGATTGAATTATTTCAAAACCATCTAAGACATAAAGCTACACCGTATTGCTTTTCAATTGTGACTACAGAAATATTTTATTAAAGGAAAATAAATGTGGGAAACGTGATCATGATCAAAAGATACGCCGCTTATTCATTTTCAGTAATTTATTCTTGTTTAAAATGTCTTCTTTTTATTTTCCAAAGAAAAACATTACCCAAACCAAGGATCTGCTACTGACCCTGTTGTTACAGCGCAACCAATGAGTACATCCTCCATTCGACAACAAGGTCGAATTCAATCATCTATAAGAGTACAACAAGGTCATATTCCTTGTCCTCCATCCTACAGAGAGAGTACCGGAGAATGGATTGGGACCACTGGCAACAATAACAGAGAGCGTTCGTGGTTAACGTCAAATGGTACAGTGGGTATTGGTAGATGGACATGGAGTGACTATACATCAACAGGTGGATGCCCAATTGAAATAGAATCGCCTCCTTCATATGAAATGCTTTATCCGGATGAACCTCGAAGATAATTTTGTCTCTTTTTACATGTATTGTTTCGGATACTTAAATGATTCAGATGTGGGCCTTATGAATTTTCGACAGGTTGTATATAAGAGAAATATGTGTATTTCTTGTGTTTAAAAAATTTCTGGTTCATGTTTATTTATTTATTTTTGCCTGTAGTGTAATGCATTTGTAAAACGAATTTGGACTGTAATATAAATCGGTTGATCTTTTTAGAAAAAAATCATTAGAGTACAATAATTTTGACATATTTATAATTAAGCGGAGTTTTTTTTATTTTTTATTTTTTTATATAAATTCGAATCTCTAAATAATGAGTTTTGTATGGGGTATTCCTTTGTTTACATACTCCATTTCATGAATTTTCTTGAGTATATGTACGAATTTTTGTTACCATGAGTAAATTGGTTTTGCTTTAAAATCTTATTTTCACATGCTGTCTTTTCCAAATATCGATTTCTTTAAAAACCGTAAAACGCTTTCTATTTTAAATTTGCAGTAACTAAAAAATACACGTGGATCATTGAAAAGAATTTGGTTGATAAATTATAGACGTAAAGTACAAACTTTCCATAATACCAATTTTGATGCACAGGATGTGTACATTGGGTCGATATACAGCTCATCAGTTGTCATCAGTTGTCCTCGTGACCTAAAATATTGACATCTGAAGTAATAATCCAAAACGCTGAAGAGAAATTTCATTTTTATTATGAATTTTTTTAACACCGACATAATAGAAATATTTAGTTCCAGTTTCACATCAGAACCGAAGTACTAGCATCTGAGTTAGTGACTCTCTAGATCTCCACCGTCCAGCAGATACATTAACTCTGTTGGAATTTTTCGATGATTCCAGTTTTTAATACAGAAGACGTGCACATTTCGTCAATTTACGACTCAGTTGTGCTCGAGATCTAAAATATTTATCTTCCCAAGTCAGGGATTTGTATCCACGACATATCACATTCATATTTTACGGGTCGGAAGTGAACGATTTTCATTGGTTACTTTTCTAGGTCAGAAGAGAATCCATTTGCGTCGTAGGTAGAATTTTCTAGGTCACACACCAGGCGGCGATATGTTCGACCCGCAAACTATGAATGTGTGATGTCAGGAGTTTGTGGGAACGAACGTAGATACAAAGCCCTGACTTGGCTCAGGATGTAAATATTGAAATTCGGAACAACCCAAAACTATGAAGAGCAGTTTCAAAGGTAAAAATAATCTGAAGTGTAAAGCCAAAAACATCTAAGGACATCGCTACGCACGAGGGAGATGCTCCTTAGTTTTTGCAAAATTTAATATTTTACTAGACATTGAACCCGCGCGAGCGCGGGAAAATAAGCATTTTTTTTTGTGGTGGCCATATTGACTTTAAAAAGTTTTTGCGGCCATGGCATTCGTGGAACAGGAACTCAATGTGGATGTTGTGGCAGGCTTCCCATACACTTTCCTGTCAAGTAGGTGGTATCAACTGATAGTTTCATGTCTATATATGCTGTAGTATTCCAGAAATGGATGTTAATGCAAACTTTAACCAAAGTCAGTGAAGCGTGAAATGTAGGTCAACGTGACCTAATTGTCATACGGTTGTTCGTTACTACCGAAGATGTATCCACTGATCAAGTAGACTGTATGCCACGTAGAATTACCAAAATGGACCTTAAGGTTCCATCATAGTCAAAATCTATGACGAAAATACAACCACATAAATTGTCAATATGTTTATGTTACAATAAATTCTGAACTGGAACTTGATGAAAAGCTTTAATTAAATACACATTTCATAATGCATTACCTTTTTCATTCAGAATAAATATGAAAAAGAATATGAATAAACATTTCCTTAGTGACGGATGAATTTTTCAAAAGATGCCGTGAGTTAAGTAGAGCATATTTTTGGAAAATAATTGTTCCAATTGTTCATTGTCATCATGGGCAGGGCAAGCGAGGCTTAATTTCACAAATAAATCCAATAGACGATAAAAGCATTTTTAGTGTGTGGCTGCGTGTGCTGTCCACGTTTATAAAGATGTCCGAGATAAATTTCGTCATTAATGATAAAGATGACCATTTGTTAAAAATATTTTTATCTAGGGCTTACAGGGAATTGTATGGTAGAGATATATTTAGACAGGTCACACGAAAAATAATGTAAAAATGGATAATGGTTGGTTTTATCACTTTGTGCAAAGTAAACATCCGAGCAATCCAAAAACCAACTAAGTTAGGAATTCGTCTGAACTTTGCCTTACTTCTTCATAATCTTCAAAGTTCATAATGTTTATAGTTAGGAGAAATTGCATAATGGTAGAAAAAACAATCCTGAATACATGAAGCGGAAACATCCCACTCGAAGGAGAATGTTTTTAATTTGTTTTATTCTTCTTCCGTAATTTCAAACAAAAATACATTTAAAATATGTGCATAATTGTTTATTTAAATCAATGTGTTAAAATGATGCATTCGAGAACCTTCTAAGGGATATGTTGGGAGAATTCATACCGGAAAAGTCCATGCAAATTCCATTTGCACATAAACAAAACTGCAGTTTAAAATTTATAAATGCAGATTGTCAAATCCGATAATAACCTTTATAATCTGAACCATACATCGTTTATTTTGAACCACGCGTTTTGCCGCCTATTCGGCTAATTCGTAAATTTAGTATTATAGATAACAGCCATTGGATCAATTTCACAGCAGTTAAATACTAGCAACTGAGCTGGCAATACCAACAAATATTTTGATGCTTATATCAATGCACTGTATATCCAAGTCATTATTTCATGTCTCATCTGTAGTAGTACTGCTTGAGACAAAAATAATCGGAATCACAAACCATAAATAAAAACTTTATACAGCAAAGAGGACCAAAAACGTTAAACTTAAAGAGTTTGATGTCAAAGGGAAATGAGCCCTAAAATGGCAGGGTTGAATTGTAACTTTATTTTTTGTGATAATATATCTCTCACACGTAAATCAAATGACTTAAATATTAAAGCAAGCTTCGGATGAAAATATTATACACTTTGTATATATATTAAATGTAGCATTGGAAAATAGCAGAATCAAGCCTTTCAAAATTCCAGCTTTTCAGAGCTTCCATATACATCTCAATAGGTTTGCATCCTCAAGTTTGCAATGGCTCATTTAATTATAATGAAATAGTAAAATATCACGATAGCATGCATAAGGAATACATGGTATAATCTAGCTTGTGTGATTTGTATTTCAGTTTCCACGCAAAACTCGTTTTCGTCTAGTTTAGGCAAGTAGGAGCAGTTCTACAAAAAGGAATAGAAATATTGCGCAAAAATATTTTGGGCATCTAAAAGTCTTTTTAACTGTCGTGATCTGGATTTAGCCATTTTGAATACATGTTATAAACGTCTGGAAAGCTGTTAGTTTCGTTCACAACAAATCCAAGTTCATTGATGCGTTTCAGTGCCCACTGAAAATCCTTTCCGTATTGTAAAGCTGCAGCTAGGACTCCCATGAAACCTGAAAATATATTAAAATTGGCTCACTGGGTATGTTTAAAGTACATGTTTGTATACCAAGATTTCCTTTATCAACCCATAAAAGTTAAAAATTGAGGAAATTACGTCAGAAAATATTTTTACGAGAGACAATCTCGTGATATTATACGTACATGTAAGGATATTGATCATTTGTGTTTCGTTTTGTTTTTTGTTTTTTTCACGATGAACATTCGTAAATTACATCAGAACGATATTTAGAACATGTATACATGTCATTGAGTAGTATTTTGCATACTTATATAATGATGATTGACGAGTGTCCGATGAACCATAAATGGATATGCACTGCTGCAGTACGTTTTGAATGACTAACGCATCTGAATAAAATGACTTTTTCTTTACACTTAAACAAGATTCACTCATGTGTTTCTTTCATCTTACACAGTTTACTCACTCCCGGTAATTCTATAAACATTTTTGTAATCATTTATATATAAGCATATACAGTACTGAAATTTTAATTTGAAATTTTCTTTGACACATATCACCTAATGGTATACATGTATGTATTGTATTAAATATTGAAATCTCTTGTTATTCTATACCTACAAAAAATGATTTCCAACAACATATATAATGATGTATACTGCGTTATCTTTTGTATTAATACAAATGGAAAAAAATACATGTTTGAAAAGCAGTCATTACAAACACGAGTTTCATAACATTCCATGTTACGAAATATGAAAATACATTTTACACTCACCGGCCCTTTTACCTATGGCACAATGAAACAAAACTGGGCCATCTCTTCCTATGTCAAGCAAAACATCTTTGTACTGTTGGAAAACATCTTTATCATATTTCACCAAGAGATCTGTTAATAAAGGAACCTTACTTCAATCCAAAACGAATGCTTTGTTGTCTGGTAAATTATAAAAAAAACATAAGTAATCTATGATTACAAAGTTCGGCTCGTTCCCCCAAGTTAACTGAACTCGAACGTAAAACTTAACCTAAGTCAATGATGTTCGATAAGTAGGTCAGAGTGAGATAATATTAGTGGAGGCTGTATCACTCCCCGAGAAGCACCCTGAAACCAAGTAATATGATTGTATGACTATGTCACATGGCCAGTCTCCTCAACATGCACCTGCACACAAAAATATATGATCCTATGTCAACTAGTAACTAAGAACTGGCTGTGGGCGCGCACAGGCACGCGGAGGTGGACGCCGTGGGTACTGCAATAGTCCCCATCAACTTTGTTAAGGCGAACTAATGAAACGGGGGACAGAACATTTAGGAGTATTCTAAAAAATAAGACTTAAAATTTAAATTAAATGATATATTATGCATGCTTTAACCAAAGTATATATAATTCAAACTAATAAAGATATGCGAATCTATTATTTTGCATCTACATTTTTGTAAATATGCATTCTTAAACACTAATTGATCGATAACATTAACTTAAGAATTTATTATATTAAAATTTTAATTTGTCAATTCAAAATTCTACAAGAACAATTCTTACCTAACGGCAAATGGTAGTATTTTAGTTTAGATGTCTTAAAGTGTTCGCGTTCCTCTTCCTCGTTGTAACCAATATGGTCTCCGTACTCTCCTTCGTTTCTGCTTTCATAATTAACCCCTGATGTTGCAGAGACATACCTGCTGTCTCTTTGTGGGTCTACTTGACTTGTTTTAAGTATCTCTTCAGTTTGACGTAAGGGTTTGAAATCTGCATCGTATGTGTCCGTAGTGTCCACCACATTGACAAGTGTAATTGGTTCTTGTGACGGTCTAGTTCCCATGGTCATTCCCTGTCGCATGTTTAAAACAGTTTTGAAGCCTGCTTTTTCAATTTCTTTCAAATGACCCTTTCTGATCTGACCAGCCGTAAACCAATTTTTGTAAACTGGATGGGCCAGCCAGTAATGAGTCCAGTCATGAGGAAAAACATCCGGCTTTGGAGGATGTTCAACAACAGACTCCCCAGTAATTTCAGCAACAATATTTTTTGTTTTCTCTGATGTAAAATCCAATCCCATGATAGCGGCCATTTTGTAGAATTTATCACTATTTACATTTGGAAAGAGGGTTGGATTTTCTTTAGACATATGAGCTAAATGTAAGAGTGTCAAGAAGGCCACTGCACAAAAATCATTTGCATACAACAGAGTAGGTGACTCCATAAGAGAAATAGTCTTTGACAATTTACTTACAGCATGCACAGATAACCAGTCGGTATTTTCTTTCAAAACAGTTTCATATTGAAATCCAGCAATATTTGCAATTTCCTTTCCTTCTGAGGATGAGACGAGTGGTTCGCCTCCAAATGTTCCAGGATCATGCTCATTAAAAAGTGATATGATGCTTCTAAAGCCGCCATCAAGCGCATATTTCAGCTGTCTTTCTGTCAGTCCTCCTGCTACATGCAGATCCGGTGTAATTTCCTTTACCCACCATAATTTTTTCGGAGATTTCAAACCAGGAATACTCCTCTGTGTCACAGTATCGAGTTTAAGCTGACTAACTGTTGATAAAGAGCGGCAATGCAGATAACCATATTTCAGAAAAATGAAGTTTGTCTTTGCGTTCGTCGTTATCCTTCCTAAAAGAAGCATTTTGTACACCCGGATAGATAAGTTGTTTACGTGCAGCAAGGCTTACGTCAGTCAGTGATAGTTATTTATAGATATTTTTAAATGTATAGGTCATGTTACATATATTAGTTTAATTAAGTTCCGGTTTATATATAAATGCACGACGTCGTGAATGGTTTTTGAGTATAAATTAACCAAGTCATGAGCCTTAACCATATTATTACTTTATTCCAGCGTTACATAATAAATTATGACCACTAATATTGTTTATACATTTTTACTATTGATTTATTAATTAATCATATAAATTTTATAGTAAATAATTAACAGATATTTTATCTTTTAACGTAGATAATGTATTTTAGAATAATTTTAAGTGCACAGGTGATCGTTGACAGGACCCCATATGATCCCATATAATGGTAGTACCCCTAGCTTTGATAGATCTACCGAACTCCCTCTGAAAACATTTTTTGGGTGATTTTCTTGAAATTTTTCTCTTGGAATTAACTTGGATATTACTATCAAGCCGTATTTACTATCACAGTAACGTTGCAATTAAATATTCACAATATAATACTCAAAATTTAAGTGAAACATAAGATGAAGGAATTATTCAAGGCAAATTTTAAAAAAAACTGTAGAAACCTTCTTGTAGATTCGCTATCCAATTGAAAATTATATTTGTTTCACGTTAACTTTTTTGAAAAAAGGTTTGATACAGTACATTTGTACTTGACAGACAGTGTACTTTATGGTATTTTGATGCATATACAAAATTGGAGAAAAAATTCACGTTGGCTTCAAAATATCCTGATTTTACCATGGATAGGCCATTTATGTCAAATATTTTGTCACGAGGAAAAGCGAGTATGACAGTCATGTCTATCGGGAATCTTTTTCGTGAATAAATTTCTGGCGGCCATCTTGGTTTGCAGTGTGCGTCATTGCATACCATTTTGAAAGTGGACCACCTAAGGACTAAAGTTTGGTTCCTGTTTGTTTTAATAAACTCAGTAAAGATCTGAATTTTTTCATAGGGTCTTATGTTGAACTAATTTCGGCTGCGGCGGCTATCTAGGTTGGCGGTCCTAGTAATCGGAACAATTCTGAAAGAGATTTACCTGTTGACATGTGCTGACAACTTTTGTTCCAGCTGGATACAATTAGGCTTTTTTGTCTTTATATAACTTACCCAGTGTCTTTGCCTCACAGTTTGATAGATAATTGTACTCTCCTCAGCAAACAATATACCAAACTTGTATTTTTGACGTATACATGTACACTGTATATATCTGTTAAGGTTCTACAGAGGTATCTGATTTTATACTTTTCTAGATCAAATATCATCAGCTACGCTTAGTCAGCAAAACTAAGAAAGAAAAAAACTTCTCAAATCTTTATAAATACGAAATTCACCTAAACAACTTGTATATATTTACACAAATGTAACAACCAGCATTAAGCCTGCATTTTCTTTTCGTCCATGCTAATTGATTGGAAAGTTATTAAATCCTGCATGTTTTTACCAGAGATATATTTGAACTGACCTTTTTATGCCAAATGTGCTAGCCTTTTTTAATTCCTTTCCACAGCCTTTAAAATCAAACCACTCAGTAGACAGTAGAGACATACCCTCCTTAATCCCATTTAATTAACACACTGTTCATCTACAGCATTCGAATGCACCGCAAAATTTGCATTTATATCCAAAATGTAAGTTTTGCATATGTGCAAATTCACATGGCCCTTCCGCGATAAATTAAATTGGTAATATTTTGAAAATGTATTTTAAATTTTTTTTTATTATAGAATTTGTTGAATCTGAGGATAATCAGTCAGATAAATTCAGCCATCTAATGGTGAATCTTTCTTACATAACATATCAACACCATAGTCATTCCACGTAAGCTGTAATTAATTTATAATGGGAAAAACTTAAGAAAGCCACCAATATCATGAAATTACCACCCCATAATGTATTGCATCTTTTATATCTAAACTTAATTTTAGTAGAAAGCTCGGAATGTATGAAGTAAATCAAAATATTACTACAAAAAATTTCATTTTTAAAATGATTTCATTACAAAACATGTGATCGAAGTTAAAAAGAGACTTAAAATGCGACACATGGTTTAGAATATTTAAAGAAAAGTCTGTAAATATTGCAGTAGTAGGAGAAGAGAAGACATGTTGGGCTAACCGACGTACGGACACGGGTAAAATACTTAAAGTGACATAAAGTAAATCATCATCAGTTTACCTGATTTGCCTTTGTAGAATATTGTTAGTAACACAGAAGATCATTATTTGAAATATTTTTTATACTTATTTCTCCATCTGACAGTTTTTCCAAACACCTTAAAATATCCACGGAATCGTGAATTTCACCAGTTTATAAACAGAAACAATAAACAGTACATCTGAAAGGATAGTAATGGACATTAAATGTGACCAAAAGAATCTGGACGCGATAAGACACCAAAACTAAATCATATGGACATGATAGAATTTAAAAAACACACAAAAAAACAGTATATATAGTTGTTACCTCGAATCCATCCAATAACTGTTGTTAGTTTATTTTCACTAAATACGTAATAAACATTAAACGAGCGGCGCAGCACATGTATGATTAAATAGGCGAGGGCTACAAATATGAAAATTTGTGTAATTATGTAAAAATGTCTTGTCTGTACCAAGTCTAACGATCTGTTGTGTTTAAGTTTGTGTTTTGTGCTCCTTTATGTTATTTTTAGTCCGGAGTTCTGTCTGGCTTCAAGATCAGATATAGATGGATATATACAAATAAAATGCACCCGCCTTTATCGTATAAACTTTTTAAATCCATCTTCTCTAAAACAACTGAAACAATTTAAAGGGAAGGTAGTGCAGTTATGCATGGTTATTCTTGAATATAAGGTTTATGTGCAACATTAGGAATTACCCTTGTAATTAGTACTAAAAGGGCACTTTGGCCTGTTGACAGGCAACTTACAATAAGTATTTTTATTTAAATCTATGACATGCAACATTCAATTTGAAAGAATAAGCCATGATACCTTACTGCGGATGTTGAATTTTGGTTTATACATGTAACTGTCGCTTACGTGAAAATAAGTTTCAAAGTGCCAAAAGTTTTAAGAATTGCATTTACATTTTACCAGTCATTGTACCAGTCAATACGTATGAGCAGCGAATATTGACAACAGTGTTTGAGTAACAGTAGAAAAAGGGGTGAATCAATATACAAGAAGAAAAATGGAGATACCAGTACTACCACCTTGTCTAGGCTATATCTGCTGTTTTCTCAATGTAATGATCCCTATAATTTTTGAGAATATCATAAATAAAAATAAGGTAATGTTGTCTCAATGTTCGTCTCTTTTTTATGTTCTTTTTGATAAAATCATAATGATTTTGCTAAAATAAAACGTCGCTTTGATTGCCCGATGCAAAGTTTTCATTGCACAAATGAGCCTAGCTATCTTCAATAAATTTTACCCACCTCCTATGTGACCGGTACCGGACGAGCTTACCCTTTAGGAAAACTTTTCACCTCTATTTCTCCATTTCATATATCCTTTGCCGATAATATTAAGCCTTCAACTAAAAGAAAAATCTCTTTCTAATCTCTCTTCAATGTAGTAACGGTTTCAAAACCCCTAACAGTCAAAAGTTGCCTTAGAGATATATTTACTAGATTCATACTTTATCATATTTATCACTTTTATATATTTTCAAAACGATATATGTTTTGATTAAATTAAGGACCAAATATGGCTCAAACTGCTAAATAAAAAAAAAAAAAAAACCGATAATAGTGATTTATCTTCATTTTCCCTGATTTATCTTAACAAATTGCCTTAATCTAAGAAAATGCGACAAAACGGGTATTATAAATAAGTACAGCAAATATACACCTGTGTAATATATTCAGATACTCAGTTTATAAAGAATTATATGGTTCTTGCATGTAAAGGTGTTGATCGAAGCAGATTCTGTATGAAGCGTGGAAGCGTTTCATACTGAAAAACGCTTTTACAACCATATAGAACTACCGAAGCAATAACACAACCGACAGAAGAACGGAAAGAGGTAGATCATCTTTATACATGTAGCTTCATTTGCCTTAAGGTTTATTTAGCAGATTCATTTGTCATGATTACTAGTTTCTATACACCAAGGGAGAATGGACTTTGATCGAGCGGCATTCAAGTTGTTAAATGAATATTAAAATTGAGCAAACCTTTATTAAAATTGTCAAAATTCAAGATCTCTACCTTTATAGGCATTTAAAACTAACAGTGCACTGCGTCTAACCTAACGGTTACCAAAAATATAACTGTGTATTTCCGCAGAAGTTTAATTTTTTCCCTTTTGTTCATACCGAAATATGTTAACAGTGTGTATAAATTTACATGTAAAAAGACATAGTGATATGTAAACATTAGAGATATATTTTTTAATTGGAGATCTATATAAATTATACACATATATATACTATAGCTACGAGACAGCTTTACATATTATTCGTGAAAAAGAATTATTGATAAACAATATGTCCAAGTCATGAAGTAGGGTTCAAGCATGCCAAGTGATTTGGGAGAAAGAGTGACAACACCAGCTATGCCACTATGTCTGGCATACTTTTGTTGTGTTTTGAATTTCATGATTCCAGGCTCTGGTAAGTGTTTAGAACTACCAATCATAGTACATAATACTAGTAGTAGACAGAAGTAAGGTGAAAATACTACTACTGGAGATAGTGGGTCATAATCATACACCGGAAAACGATTTAGAAGGACAAACACATAAGGTCATTCAGGTGCACAACACTTTCAGTTGAGAATGTTTTTTTTATAAAGTTTGTTGATTTCCCACTTTTACCAACGGTGGCCATATTGATCTAAGGTCTGGATCCCGACACACACAATTTTAAAAGGGAACCACCTAAGGACTATTCCATCTAAGCTCAATCTTTTGGTGGGAATTTACAAAGCTTATCTGTCTTGTTCTAATCCTCTTTGGTTTTTTGTTCTATTGGTTTTTATCTATGTATTAATAGCCTTGCCTTCGAATTTAGAATAGTGTTTTGGTATTCTTTTGAAATGCTTATGTCATTGACCTAGCTGATTTTGAATGTTATATACGAATCAACTCCCACATGACGGACTGTCGTTATAAAATGATATCTATGAAAGTTTTATTAAATATTTTATACATTAAAAATAGTAAATTTTGAGAAAGATTGGATATGGGATAATGCCAAGAAATTTAGACGTCAGATGGTTGGCACATGATCTTTAGTGAGAAACCCCCACATAATGGCTTCGACAAACCAACAAAGCATATAAATCAATGAGAGCTATAATCTCTACATCCAAGAATCAGATAAGATTAAGAAATTAAAGAATGACTTTAGCGATTCATGCCAAATTATACCTGGCTTGGGACAAGCGCATATAATATGCAGTCGTGTTAAACTAGTTTTAGTGCTTCCAAATTCACCTTCAAGTTATGACCAAGTAGATAACAGTGATCCATTCGGAAAATACCACATCATTAACATACAACTACATTTGTACAAGAATGTATTAACAGTGAATTCTTGCAGTTACTAAAAGCAAGCTCGGGATCTAAATACAGGGGACAAAATCATCAAGCCAATCTGTCATTCGCAATAATTGCATCAGTGGATCATAGTGGATTTCACATTGCAAAATCATAGACCGTCTTGGTCAACTTGGTTTAACGTCCAGTGGCAATCATTTATAGGTGCATATCAGGACGAGAACATGTACTTATGATATGAATATGATTCCTGCTTTGTACTAGACAGACACGCGTAGTCGGATTTTCAAAGTGCTAGCTCACGAGGTAAATGTCCGCACCGGAAGACATATTACCCCACTACAGTGGGACGCATTATACTGACTCGGAGCCGACCAGTCATTTGCTTTTACTCCTTTATGCTTGGCGGAGAAGCACCAATTTTAATGTCTTTGGTTTGACCCGGCCGGGTATAGTGTGACAGTGAAAAAATCTATATAAAATATATAAAATGTATATATAAAATTCGAATTAAGATCATTGTGAATATCTGAAATTTTAGTTAAATTGTGTTAAGTTAATCTTAGTTTTTGTTTGTTTAAAATTCGTCAATTGTACCTTTTAAGTTAATCCTTATCCCTGGATAAGAATAGATAATCCTAGATCTAATATAATTTTATATAATCCAACTAAAATTCCGTTTGTCTAAACTTGTTTACATAAACTTTTGATAAACAAAACTATACAAATTTGTTTTACTTGGAGTTGGAAACCAACAGACAAAGTATACGGATATTATGACAACAGACCGCCTCGGTGGCCTCGTGGTAGCGTGCCCGCCCCGAGTGCGGAAGGTCGCGGGTTAGATCCACGGCCGGATCAAACCAAAGACATTAAAATTGGTATTTGCTGCTTCTCCGCCATGCACGCGGCATCTAGGAGTAAGAGCAAAGACTGGTCGGCTCGGAGTATAATGAGTGAGGTGATATGTCTTCCTGCCGAGTTACCTCGTGAGCTCGCACATTAAAAATCCGACTTAGCGGGTCGGTCTAGTACAAAGCAGAGATCATATTCATTATCATATCAACGTGTTCTCGTCCTGATATGCACCTGGTTGCCACTGGACGTTAAACAATAATTCATTCATCATCCATCCGTAGGACAACATATTAATATTTTAGCGGATACCAAAGTGGAATATTACCATTGGGACAATTTGTATTTGAGCTGTTTTTATATATTTAACAGAAATATATTTTTATACAACTGTGATTTATATTGGTTTAACCTTATTATAAAATCCATCAACACATCTACATTTTGAGTTTGACTGATTCCCCATGTAGTATTACTGCTATGATAGAACCCAAGAGGCCACCGAGGCGGTAAATGATAATGAAATATAATAATTCAGTTATGTAATAACAGTACTAATTAGCGAATCAGTATTTCTGCCAAAACAATCTAACAATTATAATAATGTTGAATTTTTGAAACAGGAACAGTTGTTGCTGGATTATCTATTTTCTGTTGTGCCAACAATGATGATATGGATTTTGGAGATATGTGTACAACGTGTTGTTGTGGACTCCTGTTCGGATTTTTACAGCTCGTATTAACAGCATTTTTGCTAGTAGGGTGGTGTTGGAGTGTCGTATGGGGTTTTGCATATATAGAAATGTCAAGTAAGTATATCATTTAAAATAAAACGTATACAAAAATAACCCTACAATGAGAATGCAATTGCAAGGATTACGTAAAGGACGACTTACAATTAACACCCAAGCTTGAGTATAACATGGCGATTGTTGGGTTCTTTCTCTGAAAGTTCAAAATATTACGTCAAACTTGAAGGGCAGACAACCCACCAACAAGCATCAAAAGTTTTATTTCACCTGAAAGTACACATGTACGAGCAAATGACAATTATGCTATGTGTACATGTAGTTTTCATTGGCATGATGAAAGGGCCGTCAAGGTTTTAACTCATCAAAATATTTAATCGTGTTTTGTGTACTGGTTTTAGATACAACTGAAGCGCAGATGAGGACTACCTTTTATTTTTTGTGAGTGACCATCTGTACATAAAAACTAATTAGCCAGTAATCATTACCGTTGAATTTCTTTAAGATGACCTAAAGGTTATCAACAGCCTATTCACGAAAAATAACAACAGAAATTTGAATTTACATAAAATATAACAAAATAGAATTAGATTTTTTCCATTCGACTGTAAACAAATGGATCTTTCTCAAAAATATGGTTGACACATTTTCAAATGAAATATCTTTATTTTTATTTCAGAAAGATACTATACGCGTCGCTCACATGTCCGAACAAGGGTACAGCCTTTCGCTTCACAACCAGTTCGTAGAAGTCGTCCAATCCAACAGCAAAATAACAGAGAAACTCGTGTTATAGTTATTTCTCAACCTGATCGACATCCTTTGTCAAGTTATTCTCAAGAACCGCCACCGTCTTATCACGACATTCGAGGAGCTTTACCAACCGACACACCCGATGCTCCTCCGTCCTATAATAGCCTTTTTCCTGACCGAGTTCACAAGTAAACATGATTTTTTAGAAACGAAATTATTTTTTTCCAAATTCGGCAAACATTGAAATGCTATAGGAAACATTATCTGAGAATTTTCTACTCATGGTTGTACGTATATCACTCAAGATTTATTTTTTTGTCGGAGTTGTTAAAGCAAATACGAGCATATAGGTATTCAATGTGATGAAATTTTGCGACTAGGGTCAAACTTATACGGATTGCAGTGCAGTAGAGAAAGAATGTAATTGATAGAGAAAGGAACAGAGAGACCGATAGAGTAATGATGGGACAAGGAACTTTTAAATTTTATTAATCCTTAAATTGAATCATTAGAATGTCTATAATTATATACATGTCTAGTGTTGATCTCCGAAACTATTACAGTTTCAAAAGCGGCTAATTGACTTGTCTTTTACTGATAATACTTGTCACACAAATAATTCTTACAAAAATACAAAATACGTCAATCTGTTTCTTAAATAAGTATATTTGTCACTTTCACCAATGAGCTATTCCCACTACTTGGCATCAGTTGCCGTCGTCCGTAAGCTTTTACATTTCAATCTTCTTCTCTGATGAAAGCAAATGGCCAAAAGGGACCAGTTACAGTAACGGTGGTCAAGGTCTAGAGCCTCAGATAAAATTTGGAAGTGGGTCCGCCTAAGGACCATATTCCACCAAAAGTTGTTTTCCATTGCCATGGTTCAAGAGAATAGTTTCAATATATTTTGTTGGTTTTTCTGTTTTAGATAATTGGCTGCCATATTGGTCCATGGTCCAATCCCCTGAATATCTATTTCTAAAGGTTGAAACGGGACCACCAGAGATCAATTCCACACAAGTTTGGTCTTAAATTTTAGTATTCAGAAGAGAACCCCTTTTAATATTCAGCTAATTTTTCTTATTTAGCAACCTCGGGACAAATTTTGAAAGGGGAACACCTAAGGACCATTTTAACAAAGTTCAGCCTCAATCCACAGATGATTTTAAATTATTTTTGGCTAATTTTCTATTTTTAGTGACAATTGCAATATTGGTCAAAAGCCCTGACCCTGTGCACATTTTTGAAAAGGGGACCACCTCAGGACCATTCCATAAAATTTGAGTCTCAACTGGCCCAGCAATTTCGTAGGAGAAGACTCTTTTTTTCAAGTAACAGGTGCCTTATTTGTTGGAGGTTTATAACCACAGACACACTTTTGAAAGGAGTCAACCTGACTATTCTCCAACCTTTGGTATCATAATCAATTGCTCCAGTAACCGCCTTGGAGGCGGAAGATCGCGGTTAGATTAAAATAGGTATTTGATGCTTCTACGCCAAGCGATGGGTATCTTACGGTGAGCGCAAACGCTGGTCGACTCGGAGTCAGTATAATGTGTCCGGGTGGGGTGATATGTCTTCTTGCAGACTATTGCCTCGTGAGCTTTAGTTAAAAATCCGGCTCAGTATGTCGATCTATAGTACAAAGCAAGCTTCATATTCAATCTATTAATTGCCACAGTAGTTTCAGAGTTAAGTTTTAAACATATTTAGCTGAAGTTCCTATTTTAGTAATGGTGCCCCCCCCCCCCCCCAACACAATTTATAAAGGGAACCTCAAATGACCATTCCGTCAAAGTTTGGTCCGAATTACCACAGTAGTTTCAGATTTTTAAAAATATATTTTGGCTGACATTTATATTTTTAGTAACGGTGGCTATATTTGTTTGAGGTCTGGACATCCGGAAACAATTTTGACAGGTAACTTCCAATGATTACTTCACGAAGGTTTGGTCCAAATTGGGCCCGCGGTTTCAGAAAATTACCGTAGGGGCCATAAGTGATGGCACTTTGGGTCAGCTGAGATAAAAATTATTAACTCTTTATTAACGCAACACAAGACTACAAGTCATGGCGATACAATGACAAATTACAAGACATATAAACATACAAAGAAGTTATTACAATTTAATAAACTAAGACTGATTAGGGTCTTCTTTCCTCAGTTCTAATGACTGTTCTATAAAAGACGATACAGCCTTAATTTGTAATGGTGTTGACGGGTTTAAAATGATATTAATTTTATTAAAATTGTCTAAATGTTGAAAATGTTCATGTTGTTTAGTGAAATTTGAATAAAAATTATTTCTAATATTTTCATTATATTTGCAAGTGAAGAAGAAATGTAGTTCATAATCAATCTCGTTGCAAAGCTTACATATTCTGAGAGAATTGATTGAATATTTTCTCCTCTGAAAATGGACAAAATGCACAATTCAGACCAAACTTTGGTGTTATGGTCCTTAGGCGGTCGATTTTCAAACTTTGTATCAGAATTCTCAGACGAGATACTTCATGACATTTAACTGTTCAAGGACATTTCGGAAATACTTAAAATTCTTAACATTCTTTAATGTTATTTCTTCAAGCAGAATGTCATTAAGTCTTAATTGTCTTCCATGCATGCTTTATGTGAAATTTGATAAATGACACAACTACCAGGGTCTTCCAAACTACAGCTTTTAAAAATTTTCAAACGTCTTTAGAATCAACAAGTACAATAGTGGATGAACAATATCGGCAAAAGAATACCGAAGCGACAAAACAGTGGGAAAAGTCTGTAAATTTGAAATCCAAATGATGAGTAAGGGAATGTCATGTTATGATAATGTTGATAAAGTATATGGAAACCTTTAAGATTAAAACATTTCTGTTTCTTGTCATAACTAAGATCTATTTTGTATTTTTTATTCTCTATATAATCAAAACATGATAAAATATAAAATTATGTTTTCCAATTACAGTATAACATGAAAAATAGATGTTTTATGCATATTACAAAGTACATGTATACATGTAAATCATTCTAGCAATTTATTGAAGTATGGATTTTCATTTGAAATTAAAGCTAACGACGACAAATATATGCATTAAATACTGTCATGAAACCATTACCCATAAAATAAAATGTTTCAACAAATGTAAAAAATAAGCAAAAACAATTTGAACAGTAAAGAAACACAGCAACTATAAAGATAGTATTTTTGAGTAATTTTCATAGAATATAGAAAAAAAATTGATTTCTATAAATTATAACGTCCAAACTATGCTTGACCTTAAAAAAATAATTGAACAAAGTTGGCAGTGTAGTGAGAATAGCTAAACATCGCCCGTGTTTTTTCAGTTATGAAAGGACTTAGTCTTTAATGAGAATTTTAAGTGTAACTTCAGCTTATTTAGCTCACTGACCCTATTCCATTTGTATATTTAGTTTTCATGTGTTTAGCAACTTTTTTCATTTACACATTTTTAAAGAGTACCAGTACCATGTATTGAAAACTTCTAAAAGAAGTAATTAATGTTATAATCAATTAACCTTTTAAGTTATTTTGGTCTTAAAAACAATGACTTCTTTTTTTCTTTAAGCTAGAAATTACTGAAACATCAGACTAAATTTTTCATCTTATCCAGTCAAAAAATTAAACAAATAAGAAAATAATTACACAATTCATTTTGAAGTCCCCTGCCTATTACCTAATATTACATTGTATGTCTGTCATAACCAGAAATCTACGATTACAAAGTTCGCCTCGTTCCCCCAATAATTTTGGTGTGTGGCTGTGTAGCTCCCTGAGATGCACCCTTACAGCAAGTAATGATTGTAGGTCGCTTGGTATCAAAGAACTGAACCCTGATATCAAAACTTTACCTAAGTCAATTTAGCGCAGTAAGTAGGTCAGAGTGACCTAATGTTGGTCGGAGGGTGTGTTACTCCACAAAATGCACACAGACATAAAACTTAACCTAAGTCAATGAAGTGTGATAAGTAGGTCAGAGTGGCCTAATTTTGATGGGAGGCTGTGTTACTCCCTGAGATGCATCCGTACACCAATTATGACTGTAGGTCCCTTGGTATTGGAGAACTGAACTCGGACGTAAAACTTAACCTAAGTCAATGAAGCGCGACAAGAAGGTCACAGCAAGTAATATGATTTTTTACATAAAACTTAAATCCAGTCAACGTGTACAATGGGTCATGTGACCTTCATCTTATGTTACATGGTCAGTCTCTTCATCATGCACCTGCACACAGAAATATATGACCCTATGTCAACTAGTAACTGAGAACTGGCTGTGGACACGGACGCAGGGGTGACCCCAATAGTCCCCCTGAACTTCGTTGAGGCGAACTAATAACAGCTTGTATCACTCATATAGCTATGATTGTATATACGTTTCCCCAAAGTATACTGGATGTAAATATGTAATTTTTGGATTAAACTGAAACGGTCAATAACAAACAGACAGTAGAATTGCAACTGGTGTCCATGTATTTGGACCAATTAACAAACAAATTAAGAACACAAAGAAAGAACCTTATTTATATCTACCAAGTTACGGTTAATTTTATTCAATGGATCTCAAGAGCACCAAATTGTGAAAAGTTTACAAAAAACAGACAGTGGATGATGGATGCCAAGTGACAGCAATAGCTAACACATCATTCGTTACTTTGGCCAATTAAGCTAAAAATCTGTTTCAATTGGAACAGTGGCACAATATATTGTATTTTTTGGTTTCAAAATTAAACAAAAAAAGTAAACAAAATGGAATGTACAAATACACCAATATATTACTGACAAATAATAAAATGAGCATACAAGATTAAACTGTTAAGAATCACTAAGTAGCTTATCCCTGACCTAGCTAAGTACAGCATGATACTATGGCAGCATATAGGCTAAAAGTAATATTGGAAGGAGTGTGGACAGACTTTTAGCTTGACACAACAAAATTTTATACGGTACAATGTTGGACATTAAACATTAGTCCTAATACATATTATCTGATCTGTATTATTATTTGACTATTATATATTTATTGCATTGTAGTGGGGGGGGGGGGGAATATGATATTGAGATGTGAAGAAATCTTCATATTTCCCCCACTACCATGCTATAAATGTTTTATTATACTGAATAAAACCAAAGATATTTTGATTTTCAATGTGTAAATCACCTGATTTTTACCAATATATTTAGAGGACAGTTTTCCACTTTTGAACATTTTTTATTGTAACGAATCAAACATATTGTATGGAAATACAGAAAAGGACATGCTTTCTTCAATCGAACTTGGTAATTCCATTTACTGATATCAATACTGGAAAAGTAGTGAGATTTCCGAAAGGGTGGAATATGATTTGCATTTGATGGAATATGAAGATTTATTCATGTCGATCACATGATCCCAATAACCAATGAGATATAGGTTTACATACAATAATTCATCTGAGGTATAAAAATATGTTTTGTTTAAGATATGAATTCCACACTAATGCTTGTAATGTATTAGATGTCTAATTAATTAATCAAAAACAATTTGGCAACTCATCAATATACCAGTTAATAATGTCTATTTCTTATATTATTTCAAAAGTTGACAGACTAAATTTGCTTGAACTAAAGTGAAATATTTGTTAAAAACATGTTGGGTCTGTTTATTTTTAACAGTGTGATCAAAGTTTAAAACTATTTTTTTCTATATCCATTTTTGCTGTTTTTATATTGTTTTTATTTAGTTTTTAGTTGCATATCATATCAACACAGATAATTTATGAGTAAAACATACATAGATGTAATATAGACAGAAATATTGCACAATGTACCATATGTAGTTCTGTTAAATCTTGACTTTAGTCACAATACAACATTAATTAATCAAGTGACAATGCATAATTTGAACTCTGTGTTGTTTTTACCTGGAATATCAAAAAGTGTAAAGGAGACTCTGACATATTATAATACACTGGAGAAAAAACTAAAACCATGGAATTAATAAACCAAGTAAATTGGTATATCTTGCCACTTAGCTACTTTTATTTCATTTATATTCATAACAGATACAAAAAATCTGTTCAAATAGCATGAAAAAAATACTTATAGTACTTTAACTGACATAAAATTCAATAAAAATGAAAGCCCAATTCAAAATTTAAAAGAAACCAGAGGCTCCCAGAAGCCTGCATTACTCAGCTGGATTTAACTTCCTGTTCAACGGACATAAAAATGAATGAAGCAACAATATTAATTTATGATTAGAACAAAAGCCTTACCCCTGCATTTTGCTGATTTTTATTTTGTTCCACAGTCTGGACTATGGATAAAGATTTGAAAGATGACCACCTAGGAGAGTTTTAACAGTTTTTATTCTCAAATGCCAATAAATTTCAGTGGAAAGAGGAGAAGCCTTCTAAATACTTTTGGAGTTGATTTTTTTATTATTACTATTGGGGACAATACTAGTCAAAGGTGAAAATTTTTACATATTATTTTGCAAATTTATCAATTTTTGTATAGGTGGACACATTGATTAAAGGTCTGAATGCATAGGCACGATTTTGAGAGCAGACCATTTCAAGAAATTTGGATGTTTTTTTTCTATTTTTAGTAACATCACCCATATTGGTCAAAGGTATGAAAGGGGACCACATGAAGACCATTTTAAAAAGTTTGGTTTCAATTGCTCCAAGTAGTTTTAGAAAGATTTTTAAATATTTTTGCTAATTTTTCTTTTTTCAGTAATGGCATCTATATTCTTTTAGAAAAAAAGTCTCAACTGGCCTGGTGGTTTCACAGGAGATTTTTAACTGAAGGTTTACCACAATAAACAATGACTGCAAAGTGATGGCAATAGCTCATGTGACCCTTTGCTATAATTTATAACTGATTAATTTATTCTTTAAAATCTCATCAGTAAGAAGGAAAAATTAAATACTTCAACATTTATTGATTATTCTATGTAAAGATTCTGGGAAGATGCATGTCAAAAACAGATAGGTATTTAAGGATGATCGCTGGTCTTATAAGAAATAAATAGGATTTGAAATAAGTGTTTTTAATAGTTTGAGAGAACATATGAATAGTAAGCAAATATGCAAGAAAAAAATGTAGGTTCATGTGCTCATTTTAGAGCTATAAGGCCTTGAAAATTTGCAGGAAATTGGTTTTCTCTGGATTTTTTCTTGTCTTTGCATTGGCACTTCAGTCTCTCAAAAAGTATGAAAAAATAAAAAGGATTTCATATGATTTTGTCAATTACTATTTTACGGTATATATGATTGAATTATAAAAGAAAAAGTAGGGGTTCATGGGCATAAAACCTGATGAACCCAAAAATCTGACAAAAAGACCAAAACATGACCAGCGAGCATCCTTAATGCATTTTTTAAATGGTTGAACAACACATTAAACAAACCCACAACCAAATTAAATGTAAATAGCACTGAAATTCTTCCCTATCAAAGATAGTCATGCATAATTAAATAAAACTTTTTCATGTAAATATAAATTCATAGGCACAAGTCAAATAAATATTTCTAATATATCACCACATTTATTTAAGTTTTTTAATGGTTAATAATAAAATTAGTATTACAGCAAGCTGTGACAGAGACAATGATTTTGATGAAAACTATGAAAAATTTACTTTATATTCTTTTAATTGTTTATGGTAGATTCCCATTAGCAACTATAAAACTTTTCTATACCATTGGTTTTAGACTAACCTCAGGCTAATGCTGAACATAAAAGGCAGGTGAATAATATCAAAAATGTTTAACTGGCCAAACAGTCTTCAGAAAAATTGGCTCATCATAAATGATTGTGTTTAAGGTACAGCAAAAGTTTCAGCAAAAAATTAATGTACTTTCTAAATTTTTCTTGATAAATATTATAACCATGACAATGTGAAAGAAGACATCTACAGCTGGAAGACAATCAGAATTTAAATAAAGGTATATATTTAATTAATTTCCTTTTATATAACATCCATAAGAAGTATTATTAAACAAAACAAATACAAACTGTACAATAACATGATATAATCCACGAACAATTTTTTAAGTATACCAATTTAGACTATAACAATATTTCTACATAAACATTACATTGTTTTTTAATATTCCTAGGAATAGGAAAAATTGATAACAATTTGAATTCTAATTATCTAATCATAATACTGTCGTTGTACTTTTAACCTGATAAGGCCTTTTATTTTTATTTAATTGGTTTACGGATTTTTTTTTTTTAAAATAGGGTCGGTCGGTCGGGAAAAAAAAGAAAAAAAAAGAGGGAAAATCATGTACTTTTGAACAATCTTGGTTATATTGCAAAATGTACAAAGGTTGCAAATGATCAGTTAATTCCCTCTTTTGAAACCCAAATATCAGAACATCTATCTTGAAAGGTGTTGTTCAGTAGACCGTTCCCTTTTTAAGGGACCGACTCGTCAACTACAACATTCAATGAGTGGATTCGATATCTCACGGAATCAAGATATTCATACAAAACGAACTTAAAAGCCGCATGGATTCTATTAAGAAATTCGTTTCATAAAACGTGTTTCGGAAATTGGCATCAACTAACGTCTATAAATAGATTTTTTTTGGGGGATCATGTTATAAGTATTTTATTGATGGATAATCTATTTTTAGACGAATTGGAATATAATCTTTTATGAAATTTTGATGCAAAAAAGGATTTTAATTTATTTTTATTTTTGGGATGGCTGATTTCAGAGGGTCGGCGGTAATAAAAAACCAAAATTTTCAATTTTATTTTTTTTCTTCAAATCGGCAAAATCGGGTCGGCGGATCCGTAAACCAACTAATTAAAAATAAATGGCCTAAAGAGATTAATTAAAAACATGCACAGATAAAATTTTTTGCTATGCCTATCCTCAATTAAGGTTTCAATTTTTTGCACATTATTCAATGCTTCACGACCAAATTCAAATAACTGGTAGGTATTGTAAGCCAAATTTCAAACTGACAATTTAGGTAGGTATTGTAAGCCAAATTTCAAACTGACAATTTATACAATCAGCAGAATATGGAAGAGGTCCTACCAACTTTCTGTTAAAACAGAAAACAATGAATACAATATGATTATCATACTGACACAGTGACACCATTATAAATACATGTAGTACAAGAAATATCTTTTGGTACATGAAAATATAACTGAGCAAATGACAACATGTTTAAATATAGACATAAAGTACTACACAAGTATGCAAATATCCATTTTTTTTTTATCCATTCTGGTTTTTGTTTTAACCAACAACTCAAAACAAATCCCAATCCAACATTGTAACATTTATTCTTGGCAATTACTTTAAATACAATTTAATAATCAAAATTCTAAAATAACACAGTAAATTATAAAATACATAATCTTATTCATTATATATCAACTTATCAGATAAAATAGAAATTTGAACTGAAAATTTCCTAATAAATTGTAATAAGAGGTATGATGCATCAAATAAAAAACCATCAATCTGAAGCTAGAACCATTTTTTCTATAGATACTGCCTTTGGCCTCTAACAACTTTGATATTTTCTTTGTCTCATTTAATTAAATTACTTTAAATAATTAATTGCTTGCTTTTCAAGCTTTTTAAACAACACTTTGGATTTCTGGGAAAACTTTTTTACTAATTATTAGGTTAAAATGAAATTCATTCAATGTTTATAAAATGAAAATGGCTATGGCTAGTAAAAAAATTATCAGCATCCTACATCTGAAAATTTACACAAATGAGGTCATTCTGCTAGTTTTTATTGGTGGAGGAAGCTGGAGTACCCAAAGAGAACCACCGACCTTTGGTAGGAAAATTGGCATTCCTTGTCAATTAAGATCGGAGTTGAACACACCCTGCCACAGGTGAGATTCAAACTCACAACCTCAGTGTTGACAGGCTAGTGATCATTAGTAGTCATGACTAACTACCTAGACCACAAGGCCACCGAGGCCCCTCTTTCAGAATATGTAGAATTACATGTATATCAACAAATATAAGATTGTATATATAGGACATCGACTATGAAATCCTTTCAACATCAATTTACAAAATGTAAAATTTAAAACAAAACATGCAAGTGCAATTTTCATTTCCTCTAACAATAAACACAGCCTGTCATTGGTGGGTGGGAGTTCTAACAAAGAAAATCTACAAATTAGTGTAAATGTAAGTTTCTAACAAAATATTTTCAACAACTGTCACAATTACATATGAGTAAGCCTTACATCTAGGAGACATCAAATTATTTTTAAAATTCTCATTCGTGTTACAACACCACCCATCAACCTAGGGAGTAGGATGAAGGTTTATAACAATTAGGGTATCTTGTTTTGGAGAATAATAAGGTATGTGATACTGGATTCTTATTAGATAGTTTGTAATATATTTAGGTTTTATAATAAACAAGAGATTCCCATAAGTTTCTTTAGTAAACCCAAATACTCTTTGACCATAGACCTGTCAATAATTAAATAGCAAATATCTAACAACACTTGTCTTACAGTGTGCTTTCATTGTGGAAAACATCAATCTGATTAAATACCACATATCTAACAACATTTGTCTTACAGTGTGCTTTCATTGTGGAAAACATCAATCTGATTAAATACCACATATCTAACAACATTTGTCTTACAGTGTGCTTTCATTGTGGAAAACATCAATCTGATTAAATACCACATATCTAACAACACTTGTCTTACAGTGTGCTTTCATTGTGGAAAACATTAATCTGATGTAATGTATGGTTTCTGAGAAAATTTATGTACAAGTTTAAGCGAGAGAAAAAAAGTGTTCAAAATAATGTGTAACAAAATCTACAGGACGTCCATTTCATCTTGGAGACTAAAAACAAGGGACCAGTGAATTCAATTAGAAGTGTATGGATGTTATTCTATTAATTAACCTGATATAGCCTTATATTCCATTTTATAAATATAAAAATGCTTAAGGTATTACAACCAATAATTGTGAAAGTATACCTCTGTGTCTGATCAATCATACAATTTTGAAAAAATCAACATGCTGGTAAATTTAGAACTGAGAGTTATCTCTCTTAGATCAACATTTTTTCATGGTATTTCCTAAATTAAATCTTTTGTATGTAAGAAATAAAATATTTAAACCAGAATACTTCATTTCTGCATGGGATTTTTAAAGATTTTCATCTAACCATATAAGATAATAAGGATGCTAATTAACAATTGATCATACTAAAGCTTATAAGTAAACAAATGGTTATACCACATACAACCAAACTGGTATTTTTGGTTATGAGTACTTCTTGTTTAAAATAAGTTTGGTTTTTGGTCTTTGAAATGTTTCGATTTTAATGCTGCTGATGAGAGGTAACTCCTTGAAATGCGTCATATACAGCATAGTATAATTAACTGTATCTTATATTAGTATCTTTGGATTGTTATCTTGAATGATACATGCATTAACTGCCATATTTTGAACCAATCAACCATAAAGAAGTTGAAATGAATAAAGTAATTGGTTTGCATATTTCATAAATTTCACATACAATTATATATTTTTATGGGAAACCTTTTCATTCAATCTGTGTTAAATGTATCAAATGTTTTTTCTTTTATTCATTTTCCCAACTTCCAAATTAATTCACTATATCATAGTGGCCAGTTTTTTTTAATTGGTGGAGGAAGATAGTGTATCTGTAGAGAACAACTCTTTTTCAGCAAGAAAACCTTGAATCTCAGTGTTAACATGACAGAGTTCCTTTAAAATTTGTAGTTACAACAAACTATCTGGACTAATAAGACACGAAGGCTTCAACTAAAATTAAATGGATTTTTGGTTGAAATACAAAAATGTATCCTACAACTTGAGACAGGGATTTCACACCAATGTATGGTGCCCACAAAAAAATCACATTTGCCTTGATTTGGTTGAGCAATCAAATATCATAAATCATATCATAAATTGTCAAAGTGAAGGATTTCTGTTGTAAAAAAAAAAACAATTGTCAAAATAACTGGAAATAACTGAACATCTTAACATAAAAATTTTGTGAGCTCATTCTTAATACAACACCTGAAGTTTGTAGATTTTCCGTTTTAGGCCATTAAAATTAATTCAAAGATTCTCATCCCAAACTGCCCTTGTATTTACTCCTAGATCAATTTTTATTTTATTCATTTTTTCTTTCGTTTCATTTTGATTTTTTTGGGGGTAAAACTCAAATATATGATATTCATGTTAAAAAAAATGATTGTAATAGTATGACAAGAAATAAGCTATCAAATTGCCCAGATTTTCCCGTTATTGTTTGGAGCTGCCATCCATCATCAAACTAACAACCAGATTTATTTTCTTGCAAATTCTAATAAAAAAATTAAATCAAAACCCAAAATCCCATCTCAATTTTTCTTAATTGTTTGATGAGAATCTTGGAATCATATTTTTATTGACCTTATTCAGCTACAATTCTGTTTTACTGTTGGCATCTTTTTCATGATCGTGACAATCAGATTTCAACCAAGCTGAATACATTTCATACACATCTTTGTTCTTGTCTTTATTTACTTTAAATCCCAGCTCATTAATTCGCTTCAATGCCCACATTAAATCTTTGTCATACTGTAGTGCTGCTGCCAGAACTGCCATATAAGCTGAAATTTTTATATATGGCACATTGTATCCTGTGTGTATAAAATTAGTAAAACTGATGCAAGAAGTTGCCTAAATTATATAATCTTTTGGTTTGCTTGTAATTTTTTTTTTTTTTATCAAAATGAGGATTTTGATCATCCTGTTGGATATTTCTTCTTCTTGTGATCTTTATTTTTTCGTCAATGACCATCTGCTCAAATGTACAAGTCATGTTTTATGGATATTTAGTTTTCTCACTCCCGGCTCTGGTTCTTCAACAACTGATTTCAGATTTTTACTTTACAAAGAATAAGATTTATCTTGTAGGGTATTACTACACAACTAAAAACTTTTTGAGTACTCTATAATCTTTATACTGGAAGCTTTGCCCTTAGATGGCTATAAGGGTTTGGTTTTATTTGTTTTCATAGTTGGGGTTTTATGCCATTTTCAACATACTTGGCTATTTCGTGACAGCCAGTTTTTATTGATGGAAGAATCCGGAGTACCTGGAGAGGAAAATTGGAAATCCTTGTCATCTAAGATTGGAGTCGAAGACACCCACAACAGGTGAGCTTCGAACTCACAACCTCAGTGTTGAAAGGGTAGTGGTCATTAGTAGTCATGACAAACTATGTCTTATACCACTCGGCCACTGTGGCACCTTAAGGATTTGGTAATTTTGGCATTTTTATTTCTGCTAACATTTGTTTGGTTGTTTGGGCTTGCCACATTTTTCACATGAATTATCATACAGTAAATTATGCTATGTTATGACAAAATATGCATCTGTAGCATCAGATTTGCCATCATCAATGTTTACATATAGCAAACAACTTAAGGAATGTCGTCTATGTATTGTAAATCAAGAAATTATTGCAATGATTTAAGATTGTAATCTCACCAAATCAACAATGGGTTTCATATGCAAGATGTAATAGAACGAAACTGGAAAAATGAATGTCTGAATTGTTGAGATGATCATCTGGACGCGTTTTATTTTTAAAAGTAAAATCTGCTTCATCCCATGGTGTGTTACTCTGTACAAATTCTACAAAATTAATCTACTGTTTGTCCCATGTAAAGTTGTTTTTCAGAAAAATCTTAATACAGTCATGTTGCTGAGTGTGTTCAAGTCTTGCCTCCAACAGTTTGAATCAACTTTCAGGACATGCTTGATCTTTGTTTGAAATGTGTAGCATCTTTTGCAAATCCACAGCTTTTCATTAATCAGTTTATAAAGTATGTGGGAAACAGAAGCATGTTAGACTCTGCTGCACAATTTGAATGTGTCAGAACTTACATCATTAACTGCAGTTATGAATACAACATTCTTAACTGTATAGATCTGAAATACATATGAAGAAGAGACTTTTGAACTTACCTGTTCTTTTTCCACTTGCACAATGTACCAAAACTGGACCCATTTTTCCTATTTCTAACAGGCTGTCTTTGTACTGTCCAAATACTTCTGGACTGTATGTACCATGAGAATCTAAACAACACACTTTATCACTTAAATATAGAAATATTACAAATGTACTTCTAGGATGATTCCTACAAAATGAAATGTTGATCAGGAAATACATGTACCTGCAAATACCTGTATAACCTATGTTTTACATGTACATGTACTTAAAATCTATGTGGCAATTTCCATGCAAAATTTTGTGTCAACTGCCATTCAGTTAAGCTGCCCTAGGTACATGTATAGGAAGAGAAGAGAAATCTTTTTACTGTATGTAATAAATCAATTCCCAAATTTGAAAAAAAACAACTTTTGATATGGATAAGGACTAATGAAGATCATAAGTTCTTCTGTATTTCATGTGAATATTTAGAAAATATCTTTCTGGAAAGAAAATTTGATTCAATAGAAACTCTAAATCCAGCAGAAATACATTGTATATTGATATAAATTTGACTGTATATAATTCTCAAAATTCTCTTGTACATTAATTGTAGAATGAAGCAAAAATATAATATTACAATACATGTATCAGTGTGAACTAGTATGAATTTATATATGAGTGGGCGAAACAATGTACACTCAAAAGGGTCTTTTAATTAGGAAATAAAACCTGAATTTGAATTATAATAAGTGGTTGTCGTACGCATTCCATTTTAATTTTAATTTTCAAACCTCATTTTGGAGATAAAATATACTAGTGCTTAAAAGGAGTTCATTCAAGTAACAAACACATTAAACATTAATGTAATACAAACAATTATTTTGACACATGTACATGTAGACTACATGTAGTCTGCACTTTTAATCAGCACTTAACCATAGAGCTGCCATTTTCTAATTTCACAACAATCCATGAAATAACCAGAACAATTTTAAGTATTCCAGAATTTTTTTCATAAAATTTCAATCAACAAATTTATGTTTCAGTAAAAATTGGTACCAAGAAAATAAATGAATCCAAAATATTAATAAAAATTGAAAAGAAAAACTTACCAATGGGTAAAAGGAAATAATTAAGATCATAGTCTTTAAAATGCTCTCTTTCAAGGTCTTCATTGTAGCCAATTTCATCACCATATTCTTCATAATGTTTGTCCTCATAATTTAATTTTGACGTTGATGAAATAAATGCAGTATCTTTAGATGGGTCAATGACTAGAGTTCGTAATTTAACATGTGTCTGCCGTAATGGTTTAAATTCTGAATCATAAGTTGCAGTACCATCAATTATATTGGTTAGTGTTACTTGTTCCTGTGAAGGCTTGCCATTTGTTACTTTTCCCTGCCTCATATTTATAACAGATTTAAAACCAAGGAATTCAAGTTCACTAAGATGTCCTTTCCTGATCTGGCCAGCAGTATACCAGTTTTTATATACAGGATGAGCAGGCCAATAGTCAAGCCAGTCATCTGGAATTGTGTTTGGTTTTGGAGGATTTTCAACCAAGGGTTCACCAGTTATCTCTGAAACAACTATTTTTGTTTCATGCATAGAATAATCATGACCCATAAGTGCACTCATGTTATAAAATTTCTCACTGTTTACATGAGGAGTGAAATTTTTGTCATGTCTGGACATATTTGCTAAGTGCAACAAAGCTGTAAATGATATTGTGTATGCACGATTACAGTGCATTAATATGGGTTTTTTCACTTTAGAAATTGCCTTAGAAAGTTTTCTCACAGCATCAACTGTAGCCCATTCTTCATCTTCTTCCAACACCGCCTCATACTGCAGACCAGCAATTCTGGCAATCTGGCTTGCTTCAAATGCTGTTGGTAAATATTCACCACCAAAATCACCAGCTTTCAAATCATTAAACAGAGATATGATGCTTTTAAATCCTCCATCAGCTGCATACTTTATTTGTCTTTCTGTCAAACCACCTGCGACATGGATGTCCGGTGTCAATTCTTTTACCCACCATAACTTCTTTGGGGCCTTCAAACCTGGTGGATTTCGCTGAGATATAGTATCAAGTTTTATATCACACTTGCTTTCACAAAAATGGTACAATATGCAAAAAAATATAAGTCTTAACTCGATTAATGTATAAATATTCCTAGTAATTATTGTCAAAAATTCCATATTGATGTTCACCTATTATATTGACCCACGTAATCAAAGATAATCATGTACTTGGTCACGATTTGGAACACATTTGAATCATTTGGTTAAACAAAATCTCTAACATAGAGACAAACCAATCAAACATTGCAGTAATTTTACTACCTGTCCCCAGATAGGAAAGTCACAGATACTATTATCAATATCAGTTAAAACTGAAGTCATAACTTATAAAGCATTCTTTTCAAGCCACCATGGATAAAGCAGACGCTTTTCTCGAATTTGCCAGCTACTTCCTGTGAAATTCTATCCCACGAATCAATGACGGAATAATCAGAGATTTTCGGAAAAGGTACCACGAATATACAACTGAAAAAGTGTTCCTTTAACTGACTTTTAGGTGAAATTTTGTATTAAGCCAGTCAACCTAATTTTTTGAAATTTGGATTTTTAATAAAAGTTGGAATAACAAACAATACTTTGAACTTTTATCCCAAATAAACATCACCTTTACCTGGGTGAAACTGAATAGATCATAACTATAGGATTCCATGAATAAAACACTTAATTTAGGCCTTTAAAACAATAAAGTAAACCAAAGTACATGTACATTGTCTACATTGTAGTAGGGCCTGTAAAGGTGTGAGCTGGAGGACATACTGTTATAAGCCCTAACACACTTTCAATGTTAAGAGCAGAAATTAAAGCCGTTTTTGTGTACCTTTTTTGCATGGATATCTCATGCACATTTACCGAGCATCTATGGAACGCCACAGCTGTCTTATGTTCATTTCCATGATGTTGTTATGTCCATTTGTTGTTTTATTAAGTCAAATTGTCTGATTGTGTTGTTTGTTCTTATGTTGTTCTGTTCAAATATTATTTTATTGAGTTAATTTCTATTTTGTTATGTGCAGTTATTATTTCATTCAGTCGAATCAATTTGTTGTGGTGTAAAAAATCGTTTTGTTGGGTCAATTGATTATATTGTTATGTTAAATCATTATTTTATTACGTTATATCAACTTATTATCATGTTAAATTATTATTTTATCAAGTCAAATCAACATATTGTTATGTTCAATCATTATTTCGTCTTGTTAGTCTAACTTTTTGTTATGTTCATTTGATGTTTCGTAACGTCCAATTAGTATAATGTTATGTTGCATTTTCATCACGTGATGAAAATGCAACATAACATTATACTAATTGGACTTGATAAAATAATAATTTAACATGATAATAAGTTGATATAACGTAATAAAATAATGATTTAACATAACAATATAATCAATGACCCAACAAAACGATCTTTTAACACCACAACAAATTGATTCGACTGAATGAAATAATAACTGCACATAACAAAATAGAAATTAACTCAATAAAATAATATTTGAACAGAACAACATAAGAACAAACAACACAATCAGACAATTTGACTTAATAAAACAACAAATGGACATAACAACATCATGGAAATGAACATAAGACAGCTGTGGCGTTCCATAAGCATCCGTATTTAAATTGTCATTTATAGATAATTATAACTGACCGTTGAAAAACAAAATCTTGTGAATGCATAAATATAGTGTTATTAAATGGGTATTTTAACATGTAAAGCCTGTATTATTACCCACGTAACTAGGCATTATAGTCCTCTTTTACTTTAGGGGACACAAGATTTTTTTAAAGAAATAATGCAGTACTGAGTTGCAAATTTAATAATAAGGTATTAATCAGCATTAACAGGATTTTCAGGCAATTTTCACATAATTAGTACAGAAAAACACTATTTTTGGACCCGGTCCCCTAAGGTAAAACCTAGAAATCTACGGTCCCCAAAAGTAAAACTAGGCCGTCCGAGTAATATGTCCGAGTCAGTCGTATTGGGTCGAAGTCAACTGTATAGGCCCGAGGCAACGCCGAGGGTCTATCGTGACAGCTGATCGAGACCCAATATAACTGTACGAGGACATAATACAGGCGTTATATAAAAAATACCCACTTTATGACACCTTTATTAACTAATCAGTTAAAATTACAGTACTTTTATTAACCAATGACTTAAAATACATTATAAATTGTCTATATACAATACAATCCCTGTATGAAACGAGTCATTAATACAAGTTTTATACAGAAAAACCGGAACTGGTCATTAACACAGGTCTAATACAGAAAATCCTATATTAGACTTGCATTAATGCATTAATGACCAGTTTCGGTTTTGTATTAACTGGGCAGTTTTTGTGTCGCCTGCGGAACGCATGGTCGACACGTAGGGATGACTGTCTATCGTCTTGCGTCTTGCGTCGTCACACTTTTCTTCTATCCTCAACTACTCGTAAACCGCTCAAAGGATTTTGATGAAACTTTCTCTGTGCATTAACCTTAATGCACAGGTGTGCATATATATTTCATTTTTAGAAAATTTAAATTTTTTTGGGGGTAAAAATTGACATTTTTGCAAAAAAAAGGGGGGCAAAACTTCTATCCTCAACTACTCCATAACCGCTCAAAGGAATTTGATGAAACTTTCTCTGTGCATTAACCTTAATGCACAGGTGTGCATATATATTTCATTTTTAGAAAATTAAAAATTTTTCTCTGTAAAAAATGACATTTTTGAAAAAAAGGGGGGGGGGGGTCAAAACTTCTATCCTCATCTACTCCATAACCACTCAAAGGAATTAAATGAAACTTTCACTGTGAATTAATCTTAATGCACAGGTGTGCATATATATTTCATTTTTAGAAAATTTTATTTTTTTTTTTGTAAAAAATGACATTTTTTGCAAAAAAAGGGGGGGGGGGGGGCAAAACTTCTATCCTCAACTACTCCATAACCGCTCAAAGGAATTTGATTAAACTTTCTCTGTGCACTACCCTTAATGCACAGGTGTGAATATTTATTCCATTTTTAGAAAAATTGATTTTTTTTTTGTAAAAATTGACATTTTTTTAACAAAAAAGAGGGGGGGTCAAAACTGCTATCCTCAACTACCCCATAACCGCTCAAAGGAATTTGATGCAACTTTCTCTGCATTAACCTTAATGCACAGATGTGCATATATATTTCATTTTTAGAAAATTAAATTTTTTTTTGTGTAAAAATTGACATGTATGAAAAAAAGGGGGGGGTTCAAAACTTCCATCCTCAACTATTCCATAACCACTCAAAGCAATTTGATGAAACTTTCACTGTGCATTAACCTTAATGCAAAGGTGTGCATATATATTTCATTTTTAGAAAATTTAAAATTTAAAAAAAAAAAAATGACATTTTTGAAAAAAAGGGGGGGGGGGGTTCAAAACTTCTATCCTCAACTACTCCATAACCACCCAAAGCAATTTGATGAAACTTTCTCTGTGCATTAACCTTAATGCAAAGGTGTGCATATATATTTCATTTTTAGAACATTTTAATATCTTTTGTAAAAATTGACGTCCACAGGCGACACATGTCTTCCTTGGAAGACTCACACATTTTTACTGTATTTCAACACATTAGTTAATAATGAAATATAAGAACATACAATGATTATTCTAGCTGCGAGGGCATGCATTTCTTCTAAATCTTGTTTTTTTTTTACACTCTGAGTACTATATATGGACACACATATGCAACTATTTCCGTCATAATTAAGTTAGGTAACTCTGTTTAGACTTATCAACTGGTTACAGAATTATTGTGTACTGGTCCCGTTCATGCCAGGCATTTATCATACTTCGATAACTCTGTATTGATTATACATGTAGCACGTATACTCCTCGTCTTTACTTTAAAAAACTTTTCATTTGAAATATATAGTAACATTTCACATGATTATAATTCCAATATATGAAATTGTAACAATAATTAATAAAATGAAATCAGGGATCATATAATACTATCATCAGAGACATATATAATATGTTATATATGTCTCTGCTATCATATACAGTTCCTGATGAAATTTATATACATAATTATACGTGATAAAAGGTTACGGTGCAAGATTTTTAAAAAAAATTTTAAGCCAAAAAAGGGCGATTTTTTTTTGGTAAAATTTTGGTAAAATTTATTTGAGTTTTATCTGAAGTAAATTTACATGTTAAGAAATTGGAAGCAAAAATTTTATGCCCTGGCTTGATTTAAAGTACATATCGAAATCGACCAAGTGATAAGCTATACAATGAGGGGTTAGAGGTGTCAAACACACGATAACAAATAAGTTATGGGCATTTAAACCACTGCTGTGACGTCAGCCTATTCATTTACCGTGGATTCTTTTTCTAGAATCAACGCTTCTTTAATCCGTCACTGAAATGAAGTCATCAAATTATATTCAATTGTTCCTTTTATATACTTAATGTTATTAAGTTTGAATTGGCTAATTTACTGATTTCTGCTCACAGCTGGTATTAGTTTAAAAACTTACCTTTGATTTTTGCAAATTTTTATTTGCCGTGACTGGGGTTCGAACTCCCTCCTTCAAGAAGATTATGTGTCATAGTTGAAGAACACATCGACGAAACCTCTCGGCTACCAATCGTATAATATCTACCGATCGTTTTTACATATATCAATATATGATACGGTACAATATATACATAAGGTTTTCGCCTTTATATATTTAAAAACGACGTTTGTATAGTATAAGATGGTAGCCGCAAGGTTAGGATGAGTTCAGAGTAACACTTGTAGACATAGTTCGAATCTCTGTTTCGGTGTTCCCTTTTTTCTAAATCTTTGTGCTATCATTGATATAACTTAGTAATAAGAAAAGATCTTTATATTTTTTTATTTGATAATTATCGACAATTTCATATAATTCAATAAAACATTAGAACATTGTTATTTTGATGTTTATGGCAATTTCATCTGTTTCACTGCATATTTTGACATATTTTTATAATATAAAAAGTGTAAATCGAGCGGATTTAAACTATTTTTTCTTTCACTAACATTATGTTTTACTGGAACATTATTTCGACTATGCTTTATTTTGTCAATAATGGACAAATTACTGAATCATATGCATTATACTGTAAGTCCATACGGTTTTGTATTAATTATCATTTACCATTAAAATCATCAACGTGACTATATATAAATCTAATTGAATAGTAGTATAGAGAATTAAGTTAATTTAAACTCACACATAATAGGGTCTAATTAAGAAAGGAAAGGTAATTGGGAAAGTCGTCACAACAATAGTTTAAGTAAGAGATACAATGGATAAGCGTTGGTTCATGAAAAACAAACCATTCGCCCTCCGGGCTCATGGTTTCTTTTTCAAGAACCAACGCTTATCCATTGTATCTCTAATACTTAATTAACAAGTCCCATTGATTTCTATTGATAAATCGACACCATTATTTGACACCTATGTGCTACCAGAAGTCAAGTGATGACCGAAATAGCTGGATATGGACATTGCTGCTCGAACACGAAGACTTGTGGCTGAAAGTTTCTCCAACACTACCATATTTAACAAAAAACGACCCAAAAAGTGATCAATATGCGAGAAATATTTTTAGGGTAAGAAATAAGAGGTTGTTCATTGTATACAAACCCTTCAGTACATTATCTTTCTTGAACGATTATTTTCAGTATAAACATCAAAGCAAAACTTGTTAAAAGCCGACACTTTAACCAAAAACTTTGAAGCCCAGATTTAAATGTCTAAACAACCAAAAGGGTTGCCAAAGCTATCTATGTAGCTTTCATTATTACCACCAATTCGATACTTCTGCTTGTGGATTCCAAGTCCCCGAGGGTTGCCAAAGCTATCTATGTAGCTTTCATTATTACCACCAATTCGATACCTCTGCTTGTGGATTCCAAGTCCCCCGAGGGTTTCAAAAGCTATCTATGCAGCTTTCATTATTACCAACAATTCGATACCTCTGCTTGTGGATTCCAAGTCCCCGAGGGTTGCCACAGCTATCTATGTAGCTTTCATTATTACCACCAATTCGATACCTCTGCTTGTGGATTCCAAGTCCCCCGAGGGTTTCAAAAGCTATCTATGTAGCTTTCATTATTACGACCAATTCGATACCTCTGCTTGTGGATTCCAAGTCCCCGAGGGTTGCCGAAGCTATCTATGTAGCTTTCATTATTACCAACAATTCGATACCTCTGCTTGTGGATTCCAAGTCCCCCGAGGGTTTCAAAAGCTATCTATGTAGCTTTCATTATTACGACCAATTCGATACCTCTGCTTGTGGATTCCAAGTCCCACGAGGGTTTAAAAAGCTCAGTTTCTAGTATTTCGATACTAACGTGAAATTGATACTTTAAATTTATTGTTTAAGTATTAAAATGATAAATTTTCTGAAAACTAAGTAGTATCGCCCTCGTGCGAAGGTATGCCTTTATAGATGATTTTGGCTTTACTATACCCTTTTAATTATTAATTGTCATTTTGGCATCAACATTTGAATTATCGTTTAAGCTTTCAACACACAATTTAATATTTCTAAAAGAGCAAATACTAAAATATTTCAGACTTGTATTTACACACTAGCAACTGAGCTGGTAATACCCATGGAGAATTGGAAAATAACAGCAGAGCTCGTACACTCCAAGATTTAAATGTCTAAACAACTAAAGGGTTGCCAGAGCTATCTATATATGTAGCTTTCATTATTACCACCAAATTCGATACCTCTGCTAGTGGATTCCAAGTCCCAAATATTCAAACTTTTTGAAATATTACAATTACAGATTCTGATAAAGAAATAAAAATAAAAATGAAAAAATAGTATATAATAAAAAAAAAACGGGTAAAATAAGTTGCCTAATATTTTAATTTAAGGAAATCGAATGAAATAGATATCAGGATAGATAATTAGTCTTTTAAAGTTAAGAAATCTTTACATTTGTATATAAGCCGCATTTCCACATGTCCGATCTTAACGGAGGCCGAAAATGTATATGTTGTTCTTAAACTTTCACTTCATACTGTAATAATCTTTTGCACTTTTTGTGGAAATTAAAAAAAAAAAAAAAACAACATTTCCACGATTTTAACTGAAAAGAATTTAACAACAGACATATATCAATATAATCGGGGCGAAAAAAATAACACCAAACTTTACTATCATAGTAGAGGTGTAAATTACGGTTACATGATTTAGCACTCGATTTCTCACAAAATATAAGAAATTTTGCCATTTCGTAGATAATACAAAGTATCATTATGGAGCATAGAAATTTAGGCTTAATAAGTTCTTTACATGTAAGTAATTTAAATGTTTTTGCAAAAAAACAGGTTTATATGTTGGTTTTTAAAATATTTGAAAATATTTTGTTAAGGTATGTAGTCTCTGCTGTAATCATACTTCCTCCACACCATCTAAAGACCCATGGTGACACACCGCTTCCGGAACCTGTCGAAAAGTCAGGCGCTGACGTAGTTGGCTTAAACTATACTCATTGACCTGCTACGATGATACCATAATAAAAGCAATAAGGAAAGTTTATAAGGTACAAACAAAAAGAATAGAGGCGAACATCTATCGCGTCAGTCCTCAATATTTTATAGCAAATTAATATCATATCTTATATTTATATATGCAAAGTTCTTTCCTCAAATTATGTTGATTTTTTTTTATTAAGTCCAAGGTTAAACAATCTTTACAAAATTCTTTAGCTTATCTTTTAACTTTCCAAAACAAATTTGATTGTAAATGGGTATATATAGAAACAAAAATTTAATTGCCTCTTCTGTTACCAAAAATAAATATAAATGTTAGCACGTTACAATCTAAAGGCCTCCACCACAACAAGATAATTATTTATGCCTTAAACATATGGACTATCAATAAGTCTGCATGAAGTTGCCTGACTATTTTTAAAATAAAAATCGTTTATTTTCACCCTGTAGGGTCCTATAGCCATGCTACCTGTTATTCTACAAAGGAGAAGGAACAGACAATGCAGACAATAATTAACTCTACCAAGCACAGACACATGTACAGATATCTTTAAACATAAGATATCTTGTAATGTCTATGAGGTATCTTATTTGATTTGAAGTTAAAAGATATCTTATTTAATTAATAAGATATCTGAATTAGTTTATACGATATCTCATTTAGTTTATAAAATATATTATCAAACTTTATAAAGATATCTTGAAAGTGGAATAAATATAAAAACGGCTTGCATGTTTTTCTCCATAAAATTTTATTAAATACGGAAACATCTTTTTTCCAGAAATGATAAATATAGGTATAGCTTTGAAGACCATATTTCACAAAAATCTTATTTATGTAACAGTTTAATGATTTTTTCTATTTAAAACAGGTTATACGATATAACCTACTTTGAGACAGTTTAATATGGCAAGCCGTTTTACTATTTATTCTAACTTCAAGATATCTCATATAATATATAAGATATCTCATATAGTTTATAAGATATCTTATATAGTTTATAAGATATCTTATATACTTTATAAGATATCTTATATAATTTATAAGATATCTCATATAATTTTCTTTATAAGATATCTTATAAACTATATAAGATATCTTATAAACTATATAAGATATCTTATAAACTATATGAGATATCTTATAAAGTATATAAGATATCTTATATAAAAAATATTTATAAGATATCTTATAAACTTTATAAGATATCTTATAAACTTTATAAGATATCTTATATACTTTATAAGATATCTTCTAAAGTATATAAGATATCTTATAAAGTTTATAAGATATCTTATAAAGTATATAAGATATCTTCTAAAGTTTATAAGATATCTTATAAAAACTGGATTATATAAGATATCTTATATATTATATGAGATATCTTATATATTATATGAGATATCTTGAAGTTAGAATAAATAGTAAAACGGCTTGCCATAGTTTAAGCTTCATAAACCGCTGTTTAAGCGTAAACTGACCAGAGTAGGTTATACAATTATAACATAACCTGTTCCAAAATTATGACGTCACAGAATCCAAAGTAGATTATACAATATAATCTAACTTGCTCAACCATTAACAACCAATCAAATTATCTGTTACAATTCAAATTAAATTATACACAATTATGATAAATTTATTGGGAAGACTCTATTCACGTCAGTCAAATCGACCTAGTTGAAGTACCATGATACCTGCTGTTTAGATATACATTATGCTTCTTACATGTGACCGAAAGCAGATGCGAGATAAAATACCTATGTACAAATATGTGGAAAATGCACGTATATAGATGAAGAAACATGTCTAAGAAAGGTAAGTAAAGCTCGAGACAGTAACCCCTGTTGATACACACCCTTGTATCATGATGCCATAAAATGTAACCAGATATCCTGCATTTGTCATAGTAAATCTTTGCACAAGGTGAAATTCCTGAAACATCCCCCTTCTAAATGATTAAAACCTATCATTTGCACGTCCTCAGGGGTGTATCCAATATTTATATTTTATAAATATTTAAAACATGTGATAATGATTGAACATAATAATAAAAGTGCTATTAAAGCATAGTGTAAATGTCAATTAAATATTGAAATACATTCCATTAATATATAGGTGTTTTCAGTAAAAGGTGACATATATTTTAAAGATTCTTATGCAAAAAATTAATTTGGATGCAATTCACACTCGATCAGTTTCAAATACACTCCATGTTCTAAATTTTAAATAAGTGAAATCATATTATAATAATTAAAAGAAATTTGAAATTTATTGATGTGTAAACTCGGTCGACTTATTCGGAAACTGAATTCAGTCTGAATGACTTTATGAAAAGTTATTCAGTGAAGGTCGAATTTATACCATAAATTCCGTTAAAACATCCTTTACTCCCGGGCCTTTACAACACATGATAAGCTTGAATTTTTGGAAAATTGCACCAAGCTTGGCACGTACGTGTATGCATGTTCCTTGCATGTTGATTTAATCTGATATCAAGTACATGTAGTAGAATGTAGTTTTGTTTGGCCTCATATGCATTGAAAATACAATTACTACACAACGTTATTTACAAGATAACTGGTGATATTCTGAAGGACTTTAAGGTATCCGGACCATAATAGATCATGATCGAAAATTGTATCTCTTTTTGGCCGTGAATGCCTGAACCAAAGAATTTAAAGGTGGGATTTTGTATATATATTTTCCTCAAGTTGAAACACACTTTGTTGCTTATATGCAGTCTGTAAAAATAAGTTAGTTATATTGAAATTTCCGAAGTTTGCCGATAATTACCGAGGTCATTTCAATTGCGTTGTATGGAACATACGGGAACTTTTGAATAATCACGTGGTCATTTATGGTCCGGATACCTTAATTTGTCACGCAGCGGCGGCATTCCGTCATTTACGACTTGAAGTGATAAACCCTGCTTCTAAATAAATGGTATGCAGGATGTTAATTACATGATGTCTCTTCGAATTCCATGTGACCAATGCCAAAAACATTAAAAGCCGAAACAGAAATGTTAAATATTTATGTTTTTAAGTTGTAGGATTTCGAGAGCGTCTTGCTGCAGGCGAAAGTATTGTAATTGGTGAGGGATATTTATTCGAATTCGAAAGACGAGGCTTCCTTAAGGCTGGATCATTTGTACCTGAAATTGTACTGGAAAACCCCGAACAGCTGAAAGCTCTACATGAAGAATTTGTCCATGCCGGAACTGATGTAGTAGAAGCATTTACCGTAAATAACTCAATTAAAACTTACACAATTTCATCATTATACATGTATCTATTCTCATCCACAACTAACTAATCCACGGCAACTAATTTTTTTGTAACTGTATTAATAGAAAGTGACTTTAAATTTTGCCTTTAAATTTTCCGTTAAAAATTTGACAAAACTACAAGAAATTTCTAAGGCTCTTCCTTTTGATGCAGAGGCAACCCTTAGCTGAGTTTGGATACCTGTTTGTTTTAATTGTTTTGATTTTTGATGGTTGTGCTTATTAATTCATCATTATATCTTTAACCGGTTTTCCAATATTTTAATGTCGAGCACTGCTGATGAGTTGTCAGTCAACGAAAAGGCCATACAATGCATCAAATTTATTTCGGTATTTAGTGATACGTTTTATTACTTGTATATGCATTAAAAATAATACAGTTCTCTTGGCAAAACAATCTTAGCCAGATAATGTTATACACAGAGCATGAAAATGTATAGTCATTTGATCCAGATTATATATACAATCCTTTGAGCTACATGTACATGTATCACTCTCTTAGCTATTAAATGTTCTATCATCTTGAAATAAGATAATGCAGGTGTGTGTGTTTGGGGGGGGGGGGGGTAACTCAATACTAAATGATATTTAGATACGGAACGTGCTGCAAATTCGGGTGAAGATTTTACAAAACCGGCGGATTTTTTGACACTCTGGGTAATTCCGGTCAGAATTTTAAAAATTTCACTGAGGAGAAATCAGGTTGACTTTAAATGTAATACTATAAATATGTGTCATCAAGATAATATTAACTTTATCTGAGGAGTGTTTGTTTGTATTATTTGGCGTTGGCCTGAAGTAGATTTCTGTATAGAATACTGAACTCTTCTAGGAGAAACCTGTTCTGAATTTTTTTATCGGATCGGCCATATAGCATGTTTAATGAGTTCAAAAAAAAATAAGACAAAAACATTTTAAATTTGAATAATGCAATGGATAAAAAAGGTACTTCCAGCTAACTGAGAAAATTATACCTCAGCTCTAACATGTTATGTTGTTCTATCTATATATAGTGTAGCACCTTTGTGTGAAAGTTTTACTGAAATCTATCCAACGGTTTAAGCACCCTCAAGCTTACATGGTAAATACCACATGTCGAATCAGGACTAGTGCTTACAATATCAAAATCATTTTATGAATCAAATAAAAGTTTAAGTCCAGTTATTTCCCCTTCGACTTTTGAGACAATAATTATTTTGCTTAATGAACATCTGTCTTTTTAAAAGTCTTATAACATGTATAATTGCATACATAAAATATAAGAAAATTAATTGATGATTCTGCTAGCTATTTTTTTTTATATTTCATTTTTTAAAATATTTTTAGTACTATGGACACAGACAAAAGATGAAGGTGATTGGTAGAGAAGGGGAATTAGAGACACTTAATCTAAGAGCACTTGATATTGCTAAAGAAGTTGCTGAACGAACAGGAAGACTTCTCGCTGGAAATATCTCCAACACCACCATATTTAACAAAAACGACCCCAAAAGCGTTGATGATGCGAGGAATATTTTTAAGGTAAAGAAATAAGAGCTTATTTATTATAGTATACTAAAAAATAAAATATAAAAACGGAAACAAGAAAAATAAAAGGAAAAAATACACTTTTTGCTATCTACCCAAACCCTGTTACGATTTTCATTCCACACTTCCTCTTCCGTAAGGCGCTCATTCCTAATGAATAATCTCAGAAAATAAATCGTGAACAAAGAATAAAATCAGCAGCTAGACTAGCAGAGTATAATTTGATAGAAGATATACTATAAAGAATGCGATGACACTGAGAATTGTATCGCTTGTATAAGGGCGCTTTACGTGAGAAACAGTGTCCAAGTGACACACAAAACCGTTTTAACCGTTATTTCTCAGCCATGGTCATGATATTTCGCAATCCTTAGATTTTTTAAAAGATAAATAAAACAAGGTGTAATTTTTAGGAGCAAATTGGATGGGCAGTCAGCAGAAATGTTGATTTTATCATTGGCGAGACGTTTCCTGAATATGAAGAGGCACTTCTGGCTTTGAAATGCATTCAAGAATATGGAAATGGCAAGTTTTTATCAGTCCTTTTTTATAATTTATACTTATAATGAATTGTCCATTAACAAATTATTCTATTTATTAGTATGTCTTCAAAATAACTACGTATGACATACATGTATGTACAAGTACATGTATATTTGAAAATAAAATGGTTACTACGAGTAATATCTGCTTATTATAGACTACTTTTAGTTTGTACTAAGTGCTCGAGTATTCGGATACTCACCAGGAAGGTGGAATAATCCAATGCAAATAGTGTGCTCGAATACTCCTACAAAATCAATAGTTAGAATGTCATATAACAAGCAAATATCAATAAGCTGACAAATGGACAGTGTGACAGTCTATTTTGATTCCACGAAAGTTTGTTCTTCTGATTCAATTCTGATCACTATGAAGCCATTTTTAACAACTTGAAGACTACAATGACAGATTCTTTTTGTAAACAACAAAATGGATAACAGGAAAGGTCAACAAAGATATACCATTCAATCAAGGCCAGCCAACACAAAGAACCCCTGACAAAATATAACATAAAAGAGCACAAAATACAAACATAAACACAACAGAGAGTCAGGAAAGTGACTTGGTAATTTTTTTTTCTTTCTAAAAACTTTCGCTTTCGCTTGTATATTTTAATTTTATAATTCATTTACATGTAAATTAGCAATAATTTACCTTGAATTCTACCCATCTTTCATCAAATTCAATCAGTTCAAACTATTACCGATCTGCGGCCCTGAGAGTTTATGTTATTCTCTACAAATTAAAATATATTTTTAATTACACCTTATATAAGAATGATGTAATCCGATTGGTTCATTAGAGGGGTATTTTTCACAAATATTATGCATTACAAACGATTTCAGAGGCAGCGTGGTATTTGCCAAAATGTATTTGCACTTTTTAAAATTGCAAAAAATTCTCTTATCCGACATGACTCTTGAAATGTCTACATCATCACTGCGTTTTAGTATAAGCGTTTGTAGATGGAAACATTTTATTTTGACATTCAGTGTAATTAAACAGATACATCATGCTCGAGATGGGTATTTGCCCGTAGGGCTCGGGAAATTTCACGTCTCTCGCAAATAACCCTCACGAGCATGATGTATCTGTATAAAAAACACCCCTGAATCATATGTCTGAATTTAAAGGCAAAGAATTTTTCCCAAATATATAATTTGGCTGAAATCCATTGTTTCCTACATGCCTGATACATGTATCGGACGTGAGAAGCATCAATAGTTGTCTTCAAAATTCTCGAATTCTAACGAATATTTTTACATGTATGGAGTCCTAGAGTATCAAATACTCGATATTTTCGAAAAAACGTTAGGAAAAAGAGAAATTCTTCGAATCGTGTTTGTTTTATCGTATATCATTTTAAACTAATTGCAAGTGTTTTGTGTGTAGTTCCTGCTGTGATCACGTTTTCTTCTCACCAACTGAAGACCCATGATGGTATACCGCTTCCGGAAGCCTGTCGAAAACTAGAAGAGGCAGGTGCTGACGTTGTTGGCTTAAACTGTACCCGTGGACCAGCTACAATGATGCCTATAATAAAAGAAATCAGGAAAGTCTGTAAGGTAAATACAAACAAACAAAGATGATAGATAAGAGGCGGCCACATGTCCCTTATGACCTCAAGATAAGATATCACTGGCGTACCTGTAGAATGTTTATCCCACAAAGTTCCGTTAAAAAGCCACCTGTGTTTTATTCTTTATCATTCGGGAAAGGCCATCTTCAGATGTTACACAATTTCTTGTTTATTCTTGAGCAAATTAACACCATTTGACTGCCATTGTATTTTGGAGTTTTTATACGATACAAACACATGAAAAATATTTTAAAGTATGCAACAGACAATCAATTTCTGTAATATCTTTCCCTAGCTTGGTATGAATATTTTTTAAGGTAAAGATACATAAAGTACAGAAATAATGTTTTTTGAATAGAAAAATAATATAATTGCATCTGCTGTTAGATAAGTGTTTGCATGAAAATTTATTCTTATTCAACAAAAAGAAGAACGCCTTATTGGACAAGAAAACGAGCCCTGAACATATGAGACATCAACAAGACTTCCGTTCAGTTTGACAATGTTTAAAATAAAAGACGTTTATTTTTCACCTTGCAGGGTCCTATAGCCATGCTACCTGTTGTTTATTCTACAAATGAGAGGGAACAGACAATGCAGACAATAACTGTGCCAAGCACAGGTAAATGCTCATAAATCCAAATTTCAAAAAAAAAGACTTGTACGTCTATTTCATGGGAAATATTACGATTAACATTATTGCATTCTTATCTTAGGATCTTCTGAGAGTACGGGTCTCGCACATGCGTACATGTTCAGATACAAATTGTGCACTATCTCCTTTTTGTTGGTGAGGTCGAAGAATGCGAGTGATTTTGTTCCATTTGTATCTAAGAATGACATTTTTCGAAGCTATTATATCGAGGAATATTAGCATTTTAATAGATTTACTCCTGCACAACATGTTTGATTTCGACTTTTAATTTTTTGAAGCGGAGAATAGAAATTGCATTCTAACAGTTTGTTTTTATATATTTTTTCAGGCAGACTTGCATTTCCAGTAGATCTGCCTGCGGTTGCATGTTCTAGAACAGAGATACAGAAGTTTGCAGAAGAAGCCAAAGAAGTGGGTATTCAATACATTGGTCTGTGCTGCGGAAATGCTTCGCATTATCTTAGAATTGTTGCTGAAGTATATGGAAAACAACCAGAGGCACGCAAATATTCACCGGATATGTCACAACATTACATGTTTGGAGATAGCAAGCACAAAAACAATTATTATGCTAACATGGCGACAAAAAACCCCGACAAGTGATCATGTAGAACATAAGCTTATCATATGTATTAAAGATGTTTAAAATTTATTGTTTTTTTTTTTTTAAAGATCTCGATGATTTTTCCGATTCCTGTCTAGTTTAAATGCTGCATGGTCTGTTTGTTTCCACTGGCATTTTAGGTTCATTTATTTAACTTTGAAACTATTAGCTGAACAGAAACCTCTAGTTCTTGACTCATTTTCAGTCAGTTTTGTCCTGATGTTTTTGTAGGGTGTCTTATAGCTTTAACAATATTTTACATTCCAAATATCGGCGAAATCATATCAATGACCATCAATGCAATTACATGTACAAAAGACGGGCAAGTCCACAAAATGAAAATCCTAAAAGGAGAACAATAACAAAGAGAACTATGAGGTATAACATACCAAAAAAAAAACAAAGAGAAAACAGAACAACACAAAACCTAAAGCACTAACAATGTGAACTCCATTAAAAAAGAATGGGAATGCTCAGGAACGTGTTCGTGTCCTACTCTATAACAGACACCTTAACAACAACATATGAATATATAAAGTGTTACGGCCGAAATCACCTTTTAGATTGTAGCAAACAAAAGACACAAATCAATAATAAAATTTAACAAGATTTATTATATACAAGTTTACAAAATAATATTACACAAAATAAAATGTCAACTTAACTGTTCAAAATCCTCCGTCTTTTCCTAATCCGGAATTCTTCTCGTTACTGTTGCGGGAATCCAAACGGAATATTATATCCAATCAGTCACAATCTAGTATGATGTAATGTAAATAAAAGTATGTCAAGGATGATGTGTGAAACGCAAATAAATCCAACAGCTGAGAACACAAGAATGTCTGGTCCAATACGTTCTGCTCTGAAAGTCTAACTTTCTTGTCCGTATATATACTGTAGAACGGAAACTTCTGGAATACGGTAGAAGTTTGAATTACACCAAAATTATTACGTAAGTCAAATAGAAAGTTCTAGTCATTCCATCAGTATCTATTATCGTTCCAGTGATTTCTAAACTGCGCAGTTATAACATTATTTGGTAAACAACTATAAGTATTATGTAAACATATTATACATGTTATAAGGCCACAAAAAACAAATTAGGCCAAGATAAATAAATATAATAATACAATATCATATCAAAATAAATATAATAATACAATATCATATCAAAATAAATATAATAATACAATATCATAACAAAAGGCCGTATGTTATGTCAAACATATAGGAATATTTTTTGTTTTCCTTGTGTATGAATATACACATTTTCAACAAAACAAATGCCCTCCGTATTACATGTATTATAACAATAACCCCACTGTAAGATTAATATGATCATCGTTATTAAGTGGTCTCTCAAACATTGTGAAAATGGTGTCTTCTAGCTATTCCAACATTTTGAAATTACATATTCTACCTATTCCAACATGCAGAGAACAATAGATGTTGTTATAGCCTAATATGTTGTTACAATAATTAGTAATTAATTAGTTTTACAGGTAAAATTTACCTGAGAATCAAATATGAAAAATTACTGTTTATAAATTTTCCTACAAAATAAATTTTGAGTGAAAATGAATTAAATTCTAATAATATAAGAAAATGAGGAATATGTTTTATTAAAATAAAAATAAAAATTATATTAAACTTTTTAAAACCATTTTAACTTTCTACCATTTAACATGCCAATAATTGACAATGCCAAGCTGGTTTCGACTACTCAAACAAGAAGAAGCAATACACGCATTGACTCTAATACAGTATTCAGCTGGTGGTAAACGAGTACCAAAGAAAAGAAAATACAGAGAGATAGACAACAGACTCGCCAACCTGAAAACCAGACTTCAAAACCAGGAACTCACACCAGTCCAGTATTCTGATGCCGCATCTTACTTGTTACACATTGACTGAAATTTACTATGTTTTATTTGTGTTTCAACAGTATATTTGTGCTTTTTGTCTTGAATTAACTTTTGCAATATTGCAGTATGATTTTAGTAATTTGTTTATATTTGTGCTTCTTTCTGATCAAAGAATTTTGTTAGTGCTAAATAATTTAGTTGTTCAATATGTTGTTTATATATAATCAAATGTACAAAATAAAAAAATGAATTTATTTAGTTTTAATTTCTTTTTCTAATGTTTAAATCATTTATTCCATGAAGATACCCGGAGGCATGATTCAGACAAAGTCATCACAAATATAACAGAATACAACAATACAATATCAGACAAAATCAGTTTTTATAGCACAGTTTCCCAATAAACATTAAAAAAATCAAAAGTAACTGTACTGAAGTAATTAAAGGATACATTTACAAAACATATTAATTCCAACATTCTTACAAAAAAATCACCTTTTTACCTGTAATTAACATCACCAATTAAATAATGTTTTTACAAGCTAATCCGATTGTTTGTCCAATGTTTACACAATAATTCCACCTATTCCAACATGAAATTTTTGTTTTTTTACCTTAAATTTCAAAATGTTGGAATAGGTGGAATGAACCGTGAAAATATAATGTATATATTTATTCGTTTAAAACAGTAAGCAGATTGTAAAATAAATAACTCAAGCATCCATGAAATAAATATGTATTGATGACAATTTGTAACCACAAGATATGCCTAGTTTGTCTGATCACGACTTATCGGTTGTGCTCCGAAAATGTTGAAAGACGAAACAAAGCAATACTATTTGGAAGCTGGGACTTTCAGGACATTCACCTAATGCAATGATAAACTATGATAAAGACAGGATATCTAGTTACATTTTATGGCATCATGATAAAAATGAATTTACCAAAAAAAGTAAGAGCGATAAGAAGAACTGCAGTTAATCTGTCAGCTTTTGTTTTATATACTATTCACTCTCAAATCGTTGCATGAAAACTCGCAGAGATGTTAAACCTAGGATTGATTATTTCGAATAAAATGATTAAAAGTGAAGTGGAGAGAATATAGACTGTACCAATTATTTCAATAACTATGTTTAAAAAAGTTAATAGAATCGTAAGGTTATTTTATCTATTTCATGTTTCCCACAAGGCAAGGGTAACTAGATATTTTTTTTTTTATGAATTATAAAATGCATATGTCACTTATAGTAGACATTCGTGCTTAGGTTTCAACAGAACACGCAACATTTGACGCATCATTCTGTGATAACGAGTTTGAATGAGTTTGAATGCACGTCATGTTATGATCAAGATAACATCATGCATTCATCGTACTTTTTAGTTCAGATCAAAATCCTATAAGACCCCTGTCTAAATTATTTATAAGCTATCATTTGACCTGAGTATAATGTCATGATATCAAACTATTGCCGTCAGGAATCTATACTACTAAATCTAAAGACCGTTTTTATGTTCACCTAATAAACGTATAACCGAAGAAAGCTACAAGTCAAACTTATATAAGGGTATATATACTTGATAGGGTATACTGAAAATTTTACCCTTTTACATCGATTACTGTTTGAAACAAAATTAATAAGTTCCGGAACTATCCGATGCGATTTCCTTTTAGTCATGTCATTATATTTCCGGTCTAATGTAAGCAGTTTAACATGTCAAAGAACAAGTAGTATAGATATCATCATTCATAATGAAACAAAGTACTTGCCCCATTATACACTAATCATGCTGTACCGAACTTGAAACAAACTTCTCCCGGCCCCGATATTTGTAAACTGTACGTGTACTCCCTGTCATGTAAACAGGAGCGGGTCCAGGTGAGGGCGTAATGGGCGTACGCCCCCCCCCCCTTTTTAAAAAAAAAACAAAAAAAAACTATTGTAATCTGCTTATATTGTATTGAATATGGCGATTTATCATATTCATTAATTAAACACATACTCTAAAATCATATTCATTAATTAAACACATACTCTAAAATATATACGGAACCGCAAAAGAAACGTCGCACAAAATGACATGTTCACATACATTTATTTCAAAGTGACATTTATATTTTTTAAATTAATTTTTACAAAATTTAATGAATGATTTACAGTCTTTTGGTTACAATGTTCACAAAAACGTCACAATTGTCGCAACGTCACATGTTTTCAATGCTGTGCTCCCACGTCCGTTAATAACGTGTATGTCCTCCACCGGCACCAATTACTGCGGCACATCTTCGGTACATGGAGTTGATGAGCCGATTAATAAACGCCATCGGAATACGTGCCCATACTCTCTGAAACGCTTGTGAAAGTTCAGCTGCAGTTGTCGGACTTGGCTGCTCATTATTCAACCGTCTTTGAACTTCGTCCCATAAATGTTCAATAGGGTTTAAATCTGGACTCAAAGCCGGCCAATCCATAACATTAATGTTATTCTGCTGTAGGAAGTCTCTTGTGGCTCTTGCGGTATGCGCACGTGCATTGTCCTGTTGGAAAGTCTTGTTTTGATGACGTGCGAAATGGGACTGAACATGGGGTGTCAAGACTTGGTCGATGTAACGGGCAGCTGTTACGCCATTTCCTCTGCCTGGGCTAAGGTTCTGAAAGATGACGGGAGCAAGTTTAACGTTAAGGCCGATTCCACCCCATACCATGATGCTAGGTCCTCCCCACGCGTCTGTTTCCAGAATGCAGCTGTCTTCGTAACGTTCCCCGCGTCTTCTCCACACTCTGGTTCTGCCATCGGCTGTTGAAATGCAGTAACGGCTTTCGTCAGAGAAGATGATGTTACGCCATTGTCGATTTCGCCAATTCTGTCGCTGAGTGGCCCACTGAAGACGAGCTTGACGGTGTCGAGGAGTAAGAATAGGTCCTCTTGCTGGACGGTGACATCTCATGTTTCTAGCAGCTAATCGCCGACGAACCGTATCATCACTTATGGGTCGTCCATGTGTTCCAACAGTGTTTCTGGCAGTTTCGGCAGCTGGGGTGAACCGATTCATCAAATGGTGACGAACAATGCCTCTATTCTGTCTAGGGGTAGTGACTTGGGGTCTACCACTCCGTGGACGGTCATTTGTGCTGTTTGTTGCATTGTACCGTGTCCGTAGACGTTCAATTGTTCGAACAGCACAGTTGAAGTCGTTGGCAATAACTCTGGCAGATTGCCCAGCATCCAATCGACCAATGGCCTGTTCTCTCTGTTGTGGAGTCAGACGTGGCATAGCTTCTGTGTCAACACTGATACTAACACTCTTTAATTTTCTCCGGCCTTTTATACCCATAAAGGAGCATGAATTTCACGAACATTTAAGATTTAAGAAAAATTACCGCCAAGTGTGTCCCACGAGCGGTTTTAGGTACGGTCGCTCTACGATATCAACTGAACATTATTCAACCGAAAATTTAATTCACAGGTAATTTAATCTTACCTGGTGATGTAATCGTAATACTGATTATATAAAAATCATTAATTAATATTTATTTTGAATTTTGCTAACATTTTGAAAAAGCGACGTTTCTTTTGCGGTTCAGTATACATGCTTCAAGTCAGGAACCGTTACATTAGTGCATTTCACAATTATTTTATGTTTTTTAGCCAAAAAAGGTCCAAAAAAATTTTCGCCTCGCTCCGCTCGGCCAAACTTTTATTCTACGCCCCCCTTTCAAATATCCTGGAAACGCCCCTGGTAAAAACATTGTTAAGAGGTTAAAGGCGGTTTGAAGAAGATATCATGTTGTCTTATGAATAACAAAAATAATTTATATATATTGAACTTCCGATGTGTTCCATAAGAAGGACTTTCAAAATAGCGATAATGAAATTCCAATTCCGGTCAAGTTTTGGTTCCGTCATGTTTTATCGTATGAAAATCTATTACTTTAAACAAAAGGAAATACACATTAAGAAATATCTGCAATTTACAAACAGAAAAATGAGGTCTACGCCTCTGCAGCCCCCATAGTTGAAGTTCCCTTTTTGCAGACGATTTGTTCAAGTCTGACTTTGATCGCTCGGTACGTGTGGGAACAGCCTAATAACCTCTATTCTATAATACGCAAATCAAATAAACAATTTTTAGCTCAAAATTGTGAATTTAAGTGCACAAAATCATACTTTGTAGAATTAATGTGTTTAAAGATATTTCTTACTTTAACTAACATAACACATGCATAAAGCATATTTCTTTAAATTGCAACAAAGAACTATTTGACACTTACTGGCATGCAGGGCTTAAAGCTAACTATACACGTGACTCCACGGGTTTTTTCCTAGTATATCTAATACTAAAACGTCTTGCTCAGTAATACTGGGTATGATGCTTGGACAAATTTTAAAGAACAAACTGAAAATGTATTCACAACAACAAAAAAGTGAATACCACGGCCTGCAGATGTCTCATCTGACTTGAAAATACATAATTTAAACTCTGTTTTTGTATTGATTTTTTGTAACATACATCAATATAGCTAGCTGGTTTTATTTCTATTACTAGATCTTATTAATATCATAATTTACAGAAAATAAATTATAATTAAGAAACTATTAGAAATAACATTTGAAAATGGAACGCATTAAACTTTATAACCTTTTATAAAAGTTCAAGGCTTTTGACCTGTCACACGACCACATTATTTTCGTATTCGACAATAATAGAAAATAACATTCACATGTTACATGATATTCAGTTTGTAGATTTGACCCAATTGCAAAGATAAATACGATTTAAATAGTAGAGTTGTGGTGTGCTATGTAACTTTATATGACATAATTTTGTAGATACTGCAATATTCAGTATTGTCATTAGGTTGTAGATAGTGTAAACTACAAGAAATCGTGAATTATTCTTATTGACGCCAACTACTTTAAAGGTAAATAGACCGATATATTCAACTTTAAATAGATAAGGAGACACAATCAAGTGAACGCAAATATGCCAAAAAGGGGTAAGTATTTAAATATAGTTATTATATATATATACACACACATGGGGATTTTACTTGGCAGAAATATATCGTGATATTATTTGTTTAGTATGTCCCTTTATATGAGATTTTCTAACATTAAGCACATGATTTTAGATAGTGCGTGTAAATGAATATTTTCAGATTTTATCAGATAATGCAGTGTATACTGTGTATCTAGGTATTACGTAATAGATATTGACACTGTGTAGTTATGTACATGTAGTTTAGCAACCGCTGGATGTGTAATCAATAGCAATTTGATAATTTCTTTATTTTCAGTATTGAAAATATTTTGTCAATATTTCACTCCTTAACCAATTACATATTATTCTTATAATTAGTTAGATTCGGTTGTTCAGTTAAGGTAACCATTTGATTTTTATGGGGGGCTAGGATCAAATTTGAAATAAGAAGGATCACTTTAGGTGTGAAAGAAAATGCAGAACCTGTGTCAATGAGGAAATTTTTCGTTTAAATGAAAATAAAAATTTAGGCCGCAATAGCAGCCGAAATAAAAATCCAGGATCAAAATTTCGATGAAAAATAGGTAGGATCAAAAATATGAATATACGTCAAGGTGTTTGTTTGTTTTTTTATTACAATTGCATGACTTTATAAAAAGGTATAATTTGAGTGTATGTTTAGAATTATACAGAATTAAATAATAAAAAAAGACATTATTTAAGGATTCCGGGAGCGCCTTGCATCAGGTGAAAGCATTGTAATTGCCGAAGGATATTTGTTTGAATTCGAAAGGAGAGGCTTTGTTACAGCTGGTAGCTTTGTTCCTGAAGTGGTATTGGACTTTCCAGAACAGTTGAAAGCTTTACACGAAGAATTTGTTCACGCAGGAAGTGACGTATTTGAGGCGTACACGGTAAATAATTTAATTTTAATATTCTGTAATGAAAGTCACACTAGATATAAAATTTTCATAGTAATAGTGTATACCATATTCTGAATGTTTGGTTGCGATTGCAATATGCTTTACATGTAATGTGAAATAAACTTTGTTGTCTTAATCCGTGGTTGTTTTGTCGATTTCATTTGACAATTCATTTGACAATTTGTATTAATGTGGGTTTTTTTATTTCTTAGAGATTTGATATTTCCGCTTTTACAATCTTTTCCTTAAAATATGAGTTCTTTTGCATATGCAAGTCCAACTATTATAACTCCGCTGGCTTATGTTGTGTCTATATTTGGTTTAAGTCCTATCTTGATAACAGCAAAATTTATAAATCCGCAGTCATCCCAACTTTGTAGACCATTTGCCATAATACAATCTATTCAATGACATATTCTTATTCTTATACTATGAGCCCCACATAAAGCGTAAAACATGGGGGGGGGGGGCGGGGGGTGGGGGTGGGGGGTGGGGGGGGGGGAACTAAAAAGTCTTGAAACAATATACCAATGCAAAACCTTTACAGTACCATTTTGTTCTACAGTCGTTATTAATTATTGCAATTCTTTATTAGTCTTGACATCTGATATAAGTAATACATCTCATTTTCCACCAGAGCAAATTGTGTTTTGAGTCCTGTGATTATTGAATAAAATATGTCTAACGATCAAATTAATGTCATGTTGTTTGATATGTGCAAAGTTTGTTTTTAAAAGTTTTAACAATATTGACCTTTTCGACATGCCTCGTTTTTTTCAATTGCAGGACTGTGGTAAAGCTAAAACTTTCTACAATGTATTTTGCACTTTACAAAAAAAGAATTACTTCTATCTTTAAAAGTGTCTCATACTTTACATGAACGTTCCTTATTCAGATATGAATAAATCTGGCACATTTTAAATGCGACAACAAAAATATTCCCAAAGAGATACATTTGTTACTAGAATATCCGAATTTTTGTCGCATCTTCAATGTCCAATTGTACGTTCCCAGCTCTCAGATACATTGTTGCAACAATTTAAATATCTAATCACAACCACAATGTTACCTTATGCTTTTGTTGGTACAATGTATTCTTTAAGCTTAAACATTCTGTGATATTCAGTTTGTTGATGACAGTTTCTTTTTTACACTTTTCAAAAAATTATGTCTTTAGCAGTGTTTAAAAGCGAAAATGCGAAAAAAAAATAAATCAGTAACCAAGATGTTGTAGAGCATATTCAAATCGACCAAAGAATAATCTTTACTGTTACAGTACTATGGACACAGAGCTAAGATGAAGGTCGTAGGCCGAGAGGATGAACTAGAATCGCTTAATCTTAGAGCCCTGGACATTGCCAAAGAGGTAGCGGACAGAACAGGAAGGCTTCTGGCTGGTAATATTTCCAACACAACAATTTTTAACAGGCATGATCCAAAGACATCTGAAGAAGCAAGAAGTATCTTCAAGGTATACATGTATTGTTAAATTACATTCACATAATTTAAAAACAATGTATTTATTGCCATGGAAATCTTAAGAATCGTAAATGATTTTAAGCGGGATATACTTAGTGGGTAGAATTACGATAAATATTGAAGTAATTGTCATGGAAAATTGATAGAACATGTCTAAATATGTTTTAGCCCAAGCGCACATGAATCATTATGTGTCTGTACTTGGCCAAAGTAACAGGACTTTCTTTTGGTTTTAAGTATCTGTCTTTTTTGGCTTTTTATTAATATATAGTTTAATGGATGGCGAAGTATTTTTGATGCTCAGTTTGTTGCGTTTCCTGTAATGTTTTAGGAACAGATAGAATGGGCTGTGAGCAGAGATGTGGACTTTATAATTGGCGAAACATTTCCAGATGTTGAAGAAGCTCTCATAGCACTGAAGTGTATACAGGAATATGGCAATGGTAACTTATATCGTTGTTTTTTGTTTTGATTAGTTAGTTTTTGTGTCGCCTGCGGAACGCATGGTCGACACATAGGGATCACTATCTATCGTCTTGCGTCTTCCGTCGTCACACTTTTCTTCTATCCTCAACTACTCGTAAACCGCTCAAAGGAATTTGATGAAACTTTCTCTGTGCATTAACCTTAATGCATAAGTGTGCATATATATTTCATTTTTAGAAAATTTTTTTTTTTTTTGTAAAAATTGACATTTTTGCAAAAATAAAAGGGGGGGGGGGTCAAAACTTCTATCCACTCAAAGGAATTTGATGAAACTTTCTCTGTGCATTAACCTTCATGCAAAGGTGTGCATATATATTTCATTTTTAGAAAAATTTTGTAAAAATTTACATTTTAAAAAAATGGAAGGGGGACAAAACTTCTATCTTTAACTACTCCATAACCGCTCAAAGGAATTTGATGATACTTCCTCTGTTCATTAACCTTAATGCAAAGGTGTGCATATATGTTTTAGAAAATTTAATATCTTTTGTAAAAATTGACGTCCACAGGCGACACATGTCTTCCTTGGAAGACTCACACATTTTGCTTGTTTTCTGTTAAATTGTTTACTAGTTTGTGTTATATTGCTTTACAGATTTTTTATTAGTTTTGACATCTGGTATAAGTACAAAGGTTGAATAATATTAGAATAAGACAAACAGTGACAAAGTAATATGGTGCAAGAGATAACATTAAAAGTCTCCAATAACACACCAATCATTGAATAACATGCATGTATATAAACAACAAAATGGATAACAGGAAAGGTAAACAATGTCATACTAATCAATCAACATCACCAAACAGACAGAACTCCGGACAAAAAATAATATAAAAGAGCACAAAACACAAATTTAAACTCAACAGAGAGTCAGGATAGTTTGACCTGGTACAGACACTGAATAGTGGTGGGTTTAAACTGGTTTTATTGGTAACCCTCCACCCCTCCGCCCCTTATCTATCGTGACACTCTGGTGTGTAAAATATACCATAAAAGGCAATTCAGTATGATTACAAAGACTGCGATCGCTTGCTAGAACTGCAAAAATTAGTTGGATGGTACAGATCAGATTCAGAATTTAGTTAACTGAGCCAGAAAGTGCTCATTTTAACACTAAAACTAGCTAAGGCTCTCATAGCTGCTGGTCGTATACTGTCGCTCTATTAAACGTAAAATGCAGAAATAACTCCGATAAAGGGTTTAATGCTATCTCTTCATAGAGTTCAATAGAAAAAAGCAGAATTCGTGAGAGGCCAGTATAAATTTAAAGTTTTCAAGTCATTGGAAGAAAGAGCAATTTTTAAAGAATTACACATTTCATAAATGTATCCCGTACTGTGAAAAGATCTTAAGTAACTTCCAAGTTTCTGTGGGTTATTTTTTGGTTAATATCAGTGTACATATAATCTGAGAGAAAGTATAAATAATAGATGATTCATATAAGTATGAGATAAATGAATTTAACTTCTTTTTTCAACTACCACAGTTCCAGCCGTAATCACTCTTTGTTCCAATGAAACCAACCTTACGCACGATGGTGTACCAATACCACAAGCATGTCAGAGATTAGAAGAAGCCGGAGCAGATGTTGTGGGCTTAAACTGTAGTCGTGGGCCTGCAACAATGCTACCATTGATAAAAGAGATCAAGAAAGTCTGCAAGGTATTTTTGTTTGCTGTTTTATTATTGATGTCGCATAAATTTGCTGTACTTGTCACTTTCTAAACTATACCAAATAATGCGTCTACTATTATTTTTGACAAAAAAATGAATCAGTATTAAACATTTTTTCAAATAATGATTATTTCATTATAGGGAGTTATATCTAGTTAACGGAATTATATTAAAAATCCAAGTAATTATTATAAAATGTTGATGGAAAGAACATCGTCAATATATCGGTATGTGAAATTAAAGGATCTCGCTTCTTTATTCTTCTTGTCTTTCATAAGATTCTAAAGAAACTCCAATTCATATGAATAAAGAAACAAATCGGTGAGGAAAGGGGCACAAATAGTACCCATTAGAATGCCGATAACTTGCTGTAAAAGCGACCCTCCAAAGGTGACAAATATATTGTCAAGGAGAAACTCCAGCGTACTGATCACCTGTTCCTCCGTATAACGTTTTGTCTTTTTGTTCCTTAGTGGTAAAATATGTTGATTTGTAACCTGAAACGACAAATTTGTAAGAATTGCCATTCTTGCAGTTAAAAGCTTTATGGATTTTTCAATTTATCGTGAGGCAAGGTAGTATATAGAGTTGAAAAACCAAACGTTTTAATCGAATTAACTTCAGAAAAGGAACGAGATTTGAGGTTATTAAAAGAACTTTTGTGTTTTTGAGAATCCACATATGATTGATAACACTACGCGAGTTACACAGTATTTCTGTTGTCGCTCTTTCACTGCGGACAAAATCTTAAGATAAGTTTTAGTTGATTTTTCCAGATATTTGCTTCCCAATTCACTGCAGTTTTTATAGGATTTCACATTTTGGATTTGCCTTGTCTTTTATTACTTCTTTTTTGCTAGTTTTATTTATTTTTTAATACTTTGTCGATGTTTGTTTCCTGCGTTACTAATCACACATATATGCTTTGTTGCGATAGTTATTTCCATGAGTTGACAGCAACTTTTGATTAACCAAGACCATTTGTTGCTTTGATGTCCAATATGTTTGTGTCATTTCTTTTCATCAGGGTCCAGTAGCAATGTTACCTGTTGTATTCAGTACAACTGAAAAGGAACCTACCATGCAAGCCTTAACTATTCCCAGAACAGGTAAATCTGTTATAAATAATAAACTAAACATTTTAGCAGTTAAATTGTCAGCAAAATTCATTCAAAATGTTAAGAAAAAACCAAACACGGTGGAGACGGTGGCATTAATTGGGGATATATGGGCAACTACTTCACCTAGGTTGACAGAATTTGTTGTAATGATTGATCTTGAGATCATTATGGCAGCCTATCATTGCCATGTGCCCTTGACCCCATTTTCACACTTCAGTGGTTAGCGTAAAGGTTTTCATTAGGTATTTGTCCCTGTACCTAGCATGCTAGCTGTTTTATGTCTGGTTTATAGGAGTTTATGTGCGTCCAGAAGGTGTCACATATTCTTGACATTATTTTTATGCTACAGTGGTCAGATTAAAGTTTTTGAAATAGGTCCGTTGCTCAGTAGCTATATATGTTAGGTCAACTATATTTGGTATGTTGATTCGTTACGAGGAGTGTTTGGTATGTAGATTCGTTACGAGGAGTGTATGTTCGTCCGACATGACGTGGTGTCATTTTCACGCAACATTGGCCAGATTACAGTTTTTGGATTACGTCTATTTCTCAGCAACTATATTTGGTTTGAAGATTCTTTGGATGGAGTGTATTTCCACCCGGGAGGGGTCACATGTTCTTGAGTGATAGTTAAACTGTATTTGATCTGTACAGTCCTCGCAAGGTGTACATGAGTTTCTGAGATATGTCAAATGACCTTGACCTCAGTTTCGCGCTTTGCTTACTTAGGTTAGACATTTGTTGTTTGTAGTATATCAATGATATCCTCGTTGGATGTACAGTTTTGACACGTGTCACCTTACATTCCCCTCAATTTCATGCTTAGCTAACCATGGTCAGGTTTTTATGACCAGCTCACTTTCTTCGTAACTGTACATGTTTAGTCAGAATAATTTTGTGCAGTTGTTAAGTGTACATGACAGTTTGACATATGGTACTTGGCCTTGACCTAAATTCCATGCTTCACTGACTTAGATCCAGTTTTTTTATTAGCTCACCTTTCCAGTAACCATCATTCGTAAATATAAATCAACGTATTTCACATGGCTCAAGACCTGCAATGAACTTTGACCTGAGGGATACAAAAGAAGTCCATTAAAAAAATTATAATTGCACCATGGTATATGGACCTACTGTAACAAAACCAACCATGATAACTGAATAACTAGTGTTGTTTTAAAGGCGTATTTACCTGAGACATTTGACATAGAAATATTGAAAGGATTGAATGAATAAAACCAAGAAAATTTTTATTCTACATGGAGAACATGAAAGAGGTACATTTTACTTTGCGGAAGGAGACTTTTTTACCATGGCTCGTGATTTCTCAAATTACGGAAAAAGTAGACTGACTTCACACCCCGAGATTTTAACTGGATATGTGCCATTGTATGGCGATCGTTTTGAGCCATCTCCCATGTTTCAACGAAAGTACAGACTTAATGGCAGCCTATTATTTCATGACTTCTGTAACAGGAAAACAATTGCGCGGCCTGACCCACATCCCATCTTTTATGGTGGTATTCTATATAAAGCACAAAAATGTCGTCATTTACCTGAAAAGCTAACCAACCCTTTAAACAGACTTATCCACAAAGGATATAGTTACGATACTGTTGTCAAGTCGTTAAAGATGGCATTTTTTGGAATTAATATTGATTCACTCATAGGGTCTTTGCATCGGACATAAACATATTTATTTTAAAACCAGTTGTTGGCATGATGCGAGTTATGTTCTTTTCACATGGTGGCATGATACTAAACCCCTAACGGGAGGGGTTGTGGCTGATTTTTTATATGATAAAGACATAATCTTTCGATCAGTTTAATTGAGGTCTGGAGCTGGCATGTCAGTATCTCCTAGTAGTCCTTTGTTAATATATATTGATCATTGTCATTTTGCTTAGTTTCTTCTGTTACCTTTTTTTAACATCGGACTCGGACATCTTTTGAACTACTTGTACGTTTTATTTTGTGTATCGCTGTGTGTTTGTTTATTCCACATTGGCTAGAGGTATAGGGGGAGGGTTGAGATCTCACAAAACATGTTTAACCCCGCCGTATTTTTGCCCCTGTTGCAAGTCAGGAACCTCTACCCTTGTTAGTCTTGTGTGTTTTTTGAATTTTGATTCATTTGTATGTTTCGGAGTTTACTGTTCATCCATTTCGCTGAACTAGTATGCATTATTGTTTAGGGGCCAGCTGAAGCCCGCCTCCGTGTGCGGGATTTCTCGCTGCGTTGAAGACCCATTGGTAGCCATGAGCTGTTTTCTGTTCTTTGGTCGGGTTGTTTATTGTCTCTTTGACACATTCACCGTTTCCATTCTCTATTCAACGTAGGTCAAATTATTTTGTGTATGGGGTCATTGGTGCATATCAGCCTTATTTGTTTCATTCGACCTTGACCTCACTTCGTCTAAACAGGAGAGAGGCTAGACATGTTGGTGCATTTACTCTATTTTAGATTTAGTGTATGATTTCCAAGAATGTGCTCCACGCAGATTAAATTTTATAGCTAATATTTTATTATTTTAAACAATTGTTTTGACAGTCATTTCAGAATATATGTTAATGTCACCAAAATAACAATGGATGTACATGTACATTATTTCAGATTATGTCTGACAAATAAGTGTATTAACGACAACTACCTTTCATTGTAATACTACATAATGTCAAATAAGCAATTATCGATATGTATAGCCTTGTTCTATCACAATACCATGGAAGCATTAGTTGAAATTAATATGATATTTTAGTCAAACTCGCATACACATTGAACTGAAATTCATTTATTTTAGGCAAACCAGCGTTTCCTGTAGACTTGCCTGGAGTTGCTTGTACAAGAACCGAGATACAACAGTTTGCCGAAGAAGCGAAGGCACTTGGTATACAATACATTGGTTTGTGCTGTGGCAATGCCTCGTACTATATGAGAATTCTAGCTGATGTGTACGGAAAAGATCCTCTGGCAATGAAATACAAACCCAATATGGATAAGCATTATTCGTTTGGTGATGACAAGCACAGAAATGATTATTATTCAGATTTGTTCGATACGAAGCTCAAATAAGTTCAAGGCCGAAGCTTCTGCTTTAAGAACATGTTACGATGATCTTATCTTATGTCAAGTTAAATATAATTTAAGAATAAATGAATAAGGAATATATACAAGGGTACTGTACACATACTGTAAGAAATAGTATATCGGATTGGAAATTAACTATAATTTGATTGCAAATAATAATTCAATTTTCATATTAAATACATGGGTTTGTTTATAATATACGATTTAAAGAATAATAAATCTTCAAAAAGCGTGGTATTCAGTTGTAAGTTGCCTTTACCTACATCAATGCAAAACGACTACATTATTATCTTAATGTTGAGTTTCAAGTTACAAAGGACCTATACTATAACAGACATAGAGGTAGGATCGTCTATTAAGAATATTTCCTAACACTTGCGAACGTCCGCTTTGGCTCCAATATCGCTTTATTTGATTTTTTTCTAGTTTATAAAATGTCAATTGCTGTGTTGAATTTGATATCGTTATATATATTCCAGTTCTTTATATGGTCCTTTCTTCTGATGTATAAGTGACAACGCAATAGTTATTAAAGTTATTATGAAGAATACACACACCACCATAGCCAATAAAAGTATCACATTTCTGAAACGACAAAAGTTGTTTATTATAGGATTCCCTTTATTACACGTATTAAGTCAAAAGAAAAGAGATTATTCGGTTTTAACACATTGTGTGCAGTGAAAGTAAATTTACGTTTCATCCATCATGTTCATTGCATTATACATGTATCCCTTTACAGTTGACGTCGCTACTGTTTGAGTATCTATAATTTACTAGAAATATGAATTTTTACGGTATTTTAATGTTTCTTTAAGACATCATACGAAATTACCTATACCGACACCTACACCTAGTTAGATGTCTCAAAATACAAGATAATGTAACTTCCAGTGAGCCTTTTGAGGACAATGTTCCTCTTTGTTAAAATTTTAAGAATTTGAAATGCACATTAAGTTTGTTTTAAAAATTTGTTGAAAAGTTAAAAGTATCTGAGATTTCATTTCTTATTTTATTCTAATTGAATGAATGATTGATTTTATGAGGAGGCAAACCCGGGGGGGGGGGGGGGGGTGGCATTTCTATAACACTACATTATGCACAGGCATTGTAAAACGTCGTAGGCTACAAATTCTGAACTAGCTATTTAGAGTTTTAATAAAGAGCAAAAATAAAATCTGTATAGATATAGTTGTAACCAGTGGATTGTAAGTAAGGAGAAAAGTGAGATTCTGACTTGGACCCAGAATGTCTTCGTACAATATAATTTTTTATCTTGCTTTCAGATAGATTTTTAAATTGTCATCAAAATAACCATCAACTTTATTTTCATATAAACATGATTACGAACTTGTGACGAATACAAAATTAAAAAAAAACAAATAGCAGAACAGTACGATAATATACAAACTGAAATACAAGCAACATTAGTAAAAAACCCCTGTCTCATCAAAATAGAACAACAGATGGTTTCTTCCTTATATGAACGAGGAAGGAATTTTTAAAATTCCAGGATTTGAAAATTTACAGATCTGTATTTGTATATTCATCAAAGATTGATTGATTGATCGATTGATTTTATTGATTGGTGTTTTGTGCCCAATCAGCACAGACTGGCTATAGGCGACGGACGTCAAATGAACATGCAAACAACCGGCTTTGTACCAAAACAGACAGGCTGGTTTTGAGCGTGCTGCCTCAAATTATTATAAAAGCCAAGAAGAAGACACGCAACGCTTTTTGTGGAGATTATCTTTCCTACAAGCCGACTAGAATTTGCTTTTAATCCAAAATACCACATGTTAGGCAGAGAAGGAGCAAATATCATTCTTATGCGTTTGGTTTGACAGGCCGTGGATCGAGCACATTCCCCAGCCCGAGACGACCACATGGACTCAAATCCAAAAACATAACCTTTCTCCAGGACTAATATGTTTTTTTTTAAATTGAAGGACACAATTTAGCCAGAAAACAGGTCTCGCAGATTTCAAGAAAAACTAAATGGTTTGATATTGCTGGGAATGTACGGATTTGATGCCCCCTTTAAGTAATAAATTAACTTTTCCCTCAAGTTAAAACAACTTATCTATAATCAGTTAAAGTTTGGATCTGACATTGATGAAAGTCTTCTTCCTTAACCCTATAGTTCTTAGCGTTTTTATTCAACGTTGTGGAATTTTCCCTCTTCAGCGAGAAAACTTACCTGGATTAACTTAATGTTGTCTATACATGTTGTACCTTTAACTTCAACATAGCCATTACCTCGGACATTTACTTAAGTATATAAAAAGGACACTGCAAGGCGGAACTGCAAATTACAACAATTCCTTATGAACTTAACGTTTGATTTCTTATCTTGAAAATCGATAGGAATCTTTCTAGACTATTAAAACAACGTCTTTATTGGTCGTTTTTGCTTTGGTCATATAAATTGTTTATGTTTAGGAAAAACAAATTCGTGCTGAAATTTTAAAAATAGAGTAAAAAAGGTATTTTGAGTTGACCCCTGGTGCATATCTTATTTGTAGAAGTCGGTATAGTTATCGATTTCGTATGATGTCTGTAAGTCTTCATTGCCATGGTAACAATAACATCCACCTCCAAATGATAAATCAAACATTACAGGGTAAAACATGGAAAGCTATATGAAAATGGAAATGAAGGGTGTTCAATTAATATTGGGGCCTCGGTGGCCGAGTGGTCATGACCACTATCGATCACTAGCCTGTCAACACTGAAGTTGCGAGTTCGAATCTCACCTTTGGTGGGGTGTGTTCAACTCCGATCTTAATTGACAAGGATTGCCAATTTTCCTACCGAAGGTCGGTGGTTCTCTCCGAGTACTCCGGCTTTCTCCACCAATAAAAACTGGCCGCCGCGATATAACCAAACGTACTGAAAACGGCATAAAACCCCAACTAAACTTAACAAAATAAATTTATATTTTTTGTTACAGTACTAAGGCATATTTATGGATCCTCATCACACTTATAAATCAGTAAATGATACATGTGATATCAATCTCTTCTCGTGCTTAATCTTACTTGTTGTTGCCCAGTTGACAGTTACCTTTCCACATCAGTACTTTTCATAATGAATATTATAAAATAAACACTATTTAATATCATTTCAAGACTGATTGACATACTGGAATGTACTTACAAATCCTTGCATGTTTTCACATTTTCTTTGCCATTTTCCTTGATACAGCTAAATATAGTACCGAGAACCGCTATGAATATAAAATGAAAAGAGGATAAAAGTATTTTGTGAATGTAACATGATAATGATAGTTAGTGTTGTGTTTTTCATATCGCATGTATCGTACAGTCATAAACTTTTGTTGAGGATGAATGGTTGATTTACCGATGGCGAAGTCCGAGGACAAATAATTTTTATGGTAAATTAATCAATTCAGTGACCGATTTAAAATGCTAAAGTTATTTGGTTATTTTTCCTTCATAATGAGAATTAATATGCATCAGAATTAAGATCTAAATTGTTCTCTCTGTTTTTTGCATCATCACAAAAAAAAAAAAAAAAAAAAACTCCGAAGAAATAGATGGAGTTTTTCTAAAGCGGAGAAAAATTATAATGCATTTATCGATTGACTATCAAAATAAAGATTTGTTGGAATTTTATGTTTAGTAATTCATGACAAATAAACATGTGATTTCTTGCAGTGTTTATAGAATCATTTGACCTGTAATATGTGTTATAGTTAAATATGGTTACTAGAATTTCAAAGGTATAGAAAAGTAGTGAAGGGTTCGTAAACCTTATGTAATTAACATTTAATACATATTTATATTACTTTATAAAGTTAACATTATTAATACTAATCATTTTGAGTACATGCTACATGCATTAATTGATTGTTCTTTTTGTCAAAAATAAAAGGAATAAATATATGTCAATAATGCCATCCACCAAAAAAGGAATTAAAAACTTACTTTTTAATCGAAGATATATGAGAAATTGTACCACCGACATAATAGTTAACTGACACTTAAGCTGGACAAAACGGATCCGACAATGTGAATATAAGATATTAGTAAATCGGAAACAGTTCGGATATAAGTACTTATCGGATATGAAGATACTCCTACTATTATTATGTTTATAAATGATTTTTGAAGAATAGACAATACACTAAAGTGGAAGAAACTTTATATATATTTTATATCAGAAAAAGTGATTTTTTTTTGTCGGTGGCTTTAGCAACTTTATCTAACTTTCAGATAATAACAAGTGCTCCTTAGTCAGACTTTTATGTTTATTATTTACTTGTGTGTCTTTCAATTGCATGCCGTATTAATTTAGTTAGTTTCTGTTTAAGACTGTATTCCACCAGTATATCTTTTTTTTAAATTACTTTTCCCGAGACTTTCACGTGTACAACAGGACAAGATTAGGAAACAATAAATAAGTTTGATCAAACCACTTTGTATGCACATGTCTGAAGTCAGAAGCCTATATCATCAGTTATAAGTTTTTGTGTACCATAAATATTTTAGCACTTTGTGGTTGCATTTATTCACGTTTTAATATTGGACCATTTAGAGCTTAAGAACAATTCTCTTTAAGTACCTGAATAATTGGAAAATGCATACTCTCAGATATTGTTTAAAATTTGCACGTTAATAAAACATCATCGGGTTATGTTCAAAATAAACAAATTTATTATAGAAAAAAATTCTGTTGCCAAGGAAACTGAAATCATTTTTGTCAGAAAGTCTCATTTTTCCAAAATTTGAGGAGTGAAAATAATCATTTTCTCTACTTGCTTTGTGAGGAAACACCTGATCACTTTGCAACATTTTTTTTTTACGTTTTATGTTTTCAGCTTGTATCGTATTTTAAAATGTGCAGTCCGTGCACATGTCCTAAAGTGTGGTCTTTTTGTTCTTTTCGAACCATGTCTCAGGGTTATTGTCTCGTCGATATTTACACTTTATTTCTTTAAACACTTTTCTTTCAAAAGATCTTGTCATATATATACACAATAGAAGGTGAAACTGAAACAGAAAAAAAAAACGTTTTAACATCTACCTTAACATGTGCATTTATCCCTTCAGTAGCTCTTGCTTCCTCAATGATTGGATTATTTTGCAGCTCTAAACAGTCAGATTTCAACTCTAAGGCAAAGTTGATCTTTTCTGCCTTAGGTTACCTCGTCAGTGGGTTCATGGGCTTGGTTCTGTTCATCACATAGAATCTTTTACTTTTCAGTGTTTAATAACGAGTCAACCTGGTGAAATTCGCGTATTAAGCCATAAAAACAATCTACAAATGTATTGACAAAAAGAAATCGAACGGCCAAGACTAAGGAATTTCGCCAAACACAAGTTAAACGAATAGCAACAAATACTTCCAAGTATCGCTCACCTGGCATGAAAGCAATTTCTGTTGGTGTACCTCAAAGAGAGAAGTCACTTCTCCCTATCATTATGAAGTGTGGTAAGCCTTGTAGGAACCAAATTTTTCTTCATCATGGTCCTTCTTATGTAACTTACAGGTCAGCATATTCTACAATTTGGCGGTTCCCCATAAGATTTTTTTTGCATGTATTTCCCATAGGGTCTTATGTTAACCAAAGTGCTCTGCTGAAGGCAATCAAGCAATCAGAAACAAGAATTGCCATGGCGGCCATGTTTGTCGGCTGAACTGGACAAAATGAGTAAACTTTGTAAAACTTCCAACAGATTCTTCCTGTCAAGTCTCGTTCCTTTTGGCCAAGTTTTTTCAAAGAAGATTATCAACCGATGAAAGACAAGAACTGCCCATGACCGCCATGTTTGTTGCCTGATCAGGACGAAATGAGGAAACTTTGTATAGAACCTCCCAATTAGACTTTCTGTCAAGTTTCGTTCCATTTGGCCAAGCGACTTCAGAGGAGAATTTTTTTTTATATCAGCCAATCAGAAACAAGAACTACTCATGGCGGCCATATTTGAATTCCGAGCGGGAGAAAATGAGGAAACTTTGTAAAGGACCTCCCATATATGCTTCCTGTCAGGTTTTGTTCCATTTGGCAAGCAATTTCACACGAGAAGATTCGTTTATATTAGCCAATCAGAAACAAGAAATGCCAATTGTGACCATATATGTACTCCGATCAGGATGAAACAAAGACATTATGTAAAGAACCTCCCAGAGATTCTTCCTGTCGGGTTTCGTTCCATTTGGCCAAGCAGTTCCAGAGAAAAAAACATCAACCAATGAGAAACAAGAATTTCCTATGGCGGCCATTTTTTTACCCGATCGGGACGTAATGAGGAAACTTTGTAAAGAACCTCCCATAGAGGCTTTCCGTCAAGTTTCGTTCCATTTGGCCAAGCGATTTCAGCGGAGAAGATTTTCTTATATCAACCAATCAGAAACAAGAACTGCCCATGGCGGCCATAGTTGTAGTCCGATCGGGACGAAATGAGGAAAATATATAAAGGACCTCCTGTATATGCTTCCTATTAAGTTTTTTCCTATTTGCCTCAGCAGTTTCAGAGGAGAAATTTTTTGAAAACTCAGTCAATCAGAAACAACAATTGCCCATGGCAGCCATGTTTGTTGTCTGATCGAGACAAAATGAACAATCTTTATAAAGGACCTTACATAAATGATTTCTGCCAAATTTAATTCCATTTGGCCCAGTGGGTTCAGAGGAGAAGATTAAAATGTGAAAAGTTAACGGATGACGGACGGACGACGGACGCCAAGTGATGACAAAAGCTCACATGGCCTTTGAAGACAAAAAGGTCTAAGTATTTCGCTCCAAGTGTACTTTTTTCCCTAGCCATGAGTAGACTGTGACAATTCATACAAACGTGGCATAAAACCATAAATTTCAATTGACCATTTCGTGATAAATGACATTTTTTAAAATAGCATACATAAGGTACTAGTATACACTCTATTTATTAGCCATGAAATTTACACTTAAAGTTTACTGTTATAATATTAGCATATGTTATGGAAAATAATGAATATCTCTTTCACGAATTTAAGAATTTGAATCGGCACAACAGCGTTTAAGTACAACTTAACACTAACAAGGCAAATCAAAGGAAATTTTGAAACGCTCCATCATTTTTAGACGTACTTCGCGAAGAGAATTTCAAATACTCAGGACACCACCTGATTCTATAGGTGCCAGTTCATACATGTATTTGTAGTGGTTGTCTATCATTAGATGTTTATTATCTGGACTACTGTGATTATTTTGAATTTTGGAGTGTTTCCGGGTGGTTGTCTTGTGTTACAACTTGTGTTACAACTCATTGTTAAGACTATACGAATCCTTGATGTTATTAATTTGTCCCGTGTTCAGGACAATGTGATGCAGTCTCAAAAATATGGGTCACTTTGACCTTCATGTAATTCATGAGTAATTCTGATAAAGTTTTACATTTAATGTGATGTACTAGGAATCAATGGTACTTCACCACTCTAATCGTCTTACATTATACAATGCATTTGTCCAACCGTTTGGTCGTTGTGACCTACATTTCATTCTTGAGTGACTCGGTTAAAATTGCTTTTAGGTCCATTTCTCAGAAACCTATTCAGATATATTAATGTATACCAATGAAATTTACCTATCTTATATAGTACAACAAAAATCAGCAAACTTTTGAATCCCCAAGACATACTTTTTATGCTTGAGTGACTTTGGATAAATTTTTGCACTTGGTTATATTTTAAAAGAACCTATGATAATATTTTACAACAATAATCATTTTATATAGTACAACACAACTCAGTAACATTTGAGTTACCATGATATAATGTACTAACTTTGATTTGATTAATTATTTTAATTTTTTTGTAATGTTAAAGAACAAATAGTAAATATTAATGATATTTACAACTACAGTCATCTTATATAGTACAACAAAGCTAAATTATATTTCAGTCACTATGACCTATGCTCTAGGTAGAGTGACGTTGATTAATTTTTTGAATTTGGTCTATTTGTCAAAAACTTGTGATGATATATCAATGATATTGTACACCTACAATCATCTTTTTGGTTCAACAAAGATCAGCCACATAAAGAGTCCATGTGACCTACATTTCATGCTTAAATGATTCCATTAAATTTTAGTGTTTTGGGCTTTATTTAAGAAACAGAATTTAGTACTGTGGATTCATTATTTTCCATGGGGTAAAAGTTAATGTAAGCATGATATACTATGAATCTCCATATATCTATAGATTTCCCATGGCAATTCAATGTTCATAAAGACAGGGCATCCGTGCCGTCAACACATTCTCTAATTTTTAATAACAAAGTGCAAATGTTTGCCCACTTTAGAAATGTCATTATATTAATTTACAACATGAAAAATGAAGAAATATAATTTCAGAATTATTTAGGAATAACACAAACTGACGGAACGGACTTGTTATAGAATTTATGAAAGAATTTTCAGGTTATCGAGCTTTGATGAGAAAAATACTTTTCAACTAATAGTCTTGAGAAAAAATTTAAAAAGTAGCAATTTTTTAAAACTTTGTCGATTTCGTCTGTTCAGTCGCTTTAAAAAACACATTGTTAAAAACAAACTCTGGAGCTGATGGGCATATTTACTACATGTAATTAAAGTAAAATTTTAATTCATACGTACATGTACATTAATAGTCACGACCAAAATATAAAAACTAAACTGGTAACACATTTTGAGCACAAAATGTAGAACAGGCAAAAACATTTCTGGTGAAATTGACATGGTGGAAAAAGAAATTTTATTTGTAAACAATTTATTGTTCATAAAAACCAATGAAACTTACATGCTTTTTATTTTGTTACATTCATCTATTGTATAGTTCCCAATATTAATTTATAATGTATCACGTATTAGATGACTGAAACACAGATGGCAGATTGTCAGCAATTGAGGTCAAAAAGCTTGAACGGTCTAAATTGTGTGGGTTGTGTACTTGTGAGCTATTTTCATTAGTATTACTATTAGACGATGTCTCGGCAGTTGAGACAGTCAAGTTAGAAGTGTCCTTTCCGGAAATACTGTCTTTATTAAGACCCATACCATCGGCAACAGGAAGGCTAGCTGATTTTGGTTCAGTTTGTCCTTGAGAAGTTGTCGAGGAACTAGTTTGATTTAACTCACTGACTACATTTAGCTCACTACGCAATGAAGACGAATTTCTTGCACGCCTAAAAGACCTTCTTGTTTCACTATTTCTGTTGAAGGATCCAGTATAACTCAAACTACTGCTTCCTGTGGCACTTCGCCGGACAGCATCTATTGAGGATGGCTGTGATGAATTTTGCCTTGGATACAGGTCACTGTAACGTGGTGGCAATTCGACGTGACCATTAAAATTAACATCGGAAGGTCTATTTTGGCTGGTTGTAAATTCAAAATTGGGATTGCTGATGGTATGTAGCTCCGCTGTCAGATTTAAACAGATACAAAGAATACAGTAATAATTCATCAAAGTTTTTTACATGTATATGATTGTTCTTTTATATCGCGAAGACTTATTTTCATAATTACCTGAAAGATTACAGTGATCAATGAGCATTAGCAAGTACATATATTAGAGGTCTAAATATACTATATTGACGGTCTCACGTTGATTTTTGATATGAAGAACTACAATAAAAGTCTTTTATGTCAAGAGTTAAATCAATAATATCCCTCCTTCCATATTATGTAAACTTGTAAGTTACAATGAATATATTTCCATTTTATAATTTTTACATCGAATCAATGAACAGAAAACAATAAATGTGTTTAATCATCTTTGACTTATTTTCGCCTTTGTTGCATGGTCATTTTCTCATTTGAATGTGCTCTTCAACATTTTGGGTCATTGTTTTCTGCCCTGAACACAACTGATGAGTCGTGCATCGGCGAAATGTACATATCTTGTGCATCAAATTTATTATGAGAATGTTTATTTTAGAAGAAACTCACATAATCTCTGTTGTAATCTTTGTTGTCGTTGTAAAGTATATCTCTTAGCATGTGCCCTTTGAGCACAACATATTACAAAACAGATTAGCACCAATACAAAGGAAACAACGGCTCCAACTGCTATGGCAACAAGAGACCCAGAATCACTGAAATAAGCATATTTTGAAGTTATTACCAGAGAGAAAAAAGTCGGAAATAATCAATTTTTGATACGGAATTCATGTGTGTTTTTCTTCTTTTTCTATTTGATAATTGAATTTGGAAGGTGTCGTTAAATTTTTCATATCCCAAAATGCTGTTTATCTATATTTAGTACTTACAAACAGCAAGGATCTGTTCCTGTTCCACAACATGTACCAGCACATAGAGTTGTCACGCCAAACTTCGTCCCGTCGTCATAGTAACATACTTCACTATATGCTATGCTACCTATTATTGCATATTTTAAAAATATAAACATCAGGGTAAAAATTACTTCTTCAATAATAGCAAACAATTGTTTTTTTTAGATAGTACTAAATCTTTAATATTTAAAGCTTGCTCGAAAGGAATGTTAAACGAACAGAACTTTATTGGGGAAATCTCTTACAAGAATTTTTTACTATTTTTAAATTTTCAGGTATATATGTAAGTTCTTATATGAAACGTACGTGTACTATCAATAAACCACGAGGCAAAATTGGTCAGTTTAACTGCATGGAATTTTGATTTAAATATTTTTACCTGGTGTACAACTGAAGAGAATTTTGCACATTGTTTTCATTAGAATCGGAATTATATAATCTTTGTTGAATGTTTAATTTCCTGTAAATTTATTTTAGGCGATTTTTAGATTGATTTTCATTGGGAGTTGATGATATTTTCAAATGTCTATATGAGCGTGAATTTCTATAGGAAATCCATTGTATTAACAGTGCATTGGAAATGCTTTATAATGAATGTTCTTGAATGCTGATAAAATCGATTTGTAAAGGATACATCATACTTTTAATAAATGAAGCAAGGCGAAGACGTTAGTTTCATACAATAAATAAACAAGTAAATAAAATACATATCTAATTAAACAAACATTTCTATAGAAATCCAAGAAACTAGAGAGAAATGATCTAAAAGTAATCAATATTATTTAATAACTTACCAAAGCAAACAATTAGCAAAAATATATAGATGTTTACTGTCATATTTTTTTCTTGTATTTTAAGTACAATAATAGGATTATATTGACATATAAGTGTATATCCTTTTTAATGTAAATAAACCTTATTTTATGATGTTTATTGAGGATGTTGATTTCCTATACAATCATGTGTATAATATATGACAGTTAGTAAAGACACAATATATATACGTATACATACACATATAGTTCAAATGAAACAATGAATGGAAAATTACACTAGATTTATTTAATGTCTATTTAATCAATTTAAAGTCTATTTGGTCAACTTGCCTTTACATATATAAATTAACATTCTTATATTTTGTATCAAAAGTTAACCGAAGTGAATGAAAACGACGAAATTTTAAAATTTAGCCGTTTTAAATATCATTGAAAGCTTAAGAGTCAGTGTGGTATTTCTACGTCAAAAGCATTGATACTCAAATATTATCCCATGCCACAGACTGAGGGAAAATACATGCAATTTCGTACCCTAACGTAGATAACAGTAATAAAGAAACAAATGTTAACACATTACTTATGTCAGGATTCCCACACCTTTTTTCCCAAAAAAATCATGACTTTTCCAGGACTAATTTTAAGCTGTCAGTGATTTGCACCAGATATAATGTGGATTGATATGCAATACACATTAAAGATTGCATGAAAAATGTATTACTGACCTAATTATACAAAACAAAAACAGATGAAGCAATTGTATTTTCATAAAAAAAAGTTATTGCCAATAGTAAACTTAAACAAAAATCTCCATGATTTTTCAGTGCTTTTCATGGCATTTTTCAATTCCATGACTTTTCAAAACCCTTTTCAGGCAAATTAAATTTCCATAACTTTTCGCTCTACTTGTAAGAACCAGGTTAATATGTGATTGATAAATACCTTATGTATGTCGGGAAAACCTTCACTTTGTTCAGTGTAAAAAGAAGATAGCGTTTATATACCTAACATTTTTTTCAGAATTGTATGACCAGGGCGGAGACTTTCATTTCCGACAATTGGCATTTCATTTCCGACATTTTTTTATTTCATTTCCGACAATTTTTTTTTGCGTTTCCGACAATTATTTTTTTTCCTTTCCGACAATTTATATTTTACACAATTTACCTCTTCCGTTAGCCAGGTAAGTAAATACCTGTTGCCCCCTGCTCACCACGGGGAGGTGGAAGTAGGATTTTCGGACTTGTTACTTTCAATTGACATCAATTCAATTGCATCTTGAGTTTCCTCTCGAGTTTTTGGTAAGGCTGGTTGGTTTTTACGCCGTTCTCTATATAAAGATAATGCTGCGTTTTTAATGTCTTTTGGTTGTAAATAAGACTCATCCATGCTTTGAAGCTCTGTCCTTATGACGGAAGCTGGCCTCCTCGAGATGTCACCCGACTGTTTGCGCACCCGAACACGAAGCTGGTGGGCCTCTGCTTTTCTATCACTGGATATCGATGCACATGTATGTTCATTCTTTGTTTTTGTCACTGCAAGGCCTTCTCCGTCTGTTGTTATGGACATCGTACAGTTTTTGCCGACACTACATATGTATACTACGTCTCCATTTTTCAAAACATTTTTTTTTCGATACAAATATCCATCTACTATTATAGCTTTATTGCCTCTATTTGTCTCTGTGTGTATGATCTCCATGTCGATATTAGATCTTAGAAACTGTTTTGAACGATTTAGTATTTACCTGGTATATATACCTATGTACATGAGCGAAAATTCACCCGAATATGCATGTAAATAAATAAATAAAGATTACTTACTTACTTATGTATCTGTATTACGTCAAACCACCCAAAGGCTAGATTTGAAACACTATTCGAACGAATATTGGTCTCTGGAAGATAAACCTAAATAAATATTTTATAAATCTATATTATTACGTTTCACCTTTTTAATCATTATTGTCGGAAAAGCAATAATATAAAAATGACGGAAAAGAAAATAAAAAATTGTCGGAAACGAAAATTTTAAATTGTCGGAAAAGAAATACAGGTCATTTTCAAAATTGTCGGAAATGCAATACGCCCGACCAGGGTATAAATTCAACACCAAAAAAGTCCTAATAATATAATACAAATGACAGAGTGCATTTTATATGTTTTCGTTTCAGATCATTTACCAAATATTAAAGCTTAATAAACATATTTATAAGAATGATTTATCTTTTTATCATGTTATACATCTAAAGAAAAGGGACAAAATTATTTTGGCACCACAAATTCTGAATATTTGCATTTATTCATTCAACTAGTTTACATATTCATAATTCTAGATAGAGAACAAACATTTAGTATTTCTTTGGGAGAGAGGGGGTAGGTGGTAGGAACTTTTTTTTCTAAAAAAAAACTCTGGCATCCTGATTTTATTTTTTCGTAGCTATATTTATTGATTGATTTTTCAACCAATTTTAGGAGCCTGGACTATTTCCCAGAATTTCTTCCTTTCCAAAATAAAACGTCAAATGCTACGAATTTACTTTAGAATATTACTACAGACAATAGTTTTCTGGAACCAGTTTCGATATACCTGTTTGAAATAGATACTTCAAACTTTAGTCCAGTCAATCTAGCATAAATTTGACCCTAACCTTAAAGTAATTGCAAAAGAAGATTTTTAAGTTTTAATCTTTAGCATTAAACCCCAAATATACACAGAAAAAAGTCTAACAAAATCTAACTTGAGGAAGACTAAAAAATCACGATTTTAAAATTCCTGTGGAGATTTGCATTGAAAATGGGAGATAACTCTGCAAAAAAGGCAGAAATATCAATAAAAATTGATACAAAATTTAACTTTGCCTCTTCTATTCAGCAGAATGTATTGATTCTTGATATTTTATCCATCTTTAGAGTATAACAAACAACTCTTCATATCTTTTATCAAGCTACAACCAAGATTTCGTAATTCATTAGTTGACCATTTATTAAATTTTTCAACATGTCAAGGTAAAGAATCTCAAATTTAATAAAAATGATTAAGCACATATTCTTCTTTTTGTGGTTTAAAGTTTCTTTAAACAAGGTAGATGCTGAACAAATATAATTTACAGATATAAACTATACCAAATTTTCACATTATTTTTTCAAAATGGTTACAAAGCCACAAATTTGCAATTTCTTTAATGAAAAATGTGCAAAAAAAAATTAAAAATACCAATAACACTTCGGTTTTGTACATTTCATGAGCAGAAGATTATATAATATAGTCAAATACGAACTTATAGCCCCATCAAAGTATCATACTTTACATGAATTTTAAAAAAAATCAACAAAAAACTGACAAAAAAGACTAATTTTTGCGGAGTTATCTCCCCTTTCCAATGTTAATTTCCATAGGAAATTAAAAATGCTGATTTTGAGTTTTCCTCAAGTTAGATTTTATGGGACTTTTTTCTGTGTATATTTGGGGCTTAATGCTATAGATTAGAACTAAAACATTTTCTGTTGCAATTAGTTTGAGGTTAAAACTTAGTTTGACTGGACTACTTAGCGTTATTAACTAATGCATTATAATTTTAGAAACGGAGTATCTCCCTCTGGAAAAGCTTTACGTCTATATAATTTTTCGCTTTACTTATTTTAATAATATTGGATTTTATAGCTCTATAACATAATTGCTTCGGCCTCCTACACTAATGGCCATAAGCATTGCAGAGTAGGCATAATTTATTGAAATATGCCATTATATTGCATCGAAATAGATATAATTAATATGTTTAATGGTAGTCGATGCTTTCTATCTTATTATCACTTTACTTCAAACATGAAAAGTCGTTTTTAGTATAAAATAGATTTTATTTTCTTTTTAAAGTTTTATAAAAACAGTTTTATCTTAACTTGTGTGTGTATATATATATATATATGGATATTTTACTATCGGCAAATGTTTTAAAAGCAGAAATAAGAAGAAAGGAAAAAAATTATAAAATAAGGAGTTACTTACAAAAACAAACAATAGAATAAAAAAGAAAACAATACATGGTAAAAGATAAGAAATAGGAATATGTAGTGAAATCAGGTACTAAAGAAGATACATATCGATCGAATGGATGTGGTTTTCGCAACATTTGATGAGGTTTAGGTAATATTTTATGAGGTTTTCGGTGTTTCAGGAGGTTTTCGATCAGCCATTTTGATTTAATATAGAATGCACTATGTTTAGAAAATCATGCATAAAAGTCTTATTTCTTATATAATATTAATAAAATTATGTTTTCTGGATGTAAAACTGGCATACCGATCGAATGGATGTGGTTTTCGCAACATTTGATGAGGTTTAGGTAATATTATATCAGGTTTTCGGTGTTTCCGGGAGGTTTTCGGTTTTTCCGGGAGGTTTTCGGTGATTCGAGGTACCCGGAGATGACCCCTGGAAAATCGTTGCATGCGCATCGATCTCCGACTGTTGTGACGTCCATTCAAAATTCTTTTGTCATACCTTTTGACTAATCAGACGTAACGTTATTTAACTTCGTCGATTTTGGTCAATGAATTTACCTTGGTACAGGAAATCTAAAACTCGATGCTCGTTCAAAAATGAAGACCTGGAAAATCTTCAAATCGTTTTTAAAATTCAGCGTCTTTAAAAAAAGATGCTATGGACGGGAGATGCATTTCTTTACTTCCAAAACATATTACAATTTTATTTTTAAAAAAGTAAAAAAAAAAAACTTGTACACATGTATCATTTTCGCAAGAGAATTGAAGTCTACCACTAGACATATCTTCAGTTGTATAAACATTCTATGCACTGTTATAAGGATACATTTGTATTCCAACTATTTGTACCAGTGACATCAGTAGCTTGCAAGACCAAAAACGTTGAAAATCGAAACAAGGTTCAAATCCAAAATGACGAAAAGGTTAAGGCCAAAATCTATCAAAAGGAAAGATTTATGCACGAGAGAGATATTTTTTAGTTCCATAAAATACCAAAATGTTTAGATTTTAGGCTTTTCAGTGTCTGGTTTTAAGTGTTTATGGTTAAGATTTATTTGAAACATGAAAGGAAAATAAAGTAAAATAAAATTAAAACCTGTATTAACCTTAATAAACATTGGAATTCCAATAAAAATATCGGCAGCAGCGGCTTATAAATTTTTAAAACTGTTTTAAGAGTTACTTTTAAAGGTTTTACCTGGAAAAGGCTGTTAATGCAAAGCTGTATTTTGGATTCACCTTCATGACTAACATTAGAAAACCAAAAGCATTTGAGAAATTCAATTATAACGACAGCAGAAATCCAGATGAGTGGGCAAAGATGGTATTTTTTCATCAAAATAAAGCTATAATTTGATTATTAAAGAAATAAAAATTAAAATAATAGTTTTGAGAAATTACAGAAAGGTAAACAAAAATAACTCCTTATTCTGTGCGAATTGATAAAAAATGTAAATGGGATATAAGGTAATATATATTTAATATTTGTTTTACATGTACCAGTGACTACCTCTAGATTGATTAACAATATTTTAGCAGGGTTAAAATCGTTGATTTTATCTTTTATTAATCGATTATTGATAAGATTATGTATTAAAATAACATTTCTCTCTTTCAGAGCAGATATAAGTGTGGCCAAAAAAATCAATATTTATTTTATTTTGACTTGTTAACCCAGATTAATCTGGAATATTAGTTACGGTGTGCTACACAAATTTGTGTGCATAATTCATCTATTTGGGCTGGTAAAAACCCGAGCAAGTACTAGCAGAGGCATCCTCTTATGGAGGAAGCCGGAGTACCCGGAGAGAACCACCGACCTTCGGTAGGAAAATTGGCAATCCTCGTCAATTTAGATTGGATTCGAACACACCCCGCCACAGGTGAGATTCAAACTCACAACTAGTAGTCATGACGAACTACAAACTAGACCACTCGGCCACCGGACACTGCACTGAAATTGCCCGCTAAGAATTTAACAACACAATGATATTAAAAGCAACGATGATTCAGCTCTTAAAGTAAGTTCGTTGTTGCGGAAAAGATCATAAGATAAGATTCAGATAGAGAACCATTGCTAAAAGATTACCTAATGATCAATCTGGCCAAGTTTTATTCAAGTTCGCTAAACGTTGTAGACGAGATATACATTGTAACTTTAATTTTCTATGGGATCTTACGAGTTCGCTGTGGCGACCAGTACAGAGTAATCAAAAATAACTGTTACCATTAAATAACCATTGCTGCAAAGTTTGTTAATTTCCAAGATTTTTTAGCCTATTTTTCCGTAAAGTCCTGTGATAAAGTTTGCATATGTCCATATTCTCGAATCATCTGATATTTATCACAGAATTGTAAACCTAAGGACCAAATCTGCCAAGATTGGTTCTAATTTGCCCATTGATCTCAGAGCTTAACAGATAGCTCACATTTAAATATGGTCCAGATGATATAAAAATTCAGTTGTCACGTTTTCGAAGTTTTTTAGTCCACATTAAATTGTAGCATATACAAACAAAAAAATCTTGAAGAAGTTAATTTTGTTTAAACTTATATTACAATAGTTATATTTATATATATATATATAATGTAATAGCCAAGGTATATAAACTTCATTAGAAGTAAATATTTAGTTTATGTCTCTACGACAAAATGTACGGGAAAAGTATTAAATACGTAACTCGTTTCTTTTTATTTTGAGGTCTTGTTGGCCTGAAAGCTGATTGTCAAGGCACAGGAACTTTTCTCAACACAGAAATTGCTAACATCGCAAATGTCGTGGTTGGATTGTTATTTATTTTAATGTTTATTGACGTTGGAGAAAGGTTTGCCAATTTGCATAGTGGTTGCATGTATATGTTATAAATGAGCGAGGGAGTTAGTGCAAGTCTATTAATTGGAAGGTGAGTCTTTCCTTCAAAACATTGCTTTATGTTGTGTTTATAAGTTTTATATCTCTTGTAAAATATGTGAGACGCTGCGGCCATGGAAAATACAATAGTAAATTGCGAATTTTGGAAACAAAAGGTAGATTCAATACTTTTTAGTTTCATTTTAATGAAATATACGAGATATTCATAAAAAAAAGACACTTACATGTAGTAGCATGGGTTAATGATTTGTTGCAATATGCAGAGTGCATCATATATGATATAATGAGGTGTTCATATAAAACTATCAATATCAATCCACATTCCAACATATTGTGGTCAGCTAGATTTAGATTCAAAATTACCTCCCCTTCTCCCCTTTACATCTATTTCTTTTCGGTATCTTATATTCCGTTATCCAATTCAGTAGTCGAGCAGACCCACGAACCCTGTCGGGTGGTATATAAGGTAGCAATGTCAGTAAACACTAGGGGCGCCACTGGCCGGAAACCAGAGTTTGTTTACATATACTGGTCCCAAAATAGGCTGGAAAAAGTTGTAAAGAAGCGGAATCCAGTTTTCAAATAACTTCCCCCAAAACAGCTCCACCTGGCGTTTACTGACATTGCTATATAAGGTGATTCTCGGGTATTTTGTTATCGAGTCTCGCTTCACGTAGCTAACAACACGTATCGTATATTTATTATGCATGGTAAGTGAATTGGCTCTTTTCTCGTATATATAGGTATTTCAATTCTGCATACGGTTATTTATGTTGTTATGTATGATATAATGTTCATATGTGTTGGGAAATAAATCGTAGCGAGCTACTCAACCCTATTCACCTTCTTGTTGTTTTTGTTTAGAAAAGACGGGATTCATTTTCGGACAAACGAAGTGTTGGTAGAAAATAAAACTTTTTAAATAAGAAAAACGACAAGAGCTGATGATACCTTAGGGGGCTTGTGTTTACAAGTATGATACATGTACATTTTATGTAACTATGCAGTGGCGCTTGGGTACAGGTTAGTGTATTGAAATTATTTATATTTGTGTAATAAAATCGTTATTTCTTGATTTGACAACATATGATATCATAATACGCATGTCCGATAGATACACAAACGAGGGGTTGTATCAAACATGTTAAAATGACTAAAAGCTAGGTCGGACATGCGTATTATGGTATCATATGTTGTCAAATCAAGAAATAACGATTTTATTACACAAATATACATAATTTCAATACACCAACATGTACCCAAGCGCCTGTGGTAGTATTTAATTAAGAAGTATTTATTGTGAGGAAGAAAACATGCAATGATGTGGTATGTTCTTTTAATTTCATTTTTTCTCCAAACATTTTTTTTATACTTCAAGTCTACAGTCACGATTATAATTTCCAATTCCTGTCAAACTCCAATCTTTTGGTCTTTCTCCAAGCTTTTAGCGTGTCTAGCCACCTTGTCGATGATACCTTAATAACAATCCAGCTTTATAAAGTTACGCTGGGTTTTGATTAGTTTCAAATACTTCTGGTAAATCTGCAGCAATAGTCGTCATTAAACTTTCGCCATCGGAGAGATCTATTTCAGCAACATTATCTGTGACCGATTTTTTTGCGTATTCAAAAGATTTCGTACAATTCGCGCTTTCTTCAATTTCATTTGATTTTGATTTTTTGTCAATTCTTATATATTTTGGATTTTCGTCAAAAGTCGATTCCTTATATTGCGATTTTCGCTCAGTTCTACCCAATTTTCGGAAGAAATTGGTCCTTTTTAATGATCCAAAGAAACCAAACTTACGTCTCCCAATTAAAGAAGTCTTATCAGATAGGCCTGGATTTGATTCCTCTGATAAACTAGGGACCGGATAAAGATCACTATAGCATGGTGGCAGTTCAAGTTGTTTCATTACATTTTTGCTTCTATTAGCATTGAATACAACAATGTGGTACTGCTTACTTGCCGTGTAAAGTTCAGCTGTCCATGAAATAGAAAAAAAAATACATAATTGAATATACATGTAGCTGTATCTAGACTGAATCTTCGTAAATTATCTTTAAAAATAAGACACAAATTATATTGATTCACACAGTAGTATTAAATGAATGAATTAATTCCGAATTTTTTAACTCGGGTTTTAAAATGTCACAATAAAGTTCAAATACTCATTTTTTTCATCCTATAAAACTATTGTACTGTGACAAAGAGACGGATTTACGATTTTATAGGAAGACAAATTAAAAAAAAATTTTGTGTGCAGGTTTACCAAAACGAAACCTATGCACACTTCAAGAAGCATGACTGAACTATGCTTTAAAAACGACAGAGGCATGGTCTGAATTGGCTTGATATATGGCCCCTTGAATTCAGAAAACAAAAAGTAATGAAAAACTTACTGTCCACTATCATTAAGTACTGTTAAAATGTTGCATTTTAAAGAACATGTTTTATTGTCAACAAAACATCTCTGTAACAGAGGCCATATACTGTCAAAGATGGTCAGTTGAGAAGAAATTTATGAAAAACACCAAATTTCGCTCAATTTTGGACCTTTGAATTATAATTCTGAAATGAGCAACAGCCTTGCCCAAAAAGATATTTCACTGAAATGTGTCTTTATGTAAGACAAACATTATATTAAAGATCTCTTTGGGCCAGGCTGTTGCTCATAGTTGTTTTGACCAAAATCTACTGTGAAAACACTCAATTTTCTTCAAATCCTTGACGTCGCTGTTGCATTATGGGAAGGAATTTTGTACAATGGTTGATAGATTGTGAAGATTGGATCATTATACGATAAAAATGATACAAATTCGAATCTGAAATCTTAATTTTAATTTTTCATGTCACTGGATGGGACCAAATAATGGCTGAAATCATACCATTTTCTTTGTTTTATTTCAAGTTCCATGTAAGTTGATTAAACTTTTACCATATTCTTAAAATGTCACATACACTATAGGAGCATACGTACATAGAAATTCGTTCTTTTGTTCGATGTGTTTTTCACACACTTGTTGTTGTCGGGCCATGGTTTTACGTCTTGTGTATTCCCTCTGAACACAAAATACCAGTATGCCAAGTAAAATCAGTGCTAGTGAGACAATGGATGCTACAGCAAAAGGAAAAAGTTGACCAGAATCTCTGAAATAGTGTGTTTTTAAATATTGTCAGTAACTGTTATAATGAAAATTCAAAGAAAACATGCAAGTGTATATATAAATAAAAATATATAAAGTACACAGAAGTATTAATTAAAATAGTTTGGATAACGAAGACACGTTGCAGAGTTCAAGTGTAATGGTCATGACGCGTTTTTTTATACTGGATTTGGTTTGTGTTTGTATTCGATAGTATATTGATTTATCTTGCACTCGCTTGAATTACATGAGTCAATTTGAAAGATCACAACTGTCCTTTTTCCCACATTTTATAACTTTACTTGTGATTCATCAATACGAACAAATTTGTTCACAAGGAAAAATACTTTCATTATGTGCAACAGTGTTTATTCAAATTCAAACTTAAATTCTTTAATAATGTTCGAAGCAAACAATTTAAACTCATATTGAAATTTTCAGGGATAGAAGTACCACTGTTATAGACATCAATATTTCCCTAATAAAAGGGGTGGTGTTAAAGTTCTGTCAGTTTTCTTAACTTTTATAATCTTTTTTGCCTGTATGCACTGCACCTCAATATGTATAATTCATTTTTATTCTCATCTCATCTTATTTTATTTAGTAAAATTCGTATTAACGTGGAGGGGCTTCGATCACCTCATAGCTATACATGTAAAGTTTAAGTAGTTCTTAGCAACTACAAATGATCACTTATTTTGTGAGTCATCACACTTTCAATCGTGATTTGCGATCTTACGTGTAATTGACAAGTTTTCTGCCAAATTTTTCAATCGGCCATTGTTTCACATTTAAGTCATTTTTTAAAAAAGTTCATAAAGGGCATATGAAAGGATCTTACGAGCAGCACGGATTTTCCTCAGTTCCACAACATGCAGCTGGACATCTAATTATTTTTCCCTTTAAAGATCCATTATCGTAGTAACACAAATCAGCGGAAACGAAAACAACTGAAAAAAGATTTACATGTATTATTTTATTTACATGATTTTTGTCATGTTCATGTGACCCCTCTTCCACGCATTATTTTAAAAACACAGTTTGCTCAGTACTTGCAGTGGACAACGTAATCACACAACAGAAACGGTACTTACCAATGTTGTAACGGTGTCATAAAATGGAGACCATTATTCACAACCATTAATTGCAATAAAGTAACTTTACTGTTGATACACAGTTTTTAACTAAATTTAAACCAATAGCATCCCACTTCTTATCACAATGGAACAGAAATATAAATGTAGAAACTTCAAATTCAGAAATAAGTACATGTTTGTATTTCAGTATTGTTGAGCCCTGATACATGTATATGTACTAGCAGACGAGTCAACATGTCTTGCATGAAAAGCTGACATCGATTCAATACTATCATTGTACGTGTACACTCATGCACACGAAAACAGACCTGAAAGATCCGATCAAAATGAAACAAAAAGAGGAAAAAATGATAAAATTAAAAAAAAAGAAATTGGAAGGATGAAATTAAATGAGCAAAAATTACGAAAAAATATTCTCGCGAGATTCATGTTATTCTGTTGTACACAGTTACCGTGTTACATTATAAGAGGAAACTGTTTACATAGATGTATCTATCATTTTTACCTACCTGAACAAAAAAGTATAATAATACATTTATGGATGTCCACCATGATTAATTATAATATGTTAAAAAGATATTAAAAGAGGATTATACCTACATTTACTTATATCCTTTACAAATAAACAATAGTCTACATCTCTGACCTCAGAGGATGTAAAATATATCCGTGTTATTTCTAAAAAATACGAATATAGGAAGTTCTTAAGACAAGATATATTTAGAATCATGATCAACCGTGGGAAATAATTATTTTCATGTGATGTACATTTACATTTGCGTTAAAAACTCTGATGATTCAACACTTACAATTAGAAATTTACAGTTTAATAACTTACTGTTTCATAACTTATACACACCGGAGGAAGTTTATAAGTTGCATGTCTTTATATATGTACTTGTAGGACAAATGGTTATAAATACTGGACAAAAATATTATAATTTACAAAGACGTATTATACTTTATACAGTCTTAATAATTAAATGTTATAAGGCTGATAGCAACCATCATCTGGTGATGGACTAAAGTCCCCACAGATTTCAGCACCTCAGTTGAAATTATTGAAGTTTAACTGTCATATATTAATTTTTTATTTTTGTATTTCATTTTGTGTTCTGATTTTTTTTTCTTATTCTATATTGCTTGACACTAATGGGTCTGTGAGCAGTCAAATAAAAAAAATAATATAAAATTTGGATTTTTGTTGTTATTGAAACTAAGGAGTATATCACAGCTCTTTCCTTAGATAGTTTTTATTCTATTCTGTGTGGCCACTTGGACACTTAAACCTTTTGCACGTAAAGTTTATTTTTCTTTTAACAGAATTTCTCACTTTCAGCCTTGGTTACTGGTGATGAAACATAAGTTGTCGATACCTGCAAATATGAAGTGCGTTAAATTTGATTACAGAGAATTTATTATATAAAAATTGATACAAATACAAAGAAAGAGAGAACATTTAGAATATTGATCATACAATGTACAATGTAACGGTGGTATACAACTTCCTGTGAAGGCTAAAATTTCGTCGGATTGTTGTGAAGTTACGATGAAGAAATGTTGTTTATAAATATTTACAATTAAATCTTCTTCATGAAAAGAACATGATTTTTGTTTAGTCATATACTTGTGAGTTTGTGCTTTCTTTGTAACTTCACTTCATATACGTTTTCCTAACTTACTCTGCCAATATATTATTATTGATTGTTCGTGTTGATATATGAATCTCTCTGAAGTACATGTACATAGTAACGTTTCGAATATACATCAGTCTATCGCAATGAATATTTGAAACAATTATCAAATATAATAGTAAATTGGCTAGAACAACACTACAACTAATTTTTGTAAATGATTTACCAATGTCATATTTCCCGAGAGAGAAATGTGTATAAATGTACCTCTTTTGCAATGTACAACGTTAGATGTTCTCTTCTATGTTGAAGACATACTTTGAATTTTAAGATGAAAAACAGAAATAAAAATTGTCTTCCTTTCCTTTGTCAAAACATTTTATCATGTATACGAGAGGTATTAATCAATCATATTCCTTCTGTCATATTAAACGTATAATTTTACTGTTGTAAATTTTGTATTTGGATATCAGTTTAATCATAAGTCTGCTTTTTTAAAAGTAGAACAGAGTTTATCTTAAACGGGCCTTATTATTAGAATGTATGAAGAAATTAAAAGAAAACAATAAGTTTTAAGGATGATCGCTGGTTTAATAGGAAATAAATAGGATTTGAAATAGGTGTTTTAGTTTGAGAGAACATATGAATAGTAAACATATAAGCAAGAAAAAAATATAGGTTCATATGCTCATTTTATAGCTATAAGGCCTTGAAAATTTGCAGGAAATGGGTTTTTTCTGGATTTTTCATTGTCTTGAAAACTTCAGTCTCTCAAAGATATATAAAAAATAAAAAGGATTTCATACAATTTTGTCAAATACCATTTTAAGGTATATATGATTGTATTATAAAAGAAAAAGTGGGGGGTTCATGGGTAAAAACTTTTATGTTTAAGAAATGGATAAAACCCGAGGATTCCGAAAATCTGACAAAAAGACCAAAACATGACTAGCGAGCATCTTTAACACAACAGATATGAATGTTCGTTTGGTTAACTTTTATTTACCTCATCCCCCGATCTCTTAGATTTCTTCAACATTTTTGTTCAACTTTAGGGCTTAAGCAATAAAAAGCACACAAAAGAGAAAATTACAACAAAATAATATTAACAATAAATAAGCAACATGAAACACTAAAAAAAATTGTTGAACCGAAAGGGCGGGCAGTTTCTTTCATGGTGCTATTGTCACGGTCAATAAAAAGTCCTTTTTGGTGATACAGATATAACTCTAGCAGATGACAAAAACGTTGTTTTTTTTTTTTAGCAACTGATTATTCATAAAAATCTATTAGTTTGTTCAGATTGAAACTATATGAGTTCAGCCAAGAAAACACACACCCTATAGCAGAACCAAAGTCTCTTGACGTTGGTGATACTGTGGAAAAATTCTTAAACTCCTGGATGCTGGTGCTTATTTGTGGTCTTTGAAAAAACACGGTCATATTAAAATGTTAGTTTCTTCTACATCTGAAATATACATTAAGCAATATTTTTAATACAAAAAATCACTGGAATGTTAAATTTTATACACAAAGTAGAAATAGATAAGGAAAAGATGTTTCATAGACAAATACAGATCCTGAGATCAAGCAAACACCGTAAATGTCAATATAATTCTAATTTAACTTCAGCAGGCAATTCTAAAGAATTACACGTTTAAATGACATATTATTTGGATCCTGTAGAATTAATTTATTAACTGTGACATTTCAAATTTGAACTGCGGAATTATCTTTAGAATTAATCATGCTCTCAGTGTGAACAGTAAACAAAAAGAATGGATAAAAGTCAAAGAATATTACGTGTTTAATTGTATTAACATTCAAACGTGTAACTTATTTGAAATAAACTACAAGAAAGTAGTACTTATGGCAGTATATGATAACCATATCAATACATGACCTAATCCATATCGGACCGGGTATCATCCCTCGACCCATATCGGACATCGGGCAAGCCCACGGTCCGATATGGGAGTCTTATGCTGATACCCGGTCCGATATGAATTAGGCCAAGTATTAATCTATAATTATGATATACTTAGTACTTAATATGATAGTTTTGCACATGTGTAACGACCGGAAGTGAATAACCTATACATGACCTGTATCATAGCCTTCACCCACTCTGAAAGTGTGTCAGCAGGCTCCTGTTCCTTTGAAGTCCATTTTCTGGCATAGTCCTCAACGGAAAAATCTGAAAACGAAATCCTTGATTTAAGGGCATTGAAATGGGTATTAAAGGCCTGAATATTTCTTTGATTGCCAGTATCAGTTTTGAAAGCGAAGCAATGCCACATTTGAGTCCACAACATAGAGAAAAGGCCACAGGAAGATTGCATGCTGGGCAAGCCGCTAGAATTATCGCCAATGACTTCAACCCTAGTACCCAGATCATTGAGCGTCTGCATAAACGCTACAACACAACTAACAGCAGAATCAGTTTACCCGAACTACAGAAACTGCTCGACAGACTGTTAGAACTCGTCAGCAACCCATTAGTACTGATACTGTTCGCAGTCGACTGGCTGCCAATAACTTGAAATGTCACCGTCTTGCAAAATGGCCTGTCTTCACACCACAGAGCACGTCTTCAGTGGGCTTTGTAGCGACAAAATTTGCGTAATCAGCAGTGGCGTAACGTCATCTTCTCTGATGAAAGCTGATATTGCATCTCCGTCACAGATGACAAGAAAAGAGTATGATGAATGCAAGGAGAACGGTTTGCTGAAAACTGCATCGTGGGAAAGGAATGCTTGGGGAGGTCCGAGCATCACGGTATGGGGTGGATCGGTCTCAACGTGAAACTGGGTCCGATTGTCTTCCAGAATCTTGGTCCAGGGAAAGGCAATCGAGTCACAGCTGCTCGTTACATTGACCAAGTTGTGAGACCACATGTCGTACCGCATTTTGCTAGTCACCATAACAAGACGTTTCACCAGGACAACGCGCGTGTACATACAGCCAGGGCCACAAGAGACTTACTGCATCAGAATAACGTTAATGTTATACCCTGGCCCGCTCTTTGTCCAGATCTGAACCCGACTGAACATCTGTGGGTCGAGATTCAGCAACGATTGAATCCAGAGCAGCCATGGCTTACCACTACAGCTGAACTTACAGCATCGTTTCGGCGAATCTGGGCGGGTATTCCTGTGCAATTCATCAATATCCTGATCAACTCCATGCATCGCAGATGTGTAACTGTAGTCAACGCTTGTGATGGACATACCCGCTATTAATTGAACTACCATAAAACACTTAAATTCTGTGGGAATTGTGTTATCAGGACATTCGATCAATTTTGATAAGCCTTGACGGGCTTCTTACGGAAAAACAGAAGAAGTTAGCCCGTAACTTTAATTTCAGATTCCGTTACATAGATGACGTTTTATCACTCAACATTTTTGTAATTTCTTACATCTCATCTATCCCATAGGGCTCGCAATTAAGGATACCACAGACACTGCCAAGTCTGCGTCTTATCTTGACCTTCACCTCAAATTTAGACAAGGGGAAGGTTGAATTCAAAACTTTACAACAAACGGGATGACTTTGACTTTCCAATCGTCAACTTCCCATTTTTGAGCGACAATATTCCAGAAGCGCCGGCGTATGGAGTATATTTTAAAGTTTTATGGACGTCATCATGACTTGGTTGACAGGTATAAAAAAAAACGTTTCCTAAATGAAAATGGACCTGTTCCATTGATGTTATCTCTTCCTCATACCGGATTTGACATTGGCGGCATGGCGGGTGTCCTGCTGGAAGCAGAGAATGCTTACTCTTCGGAGCACCTGAGTCTACTCCCGGTTTTTTGGTGGGGTCCATGTTGTTCATATGTTTTTAGTTTTTAATTGTAGTACATGTATTGTTTTGGTCTTGTCTTCGTTGTTCTCCGGAGTTTGTCAGTTGTTTCGATTTTTCCCTGCTTCGAATATCCCTTTAGTATTTCTTGACTTTACATGTCAATGTACAGAAAGTGAATCTAACGTTTAAATAATGTGAAGTGAATTTATTTTGATATTTTTTTAATTTCAAAATAAATATCTGTAAGACTATAATTAGTTTCGACGTTTCTTTTGCTGTTCAGTATATATCGGACTAAAATGTTAGGTCGAAGTTGGTGGTTTCCGATTTTTCTACCAATTTGAATAAGTAGATTCCGGTATATTTTTGCTTGAAGAGTTATAATGTAGTTTATTAATAGTTTAGAGTTGCAGTTTTTTTTTAATTTTCATCAAGGGTCGATATTGAAGCATCCCAGAATGTGAAAACAGATCCGGAAAATTTTAAATACGCCTGACACGTTTCAATATAAGCTCTGTGAATACATGTAATCTTTGTTCGCTATGAACAGATCAAGAAGCAATGTAACATAGGTTCAGAGAAAAAAATAACCATTTCCCCTGTTGTTGAACACCACCATTTCTAAATGAAGTGACCCAACAGAAGCAATTCTTTTAAATTAATTATCATAATGTTATTTAAGCTAACTAAATTTCATCGCTGCTTCCATAATTTAGTTTGATAGAACATTAATTCAAATGTTTCGACAAGATAAACGGACATTTTCACGCAAATTTTAAACGCCATTTACATATATGAGATATCTAGATGGGCATCTCAATGCGGAAAAATTGGTTTCATTGAATGTTACTCCCACCAAAAACTTAAAAATGTCATTTGCAAAAAAAAAAGAAAAAAAAAAGAGAAAAGAAAAATAGATTTCGAAATGACGTAAAAGATAGAAACTTGACACTTGGAAGCTTATATAGTTTAAAGGTATGGTCTGGTTTTGAAAAATTTAAATTTTACCATCTGGAGTAAAATTATGCACGAAGACGTGTTTTGAATTATGAACAATTAGTGAATCTTTAACTATGTCAGGTAAGATTTAAATAGTTCAGTATATGATTTTGAAGCTTATAGGGATGTGCTCCGATCTGATATCTATGATTGATGTATTTTTAATTTTTTTATTTTTAATTACGTTTTATTTGAAATCCCTGTCTGATGCATCCAATTTTATTTGTAATCTTATAAATTTAATTTGCATTACTAATTTTGCAATCGGATTACTCAACTTCGTACTTTAGAATTTCCGAAACATTTAATTCAAATCCAATAATATTTATGTATTAATAAAGCTCTCAGAATTATTATATTTTTTTCTTTTTAAAAAAAATATGAAGTTTAATCTTCTTGGTGCTGCGATATCACGAGGACACTATACATCATCATTGAATACAGTCTCAGCATAATAACTTGTAATTGATGTGTCAATGATCTTTTGTAACGATCCGCGGTATGGATTAAACAATAATGGAAATTTCGTGTAAATCTTGAAAAGCTCTTACAGATTTCTGGGGTATAAGCAAGCTATTTTATTGGAGTTTTGTTTGTAGTGATACGACACATTTTTGATAAAAGAGAGAAAAAAATCGAAGAACGTTAAGTGAAGTCCGCCTAATTTCTAAAAAAACGTTCTAAAGAACATTTAATAAAACGCCTTTCACAAGGTACATATAATTTTCTGTCAGAGCGATAGAGAAATATCCGATACAACCCAGTTCTGAATTAATTTTGATGTAAAGAAACTAGTACATCGTCACTTCGCGAAAATAAGGTTTTCTTGGTAAAAATCATATCGTTAAACATTGATAAGTGCCAATTTTGTGCAGGATCGAAAAACTTGCAGTTTTGTATATGGATTGTTGTGTACTAACGTTCGACGGCTATACTTATACATAGACAACAAAACGGTTTAGGTGTTAAAAAAAAATAAAGGACCCATGTCAATCAGAAATTTTTTGGTTTAAATGAAAATAAATATTTAGTCTGCGATGGCGGTCGAAAGAGAATTTCCAAGAACATTTCTCCCCCCTAAAAATCAAATGGTTGCAACAAGAAGTTAACGTACTTTGAAAGACTTTGACAATTTATAATTTCAAAACAACTTTATGTGTATTCAGACACTGCAAAAACTGATTCTTCCGAATCTAAAGATATGTTAATAAATTGTGCACAGGTGAAATAACAATGATGATTGTGAAACACTTTATAAATGAACGGTGTACGTCAAATCATTACGATTGCATGACTTGTCATAGAAAAACACCAAATATTCAGAATTCGGAAGCTGAAAATACTGGTTCTTGGAAAACGGGATCACTGAAACCTAATTTTGCAATTCTAAGGGAATGGTTGAATTCTATAATAACAAAAACACCTCATCATAAGGTATTGGTTAAAAATTAATGTGTTATGAAGAAGGAAGTTGCTATCATTGCGCAAGTTGCGTATTCTTGAGCTTACAAATTCTGAACTACGGATTTTGTACAGTTTTTCAAGAAAAAATTGATAAACACTAAGGTTTCAACTCCCTTGTTTAAAGTTTCCGAGTTTAGTGTGGCGTCCATTTCGCTCAACAAGTGTGCATTATTGTTTAGGGGTAAGCTGAAGCCCGCCTCCGGGTGCGGGATTTTCTCGCTACGTTGAAGACCCATTGGTGGCCTTGGGTTGTTTTCTGCTCTTTGGTCGTGTTTTTGTCTCTCTGACAATTCCCCGTTTCCATTCTCTATTCTATTTACCAGATATTGGCTTTTGTGGCTGTATAGTCACAATAGTTCGATACTTTTCGTCTTGCAAACATTAGCGTATCTGAATAATACATTGTTGAATAAGTAAAGCATTGATGCTCTTCCTCTTGATTTTTTATCTGAACTTAAATACATCTGCGACCAGTTCTTCCTATCGCAAGGGTGTCATAGGACTGTTCAGGGGTACATCAGCTCTGTTTATAGAGCAAAATAGTTTGGATCTAAACACACTTCATCTATTTTAAACCTTACATACAGATATTATATATTTTTATATATATTATAACATTTAATTTTTTTTCAATAATATTTACACACAGTAATTTACCATCTGATTACTTTAAAATATGATTATAGAACTGCTATTTTATAATAAGATCAGGACCAGTTCCAGAAGATATATATTTTTGTCATTTCCACACAAAAAGTTAAGAGAAACTGCTCTAGAACACATATCCTGACTTTGTATGACAATCTCTGGAAGGTTAAAAAATGTCACAATGGCTAAGGGTACTGAGATTGTAACACACTGAAGTACCCCTCTACAAGCATTTAGCCATTTAAATCTGCTCTGCAACTTTCTTGGTTCTTGTTTCTGCTTCAACATTTTCGTCCTGGAGCCATAATTTGAAGAAATGTTCTGTTCTTGTCAATAGAATAGAATATGACAATGGAGAATTCATTTTTACAATGTACTGCTCTGATCCGTATAATAAAATATGAAAGTTGCCAATTCTATTTTTTTTATTAGAGGGAGAGTTTTTCCCTTTTATGTGGCACTTGATTTGGATTAAAGACTGAAGAAGAACAAATAGATTAAAGATTATTCAAAAATGTATATATTCGTATTTTTCTTGAAGAACATGTTCGTGTTTATTCTCTAATAAGGAGATTAGTAATCTTAATGAGTTCATTTCCATTAAAATCCATTTTATATTTTCATGATATGATATCAAATTTAAATTATAAGGACCAACATGTTCATTAACAGATTTAATTTTTTAGCGAATGTCAGATTTTCAAAAAGGCGACAGCGAATACAATTCTAGATGTAATATTAAGGAATCGTTCATTATCCGTAAAACTTCTATCAGAATAACATATCTTGTATCGTTGCATCAAAGCCGATTCTTCATTAGACATAAAAGGTGCACGTATACGGAAGTCGAAACTTGAAGTACAAGCTTATTTGATTGGTTGTTAGACAAATTGATAATTTTCATCTTTTTTGGAAATCGTAGTAATAATTGATTTCTCATAAGGATGCCCGTAAAAGCAATAAACAACATGTGTATTTTTATTTATTGATAGTATATGGACACATAATGGTGGATGTGATTAAAATCAGCATGAAATATAAACAGGGTGTGTTTGCGAGTATATTATTGCTGATATTTGTCTGCCTAACAAGAGCTTTTTCTATAATTCAAGAAAATTATGTCAAAATGTTTGGATTTGAAAACATGCTCTGTAGCAATGGACTGCTGAGCCAAAATAATGATACAAAAACAGTAATCAGATGTGCAAAATTGTGTGCATTAACATCAAACTGCCTTTCGTTTTTCTACAAAAAAAATGGAACATGTCAAATTCATAATACTGTGATATTTAGTACAACACAATGCACTGGAGTTTTACACACCTTCTATTATATACAAAAAAGTAAGTATTATTATTAACGATGTGTCAATGTTTTGCTTTTATTGTTGGTAAAAAATAGTACCGAAGTTATTGAAGAAATATTTAAATGCCAAGGTAACCATAGCTCTAATTTGGACGAGATACTACACTATTCTGATAAAGTTTTTACAATTGTAAATGAAAATTCATAGTAAATGTTAAAATACAGCCTAATGCCAACAATAAAATTCCATCAGATGATGTTGCGATACATTAGAGGACTTAAGTCCACCGATAGATAAAGGACCAAGTTAAAACTATAACTAATCAGTGATACCAGTGTCCCAACATACCATTTAGCATGTAAAGGTAGCTAAATTTTAAAAAAAATATTTTTTATTCTGTAAGAAACACACCACGGTGGATACTCATCGTTTTGTTGTTTAATACACATTTCTAACATTTTATTTTAAAAGGATTGAATATTAATAAATTTTTAGTGTTTAATCAAGCAAACCAACGCACAATAGAAATATTTCATCTTCCTGAGTTCTTCGTTAAATACATTTTTATGTGTCTAATGAACTCTGTTTGGACAGATTACATAGTCGAAACAACAACTGATTTACAACAACATTCATCAGATAATGTATTGGAAACAACAACGGTTCAACTGTCATGTGACCCAAGTTGGCTGACATTGGGGGATGGTTGTTATCAGATATCGCCCGGTGGCGTAAAGAAAATTTGGTCTGATGCAAAGGTAAATTTAACAAAATCTCCAAATGGATAAACGTCTTTACGAAATTAGCAGAATGAAAAAGGTCATGGTTTGCAACCACTATAATTTGAAGGGAAATAAATAGTTAATTTACTTATGGGATATTTCCAAAATTGCATTAATAATGCAGGTTCGAAAAAACCCTTCCATATGAACAACTATACCGCAGTTTTTATTACTGATTCTTCTGAATAACATTGAGATGAAAGTGTATAGGGTATGCTTCTACTAGCCAATAAACCATTATACGTGTCTAAAGTCCAAGGTGGCACTCAAAGGTTTGTTGGAATAATTTAACAATTTACCTAGTACTAAAATCAAGCACGGAAAATAAGAATATGTATATAAATTTTCGTAATGTACAAAAACAAAGAACAAAAAATAAAAACTATTTAAGGCAGAGTTTTTATAGTAAATTTTATGGTGCAAATTTTGATCCACAAGCTGCACACATTTCGTTGACTTACGACTCATCAGTTATGCTCAAGGCCGAAAATGTTGAAATTGTGGATAATTATAATACATATGTATCACGTGAGATATATACACAAACTTGATTGGTTAATCCATGCAGAAAATTCGCGTGGTTTTAAGAGAATTTAACAAACAAATTAACGAGAAGATGAACAAATGCGTTGAATATTTTTTTAAAGATAATAATTGTTTTCTTTGTTAAGTGTGGTCACATTACATAAATTTAATTGTTTATGTTATCATGTTCGTATTTTTTTACTGTATACAGTACACGTACTATGCCTGACATTTAAGAAATTCCATAATGTTCTGTCAACACGATTTTGGTTTGCAAAATACGCAATAACTGTTTAACATCAAGATCTCATTATAAGCCAGGTAGCCTGTTAGCACATATAGTATAATATAATTCCTTTGAAAGATCAAACATTATATTTACCTTTATGCTAGATCCGTCTGGTCTGAAAGTAAACATTATTACAATATGTCCATAATCAATTGCAAAACGAGTCATCGCGCAAGTTTATTCTTCAACCTATAACATTATATACATGTAATTCGTGTTCGAGTTCCTGATACGAAAGTATTCAAAACGGAGTCAACTATAAAACGTGCTGCCAACTTTCATATATATATATTGGTACAACAGTTAACAAGATATTGTAAAATTATCACATATATGATGAAAATAACCTAAATTTTGCATATAGGTTACAAGAATATCTATCAAAAGCGAAGTTTCCAACTGCTACTACATTAGAGCCCTCGGCGCAGTTAACATAATCGTAGGCTACTTACATGCTCTTGAGCAAGAAATTACATCTCTTCGTTAGTTTTAACGTTAGTGACAATAATGTATGTTAAAAAGTCAGAAACGAGAGAGTCAGGCCGGTTTATCAACGTTTATGAACATATTTTTTTACACAATAATATATTTGATGATGTTCAAATATACAATAAAAATATCAACACATGGCCTTTAACATCATACCGCGACCTGCATCCCTAACTTGTAGCCTTTCTACTTATAAAATGAAACTTTATTAATAAGAACATGAAAACATTTTTCTTATTGTTTCCAGCGTAAATATTCATAATTATTCTAAAAAACTTAAATCATCGTTACTAAAATGATGAAAAATGGTTACAAAATATTTCCAAGTTCTTTGTATCTGTGATTAAAGTTTGAAGTTGCTAAAAAGACTGGTACAAGACTCACTAGACTCAGATTTCCTTAGGCTCCTCCATACTGTTACCTTATGAAAGTCAGATGTTGTTCTGGAGTTAATTTGCTTTGTCCATGAAAAAATCAAATATGCACGAAAAATCACAATATTAGCAATTTACGGGTAAAATAAAAAACGTGTCCACTTCGACGGGCTCAATATATCTTGTTAAAATTTGAAACATACTTTGTAAAAATAAGTATCTTTCAATTGTCAACTGCTAATCACTGCTAAACACATTGTTTGTGTTTTATTTTAATGAAGTTTACCCTTGACTTATTGAAAAACGTCAAGTAAAAAGCCTACAGCTTGGCCTGATATCAAAATCTTCAGATAGTGCAAGGCCATGTATTAATCTTTCAACGTCAAATTTAGATTCGATTGACCGGTGCTGAGTATTTAAAAGTTGGTTGGCAATTTTTTTTTTGTAATATCAGAAATACACAAATTGTGATACTGAGCACAATGATTTTAAAGGTGCAACGACTAATGTTTGGGAATAATAACCAGCGGGATGACTAAAATATGACTTCTGTTTCATGACTGAACTTTTCTTACATAGTTTTTAGTAGTACTTTTGGGAGAAAATCTGATAATGTTCAATCATGTTATGACTGTAAAATTTCCGTTGTGATGACAATAATATGTCGAAACCCTGGCCGAAAGTTTATTTTACACAAGCGATTAAGACACTGACCCAGTAATAATGTTTTCTATATCATCGCTTCAATACTAACTGTCATCGGTTTTATCGGTAATTTGAACATTAGTCCTTTGATTTGTGGTGACAGATAAAGTCATGGTCAACGAACTGGACCATATCAGAAATGTATCGGGTCAATACACAAGTTGACATGCGCTAACCCTCGCGGAAGGATCTACCATGTCAACAGTATCTAACGTAAACAATGACGCAACGTCAACGTCAGCGTGCGAGCGGCAAGTAATTTATAAATCGCAGTTGTTTACAATAAAATGTCCAATTAAAAGTAATAATTAAATTGAAATAAATGTATTTTTTAAAAATTAGATTAGTCCCAATTTACAATACAAAATATTTGCGTGATTTCAATCAGGAAATCGTCTGCTAAAATAAATACACAAACAAACAAACCAATGGACCCCTGATACAGTGCAATCGTAAACGATAATGACATCGATCTACCAACCTTTGATGTTCAAATCACCGTACCGTCATTTTGTAACCCATAATATATTCACAATATTTGAGGAATAAATGAATTTCACCTTTACACTCTGTCGACCATTACTGAAGTGAAGCGACCGCTTTCCTTGAATGAATGACGTTTTACTTCTCAGATACGCCAAAAAAGGTAGCTCAACAAAAAAATGACTTATTTAACGAACAAATCAAATTTTTATGTAACCTTTTCTATTTGTTTAGTGTAAATAACCGATAAACAAAATACATGTCTTTTTGTTTTTGATACTGTCTTTATCAGGGGTATTATCAGGCTTGCCAGATAATACCCCTGATAAAGACAGTATCAAAAACAAAAAGCCCTTTATTCTATATAAGGACGTCACACCTCATAACAAATTTCACTGCAATATTTCCGTCTCCGAAATAGAACAGTGTTCAGTATGACTATACAATCTTACATGAAGTATGATGATTTATAATATCATAGCACTTACAAGTTAATGTAATTACATTTTTGTCACTATAAATATTTATCTGCATTGTCAAACTTTAGCAGCAAGATGAATTCATCCATCGCCGATTTTTTTTTGTCACAAACACAAATTCTGACGTTAAACTCCATTCTTGACAGCCGTCAATCGGTTTGTTTTGTCGTAAAAACGTACATGACGTCACAATAAGCATATGAGTCGCCGAGTAGTATAAAAAGGGCATTTATATATATTTGCCTTTATGAACGACTAACTTAAGTTGTTCAATAACAAAAACGTGACTATATTAAGGTTATTCCATCTGTAATCGTTCATAACAAAACCATAACAGTGGAAATATATAGCAATACATGTATTTTATATTTCATGTAATTTACAAATTGCACAATGCAGTAACAATTCGAAGGTACAAACACACGAAACAATTCTCTAATTTATAGGTAGTGTAATGCATTGTTTTAGAACCGGAATACTTGATCAGAGAATTCCCACCAGGTTATTTCCTATTAAATCTGGATTTTGAATATTTATTGTAAATTGTTCGCATATGTTTATAAATTACTGTGTTAAATTTATGATAAAAAATACATGTAGTTATTATTTTGAATTACATCCTTACATCTTTGCTATTGAAAATGGGAAGAGGGTAGTACAACGAGGGTCAAGGTAATATTCACTTCAGAAGACGCTAAAATATTCATTGCTTGATTAATAAACTAGGGATTGCTAGTTCACGTGGCAAACTACCTATAAAGCTACTACACTTTCAAGGCAAGAAATAACCGACAATGATAGACCGGTCTTATCGTCATTTGGTATTTCCATCAAATATGATGATTGTGATCTTCCTACCTTGTAGTGGATACCCAAGTTACGTAAGTGTCCATACAAACAACGCTTTATAGCTGGATTTGCCAAGTGTTCCACCACCCATTGTCTCAACTTCTAACTTCTATTTTGACAGTTGTCAAAACGGGCCCCCAAAGTTATTGTGAGACAAGCTATTCAAGAAGTGGTGTCAACCAAATGTGGATATTAAAGAAGTACAAAAACTTAAAGGATATTTTACGTACTCGGTCCATTTCAGTCTGTAACAGCATAAAAAACGTTTGATTTCTCTACCCTGTATACCAAAATACTCATTCACCACTGAAGGAGACGTTGAAAGATATAATCCATCGATGCTTTCAAAAATAAAAATGGCAACAGCAGATAAACCTACCTTTCCATTGGTAGAAATAAATCACACTTTGTTAAAAACCACTCCAAATCTAAATAAAAAAAATAAAGAGGACGAATTTGCGCCACTCCTGGCCGACTTTTTCCTTTACTCATATGAGGCAGACTTCCTTGACGGGCTTCTTAAGGAAAAACAGAAGAAGTTCGCCCGTACCTTTAATATCAGCTTCCGCTACATAGATGGTATTTCTTACATCTCATCTATCCCAATGAGCGCGAAATTAAGGATACCACAGACCCTGCCAAGTCTGCATCTTATTTTGACATTCACCTCCAAATTGACACCAGAAGGGTGAATACAAAACTTCACGACAAATGGGATGACTTTGACTTTTCAATCGTCAACTTCCCATTTTTGAGCGGCAACTTTCCAGAAGCGCCGGCGTATGGAGTATTTATTTCACAACTCATACGTTATTCCAGAGCTTGTGACATATACATTGTCTTCCTGGACAGAGTCCGGCTCCTGACAGAAAAGTTGCTCAGACAGGGGTATGTTGCTCCAAAGTTGAAGTCATCCTTATTAAAGTTTTATGGACGTTATCATGACTTGGTTGACAGGTATGATAAAACGTTTCCCAAATGAAAATGGACCTGTTCCCTTGATGTTATCCTTACCTCATACCGGATTTGACATGGGCAGCTTGGTGGGTGTCTTACTCTTCCGGACCAGCTGAGTCTACCCCCGGTTTTTAGGTGGGATCCATGTTGTTCATATGTTTATAGTTTTTAATTGTAGTGCATGTATTGTTTTGTCTTCGTTGTTCTCCGGAGTTAGTCATTTTTTTTCGATTTTCCCCTCCTTCGAATATCCCTTTGGTATTTCTTGACTTTACTTAGGATAGCTTCGATAACATTACTTAGGACTAGGGCATGTCGTAAAACTGTCTTAGGACATGTCTCAGTCTTATGACATCTTCGTTAACACGGCCCATGGCTTATATGGAGGGGTGGAAAGGGTATTGGGAGACAGGGAGAAAGGGGGCGGGAGAAAGGAGAAAGGGGGCGGGAGAAAGGAGAGAGGGGGCGGGAGAAAGGAGACGAGGGGCGGGAGAAAGGACGGAGAACTATCAAAGGGAGACGAACTTAATTTAATGTTGAAAAAATAAAGAGGTAAAAACCGAAAAAACTGGATACTAAATGTTCTAATAAATGGACAAATCTTTGAAAAAAGGCAACATTTATATTTCCCAAACCATTTTTGCCATTTCCGATCATTTCTAGAAATCATCCTTTCAAAACGGAATAACCTCTCCGTTACGTTTTCCTTTTTAGCTCACCTGGCCAAAGGCCATGTGAGCTATTGCCATCACTTGGCGTCCGTCGTCGTCGTCGTTAACAATTATACAAAACTCTTGTCCTCTGAAACTACTTGACTAATTAGAACCAATCTTGGTATGAATGTTCCTTGGGGTACCCTGCATAGAACTGATGTGGGGATTTTTGATTCATCGAAAAACATGGCCACTGTTACTAAAAATAGAACATAGGGGTCAAACAACAGTTTTCGCAAATATCTCAAAAATCATTAGGTTACGGCAAATTCTGCAGGTTGAAAGTGTTCAGCATGATGAGAGCTACCTGTGTGCTGATTTTCGTGAAAATCTGTCAACTGATGTTACAGTTATTGCCCTTTTTTGACATTTTTGGCTTTTTTTATGTTATTATTTCAAAAATCTTCTTCTCTGAAACTACTATTCAAAATCAAATGAAACTTGGTAAGATTGTTCCTTGGGGTACCCTGCATAGAACTGATGTGGGGATTTTTTATTCGTCGAAAAACATGGCCGCTGTTTCTAAAAATAGAACAGTGGGGTCAAACAACAGTTTTTCGCAAATATCTCAAAAATCATTAGGTTACGGCAAATTCTGGCAGGTTGAAAGTGTTCAGTATGATGAGAACTACCCGTGTGCTGATTTTCGTGAAAATTTGTCAACTGATGTTAGAGTTATTGCCCTTTTTTGACATTTTTAGCTTTTTTTTATGTTGTTATTTCAAAAATCTTCTTCTCTGAAACTACTATTCAAAATCAAATGAAACTTGGTAAGATTGTTCCTTAGGGTATCCTGCAAAAAGTTAATGCTCGGATTTTTGATTGGTCGAAAAACATGTCCGCCCTTACTAAAAATAGAACATAGGGGTCAAAATGCTGTTTTTTGCTATTTTTTCCTGAATTATAGAAAGAAAATGAAGATGAAAGCTACTTTCAAGGTGAACATGGTATCCCGAGTTGAATGGTGATGATGAAAGTTTGTTTTGGACGGCCATTTTTAAAATGGCTGCCATTTTTCCCGCCATTTTTTACACTTGCTCAGATTTCAACAATATTTGGTTTTTAAAGTAAACATGGTATCCTTAGTGAATGGTGATGATGAGATTTTTTGTATGGAGCATCTATGGAAGGTCCTTTAGGAAATTTGCATAAATCTTCCCGGTCCGTGAAACAAAATCGCCGTCATGAGCATTTACATGTTCTGATTGGTCGAAATTTAAAAGTTCTTCTCCTCTGAAACCGTAAAGCCAAATGAACTGATTTTTTGTATGGATGATTTATGGAAGGTCCTTTACAAAGTTTGCATAACTCATCATGGTCCGTGAACAAAATGGCCGCCATGAGCATTTACATGTTCTGACTGGTTGAAATGTAAAACTTCTTCTTACAAACCGTTAAGCTAAAGGAACTGATTTTTGATATAGAACATCTATGGAAGGTCCTTTACAAAATTTGCATAAATCAGCCTGGTCCGTGAAACAAAATGGCTGCCATGAGCATTTACATGTTCTGATTGGTCAAAATTTTAAACTTCTTCTCCTCTGAAACCTTAAAGCCAAATGAACTGATTTTTGGTATGGAGCATCTATAGAAGGTCCTTTAGGAAGTTTGCATAAATCTTCCTGGTCCATGGAACAAAATGGCCGTCATGAGCATTTACATGTTCTGATTGGTCGAAATTTAAAAGTTCTTCTCCTTTGAAACCGTAAAGCCAAATGAACTAATTTTTAGTATGGAGCATCTATGGAAGGTCCTTTACAAACTTTGCATAAATCTTTCTAGTCCGTGAAACAAAATTGCCACCAGAAACCTTTATATGTTCTGATCGGTCAAAATTTAAAATATTGCAACAAACTTGGTCAAATAGTTGATTAATTGTCCAATGAAAACCCAATCCAATGACTCCAGGTGAGCGATACAGGCTCTGGTGAGCCTCTTGTTAAAATGCCCCCATCATTTCCGGTTTGCCTTCACATGTGGGTATCTGTTTCCTCTAAGTATTTGGCGATCTTCTACAAATTTAAAAAGAAGGGATGCTGACAATGTCAGAGAGATACAATCCCTCCTCTAAACAATATTACATGAACTTAACGCGTTTTCCAGGTCACTTTAAAATAATTACGTTATCCACTTGGCCATACAAAGTAAGGTGTTCTCGAGGGAAAAATAGAGATGACACAATAAAAAACTATGTCTAATTTCATGATCCTCATACATGACCATACATATCAAAAATGCGTTTCTTGACATTTGGGCATGCACAATGCACCATTGACAACATTCCAACATTGTGTATTAATTTGCGTACGAGTCGGAGGCAGGCCTTGTTCGTAAAATCAGTATATGCTTTAATAAAGACCTATGCCACCTATATATGGTCATATATTAATTCAAATTTGTATTAAAATCGATTGATCTGAAAAAAAGACGGTTGTTAAGGTGGGAGATGGAAGCAGAGGGGCGGGAGAAAGGAGAGAGGGGGCGGGAGAAAGGAGACGAGGGGCGGGAGAAAGGAGACGAGGGGCGGGAGAAAGGAGAAAGGTACCCCCCTTTCCACCCCCTCTTATATTAACAATACTCACATAAAGTTGTATTTTGATAGTCATTGAATTCAAAATTGTTTTCAGCTACAGATAACCTGGATACGTGACGAATTTACCATTAACTTAAGTTATTCCATTTACACGTAACTAATGACATTCAATGTCATTCGTTAGCCAAATTACTGGATCATAGAATCACACATAAAAGTAAATATTATTAATGACTTTTTTAAATTCCCGATAAAAATGCTGTATGAAAAAACCACTCTGGAAATTGAATGCAACAAAAATGATCTTTATATTTATTAGCGATAAACTTTCAAAAGCGCAAAGCATGATATTTTCCGGACCTTAGGTAAATAAATGATTAGAACTAATGGTGTTACTTAATGAAACTCACTTCTTTAAGTAATTATATATTCCGGAAGTGATTGAGTGCTGAAGCTTGTATGTTCAAGCCGAAAATTTTTATACGACACGAAATCAATACTTTTTGTTACTTGCAATGAACTTCGACTAAAAAAAAATCTGATATAAAAAGTTTTTATAATTGCATTTTATATGGATGTTAAGCATACAAGGTTAAAAGGTTTGTTTTCTGGTCCACTTTATTTGGATTAGTTTGCGGACAGATGTAACATACTTTACGTGTAGGACGAATAAGAAACTACATCTATAAGGAAGCAAGCTGCTTTGGTTCTTGAAATGATTTAAAAGATCATAGTTGATTTAAATTTGTTATATAATAGGAAAACATATATATTTTTTTAATGAAGCTTCTCCCTTGTTCACAGTTCTGTACTTAGATAAGATAGTTTTGGTTTTACATCTACAAGATTATTTGGCGTTAGAATTTGCTTTTCATTGTTTTGGGTTACTGTTTCGGCTTTCAACAGTTAAGGCCTTGTGAAAGACTTGGTGAGTCCTAAATCAACAATATGTACATCAAACTTGTCATCATAATATTTATTGTATGAGTATATCACGTCTGCTGATTTCTCTCGTACATTGTGTTAAATTTCCACATTCTTCTGCTTTATTTAAAACTTTCAGGAATGGGATTCGACGTAATATTATTGTTCAATTCTACTTAATTACATATGGGTATACAAGTAGCTTGCAAATACGCTCAGAAATGATTTGCAATCTATTTCATAGCCAATATTTGTTCGGAACAGATTTTGCAACCATAACTATGTGTATCTGAGAGGGGTATGTAAGAGAGAAATATTTCATCAAATAACATGTCCCAACTTTTGAAATTATCGACTTTATTGTAAAACATAAACTGCAACACTTGTTATGAATTAGAGAGATAATTGCAGCCATTTGACACGTTTCGGTTTTAATGCTGCTGATGAGAGGTAACTCCTTGAAATGCGTCGTATATAGCATAGTATAAATTTACTATATCAAATATTAGTATATTTGGATTGTTATTTTGTAAAGTTCCAGATAGTAATCCAAAATTCCATTGTTTTAAATGGTAAAAGGTAGATTCTAGTGCGTTTTAAGACATTATTTAATGCTTAATTGCATAGGGAATTCCTTACCAGTGTGAATACGAACACTGTTGCTGTTTCCGTTTTGATTCTACTTATCATTTATGTTTATTGCACGCAGCAAGTAAATTGTCACCTCTGAAATGGTTTGATTAAATAAATTTTAGAAAACAAATTCTCTAAAATGTTTGTCTGAATGTATACAGCAGTCCGACAGATATTTAATATGCTATTCTCCGAAACTATTTTAAAGTGATTATTACTGAAAACTATATACCTAATCATATAGTAATGGACTATTCACTTTTTATGCAAAATCGTTCAAACTAAAACAACAATTCGTAGCATTCTTTGATCATTTAATAATATAATTAGTTTTTTAATACTTAATCAATACAAAAGGCTGTTTTATTGCGGAAACGAATATATGTGATAGCAAAAAGTACAAACCCAATGATCAGGGTTAATTAGTCCGAGATTCTTCTGATGTCCAACAGCCTTTTTTAGAATTGGCAGGGGAATCCACTTCATATGAAATCCACAGGCATTTGTGTTTATACAAATAACATCCTATACTGCTATACAAACAAGCTATTTAACTAAATGTGGCGGGGGGGGGGGGAGGGGGCGGGGGTATAGGTCAGGTGGTTTTTCCTTGCTTTTTTTGATTAAAATGACCTTTTCCTGATACTTAAATAACCTATTAATCAAGATGATTCAATACCATTTTGTCCAAACATAGGCCTCTTCTTGTATATTAGCATTCATTTTATGGACCTATTGGCTTCATTCAGAAATAAATGGGTTAAACAACATTCGACTTCCGGTTTTGTTAATTAAGATTTTATACGCACACTCTCAATGGCCGATTGTTTTCTATCTCCATAATTGAAGAGCAATGAGAGCATGTGTATGAAATCTTGATAAACAAAACATTGGTTTTGTACTTTTTTTGCTATATCACATGTTCATTCCGCTAATGAAATAGGTATCAAGGAAACGTCATTTTAATAAAAATATCAAGGAAAAAACACATGACCTATATTTCCTTTTATGTATTACCTTTAACTAAAACGACATTCACATGTATTAATACGTATTTGTTTATGTTCAACCATATATTTTAGGATGTTTGTAATGGAAATGGAGCTTACCTTGTTACCATGGATACTGCAACAGAAAATGAACTATTAAAGGAGTATGTTGCACAGTTTGGTAGGTTATCAATTTAAGCAGTTTGAGTTATAAACAAATCAAATTGTGAAGACATATCATTTCACTAGCTTTTCCTTATAAATTATAACATGGCATTTTTTCATATCACACCTATTATCAGCCCGAGAGCCGCCAGGCTCCAGGGATGATTTTGACCATGGGCTGATAATGGGTCTGATAAGGAAAATGAAATGTTATGATATTTTTATCATATACTTCAACATTGGTGTTTTATAGATCTCCATGAAAATTCCTATTTCAATGATTTCTGTTTCATTGCCGTATTACCGAATATCCTCAAGGCGCTGGCAAATTGTCATTGTCCCTTATCCATTTAGTCAAAATTTTTTGTCACTTAATGTTTTTCTGTTTGTATTAACATTTTTGAGCGAATTTATATAATCCACAGTTTCGTCTGGCTATCGTCTGCCATGTTTCTATGTGCTTGTAAGTTTAGAATCGATTATGGAAGCGACTGATTTATAACACAATTACGGATTAGGGTTGTGATATAAAACGAAAGCAGTTGATATAAACCGGGAAAAGTTGATATCAAAGTCATATCAGCCCACTAAGCCAATTCTTATAATATTTGGGCAGAAATATGTACAATTTCCAATTTTCTCGTAGGGTAAAATTTTACCTTTATTTTCTATAAGTATATAATATAGAAAATCATATGGGTTTTTTCATATTATATCCCATATCAACCCCAAGACACCAATATCATATGCATCGAGGGATTAATATGGGGTATGATATGAAAAAAACCCATATCATATTTTTTTTAAAAATTTTGACGCTAGTTGTACATTGAGATCCCTTAATTCTTAAGTGTTAAGATATTTGTTTCCTAGTGGTATGATATGGATATCATTTCCCTGGGACAATATGGCAAGTTCACTTCCGGTTGTATCATATGGGCACAACTACCTTTATCAAAGCTAAACATATGATAATCGGATATACACGTATCAGTAGATAGCATTTACAACAGGATTGAACGATAGTGCTAACCAAGTTAAAGATCTTAACATGCATTTACATTCTTAATGGGAATCGCAATACCCAGTAAAACTGTTACATATATAGAAATCCCCGCTAGGAAAAGAACAAAATTTTTTACATTTAAAATAATAATTTTAGACAGTTTATGCATATGTAGATCTTTTCTCTATGCAAAACATATGTAACATTACATACATTTTAGGACAAAAGGATTATTTTATTGGCGGATCAGATCTTGCAACGGAAGGTGTATTTATATGGGAACATACAGGAGAGTTGGTGAATTTAGACAGAAATGTTGGATATCAGGACTGGATGAATTTAAATCAACCTGACAATGGTAATACAAATGCAAATCAACACTGTATGGTATTATATGGACAAGGAAGTCATACGTGGAATGACGTTAGCTGTACATTTGCTAGGGATTTTATATGTGAAAAGGATTTGGCATAATCTACTGTGTTTAGGCCTGTTTTTTTTATACTCAAACTTGTAAATGGTGAAAAACAATCTGAAACATGTTTAAACTATAAACCATAAACATGGTGAAAGGAGAAAAAAAAACCCTACGAAATAAACTCTATTTCTTCGAGTTCCGCCATTTTGAAAATATCTAAAACTTGCTTTCGATCCCGGTTGAGATGTTCTTTATCCATTTAACCGTATGGTTAAGACCGGCCCGTCAAAATAAAATTAAAATGTTCAAAACCAGGTTAATGGTTCAGAATAAAAAAAAACAGGCCTTAGGATTGATGTCGGTTTTAATTTAAATCATCAGTTGCTGCATTAAGTTATATATTTGGGCAATAATATAACAATATATGTGGGCAATAAAATAACTAATAATGAAGAATAAATCGACTTAATATGAATCTTTTGGAATTGCAGCAATGGATACATTTATACTTGTATATATTATTTTTATTATTTGATAAATTTATATTATTATTATTATTATTATTATTATTATTCGATGAATTATTATAATTTAGGAGTTCTTGTGGTTCATTGGTTTTTAGTTTTCAGTGTTCATTTGTTGTGATTGTCGTTGTTCATTTGTCTTCCCGGGTTTGTCTGTCTAATGGATTGCGTTTTTTTGGTTTGCTCCTTAGGTATATTTGTCCTCTTAATCATTATTATTTAATTGTTAAATTGAAAAGTTATTTTCTATTTGAATTTGAGAAAGTTTTCTATCGAAATGATGTAGGCAAAATGTCAATAGTATAATACAAATATCTTGCTGAGGTTAGATTATCATCGACTGGATATACGTATTTGGATCATCAAACTGAACGCTCAAGTCCTTGGGTAAACGGAGAATAGTGGTTTCTCATTGCTCACGTTCTTTTATATTCTTCAAGCTGTATGTGTTATCGATTCTACACTTCGTGCATTGGCCGGATAATATAGAGTGGAAATTTTACTTTCTAAAACATTGTGTTAATTGGCTTTGCCATTACACATACATTTATGTTTCCGAATTACGTGACACTGACAATAGTATGTTCTGTCTTCAAATAAAGTTTACTGGTAATTGACGGCTGTCATAAAATGTCATTTTCTATTAAATTTTATGTCATCATGTCAGATGAATAAATCTACATGTAATCATTTTTGCAATGCACCTGTCCTACGATGTTAATTTGTTTTTTTAGATATCAATTTTCGTTTCAGTATCAATTTATGATATATTTATTATGCAAGTTTTGCAATAATGAAGTATTGTCAAATAAGCATTGTTCTGTCGAAAATTTAAATCTGTGGCTTGAATACATTTACTATCAGCATGAAATTGTCATTCAACAGGCTTTCATGTGACTCTGTTCTACAATAGTTTTGGGTTATTGTCCGGTTTTCCATACTTTTCCACTTGAGCAAAATTGGTGATGCACGGAATGATGGAATGAGGAAATAAGCGAGTGTTCACCAATCCTTTCAACGTTGCCACATAATATAAAAATCAGGCAAAGATTTTTTTTACTGTTTTCCTCCATCTTAAATGTCACTGTTTGATCTTCAAATGACGTGCCAGAAGCTCAAAGCTTGCATTAACATAATCACAGGCCCATTTACAGCTTTAGCTCCTCTACTTGTTATATTATCGAGAACGTGATCGGAAATCTCTATTGCAAGGGTTGATGAGGCTACTGGCAAAATTTTCGTACAAAACCGTCATCGGTCTGCTCGACAGACATATAACGGTATAACATAAGGCAAACATCAAGACAGGATTTTAAAATTCGGACACATACCAAATTAAATGTTAAAATTTATTACAATGAGATATTTCCGAGTAAAAAAACGACGTATGTAAGAGAACATGGAGTGAAACCTCAAACAAAGAGATAAAAAATTACCGATGCTATACAAAGTAAAAGCCAATGTCCAGTACATATATAAAAAAAAAATGGATGGGCTAAGAAACTTAACCTAATAGTTGGACACAATCTGACATCGTTGGTACACTTTGTTGGTACATTTTGGTATTACATTAGCGCTAATATGGAGCATTAGTGTTATAAACCTTATTTGTAGAAAAGATGTACATAATGTATGAAAACTTAAATATTACCACCATAATTTAATTAGGATTCAATACTGCATCTATTAATCGGCTTTGGAATCCCCCGTAACACAGATTATATAACCGGTTAATTCAATAATAAAAATAATATACCATTACGATCATGTAAACCTTTTCTAAACATTCCAATAATTTTATTTATGGTTCTATCTTTTTCAGTTAAAATGTAGCTTATATTGATTTTTTTTATGTATTTTGAAATTAAAATTCGAATCCAATGAAATTGCTTATTAATTTAATGCTAGATATAATTGCCGTCACCACAAATGCATAAGATAATCAGGCAGATGGAATTAACATGTCATACTTGGCAGTTGTGTGTTTTTCAGCACTGTCATTTGTTTCTGTTATAACATGCCATTTGACTATAAAGGCCAGTTATCAAAAATGGACAGGTGTTAATGGTAAAATATGTACTGACGGTTTCCTGGAACAGTCAATTTCTATTGTTTCAGTATCAGCATGTGCTGAACTTTGCGCTGTAAATCCAAACTGTGTTTCGTTTTTCTGGAATGAAAACAGGACTTGTCGACTTCATAATACAGTAGCTTTCAACACAGCACAATGTACTGGGTTTTCAAAAACATTTTGTTTTATTCATACAGGTAAGGAGAATACACAGGGCTAAACCTTCAAAGATGGTAGAGTAAAACTACTTTAGTTGAAAAATTAACATTGAAGCAATTAGAATACAATAATTATGGTAAAACGAAACAGACATCAAATTATTGAAATTCATCGAAATAGTAAACACTCTCGTAATGCTAACATTTGCAGAGGGTTTTCTTTAACACCTTGCTATTTATGCACACCACCATAATTTTAACTAGCCTTTTACCATCAGTTCTTTTTTCGAGTTTTCCTACAATTACATTGAAAGTGTTTCTTGACTTTCACATTATATTTTTGTGGAATTCAGTTATTTTCGTTGACGTCGATTTTCGTAGATTGATGAAAAAGAACATATTCGTGGGTTCTTATTTTCAAATGAAAAGATGTTGTAGTCGGCAAAAGTATTTGTTTTTCAGTTGATAAATACACAATTGTCAATCCTATAGATATTTTGTAACCCTTTTTCATTTGATTCCTCTCATCACATATATATGGCTATTTTACTCATTGTATATAATGCATGCCAGCGACTTTCGAGATAAAAGCATATTTAAAACATGCAGCTTTTATAGGAGATAGTTTTGTTTTTTTTTAATATAGACACTTATTTTGAAATAAAAAGATATAAATAATGAATATAGCACAAAGACAACCAAATATTGTTTGCTGTCCTTTGGGTTTATTTAGAGATTATTTTGACCCAAGATGAGGTCTAATTATTTAAAAAAAACCTTAGAACGAAAACTATTGTTTTTCCTTTCCTCAAATAAATATTTATACTTAAAAATTTGCTTAATTCATACGTTTTTACTGCAAAGTTATCTATATTGATATGCCCTGTATTTTTTATCGCTTGTTATTTTTTTTCCCAGTTGAATATGTAATAACCTATCATTGATTTTTGTTGATATTACCTAGCATTTTCGTCGGCCTTCGGTTTAAAAAAAGTTGCGTAATCGACCTTTTATGAAAAATATCCGTTTAATCCGTTACTACTTACAGTAAGATTTTTCTCAACTTGAAGACAAAACTTTGACCTAAGGAAGAACGACAATAAAAGGTCTTTCCTGTGCGTAAATATTTGCTACCATCCACGTTATTCCTTACTTACTTTCTGGCTCAAAGACATTGATAATTGTCTATAATTCAACTGTCGGGAATATATCCACATATTTTCTCTTCTACGCATTTCATTTTAAATCTAGTTTTCTTAATGCTCAATGGTTGGTTAATTCTACAATATATCTGTAAATGAATGTATCAAGAAGTCAGATTCTTCACACAAGTAAGCATGCCCTGCTCTAGTAACGGTAACGTCAGTTTGCATGTAAGTGTAGGAAAAAGCCGGTAAATAAGTGATGTTATTTAAAAAGTCTCATGATAACCCTGTCATATAGAAGTTTATGTTAAAAGTAATTCAGCTTTTTTGTGCACGTCAATGCAGTAACGAATCAACTATGTATCATTGTACTTTCCTGCGTCTATATCACCCTGCTCAGAGGCTCTCTAATCTCCGTATTGAGACTTTGTGTCGTATGAGAAGTTATCAGCGACGACGGGACTTATCAGCGACGTCACAATATGAGGGCAGGACTTATTAGCGACGTCACAATGTGACAGCTAACGTTATCAAGCTTACCTCGAGGAGTACCAAAGCGTAAGAAATTACTTACAGGGGCGACTTAAATGTACAGACATACGACATAAAAAAGTGATGTGGTGTATTGTGTCATTAAACAACTTCCCTGTAGCTCTTCATAAAAGGAACAAAGGTTTTTATTAGTGGTAATCATATGGCAGAAATTGCCGCCTTACTGGAAATTTAAAACCTCCGATTTGAGAGGAATCATGCGGGCTTCTTCCATATAGGCAAGTTGGGAGCAATCCTATTGATCTTCGAATGTCGGAAGATGGAGGTCTTTTGACGTCCAGACTTCTCCATATAGAAATATATTGATTTCTTTATTTCAGATCTTATATTTTTAACTGTAATTTTCTAATATAATGTTCTCTTTCAAATATAATGAAAAATCTCAATCGATTTTTCTCTTTCGATGATCAATTTGGACCATTCGATTTCCGAAAAATTTGATTCCCAAACCACTTTATGACTTTATGACATGACAAAAGACCATTTCATGCCAAAAAAAATAAAATACTTTTGAAATGATGTGTAAACCTTATTTAAAAAGAGCTTCACACTAAAGTCTATCCTTATACACTATTAGCCACCAATTAGCTTTAAGAGTTGGTACACTTAGTGTAATATTTTTTCAAATATATTGGTAATTTATTGGTTTCATACATCGCGTTTTGTTATAGTACCACTCTTTAGATTTATTTATTTGTGTTTTTATAGTTTTGTTTATCCACCTACACAAGATTTAAGGGGAGCTAGTAATATTTACCATGTAATTTTATGTAGAATTTTCATTGATTGTTTTTTCTGTTGATTATGTCTTGAGACTATATATACCTCGTCTGGCGGCTCGGGATATTTTGTCGTCTCTCGACTAGATTTTTTTTCAAATACCCCTGCAAATCAGATATATATGTTTAGAATTATGTTTAATTGGGATGAATGGGGATTTTATATTATTGACAATAGTTTTCTTTGGGATGTCATTTAGTGTTGTAGTGTAAACTGTAGTTTTGTACTGTTGTAGTGTCAGGTGTAGTTTTGTATTGTTGTAGTGTAAGCTGTAGTTTTGTACTGTTGTAGTGTCAGCTGTAGTTTTGTACTGTTGTAGTGTAAACTGTAGTTTTGTATTGTTGTAGTGTAAGCTGTAGTTTTGTACTGTTGTAGTGTAAACTGTAGTTGTGTACTGTTGTAGTGTAAGCTGTAATTTTGGACTGTTGTAGTGTAAGTTGTAGTTTTGTACTGTTGTAGTGTAAGCTATAGTTTTTTACTGTCGTAGTGTTAACTGTAGTTTTGTACTGTTGTAGTGTAAGCTGTAGTTTTGTACTGTTGTAGTGTAAACTGTAGTTTTGTACTCTTGTAGTGTAAGCTGTAGTTTTGAACTGTTGTAGTGTAAGCTGTAGTTTTGTACTGTTGTAGTGTCAGCTGTAGTTTTGTACTGTTGTAGTGTAAGCTGTAGTTTTGTTCGTCGGTATTTTGGCCTCCAAGGAATTAATTCTACAATATGTTCTTATGAATTGTCAATTTTTTGAAGCTTACTTACCCGACATCACGACTGTTCACCAGGAGGAAATTACTTCAATTGAATCGAAATTGACGACTGAACATCCGCAGGAAATGACTACATCGATATCAGAATCGCCATCAAATGTTTACAAACGCGAAATGACAACTGCGGCATCGGAATCCACGACACAAAATGATTTATTTACATCTACGAGAGCAGAAACAGCGACAGTTAAGTTGTCATGCAACCAGGGGTGGCTGACATTAGGAGACAGATGTTACATGATAACACCAGGCGGCACCAGTAAATTGTGGGAAGAAGCGAAGGTAAATAAATTTGATGCAGGTTTATAATTAAAATTATGTAATACCAATTAACAGTAGATCTGCTATTACAATCTCTAAGTCTTCAACACCCAAACCCCTTCTCGAAACCCATACGTAGATTGCCGAAATGTTGAATGAATATAATAAACTTTAATAATAGCATATTTCACCCATAGGGGTCAAGTTATATACATGTACAATCATATACAAATCCTCAATAAAATCAATATGACTTTACGGTACAAATACATAATTATATAAAAATGGAATTTTTATATAATTATGTATTTTTACCGTAAAAGTGGACCTCATTTTCGCAATTCTAATGATTGCTTTATAAAGTCGTAAACACAAGGCAACAGTTCAAGTCGAGGATTAAGGACTAGTTTTTTTTAAATGGCAGTATATGATGTGAGAAGTTAGGATTATTTTGATTCATTTTAGTAAGAAGATTGTCTCTGATAGAATCATTAATTTTGCAATTAAATAAAAAGTGATATTCGTCTTCAATTACTGATAATAACCTTTGTTCTCTGGTTATGTTTTGGTACCTACCCATCTAAATTTTTAATATATGGTCGCTCAGACGAAACTTACTCATCGGTTATCTATTGATAAAGCTGTTTTTTTTAACAAATAGTCGTCTAATTTAATGTCAGTTTTCAATTTACTGTATAAAAATAATTTTGAACTATATGTTAGTTTTGAAAGTTTTTCTAATGTTTTTGATCTATAATTTTTTGTATTATCATGTTTTAACTTAGTTTTTAAATTGCCTTTTATTCTTTTAAAAGATTTATCACACTGAATATCTACAATATATATTTAGTTTATCAGCTATGTTTTTAGCAAATGTGTACCAAGAGTACTTCCCATTATTATGGAGATTCTTATTAGCATTTAAGGCCTCCTTTACAAGTGGATTAATGTCATTTAGCTTAATTCTAAATAATACATAATTATAAGTACCTGGGTTTTAATAAATAAACTTAGAGAAAATCTACCAAGTTCGGATTTTTCTGCTATATCACTTGCAGTCTTTTTTACACCCAGAACTGATTTGCAAAAATTGTTATGTAGTTTTTCAAAATTAAATTTATCTTCAAAAGACGAAGTTAAATAAGCATCCATAAACCAGATGTCACTATTATATAGTAAAATAGGTCTCATAAGTGTGTCAAACAATTTACATGACATGTTTACTGGTATAGTATGAAAATTTGTAAATCTAGTTTTAAGAACATATAGAACTTTCATCGCCTGTTTAGTCAATTCACTAGTAGTCCTTTTAAAAGATTCTTTAAAATCAATCACATTTCCTAGAAAATTATATTCTTTAGTTTCAACTAAGGGAACATTTTTGTAATATAATTGTGATGTGGGTGCGTGGATACCGTTTTTTTTAATATTAAAACTTTAGTTTTCTTGATATTGACAGTTAATTGCCATTTATCACAGTAATCTTCAAGTATATATAAGTCTTTCTGAAGGCCCTGGTTTGATTTTGACAGTAATACTAAATCATCTGCAAAGCTTAGGCTTGAAATATTTGAAGTGTCTAACCCAAGAGGGTCGCGTGACTTATCAAAGATATTATGCAAGTCATTTATGAAACAGTTAAATAATGTAGGCCTAGACTATCACCTTGTTTAACCCCTCTTCTTAACTTGAAAAAATCTGTATATTCATGATCTATTTTAACTGCTGAGTGACTAGAACTATACATGTCACTTATAACATTATAAAATTTTTGACCAGTTTTGTTTTGTCTTAACTTATACAGTAACCCATTATGCCAAAGAGAATCAAATGCTTTTCTCAAGTCAACAAAACATGAGAAAATCTTTCCTTTATTGGTATACACATATTTTAAGATCAAAGTGTTTAAGATAAAGATGCTATCAGAAGTTCTATGGTTTCCACGAAAGCCAAATTGTTGATTGGCAAATAAATTTTCATAATGTGCTATCAATCATTCATTTAAAGCACACCTGAATAGCTTAGATAAACAATTTTGTAGATATATGCCTCTGTAATTATTTAAAATCTGTTTTATCCCCGGACTTAAATACGAGTATTGTAAAAGATTTCCTCCAACTGTCAGGATACTTTCCAGAATCAAGTATTAAATTGAACAGTTCAGTTAATGCTTTAACCGAGGGTATTCGCCAACACAGTCGTCGGACTTGTCTGACGTGATTATTCATTGATTTGTTACAGAAATTACCAGTATTTAGCAAAATTAAAAATTTTAGAAATACTAATGGTTCATTCCTTGTATTTCACATGGTAGATCTCCTTAGCTGACATTTGGCTTCCTATTTCGTTATTTATGAGTACTTCTTGTTTAAAATAAGTTTGTTTTTTGGTCTTACAAATGTTTCGGTTTTAATGCTGCTTATAAGAGGTAACTCCTTTAAATGCGTCGTATACAGCATAGTATAAATTTACTATATCTAATATTAGTATTTTTGGATTGTTATTTCACAAGTTACTATATTACTGTGGTTGATTATTTCATTTGAAATAAGGTCAGGGCCTGTACTTTTACCCATTTTCATTTTTTTACTGCAATTATTAATTTCTCTTATTTTTTAAGGTTTATCAGTAACATAATTGATCTCGTAAAGTCTCTTATATTCAGCTATTTTATCATTAATCTTTTTCTCAAAATCTTTATCATATTTCTGAGGTTCAGCCTGCGTTTGAAAATGTTTTGCCAAATCTTTAAAATCAATTGGGATATCATTATCTTTGTTAAATTCATCATTTCTTAAAGATTTTAGGAGCTGCCAGTATGATTTTTGGTCAGACTCCCTCCAATTTATAAGTTTATCATAAATTGCTCTTTGATGTAAATATTGTTTTCTTTTGATCATTTTTTTTCAAGTCTTTACAATGTTTAAAAAATTCGTATTTCAGTTGCCCATTATAAAATTGCAATTTATGCCCTAAATCAATCACAGTTCTTTTTACGTCTCTGAACTCGGAATCTGTACTTTTATGCACACATTGTTGGATACTGCCTCACAGTTTAACGAAACGATTGATAAAAATCAAATAAAGGAAGTAAGATTTTATGAAAGCGAGTTTACCTTATCAGGTCTTTTTGGAGAGAGGATTATTCTATCAAAAAATAAATCTTAGCCAGTGTTTAATCAGAAGCATATTGTTGTCATCATTACAAACACTTTGTACTAGTAATCACGACTTGTGTGCGATACATTGTCCCAATATAAAACAAGACAGACTTGTTTCCCTATGCTTCTCTTCTGCTTTCGAAATAGTACTGGATTGACTTTGTTGAACAAATTGACTTGGCCGTATACTAAGGGGGTACTGCTTACTGTTTCAAAGCAGCTGGATCCACTACTAGTTTTTAAATGCGTTGTTCATTGTGAAATTTTTCGAACGGTTTTTTATGCTTTGTATATGTTCATTTGCTTTTTCTTAATTTTAGATTTTCCTTTCCATTTTAATGTTTGCTTGGAAAGGTAGACCGACATTCATTTGCAAGTTTTGTTTTCATACAAGTTTTAAAACTCAAAATTGGTGTAAAATTCAGATAAAAACGCCATGCCATAGCTAGAATCAGAACAAAAACAATGGCAATAGTTGTAACTATTTTTGTTTATTTTTTTGTTTTGGTTAGCACAATCTACTATGCTGTCTTTGTTTCTTTGCGACGGTTCCAAAAAACATTGGCATCAAAAACAAAAACAAATAATCACCATGTCTACAGCCGGAGTGTAAAATCTTATGTGATCGGTTACCATTCTGCTTTTTTTCTATCTTTTTGCAAGTTATGACAACATAAATTTAAATACATGTATCTGATCATCTAGACATGTCGCTATTGAGTCTTTGGCTACATTACATCTTCCATAAATAAGACTTCACATAACGTTCAAATAACAGTTTTGGTTTTAAAATATTCAATAATATAGTTCGTCATGCAACTTAAAAATTCAACTGTAAGACTTAATGTAATAGACGTTTTACTTTATATATAATTAGTATATTAACTTGTAAAGTATTTGAAAATGAAATTGAAAATATATTTTCACAGATGACAAATTGTATGTTGCATTTGATATTTTGATGTAATTTGGTATTAAAACCATGCTTCATTTTACTTAAGGGACTTTCTGAAAGCTGAATAAGCAATTAATTTTATGATGACATCAATGAACAATGAGTATGATCTTTTTTTTTTTCTTTTTTTTATCAATATTTATACATGTTTCTATAGTAATGTAAGATAAACTATTGAAAAACCACACCACGTCTCGTTGTCAGGTTGATATTCCGTTGAGTCTGTACATGTTATAACAAAATAGAAATCTATAAAATTGGAGTAAACAATACAACAATTTCCTTCAATTGCTCACTGCATAACTTCACGACGGGTGCCGTATACGCTTAATTTTAAGTTTTCAGTGTTTATTTGTTGTGCTTGTGGTTGTTCATTTGTCTTCCAGGGTTTTGTCTGTCTAATGGATTACGTTTTTTTTATTGCTCCTTAGGTATATTTGTTGTCTTTTTAAATCAATTTATGTACTTGGTTATTTTTCATTTTATAATCGTACGAAATCGAGTATAATACATTTAATGGGCCAGTTTACACCAACAGTATAATATAAAATTATAATGGGAATCAAGGATGCAAAAGCCGAGCTGCAACATAATACCACTGTTGGTTTCCTTAACACCTGGTTGTTAAGTACTTTAAATTTGAAATATCCAACAGTTCCAAGTCCAATCTGTTCCGTTGTTGATATCATTGACGCAATGTTACTATGAACTCCAACAAAAAGTAAATGTTTGAAAATCTTAGGGATATAAATTAACGTAATAGTGTTTGTAATTTAATTCTTACAAAATTACTACTGTCCATTTGGAAATTATTGCGAAAAATGCGACATGGTTGTAATCGCAATAATTTAACCTCGCATTTTGAATTTTGTATATGAATGAAGCAGAACTTTTTTCAATATCGCAAAAATTAAAATCTCGTTTGGGTCTAAAATGACAAAATCGCAATAATAAATGCACTCAATAATTTCTGAATTTACAGTATTCCAATGACAATTGTCCTTATACATTATTGGGAAGTACTTCTTCCAAATATTAACATTGACGAAATATACCAAAGATGGAATTTGAATCACTGAAGTCTAAGCATGTCCATAACACTGATTGCTAGGTATTTTCCAAATAATGAGAGTCGTTTTAGCCTTCCAGGATATTTACCAAAGATGAATTTGCAGTCTTTGAAGTCAATTGTTCCAAGAAAGTCCTAGTTCACAGTTGATTACTTTGAAATATGATTGCTAACTACAATGTACTTATCCTAAAAACAATGGGATACTTACCAAAACTAGATTTACAACAACTAAAATCCACCTTTGCTTACAACAGACATTATATTATTTCTATTGAGGAAAAAACCATCCATCAAATGTTTTCTGAGATCTAGCTTTGTAAAGTAAATTCTCAAAATCTGTAACTTTTAATAATACATTTTTCTACCAAAAATATTATGGACTGGTAGAAATCAGTTTTGGCAAACCAAAGACGTTTTCTATTCTCAAAATCTGTGTTTTCTTGGTTAAAATCTATTTTTTTTTAAAACTACATGTTTGTTTTTATAGACACCAAAATGAATAAATTTCAGAGCCTTATTTTGTTTAACAATACACATCAAGTCAGTCAAAATTAAAGTTTTCTCCAAAGCTATATTATTGATTGACACAAAAATCAATAGGGTTTTTATAATGTTTAACAACATCTCAAAAGTAAGTTTAGTCTTCGAAAAACAAAAAAATATCGTTATAGCCTTGCAATTCATATCGCGACTTTTTTTGTTTTTGTGTAGTCTTGTTTGATCTACTGAGTTTTTTTATCCATCTGCATTGACTGTTCTATAAATTGCTGCTCTTTTCTCGCGTTTTTGTTTTGTCTTAAGATTTTTTCCCAATTTAGCTTATTGTGTCAGTAATTCTTTTGCACATTTTTTCAATGCCAATCCAAAAAACGAAATACAATGTAGAATAGTGTAATTAAAACAGTCCGTAATTCAACATGGGTTTACTCCTGAATTTTATAGGAGTTGGTGTTGTTCATTGTTTTTTTTTTTTTTTTTTTTAGTTTTGTGTGTTTATTTGTTGTGCTTGTGGTTGTTCATTTGTCTTCCCGGGTTGGTGTGTCCAATGGATTACATTTTTTTGATTGCTCCTTAGGTTTATTTGTCCTTTTTTATGAACATTATAGAATCTATGAGGTACACATTATAATTATCATGTTTAAATGGCAGTCTAGGACAAATCAAACTGAGAATAATGCAATTAATCAATGTATTAAATTACAATTATGTTGCAATATTTGCCATACATATATAACGTAGTGTTATATGTTTATTTAATTTATAGTAATACTACACTAATGTTAATGTTTCAGGAAGGAATTGCTGCTATTTTATTTCTAGTTGAACATCAAGTTTCTTGCGATGTTTACCCTCACTCGTTCCCATGATAGTGATTTCGAGTGAGAAAGTAGTAAGTGGTCAGATCTGGAAACTCCAGTGAAGGCATTAAGTGATGATTTCTAGGTTAATAAAGAAAAGACAAATTTAAGCAAAGTTCCTCCAAACAACTACACGAACAAAAGTTCCCCCAAGCAACTACACGAACAAATGCATAAATTCTTGGTTCAGGAATAATTAATGTAATCACAAACACAAGTCCATCTGAAATCCAAGATATATCATTTAGTGTAGAGTTTCCTTATAACTATAACGAAATCAGCCTATAATGAAGTAAACGTAATTTTCCGGTCCCACCGCTATTTTAACTGTTAAATCTGGATGTCTGTTCCGAATTTCTTACAACGAAATCAGGCTTTAAGCGGGAAGATTTTTATCCCATAAAAGGTTTCCATATTATTCTATTATTCATTTCTATCAAAATAAAAATTATTGTTTCAAATTGGCACTTGCATAAAAACGTGAATAGTAGCTCTCCAGTTATAACGAACGATGCCTATAACGCAATCTTACAGACAGTTCCAGACATTTAAATAAACGAAATTTACTGTAAATTTTTATTCCAGATTGTCTGTAATAACTATGGCGGTTATCTGGTTACCATAGAAACTGCAGTGGAGAACCAGATCTTGAAAGACCATTTGTCAACGTTGGGTAAGCATGGTAGTCCCCAACACATGACTTTTGCTCAACTAACAACTTAGATATTATGAAGTATTAGTAGACGCAGGTATTAAGTGATGAATCATTGTTTGGTAACCTTATGTCAGGCTTTATACTGACCTTATGTTCGGAATGGCTATTGCTCTAAAATATCAGCTCTTAAGTTACAAAGAAGAAACTTCATAATAGATAGTCTTAATATACATCAATAATTGGCACTAGACGATCGTTAAATATGTATTCATTCTTTTATTAACACTATTAAAAGACGTCACGATGAAAATGAATATTTAATGCTAAAACTTTATACAGTAAATTGAACACAAGTAGCATTTTCGAACTGAGAATTTTAATTGAAATGTAACAAAAAATTTAAAATGTTACAATAAGCGTTAAAGTTACGGATTTAGTTCTTTCCTTATGTTGTTTTCTAAAGTCCACAACATTTGGTGAAGCGAACTCTCTACACCGTATGTTTTTACTCGCTTTTTATTACCCAAAAGATATTATAATATAAAAAGATATGTTGCATATTAAATATGAACATTTAGATAAACTTCAAATCAAAGAATTAGTGCTGGTTACCGTCTTGTCTGTTTTATAGGTACGCAAGATTACTACATTGGAGGCTCTGATTTGTTAGAAGAAGGAACATTTAGATGGGAGCACACAGGTGAGCGGGTCAATTTACCAGGAGATGCGGGTTTCTCCAACTGGTACCCTCCAAATCAACCAGACAACGGTAAAAGCAGTGCAAACCAACATTGTATGATTATAGCTGGCCAGTTAAACTATTTTTGGAACGACGTTGCTTGCACGGCTGCCAGAAGATTCATATGTGAAAAAGATCCAGCGTGATTTACATAATTATTTATCATTGATCTTTTTACAGTTGTCAATTTGTACTGGTTGATCATCTTTACAGCTCGAGATTTTTATTTATCTATTTTATTTTAGTATTTGTTATTGCATCAAAATTAAAACCTTGTTGTGTAAACAACTCCTCTACCGAGGTAATAATCCTAACATTACATATTGAATATTACATATAACTATTACCTGGAGTTTTAATAAAATGACCCACTGAATGTGTTTGAATGGAAAGGCAAAATTTATCAAATCAATCTAAAAGGAACAATTATGAAACTGTAGATCAATATTTTGCAAACTCTATATCATTTTAATTTTCCCCTTGTTTTTATGGAATACATGTAATCAATAACAACATCACACTCTTTTTGCATCAATTTTGCATGTTTATAATTAATATGTAAATTATTTATCTACAATCTAATTAAAATGAAAATTCAAGACATGCTGATTTTCTATCATAATTCAATTATTGCTAGTAAAGATATGGGATAAGCATTATGAATATCAATGAATATTGTTTGTATCTAAAGGCTGTCGTGGCTTCCAACAAATAGTGGTCGGCCCCATGTTGAAGTTCCAGTTCAAATAGTATACATGACAGCTTAAAACACAAATATACATATAAAACGAGGTAAAAGTAATATGTGCCATTCTGAAAAGAATTATGAGAGACTATTTTATATACAGTATTGTCAATACCACAACAGATTAAAATAAGGAGAAGTCAACATGGCAAATTCCAAATCTACAAAAATTAAAATTAGTTAACAGTATAAAAGACTGGTACGGCTAGCTAAAATATTTTGGCAGGTTTTGGCATATACATGTATATAACATTTATTATTACAACTACATGTATATAACATTATTTATTCTCAAATAAAAAAAAACACATTTTTCATCAATTATTAAATATCTAAAATCATCTGAGTGACTAGAAATATCAATTAATTAAAAGCTCCCTTATATCTTCATATAATGGACATTATAAATGTACACGTTTCTTATATTTTATTGATACAATTCAAACAAACTCTTTCTTGTAAACTTTTTTCTCGTAACAATCGGTTTCTATTTTCAAAGTCTCAATTTAGAAAAAGAACTTCTATATCTTAATGGTATAAAATTACACAAATAGTTTCAGTACAATAATTAGATTTAAACAATTTATAACTTCTCAACTTAATACCTGTGTGGCAATTCCTGTAGCCCAGTCATTCTTATATCTATCATATATATAATACTTTTATGTAGTATTTTATTATCATAATTACAAAATATATCATAATTATAGCATTCCAAGATATTCATCCCAAGATAGCTCTAATTCTTAATCAGGTTACTACTCTTCAAAACAGACCATTAACAAATCTTAAGGTGGTACCCAACACCTTGACTAAAATAAATTTGGCTTGTTTAATTTTGATAAAATTTTTAGGAAATATTTACTTTGACCTGTTGACATAAATGTTGATTTTTTTAGTAAATAGAATTTCACACTTCACGGGAATAATTTCATTGACTATATAGCAGTTTGGCAAACATCAATTTTGATCACAGAGAAACTTAATTTCTCTTTATATATTAAATTTGATTAAAACGCTCTGGTGATTTTTAAGAGTTATCTCCCTGTAGTGTTGGGTACCACCTTAAATTTATACTGCTATGGTTTATTTTTGTTAACCTCGACCAGTGTACAAAAACATTGGACCACTGCCTAAAGGAGGTTTCTAGTTAGGTTTATTAAACCAATCAGTAGTCTGACCATTTAATCTAAAACAACACGCACTATTTGAATAGCTTGCCTTCAAAATTTTCATGAACTTTTTGGTTATGTAAAGACTTTCTAATTTACTGAATAACAAAAATCTATGAACTTTTTTTTGAAATCTATAAAAGCAACAAAGGTTGACAATTTACACTTTTTTCCTAGTTTCAATAATGGAATGTCAAAGTTTCTAAATAGTCTATAGTACTTTTACCTGTAACCAACCATTCTGTTTATCACTCATTATCTCCCTTTCATCCTAACAAATCTGCTGTGATTATACAAGTCTTTTTCAGTGCACTGGATCTTTTCCACAGTCATGTGGTCAAGATTATTTTCTGTTTCAGGGGGTTAGCTTTGTGGCTAATGGTAATGCGTATTAAACGTGATAAGAACCTCCTGGGTTGCACTATTTATTTTCTTTAGTTCATCTGTTTAGTTATGATTGTTGTCCTTCCTTGTTCTTGCATATTTCTGATAATTCAGATTTTTCAGCCACAGACTCTTGTCTTTCAGTACTAAGTTCTAAATGTTAACACCCCCTTTTTCTAAATTGAGTTCATTTAATTCCTTAAAAGCGCTCATAAGGTTAGTTTTCAATTGTGCGACCCAATTTGTAACATTATCCTTGGAAATATTCAGGGATTATTTTTTTTAATTTAAAATGTTATCCACAGAACTTTCGACGGTTATTCTGTCAGAATTTACTGGTTCTCTAGGATCTGGTCGTCTAGAAGGGAAGTCACTATGTACTTTTCTGCATTCTTCACAAGCTAGTGTATTTCTTTTTTGAGTCGACTTAATAGTTCTGACCAAAACATAATGGTCTATCTTTGACAATTACTACGGTAAATAATACTTTCACCGCTATCTTCATAAATGTTTTTATGAGATAGAGAATGAGATTCGTATTTGTTTGTTTGTCTATTATATGAATTTTAGCAGTTCTGAAACACTTCCTAAATTATCAACAGGAGAAGTGGATTTGAGAGATTGAAAACTGTGCATCCACCAACTTCGCCTGAACTAAACCGTTCATAATGTTCTGTCGATAACACGGTATTGAACTATGATGAATAGGCATTCCTAGGAATGGAATATGATTGATTGTTTAATATTAAATTCAGATTTTTTTTAATTTATTTTTTTTGCAATTTCAAATGATCTCTAATGCTTGTAAATTCCAAGTATCCCCTTTCACCACACTGTACCAAAACAATTGACAGAGGCGGAGCGTATTGATCGCCTTAAAGGTAAACAATCGTGTTATAGCCGGCAACGAAAGCCATAGATGGGTGTTGCGGGTGAAAAATTGTGATGTTGCAGTCAATCTGTTTAATACTGCTCTCAGCCGGTCAGCGTGGAAAATTATAGAAATTATTTGCGAAAACAAGACGTGGAGAAAAACTTTCAAACAATTTACCCTTCTAATTCATTTTAAGTTTTGTCATATTCTTGTATTGACTGTATTTTAATATCACGCACATATTAAAACAGATATTAAAGGACGTTGCAAACATGTAAATGATTTATTATATTATATGACATTCATTGTGACGTAATAGAAGGAATACAATCCCCGTAGCATATTCAATTCGATGTTTAAGTTAATAACATTGTAAGTTATAGGTTTTATAATTCAGCAGCCATTTTTTTTTATTAAAAAATGTGTGAGTCTTCCAAGGAAGACATGTGTCGTCTGCGGTCGTCAATTTTTAAAATTTTTTAAAAATGAAATATATATGCACATCTTTGCATAAAGGTTAATGCACAGAGAAAGTTTCGTCAAATTGCTTTGAGCGGTTTACGAGTAGTTGAGGATAGAAGTAAAGTGTGACGATGCAAGACGCAAGACGCAAGACGACAGATAGTGATCCGCAGGCGACACAAACATTAACTTTTAAAAAGAAATCGAATTATTTTTTTTTTCTTTTTCTATTGTTATTTTTTTAACCGTTAGTGACATTTAAGTCCGTTTTCTCCAAGTTTTGAACAAGGTTTGAATTTTTACGACAACGTCATTTTAAAGTTAATTTACATTATTTAAATTCTCAAACGTTCGCTGCTCCATTATACGTAATTATACTTCCACTGTTGACCCATTTCTACATTATAGATCATTTTCACTTTAATTCTGCAGGTATTGAACGAACATAGATTGTCTTTCAGTCATGCAAGTATAAGTACTTCAACTTATTTTTTTTAATGTTACAAACGTATAACAAAATAACAATCCAAAGATACAAAATTAGATATAGTAAATTTATACTATGCTGTATACGACGCATTTCAAGGAGTTACCTCTCATCAGCAGCATTAAAACCGAAACATTTGGAAGACCAAAAACCAAACTTATATTAAACAAGAAGTACTCAACCAAAAATACCGAAAAAGGAAGCCAAATTTCAGCTAAGGAGATCTACCATGTGCAATACAAGGAATGAACCCTTAGTATTTCTACAAAAGTGTTACTGTTGAGCTCCCTTACTCCAGATATTGGATTTACCAACTCATGTCCACGCTTTACTAGCTGGTGGCAACGACTTGTTAATTCGTGGCACCGAGTTAATAAAGTGAATAGAATTCAAACACGGGAAGCACAAGAACTTAATCATTAGCTATATAACTTCCCTTAAGACAGGGAGTGACATAAAATACCTCGAAATAACGATACGTGAGAAATTGGGTATACAGAATTTTGCCTAAATTTATCAGGTATGTATTAGTCTTTGTCAAGACTTAAAAAATTTGATTGATGAAAAATTCATATTTAAAGCATTTTAAAACAATCTGATTCCCGGTGATCCAGAACAGATGAGTGTATAAATATTTCTTTCCATCTTCTCATTTAATCTTAACGGTTGATGTTAATTAATGCTTCATTATATCCTTTGATTATTTTCGCTATCCACTTATTTTATTTGTTATATGAAATCTTATTTTCTAAGCTAGAAAGCACTCGTCCAAAGTGTTTTTTCCTCAAAATATCTCTAAACATGAACTAAGATAAGTAATTTCAAAGGCTCATGTTTTTTTTATTATTCTTAATGTTTGGGAGAAAATCGGAACAAGCTACATCCAAAGATAATGAAAACATGTATTCTCTTAATTGGATATTTTCTCAACCTTTGCCTTTTCCGGGTAACATAGAGATCTGTTGATTTCCAATGAAGATAACAATTTTGCCTAATCAGAACTAGACAACTGATACAATAATGAAAAGGATTTTTTTTGTGTACATGACTGGGATAAGAAAGATAACTCTAATACATTTTACGCATTCCGCATGGGTACAGTACTTTTTCGCATCCTGGTCACTCATAGTAAAAACCAACAGTCCATGAATAAAATATTCACAAAAGATGTGATCTGCCTATATTTTAAGGCCATTTGAATCTTTTTATTTGTAATTCCCATCACTTCCCTAACTATTTATTCTTTTGATTTTAGTGCTGTCATTATTAGTTATACACAGGTATTAAATTCATAATACGCATCTCCTATTTAACTAACTAAAAGATTTTAAATTGGATTTAGTGAATTTTGAACTTGGAACATATGAAACAAAAAGTTTCATGTTTATGTCATCAAACTTTCCATTTTAATTCCCCTTTCTTGGGATTAGGAATATAACACTAACATCGACCTATGTATAATGTATATATTTTTCATGATTTGCCACTCAAATAAGTTAATCATTTGTAAATTACAATTATTTCCAAGAGATATAATTACTGCTACCTCGAAGAAACTTTACCACCGACTTGTGAATTGATTAATGGTTACAATGTAACAAAATCCCAAATGTCGTTCCTCCGTTGATTCGCGGCGACAACCAGTTGATTTTGTTGAACCACAAGGCGGGTACTTAATATGAAGCAGAGGCAGCTTACACTTCCGCAACATCTGGGTTTATTCTTTGTTTTGTAGGTGCTCGTCTTGTCCATATTTTTAAATTACAGTGTTTCTGCATTTGTATTCCCCTTGAATTACGTCATTTTGATTGACCCCTACTTTCATTTTCCATTTTTTCTTTGTTATTGTACTATAATTATGTCTATATCAGATCAATTTATTATAATGCCATTGAAATGGGTGACTGAATTTGCCCCATCTTACGTGTTTGACGTTTCAGATTGTCAAAACTTCTTTTCTGTCTGGTTTTGACTAAAGTTTCCAATATCATCATTTATTACCTCCAGTGTAGGGTGCATTGCAAACTAAAGTAAAGACTATTTAAACTTTACCAGTGTTGTTCTGTACTGCACCTGATCTCCAAAATTATCATAGTAGTCTTCTTGTTTCTTTATTTAATTAATATAACAGCCAAAGTAAATGTCACTGAAATATTTTCCACCCAACTTGTGTCCATAGTCTTTTACAATATTTCATCGTTCCCTCTTCAATAAAAGTTTGTTTTTGATGCAAAAACATATATCTCCTCCCTTCCCCATACGTAAAAATGGCAAAGTCCATGTTTTGGCACGTGACACCTCAGAAAACAATCCGATCCAAAAAAAAAACAACATAAATATGTTTTTCATAACTACGTCTGGCATTAATTCTGTCAAGTGTCGTTCTGTTCCAGTCCGAACTGTACGAAAATCTGCGTTCGCAAACTTCACAAACTCGTATTTGAGAATCAGGAGCTGAGGAGGAGCCGGATATGATGTCACCTGAACCGGAAGAGAAAAACAGCGATGAGCAAGAGAAGAGCAGCGATGACGAACAGCAACAAGCACCAGGAGCAGCAGGAGCAGCACAAGCAGTGACAAGTAGCCCAAAAAACTTATATGAGAACGCGAGTAAGGTCATGAGTAGCGATGGACAGCGACGAGCAGCGAAGAGCAGCATGGAGCAAGAGAAGAGAAACGAAGTGCATCATAGAGCAATGAAATGGACCGTCGTTGCTAAGGCGGTTGCTAAGGACACCCCTCCATTGATCTAATGGTGACAGCATCACTTGGAGGTAAGGGACATAATCCAATCCTACCTTTGGTCCTCACAGAAAACATCAACCGCAAATGAAAATAGCGGGATAAGGGAAGATAATCCAATCACTTCTCTGTAGTCTCAGACTTCGACTACCAGTGAGAGTATCAGTCCCTAGAGACTCGATGCGAGACCCTTACCCTATACAGACCGATGAAAGATTCAGAGACGACCGAAAAGCACGGGAAAAAGGGGAGATAATCATTCAAGCATAGTACATCTGGGTCCCAGCACGTGACTAACGTCACTTCCGTAAACAAATAATGGGAAATGGCGGGAAATTCCACTACTTCTGGTTGCGCGTGCGCGCAACCCACTTCCGGGTCCAATCACAGATGCGCAGAAGACACATTCGGATCCCAGCTAGTGAGTGACGTCACTTCCGTAAACAAATAATGGGAAAATGGCAGAGAAACCCACTTCTTCCGGTAACCACCTGCGGGTACTTCCGGTTTCAGTCACTCATGCACGGTCGGCACCTCCGGTTCCTGGCACGTAGACTTCCGTAAACAAATGGCGGGAAAACCCACTACTTCCGGGTACTTCCGGTTCCGATCATGTGACTTCTGGTTCCTGTGACGTCATATCCGGCTCCTCCTCAAATACTAACTGAAAACCGTATATATGCTAGTTTCATTCTATTCCAGTCTGAACTGTTGGAGACTCTGCGTTCACAGTCGTCACTATATATAAAAATGGCAAAGTCCATGTTTTGGTACTGAAAACTCCAAAAATTAATCCGATCCAAAATTTATTTAGTGCACAACTGCACCTAGTATGCATCAATTCTGTCAACTTTCATTCAATTCCGCTGTACACTTCAGGGGATTTTGTGTTCACAGTCTTTGTGGCACTCGGACAGATAGACGGACACGACAAAAACAATATGTCTTCACCTTGAAAGGGACAGACATAAATACTCATCCAAATTGCTGTATATATTAGTGGATAACTGGTAATAGAGGTTTCATTAAATTTTTTCCTGAATAGATCTTATATAGTCCTTTTCAATCTTAACGGAGAATCACTCTCCTGAATGTTTGTGTGGGCATTCATTATATATTTGTTAAGGCGTGACAGATAGGGGAGATTGTGCTAAGTTAGATTTCGTGCATTTATTTGTTTTGAATGGGTCGTCTATTTACAACTCTTAAAATCAGTTAGTGACAGTTGATATAATCTCTGCACGATGTAACATGTTTATCTCATGCATGCTTCTTATATTAGATTAATGTATGGTCCAAAAAGATCCAAAGCTGCACAGGAGGCCGTAAATTGTGAAGTGAAGAAGATAATACAACACCATAATTTTCTTTCTCATATTTCAGGGATTGTAAATAAAGGTGAGACTTGATTCTGTATTACGGATTGACGTTTGTGAAAAGGTTTCATGAAGAAAAATAGGTTCTTAGACAAGTTCAAAGTGAAGACTTGAAAATCTTCAACGAGTTTTTAAAATTCACGTCTATCTTCCCGAGTGGGGTGCAGCTGAACGAGGGAAAAGACGCTGAATTTTAAAAATGAGTTGAAGATTTTCCAGCTGTTCACTTTTGAGTATTAGTACCTATTTCTTCCCTAAATACTCGACTTTTAAGTTTACTGTAACAAGGTAAATTTAGTCGACGTTAAATAACGTTACGCCTAATCTGTCAAAAGGTAATTTTTAGTATGTGCATTTGTGAACGGCGTGATTTGATGCAGTGGAAGATGAGGCCTGGTGCCATGAGAGATGAGGTTGCATGAACCGATCTTCAACGGTTCATCTCACACTGGAAATGGCCATTGACGGAAGAAAACCATTCATGTATCCAACTGTGTTGACCAGCTACACTCGTACACATTTATGGACAGTCCCTAATAAAATGCTCTTTAAATGCAAATGAATGGTACTACTAAAATAATCAGCTTCCTTTCTCGATCTTCATTTTAAAATTAAAGTTAAATGGAGCTTTTAAATACTAAGACAAACGTAATAACTTCACTTTTCCATTTTTCAACTTCCTGGTCATAAGGAGAAATATTCCAACAGCACCGTCATAGTTTTTATTTGATCTTATACGATTTTCCAGGGCTGGTGTCCAGTACGTTTACCTCTGGCCATAATTCAGTTGTTGGGGGGAAAGCTATTCATAAAAGCCTTTTAAGGCTGAAGTGATCGATTCAAAACTCCACGGTCTTCATCGTGAACTGGTACATATATCATATTATTATGTTAAATCAATTCCCAAATGAAAAGTTCTTCATCTACTGAGGTTTGTTGTTTACCCATCAAATTAAAATTCAAAACGAAAACTTTTATTGATTAAATTCAAATAAAGGATTATTATCAATGACAATACAAACATAATATAATAACAACCACAAAACAATTATAATTACATATAAAATATCCTGATCTGACTGAGGAGCACCATTTAGACATATATTCATAACTTTAAAAAAAATAAAAACACTTATTATGATTATAAAAATATCTACTTATTTGTGATATAAAGTGTTATTGAAAATCATCAACATACATTATGAACCATGATTGGAGTTAAATATGAGCAACATAATGAATTTCGTATAAGAATCAGGAACTACTTTCCAGTGTAGTAATTTGTATGACCTATCTAACTGAAAGTAAAATGTAAAAATTCTTAAATAACAAAATCACATTAAGATAAACCCAATACAAATGAAGCAGAAAAGCACATGAGAATCCAATTAGAGTCAATGATAAGTAATATAAACTCCTTAATAAAAAAAATAACCAAAACGAGGATATGCTATAGGAAACCATATTTTAAAAATGTTATTTAATTAGTGCATGTATGAGAGATGATTTGCTAAAATATATTTAGACAATGCATCTTTATTACAGACTATTCATTCTAACATTGATATCGGTCCGTTCATACGTATACATGTGCATCAAATCTTACAGTTCAAAATAGTGTTTATGGAGTTCACTAACTAGCTGATATCATAATTTTCTCACATGTGCATTACCGATAGCAAAATCAGTGTCTTAATAAAGTGGGGATATGAAAATTCATGTACTTTATTTAAAAAACAAAGCAGACTACAATGACTTGAATGTTGAACCTTAACGTCGTGATTAAGACATTTAATTTAATAAACAATGAATAATTTGTAATTAATTTCATTACTTTCATGTACATCAAAAAATAATCGGACTTAAATAACTTAATGATGACATGTTCGATTTAAACAAACCATTCCATTCTTATACCTTAATTTGCACCAGAAGAAACGTTTGGTAGTTTGAAGCAGTAGATGAGGAAAAATAGAATTCTCATTGCATAACTACATCAGAAATATATCAAAACACAACCACTTCTTTGAATTAAGCAATAATTTTATAGCAGCTTTCTGTGTGTAATAAGTACAAAAGGGGTCAGGAAAAACACAACCAAAATCGCCATGGTAGGATCCTCTAAATGAGATCTTTGAAACAGGGTATTTCAAAATTTTGAAAAGGGTTATTTGGATAAGACTGCATTGAGAGCCCCATCAAAATTTCCAAACTCAGACAATACAAGAGAACCAATTGCATGACTTATATAATTGTCTTTTACAAAAGTTCAAGGTGAGCTAGGATAAATGATAACTATAGCTTGATTCATTTCTTATGACGATTTCTTTAAAGAGCGGAGAAAAAAATTAGTAAAATCGAAAGGACAACGTGCGAACAAGAAATCAGAGTTGCATAGAGAAAAGATACTGCAAGAGGATAAATCAACAATTTAGAAGCTGTCAGGTATGACAGTAAAAACCACACATCCTGTTAGATACACTTGCGGAATCTAAACTTCATGTACTCATTTTGGACACCTAGATCAAAGTACAAATTCTGATACCTTTTTGCTCATCTAGTAGCTAACTGCAATCATTCTATGACAAAATTTCGGACCCCTGGGCTTAAGTCAAAATTCCTGAAAAATTATCACACATCTACTACCTATATACAACCATTCTATGACAAACTTTCTAACCAAACCAGGGATATGCCTGCAATAAAAAAAAATAGGCATATTTACAGCCGTAATTGATTCCATGGGTCAAACCTCCGACACCTGTTTGCACATCTATTATTTATATACCATCGTCCTTTATTAATGCCGTCGATTTGCCTGAAATATTATAGCATTTACAGATGACAGGTACTGATATGCAAAAGGATTATTTTTCTGCAGTATCCAAACGTTCATTGAATATACGGGCTTAACGAAAAACAGTAAACAAAAGAAATATATGACACCACGCAGATTCTTGATAGTATGAATATATCTCGTTATTTTAAACGTTCTTTTCATTTATGCATGTTTTAAAATCTAGAATACTGATTGATTCAATATTTAACAGAAAATAAGACATAACATAAAAAAACGTGGTCATAGGAATACATATTGTACACGTGCAAAGGAAGGTAAATGTTGTAATACACATTGTAATATACTGTAAAATGCAATATAAACTATTTTGCGTATCATGTTAATCATGTAAATTGAACATAAAGATCCAGGAATACAAATGGTCCTTGGGGATTCTGTGTCCGGAGCTATTTTTTTACTTGGCTGCACAGACGAATCCCTTATCAACCACTAATAACTCTATTCGGGAAAATCAAAAGTGGACCCCCACTCTCATTCCGACTCTCGGTACGGTTTGAAATTCATGTTGCAGTCCTAAATCAGGTAAGTCTCCATTAGTAGACAAATTTTACTTTTCAAAAAGCTTTAAATGAATTCAACCGATTTCCTTTTTCAGCAATTGTGGCTCAAGATTCCAAGACTCCGCTTCAGATCGAGCGGCGGCAGCCATTGTTGTTTTCATTTAAATATCCCTCATATGATGCATGTTTTTCATTATTCAAATTCAAATTCAAACAGTTTATTGATGAAAAAACCATATATGTTGGCGAACATCAAGTACAATACAATATGATACAATACAATACAATACAATACAATAATAATACAATTATACATTACATAAACTGTGTATAATATATAGGGCATAATGATTTAATTATGCATTACGAATGTTATTTGCTTCTGTTAAGTAACGGCATATTCATTTTGTTTTCAGAGTATCTTTAGGGTTAAGGATCTCTCTGATAAAATCATCTTCATAAGTTATGTTTTGGAATAATTCATTGCAACTATTTCTTGAATTTTTGGTATTTTGGACAATGTAGAATAAAATGTTTTTCAGTTTCAACTTCTGATGGACAAAATTTACAAAAGCGTTGGTCGCGGGGAGTACCATTGCATCGACCTGTCTCTATATTGAGGGAGTGAGCACTAATTCTGATTTTTGTAAGAATAGATCTACGTTTTGTTTTGAAAGAGGAAATTTTAAGTAGCATTGTAATTTAAAAGTGTTAAGAATGTTGCTGAAAAAATGCAACTTGCCTGTTTTATTTATTCTGATGTTTTCAAGTTCTTTGAGTGTTTTATTTTCCCAAAAATTGAGTAATTTATATTTAAAATCTTGGTTTGAAATGGTCAAAGATAATAATCCAATTTTTTGTTTGATGGAGTTTAAAGTTTTGTTCAGAGATTTATTTAATCTTTTATCTTCTAGAAAAGCTGCTTTTATCAGAGAGCTCCTGAGATCATTTTCAGATTCGATTTTCTTAAGCCTGTTATAATATTTGAACATTAATATCATTGATGTAAAACATGCAGGATATGTACCCAGTTCAGTATTAACAGTACGATTGGACGCTTTACCATGTACTCCAAGAATATTTTGAAAATCATGTTTTGCACCTTTTCGAATGGTAATCTGTCGAAGGTGTCTAGGCGCATATTAAAATCTGTAAGCCAGATTTCTGATCCATATGTTATAATAGGTAGAATTATAGAATTGTATAACTTTATCCATGTTTTGGCTGAAAATTGGTCTGATTGTGAAATTTTGGATTTTAACGAGTAGAAAGCTTTCCTGGCTCTATCGGCAAGATTTTCACATGAATGTTTCAGTAGACCTGTGTTTTTAAATACCAACCCTAAGTATTGTATTTAAAGTAGAATCCAAATGTATTATTTGGTATTTTCTTTTTTACAGAAAATAATTACTTTTGTTTTGCTAGGATTAATGTGTAGCTTCCAATGACTTCAAAGGTTCTCTAAAGCATTTAAACAGTGTTGGAGACCAGTGGATGACTGAGATATCAGAACTAGGTCATCAGCATATACTAAATGATTAATTTCAATGTTATTAAGACAGACTGGGTCCGTTAGTCTTTTTATCTAGATAATCTGCAAAGTCATCAATAAAAATATTGAAGAGTGTACGTCTTAGGTTATCCCCTTGTTTTACCCCAGGATTCGCTGTAAATGGTTCACTGAAAAGCTAGAACTTTTATATGAATATCCAGTGTTAAAGTACACATGTTTTATGATTTTTTAAAAGTTTCCCGCAATTCCTTTGTCCAAAATTTTCGTCAGAAATGTATTACATGTCTAGGTGATAAATAAAAGTACAGGGACAGAATACATTTAATAAAAGTGCTTGTGTCCAGACACTGTTAAATGCCTTCTTAAAATCAACAAAGCTAACAAAAACTTTACCATTACGTAAGCTTAGGTATTTATTTATTACAGTTTTTAATATGAAAGAGTATCTGTTGTCCTAAAATCTTTTCTAAAACCAGTTTGGTTTGGACTCAAGTCTATTCTGCAAGAGTCTAGTATAGTCTGTTTCATTTTTCCATTGTAATCTTTTCAATAGAAACAAGTGAAAGAAATCACAAGATGATGGAAAATAAATACAAATTAAAATTAAATTTTCCATTTCTTTGGGGTTCTGACAAATTAACCAAACGTGTAAATCAGAGAAAACGACACAACATCCAGCTGCCAAATAAAATAGAGAAACTGAAGAAATTAAATTGACGATGCATTCAAGACCGTAATATTCTTGACTTCCCAAAATAGCAGTTTTTTTTGTTTTTTTTTTAAATTTTAATCCAAAAAATTATTTCTTTTGATTTTTCTAACTTTTGTTTATTACTTTTTTTATTCCATATGGTTTCTATGTTATTTATATTCAGTTCTATTTATAATACATGAATGAAAAGGTGAAATTTCGTCAGAAATGTATTACATGTCTAGGTGATAAATAAAAGTACAGGGATAGAATACATTTAATAAGAAATATTTATTAACCAATCAAGGGCCCAACTAGGAACAAAATATTACAATGATTATACAGAATAAACATTTAGCATATACCAATATAATTGTAACAAATGCAAGTCAGTGGATTTGATAGTAAGGTAACTCGATACAACAAGAGCAATAGCAGACCGCTTTGATTAAAAATAAAGGGCTTCGCTAAGCGCACCATTATACGACTGCAAAATGTCGACAGGCAAAGAATTAAAGTAAATGAGGACATTTTATTAAGCTTTACCCAATAAAGCTTTTGATAATATTATATACATTACACAGAAATATTGGACCCTCCATAAAAACCAAATGGAAAACAAACAAAATTAGACCTACCTTGCTTTTTTGGCCCCCTTTAACCACCAATATCTCGAAACTGTAAAACATAGGAACAATTTGTTGGCATACTACTGAAAACAATCATCAAGATGAATTAAAGAAAAAATCTGCATTAATTTGGAAAAATAAAAAATTTAGGTGTCACTCAAAATGGCTAATTTTGGCCCCTTTATCCCTTTTATCTCTGCAATGACAAATGCAATGACAGAAATGTCTGAATTAATAACTTTATTGTATTTCATATAACAAACCATTTAAAAAAATCATAAAAAAGGTTTCGAAAATTATGGTATGTCCATTTTTCGACCCCTTATATCTAAAAAAAGGTAAGAGATATGGGGGAAACGAGCCTTAATTTATCAAGGAACAATAAAAACCAAAAATCATAAAAAGGGACAAATATTAAACAAGTAACGCCGAAATTATCAAAAAAATCCATAATGCGTCCAAGAACTAGAGGCTCTCAAGAGCCTGTATCGCTCACCTGGATTTAACTTTTCACCTTGAGCAGACCTAAAAATTTAAGTGTTGCAGTCAATTTGGCTGGTTTTTCTATAGGATTCTATGTTAAACTAATTTCAGCTGTGGCGGTCATCTTGGTTGACAGTCAAGGTCAACGAATATATTTCTAAAAGAAAACCATCTAAGGACCATTTCTGCTAAGTCTTGTTCCAACAGGCTAAGCGGGTTCAGACAAGAAGATTTTTAAATGAATTTTCCTATAGGGTCCAATATTTAACAAAGTTCGGTGTGGCAGCCATCTTGGTTGACAATCTAGGTGATCAGACACATTTCTGAAAGAGGACCTCCTAAGGACAAATGCTGCCAAGTCTGGGTCATCGGACACACCTCTGTAAGAGGACCATCTAAGGACCATTGCTGCCAAGTGGTTTAAGACAAGAAGATTTTTCACTTAATTTTCCCATAGGGCCCTATGTTAAACTATGTTCAGCTGTGGCGGCCATCTTGGTTAACAGTCCAGGTCATTGGACTTATTTCTGAAAGAGAATCTCCTAAGAACCATTACTGCCAACTTTGGTTCAAACTGGCCTTGTAGTTTCATATAAAAAGGTTTTTAAATTCACCCTCCCCCCTTTTTTCTATTTTTAGTAACAGCAGCCATATCGGTTGGAAGTCGGGGATGCCAGACATAATTTTGGAAGGGGGCCACCCAAAGACCATTCCACCAAAGTTTGGTCTCAATTGGCCCAGTGGTTTGAGAGAAAAAGATCTTTAAAGGATAGTTTATGCTGGATGCCGTCTTTAAAGGGCAAAATCTCCCATAAGGGGTCAATCATTGATTTTGGTCATGTTGACTTATTTGTAGATGTTACTTTGTTGAACATTTTTGCTGTTTACAATTTGTCTTTAACTATAATAATATTCAAGATAATAACCTAAAACTGCAAAATTTCCTTAAAATTAACAATTCAGGGGCAATAACCCAACAAAGGGTTGACCGATTCGTCTGAAAATTTCATGACAGGTAGATCTTGACCTGATGAACATTTTTATCCCATCAGTTTTGCTCTAATTGCTTTAGTTTTTGAGATATAAGACAAAAACTGCAGTTTACCCCTATTTTCTATTTTTAGCCATGTCGGCCAAGTTGGTTGGCAGGCGGGGTCATCGGACATATTTTTTTAACTACATACCCTAATGATGCTTGTGGCCAAGTTTGGTTCAATTTGGCCCTGTAGTTTCAGAGGAGAAGATTTTTGTAAAAGACGACGGACGACGGACGACGACGGTCGACGGACGCCAAGTGATGAGAATATCTCATCAGGTGAGCTAAAAAACGGGAGGGGTCAGATTCCCCAAAATCAATCCCAAACATGTATTTCTTATGGGGGCCATTGTGGAAAAATATTATAAGGATACAAGTAAATGAACGGAAGCCCACTGTCTACAACGCCCACGTACGACACCACGACACCGATAAGCTATAGGTTGGTCCCCGCCGTAATATTCAGTATGAGCTACGTACGACAAGCTCATACTATAATACGTCCGCAAAAATTAGCAGTCGTATAAAAATTTTAAAATGTTCCAGGCTAATATTCAATTATATAGAAATGCATTAAGATCCAATCCTCCTCAGGATCTTAGCAAAAGGGTAACTTTAATTAAGTCATCCAAATGCAGATGCTCAAAACAACATGCTTTCGTCATTTAATCGTGTTTCACAAGAACAATACTGTTTTTAAAGATCCACATTGACCATATCACACAGATGATACACTTGTAAGTCATCCAGATGCACAGGTCACAAAGGTCAATGCTACAGGACTATATGTTTATAGATCTTCATTTAAAAGAGAGAAAACAAAATGGATATTAAATAGGTACACTTAGAATGGTCCTCCTCATGATAAATACACAAGGACAAATAATTTATTAAGTCATCCAACCCCAGAGATCATCAAGGACAGGTGCTGAAGAACACTGAATATCCCAAGTGCACATGCTTACTGAAAATATTTTAAAAAGTTATTAATAATAAATAAAAGAAGAACAATTTATTAAACAGTTCTATGGTAGTTTATTATATATTGTAAAGACAAGTCATCTGATACTGCTCTATAATGAGGAACCAGAGTGAGTTATCTTTTCCTAACCAATGTAGGTAAGGGAGATAATAAATTTGTCTCCATTTTAGCCTGAGGACAAATGGGAGAGAATTTAATTATCTCCCTTACCTACATTGGTTAGGAAAAGATGACTCACTCTGGTTCCTCATTCAATAAAAACAATGCACATTTAAATAACAGTTCACTACAGGTTCTATATACTGTACATATACAGGTGTTTTCCATTTTTCATTTACAACAGCATTTTGTACAATAGTTGAACAAAAACATTTATTACAAAAACTTTGTTGCTGACAGTGAATGTTACATGCATGCACTACTCATAGTTAATTTCAAAATGCCATGTAATTGATTTTTAGAGCAGTTACCTGTAGAATACATTTTTGACAATACTGATTAAATGTTCATCAACGGACTAATAAAAGAAGCTGATTCCATGAATCCGGGGAGGGGTGTGCTGAAAGAACAATTCTTCAGGGTGTCATATAGAACACAGTACGGGAAAAAACACTCAACTAGATAAAAAATGCATTGCTGCATATAATCTATATGTTACAATCAAGCCTTAATCAGTTAATAAGTTCTGAAGTCAGTTTGTTTTAATTTACTTAAACTTCTCAATATCAGGCTCAACATCCTACCATGTTTCTCCAATTATATGGAAAAAAAATAAATCAAAGAACAAATACAGCTAAGGAAGAAACAATAATACAATTTGAATGACACCACTAATAGTTATAGGAAAATCTTACTCTCATATACAACAACTATTTACATTCAACAATAGTCCCACAAGAAAAAAGCCAAATGTACAACCTCTCCCCCCTCCCCTCCCCACCCTCCCCCCGATTTCCCCCACACATATCTTTTTATTCCTTCCCACGAGATACTTGTAGACTGCCAACAAGTAAAAAAAACTTAAAGAAGTGGAAATTGCGCTTTTGTATTTATTTTCCGTCTTCCTGTGGCTCCTTTCACTTACTTCTATTGGTAAGGTTGAAATTGAAATATGAAACAGAATATAATGAAGAACGTACCTGATGGGAAGGATATTCAAATGAAAACAACAATGGCTACAGCCGGCCAACTGAAGCGGAGTCTTGGAATCTTGAGCCAGGATTGCTGAAATAGGAAAGCGATTTAATTCATTTTAACCTTTTTGAAAAGTAAATTATATCTACTAATGGAGACTAACCTGTTTTAGGACTGCCACATGAAATTCAAACCGTACCGATGGCCGGAATGAGAGTGGGAGTCCAATTTTGATTTTTCCGGATAGAGATATTGGCGGCCAAGTCAGAAAAATAGCTCGGGACACAGAATCGCAAAAGGGATTAGGAATACACCAGTACATGATATGGTTACGACTGCAAAAACAAGTCCAATGCGATCCTCTATATTGAAACATTGTACATTGTAACGAAAACGATGACGATAATTTATCTTTGGTATATACTCTCTGAAGGGATTAATGATAAATTACAAATGCCTTCCACCGAATATTAAACAAGCTGAGAAACAGAGACGCCATGGAAACGAAAATTAACATTGGGAAAGTTGAAGTTACTTATCTTCAAATATTTTTCGTTATTAGTTACGAAAAAATAAGCAATTTTTAAGTTCACATGCATGGATAGAATAACAGTCTTAAAATAAGGACAAAGCGTGAACTATGTAACGGACGGTGAGAATAAAATACCAGTCTATCTAAATGTGGTAAAGTAGTATAGAGGGTTGAGAAATCAAATGTTTTATACTCTAACAAGTTGCAGTAGATCTTGATTTTAGATAATGTAATGAATTTTTAGAGTCTTTAAGGTTCTGCATCTGATTATTGGCACTAGGGAATATGATGTTCAACAGAAACTCCGAATGTCTTCTTTTATAGCTGTAATTCGAGGTGTTACACCTTTGAAAGGGGTAAAACAGTAAATTCACCCGGCTGAATATGAAATTAACCTTTGAATTCTTGTGTACATTTGGAATGCTGCTGAAGTTACTTCCTTTATTTAAACAGATTTCAAACTGATCATGTGATTATAGAAGATAAATTGTTTAGCGAGTGGAAGTTGGTTTTCTTCTGGATTATTAATCTCCAAATCATTTATTTTACTTGAATTTATAACTTCAGATAGCACGATGTTTTTTGGAACTTGCATTTTAATATATTTGCCATGTGGACGATTCAAGCTTTCAACAATATTTTGGTCTACAAAGACAGAATTACATGTATTATTTTTAACACTAATAGCCCTTGATTTTGAATACGGATTTGCATCATGAATTTTGAATGTTTCACTAATTCCAAAAAAGCATCAACAGACTCCTTTTTCTGCTATAGCTCTCGACTCAATCCATCACCAATAAGAAACTATATTCAACTGATCGGCTGTTGTTCTTGGTATTTCACACCTTTGGCGTCTGATTATCAACCCTTTTAAGAGCCCCGGTTGAATGGTTTGGTTTCCTTATTCGTTAAATTATATATAATTGCTGCTAAACTATTTTTAACTTAAACTGATATCTGGTTTGATTCTGTTTTACCTTCTAGTAACAAACTGGGCGACTGCTATTTCGTACAGCACCGTTTCTTTTTAGAAACGTTTAATCTGCCTGCAGTCAGAAGAATGTGTATTATGTAAATGTTTGTAAACAAGTCATTATTATTCAATGAAACATGACGTTTTCCGCGTCTGTTTTAATTTATCCATTAAAACTGCTTGTAGCGTATTAACTAGTTTAGCCATGGTATCGCAGTTAATCAACGAACTTTCTTGAAATGCCAGCATGTAATTAAGATGCATAATTTGATTTGACATAATGAGGAAGATGTGTTTTATGCTCTGTATTATATCAGATGTTTTTTCTTCATTTTAGATTACTATAAAGTATACAAACGTCCTTTCTATTCGTATTTTTCCTTTTCGTATATCAATATTCAGTGAATTCTATGATTGAAGTAATTTACCTTGCAAGCACTATAATCAAACATCAATATGAAAGAGATATGAAATCCCAGAACACTTATTATCTAACAAATATTTACTTCCCTAATGACAACGCATCACTGGTATAGTCGGTATTACCTAAACAGCCAGACAACGCTCCTTGCATTTTTTTTCGTGATATCCTGTATCCATAGTCACATAAAAAATAGATAAACTATAGGAAATACTGGTAGACATGGTAGATGTCCACAACCTCAAATGCATGTTAATCATATTGTCTTTATTATCTAATAAAATTCCAAAGAAAAAAATAGCAAAATAATTAACGATTATTGAGACCTGTCTGCTTCAAAACATTTCTTTGAAACTTTTTTAACTTCTTATATCTTTACTTTTTAAAATATATATACATATATATAGATAGATAGATATGCGTACGGAAATGCACATCTTTCCTAAAACTACTATCTATATATTTCAATATGTACAGGTGCCTCTATTTTTGTGATACTTTGCTCAACAACAGTTTTTGTTTTTTTTGGGGGAATTCCATAATTTAGACCAAAATCAGCCTGGTTTTGGAGAACATATCTATAAGGATTAAGTTCAATATCTGCCGACCGTCAAATACAGGAATAAAACATTCATTTTTTCCTTTTTCTTTCAAGTTTCGTTACATGGATGTGCGTTTAACCAGAGACATATAAAACATGTGTCTCTGCATGGTTTAACTTTAGTACATACAATCATTGCCAGGCATTCGTATTTGTTTCGTTGCTCTTTCTTTAAATATTAAATATTAAATATTCTGTTAGCATTTTAGAATTGTGAGTAAAAAATCTTCCCATTTAACATCATAATTCATAGTTATTCGACGTAATCTTCACATCAAGTTATCTGTGCTCCGGGAGGCTGTAAAATTCAAAGTAAAAGATTTGTAATTCGATAAATCCTTAATGTGACATAGTTTATGTTTGATAAATTTTAAATCTTTTTCTTTGCACCATTTGTTGGTATGTGTCCTGACAGTTTCTATTAATCAAGGCTTTGTACTGAAGTTCTGTAGTCATGTTCACAGTTTTTCGGTCAGTAGATACTGATTTTTATCATGGTTTTAATATTTTTTAGATGACCCTTTTAATAATATCTGTATAATTATCTATTCTAAATGTTAATATTTCATTTACATATTGACATGATTTGTTCCATATAATGATACCTTCCTTACATATCCTCCGGATGCTAGTCTATGACCTTTTTCCACTTTATTAAAATGTCAAAGTACCCTACAATGACACAACATCACTACTTGCAGCTGATGAATCAGTAACATATTATTTAAAGTATAAAATGACCTTCAAATCCACAACCCACTCCAAACCACAACTTTTAAATTAATGGCCCATAAAGTGATCGTCAAAGATTAAGGATTACCTAAAATACACAAGTAAGTGATGCAGTAAATGCCTAGTACTAAATGTTAATACATTCTATATTTGAAAGTGTATGTATTGTCTTTATACGGGTATATTATAAATTTTAGCTTTGTCAATTAATTTTGGTAAACTGATCCTATGTAGAATTATTCCTCTGGCCTTTTCCTAACAGACCCAAAACTAATTTCTTTAACAGGCTGCTTAGCGTCATAGCAATGATGAAAATGAAACTATTCTGTTGAAAAATCTTTAACGATCTTCGTTTTCCGAATAACGATTGTAATTTGACTAATTTTAGTGTTGTACAAAATCTATTAATTGTCTTTGAACTTCAATGAAGAAAAACTTAATTTGATAAATAAGCAAATTGTGCATCATATTCTATACGGTACATTTGTATGATATCTAACACATATTGTTTTAAAAACATGTTTGTTCGGAACTTCCATTCACAAGTTTGCACTAATACAATAACATCCAACACAGAGTACAGCAATAGATGATAGAACTAGAAAATGTGTCTATAAGACACGGATGCCCCGCCCTAAAAACAATATAGGTTGCTGAACTGCGTTGTACTATACAAGAGGTCTGTAGTGGTGAAATATCATTGATATATTACTAAAGATTTCTGAGAAATGAACCGAAACGCAAAACTTAACCAAAGTCACTGAAGCATGAAATGTAGGTAATAGCGACCCAAGTGTTGCTGAACTGCATTGTACTATACAAGAGGACTGTAGTGGTGAAATATCATTGATATATTACTACAGGTTTCTGAGAAATGGAGCTAAACGCAAAACTTAACCGAATCGGGAAATACGTACGGACAAGGGTAAATCTATATGCCTCAGCCACATTCGTGGTGGTGCATAAAAATATCAGGTGGATACAAATATATGCTTTCTATGCATGACATCATGTACCGGTACATGAGTTAAAGGAAAAAGTTTGTCAGATTGGCCATATATTTATATTATAGTTGTTTCTTCTGTTTAAGAACAAAATATTTAGCTATTTTCTATGAATGGTAAGAATTGGTAATGCCTCCGCTAAATACTTGATACACTAACAGGACTAATAGACTAGTATGAGGCGCAAGCATTTAGCCCATCAATGGCGGCTGTCCATTTAGGAAAAAATCAAGTCATTAAATTGCTATCTACATGGTTTTTACATTAATATAATATACCAATGTTAATTTCTCGTGTATATTAAACCACATCCGCTTTTCTTCTCGTTCTCAGTTATGTATAGTTAGTACCTACACGGGCATTTGTGCCCTTTAAGTGAAATGTAACGAAAATTCAAATGTAAAACATAAATCATATATCAAGCTGCATGTAGATGTCACATGCATGTTTGTGTATGATATTTCTGGTTACTTTATGCAAATAAATGTTCTATTTCCAAATATGCATTTCAAGGCTATATAGATCACAGTGCGATGGAACAGACTGTCTTTATTTGATTTAGTCATCCTGTTGGACTTCTTTTTTCAGTTATGAGTCATCTAATTAGTTACAAAATTTTGGCAATGGTTTTGAAATTTAATTGACTTCAATTTAAATTGCTTTCTTCTGCTTTTCGTAATTGTAGTCTAGTCATGTACTTCAGTCCTTTCGTTCAATAAATTTAATCATAGGTGATACTAATGAAATACAAGTAATCAGTCACAACAATGTCTATTGTTGTATAAAAGCCAACAGTAGGTTGAAGAATACGAAGAATATGTTGATGGGACAGTATCGTATATAAAGATATGTAGGATCCAGATATGTAACCACAGAAAACTTAAGGATGGATAGATTATTGGTTAAAGACTGTAAAAATTTAAAACAAGCACACAATCTTAAACCTGTTATTAAAACATGTGCTTCAAATTATTATGAAAACAGTCAATGAGAAAATTAATAGTCTAAATGAAAATAATAAAAAATTCCTTTACAAGTTTCTGACAGTTAAAGACAATTCACAAGAATATTATTTATCTCATCCTAATAAAGAGACAAGAAAAATATTAACAACTACTAGATACAACAAAATACCAAGAAAACAAAGAAAATGTAAAGACTGCAATAATTTGGATGATTAATTTCATTTCTTTTTCAATTGTAAACTAAATTTGGAAAGGCGTAGACCATTTTTGAAATATTTCGAAGAAACATATACAAATTTTTAGCACCTTAGCTTCAGAGACAAACTAATAATAATATTACACCCATCAACACCTGGGCCCAGTTGTTCATAGGTTAATCACTTTTTTCACTTCCAATTATTTCTATTGTTAAGTAATATTCCTTTACAGAATTTTGCATGGACACACAAAGTCATAGGATTAACCCATCAGAAAATTTTCAGTCCTTAGGCATAATCAAGGAAACGAAAATTTGAAACTGAAAATTGTGGTTAACTTTTGAACAACTGGGCCCTGAAGATATTAAAACGGTAGTTTCTTTTATTAACCAGTCATTAGAGCTGAGGAAAGGAGACTCATAGCTGTTTAGAATATACTGAACTTTCTATGTACTGTTAATGAACATTTGCTGATACATGTATATGTATTTTGTATTGTATAACCCTAATGGGTTTTTGTCTGCAAAAATAAATAAAGTTAAAATGAATTGGAAATTATTACATGCGTGACAGGACGATCAATTGAATTTTAACCCACAGCAAAATATATGTCGGAATTATTGAAGTAAAAAAATTAAAATAACTCTACTAAACATTAAACAAGAGAAAACATAAGACAATCGCCTAAAAACAGGATCCTCGCTAATTATATGTACATCATTAATATTCTCTAAAAAAATAAAACCGTGTCCGTCGAAGGTACAAGATTCATTTTACACATCAGTTATGCACTTAAAAAGAAGACGTTTTAACGTTATTAAGGACCAAAGGGAAACTATTTCTTTAAAATAAGCAATTAAATGCGAAGTCACCGAAGATCCCTATAGATAAATTCTACGATACCAATTTTTATAAACATGATAATAGAAATTCAAAAGACGTAATTCTAAAGGACAGAAAAAAATAAATAATTACAAAAGACTGAAAAATATAAATTATAAACTAACTCCTACAAAAGTCTAATGTATGGGTAAACAGTTCCTTCTACGTTTACGTGCTCCCATTGTGGTCGTCAGAAAAGGACAATAACATCTCAGCCAAAAGCTCTGGCTGCTGGGCTAGATAATACCGTCCGGGGACTGCAATTCACTACCATTAACCACATGGAATAAAACTGTTGCCTTTTAAGTCAAGACAGAGGCAGGTGCTAATACTTCAGCTGTGAAAACTGACGTTACAATAAGCTAGAGATGTAATAATATAAAATTCAAATGAGATTTAAATGCAAAACTTGAGAAAAAGAGGTGGAAACCATTAGAACCCCATATCGGATTGACGCATAAGACATGTATCTAATACAATTACTGTTAATTCCATCAAATTACGAAACTTCAAGTTCTATACTATCTTGTACAAGCCAAGGAATCTGCTAATATAAACATATATAAAACACATGTTGACATTATACGATCACGGATCTTGAGACCCGAGACATTTTCTCATTATATTTACCAAAACACTGATAATCTTATCAAGTAACCGCTGATAAATTACATCAAATTAGACTTAACCATAACAAATTCCAAACCTTTTCTTACGTCTCATACCTGTTATACACCTGTAATTAAATGTTACACCTTTGGCTTGTTAACATTTGATTATGATAGCTCCCTCGTATACTTAACACTGCACTGGCGGGATTTAAAGTGACAGACTTTGCTATACGGGATATCTACTGTTTAATCCAACAGAACTAATGTGGGAATACCCCCATGACGTGGAACAATACACGATGACAGTTTATATTTATTGTGCTAGACAGACCACGTTTATTATCTAAATAAAAATATCGCAGTAAAACTAATAATATGGTTTTATCGTACTGCCGTGAGCCAGATATTAAAAAGTGTAACTTCGACCATTGAACTTCGATAAAGAAAAAACCTGATCGATTTTTTACTTCGTTGTATGGTGTATTTTTGATATTTTGGATTTTGTTAATTTTCAAAATGCATTTAATGTAGTATTAGAGTCATTTCTAACTACTGATTGCACAGTGTTACGACAGAAGTCTGCACCGTGACCTGGTAGGTCTCGGGTCAATTGCTCTTATCAACTCTGACAGCGAATTAATATCACTTGTTCTGATTGGTTCATAGAGTTGTTTGTTGTTAGTTAAATGGGCGGTGATATATACAGCAATGTTATACACTGTGACTTGGAATTTAAACATAATTTACTAACTACTTACAACTTTTACAATTAGGTATGCTGATTACACATTCATAGCCGAGGAAATGACTTCTCGAGATAATACGTGAATGACTGCAGACATGGTTTTCTTCAGAAATCTTTTGCACTTTAAAGTTTTTGATGTTTGGAAGTTTGCATGGGTACTTTGGTGTAAGTATATTTTTACTAATTCATTAATAATTATTTCCTGACATGTTCTATTAATTTGTTTGATTTATTAATTTGTTTCACAACTTACGTAATAGTGTTCCGTACATCGGCACTGACAGTATATGCTAGGTTTAGCTTTTTTCTGAGTTTGTCTTTTAATCTTTGAATTTTCACTGAGAAATCTCTTATAACGATGTGATGAACATAATCTTTTCAATTGCCATTGGCACTACACATTTGTACTTATCAAAATCACTCCCAATTTCTCTGTCTTTTTATTTAATTTCAGCGATAGACAATAATTCCAACTGCTTAACTTTCACGACAAGTAATTAAACTCTTACATGTTTAAGTCAAATTAATGATAACAATTTAGTAACGGATGTGCATAAATTTCAAAAACTATGGGGCTTAAATTTCTTCCACTTTCATTCCTTTCCGTTTCTTTTCAAGAAAATTTCGAGCACAATTGGTAAAACCCTTATAGACTAAGTTACAAAACTATGCAAATTTGGTGAATATGTCATTAAAATAAAAATAAAATTTTCTTAAATGGTGATATTAAAATCCACAAATATTAATATTTAAAATCCGTACTTAAACTATACATTGAGATGAGAAGGGAAAATGCCTAAATTAATGGAGAAATAACTAAAAAAACAAACAAATGTTATAGATAAGTAAGTAAATGAAAATCAAGTATATTGACAATTTTTGTTTTATTTCAGTTATTTGATATCTGTTCCTTTCGGTATTTCCTCTAAAACATTACTTATATTTTATATATTTAAAAAAAAATTAAAACTACATCAATATATGCCCATACTATAGTTATGTACCACAACTTTTGATATCAAGACATTGAATGGCAATTTTTCACATCGATATGGGCTAACCATAAAACATTCTTCCAAACTATTAACCATAATTGCAAATGACCCCCATGCAATCTTAATATGCAAGTAAAATTGTCCAGTAAATCACCATCGATCATGCCACTGGACAATTGGGGAACGTGTGAATAATAGATATTCTGAAACTGACATCTGTAAAAATGCCTTCCAGTCCATCAAACGATATGCAAAAATCGACTATCATTTTGTGGTTCATAAATCTAAATATCAGTCGAGTGCTACTGTAAATCTTAGGAATGTTTACTCATCTAGCTAATGTGTATACAGCTTTAAAGATAATTTATTGTTTAGGTCAATCATAATTTATTAAATTTCATGGTCAGTTATTGAATTTTTCCTTACACTGCTCTGGTTTTTTATGGAAGGAACAATGTAGCATAATAGATTAATTTTCTCTTTATTATAGGCTATTTGTATCGCCCTTTTCTTGTCCTATGTTTTTGCTTTCTAGCAAGCAGCAATTGAAACTAGGTCGCAGTTTTGCGAAATTACTAAATTAAAGCAACAGTGGTTTAAAAAAAGCTCTCTTGAGGTATTATTTTCACGGAAATGTAGCAAGAAAAAAAAACCAAAATTTAACACTTACATAAAATATGTAGTGTGATTGTAAAAAAAATGTACTCTTAAATACAGAATATTTCACACTTAAGAAAAACACATTACGTCTTTTAATAAGACAACAATTTTTAATTTATGAGCTGACAAGTAAGTTATGAATGGCTGGAAACATATTGTGACATATTTGCAATTGTCCTGAGGCTAAACTATAAAAGTCGTTTGTCAGTAGAGTCATAAACCATGTCGTATTTTATACATATTCAATTCACATTAATCAGTTTTAGACTTGGTTTAGCAGACTCATTTATAATTATTTCTATATAGTTATTTCTAGAAAAATTGACAGGATGAGGGATTTGAACGGTTTCGTTTTCACTTTCCTTCTATAGCAAAATCTTGTTATGTACATTTTTCAAAGTGTTAGCCTCATACGCAAGAACAGAGAATGAAACTATTAAATGCCTTAATGCACATATGGAATGAGAATCCAACTTTATGTATGTTGTAGTGTGAAAATTTATTTACGGACGTCTAGGTTCTGTAGTATTACAAACTGTAGGATCTTGGTTCTGTAATATTACAAACTGTAGGATCTTGGTTCTGTAGTATTACAAACTGTAGGATCTTGGTTCTGTAGTATTACAAAATGTGGGATCTTTGTTCTGTAGTATTACAAACTGTAGAACCTTGGTTCTGTAGTATTACAAACTGTAGGATCCTGGTTCTGTAGTATTACAAACTTTGGGATCTTAGTTCTGCAGTATTACAAACTGTAGGATCTTTGTTCTGTAGTATTACAAACTGTGGGATCTTGGTTCTGCAGTATTACAACTTTGGGATCTTGGTCCTGTAGTATTACAAACTGTAGTACCTTGGTTCTGTAGTGTTACAAACTGTAGGATCTTGGTTCTGTAGTATTACAAACTGTAGGATATTTTTTCTGTAGTATTACAAACTTTGGGATCTTGGCTCTTCAGTATTACAATTTGAGGATATTTTTTCTGTAGTATTACAAACTTTGGGATCTTAGTTCTTCAGTATAACAAACTGTAGGATCTTGGTTCTGTAGTATTACAAACCTTGGGATATTGGGTCTGTAATATTGCAAATTGTGGGATCTTGGTTCTGCAGTATTACAAAGTTTGGGAACTTAGTTCTGCAGTATAACAAAGTGTAGGATCTTGGTTCTGTAGTATTACAAACCTTGAGATCTTGGTTCTGCAGTATTACAAACTTTAGGATCTTGGTTCTGTAGTATTACAAACTGTAGGATCTTGGTTCTGTTGTATTATAATCTTTGGGATCTTGGTTCTGTAGTATTACAAACTGTAGGATCTTGGTTCTGTTGTATTACAATCTTTGGGATCTCGGTTCTGTAATATTGCAAACTGTAGGATCTTGGTTCTGTAGTATTACAAACTGTAGGATATTGGGTCTGTAGTATTACAAACTTTGGGATATTAGTTCTGCAGTATTGCAAACAGCAAGATCTTGGTTCTGTAGTACTATAAATTGTTGGATGTGGGGTAAATGCCTAATACAAGCCGATACAAAAAATCACCGAACGAGGGCATCCTCCATTCACCAACAACGTGTAGAACTCGTACACAAATAGTAAGCTCTCCACCAGTGAATACAGTGAATTGATTTGCATGTACGAAACCAAAGTCTATAGTTAGGGTAAAAAAAAGATATGGGGGGCAAATTGTTCAGAAAGTTCTTCATCGGACACTTGATGAAGCTCGGAAATAACGAAGAAACCGATTAAGGCACCTTCCAGTTTAGCCTAGGCCCTACTAAACTTGCTGGAATAAAAATACCTTGCAAAGTGAACATTCAGTCAAAACGTCACTTACAGTGTTGAAAATTTCTGTCCTCATATCAGTTAGAAGTAAATATTTGATTTTTATTATTTTCTCATTCTCACCTGTTCATTTTTACCTGTCGCTAGATTACATCTGATAAGGATGTCATAGAGATCGTTTGATGTATCAGTATAATGTATTTGCATAGCCTTAAAGTTGATTCTCATTAAATCTTGATCTGTAAACAAACTTTGTCCCGCCTTTCCGTTTGGCATACATAAATCACTTTGGGGATTATGCTATGAAGTACCGTTGAATTCGGCTGTTTATGTAAGGTTTATTTTAAGTTTGTCCATAAAATACAAACTTCTTCAAAATCCAAATCACTTTCACTGTTATAGTTTGTGGACAAATTCTCTGCTCGGAAATTTCTTTTTCAACTGAAATCAAGGACTCAATATTCCTGCATTATTAAACAGATTGCTTGTTCATAAACGAAAGTATTTCATCGGCTCTTCGGTTCTATACTGCATGTAAAGGAACTGTTGTCCGTTCATCGACTCATTATGTTAAAGATGTTGCTGCCAACAAGATACGAAAATAGAATTCAGATACTTGTACGTATACTAACCTATGAGATTTGGAATTTTTGTATTTATTACAAACTGATGAAAATTGTGATACCAAAGTTTTCATAATATTTTCCAAACATCTTCTTTCTCAGAAACTTTACACAAAACACGTGCAATCGGATTGCAATTCAGCTTCTTTTCTATAATACATTTTAGTTACTGATAATACTAAATAATATACAAAAGTTCTAAGAACTCAGGCATATAAGAAATACAATTATAAACGATATCTGTCAAATAAAATTGTGCAGCATACTGACTCGCGATAAATTATCTCAATAATGTTTGATAAAACCTTTAATTGAATTGTTGTATGGTTAAATTGTCTGACAGACACATGCCAAATTTATGAAACCGTTGTTCAATTTTCCTTTGGAACGTTTTTATGACTTATAATATGATTTCTTATGAAAAACATTTGTATTCATATCTTTTTCCAATAATGTATTATCAGTATTTAAAACAAACTTTTCTTTTATCTTTTATATCACCCTATGTATTTTGCATCTTTACATAATCAAAGACATAGAAATCTCGGGCAACATAACAATCATAGATCTAATTATATATAATATGGTCCATCATGAAATTAAGTATTTCGAAAATTCATCCCAGATGACCACCAAAACTTAACACATTAAAATAAAAAATCATTCGAATCTGAAATAATTTATTAAGAGTTTCAACAGATCCCGCTTTCATTACCTTAAACTATTAAAATCACCACACATTAAAGTCTATCTCAGTGGACTAAAACCAATAACAGACTTGTTATCAACGACCATAAACGCTTGATTTAGTTTAAATACTGGGGATAAAGAGCAATGGAGATTTTTATTATGATCAGATTATAAAACAGTTAAGGAGTTATTAAACAGTCTAGAGCATAATCGAATGAAATCAAGTGGTTTCAAGTAGGTCGTGATCATAAACAGATTAAAAATTTATTGTTTTCCCCGATACTAAGCGGTAAATTATTAGCCTTAAATTAGAACTTAAAAGTACAAGTGTTTATACAAGCCATAATGACACGGAAAAAACTAATTTTTCATTAAACTGTAATTATGAATAACTGTCATGATCTTTGTAGTAAAACTACAAATGTTTTGGATGTTTACGCATAATTTTGTGTATCCGGAAATAGTTAGAAAATAAACATGAAAATAAGATTAAAAAAAGAAAAAGCAAAATTGACTAGCTTCCCATTAGAATGAGGTCGTTCGGCTTGGGAAACGAATCCTCGTCTCTACCATCTGTGCTAAGGACGTAAGAAAATTGTATGCGTTTCGTAATTTTTTTCTTGAACAAATGAAACCTTTACAACATTCTAAAATGGATAAAGTATAGTATGCCTTCTACTCAAAACATCCCTTCGCTATTCACAAGTTAGATACGGATTCGGAAATACGATATGCGGGGAATTGTCAATAAATCTCTCCAAGGTATAAGACTGCTGATTAAATTTGGGAGTATTTTATAAAAATTGTTAGAATAAGAATCTGTAGTCGGTTTGGTCAAAATCTGCTGCGGTCCTGAAATTTCAATCGTAATCAAAGGAACACTTTTTTTCATGTGATTTTATCTCACTTGTTCGAACGTTAGATTAAGTGATCTCAAACCAATGCATGGAAATATGCGTAGATAAGATTTGATTGAAAGGTAATTTGGCTTTATTGATTATCATATACATGTATGTCAAACTAACTGACAGGATATATACTGCAAGACAACCTGTCACATTATACAATCTATATACAGTGTTCAGTTACTTTTAATAGATCTGTAATTTCCACTTATGATAAATACGTGATTTCTTCTTGTCATATGCATGAAGGATCCTGTCATCTTTGAATTAAACATTGTAATGACATTGTTAGCATCATCATGTTATAAGGATCCATTGTTGTGCATGTATATTCATTTTTCACGAAATCCAATTTCAGGGCGAATCTTAATCTTTTTCAAGTAATCCTTTGCTTTTCAACAATCGCCGAATTTGTCATCAGGTGCTGCGGAAGAGTAAGCGTGTCCTGCACCATTAACGGAACCAATCTTATTGCTAGGGTATAGGGACAAATACATAAAAACAATGTTACTTAGCAATCCAATTACAGTATTGAATGGTTTGAGTTTAAAAAAAAAATGGAGAATGAAGTGAAATGTAGAAGCTCATTAGTTCAATACATTTCACTAAAAGTTAAAGAAAAAATCATAAGAGGATGTTTTTTTCTACATTCATCTAAGGTAACCAAATTATTATCATCATTCCTTATTTGGCTTAAATTTGCAGAATTTCTTAATTAGTTTATCATTTTTTTTTTCATCAATTACTTATCAGAAAACAATGTCTATGTAGTTGGGAATTTATTACAAAAGAATCGGTGAAGCTATCTTTTTCGCAAAAAGTAAAACAATTTTTGTGAATCTTGAAAAATAAAAAAAAATTAGTGTTTTTGTCTCAAATATACCAAAATCAGTGTCAAGTATGTTAAAAACTAAGTCATGAAGATATGTTTTTCTTTCCGTATTTGAAAAGTATACATAAAATTGACCATCTGGTAAATTTTCAGCAAACAATCAATAGAAGAAAATTACTGTATTGTCTTGCCTCAAGAAATTCGTTGACGTTTAACCTGTCCCCTCGTGACGCATCAAGGTGGAACATTTTGTCCATTTTGTTCGTAGTCTGTACCATTAATTTTCGGAATACATGTCAAAATCCAAGTCCTTTTCCACAAATCTTAATAAATGTCCATTTATTAAGGTAATCATATTCATTAAAACGTTGAGATGTTGTCATGACCGCCCCGTGTATTTTCTGACATGTCGGCTGTCTGTGTCACTTCTGTTGAGTTTCGATACATTTTGAATTATTATGACTCATTTTCATCTGCACCAAACTGACTTTAACTTTTCTTTATTAATTATGGAACTGAAGTGTTCATCTACATGCAAGATGGTCCGGAAGCTCTATAGGGAGGCAGTTTCCGATTATAAGAACTCTGGTTGGAAATGTTCATCTACATGCAAGATATAAAATCTCTGGTTGGATTACGGGAGCAACCTTTTGATTTTTATTGGGGAGGTGGCAAATGTTTGATCCTGCCTATTTTTTTTCGTCGACATTTTGGTCCTGGATTTTTATTTTCATTTAAACCAAAAAAAATTACTGATTGACCCAGGTTCTGCACCTAAAGTGATCCTGTATTTTTATTTTGCCCCATATCCTGGTCCTGCCCTTTTATTTCAAATTTGATCCTAGTCCCCCCTCCCCCCACCCGTAAAAATCAAATGGTTGCTCCCTAAGTAAAACGGATATGGAATCTAACTAACCAAAGTTTTAGGTTTCATTTCTGTCGATTGAATTGTTGTTCATTCTTTTCGTATTTTTTCATCTGTTGCGGATTATGCTAGACCCTTTTCTGTCCGTTTATTGCTGTTTTATTTCGTTGTGATCCTATTCTTCCTTTGCTAGTATTCGGCTAGTCTTTGGAGTCATTATGACATCCTCCTTTTTCACCTCGTTGCTTTTGTCTGTGGTGAAGTCAACTATATAGTTAATTTCTTATTTTATGTTATATTGGATGTCTGGAGTTTAGTCGTTATTTCTTGTCCAAGTACATGTACCCCTTTATGTGTAAAACCGACTAATGCAAGAATTTTTCCAAAATCTTTACACGGCCAGATGTCTAAATTAATTCTCATTTTCGAAAATCAGAATTTTTTCTTCGTTTGAATTTCCGTTTTTACGTCGAGAGCTACACGATAATTTTATCTTGTATCAAAGTGTCGCACGAATTCGTTTCAAAGACATACCTTGGGGTTCGGGGGGATTAATGAAGGCCATGATCCCTTTCATTTTGTTCCATAAAGTAAGAGTTATTTTGAAAACTTAATCAGAAAGTTTGCATAAGACTTAGCATTTAAGATATTTCGATTTTTAAATGCACGAATCTCCCAGAAAAAGTAAAATTTCTTTGGATTGTAAAAATTCAATGTCATGCAGTGTATGAAAACATATTGAATTGTTATTTTTGTGAAGTAATCTATCTCTCTTGTAAAACTACTCAGTGTCAGTTGGCACACGGTAAATTAGTTTGATTTCGTACTAAACAAATATTTACTAAGGACAGATGAAATCTTTACCGCCTTTTTAAATTTTAACCGAGGTTAGAGGAAAAACATTTATCGACAATAAAATTGTTATAATGAAACTGTTATACATTCATAAGAAACATACAAGATTTTTTTGTCCTTTTCATGAAATTGATTTATTCGACAGTATTGACATGCGAGGCCAAACTCTTACAAAAATGTAGACAATGTTGGGACTAAATTATTATCAATCGTAATACTTTCTCAAACTCAAAGTTTTGAACATGAAAATCTCATAAATATTGTTCTTTGATGCTTCACAAAAGGGGTATCTCTCTTTGCACAGCATTAAAATATTTCAGTCTTTTTTCTGAGCAAAAGTAAATAAAATTTGGCGTTTAGCACGTTTTGGTGATATTTTGAAGTCGCACAACCCATTGATTATTTGGACGTATTTTTAAGAATTTGGTACCCTTAGTGGTTCATACGAATTCACACCGAAAAATTAACTTCGGTTTATGCTTTATGCATACCACTAGTATAACTTTATGCTTACCAGTAGTATAACTTTATCTTTACCAGTAGTATAACTTTATCAATCAGAAAAGAAAACATCAGTTATTGTCTACTTTGAATATTGTAAAAATTCTCTCAAAACTTATATTTATGTAAAACTTCTTAATATTGCCATATACAAGCATACCAGGATCACAATACCAACTTTTTTTCGAACAAACTTTTTTGATATAATTCCTTGGTGTACTTGTACTATAATGTTATGCTTATATTAACTTGTTTGCTCTTCAGTTCAGACTTCATAAATTTTACCACATGTATTTTATAATGAGAATTTGTCTCTAAGACGCTTTATACTTCATATCTTTTCGTTTTCAAATTTCTGCACATGGTACAAGAAAAACACTTCTTTGAAAAGTGCATTGTATCACTTTCGTTTCTTATTCTTTTGCATGACAACATAAATAATGAAGGGTTTTTATGACTGCAGTATCGTTGAGGATCCTAGACAAAACGAAAAAAAAATATTAAAACTTGTTCAATATCTTCTCATCAGCATATGTTTTTTAATCTTGCTCATTTCCATCTTGTTTTACTGCTATCATAAACCACTCATCTTACGAAAAGTCATTTCATGGAGTTTGCATTTTATTTACTGCCGGCTTTACAAGAACAATGATTGTTAAATTCCAGCACCTACGAGGGATGCTGCTGCTGCAGATAGAGAGAATTCTTCGTTAGACAGATATACATGATATACGGCCTTAGGTCTAGCAGCAGGTGTATCTTATCCTAATAAAAAGTTATGGATGGTAAACCATTGTAAAAAGACAAGCGGAAACAAATGTTAAGGCAATTTTTAAAGTGATAATTAGGAGTATGATAAATTTTACAGAAGTTTTTTTTATTCTTTTATAGGTGCTTTTAAATGAAAAATGTTTACCTACATCAAATCATATATTAAATCTAGTTTCGTAAAAGACTGTAATATATTACTTAAGCATAAGCCAGTCTATTTTGGATTAATCAAAGTTAAACTGGAAAATAACTGTTTTGATAAACCATATCAAATACTACTAGATCGACACTATATCTCCATGACCTTTATCATGTTTATAATGGTTTCCTTTTCAGTCGAATGAAAGGTTGTTTTACTCGAAACAGACCCAACGTATCATAAAAATTAACATGGGTATCACGGCAATTATGTCGGCTTACATATATTCATAATCAAATTTATTAAAAATTCAGAGGGACATGAGATAAAAATCCAAAGCAGAATGTGAATATTCATATTTTTTTCAAAGCTTTTTATATAAAACTTTTAAATGTTTTATTTATTCCTTTTCCGAGCTGTAATCTGGAAGGATACATGTAAGTCATGAGGCTAGATATTTTTAATCAATTTATTTTCGGAACTATGTTACGACATCATTTATAATCTTCAAATACCTGGTTTGACAAACGATTTTCTTTATAGTCTGAATATGACTTTTTTCCAATATTTTTAATAGCACATTCTGGTTTGTTAACCAAATATCAACTTTTCTGAAAATAAATGGAAAATGTAATAAAACTGATTGACCCCCTATGGTTTTCTGCAGGCAGATTTTCTGTTTATATTTTATCAAACGTTATTACCTCTCGTTATCACAGATCCCCCAGGGAACCTGTGCATTTAATTATGTAAAATGCATTTTAAAGCCTCTGCAGACATGCTTTGCAGAGAATGCTAATGGAACATCAGTTGTTTAGTAGCGTTTTATAAGAAAAACTAAATCAAGAGAATTCTGGTGAATACCAGGTTCAAAGCTTTGAAGGTATAGCTATTTTATCACTATCATAGTCTATAGTTTGTATAGGCTGTGTTTGGCTTGTATGGCTTTTTTGGCAGATGTTCTGGTATATATTTGTTTCAGCGTCTTGTAAAACAAGGCCACATGTACATAAAACCACTCTCTCTCTCTCTCTCTCACACTTGTCATATAAATTTTACTTTTTTTTCTTAATAAAATTTTAAAAAATATATAACTTGGGCCAATTACATAAATCACCAAAATTAAGTTGTATAAATTGCATGCTACCTGATTATATATAAGGCAGTTGTATGCACATGACTACCGGAATACAATACTATGATAAAAAAAGAGAGTTTATTCCAAAAAATAACTATTCATTTGAAGTTAAAATTATCGTTTTAACAAATGATACATAAAGTATTAAATTAACATAACTGCAGTACAAACTATACATACAAACATAAATGCAGAATTTTGACATACGAGTCCGTTTTAATAAATATAGCTCTGATTTATGTAAACTTCTTTTCTTGAAATTAGTGTAACAGAAAATATTTCGTGCTTGCATAACCATGTGATGACAAGGAGAAAGCATTTAATATGTCAAAAATTTGACAACATTAATTTTAGATGAAGTCAAAATTAATTAATTTAATTAATTCTGGGGTTCTGTCTTTTTATATTCTAATAATTTAATTACAAAAGACACTAGTGGCAAATTTATCAAGTGCAACTTTTTATGTAAAAAATCTTTTCTTCATTTGCACCAAAATTGTCCAGTAAACAGATTCCCTGGGATTCAAAAACCAAGCTTTGTCGTATTGATATAAACATAAATTTTGTGTAAATTTAGCCTTTCATGCACCTTTGCAAACAAATTATCAAATTTTAAATGTTTCAAAACAGGAAAAGAATTACGCTGTTATTCACAAGTTTACCACAGCTAAATAACTTAATTGAAAAGTGTCACAATACGTTGACAGTATAAAAAATAAATCGCGTGAAAAATAGCAGTCAAACCTTAAATTACAAAACTCTTCGTTCGACTTCAACACTAGATCAATTACATTGTAACTCTAACATAATTACATGGATGATATATTTCCTTTTTTCACGACCTCGTAAACTATGCCATAAATGAGATTTGAGACGGACGATAAATAGAGAGATATTTTACGACAATAAGAAGAATATATATTTTTGTGAATCAAATATCAGAATCGGTGTATACTTCAGTTTAACACCTTTGAACAATATAAAACAATAAAACCCCGTTTCATTGTTGGGGGTAAAGTGTCAATAACATGAATAAGCTGAAATATAGATTCCAATAAATTAATATAGTGCATTACCCCAAAGGGTAGCCTTTCAATTTCTTGTCTTCTTACCTGTTTTAATATTTAAGGAATATGTTTCACAATTTTTATCTAAGCACTCTACCTGCAAAAAAAAATGTATATATTAAAGCAGAACAATATTTTAATGTTTTATTTTTTTTTTCAAAATTTTTTATTATTTCCATAACAAGAAGAAAAAAGAATATTAAATTTTAGGATACACGCCAACGATGGTTAATCAAGAGTTAACTAAAATAGTAATTACTGATGGAAAGTTGAGCGAAGAAAGAATAATTATTCTCCACTGTCACGTTTAGACCTAGATTCGCAATAATTTCTTCTTTTGCTCGCCCTGACTTGTCTACAATCAATTAAATGTAATTACAACTACAGCTAATGGCTTGTTTAATACTATTACACATTAAATTGTTCTACGCCAAATCATGATTCAGGTATATGTTTAGTGAATGGTGGTGATTCTTAGGTGATACATTCATCGTCTGACTGCACCAATATTTTTCTGAGTCACAAAAATTGCCAGTATCAACCATTCCACGATTAAAAAGGTCATCCTTTTTTTTTAATTCTAAGGCAATCTGTTGATACTGTGAAAATATAAACGCTATACTTTTTTCAGTGTGTAAATTTTCCTGTGCCACATGTCCATCTGATGTACATACATATGCTGTTAGATGCTTTAATAATTATAACTCACAATTGGAACATATAAAGAGTACAGACAGAACACTGTTCTCCGGTGTGGACGTAGAGAATTTAAGATATTTATGTAGGTAAGTAGATAGCACAATATTGCAGAAAAGCCCTGTATAATTCTATTAACCGTCGTAGATGTGTAACATGAAGGTAACAATTGAATTGAACCTGTGTCGACAAGAGAATACAGAAGCAATACAATGTAGGGAATAGTCCAAAGACTACGCGAACAAATACTAAAGACATAAAAGAAAAGACGAAAAGATTAAAACACACTGAGCGTACCAAATAGTAATTGCTGAAAAACAAGATGGCGGACACACGATGACCACATTGTTCTGCAATAGTTTGTTAAGGCCATACTGGGGGTCTTTCTCAGCCAATCAATATAAGCCATTTCCTAGATTGCACACTGTATAATCAGAACAAGACAGTACAAAAAATAAATCACTTGCAATGTAATTTCTAAATGAAACCGAAAGTAACATCGGATAATCTGAAAGAATCGTAAACGTGGCATAATACGGTTAAGTGTAAATTCGATTTTGTGAGATGGAAACTTCAGGTCGGTCTGTTGAATCATGTAGTGTCATAATACAACGAGAAAATGTAACATAAGTTACTGCAATAAACAGACATTTTTTTAACTGATATGGAAATGTGGGTACACAGTGACGTGATCAGACATATATGAAGGACCAAACAATGAACGTAAATCTAAGGACAAAAACAATAATCGATAAGTTACCAAATTTCGGCACGATATACCGAAGCGACAAAACAGTGGAAAAGTCCATACATTCGAAATCCAAGGAAAAGATAGTCTTGAGAATGCAACACATCAAATAAACGCCGCAAGGATACACGTATAACTAAAAGAATAAAAAACATATAATAAACTAAACAAAAAAAGGGAGAAGACAGCTCAGAAACTAAGGCACCTAGCAATGTGAACTCCCATTAAAAACCGAGATTGACATCAGATGCTCCGGGAGGGTAAGCATATTCTGAAACTCTGAAACTGAAAGATATATGAACAATACCGGTTGTATATGGAATAATGACCACTCCATGCATTTATCATAGCTAGTTGGAAAAAGAAATATTAATTAGAAACTATAGAATATAAGTCCGATCTAATAGAAGACCTTATGTAATATAAATTGTGTTGTTTCTGTGTTTGTGTTTTGTGCTGTTTTTTTTTTTTTTTTTTTTCCCGTCTCGGTGGCTCTGTCGATTCTATAGCGTAAATTGATTGGTGTATCATTATTGACCAATCCTGTTATCCGTTTCTTGTTTGTTTATAGACGGATGATAATGTAGATAGTCTTTTACAGCACTGGAGACATTTACTTGGTAGAAATATTTCGGATTTCATTATGTGAAGTTCTTTCTCATCAACTGAAATCAATCGAATCTCAATGTAGACGATACATTACAAATACATGTATATATTTTAATGTGTCTGCTATCATATTATGTTAAAAGTTTTGTATCAAGTATGATAACCACACATTTTAAATTGAATCTTTCATTTTTCCCAGTAATATCTTGCAAATTATTAATGTTTCAATGCTGTGATGCAAACTGAACGCATGAATGAGCAATTTTTGTGTAATCTGTCAATCGAAATTTCTCTAAAAACAAATTTAAAAATTTTTCATAAACTTTAATAAACTTCATATATTGAGGGCTTGCCAGATCTGTTTTAAATGTATTCTTTCAAAAATCGGCGGGGGATTATAGTTTATAGCAGACAAAGATGGATAAAGTGTATTAAACGCTGTAATTACACCCCTGTTGGCGACACTAAAATTATTACTCTATTCATATATTAGTAATTGGTTAAATCCACTTCTTTAAATTTTTGGGCGGAAAAATATAAACTACTTTTGATGTGGAATAATTGATATAAACATTTAAAACTTTTGTAGTGTACGAATTATGTTTGTCTATATAAATTTGTATCGATCGACATTTGTATGAGAGTTGAGTTTCTTTAAGAAATGTCTAAGGGAGTGTAATTTCCCAAATTACGTCGTTTTCATTTAAATTAAAGTAAATTTAATATTATTAAAATATCAAGTATCATTTTTATCTTTTGTGACCATAAACAGGTAATTTTAAATCCTTATTACAGATGAACAGAAAGATAATGGACAAATTAACATATTTTTTTTCAAAATTAAAAATACTTTCATCAGATATATCTGTCAGAATTCTCGTTAGGGGATCTGTTTGTCATTTGAGAGAAATCGAAACTTCTATTTAAGTGTGATGTAGATAAATTAACTTAACAGTCAACAAAAAAAACGCATAAACAACCAAAACGGATAGAAAAGAAGCAATTCTAAAACTTTTAAGAATGTAAATAAGTCCTGAAATGCCCGGGGATATCACAAGCCCAGTTGAGCCCAACTGATGAGTAGTTCATTGTAAATCTTGTGAGTTTAAATTGGTATCAAAGAATTTATTCTTACCACTGATTCGAAACCTCTGCTGGTGGACCCCAAGTATCCGAGGATATCATAGCTCAGTTGCTATAGTATTTAGATACTACCCCAGAAGTTATATGTTAGGTTTACTGTTATATGTGAAACCTAAGAAGTACCTCTGTCCTTAGGTTGTTTTGGATTTACATTTTTGTGAATTTTCGCATTTTGTTTGTCAACGATTTAGATTATTGTTTTAGTTTCAACTTTAAGACCTCTGGGACCCTAAATCGACGAAATGTGCACATCTTGTGCATCAAAATTGGTATCAAAGTTTTTACTGTCAATATTTCAGAATTCACACTTTTCCAAAAAGGAGATGACAGGGGCAGATAATCCAAATTTACGTTTAAAACTTCTTTTAGCTATAATAGATTGTACAGTGAAAATACATGTGGGCATTGTTAAATCTCAGATTTAAACACTTATACTTTTTATAAACATAAACAAATTTGTTTTATTTTAGTTCATATAAAAGTGCAATATCATGTATACAAGGTCTGCACAATGAATGTCCACCAGAAAAGCATAATCAAATAGATGTCGCTATTGTTAGTTTAAATGGTGAACAGACAGATCCTTCGAAAATTTGCTGGGATGACAGAAATTTAGAAGGTAAGAGGTTTAGATTACTCAACTCTGAATCTGTGATGGTTTCAGTTATAAGACATCTTAATAAAAGTCGTTTGTTTGTTTGTTTGTTTAGTTGGGGTTTTATGCCATTTTCAGCACATTTGGCAGGCTATTTCGCGGCGGCCAGTTTTTATTGGTGGAGGAAGCCGGAGTACCCGGAGAGAACCACCGACCTTCGGTAGGAAAATTTGCAATCCTTGTCAATTTAGATCGGAATCGAACACACCCCGCCACAGGTGAGATTCGAACTCAAAACCTCTGTGTTGACAGGCTAGTGATCATTAGTAGTCATGATCGAGGTCCCATTAAAATTCATGAAACATTTATTAAACCCTTTTAGTACCTTTTGCTATTTTTAGTTTGCTCTTTAACTTTTCGGATTATTCCTTTGGTTTTTTCAAAATTTAAGGCTTTCAGCAAAATTGACGAGTGGTAATCGACGGAATGTAAACATCTTCTGCATCCAAATTTGTATCAAAGAATTTAAAAGTTCAACTATAATACATGTATGTGCATGTTTATAAATATTCAAAATTATTAACGCAAAATTATAATACTTTTAAGAGTATATGGATTGTAAAATCATTTTTCTCATGCTATTGTTCCAGTTTAGCTCCCCGAAAAGGAAAGCACCAAATAAAAAGCGTTTTTTTGTAGTACTACACGTACGTGTATTTCCCATTAAAGTTTACCAAATGTTAAATCATGAAGAAGCGTCATAGAAGATGGGAACTGTAGGAGTACATAATTATGTTAGATTGTCCTGTAACCTTTACCTGAAACCTACACCAATAAGCTATAAAGCTCGCTCAATAACAAATGACTGTAAAAATAGTCTTATTTTCAAAATAATCATTTAATCCCCAATGTGATGTGATAAATTCCATGACTAAAGGTATAATATTTCAGATAAAATTTCCTGAATTTTGGAGATAATACAATACATATATTATATTTACTACCCTGTTGGTTTCCATTAAAATGAATACAATTGATTATTTGTCAATGACAGCATGGAGTTAACTCTATAATAATGGTAATATTTTATAAAATACATAACTAAGAATAAGTATCATTACATAACGTATTTATTTCATTCAAGAATTTGTAGGGTAGGAATAAAACCAAGCCAAACAATTCTTAATGGTGATTTGATCGTTCTAACTGCAGTGATAAAACTCCTGCCATAAATCTCTATTCTAATCTTAAACAGGTATAACATGCAAAAATGCAAATCGTGTTATGTTTAAATTTCTGCCAAGAGTACAAGAGTTTTTATACACACAGAAGAGGACAAACGCCATGTTGTTTATATAGCATCATCGAGATCAATCGGTGAAACAGGAAGCACTTGACAGAAAGCAAAATGGGATGGAAATAACAACATACACCATCTTGTATCAGATTATCCAGATAGAATGATAGTTAGAAACCAAAAATAGAATCTGGAACAAGAATATGTCTCGTCGTACTTGAGGGTTTTCACATAGTCATTCAAGTTCGACTTTAAATGAACAATATTTTCGATTCCAGGAAATGTTGATTCGAACTTAGATATCTTTTTAGGGCAGGAAAAGTGATAATCGTAAAAAAAAAACTACAGGAAAACCGCAAAATACTTGATCATAAATTTAACAGATATCCATAGCAAAGAATGCTAGAAAACTCTGAACGTTATTTATATTTGAATTTTCTAATTGTAAAATATTATTACCTTAAAAACTTTTAATTATATTTTCAGTGTATGCTAGAAATTTAAATTGCTTTCTGATTCACGGAGAGTACTCGGAAAGATGCTTTCAGAGAGCTATGAACATAAGCATATCTTCATTAGAGGAACTAACAATTAAACCATTAAATCAATTTTGTAGGTAAGTGATTTTAGTCCTATTTCCTTCTTTTTCATTTGGAGATATAATATAACCTCATTGAATAACCTCTAAAAAAACAACCAAAAGTTCTGAATATTTCAATGTTGTTGATTAGAATCAGAATTTGATTGAGACTGTTCAGATTTCAAATCCTGTAGACACATCATTAATAAGTAAAATTCATTTTACCAGAGGAAATGTTACCTACCCTGCATATCTTTATTTGTGAAGACTTGATTTAAAAAGTATTCAGTTATTTATAGGTGTTTCGCATTTCATTCATATTTTTCAAATGAAGTCCCGGGATTAAGAATTCGCGGCAAATTTATATAAATTTCTACCTTGTTTATGTTGCGTGCACTTTGAGAGGAAATTAATTTTATGAAATAAAACAGCAATATTTACGCGTGCAAGATAAATCTGACATAGATCGACCATTAAGGTTTAATAACATTATTCAAATTGAAAGATGTTATGGAGAGCATGCGATATCTACACGTATAAACTAATTACAAGATAAATTTTAATTACAAACTCAGACAGTTCTCTCCAAATGATGGAACAAGCAGAGTAACATATTTAAAAAAATATCCCCTCAGCACGACGAATGTATTGGTGCCCATAAAATCACAGTTCCAACAGTTAGACGGAATTATTATGTTTCATTACACGATTGTTTTATTGGCCATTTTTATTTGTTGCAGAGGGCATTTGGTAGAATTAGGATTTGTATATCTGCTTATATCTCTATTGAAACAGTAAAGTACAGTTACACAGCATGAAAAACAAAATATTTTATATTTCAGTATGGCATTTTAAACGAGAAAATAAACCTTTCACGCACGCATATCAATATACTAGTTTTGTTGCAATCGTCGATAAAAAACGACTACTACATTCGCACTTAGATAAAACAACTGAAAATCCATGAGTGTGAAACCCGGATTTGGGATTGATGCTTATAATGAGAAACTGTCCTGTACAATACTGGAACATATTATAAAATGTAAATGAACATCCCTTTTATTGCTGTTCTTCATATTGGAAATCGGTGCACGTCATGTTCATAATTCTGTCATGGCTTATACGCGTTATTGTACCGATAGGACTCAGTTTATATGTTCAACCTAACATTTAAATTTTTCCTTGTTTTTAGCAGTCACGGACTGGGAAAGGCAGGGGTTATGTTCCCGCTGAGACTTTCTACTTCATACTTTTTTATATTTTCTGAAAGAAGATACGGGTATGGCCCATTGGTATCTTTGATAACGGGCCCAATGGCCCATTGAATTTTTTTCTTTCCCAAATTCTGATTTAGTAGTTCTAATATATGTATTATGAGTTTTAAAATAAGAAATATTGAATTTTTAAAGATGTAAGTTTTTTTATAGACCGTATGTAATAGTAATATATAAACACATACGTATATATTTTTTATAACTTGTTTCTTTACAGTGAAATGAAAAGTTTGAATTCCTGTATAAGTACGAACATTCTGTTAAAGTGTGGAAAGGAGGCAGAGAGTTTGGTAAACAACCTTATCAGGGCTAGCATCAAAAGAAGTTCCGAATGTGATCACAAAGTGCCTTTATCGGTATGACGTGATAGTTTGTCGCTTTCTAGGAAAAATCATAATTATGAAAAATTGGGTATAAAGTTAAAATGAAAAGAGTAAATTGAAAATTGAAAAAAAAATCATAATGATTCATCAGACATGACACTTGGGGCAATGAATAAATTATTTTTCAGTCTGCTTGATTAAATGCATTTTACAGACTGAATTATTAGAGAATAAACTGAACCGTATATTAGGTAATCCTGAAATTGTAATATTGTTCATAGAATCTATCAGACAGGCTAATATCCCACGGACAGTTAGGTTTCAATGGAGTCATCGTGTCGCGACTTTAAAAGTAGATACACTTTAATTTGTAGATCCAAAAATTCAACGTCATTTCTCATTAGGATAAACCATGTAGGATAAGGCACAATTACAGAATTTTTTGCTTTTAATGAAAATTTAGAAAATTTTCTGCAAGTATCGTCTGAAATTTGATTATAATTATGTTTATATGTTTTTGGGAAGTGACCAATAAATTGTTGTTCTAGACAAGATAATTGTCATCAATTTATGCTATGCATGTTCAAGGTAAAGTACAATGTCCCTGGGGCATTTTGGATGATATATATACTAAATTCAATATGAAAGTCGTCTGTACATTTGTCATCTCGGCTACTGTACATGTAAATTTATAAGGTTAATGATCTTACTATGTTGTTTTGAAAATATACCGTCGGTGCCAAAGTACTATAGTATAGTAATAGTTTATACAAACGCAACGTTTAATTCGGTTTTCTTATTATGTTTTTTTTTACCTGAGCTTATTTTCTGTTGTTGGACTAAAAGTCCTAAAGCATTATATCCCCAAGCTATTGTTAGCAGATTTTACGGAAACACAATCCGGGCTGTATCCTGACAGATTTTACGGGAACACAATCCGGGGTGTATCCTGACTGATTTCGAAAGGCAACAGACGACTTTTTAAAAATGACTCAGGATGTTGAGAAATTCTGTTAAGGGGTAGGGTTTCAATTGCCTCGAGGAAAATTAAACTTGGTGGATTATGGCCATCCTTTTTCAAAGTTTTGGTTACGAGCTTACCATATGAATTTTAATCTACAAATGATCATTTTACCCAGGAAATTTACTATCTTTGACAAGATTGTCTTTCCTTTGTTTTTGACTTCAGCATCGTGTTCAATAGCATTTTATCGTTTAAACGTTTCGAAAAGCTAAGATTTAACATAGGAATTGTATTAGAAACAACATAGAAATCGCTTACGATCATATTTGATTAAAACATTTTGCCGTCTGTGCTGTGGCGACACTATAGCCGTAATATGGTTAATATCAATACATTTGATGAATCACATTAAGGCTTATCTCTCATGACAAATGGACCCGAATGTATTATTTGACTTATAATGAATCTCATAATCAGACGGTAGTGTCATAAAATGTGTTTTTGTTATAATTAAGCGCGGTCAGTAATATCATCATAAATATTAACAGCTTTACTTCCAAAACAACAAAAATATATGTCAGTCCAGTTTTGTCCAAATGACGACACGCTTTTGTCCTAAATACAGTTGATGCAAGAATTTAATCAAAATATTTTGTTAAATGTTCTACTCTTGATTTTGTTCATGTTTTTTTCTTGAGAAAAATAAATATAAGAGCTGTTGATCAATAATATTTAATTGTAAAGTTTCCAGTTATATATCGAATAGAGAATGGAAACGGGGAATGTGTCAAAGAGACAACAACCCTACCAAAGAGCAGAAAACAGCTCAAGGCTACCAATGGGTCGTCAATGCATCGAGAAAATCCCGCATCAGGAGGCGGGCTTCAGCTGTGCTCTGATGTCCCATGGACCAGTTATGTGCCCAAAAGACCATTTGACGTCAGACAAATCACGGACTAAATTGGGTCATAATTTTGATCAGTGGTTTATTCCTATGGTTTGTTCAACAGTTGTCTTATTAATTTTAAATCATCTCCCTACATTTTTATAAGGCATGTATCTCTCGTGCACATCTATGAATCAAAATTTTCCGCCCTGAGCTCAAGTGACGAGTCATAATTGGAAGACATACATATCTAATTCATCAAAATTAGTATCATACAACGTTTCATACAGTTTAGAGAGGGCTTGGCTGAATGGGATAGGCATGCTAAAGTTTTATCTGATAATTTCCTGCAACAGCTATGGATGGGGATTTAAACTTGGCGTAAAGTAATTTTTTATCAATGCATAATTACAAATAGGAATTTCTTTTCTTTCAATATTAAGGTGCATGTACTGATATGCATGTCTAAATTCTAAAACTCGATGTACGTGTGTACATATATAAATTTAAAACAGGAAAAAAATTGGAAAAATTATGTTGTAGAATTTGGAGTTTTAGCTTATTATACTCCATTTTTCGATACATTTCGCCTTAGAACGTTTTAACCTATATAGATATAAAGTGAAGACAGATTTAAGCAGATGTATTTATATATTTAATTATTGACTGTAATCTAAAGTTAAGTATTAGTAATTAAATCTGATGTCAAGACACTCAGAATTTTCAAAAAAGATTCTTATAACAGAGATAGAATTACTTGAAAAATGTGAGATATTAATATGTCTGCAGATTTGATGTCAAGCTATTTTGCAGTAAATAAGTTTTTGAATAATTATAATGTTATCTCAAGCATTTCATATCGTAAGATTCGAGAGACCACACAAAAAGCTTATTTATTTAAAAGAGAAAAGCCATCTTGTTTGTGATATTTGCTTTATGGAGAATCTCGGCGGGAAAATAATTATTCCATGTTGGATAAAAACGAGAAGGGAATAATATTTTAAATAAGGTTTTAAAGAGAAATGTCCATTTTTAAAATCGTAAATCTGACACTGATGTTATTCATTATTATGAAATTTTTATTGTTATATTTATTATATTGACAGAAAAGAAGATTAGTTTTCTTCAAATAAATATGCAAACATGGATATGGGTTTTTATTGCACCCCTGTAGAGTTATGTTTTGTGTTAAATGTATCCTTATTCTTAAGTTCGATAGCAGTAGTTTCTTATAAAGGGACATAATTTATGTGAAGCCATCTGTAGAAACTCTAATCCTTTTGCATTAAGTACAGAACTCAGGTGTGGAACGGGTGATAAATTCGTGAAAGATTTTTATCAATACATTTAATGTTTTATACGTAAAAATCTTATTTTAAGTCTGTCATGCGTTCGTGTCACAACATCTTAATTTTCTAGTCACATTATATAAGCGACTGTGGACTTATTTTAAAGATTATATCTGGTTTTCATCTAAATGTAAAATATTTAAACGGGTATATAAATTTCTATGTGTATTTTAAGTTCATTTTAAAGAAGATTATCTGTGTGGTATTTGTATAAAACCAATCTTTTTCCAGTTGAATGTATGTGTTATTTTTTCCAAATTGATTTTTTGACATGAAACGCCTATATGATAATAATATTATGACATTTAGTGTGTAAAATTTTTCTTTGCATTTTTAAATTTATTATTTTGACAACTTATAGATAACGAAATAACTTTTGTTAACCTATGTTTGGTCAGTATGAAAACTAGAAATATTTTTATTGTGTTTAGCCACAATGAATATCTAGTTTTCAATACCCCCCCCCCCTCATTTCCCTCGCGCAGTAATATAATATCAAGCAAGTTTACAAATTTCAAATAAGTGTTTATGATTTGTTTTTCAGAGGATATATCAAATGGGAATTGAAGTTTTGTATTCATTTACATGTTAATATACATTTTGTACATGTATACAGTTTGCTATTTATTACTGATGAAATTTCAGTTGAAAAATCAAGACTTATAAATGAGCTTTTGTTAAACGTATCACTTGAACTCCCACATAAAAAGTTTACCTTACCAGGATTTTGGCTATATACACTGTTCTTTTGATTTTATTGGTCACAATATCTTACTGCATAAATGTACCAAAGTTTTTGTCAGGAAAGTACACGATGGGGGTTAATCCACAAATTGAATACGTAAAAAATTCTACAAAAACAACAATTCGAAATTTATTTGAAACAATATTTTATTTGTTTAAACTTAAAAAAAGACAAAAATATATATACATATATTTATGATATATACGGAGAAATTTTTAAACAGAACTTATATTTATAACATATAGACAAAATTGAACCAAAGGTGCTTTCCATTATGCGGTTCGTACCGGTACGTACCGACTTTCACTAATTCTACTTCCGGTTCGTCTGGTTCGTCATTTCTAAAGAACCACTGTGGTACGGACCAATAATGGAACACGAATCTTTAGTTCAATATTGGAACGTACCGCATAATGGAAAGCACCCCTAGTATTACATATCTGAAATTATGTACTTGTATGGTTTTCCCGGCTTCCATTTACAGTTCCTAAACAGTTGTCGTAGTATATACTTTTGTATGAGCAAAAAGTTGTCATTAGTACAATGTCATGACATTTATTTAACGAGGATACAAATGTATAAGCAGTGTTTATATCATGATACATTTAGGCCAGATCTACAAGAGTTTGATATGTTTTTTTTTATGTAAATTTAGTTTTGGATGACTTCAAAACATTTTAAAAAATGTTTTATTTTTCAGCAGACATCGTCCTCGGGATCAAATAATCAAAGTAGAAATGGAAACAGCAATTCAAACTCAGGAAACAGTTTAAAGAAGAATTGTATACATACGACACTTTTAGTATCTTTAATATTTTTAATTTTAAAACATTCCATTCGATTGTGACAAAAGGGAGATAACCATATTTTCATCCGCTTTTGTAGATTGGAGTTGCTGTTCTTTTGCTTATTTTTGCAATATTCATGTTTTTTTCGTTATTTTGTTACATTTGTTATCATTCTTATATATATACGTACATGTTAATAAATGCAGAACATTGTTTTATTTGTGATAAAAAGATTGATCGTCATCTTGTGTTCTTTTTCTTGTAAATACTTTAATGAATAACAGACGAAAGAGTTGTAATAATTAGGTACAAGGGTGAAATCAAGCCTCCTGTATGCTTTATTTAATGAAATCTGTACTAATTAACCAAGCATCTAAGAGAACAATCTAAAAAAGAACAGCACATCTCAAGGAGACTATCATCTCAAATGCAAAAGATACCGAAAGGGATAACTAGTCTCTGTAATCCTCGAACACGATTTATTTCCAAACACAAGATAAAAACAGCAACATGTTACAAAAACTCGTCCTCAGTTTAATTCTAAATTACATATTCTCACCTTTTGTAATTTAAATATTGTCTATATCAGAACTGGATTGTCCATAATTGATTGACCGTTTGGTTTATTCATCAGAGCCAAGAGGTAGACTATACTATGGAAATGCAGACCCATTTTAGATTTTTATATCGAACAGCATTTATTAAAACTGTCTTTCAATGAAAATTAAATTTTTACACGAAAAAAATCAATTACATTTGCACGATATGTGAATTTATTGCATAGTACAATATATATAGCCTTATGTAATATATTTCAAAGATTACAAACCAATAGTTGCTCATATTTTTCACAAGTACAGGTTTTGTGTACTTTAAGGAGGACAACACACAACTCGCCTCGAAATATACTGTAATAATTTCTCCAAGATTAAACCACATTATAGGGACACTCGTTTGCTTTAGAAGGTGAACTGTTATTTTTATCTTGAATATTGAAGAAATGTAATCAAAGTGACTTAAAACAACAACCAAACAATTAATTCATTAATCAACAAGCAATTTCGTTTCATATACTGTATGATATCACCGTTCTGTCGTATGTAGCAGTGTTACCCTTTCTTGATTCAAACCGAGCATATGCTTATACATGTATATTGTATGATTCAAAATCTACATGCGTTCATGCTTTCTTTACCGTTGATAGGCAATTGGTTTCAAGGAATAATTAATTATTTTATATTAGTGTGTAAATGCAGGGACTACACTCTGCATATCATTGGTGTAATCAATTAAATTGTACACTGAACAATAAAGCGAAAGCTCGGTTCGTGGCCTTCTATCAGTATTGCCGTTTTCTACTGAGGGAAAGCGAGAAAACTTAGATTTTTTTCTCTGCTCTTGAACAGTACGGTATTTACTTTCCATATATACGAAAAAAATGGGTCAAAGACACAAATGGCCGGGTTGCTGGGTGTTTACTGTTGTGGTGACAAAGGTGATTACAAGATCATATTGCACATTGGCAGTCATGAATATTTATACATACAAAATCAGACATATTGTATGTTGGTGTACGAGCACAGAGGCAGCCATCAATTTAATTAGAAATAGGTGAAGTAAGCAATATTTGATTTGATTACATGTTGGTAAACACTTGTTTCGAAAAATGGGAAATAATTCCTGAAATAATTCCATAAAGTGAGGTGCACATCTTCAATATATATAGAAACATTCTATGAAGTTTCAAGGATGTGGGTGAAAAACTGTAGGAGGAGTTGATTTCACAAAATAGGTACCCTCTATTAAAGATGTCAATAAAAAACGACTAAGTTCCAAAGTTTGGAAAAATGGGAAATAATTCCTGAAATAATTTCATAAAGTGAGGTGCACATCTTCAATATATATAGAAACACTCTATAAAGTTTCAAGGATGTGGGTGAAAAAATGTAGGAGGAGTTGATTTCACAAAATAGGTACCCTCTATTGAAGATGTCAATAAAAAACGACTAAGTTCCAAAGTTTGGAAAAATGGGAAATAATTCCTGAAATAATTCCATAAAGTGAGGTGCACATCTTCAATATATATAGAAACATTCTATGAAGTTTCAAGGATGTGGGTGAAAAACTGTAGGAGGAGTTGATTTCACAAAATAGGTACCCTCTATTGAAGATGTCAATAAAAAAACGACTCAGTTCCAAAGTTTGGAAAAATGGGAAATAATTCCTGAAATAATTCCATAAAGTGAGGTGCAAATCTTCAATATATATAGAAACATTCTATGAAGTTTCAAGTGTGTGGGTGAAAAACTGTAGGAGGAGTTAATTTCATAAAATAGGTACCCTCTATTGAAGATGTCAGTAAAAAACGACTAAGTTCCAAAGTTTGGAAAAATGGGAAATAATTCCTGAAATAATTCCATAAAGTGAGGTGCACATCTTCAATATATATAGAAACATTCTATGAAGTTTCAAGGATGTGGGTGAAAAACTGTAGGAGGAGTTGATTTCACAAAATAGGTACCCTCTATTGAAGATGTGAATAAAAAAACGACTCAGAGTATCGTAGCATATAACTGCTACAACTCATTGTAGACGCAAGAACCTAGGTATGTCACAGACCGAGTTATAAAATTTTAAAGCATAAAAACTAACATAATAGTATTCGATCAATAATTACGCATTGAGTTACAAAGGAGTAGGGCCAATAATATACTTGCTTCAGTCATAACTCTTTTAACAGTGGAAATCTATAAACCTGGTATAAATTATCCACTCTTCATGTAGGTGCACCTACTTTTCCATGCACTTTCGACACTAAAAAGATGAACTGATAAATTATTCTCATCCTCCCGGCCACTGGGGCACTTCGCGATAGGCAAAAAGTCAATAATCCAATCACTAAAAACCACTTCCCCATATATTTGCTTCACTCATAACCATTGAATTTTTAATTTTAAATATTTACCTTTTTTTATACTAAACGGCTGTGTATAAATTGAATTTGCGTTTTTATTTTAACTAACAAATATATAAATGACAACTCAAAGATTAAACCAATTCTATGAAGATATTTTAAATACAGGTTGTCTAATAGTTTGGAGTTTTTTGATAAATTTAATCAATAGTTTATTGTAGGCAACTCTTTTAACGGTGGAAGTCTATAAATGATCCACTCTTCATCTGGAGCAGCCACTTTTCCACTTTTCGACACCTACTAAAATCATGAATTGATAATTTCTTGTCCTCATGGCTACTGCTCTTTGACAATAGACAAAATCTATAAAAAGTAAACCACATAAAATGCTACATACTGATGTTGTCGTGTATATTGGAAATGTAGGGATATGAGATTTATCAATGCAAAGAAAGTAGGCAACAGATCTCATCCAAAGACAGCAATAAATATGTCCCCAAAATTCTGGGGTGAAAAATACAAATAATGGAAAAACACATAATTAAATAAATTCCTGTACCAAACAAACTACACATGCATAAAAACAACGCAAGACAGTTTCTATTTGCCAGTCAAAAGACTCTAACTTTTATAATGCCGACAAAAGCTTAATTGGTATATATTACTTCTATTTTTTCTTAATATTTCTCCAGTTGAAATACATGTAAAATTGAACAATCCAATCTTATGACAGTAACAGAATGTTAAAAAGTTTAAAGTACATATGGTAATATTTAGCCAAAAATGAATGCTGATGAATTAAGCTATAAATCTGAGAATGAAAGATAAGCATACATCCTTGAATCAAAGTTTTACACAAAAAGTAATTGCTTCTCTGTGCAAGGCAATGAAACAGTTGTTTATAACTACTTGGGTACGTCATTAACATGCTTTCCACTATAATATATAATTACACACCATAAACAAACAATAAACGTCACTGTACATTCAGTCAATCTGCAATTAAATTATAATTTAGTCATAAATACTATCTGTGCAGATAACGGTTCCTTGAACTTTAACTGAAATAACTGGATTTATTTCCGGTTTGGAGTCTGTTCGCTTAGTAACTATTCCACTTTGAACAAAACTTGTAATGTTGCAACAGAATTATGATATAACTGCTCATTTATGTATGCTCTGTGATGTCATAGACATGTTTTGAACTCTTACTTGAGACTACATGCAAGACTATGTGAGTTTAAATAGACGAGTAAACGTTTTGACGAAAAACCACCACAAGCAAATCGTTTGAGAAAGAAACGTTTTTACATGTTTTTATTTCAAAAACGGTAAATATGGTTACAATATATTATTATACTAATGAATGCAAATCCTCAAAAACCCTCCCAACAACATAATTTTTTATTCAATATTTGGACCTGTAATAATTTTACTATTTAAGCTACATTGAAAGAACTTCATGCTTCCTCTCGTATTTGATGTGTATATTTCCTCTGTTTCTTTCTTCAATGTATCGATTTTTTCTTGAGAACCAATTTTTGCCTTTTGATTGTGCACTGTGGGTTACCATATGATTGTCATTCTTATATCGTTTGGGCTAACAAAAACTCTGTTCCAGTAGTTTAATATTATTAATATTTCATTCCGGTTATTTTTTATAAAAAAGGAATAATTGAGTAGCGGTTATAGATTAATGGCAATTTATTAGTATCGCTTTTGACAGTTACGTGTACTGGATCATCACTCTTGCCTTTACAGGAAATATTTTAAAAAGCCATATTCACGTTACTTTTTTTTTGTATTGCTTTACGTCGATTAATCTGTAATTTCTCATGTCCGAACCACCTGTCGTTTTTTTCTCTCTCGCAGTCAAAAAAAGAAAGAAACCAAAGAAAAACATACACCACAATCATTAGTTGTATTCATTACCTGTGATCAGATTCAATACACAGAATATTCCAAATTACCGGATCTTTCGCCCACTTTGGACAATTACGATTTTTATGTGAATGGACAATTTTATCTTGTTGTTATTACATGTAAATCTAGCTATTCTGAAAATATAAGTTTAATTAGAAAAATAATTGTTGTAATGGGAATTTCATAAATAACTGTAGTAGTGCAAAAAAGTCGATGCTGCTGCTACGTAATCTTTTAATCTAGACAGATTAAGGTGAATTTATGTTTGTTTCTTATTAAAGAGGTTGTTACTACTATCAAGATTCTACTAAGTATGCATGTTATCAAAATATATTTTTCGCTCATGATGATAAATACAACATGTGTCTGTCAGCAAAAACAGACAAACATAATTTAGATAGACAAATAGATTTCTTATCACCTGACTTGATTTGACCGCCATATTTTATGTTTCAAGTAGAGGCGCGCGTGCCAATCTTTGTCACGTGCAATTCTGACTTTTAGTACCTTGTTACGCTCTATTTTTTGTTGTCTTTTGACATGTGTTGGCGCTTGAAATATCATTACTGTCTCTGAAATAAATATTCTGGTCTATGATATTTAAAGAATTGTCAAAATTGATAAAAAGTGCAATAATATGCAATAATAACATTTAGTATATTAATCTATAAATATTATAACTTCATACTTATATATGAAGCAAGGAAATAATTTTTCACCAATCCCATTTTTTTCTAAAAATACACGCATAAATTGTTTTCATGTACATGTAAATGCTGCAATTCGGCTGAGTTGTTCCCCTTGACTCTGAAAGTAAATGCCCAGTAAAATCAATAACATAAAGGTTTATAACTGTATCCTTTAAACATTTTACGATACCTTTTTTTCTTCTACATCCATGTTAAAATTTCCAAAAACTGAAAGAGTAACCTCCCAAAAATCTTTTTTGTATAAGTTTGTAATTGCAAGATTATTTTTAAAAAGCAATGTGTTATGTATTCTATTTTTATGCAGACATATGACTCTGTGTCTTTTGGTAACAGAAACAGTATTCACTATGCAAAGTGCACTTTGTACTTAATTTGTAACCGTAGTTCCCTATGACGTAGCACTAAATTGTGGCCTGAAACGAAACTAGTTCACAAAGGTTTTGTCAATATAATAAAGCAATAGCGTCACTTTAGACGGTCTACTGTAGAAAGCCAAAGTTAACTAATATTGTCACGGTTTGTGTTTTGGGTCTGTTGTCCTTTTGTGGTTTCTTGTATAGTTGATTTCGTGAAATTAATTGACATGGAAATATACATGCCCAAATAAAATGAATAGGAGAGAAGAGTTATGCATGTTTCATTTCATTACTGAAGTAAATACCATGTTATGACCATAGTAGTTTTGAAAACTATATTCAAAAGGAATTAAGTTCGATAAATAATTAATATTATCGCATTCAGTATAGATATGTAGTGAAATTTATTCTTACACGTCGATCATGTTACATATATGGCAAAATTGCGGGTACTTTGGTAATTTGCATAGCGGCCATTTTGGATTTCTCTGACGACATTCATTACAAAGCATTAAACTTGCCCCAAAAAATAAAAATGCAAATATTCAAATTCTTATAACTCATAAGCAATTTGTCCGCATATAGGTACATTCTACACAATATTAGCTTTCCTTTCGTGTGCAAATAAACATTGTCAGCATTGAAAACTTTCGGCCAATTCAGTTTAAAAAACTGAAGCGTAACCGTAGTATTACTGCTATATGAATTAACAAAAATTAGTTAAAAATGCAAATTCAAACTACATATACAGATACAAGGCGAGATCATACATAAATTGTCCGCATATAGAGAACAACTTTGGAGGATGAATTTAATGAGGAAATAAGTTTTATCTCACCTGCTTTCATAACTTTTCGGCCAAAATGTTTTTAAAACATGATAATTTCAAGTCTCCCATAGCGTAATCCTTCAAATATGAAGCCTTTCCCCTCAGAATTAAACAAACAATTTGTAAATATCCGCCAAAAGAAGTTTTCATAGACACATTAGTTTAAGCGCCGAGACGGAAAAAGACTCGCTTATCCGTAATTCAAACAATTTTATCATTTTCGATCTACAACTAAGGGAGGTAATTTGCTTAAAAGGGCTGAAGTCACGTGATGCAAATGCCATGAATAATGTACCCAGCATTTTGCCATATGCGGGGGGGTGACCTGCTAACTTGAGTCTATAAACACAGATGAGGTAATTTCAACAATTTACAATTATATCAACAAGAAAAAGAAATGTAGTATATATCTATCAGACTTTTATGTCTTTATCCTATGATATTATATTGTTTGTCCTCTTATATTTGTTGGACCAGTGGTATATCTTTAGTGAGACTCCAATAATAATTAACTGTTACGAATAACCAACAGACAGAAGCAGACATTAAGTGCGTATTATATTTAAAACCTCAACAAATAATCGACTCAAAAAACCTAACCAGAGCTAAATGAAGGACGAGTTCATAAGTACATTCTTGCCAGTGTTGAATTCTTGTATACCGTTATTAAAATGTACAGTCACGTGTACTTTATGAAACAGCCTAGAGACTCAAGTGAGCTTCAATCGCTCACCTGGATAATGAAGCAGAACACATACTGTTTGTATATCAAGGGTATCAAAATCTTTCATACACTATTCCTGGAAAGTTTGGTTTTATAGTTTCAGAGAAACTTTGATTTCCAGTAGGCTTCAATGCAAACGTATATGTCACCATAGCTGCCATGTATACCAGCTAATCAACACCAAATAAGGAATTTTTGAAGAGGGCTTCCCAATCATAATTCCTATAATGTTTGAACAGATTTGGCATTGTTGCTTTAGATTAGAAAAATTTTTCAATTTGAATAATCTGATTCAAGAATTGCATGTGGCGGTAATGTATTTCATCAGATCCAAAATAAATGAGGATTTTTTATTAAGGACCTTCCATGCGTTATTCCTGCCAAGTGTTTTTATTACTGGTATGCAGTTTCAGAAGAGATGATGAAATTGTGATTTCCCAAAGGTTTCAATGCAAACTGATTGCAACCGCAGCTACCGTGTATCCCAGCCGAACAATTAACACCAAATTAGAAGTCTTTGAACAGGGTCTCCCAGTTATCATTACTGTAATGTTTTAAAATGACATTGTAATTTAGAGTAGAAGAAATAGAAAATTTGACCAATCAGAATCAAGAATTGCCTCTGGTGGCGAAGTTTTGTATTCAATCGGTATGATATAGGATATTTTTTAGAGATACCCTTCCATACATTATTCCTACAAAGATTGGTAAAAATTGACCCTGTGGTTTCAGAGGAAATGGTGAATTGTCTAACGAATGAAGATGGCGGACGAAGGGCGTAAAGTGATGGTAAAAGCTCAAATTGGTCTTTGGACCAGGTTAGCTATAGACGACAAGTATTTAAATTACATGAAATATTGCTAATCATCACTCAGGAAATTAACTACACGTTAACAAAGGAGAGGTGTGGGATTGTGCCTAAAACACTTACAGAGGTAACTTTATTCAAAACATGTTAACTGGAATGAGAACTTTAAACACTTTAAATCTAAAATAGATTTACTCTTATGAAACATTTATAATATAGTTAGCTTGAACTGTCAGCAATATATTCATATTTTGGGAAAATGATAGAAACAAATAATTAGTCATGCCATGCAAAGAAAGATACAAAAATCTTTACATAAAAGCTCTCTTGAGATTAGATATTATTCAGTAATAAGCTTTTTAGTTTTATAGATTGGTTTTGTTTGATATCGGGCACCTTCTTACGACTCAAATCTCTTTGTTATTTTGATAGTAATTAATCAAATCATATATGATGTAAAACGCAGCACTTTTTCCTATCAAGTAATAGAACGATGAACGTATTGTCTTTTTATTGAATTAAGTAATGGTTACATCTCATTGAGATACAATATGATTCAGAAACATGGAATTTTCTCGGTATATGTTTTATTTCATTAAAATTTCATTATGTAATGGATGTTGAACATGATTAAAATTAATCTAAAAGCACCTATTATTCTGTCTCGACATTTTTCAAAATGGAATTGATGCACGAAGAGAGCAAAAATTTCAAGGCTTATCAATTTTTAGGGCAAAAACTATGTCAATAACATTTATGCTGCTTGGGAAAGTTCCTGGAAAAGTGTCTGTATAAGTACAAAATCGGAACAGTAGAAGTGGAACACACACAAACCGTATATGTTTCACATTCTTACCGTGAATTTATTTGTTCGAGTGTGTGTGTATGTATTCAGTCACATTGTAAACATTTTATTTCCTTTTTATTGATACACAAACAAAACGCATTTTATTGGAATTTTCAGTCGTATGAAACACGACTTTATGAAAGCTGCATCTGTTCACAAATTATCGCCAGAATTTAGCAAGATAAGACGTGTAATTCCATTCTGATTGCAGATAACCGCTGAATTTACAATATGTTTGCAATGATTCGGTTGCTGACCAGACATATATCTGTCTATACATACCGCATCCTTCATGCCTATCTTTGACGGAATCTATTAATAACTTTGTCATATAAAGTGTATCCAATCTGTTCTTTCATTACAATTGTAGAGCAATCTAGTATGGATCTAGCTTTCCTTAATAAGTTTTAATAACAACAAATACATTTTACAGTATAAAATATTTGAAGTCATCTACGAATTGTCCCCTTTTGTGTATCAAAAACAAATTAAATCGGTTAAGAAATGCATTACATATTTTTTTAGTTATTACAAGATAATAACTTTAACTTGTTTTTGAGTTGGAACCATATAGAATTGAATGTGGTAATTCCTGCTTACAAAAAATGCCAGTTTAGTCCATAAGTTAAAATATGGGTATTTATTTTGATTTGAAAATATAGTACACAAGGTAAATTAAAAAATGCTTAAAACTTCTACATCAAAATGCTTTTTTATAAATTCCAAATAACGTCTATTTAGGTTTGTGTAACACTATATGGTGAAAATACAATTGGATAGGATTGAAATAAGGGCATAAAAAGGACCCATACGAATGGGGCTGTGTTGATTAAGGTCGAACAAAGGGCTGGTCAGGAAGATTGAAAAATTTAGAAATGTAACTGATCCTAGTGTTCAATTCAAACAAGATATTAAAAAAAATATTTACAAACGAATGAACCTCGAGAAGGTTTTCAACATCTTATTTCAACATGTCCAACTTCGATATTTTTAAACCTATTTTTGTAAATCGGATGAACAATATTTTAATAGACGAATATTTATTTGGTCCGCAACATGTATCATATTTTTGTCTTTGAATTTTGTACTGACGTATAAGAAAGAAAACAAAACTAGAAAAAAATATTGACATCTATAAAACAGGACAAAACTTTTTGTTATCTCAGCACTTCGAAATTATTCAAAAATTCCCCAAACGTAACATTTTGTTATCTATATATACGCTTATAGTAGTACATCCTGAAGCAGCTGTTGAAAACAATTGTATACAACAATTAGCAACTTGTTTGTCATTAATTATAACATGCTTATTTTAAAGCAGGTGCGCATTTTAGGAATTTCCTACCTGATAACATTAAAAATACATGTTAATAAGACACGTTTTTCAAATTCTTGAATACGCCTTATAAATGATATGAAAATATACAAACAGACAAATATCATTTTCTGATATCAGATTTCACACTTGATCGATGTACTGAAAGCGAACTGACAGATAATTCGGTAAAAACAAATAGTTAAAACATCTTCAAACTTTCTTTTATCTTTCTTCAACGAGGATTATGATTGGCAGGAATCGCGTATACTTATGTTAACTAATCAGCTGTTTGGGATTCATAATTGTCTGTAATTATTGTTTTGGTACATTGTTAGTAAGTCAAACAACCTCACAGTGATGTGACAACGCACGTAGCGTGTGGTCAATTATTTTCCAATAATGTTTTTGTTTGTTTATTGTTTTTTTTAAATATTTTCATCAATTACAAATGAGTACATTTCATTATGTGGAAAAGTGGATTTTCATTTTGTTTTGTTGTTGACAAATTTTTGAAGATTTTAAAATTTCATTGGATTTTTGAATGGATCATTGTTATGAAAGGTAGGTCGAAGCAAAAAAAAGGTATTATAATTATTTATTTCTTTTTCTTGGTTAATATTTATAAAAAGCGGAATATTGTCGATTTGAATTTACGCCTAGAAATTTCATTTATTTTAGCTAAGATATGCAGTTTATTAGGGGGGTTATTTCATTATTACTAAAAATAGAGGAAATTATATTTTTTTCAAAAATTTCCGGAAAGTTTTTTAATGTCTCTTATAAGAAATGTTAATAGTAAAACAATCAAATTTCAACTCAAATCTGATATAATATAGAGATATTATGTCACAGAAAAGCAAGGGAGTGACATTCCGTTATCAATGACGGTAAAGTATAGGTTATCTTAAAATATATTGAAAACCGACCATAATTTTGGTCAACAAGTCGTTAAACGATCTCTAGATTACATTCCCTTTTCAACTTAACTGAAATCTACCATTTATTTATATTTGTAAGAAATAAATGAATATAATTTGCACTTAATTTGGTAGATTTTGCAGAATTTTGTAATGTCTTTTGACTAACCATGCTATGTAATTGAATTGTTTATTTAAAACTTATCTGATATCTGTACATGTACCTTATATTATAAAACAAAACAATAAATAACCAAGAAAATATTTTTTAAATTCATGTGTTTTTTCTGTAAGATAAAACAGACAACATATATGTGTAGAATGATATAAAACTGTTGCTTAAGTTATGCAAACATTGAAGTTTTTGCATCTAAATCTTCAAAGAATATACAAAGTGAGATATTTTTATTTTAATCTGCATTTTTATACCATTTTAAAAGCCAATTATAACTGATTTACAATAACTGATAAACTTTTTATAAGCATTCCTATGGGTGTGCTACAAAATGTTTCCATGAAAAAAAATGTAACACCCAAAGATCAAAGGTTCTGTCCATATAGTATGTTTACAGTTACAAACGAATACCTCAGTGTCTGTAACGACCTCACTGACAAGATACTGACCAATAACATTAGCTCTGCCAGATAAAACCGTGTTTCATTGTCAGATATATCGTATTAGCAGCTCATTTAATTTTCCGGAAAAGTATTTCCGTCAATCAGGTAGTTTACTTTTCAACGACTTTGATATTCTTTTATGGGTTTCGTAGCAAGACCAAAGTCTTTGATGAGACCTACCACGTTCTGAAGGTAGGACTGCGACATGTATGGGCTGAATTCCTGTCTTGATATTTTTTTACCAGGCAATACATAGCCTGAAAGTCATGCCCCAAAATCTGTATTTTAAACTGAAAAAAAAAACTTCGATATAAATTTTAATATCAACTATTTCGCAATGCTGCAAGGACAGGTAGGTTTTCAATAGTCTGTTAGACCAGAACTGATGGGAGTTATACAAGTGGCGAGATGTCGGTTTTTTTTTGTACTAAATGTCGTTGGTTCTCTCTGGAAACTTTCATCCGCCGATAAATAATAGTTGCTACGATATAACTAAAGTGGCGTTAACATCCAATAGCCAAACTTAAGCTAGTTGAGTCAACAAATTGATAGAAAAGGATGTGTGGATAAAAAAGTATTATTTTTACAAATAAATACCTTTATTTTTGTGATGTTTATTACCTTTTCGTATTATTTATTTACAAAGAAAATATATCATTAGAACTCCCACTGTTAACAGAACACAATGACCCGATACATTTCAGAAATGTAAATAACACTGTGGTGTATCCTTCGGATAGTTACGTGTTTAATAGTTAAAAAGACTATAATGCTCTCAAGAAACATACTGTTTCATTGAATCAATGATTGGTTTATTGTTGCACAGATAATTGGAACTGTTAAACTTTACCTATTAACTGCAGAGTCTGACAATATTATACTTGAAATGATGCGGTGCTTTATGGAGAGGGGTGGAATCAATAGAAGTAATGTTGATTTTGATAACAAATAAAAACAATGTCTGATTTAGATTTCCAGTTACATATAGTTTTATGGAGCAGATAAATGACTTAACATTGAGAGAAAATCCCCATTTGAAATTTCATGTTTGAAATGATGTCTATTAGATATGGATTTGACATTTCTAGCGTATCAGGCCAGTTGTAACTTTTTGCCTTTGTTTTTATTTACAAGGATGCAAAGTCGTCTTACAGAAAATTACAAGTGCCTTCAAAAGTTAAATCGATTCTGAGCTTATATAAATAACTTGTTTGTAGATAAATAAACAAAGAACTTTTTTGTAATTAATAATATACATTATTTAGAATCAGTTGTAACCTGTAAAATGCACTTACTAAACATCTGTTACCCCTCATATTAATTCGTTAACATAGATTAACCGACTGCATGCGTATAGGGATTTCTGGACAACAAGTGCTGAAATTAACGTTCATATAGCAAATATTATATCTTCTATCCCTAGGATAGTCTAGTGGCACATTTTACAGTCGTCATCGAGCATTGTTCTTTATCGAAAGTGCATTCTTGGACAAACGTTTGACAAGATGTATAGGGAGCAGTCGGAAAGACGTTAAGCATAGGAACAGGAAAACCTGGGAATATAAATTAACAATTACATTCACAATTCGCAACACTCAACACGGAACAAAAGTAATCACAAACCTCTTTAATAGGAGTTAACTTATGTGCTTCGGAAGAGTAATAAGTACATTTTCACCAAAAATTCCACCCTTATGCTTTTTCAGTCCGTTTATTTTGTTTGAGGTTATATGTGTATAAAATGAATAAACACACCTCAATACTCACAAAACAAACATGCATGTTCATAGAAATATTTCTCAATTGTAAATTCTCAGTTGTCAACTGTTCGTTGTTATTTCGCAACGTTTACAACACTGTGCTTTTGAGATTTTTTTTTTATCTGTAAAAAGTATGTGAAAACTCTACGGGGGAAGAATGCTTTCTAATTTTCAAGAAAGACTTTCATTTATGATAGATTGTTGTTCTAGGTTTAATGCAAACTTAATTCTGTACATTTAAAAACATATTTACAGTAGTTACTATGAAAACAATCCCATCAGAAATCGTCTAATTATCTTAATTAGCGCAGCAGAGTGTGGAGATAAAAGTGCCTGAATTATTTTTTATGAGGCAGGTTAATGTTTATATACTAGGATTTTTCTGGAGGAGTCAGATATAGTACAAGATATATCATATACTAGATGTTATTGTAAGATATGTTAGAAGTGATAATTTCATGTGCAAGTGTATAACAAGCTACTTATCAGAAGGTACAGAAGGAACACCGTTGGTTGTAAAATACTTGTATATTTCGTTCTTGTAATATATGACAATCCCGACCAAGGAAACTTTATACTTTAGCGACAGACCCGCCAAGAATATAACTTTACTGGCACAAACCCTCGAACAGTGTATAAAACGGATGAAAGCCAATACAGATATATAAGTAAATGTAGATTTGAAAATAAACATAAAGTACATATGATATTTTTATCATTACAGTATTGTCCATTTGTTTTGGAAAACAGTGTCCCAGTAATGTCCAGAGAGACGCTTTCTCTTGCTTTGCTGGTTACAGTACACAGTTATTAAATATGCAAAAAAGTACAGAGACTCTGTTTACTGGAGTAGACGTAGAACTTTTAAGAGCATTTTGTAGGTAAGAAGTTTGACATATCATAAATAAATCTATAAAGGTATGGAAGTTGGTAGATTTTGAAGTTCTATTCAAAGTAAGGTTTCCATCATTCAAAAGTTGATATTTCCTTAATTTTGACTATTCTGTTTACGTGTCGTTGATTTCTCCATCACAATGTTTTGATACTACTGTCAAAATTTCTAAACCTTTCCTGCATGATGAAACATTATTCCGGGGCTAGATATGACCGTTGGATCCATTATGTGATGTAGGTACAAACCCAGTACCTGTAACAACACGAGTCGCCAACGCTCGGTAAGTAAAGGTGTTCAAGGGCTTAACGAATTTTCTTGTTATATTAGGCTATAAATTACAGGAGATGTATGAGTGAAAATGATTTATAAAGTTGAAGTGTAATAGCATGTCAGTTTAAAATGCAATAATATCAGGATATGATTATGAGCGCACTTGAAAGACAAAAATGCATATTACAACATATGACGCAATTCATATACGAATTATTTTATATGTGTTTTTAATTCCAGTTTTCTTTGAAAATGTAACTGAGGGATGAAAACACATTATAGAACTAAAGATAGCATGCGGGAAGCTTTACTTTGAAGAAGAACATAATAACAATGACACTAAAATACCAAATTTTAATTTTTTTTAAATGTATCGCTCCTCAATTTACGCAATGCACATTATATTTAGAAACAGGTTATCGTGTGCTCGTATTGTAAGACGGTCTTAGAAGTTAACAATTCTAAGACAAGAATAGTTTAAATATTCACATGTATGCATTGTACGTTCACATTTATAATAAATGTGAAATTGTGGTCGCTCCTAGATAGCTTAGTGTTGATTCTAGAGTTTAAATATTTCAAGTGATGGTTCATAATCAGTGTTTTGCCCCCTGTCACTGCAGTATATTGGTAATTGTCACCAAGCAATTTACATCAGATACTAATCTTTTATGTCCAATACACATTTCTGGATAAAACGTCAGCATGCAAGGACTCCCGAGAACCAAAATAGTCAAACTCATAAAAAAACATTGTGAGCAAAGGCATCAAACTGGCCTAAATAAGCAAAACTAGAATCCTGGTACAGTCAACTTTTCACCAGAAAGATGAAGCCTAGCTTTTAACAGAACTGCAAACTTTATCAATTCAACATATGTGTGAATCTAAAAGTTGGTCAAAACACGGAGTTTCACAGAAATGAACTATAAACTCTGTACAGACAAAGAATGCTTAACGTCATTCAATAGATCAAATTCCAAGCCATTCAGTATATGTACATGTATTACAAATTACGCTAATCAAGTCTATTATTGCAGATATGCAAATGGACATGGCATACAAAAAACTGTTGCAAGCCTCAGGCTGGAAGTCATAGATTATCAGGCACATTGGATGACTACTGATGTTCACAATGATTTTTTACTCAGAAAAGTTTCATGTTTGTATCATGAGAATAAATGTGATTATTGCCAGTTGCTAAATAAAATTTTAAAATGTATATGTTACCATCTTTGTTCTAAAGGTCATTTATTCCATACATATATACACATATATATATTAAATGTCCTTTCTTTAAGTGCATATTTGTGATGTTTTAATACATATATTTTAGTGCTTATGTACAGTCGATGAACTGCATAGACAATTTAAAAACAAATTGTCCACCTAATCTTCATGAAAAGATAGAGGTTACTCTTCTACATTTTGAAGGAGCACAAGAAGAGTTAAGTGAGCTGTGTAAAGATGATGCCTTATATGAAGGTAAGAAAAAACAATATATAAATGCATACTTATGGTATTTGATTTACCCCCTTCTACAATAAGTCATATCTTCAGACTGGACTTTTCTATATATATATATATATAAACAAACGAGTTTTTATGAGTTTACTATGACTATAGAAAATTAAAACAATTGTAAGACTACTTTGCCTGTCGTGTGGAGGCTTACTAAAAAACTAACACCTTGTTCTTCTTGAACATTGTTCCGTGTATTTTTATCTTTTCTCTTTTCACAAACTCTACTGTATTCAGTTATGATATCTAATGTAATAGGTAACTTCTTTATCTCTCTTTTGTATGGTTCCATAGTTTACGCCAGACACATGACTTGTTTCCTGTCTTCTGGTTCCTATTCTGAGCGATGTTTTGAAGACACGTTGAATACCTCTGTTAGGTTAATGACTAGATTAGATGACAAATCGCTACCTCAGCTTTGCAGGTAAGTATAGAGTTATGGGCTAATTTTGGATTAATATTGGAATAATGCATACATACTTTAAAATAAATTTCGTTTTTTCTTACTTTTACGGAGTTTTTCCAACAAGAGTTCTATTGTCAGTATATACAATTACATGTATTATCTATCCCCATTTCGTTTTTTTTAACTTTAAAGATATATATGCCAGCGGGAGTTCTGTTGTCTATAAATAGTGTTTTGTTCGAAAAGTTAACTTACCTTTCAAAAAACTTCTTAGCAGTATTTATACGTGGGGTATTTCTTTAAAAATTCGGAAGGTTGAGCAAGGACGACGTAATGCTTTGAAAGACAGGGACTTTTTACCATGCCTCTAAATCTATTTCACAAGAATATTACACAAGCTTATGACATGAAACTTACAAAGAGTTACGAGTTACATGTTCACGTTGCAGAATTCGGATGATAATTCATTGATGTGGTGGTTTATTGAATTTCATTTTAACTATATCATATGTTGTTCATATAGAAATTAAAGCAGATATGGAATACATGTTGATATGAGATAAAACCCACGAAGCTAAACTAAAAAGTACAAAAAGAGGTTATAGTAAAGCCTCCAAAACAAGGCAGGTGACCCAAACTCTATAACAAGACCTTGGTGATCCCATATTAACAATTTACCTGTACATGTATGAGAGTCTAAACTACAAGATGTCTGAAATAAAAATCATGCACAGTCCAAATATATATAAACAACACTTATAGTATAACGTACAACCATGCAGTGACAAAGGCTCCTGGTTGGGGACATGGACGTCAAAATGTGGTGGGATTAAAGTATTTTAATGTGTACTTGAAACTATTCCACTTGCACTTGTATCATTGGCAAGATAAATAAACAAAAATAGACAAACAGTAAAAAAACATTAGCTCAACCAGTATGGCACTTGAAACGAAAGACAAACAATTAAATAACAAGGCCTTTAAGTGCTAACTAATGTTTACTGACAGCTAGCACAATTCGTTAAAACCGCCGAATTTAAAAATTAGGCGTTCACTCGAAAACTTCAATTAAGTGTAAGAAAAACATAAAAAAAAGTACAAATTGTTCATATAGAAATAAAAGGAATACGGAATAAATGTTAAAAAATCTCATTTGAAACTGAACGACCAATGGTACTATAGGATGGTGTTTAAGATTATTTAGAATTTAGAAAGAAATACTGAGACAAGCAGCATTTCTTGATCCTTAGGATAAATTCTGATGCCAAAAAAAAAAAAAAAGAGCTGGTACTTAAAAAATTCACTACAGATTTCGCTGCATGATCTTTAATGTTGATCATTAATATCATTGGACCATCTTTTTTGGTTTTATTTCATTTGCCCATAATAATTACTTACAATGTGTACCTACTGTGGATAAATTTGGTTAATTAAGATATATATAAATCATACATAATAAGATTGAGAAAGGAAAAAAAATTATGTATGTTAACTATCTTCCTGTATACAATGTATTAATTTTTTTACAGAGATTTCAGAAAACTTTTACAATGTATTCAAAGACACATAGTGCGGACCTGTGGTGAGGAAGCAGCTGCTCTTGTTCCCGTTCTAGTAAAACCAATGGTTAGACGAAGCAATCTCTGTGATCTAAATAATGACTCAAGAGTAAGCATGGTGAGCAACTGAATTTGTACTATTGTTTTGAGGGCATTTTGTTTACATAGAATATTTGGGAATTTACCCCATTGTAAATAACTGATTCCAGATTCCACAAAGATAGTGTCCCAATACAAAATAAGCGGTTCTGAAGAAATTTCCAGTCGAAATTTACAATTCTTTAGCAGTAAAATCGACTTTATTAGAGGGTCTGAAATATATAAAATCTAACACCGGTGAATCTAAAATCGAGAAATCTCAGGCACCAGACTGAGTAAATTTTCAAACGTTCTCTGGCAAGGCTTATCGAGGTTTTCTGTCTTCTACTTTCACTGGTGTTTGATTATTTTCCTTATCGTATTTCCCCATGCCTATATCGACCTGCTGAGGCCTTCACAATTTCCCGTATTTCGGCACTGTGACGTCGTAAAGAGTTGACCCGACCCTAATATGAGCTGACCCGAATATATCAGCGACGTCATAATGTTTGACCCAACGTTGACCCGAATATATCAGGAAAACATCCGGTTATAGGCAGATGGCCATTGAAAAGTAAGAAATTCCATTAAGATTGCTAGTTAACAATACGATAAATTTATCATCAAGTTTTCTTCAAACAAATATTGTAAAATATAAGCCGCTCGACACAATATGAAGCTTTTTAGCTCGTTCGCTACGCTCACTCGCCGAAAAAGCTTCACATTGTGTCTCGCGGCTGATATTTTACGATATACGTTTGCAGAAAACCTGATAATATGTACATATCCGTACATTTTTCAGTTATAAGTATATAACTTAACAAGTGGAATTTTAATTTATTTTAGTATCTTTGGGAGTTTATTATTTTTATAACGTCGAAATAAATAGAACGTGCTTCTGGGAGCCTTGATTTAATAATACGTAATCCAAAACGTTGATGAGCAAATTCAGACACTGCCAAAATGACCAAATGAGTATAAATCCAAAATAACATAATACCAGAGCTTTGCACGGGGAGGTACTCTTTAGTTTTCACAAACATTTCTGTAACAGTAAATTATAAGTGGCACACCTTGGCTAGTACCAAAATACAGAAGCTGAGCTGGTGATACATTCGGGGACTTGGAGACCACTAGCTGTGGTATTGACTCACTGTTAATTCAGTTTTGATGCACTAGTTTTGCACATTTTTAGATTTACCGCTCATCAGTTGTGCTAAACGTTAATTCACCCGCCGCGAATACGAAAGTTTCATATTAATATATTTTATGAGTTTGTCTAATTAATTAAGTTCAAGATTCAGTAAACAAAACTTGATCCATAGAATTTTTTTTAAAATTTTATCCGTGAAAAGAACTGAACTTTTGGAAGCCAGCTATGTAAAATAGTTGGTTTCATGGGAATACAACTTTGAAATGAGGAGGTTGAACTATGCTATTTATATAGAATTAATCAAAGTCAATAAAAAATCGGTATGTAATGTATATAAATAGCTGTATAACATTCTACAGTCCATAGATTTTTTTCAAAAAATTATGTTTTATTCTCCTTTTTCTGAAAAATTCAAATATGTAAAAAAAAATCATATGCTCAGCGACTTCGTTTTCACTGCAGATGCGTTTGAAGCTTTAAATCATTCGCAAATATATGACAAAAATCGCGACGTTGTAACGCGACGTTGTAACGCGACGTTGCGATAACGTCATTTGGGAGAACTAGCTTCTAGCTTACGTACGAACTATTTGATTATTTTGTGTTGCCAGTCATTTTCCTTTTCCTCGTAAGTACAAAAATTAACTCAGGTTTTTCAAAAGCAGTGAAAACATCCTGAATTACGGTGCCCTGTATCTTATTTTGGAGTAAATCAAAACACTCCTTATCCTCATGAAAATGTATTTATTAACTAAATTATGTGTCTGTTACACACCGCTTCACTCTAGTAAAGTCTACATTTAAGAAAGCTGTTTTAATCTATTTTGGATTCAACGCAACGTTCAAACAAAGTCACTCGGCCATTCAACGTTTGTGCAATTTTATCGTTCATTTGCACTGATTATTGATACGTTTGCACCGATAGACTTTCTAAAATACATACATTAATAGCGACAAAAATGAAACAATAAATTTGGGCAAATATTTTAGTTCTTTATAGATTATTCCCTTCCTACTTTATCTGGGCTTGGATCCGGCAGATAACTTTTTGAGGATTTATCTCATGAATGTGGTCTAATGTAGAATTTAATATATTAACGCATGAATTGGCCGTTGTTATTTTACTGTGTATGTTAATTTACGCTTTTGATAGTCATTTTTTTTTTAATTGTGCTTTGCATACATTTTGAAAACAGTAATAATCGCAAATGAACGAAGCTTGAAAAATAGGTAAAAATGTTTTATCATTATATCTGTGGAACATCATTGGTTCCTGATATATAGACTTTCTTCTCAACGAGCATTTTGCGTATATGTATTTGTAGTTGTCTGTGTAATAACCAGGAAAACAAGGAAAAAAATTCTCGAACCGAGAAAATAGGATCTTTTCAGATGGTAAAAATATTTATCGACTTTACGGAAATTTCTTTAAAATATAACTGTATTGCATTGTGTATGTGGACATTTTTTATCAGCCAGCTGGTACGAATTTTAGAGATTCGAGGAAAAACGAACTTTGATGAGCTTAAAAAATAATACATCATTTTTTCATAATTTTTTGATACATTAACTCGGAATAAGATAATGAATTAATGTGATTTGTTATATTTCTTTCCTGAAAAGGTCCTTAAGTCATATGATCGTACTTCTTTCTTTATATAGCAAATTTTTCCAAATCATGATAATACACCACCTTTTAGTATTTAATGCATTTATTAAAAAATTTCAATATCAAATTGCTATTTGTGTTTTTTCGTTGTTGGCTGTTTTTTAATGATCTGTCGAAAACCTAAATGTAAGATAATATTGAGTCTATTTATCTCTTTTCTTGCCTTTTTTAACCATTTGCCATCCTTGGCCGAATAAAAGCTCCACCGAACCTCAGTTTTTTGTAGACATACGGGAAATAACTCTTTTCTGACGTACTATTCGCGGCACGCGGCTCAGATGCTGATGTATAATCCACCTTTTACAAACAAATCATAAAGGAGATGCATATAATTCCGTTCATTTCTATCCAAGATATAACCTTTCCGCCATTATATAAACCTTATTCTGGATTTAGTACCTTTTCAGGGAACACAACCGTAAATAAGACATCATAATGATGCCATGTCCTCTGTCTAAACCCTAAGTAACGTATAATATGAACTATTCTTTTAGTTCAAAATTTTTCCCATTGACGTGTGCTTTTATCAATCAGATACATGTGCGTATGAAATGCCATCAGGGCCTCATTTTGTGTTTTTTAGTGGTTCTACCTCTATGCATCAAGGAAAAAGACAGGAAATTCTATTCTTGATTCTTTTTGCAGAGGAATTTTATCTATACTGTTTCTGTTTAAACATTTTAAACAGTTACGTAATTTTCATTTCTGTGAATATTTATTAGTCTCCTGAACAATTAATTTTGAATGTCAATTACTAGGATCAAAGAAAACTTATTATATACATTGTAAATGATACTTAAACAGTGTTCTTAACCAAATACATTAAAGTGAATAAAGTCATTTCATCATCACATAATATCCATGGAATTACATTGTAATTTGGTTTTGAAGAATATTGCAATCATTTTGCACATTAGAGAAATATAATCGTGGTAAAGACCAGTGCTTCGTGAAATTAAATCTACGTTACAAACGAAAAACTATGATGCATTTCTTTTCCTAGGTCACGCCTTAAATTCTTTTTTTCATTTTTTATTTCTGTTATAAATGCCAGGATTTAACGGTTGTTATTAAATTTTTGAAAAGGTCATAACTTGGTTTGTGACAGTTTAAGGCTGAAGCGGTTATAAAATAAACTCAGTTATATAAGTACCTTCCTGACAATGTACCTTTAGTGGGTATGCTTGTAAAAATAAAAACAAATCCAAAAATCATTTTGAGCAATGCAACCAAACGTGCCAAAACTGCTTAAATCCATTCAAGGTCAAATTTCCCTGAGGTATTTGAAACCCTACTTTTAAAAAAAATTAAAATTTATAAACTGAAAATTTCAACACAAATGTTTAAATATTAATATATCATAGCCAAAATAATGTTTACTGAAGGGGATGATATACCCAGTATAGCCGAACAAACTTAATATCAAAACTGGTTATAAAAGAATAAAATGTTATAAAATTTAATACAGTTCTTTTAATTTTGATTTTTAAAGCTTACAAATTATTGATTTCCATCTTGAAATAACTAATTTAGTTCGGAAGTATTTTAATTTGAGATTGCGGAAAATACGTTGGCGACGTTACAATAGCTAAATCAGGTTATATAGGTATAACTTTCATTTACGAACTAATTGCTTGTTACATCTCGAATTAATTAATCATATATTTGAAGAAAGTACGAGATTATGTACAACTTGCATTAACGAACCAATCAAATTGTTCAATACAACTCAAAATTGGATCAAAATCGTAAAAATTCGAAGAAACTACAAGATTAGGCATAGCAAACCCTCTTTGAAACAATTATATTAAATATCAAAAAGTTTCCCTCTGAATATATTACAATCATTCGAATTCCATTATAATTCATTTTCTAGCCACACTCCCACTTAACTGATCTGAACTCTTCGAAATCAAAGCGGAGAGTGACGTTCTTATTCCAAAACATTTGAACTTGAATGGACCATATGTTTAAACGACATTTTCACACATTTTAGTCAGAGTGTAGCTTTTCATTTCGACATAGCCAATGCGCGTTAGCTACAGCAACAAACCTACGAGAATGAACAGTATTGCTCGTCATTTAGTTATCATTATTTTATTTTGGGGACTATAAACAATTTTCCTCCTATCAAATTTGTTACCTTCTATTTCGAAACAGAAACCGATTTGAAGCTCTGCAAGAAACAATTAAGATTTTAAATTATATCTGGCGGAAATATAAATCTAGTTGTCATAATAAGATAAATAAAATCAATGGCATGTGTATGTCTTCAATACAAATAACCAGAATGTACAGATGGAGTTCCTTGGTAATTCTAGAGTTAAGAAAGCTAAACTCGTTTACAATATGTTGTATTCATTGCAAAGATAAATTCCGATAATTTTATAGGAAAATGATACATATAAATATTAAGACATATGTTACAGAAGATTTTTTCACCTACTGCTTCCTTCTACAAAAGATAACAATGATCGTCTGACATGCTTATTTATGTCCTCTTTACTGCACTTCTTCGCCTTTATAATACACCAAGGAGATTTCAATGTCATGAATGTTGCTGATTACAGGTGATTGGGATTTGTATTGTTCAGAATTATGCAGGTATTAATTCACCCAGACATATATTTGTTCCCGGTGCGCTTACAATCAATGATGTCATCAATGACAAGTTATTTTATCGTTCTAGGTAAAAGTCGTTTTTTATGTATTCAGTTTTCAATAGAATAGAGAATGGAAACGGGGAATGTGTCAAAGAGACAACAACCCGACCAAAGAGTAGAAAACAGCTCAAGGCTACCAATGGGTATTCAACGCAGCGAAAGAATCCCGCACCCGGAATCGGACTTCAGCTGGCCTCTAAACAATAATGTATACTAGTTCAGCAAAATTAACTAAACTCCGAAACATAAAAATGAACCAAAATTGAAAAAAACACACAAGACTTTTTGACAATAAAATATTGAATTATTTAGAAATCAAATATCAGAATAGCAGGGCTATCAGGTTCTAGTCATTACTTTTTATAGTTTAGTATAAATTATATTTCATGTGTATAAGGATAAACATTGAAAATTCTTTAGTGAACAATTAAGACATGTACGCTGAATTCATGCGTATTGTATGAAGCAAACTTAGTAGTTATTAGAATTTATTTTAGCCCCATTGAGGAGATGTTGCTGCTGGTACACGGACTTCTAGTTCCACAAATGGTATTATTATTCACATCAGTGTAGTCATTGTTTCAGACATTTTTCAGCGATTTTTGAGATACAATTATTTGGGTAAAGGTTAAGGTTAGTGTTAAAGTAAGGTTAGGTTTAGGGTTAATCCTGGGGTTTGGTTAAGATTACGTTAGGGTTAGGTTAGGTTAAGTTTAGGTTTAAGTTACCATTAGGATTAAGTTAGGGTAAGGTTAGGAATAGGTAAGGGTTAGGGTTAGGGTTAAGGGTACCATTTCACTGAAGGTTGTAAGAGTTACGACTGATCGTAAATCCTTTGAATATATATGATCATAACTCTTACGACCTTTAGTGAAACAGTATACCTAGGTTAGGTTAGGGTTAAAGGTAAAGGTTTAAGATTTAGGGTTAGGTTAGTTTAGGGTTTGAATTTAGTGTTAGTGTTAGGTTAAAGTTACAGTTTGAAAAAGGTTAAGTTAGGGTTAGGGATTAAGATGAGGGTTAGGGTTTGTTTAGGGTAAGGGTTATGATTAGGGATTAAGGTTATCGTTAGGTTATGGTCAAGCTTAGGGTTAGGTTAGGATAGGGTAAGGGTAGGCATTACGATTAGGGTTAGGATAGGTTAGGGTTAAAGTTTGGTGACGGTTAAGGTTAAATATATTCTTAGGTTAAGATTAGAGCCATGTTATGGTTATGTTAAGGGTTATGATTAAGTGAAGCTAATGTAAGGGTTATGGTAAGGTTAGTGTTAGTGTTAGGTTAAAGTTACAGTTTGAAAAAGGTTAAGTTAGGGTTAGGGATTAAGATGAGGGTTAGGGTTTGTTTAGGGTAAGGGTTGGGATTAGGGATTAAGGTTAAGTTTAGGTTTGGGATTAAGGTTAGGGTTAGGGTTTGTTTATGGTAAAGGTTAGAGTTAAGGATTAAGGTTAGCGTTAGGTAATGGGTAAGGTTTAGGGTTAGGTTAGGATAGGGTAAGGGTAGGCATTACGATTAGGGTTAGGATAGGTTAGGGTTAAAGTTTGGTGACGGTTAAGGTTAAATATATTTTAGGTTAGGATTAGAGCCAGGTTAGGGCTATGTTAAGGGTTCTGATTATGTGAAATTAGGGTAAGGGTTATGGTAGGGTTAGGGTTTAAAGTTAATGTCAGGTTAGGGTTTGGGTTAAATTTAGTTTTTAAGGTAAGTTATGGTAGATTATGATTGTGGTTTCAGGTTAGGGCAAGGTTAGAGGTTAGGTTAGGCTAGGGTTGAGGTTTCAGGTTAGGTCAATGTTAGAGGTTAGGTTAGATTAGGGTTAGGCTAGAGTTAATTTTTCAGGTTAGGGCAAGGTTAGGGGTTTGCTTTAGGGTTAGGATAAGGTTTGGGGTAAGGATTAGGCGTAGATTCGCAATTAAAGTTAGAGTTAGGAGTAAGGATATATCTTAAAAACTCACTGTAGGTCATATTGGCTTACATCTTGCTCCAAAATCAAGATATAATTTAACGTCTTGTTGAAACTGTTGCAAAGGGTCAGTTGAGCTTCTGTATTCCTTAATACTGCAGTTCTTTCCTAAAACAGTTTAAAATAGGTCTCAAGTGGAAGATTTTCTAATTTTGCATATGTGTAACGAACGAAAGTATACATGCCACCAGTTCTCACACTAGTCGGATAACCTTTCCCGAAACGTACCTAAATTGCAATGCATTAAGACCGGTTGTCAATGGGTTGACCATATACACCGTTTTGGGCCACATGAAAAAATTGGGACTTTTGAAAAATATAATAAACACGTAATTATTGTATTGACTAATACCACCACCACCGGTCAGCATTGAAGCTAGAATTCGTTTCCAGTCAACAATGGATCCTCGGGATAGTAATCAAATGGATATTGAAGAGCACCAAATTTATTATTATATCTATTCCCTGTACATGGATTTCAAAATATAGTTTGACATATCTTATGTTGATGTATGTTTCATACTTTTTGAACGTTGTAATATACTAGTACCATTATATTGTCATAGATATATATACATTTATCTTTACAGCAAGCTTCAACTACAACAAAGCAGACGACAACAGAAGACAACGTCATAACGGACAAATTCAATCACAAAATACAAGTTCGTCATAACTATGATAAAAATAATAATAATCAGGAAAACATGGACGCCAATTCAGCACAGATTTTATCTAATGTCTCATTCTTTACGATATGGATCGTAGTTATAAACATATGGTACACGACTAGCGATCTGAGATGAAATTTCCTGCTGATGCACCTATCATACATCACAACGAGGCTCCAGGACTGTTAGGGTTTTACGATGATGATGACGAATACATTCCATTCCTTGTTTAAAAATCATGTTTAAGTCTGTGATACATTTATGACATGCTAAAGCAGAAACAAGTTATTCTTGCTTGCTATAAAAACATCTGCAATAGTAGACGTATCTGAATCTATTGTTAGGGCATAAAGGAAATGCAATAAATTAATCAAGATACATTGTACTGATTTTAGTTGGTCTTGTTATGTAATTCTATGAGTAAACTATGTTTCTGTATCTCTTCAGTATTCAGTATATTTGTTATTCTTAAAATGTGCTTATTATATTATTCATGTATACTGAAGTATACAGTATTCTTATGTAACAGTAGAGCATGGTATACCCAACCAACCTGGGATCGAATCTGTAACCTTTGGTACAGTAGTCCACCGCTCTACCAACTAAGCTAATGGAATACTTCGCTAGCGTGGCTTATGGAGGGTGGTTATACACCTTTTACGGTTCTATAACTTATATCGTACTCGAGGGAAGCCCCGTTACACTTAAAATTCAGATATAAGTTCCAAATTACGCAAGTATATTTATAGTCCAATATTAATTTTTTAGAAGGCCACAGTATCTAAAGTAGTTTTAATGAACTACCCAAACAACTCTTCCTGAAAAGCTGCTTTGTGGAGTTCTAGTTTCACTAGAGAATATCTGTTCCTGATACCCTTGGAATATTTGTGATTGAAATTTGCGAATGCACCCTACCAGCTTTGTAAAAAGACCGTTTCTCACAAAAAAGTGTTTTTATCAGGTATTCATGCAGTTATAATCTTGATTGTACCATGTTTGCTGTCTTCATGTTTGTCTTATGTTCAGTGTTCTTGGAGGAACACTTTACCGATCGATTTATGATTAATGATCCACTCTTTAATGTGTTAAGGTAAAATGTGACATGCGCATCGGTTATCGGTAATGAGTAGTAGTATAGCTTAAGTCGACATTAATAAGGGACGTCTTTGTCTTCCTTAAGATCTTTGAAAAAGAAAAGTGCTTTTCACTTGAATTTTATATTATGTTCAAATATTATATGCTTTATATTTAGTTTCTCAAATACATAAGTAAGATCAATAGTGTGAAGTTGGCCCACAATAACCGCTAGCCCACAATAAAAATGGTGTGTTCGCAGATTTAGTTTGAGTAAACCTCGATGTATCTCTAATATAAGTTACTAAGCATACTACATAAATATCGAGTAAGATTTGTTCATAAAACACCAAATGGGGTTTCTTTGACGTCCGCGTTTTCAGATAAATTTACAAAAATAAAAAAAAAGAAAAAAAATCTTTTCAGAAATACATCAAATCTAATATATTCCAAACTTCATGCCAATGAACAGGATATTATCCGAAATGGTACCTTCAAGTATGATACAGTGAAAACCGTAATATGGACCCGTTTCGGTTATTGTGGGCCAACTTCACACTAGTAGTAATTAAATTAAGATCGTATAAAGATGTAACTCATGAAAGGTTATGCTTACTTTATCAAAAGACCAGCGATAGAACATTGTACTGTGTAAATAATGGAATAAAATATACCGAGGAAATACGATAGTTGACATATTCCACAAGACACAATCCAACAACAAAGTAGACTCGGGGACAACACTAACATACCAAACAAATACTACAAAGACAAAATTAAAGGAGTGAAATAAGCACAGCAAACCAACGATAATAAGAACAGGACAGCACAAATACTAAAGCACGCTCAATGTGAACTACAAAAACTGGTACTGATATCAGGTCCCCGGAAAGGTAAGCATATCCTGGTATGTTAACGACACCTGTGAGAAAAATCGGGTAAAACGCCGTCCGTTGGAGTGTAACTGTAAATTCATGTTAGACATGAAACCTGTATAAAGATATCTATTCTCATTTATGAGATAGAAGACCCGCACACACACGAAGTTAGATAATAATGCTTTGTAAAATTTTACAAATTTTAATAATAAATGCTCAAACAATTTAGTTGAATTTAAAATTTTCAAAAAGTAGAACGAAGAAAAGCAGTAAAGAGTTGTTTTCATTTTCACAGGAATTATCTCCCCTCGATTCCGACACAGTAAGTCCAATCGATTTATGAACATATTTCTAATGCATTGTAATTTTTGTATTATGGTACATGTATACAAGTGACAATATCATCACTACGGAACAACTATATCATATTTAACAATTAAATAATGGGTATTTTTCGCTGATTTCGTGATGATAAACTCCAACGGTGAGACTTTCGGTCTTTGGCTTGGGTTTTTCGGTTAACTTTCGTTTCCATATTTCAATTCTCTTGGTATTATCAATATACCATTTATTTTCTTGTTCTATCTTAATGTCAAATATAAAGCAATTTGTGCTTGATTTAAGAATAATGTCTGTAGTTTTACAAATGTAGTCACAGATCGACGTGATAAATGTTCACTTATCAGACAGTAAATTAAGAAAATAAATCAGGTCCTTTTTACATTTCGAGAAATTGTTTCGATAAAAGTATTTTAATACCATCATATACCTTGTACAATAACTTTTAAATCAATTTACGTCTTATTGTGTTTTGACAAAGAGAATAGAGTCAAAATGATACAATCAAGAAATATCCGGGTTTTTTTTTACTTGTGTCCCTGATAATTATTTAATTGCTTTTTGCTGATCAACCTGGTCATTGATTTGGGGGGGGGGAAACCAGATTACTTAATGTAGTTTGTATCTAAAGTTTTTTTTTTTCCAGATTTATGAATCCTGACCAGGGTTTAGAATATAAAAAAAAAACATTCATACCTTCATCAATTTCAAAATTATCCAATGAATCAATTTCAAAGGTTAGGCATGATATGTATGATATGTCACGGGCAAAATTAGCTCTTATCGGTTGCATTTGTTTAATGGTGCTCTTCAAAATCAAGACTTATTTTTGAATAAAAAAATTGGTTTACAGCACAAATATAAAATTAATTTTAAATATACACATCGGGTGCTTTTTTTAAATCTAGTCCTTATAAATAAAAAAAAACTAACTGTGTTTGATTCAACGGATTAGTTTCTCGTTATAATATTTCACAAGTCATACGTTATTCCAGATCTTGTCACACATACATGACTTCCCGGCTCCTGACAGAAACGTTTCTCAGATTGAAACAGGGGTATGTTGCTCCTAAGCTGGGGTCATCCTTATTAAAGTTTTATGGGAGTCTTCATGAATTGGTTGACAGGTATGAAAAAAACTCTTCCAAAATGAAATTGATGTTGTCCCTTCCTCATACCGGATTTGATATGGTCGTCATACCGGATGTCCTGCAGGAAGCAGAGGCTGCTTACTCTTCCGAAGCCCTGAGTCTACCCCCGTTTATTGGTGGGATCCATGTTGTCCATATGTTTTTAGTATTTAAGTGTAGTGTTTGTATTGTTTTGGTCTTGTCTTCGTTTTTCTCCGGAGTTTGGCAGTTGTATTCGATTCCCCCTCCTTCGAATATCCCTTTGGTATTTCTTTACTTTACTTTCTTACATTCATCAGGATAATAGTTGAGAGCAAAACGGTGTTAAAAGCCTTCTTCTTTTCCCTTATCATTTTCTTTTAGAAGTTATTAAAAAGAGGTGTGGTCTGTGGGGAAATGCATCATAATCTTTCCTACTACACGTATAATTGAATCATCCATATTTATTCCAATCTGCATTAATTGTGAAAAATATGTAATAAACTGTATGGTGCCTTTCAACAAATTATAAACACAAAATGATGAAAACACTGTTAATATAAACAGTAAATCCTGAAATTCCTCCACAAAGGAAAAGAGAAGACTTTTAGTGCTTTTCTTATTCTGGTATATCAAACATACTTAACTATTGTCATAAATATTGAACAAATATCTTACAAATGGTATAAACATGACGTGTTATTTCTTTTTATCCATGTAAATTATTAGGCATTAGAAACATTTACATATCAAAGGTTCCGCTTCCCTCCCAAAGAGACAACTGCCTGTCTATGCTGTTTGAGTGTTATTGGAGATTTATCTTAATTTTTGGTAAAAAGCTGTATCATTAGATAAAAAGCTGTCAGGATCGATTACATGGATTAGTATAGAGATGATTCGTTGATGTTTGGAGATTCCTAACAATGTTTAGCTAATTTATCAGCAATGATAATCAGATAATACCGTTATATCATCAAAGACAGCTATTTACAAAATGAATTGAATTTGAATGGGGAATATTAGTCCATCTTATTAGCATCGATTATATTGAATAAAAAACATGAAATAAAAAACATATTCAACGTCCGCAGCTAGGAATTGTTCGTCAAAAGGGAGATATTCTCCAGAGGGGAAGATATTAATATTAACTGAATCGGGAGACATACATGTACAATTTCAAATTCAGCTGTAAAAATCGCATGCCTTCCGATGGAGATATATGTAAAACTGTTAACATTACCTCCTGAATTGGATAAACAATGATCTGTACAGAATTTTGTTATACATGTAACAGAGGTCATTATCAAAAGCAGAAGAATATGCAAAGTAAACAAACAGACAGATATATGCAAAGTGATGACAATAGCTCACATGATACTATTGGTTAGATGAGCTAAAATACGCGATAGCAGAAGAGATCACATCTTACAACCAACCTACTACATAGTACTTGTTAAAATATTATTTATATATCAATTTTTTTCATTCATAAATTCAAAATCCTATAAACTTTAAAAAACTAAACAGTCAATAGGAAATTAAGTAAACACAAAAGGCAATAATAACATCTGAACACATTTCAGTTTTAGAACAACTATCACAGTATGATCTAAAACAAATTCTGTATAAGACACAAGAACGACACTGTGGCTGCCCTCGTTTTACTTGGAATATTTAATTTTGCACATACATACGGCATGTACCTAGAAGCGAAAGGTGTCTTTTTTCGCGACCTAGTCCAACTACTTGCCGTATTTTTCATAAATGCCTGGTCTTTCGACCTTTTATAAATAATATGGCGTATGTCACACTCATTGTAAAACCTGTTAACAAATTCAGTCCTGAATAAAGATGGTTTTTGTTTTATTTTTCAGACAAGTTTTAGACTTCCATTTTTCTTATATTTGGGTTTGGCTATTATTCGGTAATGTTCAGCCTTTCTCGTTTGTATAGGCCGGATTACATCAAAAGTACCTTAGTTCACATTGAAACTGTAGATGAATACATTTTTGGTCCATCTCCGAAACTAAATGAAAGTGCTAGACACTATGGGATATACAAACGGAGCATGTTCGGATTTAAATTCCATACCTAGGGTCTGTCTTCATAAATTTTAAATACAAATACTATTATGAAATGTACACCTTATTTAAACATTGGTGTACAAGGTACAAACTTTAGTAATATTAAAGGTGCTTAAAATATTGCATACATTGTCTGAAACAAACGATTCACGATTTAAATATGTTGTACTATATTTTCCAGTCTAAGAGGAGGTAGAGTAAAAAATGTGTTCTTGATTTTTGGAAATGAAATAACTATGCATTTACATGTTTCTAAGTTTTTATTACTGCTTTGAAATAAAGTAAAATATCGTAAAATATATTTTGTAATTATCGTAAAAGAAAAAAAAATGATGGTTTTATTGACCAAACATTATGCGAAATCAATTTCCTCAGGCTTCTTGTTAATTCTTTTATTACACTTTGCGTTTTATACTGTTCATCCTTTTTTTCTTTGCTTAGACCTTCATAACATAAACATTTCACCCTGGAATTCTTTCTTCTGTGCAATTTCAAAACATTATGGATTTACTTCAAACACAAATACAAGTTTTCGTTATAACAAACTTAAATGACCGAAATGACAGGAAAAAGTATTTTATTTTGTCCTTTTGTCCTCTCCTTTCTGTGTTCTAATTTTGTAAGCTAAAATTTTGAAACACTATTTAATAATGTAAAATAAAAACTGTGCGGAGATAATTATATTTTATAAAGTCTTATTGAAATAAAAACATTTAATTTAACTTACACACGCTACTAGACAAACATATTAAAGTTTACAGCAAAACAAAAGGAAATAAATTAATTTTAATCGCGACCAAAAATTAATAATTAATTTTAAATACTTAAATATGTATTAAAGCCAGTAATTAAATATGAAAAATTGTAATTGCTGTTGTCCTTTGATGATAAAATTAGCAAAACAAAGGCGCCAAGATGAAACCATACTACACAAAAGGTGTAAGATGAAGAAACCACACCAAATAATTCAAAATATGTCGGTAGATTAAAAGATAATATTTTCCTTTGATCAATAGTATATAATTCTTCATCTGTCAACGTTTAACGTCATTCGAACTTTGGTATACACAGTTTCACCTATTTACAAATCTTTAACATGGATATTGCCTGTTTGGAAGAACAAATAGTCGTAGCTGAGCGCCATTTTCGCAGAGCCTGTCAACAAATAATCCATTTGAACTACAGATTAGCTGGTCTAGAAAGACGATACGCAAGAGCCAAAAATGAACAGCGTCGGTCTTTTCGATACTCCTTGAGGATCCGAATTGCGGTGGTTGATGGTCTCCGAGAAGTGTATTACGAGTTTGCTCACCAAAAAGCTAAAGAATGTTCCGAGTTAAAGAGCATCCTAGAAAAGTTAAAACAACAGTGAATATTTCTTACAAAAGCAGATATTTGTCTGTAGGACAATAAAAACGGCTCTTTTCAGAGCCACTAAAATTTTTAGAAAAGAGTCTTACATTGTTGTTATACCGGGTGTTGAAAATGTCACTGGATGCTTTGAAACGGGTTTCTTTTAGTAAAGACTTATCTATCTATCTAAAGATTCCATAATTTACTCTGATTAATTAATTTATTGAATTAAAATGATGTGAAAACACTTTATTTGGCTCATTAGAATTGATTTAAAAGTATTAAAATTGATAAAAGAAAAGAAAATCGCTAATTGTGATCAATTTTAAATTTAATTATCCAATTAATTAACTGACTTAAAAGTTTAAAATAGTATGCTTAAAATGTCTGAATTGTTCTTTTTACAATATCGTGTACTATATCAAAACAAAGGAGCCAGTAAGAATACGCTGCTTCAATCTGGAACACAACAGAATATTTATGTATAAAAATTGAGCCATGCGATTTTTTATGATAGTAGGGAAGTATATGTATACCAAGCTTGTTATTATATGGAGATATGGGTTGTATACCCTGTTATATAAAGCAATGGTTATCTGTTTTAGACTAGGGTCACTTTTTGTAATATTGATGATAATAGATTGAATAAAAGAATATATATATGGTCAAATGCGCATGGATATAATGAAATGAAAAACTGGTTATTTAGAATAATGCCAAAATTTAGAGAGATCAATATTGAACAGTATTGTAATTATGATATATTTTTTACTTAGAGTGAAATTAAAGAAGTAGAATGTATTGCATTTGATTTGTACAAGAATAAATGTTATAATAAGTTTGGTGTCAAATGAATTTGGTAAACGACGCACGTTTAAACTGTTTAAATCAGAATGTGGAGTCGAAAATATACCATGTCTGAAACAAATGATTCATGGTCTTAAATATGTTGTACTATATTTTCCAGTCTAAGAGGAAGTGGAATAAAAAATGTGTTCTTGATTTTTGAAATTGAAATAATTATGCATTTGCATGTTTCTAAGATTTTATTACTGCTTTGAAATAAAGTCAAATATCGTAAAATATCTTTTGTAAATATCGAAACAGAAAAAAATGCTTGTTTTATTGACCAAACATTTTTTTTAAATAATGAAGGTCATTATTTGAAATCAATTTCCTCGAGTTTCTTGTTTATTCTTTTATTACATTTTGGGCAGACCTGCCTGTAATACTTTTCATCCTTTTGTGATATGTCCCTTTTTTCTCAACCTAGACCTTAAAAAAAGTAAACATGTCACCCTGGATTTCTTTCTTCTGCACAATTTCAAAACATTATGGAAAAATAAAGATTTACTTCAAACACAAATACAAGTTTTCGTTATACTTTGTAACCCCCTTAAATGACCGAAATGACAGGAACAAAATATTTTGATTTGTCCTTTTGTATTCTCCTTTTTGTGTTCTAATTCTGTGAGCAACAATTTTGAAATACAATTTAATAATGTAAAATAAAAACTGTGCGCAGATAAATGTATTTTATAAAGTCTTATTGAAATAAAAACATTTATTTAACTTACACAAGTTGATGGACAAACATATTAAAGTTTACAACAAAACAAAAGGAAATAAATTAATTTTAATCGCGACCAAAAATTAATAATTAATTTTAAATACTTAAATAGGTATTAAAGCCATTTATTGAATATGAAAAATTGTAATTGCTGTTGTCCTTTGATGATAAAATTAGCAAAACAAAGGTGCCAAGATGAAACCATACTACACAAAAGGTGTAAGATGAAGAAACCACACCAAACAATTCAAAATCGGTCGGTAGATTAAAAGATAATATTTTCCTTTGATCAATAGTATATAATTCTTCATCTGTCAACGTTTATCGTCATTCAAACTTTGGTATACAAAGTTTCACCTATTTACAAATCTTTAACATGGATATTGCCTGTTTGGAAGAACAAATAGTCGTAGCTGAGCACCATTTTCGCAGAGCCTGTCAACAAATAATCCATCTGAACTACAGATTAACTGGTCTAGAAAGACGATACACAAGAGCCAAAAATGAACAGCGTCGGTCTTTTCGATACTCCTTGAGGATCCGAATTGCGGTGGTTGATGGTCTCCGAGAAGTGTATTACGAGTTTGCTCACCAAAAAGCTAAAGAATGTTCCGAGTTAAAGAGCATCCTAGAAAAGTTAAAACAACAGTGAATAATTCCTACAAAAGCAGATATTTGTCTGTAGGACAATAAAAACGGCTCTTTTCAGAGCCACTAAATTTTTAGAAAAGAGTCTTAAATTGTTGTTATACAGGGTATTAAGAATGTCACTGGATGGTTTGAAACGGGTTTATTTTAGTATTAGTATAAGTTTGGGAAAAGAAATTTTTATTTCAAATTCAGAAATTGTATACGACCGCAAATTTTTGTCATGGTATTATGGTATGGCCTGTCGTCGTCCGCTCATTTACCATTGTTCTGTTGAATGTATCCTTATCATATTAAACCACAATGCGCCTCCCAATAAGAAATATAGGTTTGGATTGATTTTTGGAAATCTCACCCCTCCCATTTTATCTGAGGGTCAATACGTTTTTTTTTGATAATTTTGGTGTTACTTTTTAAATTTTTAACTATTTTTTTTTTCATTTTTGTTTTTAAATGTTCATTGCAGAATATTTAAAATTGTCATTAAGATTCATTGTACGCTATATCTTACTGTTTTAGAGATATAAGGAGCAAAATAGTCACACAACTTAATTTTCAAGACTTCGTGTGAAGACGGTATAGTACATGTATAATTAGACGAAGACAATGTAGCGATGATTTCTTATTTTTCTGTAAGATATCTAATTAATTTCAAAATTATTAACTAATAAACATACAGAATACTGGATTGATTGCTCATTCCATTATTCCATTCATAGTTCTTTGAATTTTGATGTAGAAGGAAAAATGAATGTTCTTCAGAGCGGTCTCCCTATCGTGTTATTTCTTTCTTATGTCTGGATATTTTTCAATAGTATATATTTTTCCAAAAAATTTTTAATTAATTTATTGGTGGGCTGTTAATTAAAATAAACTCTTTTCTTGCAACCCTGAAATTAATTAATACTTCAATAATTGACTCTGATTAATTAGTTTATTGAGTTAAAATGATGTGAAAACACTTCATTTGGCTCATTAGAATTGATTTAAAAGTATTAAAATAGATAAAAGAAAAGAAAATCGTTAATTTTGATCAATTTTAAATTTAATTATCCCGTTAATTAAAAGTTTAAAATAGTATGCTTAAAATATCTGAATTGTTCTTTTTACAATATCGTGTACTATCAAAACAAAGGAGCAAATAAGAATACGGTGCTTCAATCTGGGGGTACAACAGAGTATTTATATATATATTTATGCGATTTTTTATGATAGTAGGGAAGTATATGTTTACCAAGCTTGTTATTATATGGAGATATGGGTTGGATACCCTGTTATATAAAGCAATGGTTATCTGTTTTAGACTAGGATCACTTTTTGTAATATTGAAAATAACAGATTGAATAAAAGAATATATATATGGTCAAATTAGCATGGATGTAATAACATGAAAAAACTGGTTATTAAGAGTAATGTCCAAATTTAGAGAGTTCAATCTTTGAACAGTATTGTGATTATGATATATTTTTTTACCTAAGAGTGAAATTAAAGAAGCAGAATGTATTGCATTTGATTTTTGCAAAAATGAATGTTATGATTAAGTTGGTTTCAAATGCATTTAGTAAACGACGTACATTTAAACTGTTTAAATCAGAATGTGGAGTGGAAAAATATATTTGTCAAAATGTACAAGGCAAATTTAGAAGTGCATTTGCAAAACTCCGGTGCGGCGTTGCACCTTTAAAATTCGAAACTGGAATATATAAAAACCCACCTGTTGGAAGCAGAATGTTTATTTATTGTAGTAACAATATTGTAGAAGATTCTAACATGTCATTATATCATGTCCGTTATTTAATCATGCCGCATCTTTTGATGCTGGTATTGAATGCTAAGTTTGTATTTTTAATTGGTAATGAAAATGTGTATTTTTATACCGCCAATATCTGCAATGAAATTTAATTAAAAGAAAATTTACATTATATTCTTAAAATATACTTATATTATATTATTACTTTATATATATTATTTTGTTCTCTTGTTCACTGTATAAATCAATCAATGAAAATTGCATTAAAATCCATTCAAAGATATATGAAACTAATAGCTATTGTTTGAAAGAAACATTTTGGATACAATAATATCCCAAGTTTCACAACCTGTTAAGGAGTCATCCTTAATTATCAACATTTTTCACAAGTTTATAAAGAGCACGCTTTTTTAAAACCCCCCATCCCCCTTCAAAAAGTGCACATCAACATTTTTAGCATTGTTGCTGTGAACAGGTACCATTCTTTACTCAGAACGTGGATCTACATCCCTTGAAAATACATGTACCAGTTACAGAGCATGAGTTATATGTTGACATGCTCAAGTGATTTGCCGTTTGTTGGCTTTCTTTACCGTATTAACTGTTCAGCACTTTGTCATCATCAGTATCCTGAATTCTATTATTATCACCACCAAGTTTTTCCGGTATATCGATGAAAGTGACACACCGATTTTAGAGCGTGCGCTAAAAATGTTGAATTTGAAACCCCCTTCCCCAAGCGTGCGTTTTGTAAACTCGTGAAAATTGTTGACAATTATTGATGAACCCAAGACTGTAAATAAAGCAAAACATTAGAATTAAAGTGAATTAGTAGAGACAAACAGGTTTCTATATTAATATTCCATGTTTAATGTAAAAGAGCTGTATAATTTAGGGAAATTTAATTTTAGATCTTTCAGGCTTCGAACCGATATTTTAAAATAGTGTTTAATTATCATGTTTATAAATACAACACCTTCTGCTATAATTGTCTCACATACTTTGTGTTTAGATGTGTATTATTGTTCTAAATGTAATTTGAATGTATATCCTATAGTTTGTATAGACTTCGGAAATAAAGATATATACATATATATATAGTGACTTGCTATAAACTATATTTGTACAGATGTACATGTATACTTATTGTTTAAGAATCCTCGTTCCAATGTCTTATTGTGTAAATGTTTATACGAATTTATTAAAATCACATCTTATGGTGAAGAACTGTAAAAGTTTAAAACCAATAAAGAATCTGAATCATATGTGACAAGCTTTGAATAGGAAAGGTAAATTAAATCAAACCGTTATAATTCATATTTATGTTATTAGGTAAAATGAATACGAAAACCCTTCAATAACATAATTAAACTGATTAATAAATATATTTATTTGAATATAAATTTAACGATAGAAGAAAAGAAAATAGTCAATTTTAATAAATTCAATAATCGATAATTTATTTAGATTAACATTCAACATACAAAAAGTACAATTAAATGTGATAAATGTTGTCACCGCTACATTTCTTTGATCACATTATCAAAACCACAAGGCGCCGTGTAGAAACCATACTACACGTAAAACCACGTACACTTGAAGCCATACCAACAAATCCCAAATCGTCGGCAGATAAAACAAGATAATCTCCTTTATCACGATAATATATAATCGTAAATCTGAATCAACGCAAGTCATTCTAGATTTGATGCTCTTTTGTATATTGTACAGACAGTAAACGTTTACCATGAATGTTGCCATTCTTGAAGAACGTATTGCAGTAGCCGAACGCCATTTTCGCAGAGCCTGTCAACAAATCGTCCATTTGAACTACAGACTAGCTGGACTACAAAGACGATACACAAAAGCCAAGTATGAACATCGAGGGTCTTTCCGATATTCCTTGAGGTTACGTATTGCTGTGGTTGATGGTGTCCGTGAAATGTACTACGAGTTTGCACACAAAAAAGCTGAGGAATGTTCCCACTTAAAATGTATCCTAGAGAATTTGAAACGCCAGTGACCTTTTCTTACGGAAACATATATTTGTCCGGGGGACACTCAAAACGGCTCTTTTTAGAGCCACTAAGATATTTATAAAAGAGTCTAAAAATTGTTGTTATATAGAAATGTTAGTAAATGTATTTAATAATCGAAATAAAAATCTTTAATACAAATATCGATGCACAAGATGTGCACATTTCGTCGATTTACGATTCATTGTTGCGCTCAATGCCTAAAATGTTGAAGACCAAAACAACTATTCAAAAAGTTGAAGAGCAAACTCAAAATGCGAAAATATCACAAAAATGGTGTAAATTGTCATTTATCGGGTTTTGAAAAAGGAAGAATGAAAAGGGTTTGATTATATTAAAACTGACAAGATCAGCTATATACTGCTATGATTGGACAATTTTAATCTATTGAAAACCAAATGCATTTGTTGATAAAAACTATAATTCCACAAAATTAAATTATTTTTGTTGTCGTGGCAGAGTTTATATTGTCAAAAATATACGGACATTTTCAGATAAACTGGTAAAATTTCATTGACATTTGACCTTTAAGGATCGTATGTGCCACTTTTGTTGTTTATCCCCCCCCTCCCTCAAATAAATCTTGAAACGTGTGACTCGTGCGCGTTTAAAGTGCGAACCGTGTGCTTGTAACTTGGTGTTCGTGTGCATGTGGTTTGCAAGAAATGCAAATGACATGGATTCTTCAACAAAACTATTCTCCACGTCAGGGTAAGGCAATAAGGAAAGGCCAAAAAATCCCGTTAACCATTTTCCAATTTCGGAATTTGCCGACTCCTTATACCATGAAACTGATACTAAAATAAACCTGTTTAAAATCATCCAGGAGGCTTGGTTAGTGGTTTTACGTTTCTTAGTATTGTTATGTATCTTTGGTGTATGGTTTTTATTAAAGAAATTTTGTAGTTTCTGCTGAATGTCTTCATAACTTGTTAATATTTGGCCACCAAGAGCTTGTATACAGTATTGACCCATGCCTAGAAAGAATGTTTTAAAGTTATTTTTAAGTACTAAGTCCTCATACGCTTCTCAAAAGATTTAGCTCGGTTAAACATTTTAAAATTTACCAAGAACTCTGTATCACCATGTCAGAACAAAGACAAATGTTAACAGAGGCCTTTTCCAAGCATGCTTAGGTGTATTTGAACTTACAAATTCTTACAAACAAAAAATAACATTGGCCTTTGTGTGATTGGTAGAATATAATATTTTTTAACAAAGAGTAAATTACTTTTAAGACATTTGTGAATTCCCACCTATTGAAATCTTTGTGAATTGTCAGACATGTGCAATTTTCAGGGTTTTTGAATAGCCGGACATATTATTTCTTTATCCTCATGACTTACAAAATAAAGCCTCTATTTATTAAACAAATGTCGGCAAATAACATTTGGCCACATGCTTGAATTAGGCATTACTCTCAAGCTGAATACTTTTCAAATTCAGTATGAATAAGGAACCTCGAAAAACAATTGGTAATTACAACAATTTAGATTCTTTTTTAAATGTTTTTGTGGTTCTGAAAAGAACCGTTTTACTCGTTCATTATGGATTTCTGTCTATTTCTTTCTGGGTAAATGCATTAATTTTCCAGTTTCTGCAAAAATTCCTTCAATTCATCAACTTTCTTAGCCTTTTGGATTGCAAACTCGTAGTAAACCTTGCGTAGCCCATTAACAACAGCAATCCGAAATCTTATGGAATATCTGAAAGAGCGACTTTCCTCTTGTTTCGCTTTTGCATATCGTCTGTGTAGGCCTGCTAGCCTTTGGTTAAGGTGTAGGATCTGCCGACAGGCTTTCTGGAAATGCCGTTCGGTAACGTTGATACGTTCTAGGATCATTTCAACTTCCATTTTGCAATTTTAAACTTCGATACGAACGTTGTTACAGTTCAATTCGAATGATATTTTTTTTTGATGTATCATCTTTTATAGATGGTGAACATCAAAGGATTTTTTTAAAATCTTTTTGAATTTGTCGGCATATAATACGGTTCTTTATTTATCTTCTAGGATTTGTGAGTATTACTTCATTTCAGCGCCAAAAATGTTGAGATGTGATGTGGCTTCGTCTGTTATCTACGACACAGGGAGTAATCTGTTAAATCGGCTTTATTGTATTTCGATGATATATTAAAAATAATTAATTATTTTTTTTATTTATTCGATTATAGATTTTGTAAATTAATTTTTGCTTGGTGCATATATTGCGAATCATTTTTTAATTAAATTTCTAAAAATTATCAAATCCTTTTGATCAAGGATTTACGTTCAGTTGAAGTTTTACGTTGTTAAATTTGGACATTCTCAGCCTTGAGTTATATAAATCGACTAAATGTGCATATTTTTGCATCAAACTTTGTATAAATGATTTTTTTATTACAGAGGAGAGCTGGTTATGTCACTATCGTAACATTGTTCTAGGGCACTGAGATGTTTAACCATGAAAAATTCATTTAATCAACCAATTCGTTTCAAAAATTAAAACTTTACGTGTAAACAAAAACATTTTTTTACAAGTAATTTAAATGCCTTGAGTATAACGGTAGCTTTGTGCAAGCAGAAAAGATACTTTACATAGAAGATAAATAAAGAGTACATATGCTTTTATCTAAATTTTGAAAATATCATAAATTTCAGATATACATAAAATTAACATTTTTATAAAAATTGAAAGGAGTGAAAAAAATAAATAAATTATATAAATAATCTTAAAATAAGCTAGTCTTTGGTCTGTTTATTTCGGAGGTGAGACGTTGTTTCTTTACATTTTACTCCAAACAAATCAAAACAAATTAAATCTTCTTGAATTAATGAATATTACACAGCAAGTTACATCGATCTCTTCCAAACATATATATTTTGACACACAAACTCCAGCCAAATTCGAACACTATATATATAATATAGACATTCATAATTATATGTATAAAAAACTATGATATAAAATTTGCAGTCAAATAGTTATTTTTCAAATATTCTAATAAGATAAAGGTGAATCGATAGTTTTAAAATATATTGGAAATGAATTATAGGATCATAATATCAGTCGAGTATAAAGTCATTTGTAATATTTCCAATTTTGTAAATTAGTTTCAGGTGTTATACTTACGTTTTAAAATTTCCGTTATACAAAATGTGAAATATAGCACATTGATGCAGGCATTTAATGTAATACATATAGAAAAGTGCAGGGCGAAAATTTCAGTCGTCTTTCCCATGCGTCTCAGAACTCTTATTAAAGGTCTTTAGTTCTTGATTACCTTTGATTTCATTTACCCAACACATACACACACTTACAGAAAAATTGGCATTTTCGAATTTACACAAATAAAAATAGGATTTGTTTCCTTTATTATAAAAAAAATCATGTACATGTATGTATGATAAGGTCCAGAAAAGGTTTATATTGCAACAATTCAGACTCTTTCAATGTATTTCGACGGTTCTTAACAAAATGCCTGGAGGTAAATTTTAATACATATTTTATGATAAACATTTTAAAAAAAATTATCAAAATCGGATAAGAAATAAAAGGAAATTTCAAAAATTAATATTTGTCTTTCTGTTCTCCCCTTATATCTCCAAAACGGAAAAACAGTAAAAAAGGGATCTTAATGCAATTTTATGCATTTTCATCGAGGAACATTAAAAAACAAAAATCATAAAAATCTGATAAAAGTTTAAAAAGTTATCAAAATACTGAAAACATGAAAATATATATACAATCCCTTAGTTGTCGTTTAAAAAATTAAAAAATTTTATTATTTTTCTTAAAAACTTTAAGCATATGTAAACCATAAGCCCTTCTCTTCTTCAAATTGATTTGTCACTCATTAATTGAAATTAATTCAAAACATTCTGACATAATTGAAGAAAAGATACTCAATTTACATTCAAATAAATCCGAATATTGCTATCAAAATATGTTATTAAAGCTGGTTATGATGAACTAAGTTCTGACATGTACAACAGAGGCCATTCAATTTCTAAAACAACAGCCAAATTTTGCCACATTATGTATATTTTTGAAGAGTAAAATATAAAACAAAGAACGAACTAAATCTTTATTACAAACAAAACACCAATTACTGTGATATTTTCCTTATAAAATGTAACGAAGAAGAGAAGTCAACACTTCAGACTAAACTTTACGTTAACATGGCCGATGATATTCTTGAAAATCGTTTAATCGTGGCACTACAATCTTATCGAACAGCCTGCATACAAATTGCTCAGTTAAAGCGCAAGTGGTCGGATCTACAAATACGCTACGAAACAGCCAAAAACCAAAATCACAGGTCTTTCAGATACACTTATAGGCTTCGACTCTCAGTTGTTGAAGGTTTATGTGAAAGTTATGAAAAATATGCAATCCAAAAGGCCAGAGAGGTGAATGAATTGAGGGCTATATTGCAGAGGCTGGACGTACACATGTAGAGACGATACTCTTGTCCAGAAAGGACAATCCAACGGTTCTTTTAAGAGCCACAAAAATACACGAAAAGAGTCTGAATTGTTGTAAAATACACCCTAAATGTTCTGGGTCTTACCCTACATACATGTACATGTTTTTTTTTCAATTCAATAAAGGAAACAGACCCTTTTCCGTTGGTGTAAAATCTAAAATTCCCTGTTTTCTTTTTGTGTGTGTGTTTGTGAAAATAAAAGGGTTCAATCCAATTATTAAACTTTTATGGCAAATGGGCACTACAAGTAAAAAATAAATTTCAATAAACAAGATCAAAGAACTAAAGACCTTTAATAGGACTTCTGTGACGCACGCAAAAGAAGTCTAAACTTTTGCCCTGGACTTTCCTATTTGCATTAAATAAATGCCTGCATCAATATGCTATATTTCCTACTTTATAAAATAGAAATTTCAAAATGTACGTATAACATTTTGAAATTTCTAATTTACAAAATTGGAAATATTACAAATTACTTGAAATGCTTTTATACGATCGCTTCACCTGTATCTTATTAGAATATTTGAAAAATAATAATATTGAATATATGATAAATAAAATAAGGCCATCATAGTTAAATATATACATGTGTTTTGAAGAGATTGATGTAACTTGTTTATATCTAAAAATATTTTTTAATTGAATATTAATTCATTTAACTTTAATTTTATTTATAAAATTATTTTATGACAAAGAATAGATGGGAGTAAAATTTAAAGAAGAAAAGAACAGATCAAAGATTTGTTTATTTTAAGATTTTATATATATATATATATATATATATATATATATATATATATATATACCTTTTTAAAATTTTTTATTGATTTTTATAAAACGTTTAACTTTCTGACATTTATGAAAGCTGTCACAATTTTAATACCGACATCTGCATGTAATTAGTGCAACTCACACGGTAATAAATTAAGGTGGATAAATGGTAAATCACCAAAATAAAAACAAGTACAAACTCTTTCATTTATCTGTTATTTAAAGTATATTTTCTACCCGCACAAAGCTACACTCCAGTTATTTAAATTTTTGTATTTTTTTTAACCACGTAAACAGCTGCTAAGGCGTAAATGTCTGAAACGAATTGACTGTTTATGTTTAACTTCTCGCTGCTCTCTAAAATTGTTATTGCACTGACGAGACCTGCTCTCCTCTATAATAAATATTCATTTATACGCGAAACTTTGAAGAGCAATTTTTATTTCAAAACAACGTAAACGGTAAAAACCAGAGTGACTTTTATATATTAAACAATCAGTTTTACGTAAATTAATTCTTATTATTATAATTATTATTACATATGTATCACAAAGAGCACATTTCTGAAATAGCGATGAGACGTGCGTTAAAATAAACTTTTGTATTACAAAACAATAATATTAAGAACATTTCACTTGTTTGTTTTATGAAATTAATTTTACGGAAAAGTTACTTTTGTTCCACTGAACTTAGTAATCCTTGATAAAAAAAATCTGGTAAACATTAGAAATTTGAATTAAAAATTGTTCTCTGTATTCACCCAGCAAAAAAGTAATTCACACAATTTTTAACACTAACGAATAAATCACAATTCAATTAATTATAAACAATGCACATACATCATCAAAACACCATAAAGCCGATTAGACGTACAATTCTTTGTGTTGTAGATAACAAATGAAGCCATATCTCGGCTCGTAATATTTTTGGCACTGAATGAAGCCACACTCACAAATCCCAAAAGACAAAAAAAGAATAAAGTATTATCTACCGACAAACTGAAAAAGACTTTTAAAAATCCTTTGATATTTACCATCTATAAAAGATGATATATAACCAAACAACTATCATTCAAAATAAACTGTAGCAGGGTTCGTATCGAAGTTTTGAATTGCAAAATGGAAGCTGAAATGATCCTAGAGCGTATTAACGTTGCCGAAAGACATTTCCAGAAAGCCTGCCAGCAGATCGTACACCTTAACCAAAGACTAGCAGGCCTACACAGACGATATGCTAAGGCGAAACAAGAGGAACGTCGTTCTTTCAGATATTCCATAAGACTTCGGATTGCTATTGTTGATGGGCTACGTGAGGTTTACTACGAGTTTGCAATCCAGAAGGCTAGGAAAGCTGATGAATTGAAGGAATTTTTGCAGAAACTGGAAAATTAATGCAGTTACCCAGAAAGAACTAAACAGAAGTCCATAATGAACGAGAAAAACGGTTCTTTTCAGAACCACAAAAAGATTTAAAAAAGAATCTAAATTGTTGTAATTACCGAGGTTCCTTATTCATACTGTAGTTAAATTAAAAGTATATCAGCTTGCGAGCCAAATTCAAGCATTTTATTTGACGAATAATTCTGACATTCCCTGGAAATCATTTGATATTAAAATGGAAAATGTAAGTAATTAATTATAAGAAATAATCAGTCTAGTCAAGATCTCTGAAAATTGTCTAACAAATCACAAAGAGAGACTCCCTTTTCCCTTTTAATAGGCGGGAATTTACAGATGTCTTAAAAGTAATTTAATGTTCAAAACATATTGTACCCATCTCTCAAAGGCCGATGTTAACTAATTTGTCGTACAGCATTTTTAAATATAAATATATCTAAGCATGGTAGCGGCCTCTGTAAAAATTAAGTTTTTTGTTCAGGCAGGGTGAAAAAAGTTCTTGCTAAAGAAAATTTCGTTTTAACGAAGTTGGATCTTTTTATAAATAAACGGGAAAGTTATGAGGACTCATTAGACAGTTATGATATCCTTAAACCTACTTTCTCAGCACGGGGCAAGGCCCAATACTGTATACAGGCTCTAATATTAACACGTTGCGAAGGTATTCAACCGAATCTACAAAATGTCTTTAATAAAAACCATACACCATATATACATAAACAACATACGAAACAGAACCACTGACAAAGGCGGGCACATTAAATGTAGAGGGGGTTAAAGAGTTTAACGAATACCCAGTAACATACATCATAACTAAATACTTCATCTTTTCGAGATTCATAATGATTCATGTATGGATTGTTGTAATTTGGTTGACCTCTTAATGTAAAGTTTGGATTCTTTTTCAGAGGTGTTGTCATATCAACATTTACTAGTGATCCCTTACAACTCTGTTAATTTTTTACTTTTGTTTTTTTTCTCTCCAAATAGGTGGTGTTTTTGTAACTTTATCTACAGGATATATTTATAAATGCAATGATTACCTGCTGCTTTATTTGTACATATTACATTAATGATTATACCAATTTTCACTGATATTTCATAACAACCAATATAATCACATAGTTCAAACACAATAACATAACTAGAGTCTCCCGGGAGCCTGTATCGCTCACCTGAACTATATCAATCTTGACTGGCAGCCTGGAACATTGCTGTCAAGTTCAAACTGGCTCACTGGTTTCAAACAAGAATATTTTTCAGTGATTTTTCCAATTTAGTCCTATGTTAAACAATGTTCGAGTCTGGCAGCCATCTTGGATGACGGGTGGGATCATAGGATATAATTCTGAAAGAGGACAAACTAAGGACCATTGCTGCCAACTTTTTTTCCAAATGTCCCCGTGGTTTTAGACAAGATCTTTAAGTAAATTTCCCATAGAGTACTATGTTAACAATGTTCGGCTATGGTGGGGCTATCAGATATAATTCTGAAAGAGGGCCACCAAATGACCATTGCTGCTAACTTTTGTTCCAATTGGCTCAGTGGTTTCAGATAAGAACATCTTAAATTAAATTCACCATAGGGTTTTTATGTTAAACTATTTTCGGCTCTGGTGGCCATCTCGGATAAAGTTGTTTCAGACGAGATCTTTTAAGTAAATTTCCCATAGGGTCCTACCTTAAACTATGTTTGGCTCTGGTGGTCGGGTCCTACCTTAAACTATGTTTGGCTCTGGTGGTCATCTTGGATGACAGGCCGGGTCATCGGATACAATTCTGAAAAAGGACCACCTAAGGACCATTGCTGCCGGGTTTTGTTCCAATTTTCCAAGGTGGTTTCAGACAAGAACTTTAATAAAATTCTCGATAGGGTCCTATGTTAAACCATGTTCAGCTCTGGCGGCCATCTTGGATGACGGGCTGGGTCATCAGATACAATTGCTGCTAAATTTTGTTCCAATTGGTCCTGTGGTTTCAGACAAGAAGATCTTTAAGTAAATTTCCAATAGGGTCCTATGTTAAACTATATTCGACCCTGGGGGCCATCTTGGATGAATGGCGGGGTCATAGGATACAATTCTGAAAGACCATTGCTGCTAAGTTTTGTACCAATTGGCCAAGTTGTTTCAGACAAGATCTTTAAGTTAATTTCCATAAGGTCCTTTGTTAAATGGTTAATAAAATGTATCACAAAATACAGAATAAATTTGATGCACTGTATGGCAATTTCGTTGACTCACAACTCATCAACAGTGCTCGAGATCAAACTGTTGGAAATCCAGCTAAAGTTATAATGATGAATTAATAAGCACAACCATCAAAACCCAAAACAATTAAAACAAACAGGAATCCAAATTCAGCTAAAGATTACCTCTGCAACAAAAGGAAGAGCCTTAGAAATCTGGTAATTTTTTGTCAAATTTTGAATGAAAAATGTAAAGGTATTTATGTAATGAATCATGCCAGGACAAAAATTCTGGCTACTGGGCTGATAATGCCCTCATGACTTAAACTATGTTTGGCTCTGGCATGCAGCTTCCAAGCAGAGGAACAGCACTTAAAATGCATCATACAAGGCCACATTGAGAAGACCTTCAGCTCACTGAACAAGTTTATAATGTCTCCTAGAATGTTTTTATTGTTATGAAAACTGCTTAAACATAAACATCAAAATAATAAGACTTTATATTTTTTTTGTTAGTAATATTCTGACTTTTAAACACATCACATTAAATCTTTTCATTATAGTCTATTTCTAAAGAACTGCAATATGAACTGCAGAAAAAAATCTAAATCTAAATTATTAATACATTTGTGTTGCATCATATGTTAACAGTGTTTTCTGTAGAATCTTTTTGAAGCATTGGGGATTGTATTGAAGGATTGGTTGTCATTAATTCTAGAGGTGTGTATATTGAAACTTTTCATTAAAGCAAGGTAGAATATACAACTTAGGACAAACTGACAATGAAATTCCAAAAGTAACAAACAATCACTGGGCAAAGTAAAACAATGCTACATAACTTGGCAGTAGAGAATGAATTTACAGAATTGGACAAATGATTACATTTATGATTATGGTGATCTGTGCAAGATTCTAGATTAACATCCAGTTCTGGGAATTTTTCATTTTCTCAAAAAATTCCTTCAATTATTTTAAAAAGTGTCAATCTTGTATTGTGTTTCAATATATTGTATAAATCATTGGATCGGCAGACATGAGATTGAACTTATATTTATATATGTGAAAAATACAAGTTTAAAACATTTAGTTCATACAACATATGACCTCATTGTACAGAATGGTAACTACCAGGACTGAATATATAATAAAACTAGAGGCTCCCAGGAGCCTGTATCACTCACCTGGACTATGTCCATCTTGATTGGCACCCTAGAACATTGCTGTCAAGCAAACTGGCTCACTGGTTTCAAACAAGAAGATCTTTCAGTGATTTTTCCAATTAAGTCCTTTGTTAAACTATGTTCGGCTTTGGTGGCCATCTTGGACTACCGGTGGGGTCATCAGATATAATTCTGAAACAGGACCATTGCTGCCAAGTTTTGTTCCAACTGGCCTAGTGGTTTCAGACAAGACGATCTTTAAGTAAATTTTCAATAGGGTCCTATGTTAAACTACGTCCAGTTCTGGTGGTCATATTGGAAGAAGAGTTGGATCATCAGATATACTTCTGAAAGAGGGCCATCTAAGGACCATTGCTGCCAAGATTTGTTCTAATTGGACCAGTGGTTTCAGAGGACAAGATCTTTAAAGGAAAGTTTACAACAACGGATGCCGGACACCAAGTGATGGCAATAGCTCACCTTGCCTTTTATGCCAGGTGAACTAAAAAAAGTATCAAAGACCTATACCTCACACATATTTTCTATATGTAAAACAATGAATTTTGCCTCTTTCCTCTTCACAAATAATAAAAAAAAAATTAAAATGCTAAATATAAAATATTTTCAAAACAAAGTAAGTATTTTGATAAATAGTTTTCTAATGGCTAGTGTAAATATGATACATAAATAAAATTTGAGGACAGACTGATGTTAAGTATTTTTAATAATATTTTTCCAATGAATTATAGTTTTTTTTAAAATTAACTGTTTATTTCTTGCCAGGATCCTCCTTCAGTGTAACTGTTCTGTTAAATACCATCTACAAAAATAGAATATTTTATATTATCAGGACTAACAACTGAGGAATGACAAACATAATGTGTAAAATTTGAATTCAATATGTGCACAGCAGTTCCTAACATTGATGTGAAAATCGAATAAGTTGAGATCTCATGTTAATGATTTAGATGTGATCAGCCTGTCCCAATTAGAAGGGTTCTTTATTTTCATCGGATATCTCTTGTTGCCCTATTACTATTTTTTTTTAATAACATGGAATCTTGTGTATGTAAAGAATCTTTGATAATCTGTTCGGATTTTTGACGTTCAGTGCTTGTGGTGGGCGTTTCAGCTTATTGCTAGATTCCACATAACAACCCCTAGATTTTTCAATAAGGTGTTGTCTCATTGATAATAAGCCATCGAAAGGTCAGACTTGGAATAAAAACTATGAATATTCTAACTGCATAATACCTATTCTAATTGTATTACTTAAGAACGAACCTTTGATTGCCTTGAGTCAGGATCAACACTGAAGAAGCCCACCCTTTCAAACTGAAATTTGTCAAAATGTTTGGCATCCTTCACTGATGCATCTATATAGGCATTCTTTATCACTGACATAGAATTCTGAAATCAATCATCATATGATCAAAATAAAGTTATCATGTGACTAAGAATTTTCATCATGTGACATGTGATGGAATAGAACAAATGGATAAAATTTTCCAAATAGAACTACAAATTTATAACCAAGATATTCCATATGAAATTTGTTTTCTGTTGATTAAACAGTTTGTAGTTTGTATCATGATAAACTGAATTTAACTTCTATTATTGAAAATTTTTAGTTCAATACTTGTCAAAGATGTTTGCTTGTTTTTGTGATAGAGATCAATAGTGCAATAACAATAATGGGGGGGGGGGTCCACTTAAAGCCAGGAATGTCCTTTAAAACCACTGAACAATGGCTTGAAACATGTTCTTTTTCTGTACACAAAAGATTATGATTTCGCTTTTCTATAAATAGATAGGTCAATAAACTGTACTGTAAACTTGCTTTCATTAGTTGAAATCTTGAACAAGAAGCTGTCTGTCTTACTGCAAGGCAGACTTTCCTTAACCAGTGTAAGGAATCAAAATGCCCACCCACCTGTCTGTCTGCCAGTAGTACATGGGCAAATTAAAAACCAGATTTTTTTCTGTTGGAAAATCCAGTTAAAACTGACCATAATGTATGATATTAGTTAATACCATTGATGTATAGGTTTTAACAGAATATTATTATTACCAGTGTATATTCTGTGTCAAAATTCATGAATTCACAGTATTAAAATACTATAATATAATATAGTCTACTAAATTAAACACAGTAATAGGAGTTTACTGTCTTTACTTATATTTAAATATATCATTAGATTTCAATGAATCTACAACAACAAACTCTAGTTTCATTTATATTTTACTAAACAAAAAGATTTTATTCAAATTTGATGATTTTACCATAACAGATGATGTCATATCTTTTTAATGACACTGGTGACCCCATATTGTTTTTTAACATTAAAAAAAACTCTTCACAATCAGCCATAATAATTAAAAGATAATCAAAATCTGTCGTAAATAAGTTACTTCTACTGGTATGAATAAAACTGAATTGTGAAAAAACACTGCCTGAATTTTTTCGGTTTTTTTTTTGTGAATAAGACTTTTATAAATTGAAATAATGCTATAATTGATTAATAAATAAGTAAAATGTTCTACTACTACTGAATTACGTAACTCCTGTAACCAATAAATTAAAAAAAATTAAAACAAAACATCTTTTTAAGATTAATATATATTTATCAGCATACAAATCCTGAACTTATCAAATTTTCATCTACTTTTATAGTTACAATAAATTTCACTTTTTATCTACATGATAAATGGTATTGACATACAGCATACATCTCCATTGGAGTTCAAAATAATATTTTTTCATTCTATTATCAAACAATTTGCTTTTTTAGCAGGTGAGAAATTGTATTTTTTTTCCTCAATGACTATCAAGAGATATGAAAAACTATTTTTTTCTTTTTACAAGATATGTTATGAAATCTTGATAAATCTGAAAGGGTGTGTTATCTTTACTTTTATCATGTTGTTTCAAAACAAATACATTATTCAATGATAAGTGCATTTTTTACAATCACAGATAAAGATACAGAAAATTCAGATGATTAGAAATATTTATTTTGCTTTTTGTTTTTTACTTCAAATTTGGTATTTTAAAAGTTTATTTTCTCATTATGCTATTGTAATTTCTCTGTACAAAAATCTTTTCTGAGGAAATCTGAAAAAATGATGAAAAATTGTTTTTCTTGTTATTGGACCATTGTTTACTTTCAAAAGATTGACCTCTTCAATGAATGGTAAGTATAACAAGAACGAATGTTGTAGAGTTGCAGAGTTGTATATTAATTTGTTTTGTATTAAATTATCTGATCATCAATATTCGAAAAAATTGCTATTTTAAATCCCAAAACAACAATGATGACAAACTTCAAACCACCCACCATGTATTGGCATCAAGCAGTAAGTAAACCAGATTAGATTAAGATTGGCACCTACTGAATATTCATTGGATTTGTATTTTTTTTGTCTTTATATAATATTAATGTCAATTGAATTTATAGGATAAAACAGAGAAATTATGAAGTAAAATTGTTTAATTTTGTAATATTTATTTAAATTCAAGCGTAATTATACCATACTTTATTTCGTTGTTACTATCTTAGCCAAACTTCCAGGTGCAAAAAATTAATTCAATTTCTTCAAAATTTTGATCTTATTGTTGAAAATTCTTCAATTGACAATTGCAATTGGAAAATATCGCTAAGTGAAGTAAAATTAGAGATTATAAAAAATTAAATTTTTTGGCACGAAATTCAGAAGTGATGAGAAATTAGATCCACTAAGAATTAGAGAAATTATGCAAGGCTTTCATTTCCATACCGATTAAAATTTGGTCTTGACTGCTGCTATTTGTTGACCAAAGATCATCAATTTTTTAACATTAAATCCAATGGAACTAGTACATACCAATAATAAGAATACATTTTCTACAGTAAAAGGGAAGTATAGTTTCAATAATATTTTTATTGTTGTTGGTCATATCAAAATATTACAGAACTCCAGATAAGATTTCATCAATTGGGTTATTCACCCTGTCTTTTTTAATAAAATGGGTGAAAGCTTTTTCCATTTGCTTTGTGATTTCAGGTTCACTCCTCTGATAAATTTTTAATGGTTTTTTTCAAGCCCTCAAGCATATATCTATTGGGTTATTTAGACAGCTTTCAATTTCAATGGTAATCATTGGAGAGTTGATGTGATAAATGTTTCTAATACACAACAAAATCATTTAAAATACAGATATTTGATATGACATGAATAATGTCACCAACATATTCATCAGTAAACAGGCAAATTAGAGGATAGCCAACATAATAGGACACATAAAGCTGAAATAGTTGTATGGTTAGTACATGTACATGCTGGTGATGTTGCAAGTACAAACTACCAACCAACCAAGAGAATACACATTCTGCTAGCTAGTCAAGATAATGTTGAGGCAATTTATCATTTGGACTTTTTTTAGACCATCAGAGACATTGCATAAAAGTTATAAATAACATACTCGAAGGCATAATTATTTAGACCATCTGCTGGCAGAAACTGAATTTTAAAGTGTATGCCAAAAATGTTTGAAACTTTCTTTGTAGACAAAATGAAAAAGATAATCTTGCATTTGAGTGAAAATCTATTTACTAGTTAGGGAAATTCACAGAGGCAGATCCATGAATTGTGTGCCTTGTATATAAACGAGGGGTCTTTGGATCAGAGAATCGAAGCCCCTTGAAAGTATTGGCCTATTTATATTCTTCTTCTTTCCCATTACATGCCTTTTAAAATCAGAGTAAGTAAAAATACGTGTCTGTACAAATTCAAATTACTTTATTGTCATTAAAAATAAAGTTTTACAGAGCTCACCTTTTTCTGCAACAAAGTTTAGGTGGGGTTTTTTAGTAATTGAGAATAATAAGGAGCGACAGGGCCGATTTCAGGACGTCAGGATTGGGTGGTTGCAAGCTCTGGAATTCAGGATTTAATACGTTAGTGGTCCAGAATCCATGATGCTTTTAGGGAATTGGGAATTTAGTATTTATTTTGGCATGAATTCATGATTAGATCATTTTTTTTTTCACGGGAATTAGATCAGACCCCCTCCCACCCACCAAATGAAGTGGAAAACATAGGTCACAGCCAGTATCTGTGTAACGAGGCGAAAAATTGATTAGTTGGGAACCAGATCCAATCATGTTTAAAATTAAAATTTCTCCATATAATGGAGCACATAGTTTGAACCTTGGTAGACAAGGTCGGCCCCTAGAGATTCCTAAAGTCTTAATTGTTTACTTCCGATGCTTTTTAAAAATACATTTTTTAACAACATTTAAAGTAAAAGAAATTTGCATAATTGGTCAAATATAATGGGTCATCAAATGCTTGACCATTATTTTCATTGAGTTTTATCAACTTTTAATTGCGTAATTACGCAAAAACGCAGCTTATCTAGAGCTCTGTATTATCATAAAAGTATGAAGTAATGTTGCTTTAGATGTATAAACTATGAACATTCACAAAATATATTATCTTTTTAATCCATTCTCAGTTGTTGTCTAAGGCACATAACATGAGCAAAGATTTTAGTCACATGTCACATAAACTCCATGTAGTAGTTTTATATGATAAATTGGTATAAAAAGATCCCCAAAAATAATAAACTGCTGCGCCTTATGAGCATGATATGCCCGTCCCCAGCAACAACTATGAAGATGTAAGGAGTAGGAAAATATTGATTGTTTTTTTAGCAAATTGTCATGTTACTTTTTCAATGACTTAACATATCTAAATTTTAACACTATACATCTTTGTGTAAGCTGGAAATTTTATACTTATAAAAATTGCTTATATCTGGACAACGCAAGTTCCATAACTCTGGAACGAAAGAACTGAAAATCGTCAAAAAGTAAACCAACCCTCAGACCACCATTTGTAAGAATGTGTAAAAGTTTGAAAAAAATCAGTCAAGGCTTACTGAAGTTAGTGCGTCACATGTGAAAAATTGCTTATATTTGGACAATCTAAGTCCAATAACTCTGGAACGACAAAAGCGAAAATCGGCAAAAAGTATACAGACCCTCAGACCATCATTTGTAATAATGTGTCTGACGAAAATCAGTCAAGACATACTCGAGTTAGTGCGTAACATGTGAAAAATTGCTTATACATATTTGGACAATCTAAAATGTTTAAAATGTTAAAATTGAAAGGGAGCTTTCTTCTGTCAATCCTAATGTTTTCTTAAAATTTCATGAGAACTGATTGAAGCAAATTTGAGTTATGGTATGAAGTGTTGACGAATGGACTGTACGGCGGACGGACAGACGGACAACATTGTTATACCATAATATGTCCCGTCTATGACGGGCATATAGAAATTACCTCATTAATATCAGACAAAAATCCTCCTGGTACTTCATTGGGATCCTCAGGATTCTTATGATAAAATCTGAAGCAATAGAGATGATATGTATGTTAATACATTCTAATTTAATGCTTAAAATAATTGTTTTGTTTGTTTAGTTGGGGTTTTACGTCGTTTTCAGCATATTTGGCTATTTCAAGGCGGCCAGTTTTTATTGGTGAGGAAGCCGGAGTACCTGGAGAGAACCACCGACCTTGGGTAGGAAAATTGGCAATCCTTGTCAATTAAGATTGGAGTCGAACACACCCCGCCACAGGTGAGATTCGAACTCGCAACCTCAGCGTTGACAGGCTAGTGGTCATTAGTAGTCATGACGAACTACCTAGACCACTCGGTCACCGAGGCCCCTTTAAAATAATTGAATAGGGACGCAATACACAAATCATGTCTATAAACATGGCATAGTAAAAGAGTCATTGATTTTTCATACATTCAATATTAAAACAGGGCAGAAGAAACACCAGAAAAAAGTTTTATCTACTTACATATAGAAATTACAATCAGTATAGTTCTTCAGACTAATTACAGGTAAACAGTAGTATCAGGCTGTGAGGATGGGGTGGGGGTTGATGATTTTATATGAAATTAAGGTATTTGACACTTATATGGGCAGGGATGAATATGATAAATATGGTATGGTGTCATAAATAAATGGTACTTATTATAATATAGTAGTGTAATTATATATCACATGCGTCAAAGGGAAGTAATCAATTGCCTTCTTAAATACAATTGATTCTCATTACCTTAGTGATAAAGAGACCTTCAAATATTATTAAAGACAACAGAAATTTTGAGATGTTTGAAGAAAATAAAGTGCAAATTACAATCCTGACACCAAAAAATCACTGAGTTATATGAGGAATTCTGAGATGACAAGAGTTAAATTTAATAAGAGACAATTATACACCAGCTGAATATCACCAGATAATTATATGCCCACTGTATAACACCAGACAATTATATGCCCACCGCATATCACCAGACAATTATACACCCGCTGTATATCACCAGACAATTATACACCCACTGTATATCACCAGACAATTATATGCCCACTGTATAGCAACACACAATTATTCACCCGCTGTATATCACCAGACAATGATACGGCTGCTGTATATCACCAGCAATTATACACCCGCTGTATATCACCAGACAATTATATGCCCACTGTATAACAACACACAATTATTCACCCGCTGTATATCACCAGACAATGATATGGCTGCTGTATATCACCAGCAATTATACGCCCGCTGTATATCACCAGACAATTATATGCCCACTGTATATCACCAGACAATTATATGCCCACTGTATAACAACACACAATTATTCACCCGCTGTATATCACCAGACAATTATACAGCCTCTGTATATCACCAGCAATTACACAGCCTCTGTATATCACCAGCAATTACACACCAGACAATGATACGGCTGCTGTATATCACCAGCAATTATACGCCCACCGTATAACAACAGACAATTATTCACAATTGCGGGTGATATACAGTGGCCGTATAATTGTCTGGTGATATACAGCAGGTGAATAATTGTGTGTTGTTATACAGTGGGCATGGTGATAATCAGCGGGCATATAATTGCTGGTGATATACAGCAGCTGTGTAATTGCTGGTGATATACAGAGGCTGTATAATTGTCTGGTGATATACAGCGGGTGAATAATTGTGTGTAGTTATACAGTGGGCATATAATTGTCTGGTGATATACAGTGGGCATATAATTGTCTGGTGATATACAGCGGGTGTATAATTGCTGGTGATATACAGCAGCCATATCATTGTCTGGTGATATACAGCGGGTGAATAATTGTGTGTTGTTATACAGTGGGCATATAATTGTCTGGTGATATACAGTGGGTGTATAATTGTCTGGTGATATACAGCGGGCATATAATTGTCTGGTGATATACAGTGGGTGTATAATTGCTGGTGATATACAGCAGCCATATCATTGTCTGGTGATATACAGCAGCCATATCATTGTCTGGTGATATACAGCGGGTGAATAATTGTCTGTTGTTATACGGTGGGCATATAATTGTCTGGTGATATGCAGCAGCCGTATCATTGTCTGGTGTGTAATTGCTGGTGATATACAGAGGCTGTGTAATTGCTGGTGATATACAGAGGCTGTATAATTGTCACCAGACATTTATATGCCCACTGTATAACAACACACAATTATTCACCTGCTGTATATCACCAGACAATTATACGGCCACTGTATATCACCCGCAATTGTGAATAATTGTCTGTTGTTATACGGTGGGCGTATAATTGCTGGTGATATACAGCAGCCGTATCATTGTCTGGTGTGTAATTGCTGGTGATATACAGAGGCTGTGTAATTGCTGGTGATATACAGAGGCTGTATAATTGTCTGGTGATATACAGCGGGTGAATAATTGTGTGTTGTTATACAGTGTTATACAGACAATTATACGCCCACTGATCATCACCAGAAAATTATACGCCCACTGTATATCACCAGACAATTATGTCCGATGTATATTGCCAAACTAATAGCCTGATTATTTCTGTAAGAAAACCCTATCAAACATACTGTATTGTAAAAAAGCAAAAATATGGAAAAAAAGTTACTTACAAACATTCATACATACGAACTTCACATATAATAGGATTGGACACCCAGTGTATAAACCCTTTTGGTTTTTCTGTATCTGTTGTTTTTGTACATTTAGCCACTATGTCAGTAATATTTCCCTCACTATCCTACAGATACAAATATTCATTCATCACTATATAAAATAAGTGTTCCTTAACATTTACTTTGTGTCAATTGCTTTTTATTGATATAAATACTGGAAATGTACCAAGAGTTCCTAAGATGTGGAATATGATTATTTGTTTCAGGAAAATATCAAAATAACCAATCAATTTTAATTTTTTGTGAACCTTGCTATTCAAATTTAACAATCTTGAGTAAATAACTCAATTATATACTGTGGATTCATTTATTTTCGTGGATACCAATTTTCGTGGATAGAGGAAAAAAGGCATTTCGTGGGATACCTAAATTCGTGGATTGCTGGCTTAGAAAAATATATATAAAGTTGTTGAAATACTTAAATTCGTGGCTTGGCACATCAGATATCATGAAAATACTGCGACAAAACGTGCCCATCAGACTTGATATTGTACAGTAAAGTACTGATTTAAAGTGCTCATTAAACAAAAGTCTATCAAACAGATTCTTTAAATTTGTAACGGAACAATTAAAGCTTGTCATGAATTTAACAAGATTAACAAAATCCGTAATTATTTACTCATTAGGTTAAACAGGTGTGAAATATATATTGACCAAATTGGAATCACTTTTCACCAAATACCTCGGGGCATATACATACATATTTTTATATCCGATTACGATCAATAATTTCTGCTTTATTAACTTTTGACAAGATGTTTTTACTGTAATTTACAGAGTCAAAATCTTTTTAAGAAAATTGTTTGAGCGTTTATATGTTGCCAAAGACAAAATTACATGAAACACTGTATCCTCTGTGGATATACCTAACTCATCATATGTCAGAATGTACATGCTGTAAAACACAATTGTTCAAAACTCTGTTGTTTCAAAATTCAATGCATTTAAACAAGAGTAAAAATATTATTTTTCGTTGGATATTTAAATTCGTGGTTTACTGGGACCCACGAAAACCACGAAAATTGGTATACAATGAATATTAATGAATCCACAGTAATACAGTGGAACCTCTGTAAACCGAACAGCTATCAGACCTTAAAAATTGGCCTGTTTTCGAAGGTGCCGGTTTTGAGAGGTTCCGGACTTTACTAAAATCCGAATGGAGGTAAATAAATTGAAATAACGAAATACATAATTACTACATTTGCATGGTTTTTTCTTTAAATGTTATTTTTTGGTAGAAACAGAAGTTAAAAACTGTTATTTAAACCGTGTTTTTCCAGTACACACCAATGAGGCTTTGTTTAAAATATGCTTCTCAATGAAGAGAATGAAAGTTCGGCCGGTATTTAGGTGTATTTGACAGGAATAAATATGTTTAGGACTGCAAATTATCTCCGGTATTTGGAATTCAGAGGGGCCGGTTTTTTGGGGGTTTTTTTCCTTGAAAATATAGGTGAGAATTCTGGACCAGATTAAAACGTTCGGTTTGCGGAGGAATCCGGTTTTCAGAGGGGCCAGTTTAGGGGAGTTCAACTGTAATCATATTTGTTCCATATAATCATTACTTTTATGGGAAACTGATTAACTTTAAATCCACTTTCTATGAAATTTTCAAAACCTTGTTTTTTCTACACAAAACCTTTTCCATGCACTTGACTGTGAGGCTTATTTGGGTATTGCTTGGCCAAACTGAACATCTCTAGACTTTATGCAAATTTTTACTTGTATGTGGTATAAACCCTTACACATGTAAATGATCTAATATCAGAACACCCCTAGCTATAGGCAATTAGTTTGCAGAATATCAGGTATGTAGTTTACAGTAACAATAAATAACATAATTTAAATTTATTTTAACACATTCATAAGGAATGAAAGCCATAGAAATAATTCAGGGGAGCTAAAACTAGAGGCGCACAGGAGCCTGTATAGCTCACCTGGAAATCATTTGCAGAATAAATATTTGACTTTGTCCATCTCGAGTGGCAGTCTGGAACAAGTTCCAATTGCTGGATGCACGACAATTTGCCCCAATTCAATTTCGCCCCATACTATTATGTCCAAGGAATAAGATTCTTAGATTCCACTACGTCCCAACCTTGATATAGTTCACTCAATTCTATTTTCATTATGCCCCAGTTGGTTTACGGTTCGCTCTATTTAATCATCTGTACATAACCTCAATCCTGGAAAAAATTTAACCCCAAAAAAATTGTACTTTTTTTCAAAACACCCCAAAAAATAATTGTCTAAATAAGTGACTTCAAAAAAATTATCTAGAAAAAAATTTACCACCTCCCTCCCTCCCCAAAAAAAAAATCATGAATCAAATATTTGTGTAAATACTTATATCTGGTACTTCAATTGGGCTTAATTAATTATTCCTACAATTTTTGCATCCAAAAAATATCACATAATTTCCACCGGGTAATTTCCAGACCCCCAAAAATGGCTCAAAAATATTGTTTAAAAAAGTTGCAAAATTAAAGCAAAAAATAGTACAAGCCTATGTACAGAAAAACTTTCAGAGTAATCCCCTGGGTCCAGTATTTTCTAAAAATATATTTTATATTACTTCTTTTATTTGAAATTAAACTATTTCACTAAATAGACTTAATATTACAGCAAAATATTTCTGACAAAAAAAATAAATAAATAAAGTGAAATGAAAATTAACATTTACTACTAACAAATGCAAAATCACATTAATATGGCTGATGAACAAATTGCGTTACAGTTTACTTGGAAATAATAAATTAAAATTCAAGGACGGAAACTGTATTTGTTGAATACTTTTATGATACTAAATAAAAATATCTTTTTTAAATTTTGAATTTATATCTCGATAATTTGAATCTGAAAAATTAAAGAATACAAATAATATAAATAATGTTATGTTGACAAAAAGTCGAGAATTCTACAAAAAAGTGTGTCAGCAAAAAGTCGCTATTTAATTGTTTACATCTATTATAGGATTAAATACGATTTTGTATGAGTTTATCAATGTGTAAACTCGGCCAACTCACTCCCAAACTAAATAAAGTCCAACTGGCCTAGTGGTTTCAGACAGGAAGATCTTTAAGTAAATTTCCCATAAAGTCTTATATTAAACTATGTTCGTCTCCAGCGACCAACTTGGATGATTTCAGATAAGAAGATCTTTATATTTCCCATAGGGTCCTACGTGAAACTATGTTTGGCTCTGACGGCCATCTTTGATGGCAAGTGTGGTCATCAGATTCTGAAAGACGACAACCTAAGCACCATTGGCACCAAATTCTGTTCCACTTGCCCCTGTGGTTTCAGAGGAGATCTTTAAAGGAAAGTTTACGATGACAACGGAAGACAGATGCCAAGTGATGGCAATAGCTCACATGGCCCTTTGGGCTAGGTGAGCTAAAAATTAAAATTGCAAGGATTCAATTGGTATGGTGTATTAGAAAATAAAATAAAGACCTACTTTGTTAACTTTTTCCACACTCAGGACATAGCCTGCATGTCTCAATCCAACTGGCTGGTCTGATGACCATCTTTTATAATTTTTATCTGCTTTCTGAAAAATAAAAAATAACAAACTTTAGAAAATTAAATTGTAACTATGAGAACAGATGTTTTTCTGCATTTTCCATAACTCTTAAGGTATTCATTTCTTGTTTTCCCAATTTTTCTTTAAATTATTGTGTGTTACATTCTATTTCTATTTAACAACTTGTAAATTAAATCTATAATTTTCTTATTGCTACTGTGCAAACTTTTTTATAGCCCTTATTGATCTGATATAATACCTCCTTAAAATCACTTCTTTCAATAAAAACTGTTGAGGTAAATGATATGGTATGTGAGCCTCTCTTCTCATCTGCTGGGAAATTAGGGACAGTCAACGTGTCAGGGTGGTCACCAGGAAAATTGCTAATGGTTACTTTTAATGGTTCCAGTACAGCCATTGTTCTGAAATAGGAAAAAAACTGTTACATTTAGGAAGGATATGGATTATATAATGTCTCTTTTTTCTTATGTAAGATGACAAGTAAAAAGTCGGCATTGCCAACAGACGCTCACAAACCTATACATTTATTGACAGAAGGGAAAAAGTATCAGGGTATTATCAGTCTCGTACTTCTAGTGTACTTGGAGGGACAAAATATTACTAACAGAATGTTATTCTTTTTACTTATATTTTTGTACAACTATGTGTGAGTGTTTCTTAAAAATTAAAAGTTAGTATATGGAATTTAGCCACAATATACTGTCAGAGGCCATAAGTGAGCTCAGACTTATTTTCCTATATATTACATATAAAACCAGAAATTTTGAAATGTATTTTCTGAAGTCATGTTTTGTCCAATTTTAATGAAAGTTTTACTGGTGGGTAGAGAAATATCTATAATTTATACTGATCAGTAAGATTTAGATATATGCTAATCACCATGACCAAAGTACAATTGTCTGTGAATATTGCAGCTCTTATATAATGAAAAATTCAAATATGGGTAATTTTGTTGCAAAATTTAAAAGCAAAACAATAAGAGAACAGTATGTGTCAATTATATTACCTAGGTGCAGTAACATTGAGAACATCCCTGACACAAGCTTCTAACATGGATGGGTCTAATACTGTCTGTGCCATTGTTACTCCAACCTGAGGAAAACAGACACTTGTTCAATATATATAGTGTACAGCAAATGAAATAGATTTATGACATTTCGACGTGGACTGACAATACAATGTAAGTAATGATTTAATTAAAGTTGAAATGAGCAATTTGATTGGTCAAGCAAATTATTATGTAGTGTATAACCTACTTCAGGTACTGTGACATCAACGTATTACTACGCATTCTCAAATATAAATATTCCTATTCTAAATAAGTTCTTGAATTCTTTAAAATTAAATTATAAGAGCATAAGCTGCCTCAAAGCAGGTTATATGGTATAATGTGTTCCAAAATTGAGAACAGTCCTTAAATAAATGTGTTTTACTCCAATTTTTCACACGTCTGAAATGTTTCAGTAGTATCAAATTCTCTGTTTTAGTGAAGATTTATTGTTTTACAGATATATACATTTAATGGTTTTGTAAGTGTCTAGATTTAATGCATTGTGAAATATGCAATAACGTGAATAATTGATTTTGTGGTTACAAAACGTTCAGGAAAACCGCACAGTTTAGTATGAAACTAATCTAATGAATTCACAATATCATTACAATGTAAACAATTTACTTTAGCACAAAATAAATTTATAGCCTCTGGTGGAAAACCACGTCTCCTGAGAGCTGTTAGTGTAAATAATCTTGGATCATCCCAATCTCTGGAAAAAAGCATTAAAAGATTTACATGAAACTGTTAGAAATAAATTCAGCATTCTACTGTATACAGATAGAGCCTTTGGCAGATATTTTGTAGGAAGAAACCTCAGTTTTGTTTGGTTTTATTCTTTTATTTAATGAAAGAAGTAAATAATGATATTTTATACCAAACTGACTTCATACAGGTTTTGAAATATGTCAAAAAAAGCAAATCAGAATGACTAATTCCAAACAAATATTTTATCACTGTATTTGTATGAATTATGTAAAAAGAAAAAATATAGTCTCTGTTCCATGTCCTCATCACATATTACCAATCAACAAAATTATCTTTCAATATTAAAAAATTGTCTAAATTGTTCGTTACGTCACTGTAATATAATTTGTATGACTACAAATTATTTTGTTTCTGTATAAAACCGGTATTACCTGACAAAGCCTTCATTAATTAGCTTGGCTATCTTCCGCTTTGAAACAACAGCATAGTTGAGATTCAATCGACCATACTCCCACTGTACAGGACAATACAGATCAAGCACATTACATAACCAGTAGTACGAAGACCGTCTAAAATTAAGTTATGACAATTATATTTTTGTACAACTATGTGTCAGCTTTTTTTTAAAAATTAAAAGTTAGTATATGGAATTTAGCCAAAATATACTGTCAGAGGTCATAAGTGAGTTCAGACTTATTTTCCTATATATTACATATAATACGAGAAATTTTCAAACGTATATCCTGAAGTCATTTTTTGCCTGATTTTAATGAAAGTTTTACTGGTGGGCAGAGAAATATCTAGATACTGACAATATCAAAATATTATATTTTATTGCTTATTAAAATCCACAATTTAAATACAAATAAAACTTTTAACCACATTTTCCCCATTACAACTTTCTAATTTTGATCGACATATAATTATATTTGTGTTTAAATAATGACTTCAACAAAATTTGGAATCATAGATAAATGATCTAAAAGAAACATTAAATATTTCTGATATTAATTGTAAAAATTTCGTTTTGAAAAAAATTAGTTTTATATATAAAATTGTATAGGGAAAATTTACAAGTGGGAACTCATTTATGGCCACAGAGTTTAGTAAACTAAAGAAATTAGTGAATGTTTTTTACACTCTGATAAAACTACAAAAATGATGCATTCAATTCTTAATTATACCATCATCCCCGATACGATTGTAAAATAAATACAAGGAGAGAGTTAATAGGTTCTAAGAATTACCTGTTGACCAATTTTTAACATTCTACAAACAGACAGGTCTGCAAACCCAGCTAATTAAAATTCATAATATACTTCAGGTTTTATAATAGATGATAAAATTTTGAAGAATTTTTTAAATTTATACTATTGAATTAGTAAGATGCTGATCATAATATCATACTGCTGTTGATTTCTGTCCCAAGAAATTACACCCACTTTGAAACAAATGATTTAGTTAGTTGGGAGAACCTACCTCGATTGAAACTCTTTTGTACAGAGAGAATGTGTGATGTTTTCTATAGAATCACATAAACAGTGGGTATAGTCATAGGTTGGGTATATACACCTGAAAAAAAAAATTATTATAAATGATTAACTCGTCGTTCAATTAAATTAACATGAATATCATTCATACTTTAGCATCTATCAAAGTTAAGTATGTATTTTGATTTCTAAATAATAATCTCTTCTTTTTTTTGTGTTTTATCATTACCTCATAATATCTTATTTTATTGTACTGCAATAAAATACATCATACAGAAAGCAACAAAATGTTTTCCTCAGCTACTTTGAAATGACAGAAGGGTTAAGATTTGCAAATTTTGCTCTTCACATTGATTAATGGTGCTACCAAAGAAGTTATTTTTATATTAATCTACATGACTGAAGACTAGACCTTACATCTGGAATGAGAATCATTGTCTAACCTAAAAGCAAACAAAGTTTAAATTTCATATTTTCAAAGACTAACATATATCAGAAATATATAAACTAACCACTTATCTCCAGTTCTATGATGAGGTGTAAACTTTATCCTGTATGCCACTGGGTCTTTCTTTCCTTCCTCTAATGTTGTCTTCATCCTCAGAGTGGCATCTCCTTCACTGATTTTTCCATTTTTCATATCCTTTAGATTAATGATAAAAGAATTACCAGTAAGTCTATTAAGTATTTTGTTTATTAGTTATGACCAATCTTTAGTGAAACGGTTACTGCTTTCAATGTTTATAATGATAGTTTATGCTGCTTGACTGACGTAACATACTGCTTTCAATGTTTATAATGATAGTTTATGCTGCTTCACTAGTGTAACATACTGCTTTCAATATTTATAATGATAGTTTATGCTGATTCACTAGTGTAAGATACTGCTTTCAATGTTTATAATGTTAGTTTATGCTGCTTCACTAGTGTAATATACAATAAATTCTTATTTGTAAAAAGCAAATGACAAAGCCTTTGTAGATTATAAGAAAAGTCTAGAAAAATGGCCAGATAAAATATATCCAATTCTGAAACAGTCTCCTGGAAACTTGCTCTGCATAATACATTAAGACACAATTTTTCTCAAATCTCTTAAGTTGGTAATTTTTCACTGTGCATCCAATTTTATATTTTCATTTGATTAAAAATCAAGAAGAAAATCGATTGAAGAACCTTACTTTTTACTTAATTCATTATTCAAAATACAATTCATTTTATGTAGTATTACAAGTTAATCATACTTCAAAAAGCTGCAGGGATTCTTCAATAGGTCGATCCCTCCATGGGGAGTCTGGTGTATTAAAACCTTTCAGGTCCTCGGATTTCATGTGACAAACATAAGCGTGTCCTCTCTTTATCATATCTACTGCCAGTTCATACAGTCTGTCAAAGTTGTCTGATGCATGGGTCACCTTGAATGGTTTGTATCCTACAAGAATAAATGTTGTCTTTAAAAATTTGATTTCTATGCTTTTGCTTTCCACAATCTTGTATGAAATTTATGTCAAAAAGTTGTATTCCTTTTTGATAGAACATCTTTTATTGTTAGTCTGAGAAACATGAGATATGGACTTATTTATAGCACAAATGATCAAGAATTTATAGGAATGAGAATGATTTAGGCAGTTATAAAATTTTCATTTGTTCTTAACCTTTGTCCATATCAAACAACTGGACTTAACTATTAATCAAATTTTGAGCTGAACAGGAATAGCACCTAACACAGTCCAGATTCTTAAAATGAATATGAAATAGACCCATTAATTTTTTTTTTTTGAAATCAGCAATTATTTATAATTTTTCAGTCTTCTTGTATTTCAGGTATGATTTAAATCACACTATTAAAACAAATAATAACATCAAAATTTGATTTCAATGATAAATTGTAAATTGATGATCTCTTTTACAATCAAAATATACCATTTTGTTGATTACTATAGCCCTTTATAGAAACTCATTTCTGGTATCACAAATTTGACTCAAAAATTATAATTTGAAGCAAGTCATCTCCCTTGCTGGGACATAGTACTGGTTTGCTGCAGTACAGGGCAAACAGTAGGAAGTAAATAGAAAATTATTTATTACTTTGATATACAAATATTTCCAGAACTATAATCAAGTTTGATTACAAGTATGTGGGAAGCAAAAAGATCGTAAGTAGTTCCCAAATTTATATAAACCAAACATTACGCGCAAATTAACAAGTTTTAAAAACAGCTAATCCTTTACTCTACATTGCAGCGAACCAGTACTACGTCCCAGAAAGGGCTATACACTCACCAAGCCATTGGACCATTTCTAAGATGCCTTTAAAGAATTTTTCCTCTTCTTTCTCAGGATTTGTATCATCATACCTTAGATAACAATTACCACCATGAGCCTGGTAAAAGATGAATATCATAAGTCAGTGCTTAAGAATTACTTTTTGTAACAGTTGTTTTGTATGATATGGCTGCTATAATACTAATACTAATACTACGGAAAATTTCTTAAAAAGCAAAATCTGACCCATTTTCAGATTGTTGTTTAGCTGGTTCCCAATTCTTAATTACTAAATGCATGTTTATTCGTGCTTTGTTTAATATTTACCACTGTACATAAACTAATTTAACCAATGATACATCTACTTATAACATTTTTATACTAATTAATCTGCATCAGAATAAAAAAAATAACAATTTACATATATATCAACATTTCATATTCCTCACCCTTGCATAACCAAAGTTAAAGTTGATTGCTTTTGCATGCCCTATGTGTAAAATACCATTAGGTTCTGGTGGGAATCTTGAGTGTACCTAAAATGGAGAAAATTTAAATATTCAAACTCAAGATCAATTTGATACAGACACTGAATAATTGGTATTACTTGTCACATTTTAAACTATGTAACAATAAAATGCTCCGCTGGGCGCAGCTAGATACGACCGCAGATGTCGAACCCTGAATAGTTGGGGCAATTATGAACACAACATTCAAGCTTGATACAATACAATATGTACTGAATTTGGATTGTGAATAAATATTTGACACAGCATAGGTTTCTGACAAAGAATGAATGTTGTCTAAGAACTTAAAAATTTTTAATTTACCTATTCAAACCATATCAGTATTATTTGTTTTTATATATAAATCAGAAATAACCAATTTAAAATTGGGCACACATATCAATTTCTTGCTATTGTGCAATACTGTGCAATTGAAGATTTCTTGCTATTGTGCAATACTGTACAATTGAAAATTTCTTGAAATATTTGACGCATAATAGGTTTCTGACACAGAAAAACTGAAATCAAAGAACTTAGAATTGGTCATATGATTTCAATTTATATTAAATTTTTTGCTTCTTGTGCAATACAATATGCTTTGGAGAATTGACCCACCCCCCCCCCCCCCCCAAACAAAAAATAATAATTTACCCCTTTTTTAGCTTTTGTGCAATACACTATGAAGTTGCACATTGACCCCCCCCCTCCCAAAAAAAAAAAATAAATAAAATTTATTGTAACCCCCCCCCCCCCCCCTTTTTTTTGCTAAAAAAAATTTGAAATTTTCTTTTTAATATATGAAATGAGAAAAAAAATTGCCCCCTCCCCAATTTCTCATTTACCCCCCCCCCCTAAATTTTGTTTTCAACCCCCCCCCCCCATTTCTTTATACTTTGCAACCATAACAGCCCATTTAAATCACCATAACATATTTAAATAGAAAATGACATCATAGTCATGGATGGCAAATTTTAAATATACATAATTTAAAAGCAGTTTAGATGAGATAAACAAAAAAGCTTCATCAGCACATTTTATATTGGCAAATTTCCAATGGAATTTGTTAATAATAAAGTTTTGATAACAGGGCACACATATCAATTTCTTGCTATTGCGCAATACTGTGCAATTGAAAATTTCTTCAAATATTTGACACATAATAGGTTTCTGACACAGAATAACTGAAATCAACGAACTTAGAATTGGTCATATGATTTGAATTTATATTCAATCTTTTGCTTCTTGTGCAATACAATATGCTGTGGAGAATTGCCCCCCCCCCCCCCCCCAAAAAAAATTTACCCCTTTTTAGCTTTAATTTTGGACCCCGATTTGGACCAACTTGAAAACTGGGCCCATAATAAAAAAAACTAAGTACATGTTTAGATTCAGCATATCAAAGAACCCCAAGAATTCAATTTTTGTTAAAATCAAACAAAGTTTAATTTTGGACCCTTTGGACCTTAATGTAGACCAATTTGAAAACAGGACCAAAAATTAAGAATCTAAATGCATGGTTAGATTCGGCATATCAAAGAACCCCAATAGTTCAATTTTCAATGAAATCAAACAAAGTTTAATTTTGGACCCCAATTTGGACCAACTTGAAAACTGGGCCCATAATAAAAAAACTAAGTACATGTTTAGATTCAGCATATCAAAGAACCCAAAGAATTCAATTTTTGTTAAAATCAAACTAAGTTTAATTTTGGACCCTTTGGACCTTAATGTAGACCAATTTGAAAACAGGACCAAAAATTAAGAATCTAAATGCACGGTTAGATTCGGCATATCAAAGAACCCAAATAGGTCAATTTTCGATGAAATCAAACAAAGTTTAATTTTGGACCCTTTTGGCCCCTAATTCCTAAACTGTTGGGACCAAAACTCCAAAAATCAATCCCAACCTTCCTTTTGTGGTCATAAACCTTGTGTTTAAATTTCATAGCTTTCTATTTACTTATACTAAAGTTATTGTGCAAAAACCAAGAAAAATGCTTATTTGGGCCCTTTTTTAGCCCCTAATTCCTAAACTGTTGGGACCAAAACTCCCCAAAACAATCCCAAACTTCCTTTTGTGGTCATAAACCTTGTGTTAAAATTTCATAGATTTCTATATACTTATACTAGAGTTATTGTGCGAAAACCAAGAAAAATGCTTATTGGGCCCTTTTTTGGCCCCCAATTCTTAAACTGTTGGGACCAAAACTCCCAAAATCAATCCCAACCTTCCTTTTGTGGTCATAAACCTTGTGTTTAAATTTCCTAGATTTCTATTAACTTATACTAAAGTTATACTGCGAAAACCAAATGTCTTCGGACGACGACGCTGACGACGGACGACGACGACGCCAACGTCATACCAACGTCATACCAATATACGACCGCAAAATTTTTGCGGTCGTATAAAAAAACTAACATTCTAATGCAAAGTTGCTTTCATTAGATGATATTAAACATCAAAATTTCAGGTCATCAATTCTGCAGCTGATGCCCACTGAGATGATTTCAAAAATCCTTTTTGATTTGAAATTTTACACTACTGAAATAATAGTATATATTCTAATATTTGCCAGCAACAATATTTGATTTGATAATTTCAAATATCTGTTTACTGACGTTCCTAATGCAGAGCCTGTAAACTCAAGTAGCAACCATTAAATCAAAAATTAATGGCAGCAAATATTACAATACAAAATGTACAGTAGTTATAACCTAAATATATCCTAGGTGCATTAAGTTATCTGGACATAAGTATATGACTAAAAGTAAACTTTAAAGACATGATCTTCTCCATACTCTCCTGGTTACCATCCCACAACAATGTCCTTGATAGGAAAGTTTCAGTTTTGAAACTTCTGGTTACAATCCCACAACAATGTCTTTGACAAGAAAGTTTCAGTATTGAAACTTATGAAAGCCATACTAGTCTACAGATAATAAATTTACAATTATCATAATGTTTCTTGAGTAGATGACTGATGATACAGCTTAAAAAAATCAACTTGAGATATGAGTTCAAATTACAAAAGTTCTGCTTTATTTGATTTTTTATGGTTTGATGGTTTATTTAATTTTGTATACTAACCTTTCCTCCAATTTCCTTCATGTGTTGTTTCAGTAATTCCATTGTCTTTGGTGTAATGACATATCCTTCTGTTTTATAATTCTCTCCTGTAATTATACACTGTTTGTTACCAGCATAATATTCAACTTTATGAATTTAATGACACAATTTGCAAGGTTTACATACTTTCTCCTGTTACAAGGTTTAACGAATTGTTCGTAGAGATACAAATGTAACAGCAACTTATATATGTACTTTTAGTGACAATTTACAGGAGTTCCATAGGTAAGGTATAATGACTAGAACCTTTTCAATCAAAAACATCAGTTGTAGTTAAATGAGCAGTGTTAACAGAGCACCCATACATGAATTTCATTGTAATTTTATAATTAAAACCATTTAATGAACTTTGCGTGTATAATATGACATGGAAAACTAAGCATTGTACATAATCAATATAGATCATACTAAAACTCATACAGATCTGCTAATGTAAGGATATAGGGTGAATTTCACTGAGAAAATTCTATCAGACTTAATACAAGAAAACACATTTTTTATCAAGGGATCTCAATTTGGTAGTTAATAATGACCTGCACCACAAAAAACAACTAAATGGTCCTGGAAATATATGTTTTTGTTTGTTATAAAATAAAACCATCAAAAGCCTTCACCCAAGTAATACAACTCAGACCATACCTGTCTTATGAAATTTCAGCGCTGCTCCCATTATATCCATAAAACTTTTCACTTCACCATCTTCTCCTACAACTTTAATACAAGTTCTTTACACAAGTGTATAGTGCGTTTGACTTGCCTAAAACACACATAAAAATCTATTAAAATCCAGCACTTGGTGATATTTATTTTATTCATTTAAACACTGTACAAACTCTTATGGTCAATTTTAGAATTTTTTCCCTATTCTGTAAAAAATTACACATAAGGTGACTATGTTAAATATTTTGGATATGAATAGTTTTATCCAGAGGGAGTAAGTATTTATAAAATAAATATCTCCATAAATATGCTGAATTTTAATTTTTTTGTGCATGTTTTCGGCAAGTCAAACACATTATATTATGTTTTATTCTTCAAAAATAGTTCTAAAAATTCATATTCCACAACATGTACAAAATATACAATGCTGCTGTTATTCAAAATTAGCTAAAATGATTTTCCTATACATCACAGGTTACATATACAAATATATATAATTGTAATAACTGAAATTTAGAATTGGCATTTACACATTTAAACAAGAGGCTCTCAAGAGCCTGAATCGCTCACCTGGCAAACAATGCACTATAAACTAAATCTCATCATCACCATTCACTAAGGATACCATGTTTACTTTAAAAACGAAATATTGTTGAAATCCGAGAAAGTGTAAAAAATGGCGGGAAAGTGGCAGCCATTTTAAAAATGGCCGTCCAAAACAAACTTTCATCATCACCATTCAACTTGGGATACCATGTTTACCTTGAAAGTAGCTTTCGTCTTCATTTTCTTTCTATAATTCAGGAAAAAATAAGCAAAAACAGCATTTTGACCCCTATGTTCTATTTTTAGTAAGGGCGGACATGTTTTTCGACTAATCAAAAATCCAAGCATTAACTTTTTGCAGGATACCCTAAGGAACAATCTTACCAAGTTTCATTTGATTTCGAATAGTAGTTTCAGAGAAGAAGATTTTTGAAATAATAACATAAAAAAAGCCAAAAAATGTCAAAAAGGGCAATAACTCTAACATCAGTTGACAGATTTTCACGCAAATCAGCACACAGGTAGCTCTCATCATGCTGAACACTTTCAACTTGCCAGAATTTGCCGTAACCTAATGATTTTTGAGATATTTGCAAAGAACTGTTGTTTGACCCCTATGTTCTATTTTTAGTAACAGTGGCCATGTTTTTCGACGGATCAAAAATCGAAGCATAAACTTTTTGCAGGATACCCTAAGGAACAATCTTACCAAGTTTCATTTGATTTTGAATAGCAGTTTCAGAGAAGAAGATTTTTGAAATAATAACATAAAAAAAACTGTTGTTTGACCCCTATGTTCTATTTTTAGCAACAGTGGCCATGTTTTTCGACGGATCAAAAATCGAAGCATAAACTTTGTGCAGGATACCCTAAGGAACAATCATGCTAAGTTTTATCCAAATCCATTCAGTAGTTTCAGAGGAGAAGATTTTTTAAATAATAACATAAAAAAAAGCCAAAAATGTCAAAAAAAGGGCAATAACTCCTACATGGGTCGTTGGATCTTCTTCAAAATTTCAGGGCAGGTAGATCTTGAGGTGCTGAACACTTTTACCCTTGCCAGAATTTTGATATCTGTGACCGTTTCTGACTTATTTGCAAAAAACTGCGATTTACCCCTATGTTCTATTTTTAGCCATGACGGCCATGTTTTTATACGAATCAAAAATCCAAACAACAGATTTGTAGCACCCATACCAATTAATAACTGTACCAAGTTTGGTTGCAGTTGGACTTATGGTGTTGGAGGAGTTAACGTTTGAAAAAGTTAACGGACGACGGACGGACGGACGGACGACGGACGGACGACGGACGCCAAGTGATGGCAATAGCTCACATGACCCTTCGGGTCAGGTGAGCTAATAAAAAAAAACCCTACAGTATGTGATAAAGTAGTCAGACCTGAATTATTTCATTTGAAGGTCAGTTTTTTCGACATACAATTCAAATTGAAAAAAAACAGCTGCTACTTACAACTTTCCACTGACCTTGCACCTTCATCTTTCAATGATTTGCTGGATTCTGATGGTTTTAAGGCAGCTTTATCTGTCTGGTAAAATTTTCAAAAATCACAAACAATATATTCGACAAAGTGTAAAAAAATAAAATTAATAATCTTTAATTACAACAAAAAATACAAGAAATAATATAGTTTCAATATGTTTCCACGATTTTTAGATATTTGGACCATAACAGATAATGACCATGAATCATATTTGTTTGTAACCAACATTCACTTTAAATTATAGTTTCTCCTATTCTTGACATGTTTAATCAGTGGGATAAAAATACATAATATTGTTAACCACTTCCCAGCGATTAGATTTCGTGGGAATTACCACCGTTTTTTCTAGTTATCGTAACGATAAACAAGAGAAGTCCTGAAATGACGTCAATGTAAACAAACTACATAGCAACGACATTTTTTTTAGGTTTTTGTCGAAAATCATAGGAGAAACAGATTCTCCTTCAATTTACTCGTGAGTTATTGAATTTCTCCAACCTCAATAGTTAAATTTTGGATTTTAACAAGCTCGCAAATGCTTGCGTGTTGAAAATCGAAAATTTAACTATCTCGGGTGGAGACATTCCATAACTCACTCGTACCTGAAGGAGAATCTATATTTATACCAGGAATATGGTAGATATTTATACATTTCTAAAGTTGAAAAACACTTTTTTTGTTTGTATTTGATTTCCGAAGTTTGCTGATAAAGACCTCAGTCATTGCCATTATGTTGATATCAACCTGGACATTTGCAAGAATCATGCCATCATTTATGGCTGGGATACCTTCTATTTATTTTGCACTGATAGATATCACTTCTAAGAACAAGGTAAAAGTTACATGCTAATGAATTAGATATATTTAAGATTTATCAAAGGCTCAAAATCTACTAACTTTAGGTCGAACGGATCGTTTTCGTTAGGAATTTTACCAAACATCTTCATGGACATATGCCCTATGTTGAAGGGATGTAACATTACCTCTTTTTTTACTTTTTGGGAGTCCATTACAGGGTTGATGTATCATAAATGTCCGCCCTATATCTCCTTCATAAAGTATTTAAATTTTTATTGAGAAACCACTTTTACTACATAACTTCTTGGAATAGGAATACAGTATCTGGCAAATTAAACATATCAAATACTTACTTTCTGTTTTGTTGGCTTGGCAAGGTCTGCTTCTGTCTTGGGACCAAGTAGATCAAGAATCTATTATAGGTATTAAAAAAAAGTTTAAAAATGTTATAATATACCCTAATCTTTATTGTAAAATATGACGTTAAGAGCACCTTTAAACTGTTAAAAATATCCCATAAAAAATTTTTGATATAACCCCTTATACTCATTATAATGGCGGTATTTTGGTTTTTTCACTTCTTATATAGTTTTCATCATTTCAACTTTTCTTTCAATTCTCTCAGTTTTTGTATGTATCATTATTTATTGATAAGTTTGAAAGTGTTTTAGTTTACATAAGTACAGAGTAGATTTTTCACAAATCAGAAAGACTAATTAAAAATATTTATTATTATAAAATGTTTAACATAATGTATTATAAGTCTTTCATAGTGAAATAAGTCAATGTCTTTTATCAATATTAAGAAAGGATAATGATTTTTTCATTCAGTCTAAGGCCCCATGATTCTGGATGTACTACTCAAATGACATGAGGCAAAAAACAAGAGGCTCTCAAGAGCCTGAATCGCTCACCTGGCAAACAATGCGCTATAAACTAAATCTCATCATCACCATTCACTAAGGATACCATGTTTACTTTAAAAACCAAATATTGTTGAAATCCGAGCAAGTGTAAAAAATGGCGGGAAAATGGCAGCCATTTTAAAAATGACCCTCCAAAACAAACTTTCATCATCACCATTCAACTCGGGATACCATGTTTACCTTGAAAGTAGCTTTCATCTTCATTTTCTTTCTATAATTCAGGAAAAAATAGCAAAAAACAGCATTTTGACCCCTATGTTCTATTTTTAGTAAGGGCGGACATGTTTTTCGACCAATCAAAAATCGAAGCATTAACTTTTTGCAGGATACCCTAAGGAACAATCTTACCAAGTTTCATTTGATTTTGAATAGTAGTTTCAGAGAAGAAGATTTTTGAAACAATAACATAAAAAAAGCCAAAAATGTCAAAAAAGGGCAATAACTCTAACATCAGTTGACAGATTTCCACGAAAATCAGCACACAGGTAGCTCTCATCATGCTGAACACTTTCAACCTGCCAGAATTTGCCGTAACCTAATGATTTTTGAGATATTTGCGCAAAACTGTTGTTTGACCCCTATGTTCTATTTTTAGTAACAGTGGCCATGTTTTTCGACGGATCAAAAATCGAAGCATAAACTTTGTGCAGGATACCCTAAGGAACAATCTTACCAAGTTTCATTTGATTTTGAATAGCAGTTTCAGAGAAGAAGATTTTTGAAATAATAACATAAAAAAAAGCCAAAAATGTCAAAAAAGGGCAATAACTCTAACATCAGTTGACAGATTTTCACGAAAATCAGCACACAGGTAACTCTCATCATGCTGAACACTTTCAACTTGCCAGAATTTGCCGTAACCTAATGATTTTTGAGATATTTGCGAAAAACTGTTGTTTGACCCCTATGTTCTATTTTTAGTAACAGTGGCCATGTTTTTCGACGGATCAAAAATCGAAGCATAAACTTTGTGCAGGATACCCTAAGGAACAATCTTACCAAGTTTCATTGGATTTTGAATAGTAGTTTCAGAGAAGAAGATTTTTGAAATAATAACATAAAAAAAAGCCAAAAATGTCAAATAACTCCTAAAAGGACCGAACCTACAACTTCGATCCTGTTACAAATTTTGTAGATCTTTGTGTGCCTAACAATATGAAATTTAAATTTTTCAAATTTCCTTTATAGTATCCAAGATATTGAGCTTAATAAGTGCAAAATTTGGAAAAAATGCAGAAAAAGGGCAATAACTCCTACATGGGTCGTTGGATCTTCTTCAAAATTTCAGGGCAGGTAGACCTTGAGGTGCTGATCACTTTTGATATCTGTGACCGTTTCTGACTTATTTGCAAAAAACTGTGATTTACCCCTATGTTCTATTTTTAGCCATGACGGCCATGTTTTTATACGAATCAAAAATCCAAACAATAGATTTGTAGCACCCATACCAATTAATAACTGTACCAAGTTTGGTTGCAGTTGGACTTATGGTGTTGGAGGAGTTAACGTTTGAAAAAGTTAACGGACGACGGACGGACGACGGACGCCAAGTGATAGCAATAGCTCACATGACCCTTTGGGTCAGGTGAGCTAAAAAGTGTATAGGGTTATGCAATCATCATTCTTGATTTGTTCTAACCTCTGACTCATTCTATCAAAGTACCTGCAACCCCAAAAAATTTGACCTAACCAACCCTGATATTTTTAATAGAAGGAAATCCTAGACACACACGTTTTCTTGGTCTAATGGATCATACTGTACCTGCATATCTACTTCATTCTTAATAACTTTTCCATCTGCAAACTTTAACTTGTTTCTAGCTTCACCTGTTTGATCATAAAAATAACAAGTTAATATTTAGCTGTTACCATAAACTGATTTTTATAAAATTGAGTTCTAAAAAATCTTCAAATAAAAAAAAATTACCACACCTTGCATTAAATTTCAAAATGACTTATAAAATACTGTAAAAGTACGAATGACATCTAACACTCAATTCTAAAAATAAACAATACAATTACACTACTTTTAACAGCACTGTACAGAATTGTTTGGGGGAGAGAGGTATGGAGACATTTTTCACAAGTTACCCAAGGCAAGGGCCTTTTAAAAATATTCTACGAATGCATCGATCTCACTTGAACAAGATCCAAATTTGCATATGTTTTTCAAGACAAATATGATATCATGTTGAAAAATACCATAGTTAGAAAATTCAATTTTTTATAGATTAGTTTCATAACTACAAACAAATAAGCTAATTACAGGGTTTTTTTCATTTATATTTAATGCATTAAAACTGAAAAAGCAAACACTCTGTGCTTCAGACATTAAGAGAATTTTCAACCCCTTGGAAAGCAAGGCAAAATACATTACATTCGCATTCCTACCCATAATAGTGCCAGTGTTAAATCTGTATCGTTTCTCTAACAATTCATCTTTATATTTCTTTATTACTTCTTCAACCTAAATGAAAAATAAAACAATTTTTGAAAAATATTTCTTGTATCAGATATATAAAATGACTTATCACAAGTAATTATATGTATGATATCCCTGAATAGTTTAACCAATGGTTAAATCTCAAACAATGTATTAATTAAAATTAATTCTCTGCAGTTGCTCCTTATTTTCGTTCGGTTGTTTATGTCGCACATGGGAGATCTAACTACAGCTGCTTGAGGGTCATGTCTAGGGTCAAATTTGATGTAGCAAATCAGCAATGCCGCTACAAAATCTTTTCTGAACTGGCAAAGAAGTTATTGTAGCGTCTAGAGTAATTATGAATGTAAAATAACAAATATGGCAGGCTCTATGCAATTTTTATTTCATAATCTGAATCGTTAAAAGTTTATGTTTTAGGTCTATATTATACCAACGATTTCCAATCGCCTCAGGTGAATAATTAACACCCAGAAAAATATGTATGAGGACATTTGTGTATTGTTAGGATTCTCATTAATAAACAATGGGAGAGCGGGTAGTAAAAAAGCTCTTCAAACAAAAACTTGTTGAACCCTGACAGGGTATGAGAGCACCTTGCTGATTGATTAATGGTAAATGACTTTCTAGACGCTGATTAGTTGGTCAAAGTTCAGCAAATTTTTTACCCTAGACATGACCCTCAAGTGGCTGTAGTTAAGGTTAGGGTGTGGTAGCCATCTTAGCTGACATTCAAGGTTATCAAACACAATTCCGAAAGAGGACCATTGCTGGCATTAGTTTGGTTCAAAATAGCAAAGTTTAAGGTATGATGATCTGCAAATTAAATTTTACCATAGGGTCCTATGTTAAACTAAGTTCAGCTTTGGTGGCCATCTTGATGACAGGCCATGTCAGAGGACACAATTATGAAAGGGGACCATCTAATGACCATTGCAGCCAAGTCTGATCCCAATTAGCCAATTGGTTTCAGATCAGAAGATTTTTAAATGAATTTTCCCATAGGGTCCTATGTTGAACTAAGTTCGGTTGTGGCAGCCATTTTGGTTGACTGTCCTGGTCATCAGACACAGTAGACCATCTAAGTACCATTGATGAAAGGTTGGTCCCAATTGCCTCGGTGGTTTCAGACAAGAAGATTTTTTAATGAATTTTCCCCGATTGGTCCTATGTTAAACTATGTTCAGCTGTGGCGGCCATCTTTGTTGACATTCCAGGTCATCAGACATAATTCTGAAAAAGGACCACCTCAATGACCATTTCTGCCAAGTTTGGTTCCAATTGCTTAGTGGTTTTAGACAAGAAGATTTTTTAATGAAGTTTCCCATAGGGTCCTTTGTTTAACTACGTTCAGCTGTGGTTAACTCTCTAGGTCATCCGACACAATTCTGACAGAGGACCATATCTGCTAAGGGACGAGATCAAAAGTTCAATGTAAGATAAAAAACATAATTCACATAGTTTTTTCACTGACCCCCCACCCCCCTCTTAACTTAATTTGGGAAAAAATGATTGACCAATATGGGCATATGCTTTGAGAGTATACTTTTTGTATCATGGGTCCTGTTTTTCCTCAACAACGTATGTTTGTTCTGTATACTGACTTGGACATCACTTCAATCGTTTTTTTCAATCCGAAAATCGGTGTCGGATAACAAAATTTGCAGCAATTTTTAACCCCCCCCCCCCAAACTATTTGAATTAAGTTTTTTATCCTACATTTAACTTTTGATCACGTCCCTAAGTTTGGTTCCAAATGGCTCTATAGTTTCAGACATCTTAGATTTCATATGAAAAATATAAACTTTTTAGAGGACATGAGGATCATTCAGGCATAATATTACTTCCATCTGTTAAAAGGTTTCCGAAAAGAAGCAGTTTGTATTTCTCATAGGATCCCATGTTAAATGTGTCCTGCGGTGGTGGCCATCTTAGATATCAGATCAGCATGAAAAATATAAACTTTGTAGAGGACCATGTAAGGATCATTCCTGCAATATAAAAATTTAATTGCCTTAGTAGTTTTAGAGAAGAAGATTTTTTAAATTTCAGCCAATAGCCCTGGCAGCCATGTTTTTTAATTTCGTATCGGCACCAAAAACATAATTTTGTAAGGGACCATTATCAGATCATTCAGGCATAAATTTACTTCCATCTGTCAAAAGCTTTCTGACAAGAAGATGTTTGTATGTATTTTCCATAGGATCCTATGTTAAATGTGTCCCATGGTGGCAGTCATCTTGGATTTCAGATCCACACAAGAAACATAAACTTAGTAGAGGACCATGTGAGGATCATTCCTGCAATATAACAATTGCTTTTGTAGTTACAGAGCAGAAGATTTTTTAAATTTCAACCAATCAGAGTCCATAAATGGTCCTGACAGCCATGTCAAATTTTGCATCAGAACCAAAAACATTAACTTTGTAGAGGACCATCCAATGGACATCCTCACCAAGTTTGGTTTCATTTGGCCATTGGGTTTTGGAGAAGAAGATTGAAATGTGAAAAGTTAATTGACGGATGGAAGACGGACGCAAAGTGATGGCAATAGTTACATGGCCTTTTAGACTAGGTGAGCTAAAAATTAACGGAACCTCTTCTTTATGAAATAATTCTACAGGTTGCTATAAATTCCATAAGTACTGAAAGTAATTTGTTATGGAATAATGTTAAAATTTAATTAATATCATAATTTTGTAAAAGTCTTAAAGTTGTTTATTTAAAAAAAAGATGAATTGTTTGATACCTACAGCTGCTTCCACCTGGTCTGGTGTAATTACCACACCCACTCCACATTCAGTCTCAAACTTTATCTTATCTACTGGGGGGATAGGGTGGTGAAGTAGATAATCCATTGCAGCTGAAAGTATAAAATTATATTTAAAAAACAAAGCTATAAAGTAAGTGAAAAAAAAAAACCTAAATTATGTTGTAGAGAAAACTAGAAATAATGTGAGCAAAGCTCACTAATTGATACCCCCGCACCCCCTATCACAAGGAATGGCAAAGTCAATGTTTTGCTATGGAAAACATAAAAAGTTGGTCAGATCAAAATCTAAAATAGGAGGTGCACTATGGCATCATGTGATAAAGATTCTCTGAAAGTCTCATGGAATTCCCTTTAGTGGTTTAGGAGGAGTTGCGGATGGCATACTGGTACTCCCTATCACAATGAATGGCAAAGTCCATGTGTTGGTATGGAAAACCCAAAATGTTGGTCAGATCAAAATCTAAAATAGGAGGTGCACTACAGCATCATGTAATAAAGATCCTCTAAAAGTTTCATCAAATTCCATTCAGTGGTTTAGGAGGAGTTGCGGATGGCATCATGGTACCCCTATCACAATGAATGTCAAAGTCCATGTTTTGGTATGGGTAACCCCAAATATTCATCGGATCAAAATCTAAAATAGGAAGTGCACTATGGCATCATGTAATAAAGATCCTCTGAAAGTTTCATCAAATTCCATTCAGTGGTTTAGGAGGAGTTGCGGATGGCATCATGGTACCCCTATCACAATGAATGTCAAAGTCCATGTTTTGGTATGGGTAACCCCAAATATTCATCAGATCAAAATCTAAAATAGGTGCACTATGGCATCATGTAATAAAGATCCTCTGAAAGTTTCATCAAATTCCATTCAGTGGTTTAGGAGGAGTTGCAGATGTCATTATGGTACCCCTATCACAATGAATGTCAAAGTCCATGTTTTGGTATGGGTAACCCCAAATTTTCCTCAGATCAAAATTTAAAATAGGAGGTGCACTATGGCATCATGTAATAAAGATCCTCTGAAAGTTTCATCAAATTCCATAAAGTGGTTTTGGAGGAGTTGCGGATGGCATCATGGTACCCCCTATCACATTGAAAGTCAAAGTCCATGTTTTTCTATGGGAAACCCCAAAAATTGGTCCGATCAAATTCTAAAATAGGAGGTGCAAAATGCCATCATGGGATGAAGATTCTCTGAAAGTTTCATCAAATTCCATTCAGTAGTTTAGGAGGAGTTGCGGATACAAAGTTCGGACGGATGGACAGACAGATGGACAGACACAACGAATACTATATACCCCGCTTTTTTCAAAAGCGGGGGTATAATAACCAAAACATAACAAGATGTTTGATTGATATTAAACTGGATTTTCCTTCAGGCCATGCAAAATTTATTGTTGGTTTCCTCTAACAAATGAAAATGTTTAAGGGTTAAGAGGTCAGATTTTTTTTGGTGCGAATAGTTTCAGTCTTCAAAGAATTCTGTAAAATGAATTCAGTTCATTACAAATTTAGATAAAATGTTTGTTTCACTGAAAAATCTTGAAAATAGTTTCATTTCATTCAAGATTCTGAAAATTAAGCTATTTTATAACATTGCAAATGAAAGTTGCACAATGTTACAATGGTTACATGACTGTCAGACATTTTAAATCATCGTAAATAATTGCCACAAAACAAACCAAGAGATTTGCTTTATTTAGTTTTTCATTTGTGGAGAAAAAAACTGATCTAGAAGGTGAAAGCAGACCCTGTTGGGTTAGGAAGAACTAAAAATCAATTTTCCATGCCCTCATCACTGTTTGGACCCACCTGCCCATCCACTCATCATACATTAAAAAACAAATTTTATTATTCCATTTTTCATTGGAAGATCTTCGCTAAGTGCAGCATGATATGACCACAACATGATTTTTTGGCACCTTAAACCCCTTTAATTCAAAAACTGCAAAAGAAAGTAAAAACTGTTGACATACTACTGAAACTACTCATCAAGATGAATTAAAAGAAATCAGATGAAAATTAAAAAATTTTATGTTTCCTCCAGAAATGCTAACTTTGACCCCTTGTATCTCAGACACAATAAAAGATAGAAAAATATATTGACATACTAATGAAAGCACTCAAGGTGAATTAAAAGAAAAATCCTTATAATCAGCATGTGTTTTATATAACATTTGGGGACAACAACTGACTTGATGTGGTTATATAATGGGATGCTGTCCCATTCATGTACATTCCTTATTCTTTCATTTTCATATAATACACATATTTTATATAAGGATTCATTCCCACAAAGAATGCTTTCAAAATATACCATTCAGCTGTATTTCTGATGTGATCTTCTTCTGTGCTACATATTCTACAATCATGGCTTGGTGGTTCTTTATCTGTGTCTTCAACTTGGTGGCAATATTGTACAGTAATTTGCCTACCTCTTTGTCTATAACATCCAAGCCACATTTCTTTGCCTTAAAGTCAAGTATAACAAGACTATCTCATTATCTTTTATTTGTAAGGTGTGGGAAATTGAATAGTGGACAAGCCCACTTTTTTTCTTCTCAGAAGGAATGACACCAACTTTAAAATGAGGCTTCACATTTTATGGGTTCTTGACTTTTTGATATATAAATATTGTTTTTGTATAGCTTTTTATAATTCTAAACAAAAATGAAAACATGTAAATATACTTTGTTTAGTGATAAATGATTATTATTACATGTTTTCAAATAAAAAAAATTATACGAGTTGTAACATTGATCTGTTACCAAAACTTTGAAGTAGTAATTGATATCTCCACACACCATTACTATTTTGGCCCAGTATTTAGACTGCCAGTAATCAGGTTGGGAATAACCCCTTATTGGGATATAATACCTCAATTGGGGTATCCACATCTTTTAGAATTATTCTTTTATTGTGTATTCGTGCAGCTTTTTTCTCTAAAAACTTTTTAGGCCCAATTAACTGTTATGAAAATATGATTTGAACTAAACAGAATAAAATTACATTTAAAAGAAACAAAGCAATATTTAAAAGCTATTATACCTATTTTAGAAGCCACACAAATACTATGATACTTGCATTTATAATAATAATGGTTGTGCAAATAATATCTAAACATGCTAAAAATGTCAACATTTGAAATCCATCTTAAATGAGCCTTTTAAAAATATTTTTGAAACAAGTTAAGCGAAATACAAAAGTAATTATACACTTTAATTTTCAAAAGTTTGCTCTGCTTCCATTTAGGTTGTTCAAAGAGAGCTAATCCATTTTTTTTTTAATCATTAAGAATAGTGTTTGTTCTTATAATATATTGTCAACATAAGATGACTAACAATGAAATACATGTATAACAGTGGACAGCATTTGGCATTCACAGAGGGTGGCTTAAACTTTGATTGGATTAAATTTATACTCGGTAATCTATCAAAGTGCAAGTGATCTAATTTTAACAAATATGCAAGTGGTTTTATATTTAACAAATAAATTCCGTTCGCGGGTAAAACATAATTGAATGTGTGCAACTTTTCATCCAAATATTATAACCCAATTAGGGATTATTCCCCACTAGTTCTATAATATAAAACCCTGCATTTCATGTCATTCATATTACATGTTTTATTTGGATTTTTTCAATTTTTTTTCTGTAAAAATGTCCATTGTGACTAACAACAAAAAATGAAAATATCCAAATAAAAACATGAAAAATAAATATGAAATGCATGGGTTTTATATTATAGAACTAATTCCCAACCAGGTAAGAGCAGTATATAGTAACTGTAAACATCATTTAAAGCACCAAATACTAGTTTTATAACATTTGGTTTGATTCGGTGATTTTTACCGATTTTTCAGCAACAGACAACAACTAATGTTGTGATTGCATCATCATTTTATGAATGTACTTTCATTTTAATTTTTAATTCTCGTATCGTACTAAGAACTTTTAAAAATTCGTACCTGTTCAATTGCTTGCTTTAAATTGTTCGAAACTAGTTCGTTTTTAACTGTTTCTTTTGCTTTCTGTTCACTCAAACCTATGTTAACAAAAGTTGCTGTGAAATCTTCACTTGCCATTTTCGCTTTCAACGTGCTTCCGCTTAATAGAAGAAGTAAACTATGGAGTCGGGACCGGAATAGACTAACCCGTAAATATATATATATATATATATATATATATATATATATAGCCAAGATAACAGAATGGCTGATGAAATAATTGGTAAATTGTACCACTTTGTATTATGAAATATTTTGATATATAAGATGTAAAGAAACTTGTCTTAAATTGGGGGGCATAAGACTTCCGCAAATTATTCGCCGAGAATTTTTTTGTACATTTACACTGCTGTTTGAATTATTCCCCGAGTCTGTATATCAATAATGATAAAGACGAAATATGTGCCTTCTTCCTTTATTTTTTAACTTTAGATTTTCAACAATATCAGAAAAAGATGTTTTTTTTTTCATATATTAGCTGAGAGAAGCTGCAGGGAACTTGAGGGTACAGCCGGTGATCGACTGCTGATAATAGATTTTATATAGTCAGTAGCATGATCTAGAAGGTATAGAGTTGGATCGAGGTTATAGAGAATAATGGCCTATAAACTAACTAAAAAGAATGAAGCATTTTCTTAAATATACGAGAAAAAACCTTTTTGTGTATATTTTTTGGGGAGGGGGTGATTACAGAAAATGGTAACTCTACCAACAGATGAAGGATTTTTTCCTCCATTAGACATTTATTTATCACGAGAGGTCCAGGTATAGCTTGACATTAAAATGTCTTTAAAAGGAAATCTTTAAAGGTTCAAGATTCCTAGATTACGCGCACAAAAGCGATGTTTACAGTTCCAAATCTCATCCATGACAAAATCCGTGAATGTATACATTTGTACGTTAAGGCTTGTTATATCGATTAGATCACACGACTATTTGCACTTACTTAGCGGAGGATAGGGTAGGGCAACCTATGTTTTACCAGTCAACCGTTTTATCAAAAGGGCCTAAAGGAGTACATATATACTCGTCGCATATTTGCCCCTATCCCAAAGCAGGATCTTCTAGCCTTTGTTAGTCTTGTGTGTTTTTTTAATTTTGGTTCATTTTTATGTTTCGGAGTTTAGTGTGCCGTCCAGGGGCCAGCTAAAGCCCGCATCCGGGTGCGATATTTTATCGCTGCGTTGATCCATTGGTAGCCTTGAGCTGTTTTCTGCTTTTTGGTCGGATTGTCTCTTTGACACTTTCCCCGTTTCCATTCTCTATTCTACCGTATATCAAAGCTATTAGGGAGTGATAAATCTAGCTGTTATGGTCATGTTCTCATTCCTCTTCTCCCATTTCAAGAGTCAATCGACAGCCCTGATACATACCAAATTAACCCACGTGCCATCAAGCTATCCCTTTTAACAATAATTTACAGTGGGTTTTCTTTCTTTGTATGTAGACCACCTCGGTGGTCTCATGGTAGCGTGCTCGCCCCGAGTGGGGAAGGTCGCGGGTTCGATCCCCGGCCGGGTCAAACCAAAGACATTAAAATTGGTATTTGCTGCTTCTCCGCCAAGCACGCGGCATCTAGGAATAAGAGCAAAGACTGGTCGGCTCGGAGTCAGTATAATGTGTCCGAGTGAGGTGATATGTCTTCCAGTTACCTCGTGAGCTATCCGGCTCAGCGTGTCGGTCTAGTACAAATCAGGGGTCTTATTCATTATCATATCAACATGTTCTCGTCCTGATATGCACCTGGTTGCCACTGGACGTTAAACAATAATTCATCCATCTTTGTATGTACAATCAGAGACGTATATAACAATATTATATGTCTCTGGTACAATTATATCAGTTTCTCTCACCGCTGCAAAATATGCTATGGAATATGGAACTATATAGGCACCATTTTTAAGGTTAGAGCATGCCTTAATAATTCATCTCCAAAATTCCTGTCGCCACCAAGACTTGAACCAGCCAACTTTTGCACCACAATCGAGCTACAGCTCTTAGCAGTTAAAGACAGTGATTATAAAACTACTACGGTGATATAACATTATGGTGATAACAAGTTCCCGTTAAACATGATAGTCCAGTGAATCTAACATAAATTTGACCCTAACCTTAAAGTAATTGCAACAGAAGCTTTTAAGTTTTAATCTTTAGCATTATACCCCAAATATACAGAGAAAAGTCCAACAAAATCTAATTTGAGGAAGACTAAAAAATCACGATTTTAAAATTCTTATGGAGATTTGCATTGAAAATGGGAGATAACTCTGCAAAAAAGGCAGAAATATCGATAAAAAATTATACAAAATTATAACTTTACCGCTTCTTTTCAGCAGAATGTATTGATTCTTGATATTTTAGCCGTCTTTAGAGTATAACAAACAACTCTAAAGGTGTTTTCATATCTTTTATCAAGCTACAACCTAGATTTCGTAATTCATTAGTTCACCATTTAATCAATTTTTCAACATGTCAAGGTAAAGAATCTCAAATTTAATAAAAAATAATTAAGCATACATTCTTCTTTTTGTGGTTTAAAGTTTCTTTAAACAAGGAAGATGCTGAACAAATATAATTTACAGATATAAGCAATACCAAAATTTCACATTATTTTTTCAAAATGGTCACAAAGCAATTTCTTTAATGAAAAATGCGCCAAAAAATAAATAAATAAAAAACCCATAATACTTCGGTTTTGTACATTTCATGAGCAGAAGATTATATAAGATAGTCAAATACGAATTTATAACCCCATCAAAGTATCATACTTGACATGAATTTTAAGAAAATCAACCAAAACCTGACAAAAAAGACTCATTTTTGCGGAGTTATCTCCCCTTTCCAATGTTAATTTCCATAGGAAATTAAAAATGCTGATTTTGAGTTTTCCGTAAGTTAGATTTTATGGGACTTTTTTCTGTGTATATTTGGGGCTTAATGCTATAGATTAGAACTAAAACATTTTCTTTTACAATTAGTTTGAGGTTAAAACTTAGTTTGACAGGACTATGAATACAGTATATGTAGACATGAACAAGGACGTTATAAATTTGAAATGACACGATCAAGGCATATAAAATATCAAGATATTAAACATAAAACATATCTATAAATGTTAAGAAACTGCAAATTTCATGGCTTTTGACAAGACCAAATCATCACAATGTCGATCCTATACACAGAAGCGAACACTAGAGGTTGAGATAAGAAACCGAGTTAAATCATGGACGGACTTCATGGGCTTTGCATTTTAGACATAATTTCCTATTCCAACAGTCACCATAAAATATATAGACACATATATGCATAATACATTGCAATACATGGAATATGGTTTTCAATGTAAAAGAAAATGATAGCTTAAAATGTGTACAAAGAAGTAGGGCCATTTTTAATTTCCCCTGTATTTCTTTCACTAATAACTGATAATTTTAGAGTTTACCAATCTATCGTAAACAATGGTACATGTATATAATGTATATCTTAATGTGTACAAACTGAATATAAGTTAAACGCTTCATCATTTATAAAAACGTGTTTTCTATCCGTTAAGGGTAGCTATTTGTCAATAATTTTATATAACCACGAAGGACACCCAGAGCCAACAATTTTACTGTCCAATGAAAGGGGATACATGTCATGCTTACAACAAAAAATTGGTTTTTGTTTCTGAACTGAAGTGTCTTCTTATGTTGAACAACGGGCTTAAAGTGTGTAAAACAAATTTGTGTTAAAGTTGTCTCTAAAAGTGATATTCAGATGTGTAGCGTATTTTTAGTAACTAATTCGATAGTTGATATACGACGCTTTGTACTGATATATAGGTGAAGTTTTGAAAGTGACCCGAGAAGTGAAATATTTTTTAGGGAAAATGGCCCTATACTCCTTAATTATTCATATTTAATATATCGTTAGTCATTACACGTTTTTTAAAGATTTCATATGACAAATTTGTTTTTTTTTTCTCTATTTAGTCACATTAATAATGGGCAAAATTTTTCACGTGACGTCCATTGTTCTTTACAAATGGTTGGCAACGTTTGGTCACATGACGTTCATTATTCTCGCCACAGTTACCTTGACTACTGCTCTGTATAGAGAAGAGAGGCACGGTATCCAGGTTTCTCTAAATTTGCACCGTGTATTAATTTTAATAACTTTATCGTAAGTATGTCAAAACTTGTGGGTACTTTTATATTTACCGTATAAATATATTTGGCGCTTGAAGAAGAAACAAGAAACATTGATACAAATTCTTCATCATAAGAACACATTTTTTAGACTTTTTAGATAGAAATTTTTTAATGTGTTGTTGTAATATAAGATTAATGTTATGTTAATCCTTTAGATTAGATCAAATAAAAGAAAAGCCGAGCATTAGCAAGATTTAATTGTAATGTAAACCTTGAAGTTCATTATTTTGACACCGCTGATTTATTTAGCATGCAGACACCAAGAAGCTGCTTAGGGGTTGTCGCAACTTTAAAATAGAACTCTCTTTATAATTACTAGTATTTAAACTTATCATGTACACAAACTATGTTGTAGTCGCAGAGTTCCTTTTTATTTTTTCTTCAGTTTTGTTTAAATTCTGTATTTAAAAAAGGTCATTTAATGTAAGGCAAGTAAAAATAAATAACAATCGACAAAAGGGGGACTCTTTACGCCTACAAATCATTTTAGAATTTGGTATGGTTAAAATAACTGCTTAACAAATGTATATGGATTTCAATAATTATATAATACTAGTAATTATAAAGAGGGTTCTATTTTAAAGTTGCGACAACCCCTAAGCAGCTTCTTGGTGTCTGCATGCTAAATAAATCAGCGCTGTCAAAATAATGAACTTCAAGGTTTACATTACAATTAAATCTTGCTAATACTCGGTTTTTCTTTTCTTTGTTTTTTTTTTTTCTTCTTTTTATTTGATAACCATATTCCCATTTTTCATATGCAGGTGACCGTCATGTTGACTTTGTTAGCTATTATTGGGACTGCTATAAATAACCAACTGAGGCAATGGGACGGTTTGTATAAAATATTGCTTATAATTTCAATAATTAAGACTTTATTTGCACCACATTAACAGTGAGTTGACAATTTAACAGGATAAGTTTAAATGCAATATTAACATAAATTTCGCACACCTAGGGAGCAACCATTTCGATTCATTTTTGTTTAGGGGTTTGGGGTGTAACCTTGGAATATGAGAAAAAGTATTTTCAAGTATAGCATGCATCTGTGCTAATCCAGCCTCCAGTCAATCTTTAAATACATTTTGCTCGCCAGCTACATTCCCACAGAAGATCATACATCGTGCCAATTTTGCCTACCGACAATTATATTATAGAGTATTCGATCCTTATCACCTTCTTCCAGATTGAGAATATAATACACGTACAATTATGGGCTAGATTTTTTCATTAAATTCTAGAGCATATTTTATTTTTACCAAGTTCCAAAGAAGAACAAGTTTACTTTTCTTTCTTTAGAAAAATGGTCTTGTCATTAATGTGTTGTTGTTTTTTTATTCAATACACTCTTATGTGTCCTATTTCAGTTTTTGAGCCTAAAAAGAAAGATCCTAGTGATGTTGATTCGTTTGGAATAAGGATAGAGGAAACGGACAGCCGGACAAGACTACCTGTGAGTAGTATACTGGAGATTATATTAATTCGAAGAACAATTAAGTGGCAGAGTCATTCCAAAAGTAACAACTGACTTATGAGAAGAGAGAGCTTTTATTCCAACATCATAAGTATTTTCCAATTTATTGAAAAAAGGTTGCCCGACGAATAGGGTCGTTCCACCGGCCCTACTATCTGCTGTATCCAGCAATGTGTTTATTCATATTTATTAAAGACTGGACTTTCCATTATTATGTTTTAAGTTTTCATACACCTACTTTCACAATACACAAGTTAAATATATATTACATACTTAACACACTCCTTATATATAGCTTGCTGTAAAAAACAAGTTTTATTTCACTCAATTTAAAGAAGGAGTTCCTTTCCTGTAGTTTCTTATTTCGTGCCATTTCACATTTACTATTTTTGTCTTTCACAATTTTATGATATTGCATTTTAGATACAAATTAGATCCAGCCTTTCCAGAAAACTTAGTTCATCTTCTGAATGTGCTTATAATATTCAGAAAAAAGTCAGTTTTTCATCTCAGCTTAGAGATGTTAAAGAATTTGAATGTAACCCATTGGAACGGATAAACAAGAGAAACTGTTCCTGTTCAAAATTACCAGCACAGCTGATTCCTGATTATTATTTGTTGATACCAGACTTCAACGTACGAAGTGAACGGGAGTTATGTAGGTTCTTAATCGGTGACAATTTGTTTTATTTTGTTTAAAATTGTTTCATTCCACTGAAGTAGTTCCTGTATATAGTAGATTGACTTAAAATTCTATGGTCAGATGAGATTTATTATTACATGCATATATGATGAATTGTTTATAATATCTGATCATGACTGAATTGCAAGTTTTACTAGAAGGTGTAAAAGTACACGCTAGGGACTATTACTCCAACGCAAAGGATGTTTAAAGAGAAAAAACAGAAATAATGCTATAAATTTAATTTTTTCAGAGATTTCCAGTAAATTGATGGAATAATTGGATCATCTGGAGCTTCCACTGATGCCCCCTATTCCCAACACAGGGTTTACTTTCAAATAACAACTTTAAAATCAAACATGCTGGAAGACAATTCATGTGCTGTCTGGGAACCCTGGAGGTAGATTGTTGATGCTGTCAAAACCTCTGTTAACCTACTATCTAGGATCACTTTGAAGCAAGATACTATCCAGAACATCTATGAAGCCAGATGCCGTCTAGGGCCCATGTGAAATAAGATGATAACTAAAGAGCCATGTGGACAGTCATACAATGATGCCTTTTGATATCCAAAAATGTAATCTTGCCCAACGTTTAATTTGACAAGTTTTTTATTAATCATATATGATTGTATACTAGTATATAATAAAACTTTTGCAAACTACGTTGTAAATTTCTTTGTTGTTAAAATAAAAATATTATTATATACCGTAATGGTTCGAGAGAACAATTCCCTATGCTAAGATAAAACAGATACAACATTATTTTCAATGATTTTCAATAAAACTTTGATACTAATTTTGATGCACAAGATGTGCAACTTTCGTCGATTTACGACTCATCAGTTGTGCTCAATGCCTAAAATCCAAATTTAAAGAGTAAATTAAAACTGAATACCAAAATGACCATATGGAGTATGGCCAAAAAATAAAGAATTGCTGTAAATTTGACCTACAATTTTGGATAACTACTCGACAATAAATTCCTTGATTTAAATCAGAAACGTCAGTTATACATGTTATAATATATACTTATTATACTTCAGTATGTTTTTTTCTATATAAAAAATAAGACAATAATTTTACTATTTTGTCTGTTTCTAAACTTGAAACTATTGACCAGTCAATAGTTTCCATTACTGTTGACCGGTCAATAGTTTCCGCTTCTATTGACCGGGCAATAGTACTGGAAACAATTGACCGGTAAAGTGATCTGGTAAAGAGTATAATAAAACACTTACTGACTGCATATAAGGGATATAATAAGTTTATTATCCCCTCGATACCAACTATTGTCCTCGGCTACGCCTCGGGGACAATAAACTTACTATTCCCCTCATACCCAGTCAATAAGTATATATTATTACATTGATGATGGTGATTTATCGTAATTTCCAGTGAAAATAAATTCAATATTTTCACTCAGTGAAAGATCGGTTTTTATTAAACGTCGTCAAGGGCGTTACTAACAAATGACGTTTGTGACGTCGAAAGATTCAGGAAGGGATCTAATGAAAATATGACACTTTTGAAGCATTTTTTTTGTCTATTTTATAAATGTAATAAACAGTATAACTAATTCAAGAATTTGAATATCGAAAATATTCAACTCGTGACCGAAAAACACTAATGCGGTCCGCGCATTCGTGAATTAAGGTGTTTTTCGGTCAACACCTTAATTCACGAATGCGCGGACCGCATTAGTGTTTTTCGGTCACTCGTTAAATATTTTGCGATATTCAAATTCTTGAATTAGTTATCCTATAATTATACTACATGTAGATATATAGCTAGCGACCGGTTAGGAATTGTACCTAGGTTTAACTATAATTTCGACTAAAGTTTGATTCTAAATTGTGACAAGAAGGTATAATATGAAGAAATCCCTGACACAAATCCCTATTTGATTAATGTTCAAGCAAAGAAAAGGTGCTTTTAAATGTTTTTATTTGCTATTTTTCATATTAGTCACAGTTTGTTGGAAATATTTTAAATATTTTTGCTGAATTTCCTAATTTTGGTACCGGATTTCAAGTAGAAATATTTCAAAATTCATTGCCTCTATAATGGTTGTAAATGACCTTAGTTTTTTAGTGTTTTATATTATGACTCCAACCTGTTGATACAAATGAGTGCTGTAATTCTAAAGGGTTTCCGAAATATTAAGATAACTCATCATGCAGTATTTAACAAATGATTCAGCTTATATTTTCCCAACTTCACCGAATGTGAGTCTGTCAAAAATATTATCAACAAAAACATTATACGTACGTGGAATGATTTGGGTTTCAAACTCACTAAATTTGCTCTACCTCCAAGTAAAAATAGTTCACTATAATACTCTCCTAAATCAAATGAATCCACAGAATTGGAGTGCATAGCTTTATTAATAATCATTTTTTGTATCAATTTATATAACAATTCCTCACTTGGAATCCCATCAAATTCCTTTCAAAGTCTAAAAAATAAAGAAACATACGCTCAATCTAACTGATAATGCTGTCTTTTGGTTAATTGTTGAAAACCTTACGGAAATACCTAAGATGAAGAGTAGGAATAAAAACCGGCAGAGTTCACTTATTTTTTTAATCACGGGCATTACATTGGCTCATTTCTCATTAACCCTGTGTCAATATCTCCTGTCAGATTGTGATACAAGTTCCCTTTTGTTTATGGATATATGAATTTGTTTTACAAAATTAAGACACTGAAAATGAGTTGGGGAAAATGCATCCAAGGGGATGAGAATCGCCTTGAATCAACCAGCAAATAAAACAAAAATTCGCAAACACACCAAAAAATAAAATTATCAAGGCTCGCGTGGATGCTTTAAATAATTTCCAGAATCGAAGATCACGTCCTGCCCCTTCTCTCTCTCTCTCTCTTTTTCCATTGACAATTAAATTATTACCCCATATAGGAGGTTCCAAGCTCAAGTTCCAAGATGAAGAAAAATAAAACTATACGCTTGGACTTGTCATTCACACGTCTGTATGTTTTGAGGGATTCATTATCGATATCTGTTTCATACTTGTTTCATGGTTACAATCTGTATATATCGACTGAAAGACGACACCCAGATGTTGATGGAGATGTATATTTTTTCGAGATACTAACAATATGCTTGAATGTGAGGAAACGGTCGCAGTTCTAATACATGTTAATGTGCCCTTTATAAGTAGCCTCTGAAGGCCCAGTTGGGCTAAACTGTGCTAAAGTAACAAAACAAAATTGTGACTGTCTGGCAGTGGTTGTTATGCAGTGTAAAGGTGGATTTTATACATGTCGTATGAACTGAAAATGAGTTTTGTACAATCAATCACATTTCATAGGCTTGTGCAAGCACTTTAACGTTTTTTTTTAACATTCCCAAACAAAAATTATAAATCATCTTACTGGACGAAATGTTCACATCTTATGCATCAAAATTGGTATCAGAGAATGTATTATCACCACTGCTGGTCGGGACTCACGCCCCAGGGTTGTATATCTCCAGCTCAGTTTCTAGAATTTTGATACCGGCCAGAAATTGATAATTCAAATTTACTGCTAAAAAAATGTTAATGAAAGCTAAGGAGTATCTCGACGCCTCATGCATATAGCTCTGTCTGTCTGTCTTTAGATAGTTTCGTCATTTTGGTATTTTTGAATTGTTCTTAAACTCTGGTGATTATAATTTTGGTTTTCAAAACTTTCGGTCTTGCACATGGGACAAAGTTAACGAAATTCAATGATTGGCAAATCTTGATCACGTGATGTTCATTGTTCTCACCAACGTTGCGGTGACTACAGTGCTTCACGAATAGATCAGCGGAGCTCTGTCTGCCAAGTGGTTTCCGTAAATTTGCAACTGTGTTTTGACATTACAGTTTTAGCGTAAGTATTCAATACTTTTGTGTTCTGTTAAAAGTATTTTCGGACTGAAAATTAAATCGGGCTTAGATTATACTATAGCAGCTCTATTCACATTTATATTGTTTTTCATATCCAGGTGACCATCATGTTGACTTTATTAGCCATTATTGGGTCTGCTATAGATAACCAACTCAGGCAATGGGACGGTTAGTATGAAAATATTGATGAAATTTTCAGTTAATCTTGGTTTGCAAGACACTAACAGTTAAAAGCTGACACTTTTACATGCATAAACTTTTATGATCTTGCATATCTTAAGATGTCAATATTTTCACAAGACGATTTGTCTTTAAAAAGTGCTTTCCTTCATTGCGTGTTTTTTTTATTCTATACATTGGTGTGTGTTCTATTTCAGTTTTTGAGCCTAAAGAGAAATATCATCCAGGAGATGTTGATTCGTTCGGGATAAGGATAGAAGAAACGGACAGCCGGACAAGAAAACCTGTAAGTAGAATTTTGAAGTTTTGTGTTCCTTGCCATATTTTCGTGTTTGGGAAAGAATTGTGCAGGAAGTCTTCTTGCATATATTCTTATATTCACCCATTGTCCTTATTTTTGTCTTTGTTCAAAAATTTTGTATTTTTTTTATTCCAGGTAGAAATTAAATCCAGCCTTTCCAGAAAACTTAGATCATCTTCTGACTGTAATATTTATACTGTTCAGAAAAAAGTCAGTTTTTCATCTCAGCTTAGAGATGTTAAAGAATTTGAATGTAACCCATTGGAACGGATAAACAAGAGAAACTGTTCCTGTTCAAAATTACCAGCACAGCTTATTCCTGATTATTATTTGTTGATACCAGACTTCAACGTACGAAGTGAACGGGAATTATGTAGGTTCTTAATCGGTGACAATTTGTTTTGTTTTGTTTAAAATTGTTTCATTCCACTGAAGTAGTTCCTGTATATAGTAGATTAACTTAAAATTGTATGGTCAGATGAGTTTTATTATTACATGCATATATGATTAATTGTTTACAATATCTGATCATGACTGAATTGCAAGTTTTACTAGAAGGATGTGTAAGTTAGGGACTATTACTCCAACGCAAAGGATGTTTAAAGAGAAAAAGTGTAGATTTTATTTAGTTTTTTTCATTTTTAAGCGCTGAAATAAAAATTAGTTCTGTTATGCACATATCTATTTTTAACTGTTTACATACAAATATAGGCCAAAAAACCCTAACTTGTGAGGATGATACAAATGACATGTGAGGTATGCTTCAAATATTTCTATAAATAATGTATAAGTTGGAGTGGTTAACTGTAAATAACTTCTTTGATACCAATTGCATGATGACTTTAACTAAGAAGAACTTAATGCTTTTAAATTAATTTTGCAGAGATTTCATAATAGCATGTGGAACTTTCCATATGAAAGAAGCCAAGAGAATCACGCGAAGCTTCCTTTGTCATCTACAGTTTCACTTTTGAGTAACAGGTTTTGAATTCTAATGGAAGAAAACTGTCTAATATTAGTAGGTTTGACAAACAGATTATGTCAGGAATACTTTTTATACCTCTTGATGGTGTGATGGAATTCTACGAAGCAAGACCGTCGACTACCTCTGTGATGGTATAAACGCTGTCAAGAAGTATATGTTGCATCAAGATCTATGACAAGGAGCTCTTAGAAACCAGATCATGTGAAGGAGCTCTGAACCAATATACTATCTAGGACCTTTGTGATTTGACATGATATTCCTTATCGTGAACCTTGTCGAAAGTTGTCTTTTATATTCATTTATATTCATTATCGTATAATTTTGTGTGTTTGATAAATGAATATCCTATGCACTAAACAGTTGCAAATATTGTTATTTTCTTCATTTTTTATTTGTTGAATAAAAATGTTTTTTATTAAAAGCATAATCAAGATTAAATACTATTTGTAATACCAGAACAATACAATTACGGAGGATACACGTATGCTGTTATAGTCCCTATTTATGGTATATATTTTTATTCCCAGTGAAGGTTCTTAACGAACATGATAGAAATGTACCCAAACGACCATATCTCACTCAGAAATCTGGTTTTCCCTTGCAAAAATGGTAAAACTATCCCAATCGATAAATTCGCTGTGGTTTTTGCACAAAAGGAATAAACGATGGACCAGGATTGCTAACAATCCTTGTGAATTAAGATCCAGTCAAACAAGTGACCCGAGTTGGAACTCACAATGTCAGCGTTGACAGCAAGGCTGGTGGTCATAGTTTTTTTTCTCAATATTTTCTTCATTCCGGAATCACAGATTTGAGAGTACACAGTGACGTAGCTAATCGTGTTATGATGTGGAAGCTAAAAATTCAAAAAGCTAGTGGTTTTGAAAAAAGTGGGTTCCAAAAATAATGTAATCTTTTTGTTTTCACTTATCAAGATTCAGATTCAGTTTACAGGGGGTTTAATCTATAATTGGTATGTGCACCAATTCCAAGAGAAAAGAAAAGGTCCCCAACTTTGGCAACACAATTTTACGCGCCTGCTTCGATTTCCAAAGAATTATCGCTTCCACCTTCGACCTCGCTCAAAACTTTTGGTCAATGTATGACATGCCAATCAACAGCGCTATAGGCATGTGAAATCGGTCAAAAGTGAATTATTGATCACTACTACAATGAACTGCAAATATGCCAAATTTTTCTGAGACAAGAGCCTGTGGAAAGGAGAGTAATCTTAGTGTCATATTGTCAAACTGCTTGATTTGTGTCTTATAAAATTATTACATGTGGCAACGTATTCTATACGATATTCAAGCTAGTTTTGAAAACGACTTTGCTGTTCTGATATAATAGCGAGTGCAGCGAGCTCTATAGGAGCATATGCATTTTCTACATGTGGGTCATCTAGAGAAATCTTTGTTGATAGACCTATTGACAGTATAACTTCAGCTCCACTTGACCTAATGACGTCGTAGAACAACACTGGTGCATGCTTGTATGGTTGGCAACTCAATCATTTAACAAGACAGCAAGATGGACTATTTTTATACGCCCGTCATAATTATGGTATACAAATGTCCGGCGTCCGTCTGTCCGTCGTAAACATGTCGCACCGTAACTTGAGAACAACTTATCCAAATTTCATGAAACTTAACATAGTTATTTCTTATGATGGCCAAACGATCTGTATAGTTTTTGGGGAAAATAAGATTAAAACTTTTTGAGTTACGGGACTTTGTAACTAAAACAGGGGTCTGTTTTTTCACATGTCGCGTCGTATCTCAAAAACGATTTACGATTATTGCTTAAAACTTTACATACTTCTTAGTTATATTAATCTAAAGATCTGTATACTTTTTGGTGATGGTTCAAAATTTTATTTTAGAGTTATTGAGTTTTTTGTAAAAAAAAAAAGGGAGGGTTTTCACATGTCGCGCCGTATCTCAAAAACGATTTGTGATTAGTGCTTAAAACTTTATACACATTTTAGTTATATTAATCTAAAGAGCTGTATACTTTTTGGTGATGATTCAAAATTTTATTTTAGAGTTATTGAGTTTTTTGTAAAAAAAAAAGGGGGGGTTTCACATGTCGCGTCGTATCTCAGAAACTATTTATGATTATTGCTTACAACTTTACGCACTTTTTAGTTATATTAATCTAAAGATCTGTATACTTTTTGATGATGATTCAAAATTTCATTTTAGAGTTATTGAGTTTTTTATAAAAAAAAAAGGTGGGGGGGGGGGGGGGGGGGGGGGGTGTTTTCACATGTCGGGCCGTATCTCAAAAACGATTTATGATTATTGTATAAAACTTTACACACTTCTTAGTTATATTTATCTAAAGATCTGTATACTTTTTGGTGATGATTCAAAATTTTATTTTAGAGTTACTGAGTTTTTTGTAAAAAAAGGGGGTTTTCACATGTCGCGCCATATCTCAAAAAAGATTTATGATTATTGCATAAAACTTTACACACTTCTTTGTTATATTAATCTGAAGATCTGTATACTTTTTGGTGATGATTCAAAATTTTATTTTAGAGTTATTGTTTTTTTTGTAAAAAAAAGGGGAGGTTTTCACATGTCGCGCCGTATCTCAAAAAGGATTTATGATTATAGCATAAAACTTTACACACTTGTTAGTTATATTAATCTGAAGATCTGTATACTTTTTCGTGATGATTATTTTATTTTTGAGTTATTGAGTTTTTATTGAGCTTTTTGGTAAAAAAGGTAGTCTTTTTTGGTCACATTTCGCGCCGTATCTCTATTGCTTAAAAGTTTACACGCTTATGTTTTGCCGGGTTTCCATATACATCCCACCAGCACCTCCACTAAATAAAGGGGGATTCCAAAAACGTTTATTATGTTTTTTTTCACTAGATGACGGGCGTATCATGCGCTCGTAGCGCAGCTGTTTATTATGTTTTAACCTACTATTGCCACAATTTGATTTGATTAAAGAATATACTTAAAAGGTTTATTCTTGACACAAAATTCCTACATACACTGATACAGGTACATGTATATGTGACAAACGTTTAGCAAAAAGTTGCTGTTCTTCATCTCTCTGTGTTAATAAGAACTTCACAAATTAAAATAATTCTTTTGTGGAAAATGTTGTGATCTTTGCACCTTCAAGGGCTTGTGTAATGCATCAATCATTTTAGTGAATACATTTGTACCTAAGGAAAAAGGTAGACAAAACTATTCCACCCCACAAGACCTGTCAAGTTCTCACATGTCAGTAAAATTTTTCAATCCTGAATTTTTTTAGCAATTTACATTCACTGTACCACACATGCTTATCAAGAATCATTTAAACTATCAATTTTTCATTCCAACCTTTAACAGGAAATGAGGATAAATTTTCAACAACAAAAAACCCCACACATGCAAGCAACAAAAATCCAGGCAATGAAACACAGCTTTTATTGCTGTACATCTTGAAATCATAGTGAATTCTGCAACTCACAGAAAAATCTTGCAATCTCTCTGCAAGTTCAATACAGTCTCAAGCATTTGCCAATTTCACAGAACTCCTTTAAATTTATGTTTGGTGTCCCAACAGGTAAATAAATGCAATTGCACCAAACGCTCCCCCCCCCTTTTACTCTTTAAGAATTTGGATTCAGGGATCACTGCTGATTAGATAATGCTGATTCAGTTTGTAAATTCTGTTCAGAATGAAATAAAAATATTTGTACCACATCGCTGAAAAACAGCTAAGAATTCATGTACGTAGTGCTTTCCCCAGAAATTTGTGAAGGCATGGTAAATTTCGTATTTTGAAGGCCCTCAATGGTTAAAAAAGATAATATTTGGGGCACCTAACCTTGACAGGATCACAGTATATTTACCAAAATCAGCAATAAACCACCTTCACCCTAGTGTGATGGCGTAAAAGTGTCATAAAATCGTGCCAACACAAGAGGGGTACATGTAGCCATTCCACTTAACGCCAGGTGGAGCTGTTTTTCCGGAAGTTATTTAAAAACTGGGTGAAAAATATTTATAAGCTATCGATACATGATTTGGGTACCAGATCTAATGTTTACAATTGTTGTTTCCGCCTAGTGCTGCACCTAACGTTAACTAGAATTGCTAGTACATGATTAAATGAAAATCAGTTTCAAAAAGATAACATTAAACTAAAAACTGAAAGTTACGTTTGGCTACCTGGGGGCACATTGTAAAATTCATGAGGGCAGAATGGTGCTTGAAAATGGAGACATGGTGCAGCACAATGATAAATTGGTCTAGGGAAACCTCTAGTACAACATATAATTCTGCAGATTAAGCTGTTTGATAATTTATATAATTTTATTTTTTGTCACTGTAAATAACCCTTATAGTTAGTGTACATGTATCACAGCATACAATATCATAGCAGAATTTGATATCATTTTCAGATAGTCTGAAGTGACCTCCACATCTACATTCATATAATAAATTGGATTCATCATCTTCATCAAATTCATTCACATCAACTTCATTCTGAATAGGATAATTTTGTGCCAATTTTAGCTGCTGCCATTTTATATTGTACTCGTCCCTCATTTTTCCATCACTTAATATGTCCCATGCCTTTTGTATTTGCACAAATTTATCACTTGTATCACTTCCAATGTTCTTGTCTGGATGATATTTCAAAACAAGCTTTTGATAATTCTGTCTTAATTCTTCAAGCATTGCATTTTCTGAGCAACCTAAAATTTCATATAGGTTCTCCATCACATGTCCATGTGGAACAAAATCTTCTTTGATACTTTTTTCAAACCTGAAAAAGAAATTGCAAAAATTGTTAAACATTATACAATTTTGAAATGAATGATTCAAAGATTAAATTCAAAAATAGTACCAGGTAAATAATCATATGTACAAATGTAAGAATTTTAGCTTCTTAGCATACAAAAATATAAAAAAAGTAAAATTTTGATGCTGAAAGACTAAAAGGTATGGCCAAGTGATTTAGTTACAATGTACCAGTATCACATTTAACCTTCAATGCTTTAACACAAACCAGAACATGTGCATTGGAGGTTGCTCCACTTCCAGTCATTAATTAGCCTGACTTACTCATGAATAACATTCAATTCTTAACAAAAAAAACTCCACAATAAACTTATGCACTTTTTGATGTAAAAATTAAAGCAGAAATTATACAAGTGAATGAACGCCTGTTGAATATAATTTATTTTCAATTATTTGCAAATATTCTCAATTAAGTACTGGTAGTCAGTGAAAGGAAAAACTAAAAAATCAATTTTACAATCATTGTCAGCAAATTAAATTCTGTCATGTTGTGTTATATTATTACCATCAAATACCATATTGTATTTTTTTTTAAATGTTCTATTGTTATCCCCACACTTTCAAAGAAAGTTCGGGGATATAGCAATAGTCTCCATCCGTCCATCCATCGCACTTTCTTGTGACATCAACCAGACCTGGGGTCCATTACATAGCAATGTAATGCATTACATTACCATTACTTAGAAAATCTGACATTACCATTGTTCTTATTTTTTAATGTAACGCATTACATTACACATTACTTGAGAATGCATTACATTACATATTACATTAAGTGCTAACATTATTTGGCAGAAAAATGACTTCATTGTAATGATTTATTAATTTTACATACAGTAACATAACCACACAAAATATATATGACTGGGCATCTGGTTTTTCTGATCTAATTCTAATTCTAAAGTGTACCCATATAATTATGTTTGTAATTAGGATGCACTAGACAGTTTAGCGGATTTTCTGAAGGTGACATTTTAGCGGAAGAAAAATTTGTTACCTATAAAAATTCAATGGACATTATAGTGAAACATTTTTACAGCAACTTTTATTTTGCTAAATACAATGTGTAGTCAGCAGAAATGTTGTCAAGAGTTAGACGAAGACGATTAATGACTATTACCCAAAAATATTATTCTACCCACATTACAAGATCAACAGGAGGAGGAGCTGCAACCAAATGATCTGAAAAATGTCACAAAAGCAGTTTGTAGAAAAAGTAGAAAGACATATCCTCCTTTGCCCAAGACACAGTTAAAAACATATGAGGTGTTCCTAAAGATGAACATCCAAACTAACAAATTTGAATATTTTTACAGCTTAATTATCCAGACCATGACCTAACTCTCCCGCTAAAATGTCCACAAACTATTTTAAATTCCACTAAATTGTCCTATCAATCCGCGCCGTGTAAGTATAATGTATGATTGAAAATCCTGTTGTGCACCTAATTAGAAAATTAAAACATAAACTGTTGACACAGAGATATGTCTCCCCTTCCGACAGAAAATTAAAAAAAACACAATCTGATTGACAGCAACACTGCTTAACTGAAAGTTTCTGGACCAGGGCCTTGAAATGGTTGTCAAACTGAGATGTACTGATAGTAATGCAACTTTATACAAAATACTAGAAATACTGTGAGCAAAGCTCACTAATTGATACCCCCCGCACCCCCTATCACAAGGAATGGCAAAGTCAATGTTTTGCTATGGAAAACATAAAAAGTGGGTCAGATCAAAATCTAAAATAGGAGGTGCACTATGGCATCATGTGATAAAGATTCTCTGAAAGTCTCATGGAATTCCCTTTAGTGGTTTAGGAGGAGTTGCGGATGGCATACTGGTACCCCCTATCACAATGAATGGCAAAGTCCATGTGTTGGTATGGAAAACCCCAAATGTTGGTCAGATCAAAATCTAAAATAGGAGGTGCACTACAGCATCATGTAATAAAGATCCTCTGAAAGTTTCATCAAATTCCATTCAGTGGTTTAGGAGGAGTTGCGGATGGCATCATGGTACCCCTATCACAATGAATGTCAAAGTCCATGTTTTGGTATGGGTAACCCCAAATATTCATCAAATCAAAATCTAAAATAGGAGGTGCACTATGGCATCATGTAATAAAGATCCTCTGAAAGTTTCATCAAATTCCATTCAGTGGTTTAGGAGGAGTTGCGGATAGCATCATGGTACCCCTATCACAATGAATGTCATAGTCCATGTTTTGGTATGGGTAACCCCAAATATTCATCAGATCAAAATCTAAAATAGGAGGTGCACTATGGCATCATGTAATAAAGATCCTCTGAAAGTTTCATCAAATTCCATTCAGTGGTTTAGGAGGAGTTGCGGATGGCATCATGGTACCCCTATCACAATGAATGTCAAAGTCCATGTTTTGGTATGGGTAACCCCAAATATTCACCAGATCAAAATCTAAAATAGGAGGTGCACTATGGCATCATGTAATAAAGATCCTCTGAAAGTTTCATCAAATTCCATTCAGTGGTTTAGGAGGAGTTAAGTCCATGTTTTGGTATGGGTAACCCCAAATATTCATCAGATCAAAATCTAAAATAGGAGGTGCACTATGGCATCATGTAATAAAGATCCTCTGAAAGTTTCATCAAATTCCATACAGTGGTTTAGGAGGAGTTGCGGATGGCATCATGGTACCCCCTATCACATTGAAAGTCAAAGTCCATGTTTTTCTATGGGAAACCCCAAAAATTGGTCCGATCAAATTTTAAAATAGGAGGTGCACAATGCCATCATGGGATGAAGATTCTCTGAAAGTTTCATCAAATTCAATTCAGTAGTTAAGGAGGAGTTGCGGATACAAAGGACGGACACAACGAATACTATATACCCCGTTCAAAAGCGGGGGTATAATCATTGATCTATCACACGTAGTTCCTATCAAACTGACTTGAGCAGAAAATCTAACAGCTATTGACACCACCACCACCAGAAAAGCAACACTTATGTCTCACCTTCCATGACTTTCATTGCAGGCGAGGCAATAAAAATGGTGATCAATAAACATGTCACCTGTTTGAATACTGCCCAAGGCTAAAATATGAGATAATTGTTTTAAAAAGATCACACCTGTCACCTTTATAATTTCACTTTTACTAAATGACTGCCAAATTTCAATTTTACAAGTAAAGCACTTTAATTGAATAAAAATGATGAAGTCTCTTACATGTATCTTGATATGGATAATCAATGAAATTTGAGTTGACTTTCAAACTCCCAGATATAAATACTGGACAGTAGCTGCATTTTACTTTAACATGTCCTTTAGTATTTGTAGGCAATTCAAAATGGTCAAGTATATATTCTCCATGTTGACCTCTCAATGTTTAAGGATGCTCGCTGGTCATGTTTTGGTCTTTTTGTCAGATTTTCGGAATCCTAGGGTTTTATCCATTTCTTAAACATGAAATTTTTTGCCCATGAACCCCCACTTTTTCTTTTATAATTCAATCATATATACCTTAAAATGGTATTTGACAAAATTTTATGAAATCCTTTTTATTTTTTCATACATCTTTGAGAGACTGAAGTTGTCAATGCAAAGACAATGAAAAATCCAGAGAAAACCCATTTCCTGCAAATTTTCAAGGCCTTACATGTATAGCCCTTAAATGAGCACATGAACCTATATTTTTTTCTTGCTTATTTGTTTACTATTCATATGTTCCCTCAAACTGAAACACCAATTTCAAATCCTATTTATTTCCTATTAGACCAGCGATCATCCTTAATACAAAAATGAAAACTTTACTATAATTGAAAGAGAAATTTCTTAAAACAGTCAATCACTAACATAATAAATGAATCTCAACCTCCAAAAGATCATCAAATACTAAAGTAATGGAAAAGTAATGGAAAATAATGTGCATTTCAGTCTTCTTTTTTTCTTTTTTTTTTAGATTCCACATTACATCCTAATTACATACATGTAGAATACTGCTGCCATTATATTACCATTACACATTACCGATTATTACATGTACCATGGCCCCAAGCCTGACATCAACTCCACCTTCACTTTTGGGTTTAGGAATTTAATTTCTATATGGGATGGTTATATATCACCTGCCCTGTAGATGTGCAATAACATTTTAGAATTTTGATTTTCTAAACAAGGGGCATCAGGGGTCGAACTTTGAAATTTTGAATTCAAGCTTGTGACCTAAATTCATCTCTCATTTTTCAATCTATACATTTTATTTCTATATACATTATAGTATTGTCATGCTCCATACATGTATGCAGATGCACAATAAGGTTTTCGAATTTTTATTTTCTAAAATTGGGGTGCACAGGGGATGAATTTCGAAAAATTGTCAATTTAAGCTAATCTAGTTACAAATATAAATATTCATTATACAGTTTCTTATTTTTATTTCATATCTTAATTGTTTAAGTTATTTGTTCTTTAGCACTAGATGTATTTCAAATTCAAAGCAATATATGGGACGAATCAACCATTATAATATGGGGCCAGATCGCCTGGGAACAGATCGACATGAAATCCATTTTACTAATCTTAATAACCTGATTTAGTTTTGTAAATTGAAAAAAAACTGGTCCAAGTTACAGTGCACTAAAATTCAGGGCATCAAGTCAACAGAATTAAGCATACATTAAACCAAATCCAAGTCAACTCGCACCACTGCCAACTCACCCTTCTTTTCAACAAAAGTCGTCCCACTTTAGAGACAACTCGCCTCATCTGAGTTTGGTCAACCTGTCCCCTTCAAAAATGTATAAATTTTCAATTACAAACACTTTCCCGATAGAGTTTAAAAATTATTCTCTTACTGGTGATAACGCGAATACAAGTAATAATTAACACATCAATTAAGATTGTTGTTACGTCGTTACTTAATAAATTGGAAGCTATTGTATTCCAGTTGATTTTAATTAGTCTTTGACAAACAAATATTTATTACCGACAAAACGTCTTCAAACATGGGGTTTTTTATAAATCAAACAATATATACACAAGCTGTTATTACAAGCAAGTGAAGTTAAATGTTGATATGTTATTTCAGGAAAAAGAGAGATTGGTGTGGTTTGTTTTTTAATAAATTAAAATTGAGAAATGTGTATGACTTGGTATCAAAATCATAAATAGAAAATTCGCAGAAACCATGTTTTCAGAATGTCTACCATGTATCATTGTGTTGTGTATTAGTCTACCAGTTCAGATAAAAGAACAATGTTGCCATAAATATACATGATATACAGCCATTTCGGGTAATTCTACGCATCGTCCTATTCGGCGCATTAATATGAAAATAATTTGAATGCGCCTAATTAAACGCTGCGCCGAATTAACCGACAACATAGTATAAGAATTTACAAGATGTAGTTTCAATATAGTCTTGTCCAATTTCAAATGGGGGAAGTTTGAATAATGATGGCGATGGGGAAGAGTTGGCAGTAGGTAGTTTTCAATGCAGATTTGACAAATTTCTAATGGTAGGGAATTTGATATAAAATTCTAAAGGGGCGGGATGTCTCAAAGTGGAGCGAGTTGGTCGAAAAGGGGTGCGAGTATGTAGGGGCAAGTTGTCCTGCTTCGCGTTAAACCCTCATTGTGTTAGTGTTAGTGTTAGCTCTAAAATTAAGCTTTATACACTACAAGAAGTGAAATCCGATAATCAGCTGATATTAGGACGAAAACCCATCTACGAGGATGATATTAATATCTCTTTTGGCAGTTTTGCTTAATGACAATTAGATTATGGTTATTACGAAAAAATAGTTTTTCTTTTGATCAATACTTCTGTATACTAGAAGAAGAAGAATGATGTCAGGAGTACAAATGTACAATTAATTACAATTACTTAACTACTGGTATTACGATCGCAAAATACATGAGATCCTTAAACACTTACCATTTCTGTATTACTCTTTTACTGTAAAAGTAAGAATTTAGATTTGAGTAGACTGCAATGCATATCTATGGGCGCAGACATCTTGATTACGACATGGGAAAAGGAAAGATTGTATTTTTAAAAAATGTTATTTAGTAAATTGATTTAAAGAGGGGGTATTGGTTAATTCTGTATTTCTAAAACTTATATGTAAAACTTAAAGTACAATAAATATGTTCTAATTTGACTGTTTTAATTTGAAATAATTTTTCCCATTTCTGAAAAATATTTTCCGGGGATATCTCTAATGCGTTCCGGGGAAGATACAGGGTTTAGAAACCAACTTCGCGGGGAAACCAAACGTTCCCCCTTTTTGTACTATAAGCATTATTTATAGTTGAGAAAAAGGTTGGTCCCGACGTAGTATTCAGCATGAACTCTGTCAAAAACACCTCTGATATATAATACATTATACATCTGGCTCTAGATGCAGGGACGTGCTCCCCGCCTTTACCAGTCCCATAAATTATAATGCATAATATAATAGCAGACGATGTTTCAAGTGCTGACTGTTTACAGTTTCCCTAGACCCAAGAGAAAGGGATTTTGTTTAAATGCGGAGAGCAAGTCCCTAGACTTCATGGAACCAGGCTTTAAAGAGTGTTCCTTAATCTCCAATGGGCTATCTTGCTAGGTAATCAAATTTACATTTTGCATTCTGTTGACAAAACTTCAAAAGGTCTAATATTTTTTTCTCATTTTAATGTTAGCTCACATGGCCAAAATGGCCATGATGTTATGCACTTTGTTTATGGGAAATATCTTAGATAGATGTATTTGCATCAACCAAAAAAATAACAAAAAACAGGTAAAAATTTTCATGAATGCTATTTTGTTGAATTGATTCTGAGACTACTATAACACAGAGATTGGTCACTATCGATTTGAGTCTCCGGTATAGTTAGCTACGTTATTTTAATGTAGTTTCGTATTCGACCGTAGCAGACGACATAAATCACCACATAATCACTGAGACTGTTATAACAGTATCAGATATTATTATTTTTCTTTAAAAAATAAATTAACAAAATTGAATTAATCAAAAAAAGGAAAATAGCTTTTATCTTTCAAATGTAGTTATCTCTATTCATATTCTTATAAATTTGTTTTTAATCATTAATAATTTGTTAATAGTTTCATGTTGTTATTAGCGGCCACTCTTGAAAATGTGAATGTGATTAATCTTATCAATCTTACAGTTACATTGCTTTGCTACATGTCTGTTAATTGTATCTAATATACAAATATTTTACCTGTAAAGACAGGTAGTCTCAAAAGCATGGGAGATGCATTTTGTTTCACAGCTGGGTGCCCAAGATTCACGAGGCTCCGTTTATTGCAGTAAACTTTAAAGTTTTATTCTATACTTGTAAAGGTATGTTTCACTGCTGAGTGCCCAATATGCATGTTTGTTGTAAATTTTTAAATTTCAGTCTGATAATTAGGTGTTTTTTTTTTATCACATTGCTTTCTAAAGAATCAGTTTAATCAGGATGCCTTTCTTAGTATACATGGTTATTAAAAGGTTTAATTATTCAATCAATTTAGATCAAGTTTTTGCAAACAATGTAATTAGTGGCGATCACAGAAGAGAGAAAAAATATCATTAAAGGTAAATGAGTAATTTCCTTACATAACAGATCAGCAAAGAGGTTATAACTTCAATGGGTACATAAAGCAATTGAACAATCATGTCAGTATTTATCAAAACATTTAAACTGATAAAGAAAGCAGACCAAGGTGCATGTACTAAGAATATCATGTTTGGGTCTAATATTTAAAAAATATATATATATATGTCTATAACTCTTTATGTAGACATGGCTACAAACTTTCATTGCATACAATTATTATTCTCACATGTATAGACTGCATATATATTATCAACGGAACAAAATATAAGTCTGAATTTCTTAAATGAACAATACAAATTGACCTATCACTCAGTATCAGACCTCATGTTGTGTGTATGCACCTTGTCATGTGTGATTCTCAGTTCTGCATTGGAATTGTAACACTGATACAGAAAAAATGATATTTCATATAATTACAAATTTTACATCATTACACAGATTTATTATTAAGGCTTGCAAATGAAATATCCGGAAAACAGATTGTTCATCTGAATGTAAGGTATGGGTGAGTTGCTCATTGACCCGATCCCACGGACTGGTAATAACTCAAGGTTACCTTCCGGTTTGGACAGTAAATTCAAGTCCACAACTGCACTTATTTTATTTAAAGTGCTTATAAACAAACATTTATGATGATTTCAAATCTTTAATTCACACTTATCGAAACATAAAATTCTTTATACATCCACTTTGCTAATTATTAAATTCTCTTCCATTGTCAAAGATGGCGGATCGTGTCCTTCTTGTCAAACACTTCGGGTCACGTGCCGGGCCATGTGATCGACGACTTACTATTTGACTGGTCAATACGGGAAGTGACCAATCTCTGTGTTATAGTAGTCTCAGATTGATTTTAAGTTCAGTTCCATATAAAAACAATTAGATAAAAATGGGTGACCATCATAGTTTTTTAATTGCAATTTGATTTGCTTGTTATAATGTCCATACATTAGGATAATAAAAAATATCAAACATTGGTTCTAAATATAATCAGGAAGATTTTTACAAGCTATTTAATTTGTAGTGCTTTCTATGTAAATTTCTATAAATTATCTCCCTTGGCAGTAATGTTCTATAGTGCTTTCTTTGTAAAAGTTATCTAAAAAAGGGGACAAGTGTTTTGCCTGAACTGAATTGCATTTGATATTACAACTCAGGCTCAGTAAAATTTTATAATAGAATAGTTGTGAATTTCAAAAGCCTTCTAGCAGGAATGAAAATAGTTTGCAAAGATTATACACAAATTATTGGTCTAACACTAGTTATCTCCCTTGTTCATAGTGCATTCAATATAAAAAATATCTCAGAAAGACAGGTCACAACTATGAAAAATTGACTAGATCTTTTAATAAATCTACAAAAGAAAACACACATAAAAAGAAAATCCATGTATATCATGTGCAACAGGATTTTGAATTTTATATGGAATGGTACTTAATATCTTATTGAAAGCTATTCCACCAGAAACAGTTCAGAGATCTTCAGCTAGAATCTCACTCTTAATTTTGTGGTACAATATGGCTTTGAAAAAAAATATGTACCGTAGCTGTCATGAGTGCAACAAACATTTTGGTATGTTTGAATAAATTACCCAGTAGTAACTCTGTCTCGAAGTTTCACAAAGATGTGGCTTATTCAAATTTAAATTCATTATTTCTGTTATAAAAAAAAACTGTTGTATGATACACTGAAAGTAAATATAATCCCATTAAGGTCACATAAAAACAAGGCCCTCAAATGTCAGGAGTGCAAAATTTGATATTTTCAAAGACAATTTTTTTTAAAATATGATGCTATAAAAAATGACCAGAAGACTAGATAAGGCTATTTTACTTGTTTTAGATACAAGTATCTCTCACAGGAGCATATTTTTCTTCCTGAGTTTGCCCGTCTAATGCTACCTTCACATACACAGATTTTACTTACGAATCCTTACGTATGGCACAATTTGGTAAAAATACTTGGATCCTTATGATATGGCCACTTTTAAGAGTGGTTACAAGTAATTACGAACCATTTACAGTTTATTACAATGTATTTACGGCAAAAATATATGATTTGTTCCGAGTTACCACGGATAAATACGAGCAAGTTACGACATTTTACAAGCTTTTTATGGATTGTTACGAGTATATTACGAAATGTTACGATTCATCTAAGGTTTTACATGTAAATTACAACCTGTTAACGTGTTGTAACGAACAGTTGCGAGTTAGTTACGAGTCTTTTTTTTTTTTGCAAAGAGTATGCAATTCTCCATGTACCATCATTCGGCAACTGACATCCAGCAAGACAAAATTTGTACCTTTCCTAAATCGTAAAGTATACGTATGTATTCGTAAAGTACTCGATACTATATGATAAGTACTCGTAATAACTCTGAACAATCTGTAAAGCCATTGTAACACGACGCGAATGAAATCATAAACATCACTTAAGCACTCGTAATAATCTGTAAACACAATCGTAAACTAACCGTAAGAAATTGTTTACAAAACCTTTACAGATTCTTGTGTGTAGTTTATGAGTTGTGATGAGTTATTAATGGATACCAACGAGTTATATATGGATGCTTGCAATTGACTACGAGTTGGCGATCCATAAGGACTCGTAAGAAAAATATGTATGTGTGAAGGGGGTATAATAGATTGGGTTTTTTTTGTTTGCTCATTAGGTATATTTGTCCTTTTTACATTAGGCCTGTTTTTTTATACTCAAACTTGTAAATGGTAAAAAAAAACAATCTGAAACATGTTTAAGCTATAAACCATAAACATGTTGAAGGGAGAAAAAAAACGCAACGAAGTCAACTCTATTTCTTCAGTTCCGCCATTTTGAAAATATCTAAAACGTGCTTTCGATCCCGGTTGAGATGTTCTTCAACCATTTAACCCCTTGGTTAAGACCGACCCGTCAAACCATAAAAAAAATTTAAAACCAAGTTAATGGTTCAGAATTAAAAAAAACAGGCCTACTGATTGGATTGTTAATGTAAAAAAAAGAATAACTGGGAATTTTTCAAAAGATGTGTCAAAATTTTGCTACAAATTACAAGTAAAGGTAATTTCTGTATATTTTTTATTGAATCAAAGTAAAATTTTTGCATTGGCATTCAGAAACTGATTTATTCTCTTGGAAGCCTTTTATCTTCAGTGTTCTGTTCTTTTCTCAATGAACTTCCTCGGTGGTCTCATGGTAATGTGCTCGCCTCGAGTGCAGATGGTTGCTGGTTCGATCCCTGACCAGGTCAAACCAAAGACATTAAATTGGGATTTGCTGCTCTGCAAAGCACGCGGTGTCTAGGAGTAAGAGCAAAGGACTGGTTGGCTCAGAGTCAGTATAATGTGTCCCAGTGGGTTGATATGTCTTCCAGCAGACTGTTACCTCGTAAGCTAGTAAACAAAATTCAACTCAGCCTGTTGGTCTAGTACAAAGCAGGGATCATATTCATACCATATCAACATGTTCTCATCCTGATATGCACCTATTGGTTGCCACTTCATCCATCCATCTTTTGTCAATGACAACAACATGTCAGAAGTTCAACAAAGCCAATCAATACAGAAACAGAAAGTATTTTGTTCAAAAAAAGGGTTCTAAAAATGTTATTTGCTTATTTATTCATATTATCCTACCTGCATTTTGAACTTCAGTGTATGCAAGTTAATAATATATTAACAAAAGTTTGTAAGAATTGAGTTGAATTGTGACATGTTTTTTACATTTTGGTGTCATTTGTTTTAACTGCCCGAATTAGTATTTAAATGAACATAAACCATATGGCATATGGTTGAAAAATTGCTTGGATTGTACGGACATCTTTGTTCAGTTAATGGTCATAGTAGTAGCTAAAGTATTAATAATCGAGGAAAAATCTATTTGTACTCTGCTGTTTTATTTTCAGACAAATATGAAACCCTTTTTGGACTTACAAAGTAATCTGAAGCTCTCAGACAGAATGCTTTATATGTTGGACCATCAGTTGATGTGTGATGTAACTCTTAATGTAGGACCAACCAACACTCCAATAAAGTGTCACAAATATATGCTAGCAAGTGCCAGTAAGGTGTTTTATTGCATGTTTAATGGGCCACTAGCTCAGACAGGAGTCATCAGCATTCCTGACATACAGCCAGAAATTTTTAAAAATCTGCTTAGGTAGGAAAAAAGTTCATATGTTTATGGTTTGTCTCAGTTTTATTTCAGCCTGTAAATTGATTTGGTAAAAGGTAAATATTTAAAAAGTTTGAAAATTATTCCACTTTCGATTAAAAATTCCATTAGTATCAGAACAAGCTTAAATGAACCCACTAGAGAGACAGACTCTCAGTTGTACTAAATTCATAAAGGGTGAAAGATTGGTGAATGGACACCTTTTATTACTAGAATTGATCATGCAGAGTTGAACTTTTAATTTGCTTAAGGCCACTCAATTTAATTTTGTGTATGTTCATGACGAATTTCATTATGTATTATTGAACTGCATTCACTTGGAGCAAAGTTATCATATAGTACTATAAAATAGACCAAGATGTCCAGGTGTGTAGTAAGGGATTTGCAAAAAATAACAATTTCAGTCTGATTTAGTTTCCATTGTATTTTTATGCCCTGCCTATGAATGTGGATGGGGCATATAGAGTTACCCTTCTCCATCCGTATGTCTTAATTATGTGGTTAAGATTTGCGTTTAGGTTCATTTCTTTGGAACTGAGCATAGTGTATCGATGAAACTTCATCAGTCGATCTGCCTTGGGTAGTGCTGAGCAGTCATACAATAATTGGGTCATTATGACCTACATTTTATGCTTGAGCAACTCTGGTTAAGTTTTGCGTTTAGGTTCATTTCTTTGGAATTAAGCATATTGTATCAATGAAACTTCATCAGTGGATGTGCCTTGGGTATCAGTGTTCCAGCTAGCTTAAAATAGAGGGGCACAGCACCCTGCCCCTTTTCCTATGCCATCCCTCTGCACTTTCAGTCCTTCCTCTGCCCTCTAAATAAGTTTAATATAAAATACAACAAATCACCTTTTTAATGCATATAAACAATACTGAATTAATTGAATCTGAATTAAAGAGTGCAGACAACTAATAGAACTCTTAAAAGGGTATTAGTTTAGTAAATAATTTATATTTCTTAAAAGTTGACTTGATCCTGTTTGCCTTTTTAGCTCACCTGGCCATAGGCCATGTGAGCTATTGCCATCACTTGGCGTCCGTCGTCGTCTGTCGTCGTCGTCGTCGTCTGTAAACTTTTTCAAACGTTAACTCGTCCTAAACTACTGGACCGACTTCAACCTAACTTTGCAGAATTGTTCTTTAGGGCATCTGGAAAATTTCTATCGTTTAAAATTTTTGAAATGTCGAAAAACATGGCTGTCGTTACTATAAATAGAACATAGGGGTAAATTGCTGTTTTTTGCTAATAACTCAAAAACCGTTACAGATATCGAAAATCTGTCATGGGGTAAAATTGATCAGCATGACAAGATCTACCTACCCTGAAATTTTGAAGGAAATTCCAAAACCCATTTAGGAGTTATTGCCCTTTTTTCACATTTTTGGCTTTTTTTTATGTTATTATTTCAAAAATCTTCTTCTCTGAAACTACTATTCAAAATCATATGAAACTTGGTAAGATTGTTGCTTAGGGTACCCTGCATAGAACTGATGTGGGGATTTTTGATTCGTCGAAAAACATGGCCGCTGTTACTAAAAATAGAACATAGGGGTAAATTGCTGTTTTTTGCTAATAACTCAAAAACCGTTACAGATATCGAAAATCTGACGGGGTAAATTTGATCAGCATGACAAGATCTACCTACCCTGAAATTTTGAAGGAAATTCCAAAACCCATTTAGGAGTTATTGTCCTTTTTTCGTCAAATTTTCATAATTTAACATTTTTCGTCATTTATCTCCAAAACTATTTGAGATAGAAGTGAAATGTAAATTTGAAAAATGTTTGCCATGTTGAGATCTACATACCCTGAAATTTTAAAGGAAATCCCAAAACCCATTTAGGAGTTATTGCCCTTTTTTGTCAAATTTTTAAAATTTTAACATTTTTGCATTTATCTCCAAAACTATTTGAGATAGAAGTGAAATGTAAATTGAAAAATGTTTGCCATGTTGAGATCTACCTACCCTGAAATTTTGAAGGGAATTCCAAATTCTATTTAGGAGTTATTGGTTTGTGTAATTTGAGGTCAGGCTCTGTTACATTTATTTAAGGTTCACCCTTATTCCTGGTCAATTCCTGCCAGGACTACCACCATCAGGGAACATATTTTAACATTAAACCTTATGAAAAATAAATCTTCAACAAATTTTCCCTGAACAATTGAACCAATTGCAACAAACTTGGTCAAATAGTTGATTAATTGTCCAATGAAAACCAGACTCCAGGTGAGCGATACAGGCTCTGGTGAGCCTCTTGTTCATATCTGGAAACACGTTAAAGTGCCCCTTATCCTCAATAAATGCCCCTCTGCCCTAGCAGTACTAGAATAATTGGGTCATTATGACCTTCATTTTATGCTTGAGCGACTCTGGTTAAGTTTTGCGTTTAGGTTCATTTCTTTGGAACAAAGCATAATGTATCAATGAAACTTGACTTCATCAGTGGATGTGCCTTGGGTAGTACTGAGCAGTCATACAATAGTTGGGTCAATATGACCTACATTACATGTACAGTATATATACTTGAGCGACTCTGGTTTAGTTTTGCGTTTAGGTTCATTTCTTCGGAACTAAGCATAGTGTATCAATGAAACTTCATAAGTGGATGTGCCTTGGGTAGTACTGAGTAGTCATGCAATAATTAGGTCATTATCACCTACATGTACATTTTATGCTTCAGTGACTCTGGTTAAGTTTTGCGTTTAGGTTCATTTTCTTTGGAACTTAGCATATTGTATCAATGAAACTTTATTAAAGGATGTGCCTTGGACAGTACTGAGCAGTCGTACAAAATTAGGTCATTATGACCTACATTATTCGCTTGAGTGACTCTGGTTAATTTTTGTGTTTATATGGATTTTAGGGCAGAGCATTCATGTATTATAGACACAATTTCTAGTTTAACATTCTGTATAAAAACCAAATGTTAAAAAACGTGATCAATATCCATACAACCGGGGTATGAATGGGTCATTGATTATAACGGGACATATAAAAGTAAGAAAAATCTATTTCAATACCTGACACCAATGGACCCCTATTTAAACTTGAAAAAAGTTTTGTAGTTATTCAACTGATATAAGGTCTGCCGATCACATGAAAAAAAAATTGAGTAATCTTTGTCAAGTAAATAGACCAGTTTGTAGGACGAAAATAAATTTACAGAACTACATTGTACCAGATAACATGCAAGCCCATTGACTTTCAAAAGCAAAAATTTTATGCTCAAAAGTCCCAAAACCATATGTAGGTTTAAACCATTGCAATGTTATTTAGTTCAACAGAGGTTTATTTTGTAGACTTAAATGACATACACATTAGATACATTTTACAAGTAAATATTTTTTTAGAGTCTCTGATTCAATATTTTTAATTCTTGTGTTGCTTTTCTTTCCAGATTTGTTTATTCTGATGAAGTTGAATTAAATACAGATAATGCACAACAACTGATGTATGCATCAGACAAATATATGCTTGACAACCTTAAGGAAAAATGTATTAAGTTTTTGAAATCTCATTTGGATTGCAATAATGTGATTGAAATCCTTGAGGCATCATTACTTTTTTCTCTTGAAGATGTGAAGAAAAAATGTCTGGAATTTATTGCTTATTCAAACAATGGCTGCACTGTTTTTCAGACTGACAAATTTTCTTCATTGCCTGAGTCAGTTATTAAGCTGATACTTGACTTTAGTGCATTCAGTTGCAAGGAAGAATTTATTTATGAAGGACTGATTCAGTGGTCTAAAAAACAGTGTTTGGCTGAAAGGAAGAAAGCCTCGGATAAAAACATTCGATTAAAACTTAAAAACTTTATTAATTTAGTTCGGTTTCCATTGATGGATGAAGACTACTTTGTGAGACAGATAAGCACTCGGGAAATTTTGACAAAAGATGAGATTGTACAAATTTATCAATCTTTTCATGGAATTAAAACTTCTGGTAGCAATTTTTCGTTTGAACCAAGATGTAGCAAGGCTGTAGAGTTGATGAGGTGCAAAATCAAAGATGGTCTGTCAATGTGGGACATGAGTTCAGAAGAAAATATTGATTTCAAAGTGAACTGTGATTCATTACTCACTGCTGTTAAATATTTTGGTTCCATGTGGTTTTCTGAGAGAAAAGTTGAAATAATTATTTCCAAAATTGACCTTTGTAGTAAACTGGAGGTATCATCGATTGAACAAAGAGTATTGAGCGACACTCATAAACCTAATATCAATCAAGACAAGAATGTAATTGTGTATGACTTTCCTCTTTTAGACCCATTAAAAATTGAAAAGAATACTGTTTACAGAATAAAAATGGTAATGACTCGTGATACCTTCAGAGGATATGATTATCAACCAGTCGTTACTAATGGTGATGTTACAGTTACCTTTATGAACTCAGAATCTACAGTCGGAAAAACTAATGTTAATCAAGGACAATTTCCTGGAATAACACTAAGAAAACTGTAGCAGAATTTAGTAACCTGAAAAATATGTATTTAAGTTAATCCTGCAAAACATGTTCTTGTTAATGTAAATGAAAACAAAATGTTGACTTGTTAGAAGATATAAAATAATTCAAAATGGAAAGGAGACTGCTTACTCTTCCGGAGAACCTGGGTATACCCCTGGTTTTTTGGTGGTGTCCATGTTGTTCATATGTTTTTAGTTTTTAATTGTAGTGCATGTATTGTTTTGGTCTTGTCTTTGTTGTTCTCCGGAGTTTGTCAGTTGTTTCGATTTTTCCCTCCTTCGAATATCCCTTTGGTATTTCTTGACTTTACTCAACTCAGCGAGAAAATCCCACACCCGGTCCAGCTGGCCCCTAAACGATAATTCATACTAGTCCAGCGAAATGTACGCCACACTAATCTCCGAAACATACAAGAATGTTCCCATTATGGAATGTTCAGGCCTATTTTAATTCAATAGCATCATCAAAATTCACCTCCAAACATTATGTTTTACACATCAAGTATCATGCTTAATGAATGAAATTAACAATCCGGAAAAAAACCACATTCTATAATGAAACCAATCAGCATATATGGTATATATGCGGTACGGTTTTGTAGTTTTTTCACTCACTGAAATTAAAACAATACAATAAGGTTCCTATACTGATATTTTGCTGATATTTCACCATACTTTAATTTGCTTCCAAAATATGTTTTCTTGATGGATTTGAGTTAATAATCAGTTTAAAAACCTGATTTATAACAAAGCCGTCTTCATCCAAATAAATTGTGATTTAATATCTAATTAGTTATTAAAATTTGTATACCTGTAATTCATATTTTCCAAAAAAAGATACTTTCACAAAACAATGTACAACTCTTTAAAAAGATAACTGAACCGGGTCTTTTGTAAAATATTCCCAAATACAAAGACATTGTTCTCTGATGAATAACTGGTGGCAAAGATCAATAAACTTATAAGGAAAATATGCACGTTTTGGCCAAGTAAGAATTATTGATGATTTATTATCCCTGCGCCAGCGAAGCGGCGGGGATAATGTTTTGCTGTTCGCCGTACCAGAGACATATAACATGTTATATATGTCTCTGGCCGTACGTACGTACGTACGTACGTGTGTACGTAATGTCCAGGATTATCTCATGAACCGTAATAGATAGAAAACTGAAACTTTGATCTTTGTTAGCATTGTTGATGTAGATTGTGCCGAAGGTTTCGGAATTTTGGAATTTGCCCTTAGGGCATAATTATCAGCAAAAAACGTATTTCGCGATATCCAGTAAATAGTGAAATCTAAGCTATTTGGACTATAATGCTAAAACTGAAACCATGACTAGTATTACATATGGCAAATTCAAAAATGGAACGAGATTTTTTCTGAAACCCCTGCGGGCATAGCAAGAAGAGAATTTAAAAAATCCTAAAATCGATTGTCACAGAGCTCCTGTTACACCCTAAGCGGTAGAAACATAAAAATCGGTGCATTACTAGCACTTTAAAAGTTGTCTGTGCCGAAGGTTTCGGAATTTTGAAATGTGTCCATGTGGCAGAAAAAAAATTCTGGAAGAGTCTCAGACTTATTAATTTTTGAAAATTACCAATCAACCATACTATCAGACACTAGCAGAATAATAGCTGTTAAATGGAATATTTTGATTTAAAAAAAAAATAATTCCAACTTTGGTAAATTTCCTGAAAGACTATAAGACCTTCATTTTTTGGAAATGTATCTAGCAACCATGCATATTAAAAACCATTAATATCATTAGAGTTAAGGTTACCATTCAATTTCCAAAAATGGAATTCCAAATTTCCAAAAAATGAAGGTCTTATAGTCTTTCAGGAAATTTACCAAAGTTGGAATTATTTTTTTTTAAATCAAAATATTCCATTTAACAGCTATTATTCCAATATCATTAGAGTTAAGGTTACCATTCAATTTCCAAAAATGGAATTCCAAATTTGGTTAATTTCCTGAAAGACTCTGAGGTCTGAATTTTTGGAAAAGTACCTAGCAACCATACATATTTGTTTACAAAAAAGCAACAGCCGTATAGGGAATGATTAAATTTTCAAAATTAAATGGAATATTTGGATTTCCCTGAAAGACTTTAAGACCTTCATTTTTTGGAAATGTATCTAGCAACCATATATATATTAATAACCATTAATGTCACAAGAGTTAAGGTAACCATTCAATTTCCAAAAATGAAATTCCAACTTTGGTTAATGTCCTGAAAGACTTTAAGATCTTCATTTTTTTGGAAATGTATCTATCAACCATATATATTAATAACCATTAATGTCACAAGAGTTAAGGTAACCATTCAATTTTCAAAAATTGAATTCCAAATTTGGTTAATATCCTGAAAGCTTCATTTTTTGGAAATGTATCTAGCAACCATGCATATTAATAACTATTAGTGTCACAAGATTCAGGCTAACCATTCAATTTCCAAAATTGATATTCCAACTTTGGTAAATTTACACTTTAACATGTCATTAATAAAACAGTTCATTACATGTATTTACATTATCAATGTATGATATCCTAATCAGTCACACTTCATTTAACATTATGACTACTATCTCAACTGTCCAATTCATTACTAAAGTTATTGTCACATCTGAGTATAATTTCTTTGAACATTTGTGTTTTGCCATTCATAGCACTGGCTGAATTATTTAAAAAAGAAGAAATGGTAGTGAAACAGTGAAAAAATTTTATTGTTCTTTTGTGAAATATTCCTTTGAATGAACTCGTATCGTAGCATTTAATTTTGTGATTAGCACAACAGTGGCGCGGGGTATGCAGCGTGGCTGCCGTGTTTCATTGTTAACTTGAGATGCAGGAAAAAAAAATCCTCCTCTGAGTTTTTGGACATATATCTTGAAGAAATGGACTTTTGTTTGCAAAAGAAAAATGTCAGGGTTCATGAGCTTTTTACGGAGATATTAAAGAAAAACGTCAAAATTCAATCTAATTGCAGAGTTCAGTCACCCTATGGAGGATTTGTATCAACTTTTTTCGTGCAAGAACACTCTTTTCACTTTCTAATTCCAACGAAGTCAAAAATTAGAAATGACGATCTACATGTATGTATTATAAGGGTCCAGTTTTATAAATAAAATAATGATAACTTCATTAATGAAACAGAACAATGAAACGTCAGCGGTTGATCTGCATTTAGCTAAAAATTTTAACCATTTGTACGTAAAATACATTGCATCCCTCATTTGACCCATACAAATCAAATATTGCGCATTTTACATACAGGAAGTATGTTGTTTGTAATATACGGAAATGTTATTTTGTGTGATCTCCATACCGATATCATACAGCAGATATGGCAACGCTTGAAAATGATGAAATATCTGTAAATGGAAAGGAAAAGGTTGGAAGTGTTACTTTTGAAAAGCATTTGAATGAAAAGTTCGAATTTCAAGGTAATTTTTTTAAGGTTTTGTATTTACCAGAGTCAGTTTTCATAAAATTCTAATCTTAAGCATATTAAAGTTTTTTCACAAAGATTTTTTAGCTTCTGGCTTGATTTTTTTGTACAACATGTATATGGGTTAAAATTTCCCGTATTCAAAATATTAAAACAACTTAGGGAGCAACCATTTGATTTTTATGGGGGAGGATCAAAGTTGAAATAAAAAGGAAGGACCAGTATTTTGGCAAAATAAAAAGACATGATCACTTTAGGTGTGAAAAAAAATGCAGGACCTGTGTCAATCAGGACATTTTTTGGTTTAAATGAAAATATAAATCCAGGACCAAAATGTCTTTTTTATCTAAATTAAACTATTTTGAAAATAATGAAGATTGTATCAGAACATACCCCAGATATTGATTTTTTATTAAAGAATTAATTCAAAACCGTATTTGAAAAAAAGTGAAAAAAATCCAATAAATAGAGTGTGAAATAGAGGTCAAAGGTAAGGTGGCAGATGTTAGACTGGTATATACCAATTAATAACTTCTATCGAGCAAATACTGTGGGTCTAGTTAGTACAGTGCTGAGAAAAAGACTTATTGGGAAAATATTGGTAGTCACTCAAGGTCCGGTGACGGGTATTATATTTGCATGTTTCTTATAAGAACTATCTATACGGACCAAATATGATTAGTCTAGGTATTACAAATGCTGTGGAAGTAATTTAGGCATGAAATTCAGGTCAAGGTTGGGTGAGTGGAAAGTACCTGACAAGAACTATATAGACCAAATATATTGAGCCTAGGTATTATAGTTGCTGAGGGATGTACTTAGTATTGACAATGTAACAAAAGTCAATCTGGTACTAGAATAGAGACTAAGCGAAAACTATAAAAAGACAAGATACAAATCACTGATTGTACTTACGATGCTTGATGTTATTAGACAGCCAGTTTAAAGTTTTAAACATTTTGACAAGTGTAAGAAAAAAAACAATCCATTGCCTTGTTTTAAATAAAACAAACTTTTATTACAGACAGTTTAAAACCAGATAAACAGAAGCAAGAGGACGAACTGTTGAGGAAACTAGATGATCATTTCAAAGATCCTTATACAAGAGTTTGTAGGGGCCGGGGTTGGAAGAGAATCCCAGAAAAGTTAATTCTCCTTCCATTAGTGTGGTTTTTCTGCACTTATCAAGTAGGTGATTTTTTAACTAAAATTATTCCAATAGATACATAAATGTATTATGTTTGTAACGCAATACTATTCACAACACATGTAACATTGCCTCAAGTAGTACCTAAAAATACGAAGAGAATCAACCGTTTTACCTGACCAAACGAACTACAATATTTGGAATAAATTTAAATAAACAGCGGTAAAAAATATATAGAAGAACATACGAAACCCATTCAAAATCTAAGTGACCGGTAATAAATACAACCACTAAAAAAAGATTCATGAAAGAAAAATGTTTTTAGTGATCGAAGAAGACTCAAAGTGTGTAAAGCCTTAATTGGTGCAAGAGAACGGTTAACAATCGCATTCAGCTATGTCGTAAATTTGAGAACTGCGAAAAACATAACACTTACGGAGCAACATTATTCATGTTCTTTTTGCAGAAAATATAGCTAATCGCACGTGTACTGACTTAATTCATTGTGAAGTGTATTTGAGTTTTGATAACATAAGGAAGTACTCTGAGTTCCAACCGGAATTAGGTGCCTGGGAAATTTCTTTTTTAATCTATTTGAAATTAATATCTGGACTACATTATTACAGTTTGACTTTCGATTTTTGAAAGTCTTTATTAAAAATTTCCTGCAAGAAAAATAACTCAGAAAACTTTGTTGTTCAAAACTATAAAAAAAAAGATGATGTATGTTATGAAACATATCAGATTTGATTTCAATAGTTGTGAAGATTCCTTCCGTATTCCGTGTCCTTTTGATTCATTGGTTACTCAGACTACAAACTAAAGTACTATTTGTGATAAGGTCAAAGGTTGCGATAAGATCCAATATCAGCCTATAATAACACTGAATAAATGACAAAAAGTCGACCACTGTTACTTGTATTTAGGTCATAATTATATTCTTTGAAATCCTCAATATATGTAGTTTTTGAAAATATATATTAAAAAGCATTGTACATTGATCAATTACAAATGAACATGTATTATCAAGGAAATAACCCTAACCAAAATTCCTTTCACATTAAATTACATTTGGCCTAAACAGAAATTTATTCGTACTACATAAAGGTTTTATTGTTACTGTTAGTGATTAAAAATGAAAAGGTATGATTACGTATCTTTTTCACCGTTTGCCCATGCTGAGTAGTGTCTATTTGGTTACTTGAGGTAATTTGCAAGTTAGATATTTTGTAAACTATCTTTATCTATTTTTGTAAACAATCTTTATCTATTTTTGTAAACAATCTTTATCTATTTTTGTATTTTTACAAGTTTTAAAGACAGCAATGCTGATAATTTAAATAATTACTGTTCTATGCTAACCTATAAAGGTTACATGTTACTGGATATATATTTCTAATGACAATGTCCAAACTCATGATTCACTTATTTTTGGGAAATATCAGGTTTCATGGTTTTAAAATTATTTTTAAGGATAAGGAATTTCATTGTTTTTTTTATTTTTCTAATAATACAAGAAATTAAAAGATATCAAATTTGTTGCGTACGATTATCGTTTTTGTACTGAATTTCCTGGGGTTTGCTTATAATTCAAATGGTCTAAAAACAAATATGAAACCTTTAAGAACAGAAGGACCGTAAAACAGATATGAATAACCTTTTGCATGTATATATGCAGCCTGATTTTGTGTTTACATGTAAATTCCACAAAGCATGTCAATATACATTTTGTAAGTTCATAATTCGGGTCACATGAAAATATGTCGTCCTGAATATGCGGGAGAATGGTGAATTATCACGACTCTATGTACTGCAATACAGTTTTAAATTGGGACCAATTTTCAAAATCGGAAAAAAGATAGAGTGGCTTAGCTTTATCAGTTTATCATTTCTGTACTGAATTTCCTAGGGTTGGCTTATAATTCAAATGTCCTAAATTCCACAAAGCACGTCAATACAAGTTCATAATTCGGGTCACAAAAAAATATCTCGTCCTGAATATGCGGGGGAATGCTGAATTATCACGACTCTATGTACTGCAATACAGTTTTAAATTGGGATCAATGGATCTCGAACAAAAACCTTTTCATATATTTTGTATGTTAACTGATCTGTTTGTCAGGTTGCCGAAATGTATTGTCAGAAAAACAAAAAGAAAAATTCGTTCTAGCTAAATAATTAGGGCATATACCTTTGATGAAAATTTTGTGTAATCGAATAGTTTTCGACGATCATGCTATTCTGATATGAAAAAATGACCCTATATACTTTCATCGTTACGAAGCTGAGTCTACCTCTACAATCAGTTCTCACTTGAGCACGTATTAGATACTGCTGATGATGAACCTTCGAATAATTACCAAGAAGCACCTTTCCAACATGTTTTTAATATCTGAATACGCATGAAACTTTTTTACCCAAACGTAATAAACATCATTTTAAAATCTTTATATATGTTCCTAACAATTTCTTTATATTTTATAAACTGATGTATATTTTACTACATGTATTATCACTAGCCAGGTATTTATTACCGTGTAGACATCAATTCTAATCTTGTCATTATTGGTAAATTCTGATATGTTATTTAATATCAGATAAAATTTCTACATCCCCATTGGATAAAAGGAGATCACGTGTAATTCATTATTCCAGATAATGCCCGTAGCGGTCAATACCGTGTGATTATGACCGTCGTTATCGAGTGATAATGCCCGCTGTTGCAATTAAAGCTACGTACGCCCCTTTTTAAAACGCACAAGTGATTCAGATTTATTCAAACAAAAGTTATTTTTAATATATTCTCTGAATAAATATTTGCACAAATATCCATGGTTGCTTTAATGGAATAAAAATAATAGTAACTTATACAGAGGACATTATCATGAAACATAGACAGCCCTCGGAACAGTAGTATTGACTTCAATATCGATAATGCTTTCGCATGCGGCTTGGGCATTATCGGTGTTTCAGTCAATACTACTGATCCTTGAATTGGGCAGTCTATTTTTCATGATAATGCACTCTGCATAAGTAACTATGACATAATATAATACAATTTTAATTTTTATGTAAACAATTAATTTTACTACGAAAAACTGTCAAATTATGTAAAGTCAAGAAATACCAAAGGGATATTTGAACAAGGACGTATGTTAGTTATACGTCATTGATTTGAAGGAGCGGAAAATCGAAACAACTGACAAACTCCGGAGAACTACGAAGACAAGACCAAAACAATACATGCACTACAATTAAAAATTAAAAACATAGACCCCACCAAAAAACTTATATCTGTACTAAACGAATTTTAGTTCTAAGCTAAGACACTTTTGAAGTGTGATTTTTGAGGTTTTGTTAGAGTTGATTTTTGACACGTTTTACATCAGTAAAGTAAGTCTATTATGATGAAAATATCGGAATGGTAATTAACCTCATACCGATTATCGATAGTTTTGTCGTGAATCTATCGATCATTAACGGTTCTTTTTTACGTGACCGGAAGTGATATGGAGATTTTCTTTTAGGATATTTGATAAGCCAAAGCTATATCTACTAACTATTGTCACGTAGAAATTTAACGTAGGCCGAAAATGGACCTTATCGCAAACCGTCCTTTGACAAGATAATTGTGGTCTCTATGTATTTTAAGGTTATCACGTTAAGGGGGTATATTCGTTTAATACATACTATTATAGTAAATGTTTAATATCCAAAATGTAAAATTTCATACTTATTTATGCAACAGGTAGTTATTAGATAGTAAACAGTATTTCACATCAACACAATCCACAAACAAATGAACAAACAAAACAAGATTTGATTTTAATTTATTTGTTGTTTCATCCGACATTATTTTTGCAATCCAGGACTGTCCCCTTTTCTCTGTTTAGAGCCGCAAAGCTCCTCCCACTCGGCTCAGCCTGTCTTCTCGACTGCCCTTCCATCCGACTGTTAGTAAATCTGGTTTTAAAATAAAGATATCCTTTATGTTTCAGTTAGTGCTGTTTGGAAATGACCGCTCACAGTTTGCATTCTTTTTAGAACGCAATGCTATTGCTATGAAACATTTGTTATTAAAAGACTGGTCACAAGATTATGAGACAATGCCCTACCCACCTTCCACAGGGGCATATGCTATTTATACTATCGATGAACTGCTTGATCATATCAACTACACAGTTTCAAACGTAAGTTTGTAACTAGTCCTTTATATTGTACACGGCTTTGGCTTTGCATATTACTGAATAGTATCTTATTGCATAGTCTAATTAAATGCTGTATTTTTTCATTAAGACAAAGATGCATTAAAATTGAGATCAACGAATGTCCATTGATACTGATTTGACTCTTAGTCAATCGGCAGTCACTGATGTCACAAAAAGGTTTATTTCTCATGCACATTCATGTTCATTGACACGGACTTGACTCTTAGTCGATCGACAGTCACTGATGTCACAGAAAAAAAGTTTATTTCTCATGTACATATATGTTCATTGACACGGATTTGACTCTTAGTCGATCGGCAGTCACTGATGTCACAAAAAAGTTTATTTCTCATGTACATCTATGTTCATTGACACGGATTTGACTCTTAGTCGATCGGCAGTCACTGATGTCACAAAATGTTTATTTCTCATGCACATCCATCTATCAACTTGTAAGGGTTAATAATACACATAAATTTGCTTTTTTATTCTGAAATGCATAGTTTTTTTTTCCTGAGAGGGTTTTGACTTTTCGGTCATTTCTATGTGTTCAATTTACACATTTCTTGGTCGACAAAACTGATTAGATGTGTGTTTGAAGAGTACATCAAACTTGTATCATACAGTGCTTGTCACTGTATAAAATGACCGAGCACATTGTTATCACTTTGCATCGTCGTAAACGTTTTTTAAAGATCCTCTCCTCTGAAACCACTCTACCAATTTGGATCAAGCTTTGGTGGAAAGGCCCTTGTGTGACGTGAGTGTAACACTGTTACACATGACACTGTGAGAAAATTCACTCAAAAATCTTGTCTAAAAACCAGTGAGTCAGACAGGTACAATGACCTGGTTGTCAACCAAGATGGCCAAACTTAGTTTAACATACATGTAGTTCCCTATTATAAAATTCATTTAACATCTGACACAATTGGAACAAAGTTTGGTTTGAGACAATGGTTCTTCTGGTGGTCTTCTTGCAGAATTGTGTATGCTAATTTGAAATGTTAAAAGGTTGGCCACTATAGCAGATCTTATTTTAATATACACGTATATACAATGTAAGACCATATAGGAAAATTTAATTTAAAACCTTCTTGTCTGAAATCGCAGAGGCAATTGAAACTTAACAAGGCAGGTTTAGTCCTCAGGTGGTCCTTTTTCAGAATTGCCTGATACACCAGAATGCCAACCAAGATCTTTGTTCATAATTGTGTCTGACCAAAAGTTGGGAAATTTACTTTTTAGCCTTCCTATGTGAAACTTGAACCAGTTTAAACAGATTAAATTTATTCAATTGATTGATCCAATATCAAAAAAAGTGTGCATTGATCCCTATCACCAACCAAGTGGCCTTTCAGTTACTGCTTTTGTGGTTGTTGATTAGCAAATTGAATCCAGTTGAGTGATACAGACACCTTGAAGCCTCTATTTTAATTTTATATTATATGTATTAATGTCAACATATTGAGTCGAAGTAATTTTCACGCAAAACATTTAACAGGTTTACCACATTCCCACCACGTCTGTCGGATCGCTATTTATACGAAGAGTAAACAAAACTGCCAAACCTGTGAAATTATGCATTAAATATTACCAGAAGGGTATCTACCATGAGTTAGATGAAGTGATTGACGCGATAGACCTTTCAAGAAAAACCGGTAACGTCTATTGATAAGGTTTTGAGAAGTATCAGAGGCGTAGTACAGTTTCGCCAAAAACTTTTTAATTAATGGGTGGGAAGAGAAACGATATGGTGGATATATTCGTGACAAAAATCGACATATGCGGGTGGGAAAAATTTAAACAGCCCCTTTATTGTTGTTGTTCACCTTAAAGTTCCAGTGTTACCATTGTCTTTTCATCGATTTTCTAAAGTAATATTTCTAATAGAAGTATTTTTCGAATATTCGAAGTTTTATTAGTCTCAATCTGCGCTCTAGAGAGCGCAGCATATCAGAACAGCTGATTTTAATCAAAAGCGTAGCATATGATAACAGCAAATTAATCAACGTTGCATTAGTCTTTCAATAATTTGTAATGAATACGATGTTTATATGAAAAAATAAATTTAGATTGTCACTTGTTTATATGCTCTTATTAAATATAAAAAATAATTTCTTTTTATAATATAACAATTAATACAAAGTTGTTACTACGCAAAACCAAAGGTGTCCTAGAAAATTGACATTGTTAATTTGAAAATATACAAATTAAAATATACATAATAAAATTTATCTTCTAAATGAGTAAGAACGTATATGTATATAAATGTCAGGAAGACAGCACCATTTCCGAACTAAAGAGACAAGAAAAAATAAACATCTGTCAACACACAATCTTCAATGGTTGGGATCCCAGGTCCATATGGTGCGAGCCCTGAAGGCCTCCATAATCTGTTAAAACAACACGACATCCAAAAATCATATAAGGTTGAGATACTAAAGGTTTATATAGAAATCAAACTACTCCTGACTAGGGACAGTCGCAAATAATAACTAGTTCAACTAATTTTGTTGGATCCAAACACGTCTCCAATTGCAGACGAATTATCCATGTTGGAAATTTTAAAGATTTAAAATCGCTATAAGACCAGTGCATGATGTTTTCAAAAGTGTTAATTACATCCTATTTGATACATGTACATAATGTCAAAGAAAGGATAAATATAATACAAAATCCCCGCATGTTTTAGAACGCTTTACTGGCTGTTAATCTCAAAACTCACTGCGCATCCAAGACCGCCCCTAGTACTTGTTTTCAGCAGTATTTGTGATCAAATATAACTCATAGCATAACCTGTATTTCCTCAGTTTGCAATGAAATTGACGAGAATAGTCCACCAAACTATGGATTCAATCCCAGTATTGATAGGCTGATGAGGAGCACTCATGGAAAACTAGTCAGGTACAATAGACATTTGTTGTCTAAAATTAAGAAATAATGTATGGCAAATAATGTTACCTATGTTAAAATCTAATACAATTGCATATGGCTACCATGTATTACTTCGATTTTAATATGGCAGAAACGGAAATTATGAAATCCTAAACGGTAGAAAAGTAAAGGAAATAGATTTTAAAACAATACTATTTACTTCTCATTATATTTTATTGCATTTTGTTTCAGAAAAAGTCCAAAACAATTGTAGTATTTCTGCGTTCTGACAATTCGTGTTATGGGATTGATTGTTGTAATTTTAGTTATGACGTCAGGCACGTGCTACCCATAATAAATCATAAATTTTATTATATCTTTATTTGCAAAGCGAAAGAAGCACGCCATATCATAATCGTTGACATTTATATTTTCGTATTCATATAAAGAGCAAATACAAGTCTCTTTTATTTTAAATGAGATAATTGTAAGTTTGTCAACAACATGACATGTTTTAACATAATTATATTTTGAAATTTCAGGAGTTTTTTCTTTCTTTTAACCCATTTTTAATTATCAGTCCATGTTCCTTTAAAATTATAAAAAATAAAACGTGTTTAGAATGAATTTTGTCTCATTTATTTGCAGATTATTACAAGTAGATATAGAATTCAAGTTAAGCTCTGTTCATTTGAATATTGAAACTAAAAAATCGGCTCAGTGTTTCTGGATTCATGGACATGTAAGTAGAAATTTGTACATGACATACAACGTTTAGATGGATGGATGAATTATTTTTCAACGTCCAGTGGCAAAATGAATTATTGTTCAACGTAGCAACTATTCAATGCAGACCAACACGAGAACATGTTGATATGATATGAATATGACCCCTGCTTTGTACTAGCCCGACACGCTGAGTCGGATTTTGAACGTGCTAGCTCACGAGGAAGACATCACCCTACGACCAGTCTTACTCCGGGATGTCGCATATTTGCCGGAGAACAGCAAATACGAATTTCAATGTCTTTGGTTTGAACCGGGCGGGGATCGGCACCGCGACTTTCCGCACGCAAGGCGAGCACGCTACCACGAGACCACCAAGGCGGTTAAAGTGTTTATATAGTGTTAATGTATGGACATCCTGCAAAATATTAAATTCAGTGGTTTATATATCACATAACAATATACAGTCAAATCCCGTAATATAAAAAAAACATTTCAGTCAAAATTTCGGGTAACTCGAACACAAAAGTTTCAACAGTAATATTCATAAGAAGTTACTCGTGATGTCTCTATTGAACTTCCGGTCAAGTCGAAAGAAATTGGCTAGTCCCTGTAAATTCGACATAGTAAACGAGGAGGATTTTCTTTTCAGGTTGAAAATCTTTTGATTGCAATCTTAAAGCAAAATTTTCTATAACATTTATTTATTACGAATTTTTTCATTCAGTATACATCAATATTAGAGAACTTCTTGTGTAGCAGCCACCCTACACTTGAATTGTAGGGAGATTTAACACCTGACATATATATTAGATTTCATTGTAGGTTACATTTGACAATACTTACATAAACGGGCAAATTACAGTGAAACTGAAAACAAATATTGAAGAATTCAGTTGTGCTAAAGACAAGACAAAAACAGGTATTCACTTCATAAGTTATAATACGTTTTTAAGGGATCACAGCAGTTTTTGCTATCATTGCAATCTGATGTTACTGCAGTCAATTCATCTTTAAAAAAGTATGTAATGTTTTCATATTAGATAAAATATCTATATCCCCAAGTCTGAAAATCCTTTTTAATATATTCTCAGAATAAATTTATGCACAAACAATCCATGGTTGTTTCAATGAAATAAACACAAAAGTTACTTATACAGAGGGCATTACCATGAAAAATAGACAGCCTTCGGAACAGTAGTATTGACTTCAACACCAATAATGCCCTCGCTTGCGGCTCGGTCATTATATCGGTATTTCAGTCAATACTACTGCCCCTTGGGCAGTCTATATTTCATGATAATACCATCTGCATAAGTAACTATTATATGAATATTCCAGTTTTTTTTTTTAAATTCATGTCTTTTTGATAAGTAAATTCGCTTTGTGTGTAATATAAATTCTATATTTCTAAATATGTTTAATTTTATACAGTGAGTGCACCAGACATTGCTGTTAGTTCATTAGTATTGTTATTCTGTACGTTACATGGAATGTGTTGCTTTAGTGGATGGGCTACGTCTGCTATTCTGCATTGGGTATGTCTATCAATATTTAACAAAGTAAAATCTCGAACACCAAATGTTCAATATGGCCGAGAGTATTAAGGAGTATGGAATAAAAGAAAGAATATAACTGATAGGATGAAGAATCGATGAAGACTTACATTGTAGATTTGGAAAGTTAATTTTAAAAAAGGTCGTTGACAACAATATTTGGTTATGACAGTAAAAATCATGGTCTTTGACGTTGGAAATAAATCTCTCTTAAAAATAATGATATACTTTTACTCGTGGCATAATTATTTTAAGGATTATTATACCTCACACTACAAAATGACTGAAGATATATTGTTTTGAGTGCCCTAGTCACTGCATACATCATAAATTTAGTTTTTGCCCGATAAGCGCCTTTACATTTTGTCGGATCATCCTTAAATTGAAAGGAAGCATCCAAACATGGGATGAGTTCGTTAATCAGAAGACGTGAATAGAGAAACAATTATTTCGGGATAGGGATTTGTAAGAATATTGCATACAAGTTCAGTTCGCCCGGATTGCAGCTGTATTTTTATTGGGTACCCAATTATAAAATTTGTTTGAAAGTTTACTATTATGGATAAATGAGATTATTACCGTAATCAGAAATTGGGAACCTACCAAGTACTAACACATATTTCAAACCTTGCCCACAAACAGAATTCTTCAAAGATTCAAATTCCTTTCTTTTTGTGATTATAATGCAGGTCATCTTGCAGATAATGAAGATCTTTTTATGAGTTATTCGAATAATACTAATGTATGATATTTTTTTTTAGAAAACTTCGAGATACTACGCAGATATGACTGGCAAACGTCTATCCAAAAGGGCTTGCTGGGAGATCTTCAAGTTGAATGATCTTATTTTGTTCGTTTCACACATAATAACATTGACTGGCTCGGTCATGAAAATTACGATCGATCACGGAGTAAGTTTTAAGTTTTTTCTCTAGACTTTTAAGCATGGTTGATTATGTGAAAATGGTGTACAAAAATCACCTTTTCCGATGATATTTTATTATTGTGTCGACTAAGGACCAAATATTTGACAAGAAATCGTGCGTTAAAAACTTATTACACAGTTTAAAATATTAAGATTTTAAAAGATTAAAAGCAATTTTCAAGTCTAAAAGGTTCCTCTCGACTACAATTATATAAAATAATAGAGATAATTTTGCATCTAAAAAATTGTTATTATTAGGTACAATTGTTTTTAAACAAAATAGCATGAAAACAAAGTATAAATACTAAAATCATGAATACGTAATAAAGTGAAATTCGACGAAATAAAAATAGATTTTGAAATGTTACTCAACAATTTAATTGTTTGGATTAAAATGCTTAAAAAATGAGTCGGATAAATTTGCCACCGCAGTTATTGTCTTGGTACTTAGTAAGTTTATTGTCGTGTGTGTCATATTTTAGGTGCAGAACCAGTCAGTTATTGATCTGTATGATGCAACGGGTATACTACTTGGTGTTGGTTGTCTATTTACATGGATAAGTGTGCTTCATTACTTAGCATATGACCACGTGTTCAGTGTAAGTTGGCTACTGTAATTATACATTTCTAAAGTTCGGTTTTGTATCCGTAAGGCATATATTTATTTTCTATCCCATAGCATATTGGTTTGCATTTCTTTTGGCATTTCCCAGACATGTGTCTGAAAGCATTTTTGGAAAGTGTTATTTCAAGTTGTTCAAATTGAAATTAATTAAAAAACGCAATGCATTTTTATGTTAGCAAACACACAAATTATGCTTAATCTTTAACAAGTTCAAGTTTTCAAACGGCAAAGGTCATGTGTATAAGCGATTTGGGCCAATTAGCAGCACTTTTTGAAATATTGCCAAAAACACATTCAGAACCCAGACTATTCTGCTGTCGTATGAAAGGAGATTCATAATTTCACTTACAACCAAAACTTGGTTTCGGTTCTGAGTGTCCTTTACGTTTAAAATATTCCTAAAATACGTTAATTTGGCAAATTTGTGTTAAAACTGTCCCCAAAGCGGTATACAGGTAAGTAGAAAAATTATTAGTACCTTACTTGTTCATGTTGTTAGTTATTATTAGCAAATCTTTAGAGACCACGTACCAGGCTATGTCTCCCAAGTTTTAAAAAACGTTTTAGGCGGTGTTTTTAGGCCTAGAAGTGAAATAAATGTAGGGGAAAGTGGCCTTAATTCAAAATTTTTACTATAGTTTTATTAGAATAATTTGGTTTTTCATTGATTCAGTGATTTTCGTCGTTTGATGAAAAATTTCCCCTTCTAAGGGGTTTTATTCGTACATGTTTAAGCATTAGTGAAAGGAATTATATACACGATACTCGCCGACGCTTTCCTTGTCTTTTGCTTTATCGTAAAGCAAAGAAAGATAACCCTGAGAGTGAGTTCGTTCGTACATTGATCAAAAGGGCGAAATTTCTACAAATGTATACAGGAAATATTTTTTTTACAATACTAATGATTTCTATCCCGATTTAAATAGTAAGTTATCGCTTAAACGTTGATACCTATTTGATAAAAAGGAGTACTTTAATCTATAATCTAGACATTGGTGTAACATCATCCGTAATAGATGACGCAACTTATTTCCATTATTCGTTTTACATATTGTGATAAGCTGGCTTGTGTTATCTAAAATGATTGATCTGACGGAAGTACACTGAAGAGATTTTTTAATTAATCCAAACAGTTTAACAAATGAAACACGAAATCCAGATTTACATATTCAAGAACAAAAAGAGAAATATCCGAGATTTTTGACAAGAATTCACACAAGTATGCCGGGTTTTATTAATCCCTCTTACCATAACAAACTGAAAGATGCACTACTTCAATACAACCTTATTGATTTTCATTTACATTTATAATTATCTATGGCAAGCCGTTTTACTATTTATTCTAACTTCAAGATATCATATAATATATAATATATCTCATATAATATATAAGATATCTTATATAATCTAGTTTTTATAAGATATCTTATAAACTTTATTAGATATGTTATATACTTTATATCTTCTAAAGTTTATAAAATATCTTATAAAGTATATAAGATATTTTATAAAGTTTATAAGATATCTTGAAGTTAGAATAAATAATAAAACGGCTCGCCATAATTATCGACTATAACCTACAAGGTAAAATGGGAAAAAATCATTTAAAAATTAGAGCTCCCTTCAATGTTACAGGGTATATTTTATATGTGGAATGTAAAATACCTTTCTTGTCATTTAGTTGTTATTTTCTGTAATGGAACGCTCAGCATGGGCAGTTATTAAGTTCCTGGCATGTGTATCCATTCTGTTTGTTGGTTTTGTTTTGTGTGGATGGGTTGTTCTTGGACCATATCATCTAAAGGTAAGTGACATATTGGTTTAATTAATCACGTATTTTGAATGATTCTTTAAACAAAGTTAATTAGTATTTGTAAGATGTTGCATATAGCGCACCTTCCTTGATTAAACTTTAAAAAGTACGCTCGTATTTAGACATTTGAAACCAAAACAAATTAATAGGTAAATAGCTGCTGTAAAAAGCTTAAAAAAACTCAAATTCCATTTTCGAAATTAACGTTTCACTAAACATTTTTACATACATATAATAAGATTGTTGGTGATATGTAACTATACATTGCTCAATATCTTGACCAACAGTGAAACAAAAACTTTCAGAATATTTCACTCAACCAAAAACCAAAACGCTATACATGCTGTAATCAGTACTTGTTTTTAAAAAGCAAGAAGAGAGATAAGGACAAGTACTGTATAAAACACAATATATCATCGCCTTTTACATAACACATACGATTTGTCAAGGCACTGGTATATCACAAGAATTCTTTTTATTTTAGTTTGCGTCTCTATCATCGACGTTTCAATCACTGTTGGCACTGACCAATGGGGATGAGGTTTATGTAACATTTACTGCAGTAGATTCGGATAAACGAATTGTGTGGTTTTTTAACGGATTTTTCCTGGTTGCCTTTTTAGCATTGTTTACGATTGTGACTCTAAATATATTCATTGCCATATTCAATACGGCATATGAACACCAACATGACAATGTGAGTATTTTGTTTAATTTCTTATTTATAATAAACATTTCAACTTTTAATCTATCTCAAAATGCAGAGCAAAAAAATTTAAAACATGTAACATTCTAATTACTGACACAACAGTCACCAGTAATTTGACAAATAAAACATATAATACCAGAAGTTTTGATGAACTGAACTGTAAATCAGAGAATGTTATCTACGGTTTAGAATGTAGTTTATGTGGACTTGTGTATGTCGGGGAAACAAAAGGTAGACTTAACAAATGCACGAATGGCCGTCGCTCAAGCGTAAACTTTGACTTTCCAATCGTCAACTTCCCATTTTTGAGCGGCAACATTCCAGAAGCACTGGCGTATGGAGTGTATATTTCACAACTCATACGTTATTCCAGAGCTTGTGACATATACATTGACTTCCTGGACAGAGCCCGGTTCCTATCAGAAAAGTTGCCCAGACAGGGGTATGTCATCCTTATTAAAGTTTTATGGACGTCAACATGAATTGGTTGACAGGTATGACATTGATGTTTTCCCTTCCTCATACCGGATGTGACATTGGCAGCATGGCGGGTGTCCTGCAGGAAGCAGAGATGGCTTACTCTTCCGAGTCACCTGATTCTACCCCCGGTTTTTTGGTGGGGTCCATGTTGTTCATATGTTTTTAGTTTTTAATGGTAGTGCTTGTTCTCTGGAGTTTGTCATTTGTTTCGATTTTCCCCTCCTTCGAATATCCCTTTGGTATTACTTGACTTTACTGAACATACAAAACCAATATTTATTCAGTATTATAAAGAGAGCATTAGATCAAAAGAATACAAGTGTATTTTAATTTTCCTTTTTTTATTTAAGGAATTCAAAAGGGAACACAGAAGTGATTTACTGAAATTTTTAGGAAGAAATGAAACCAAAACGTTTGATACACCGACATGTTCAGCTTGTGTAAAGCGAACATGCCCTTCATTGCTTGGATGTGTATCGTATGTGTTGTTATGTATAATTAATCAGTATTTAAAATATTAGGCTTTTTAATGATTTTCAGTCTGATTTTCAAAAATTTGATAAAAATCACGCCTGTTTATTTCTCTCAAGCATTACAATTGATATCGTTAAAGTTTTACATTACTAGTAGTCTGATTTTAAATTATTCCAAAACTACAGGAATGTGATTCAAAATAATATTATTTCATTATTAGTGCGTAGTTCAAGTTAATTATATAATTACATACTAGAATATAGAACTAATTTTTTAAATCTCATTCATATCCAATATTTTACAACCAAAATAATTTGTATCTAAATGTGGTAATTCATACTTCATACGGGAACTATTTCTCAAAACTTTCAGTAACCGATACATTTGAAAAGGCAAACATGTTGTATATATATGTATCGGAAAAAGATTAAGGAATCAACAAAACGGTGGAAAAAATCCGTCAGACCGAAAAAACTAAAGCACTAAAAACAGGGCGAACTATCAGGTGCTCTCAAATTTTCCAAGACAACAATTATCGAATCTTCGTCAATTTTGAACGTACTTAAGCTTTATCACATGCCTCCATTCATTTATTTTACTTGCCCTTTCACTTCGATGTAGTTAAATGAATATGAGAAATGCAAAAAGGAAACAAAATTATACATTAAGAAAAATCTGCATAATTACAAGGCAAATCAATCAATCAATCAAATACAAAAAGTTGGAAGTATATGATAAAAAGATTATTACATGGTATTTTTCATATCAGATGTTTTATCAGCCCTCAGTCATATATCATCCCTCGAGCATGGCGGCTCTCTGGCTGATATGATGACCTAGGGCTGATAAAGCATCTGATATGAAAAATGCCATTTAATAATCTATATTTATTATATTTTTATATTTTTCAGATTTTGTGATGAAGACCGGTACAACAGGGTGTCTTACCAGTACAATATGTAATAGTTAAACTGTTTGGAATAATCAGAATTGTGATGCGGCTTATTATTTCATCGGTGTTTTGGATAGATTTTTACTCATGTGATCGAATGTTGACTATAAAAATTGCATTTTTCTCGTATTTCTTGAAATTTTGATCCATTATAAGACAAATATATAACATTAAAATACGAAAATATCGTTATCAAGTTATTTCATATTAGAAATTTAACAGTTCAGTTTCTGATTCCACGCCAAGCATTCCCCTTACGATTTTTTTATCCGATAATTAAAAGTAATTTCCAAAGAACCTTTAGTTAATATCAATTTTACGAGGGTAAATATCCTGGGTTCTCAGAATTGATTTCTTTTCAATTGTCATGACTTTATGGAATGGTGTACATGTTTACATTTTTTCCAATTTTAGAACAAATAAGGGTTGAACTCCTGCAAAATGTAGCTTTCCTGAATACCGACAGTACATAGTTCGCGTTGAATGAAGTTCCCAATGGTTTTGCGAAATTCTACTTCTCAAGGGTTTTGTTTATTTGTTTATTTATTATTTTTATAGATTTTATTCGATATTAATTATATCACTTTGATTTACTTGTCGTTGAAACAAAAAAAAATATAAATGAAAAAGGTATAATTTATCTGATTTGATTTATCAACAAAATATTTTGTTTTTAAATGACACCAACATAATGTGCAACGTGAAGGTTTATAATGCCTGTGTGCAACTTTATCACCATATTCTTTCTTTAACAATTCAGTCTTTAACTCTGGGGCCAATATTGCATCCGACAAATGTTTAGTGTTACAGGAACATGTAATATATAAATCATAAATTAACCCATACTTTTTTACGTTTTAAGACTATTAGTTAAATGCCTCTTTAGAATTGTTAACCTGCAAAACGAATTTAAATTATTTGTGCATGTTTGTTATAAGATGAAAAGAAAACACAACCAAAACTGGTCTCCAAACATCCGTATCTTTAAAATATTTTTACAAGGTAAACATTTAGTAGGTAAAAACCGAGGAATTATTATACATAGAACTTTTGTAAAAGGTGCAGTATTTAACATCTACAAAGATGACCAAACATCCTTATATAGATGTTAAAGGTGCAGAAGTTGTAAGGATGTTGTAGTAGGCGTTTAGATTGCACGAATTGGATGCAATAAGGATGTTGTATTTAACAAATGTACTGGACAATTCACAGCGGAAATTTACATGCGAAAGTTGAAAGCAGATGGATTCTTATTCGGAAGCATTTAAAATTTTGATGACTGCGTTAAGTAGATAGTTTAATGATTGACGATAAAGAAATACAATGCTCAGTGGCGCAAAAGGACAATGAAACACAAACAGAAGAGAAAATAAATCTATTCAAAAAGTGCTTTACTCTTTTCATCTGACAGCTATAAAATACAATTAAAACCAATTTTTTGCAGGCATTCGAGAATATCGTTGCAGAACATGAACTCGCATCACTGAGGAAAACCTATTAAAACATGAGAGCAATGTCAAATTGTAAATATTCAGATTTATCAGATCAATTAAAGGAATGTTTTACAGACAAATTCGAATATTATCGATCAAAATTTACTGTAGAAGAAAAATTATAATAAAGATCATTATCGCTCAACAGGAAAACCTTGATTCTGAAGATTTAAAAGCATTTTGAGGAAAGAATCTAATACCGCGACTATAGCGATTTACCAAATTAAAGTATTTAGTGTTATATTCATCCAATATTTTATCTTTTCATGTATCTTTTGTTATTCTTAGACTTTCCGATAATTCCAAGATATCTCTGCATTGTTAGTTGACATTACTATGGATAAAAAGACAATTATACTTGACAATTTCCATAGAAATTTTTCTGCAAACAATTTCATTTATGATGGTTTCCTTCAGACAGTTCTGTTATCGGCACAGTCAAGTATATGGTGGAACAGTTCACCTGTGTGACCCTGAAGTAAATGTAAACAGACAAAGAAACGGTGGGCAAAAAAACTTTTTTAAAAATGGACGTTCCTTGTATGTATTCTGTGTAAAGACTATAAACATTTATACATGATAACATATTGTGTGTACAGTATTGTTAGTAATATTAACAAAAATAAGGATCATAATCTTCTAGAGGTATTGCCTATGCTGCACTCCTGTCGTCTTCTTGGGGAGATTATACAGCACCTTAAATCTAGACCAAACATTTTCTTTTTTATTCAAAACAACTTTCATCTCTTATTCACGCTTACTTTCAGTCTGTCAGAAAATAAATATACTTCATGGATGTTAGAAAACAATCTTAACTTCCGTTAACATCTGAAATGCCTTGTGGGCAGTAACTTCCCTCGATTTAATTTAATGTACCAAAGTTTCTTCTTGATAAAAATAGTTTTCATTGATAAGTAAGAAAAAATGCCTTTCATTCATTTTATGCCCTTCTAAAAGGCGTCAGGGGCATTAAGCTTTACCTTTTATTTTTGATAGACTACCGAGATGGCTGCAACAGCCGAACTTAATTTAATATAGGACCGCACACAAAATTTCTCTTGAAGACCCTTTTATGAAATCAGTGAATCAGTTAGAACGAAATTTAGCATTTGATTTAGACTTGATATATGTCGACGTCATCTAACAACTAAGGTGGCTGTCAGTGTCATTTCAGGTTAGCGATACCGGTTTTCTAGGCGCGTCTAGTAATATCACAGCATATGATTGAAATGCAATATAAAAACTAGACTGAGGCAGTCGGAAACGACTGGTATTCCCGCACTCCCCACATTTGTATCCCTGTGCACCTTTTTCACAATTATACCTTTAAATACAGGCCCAAATGTTGGAAATTTAAAATTCTAAAATCTTATTGCACATCTGCATACAGTGTATGACAATACTGTATAGAAATAAAATGTTGAAATTGAAAAATGAAAGTAACCTTTCAGTTACCCACTTATAATTCCAAAATTTTTAAATTTGACCCCTAAAGGCCCAAATTTTTGAAAATCAAAATTCTAAAACCTTATTGCACATTTATATACAGTGTGTGACAATATCGTAAAGAAATTAAATACAAAAAATGAAAAATGAAAGAGGAGTTAAGGTCACAAGCTTAAATTCACAATTTCCAAATTCGACCCCCGTGGGCCCCAAATGTTTGAAAATCAAATGAAAGAGGAGTTTAAGTCACAAGTTTTAATTCCTAATTTTCAAAATTCGACACCTGTTGGCCCCAATTTTTGAAAATCAAAATTCTAAAACCTTATTGCATATCTGGATACAGTTTTTGATAACACTGTATACAAATTAAATGCATAAAATGAAAAATAATAGAGTAGGTCACAAGCTGAAATTCCTAATTTTCGAAATTCGACCCCTGTGGGCCTCAATTTTTGAAAATGAAAATCTAAAACCTTATTGCGCATCTACATACAGTATGTGACAATACTGTATGGAAATTAAATGCATGAAGTTAATAATGAACGAGGAGTATAGGTCACAAGAAAGTGTGATGGCGGACGGACGGACGGACGGACAGACGGATGGGGGCGATAACAATATCCCCGAACTTCTTCAAAGTCCCTTCAATCCCCGCAATTATAGTTGGGACACTTTTCCAAATTAAAAAAAAAAAATCTAAAATCTTATTTGCAATTTAAATACTAGAGAGCTTGACTGTAACAATCGACAGTTATCCCCGCACCCCTGCAATTAGTTGGGACACATACCCAATCGCATAAATCTATGCCCATTTAAAGAAGTTATGCAATCATCCTATGAAGAAATCACAAATGAAAAAAATTTATGTCACAAACTTAAATTGACAATTTTTGAAATCTAACCCTTGTATGCCCCAAGTTTAGATAATTAAAATTATAAAACCTTATTGCGCATCTGCACATGGTGCCTGACAATACTGTATTGTGACCTAAACTCATCTTTCATTTTGCAATTGATGCTTTCTTCGAAAGTGCGGGGATAATTACGTGTATAATATGCAATTATTATATATCCTATAATAAGAAAATACTGGTGAAATGAGCTGATTTAGCAATAGGAATGCCCAACTGATACTGGCTAATTTTATTGTATTTCCCGATTCCTATATTGGCTAAATTAAGGTCAGTCTCGGTATCAAGTTGACTTTGTTATCATGCTGCAATAAGAATGCCCAACTGTTGGCTAAATTATTTTCTCCGGACGTAATCCTTGCGCTCATCCTTGATTCTGAGACTACTGTGTTATAGTAGTCCAAGCTTGATTATATCCTCGCGGTTATCTTTCACCTCGTGAGGATTATTTCTCAATAAGAATGCTCAACATTTTCAATGCGTTACCTTTCTTTCTGATTGGTTTTTTCCTCCGATCGCGTTACCTTCCTTTCCGCTATGTTTTCTCCGGTATTCAGGCAGTTAAATATAACTGTCTGCAGAGTAAAACCTGTTATCGCTTGTTCTTTGAAGAAAATAAATAATTAAATCCAAGGAAAATTTTAAAAGTTAAGTCACAAGCTTAAATTCATCATTTTTGAAAATCACCCCTGTTGGCCTCAATTTTTTAAAACAAAATTCTTAAACCTTATTTCACATCTACCTATGGTGAATGACAATACTGTAATCAAATAGAATGCATACATTGCAAAATGAAAGATGAGTTTCCTGTAGGTCCCAGTATTATAGAATTAAATTTCTAAAAGCTTGTTGTGCATCTACATATGGTGTATGACAATACTATTAAGAAACAAAATGGAGAAATTGAAGGATGAAAGAGGAGTTCAGGTTTAAATCTTAAAGTTACAGTTTTCAAAATTCGGCCCGTGTGGGCACCAAGTTTTGAACATTTAAATTCTAAAACCTTATTACTCATCTACATATTTTGCATGTCGGTACTGTATAGAAATAAAATGCATACATTGAAAAACGAAAGACAAGTTTACGTCACAAGCTTAAATTGACAGTTTTTCAAAAGTCAACACCTGCGGGCTCCAATTTTAAATATTCACAAAATGCTAAAACCTTATGGCGCATCTGCATATAGTGCATGCTAATATGGTATAGAAATGAAGTGCATAAATTGAAAAATGAAAGACGAGTTTAGGTCACAAGCCTAAATTAAAAAAATTCGAAGTTCGACCCCCTGTGGGTCCCTTGTTTAGAAACTAAAAAGTCAGAAACCCTTATTGCGTATCTACAGGAAGGATGCACCCGTTCTATATAGAAATTAAATTCCTAAACCTAAAAGTATATGAGGAGTTGATGTCACAAGAAAGTGTGACGGACGGACGGAGAAAATTGCTATATCCCCAAACTGAAAGTGCGTGGATAATAAACATTTTACCATTTGATCTTAAGGAATAGAACAAAGACGAGATCTCAGATCTTTTTTTCTACTAAATTTTGAACATTTTTTTTTTTTATTCCTTGCCATACAACCACTCCTCCTTTTCACCTAGTATATCCGACTGACGGTACCTTTTCTCGCAATTATTAAAAATTGCTCTCTATGCGTATTTTATAAACAAAATCTCGAAAATTCATTTGTTTTTCTTACTCCTTGCTCTACCCCCAACCGACTGATTACGTAACATATTTCAATTAACGAGGAAGTATATTGTTTGCATTAGTCTGTTAGTACGGAAATGTACCTATCGATGTGATATCCTTAAAGACTATCGTATTCAGTTATGGAGACAGTTGAAATTGATGAGATATCTGTCAGTGGGAAAGAAAATGTTGAAGAAATAACTTCTGAAAAGACTGTGAATGAAAATTGCGAAGGTAAACACTATTTTGCTCAGCTTTTATATTACACCTAGTCCTTACATGGCGGGGGAGGGATCTTAAGTGTCAATCAGCGGTCGCAGAGGGTATACGATCGAAACGGGACGCTCCATGAATCTGCAAACAATGAGAGCAATACATATTTTAAATTAAATTAAAATTGATATTGGAGATGATATAATCAAATAATCATTTTATTTATTTCCGAAATTTATATATATATACAAATGTATGTAGATAGTTCTAAGGAGGTTGCGACCGTACATACCGCTCCCCAAACTCTCCATCACATCCTTGTAAATAATTAATATTAAAATTATAATTGCAATCATCGATGCGTATACTTTTAAAAAATCTGACACAAAAATTGACTACTTCAGTATTTCAGTTCTCAAGGTAAATGTTTAAACGCGTGATTGCATCACAAAAACATTTAAACAATATTGTTTTTCAATTCTCGTGACTCATCTTAAATAAGAACTATTTACACTGTACATCTTAAGAAATCCGCAAATGAGAAGTGTCGTTAGGCAATGTTTCAATTAAAAATGTATTTCGTTCAGTGCATAGGTTGATTCTGTAAAAAAAAAACAATTGCTAAATAAAACCTCTAATTCAGAATTGTATTAGATACTAGCATCACTGAAGAAAATGAATCTGCATAGGCAATATTTGCTTACGGATAATTCGCGTGGATATAACTTGCATTTGCACGTAAATTCCATGTGAATCAAGATGCACTTTTTATGCATAAGCTGCACTGTCATCTTGACTATTATCAATTCTCAAGAATTTAACATGATTTTTTTCAGGTGAAATTCCAATAATCTAACGTGAATCTCATTAAAGACCTTAAGATTCAGTTAAATCAAAAGTCCATAGCATTATTTTTTTTAATTTTTAACAGTGAAAAGAACTAAACTTTGAAGCCAGCTATGTAAAAAAATATAGGTCACCTAGTTCGTTTCATGGGAATACTATGCCATTTATATATAATAAAATATAGAAAATTAATCAGTATGCTATTTATTTCAACAAAAAAGAATGTATGTTGCGAAACATCTAATACGACAATAGAATACGAGGAAAGTAGATGGAAATGGTGAGCTTTCAAAAGGGGCATTAATGGATTTAAATGTACAATTACACAAGTCGAACGAAAAACAAAAACAAAATGATAAAAAAATAACAACAAAAAGTTAAAGAAAAAAATGTCTAACGTTTCGACCAATATGGCTTTGATCACGGGCATGTAAATATAAAAGGGATTGACTCTTGTTTATCAACAGTTGTATAACATTCTTAAGTCCATATATTTTTTTCAAAAATTTAAATTTTACATGTATTCTCATATTCTGGCAAATTTAATGATGTAGACAATTCATATGGTTACCGACTTCGTTTTCAATGCAGATGCGGTTGAAGATTGAAAACATTTGCAAATATATGACAAAAATCGTAACGTTGTAATGCGACGTTGCGATAACGTTATCTGGGATAACTGGTTATGTGTTAGGATAGTGTCCCTATTTTGAGCGTTTCTGATGCACAGTAACCGGACACAAGTAACTTGTTAACCATATTTGTACGGAACTTCATTTTATACACATGGTTGAACGTGTAACGCAACAAACCACACTCACAACATGCACGTTAAACGTTACACGAATTTCTATTATGTTTTTAAGATACGAATGGAATATAACGAAATGAAATAATCAAAGTTTATGCCTGATATGAATAGCAGTAAAATATTTAATATTGCATTTAATTTTAAATAAATAAGTATGATACAAGGATACAAGGAAACCGTTGTAATATGGTCGACATTGAACTTTTTTTATAAACACAAAATATTTATTTGCAAATGGTATATTATATTGGGGGAGATATATTAAACCTTAATTACAATTAACTACAAGTGTAGTATGATAAATGGTACATTTTTGAATTCGGAACTTTAAAATAATTATACAGTGTGTGGTCACTTCATGCTGTGAACTTATATAAAAATTCAATAAAAATGCTGTGAAATTACAGATCTCGCAGCGTGGTTTTCGGGAAAAACATGATTTTACCGTGGCAATCTGACAATGCCACGCAAGTAGTATGGTGGTCGTCCACGCTGACAACATCGTGGCTACATCGTGGCAGCTATCGTGGCAGCAGATGCATGTCCCGGTGTGATATTAATCGGAAACACTATATGTCGTTTTCTTTTTCAAGAAGAAGATTTCTTTCTCTTTGTTTCAAACTTCTGTTTGAATGTGAATTTGTTTTTCGTTTCTTTTTTTTTTTGTCTTGGCATATACATGATATACGTGTCTTTTAATTAAAATGGTATGATTTTAGATTTCGATTCATTTTGCCCCGTGAATCCTATTACCCAAGGCTAAAACCATAGGTGTTCAGGTGAGTCATTTCATGTATCGATGTGCTGGGCGTATGCAGTATAAATAATTTGTTGATCGTTACCTTAAAGTGCAAGACACACTTTAGTAAAAAGACATGTCCATTGCTTCATCGGTATTAAGTATAATAATGTACATATTGTGTAGCGCACTGGCTACATGTTACATTACGTTTCTGAGAATGTTAGTCTCAGTATATCTTTTTGTGGTGTTGTGAATACATGTACATGTATGAAATTCATCTATCTATAGTTTCTCGATAGTTTCTTATGGTCAATTACAGCTAAGGTACAGTAAATGTCCATAATTTTTTTGTTGACCTGTTTTCTTTTCAAACAAATTGAGTGTTTTAATTGTCAGCTTATGATTGAGGCGTAGTTTCAAAGAATGATTGTGTTATATACATATATATATATATATATATATATATAATGGACAGATATATATATCGAATAAATAGTCATAGAAGGTCTACAGTGGATATTTTAAATATCAAAACATTGTCTATCCATCAGAACTACAAATGTATAATTTGCAAAATACAAGCAATACAAGAACCTAAAAACTACGTTTTGTATTATTCTTTAATTGCGTAATTTTACAATATTTGCATATTTTTGTAAAAACATTATGATTTTAAATACCAATAATTATTTAATGAATACAATATACTTTGGATCATAAATATATTTATTAATGCACCTTTAAATCTACTTTTCAACAAGTTGTTACGTAACTTAAAGGAGATTCGCTTGGAATTTCATAAGGTAATGGACAGATTAACTTTTGACACCTGTGTTTATTATACATTTACCTGACCAAAGTTTTTGTTTATGACTATACCTACCTTTATCTGATAGACGACGAAGTATATTGTATTGTAGAAGATAAAAAGATTAAGTTAAGAAATAAATATACCAGAACATGTGAATCTTTAAAGAGGGAACTAAAAATTCTCAAAATTGTCATTGTTGTAATATAAAAATATGCGAAGTATGCAGTATTCTAATTTTAGAAAGGTATCATCGATACCACACCTTCCTTGTGAAGGGAATGAACAATCAAGTTGATAATACCTTGACCTGTTACTTAAAAAATATATACCACGTGGTCAAGATTATTGTCAATCATTCTCTGCAGGATGACCCATTTATTTATACTGACACTGTTGTTGGACTAAAGTAAAAAAAACTTTCGATTTCACAGGAAATTAATAACTATGAAAAGAATGAAATTAAAGCAAATATAATGTTAATTTATAACACGATTAATAATTTACATTTATTGTTTTTTAACAGCAAGAAGTTAAAATTTCTTGCTATAAAACTTTGTTTACTGCAAAAATGAGGGTGAACATATTGATTTTTTATTACTTGTTGGTAAATTATGGAGATTTTTTACTCCAGGAGAAGACCGATCATAATAATGTGTATTACCCGAAACAAACGGTAACACGATCTGCCACGCTATTCTATCGTGTTGGACTGACCGACCACGGTAGCACCACGATTAAAACTCGATATATAGTGGCATACCACGGTAAAATAGCGTGGCAAATAGTGGCAACAGTCTTTATCACGACCACGATATATAGTGGCCAATCAGGAAGCCACCAAATTATCACTGTATATAAAAATTCAATAAACCTGTTCAAGTTATTTTTACCGAATTAACTCGGTGCATCCCTTTTCCACAAATCGATAGGCCTTTTCCGAAAATTATTTTTTCTCTTTGCCGAAATTTTTTTAATGTCCCGTTTCCTATTGCCCCGTGTTCACCATGAGGAGTTGGAAGTATGATTTTAAGCAGGACATTTTTTAAAGTTTTTTTAATTCTATCACAAACTATTTATTAATGACGTTAATATTCATTATATATGCATACAAAAAGGTTAAAAGTACTAAAATGTCTGTATATTCAGAGGTCTGTCCTCGCAGAAAATTTGTTTCGGTGTATGCTACCTCCATAAAAGTTGACCAATAACTGATTTGTTTAAATAAAAACCAAATATCCAAATAACTGTGAGCGAAAACTCACTACCAAATACATCTGACTTCCCTGTATTTTATCTAGCGTACTTAACATTCAATTAAATTTTCGGACAAGATGTAAAGACAATTTGCGGAAAGACCTTTTAGAATTTATTAAAATTTTCGGTAAAAGTCCTACGCCCTATTATAGCATATTTACCAAAATTGTTTTGATAATAATAAAGTTGTCAGTGAAATAATCATTACGCCACAATATTTTATGGTTTCTTTTAAACAAAAGACATCTGCTCTTGGTTACATTATAACCAAACAATTGTACATTTCAAAGATGTGCTATGAAAATTTAAATTAATACATTACAGTTGCCAAAAACTAAAAACTTAGCCAGACTTTAAGAACAACTTAATATATTTTTTACAAACAAGTTAAAGTTCAAATCCAAGTTAAATTTGCAAATATTGAATGCAAGTTATATGATCATTTAATTTAGGAAACATTTTATTTAATATATTCTTTTCAAACCAAATTATTTGATAATTTACAGTAGTAATAAAAAAAATTAAAAACTGCGGATTTATTAATATCAACATTTTTAAATATTTTACATCGAGTTTGAAGTATATTCTGATTTGACTTCACACGTTTAAATATTTGTCTTGGCCAATGAAATCTTATACACGTTACACGATTCAGATTACGCGTTTCTAACCACATGTAAACCGCACAAGATTAACACGTTTCGCATGTTACACGATATTTTGGTTGATTTACACGTTCAATCAAGTGTAATATGATAAATGGTACATTTTTGAATTCGGAACTTTACATACTCAATCTGCCCCTGTAAATTGCGATAACGCTTCTGATCCGCAATAATTATACAGTGTGTGATCACTTCATGCATTATGCCCTTTTACAGAAGGCAGACCTTTTGACAGAAAAACTGTGTTTAGTTAGGGACGAGATCAAAAGTTCAATGTCGGATAAAAAACTTAATTCACATAGTTTTTTCACTGACCCGCCCACCCCCCTCTTAACTTAATTTGGGAAAAATTGATTGACCAATATAGGCGTATACAAAAATCGATGTCGGATAACAAAACTTCCAGTGATTTTTACCCCCCACCCCCAAACTATTTGAATTAAGTTTTTTATCCGACATTGAACTTTTGATCTCGTCCCTTAGCTATCAAATTGAAATCATCGCTTCATAAATTTTACGGCTTCAACAACTGAACTCGATTATCGCTATGCCCTGATCATTTTTGGTTGCTAGTGATCCCCTTTTTTTCTATTTATTTCATCGATGTGACTCCAATTTTGTATTGTAGTCTTGTCATACCTTGCTTGTGTTTGTATCTTGTCCGGAACTCATGTCCTGCATCTAATTTTGGTATAAATAAAAACACTCTTTTATCCTCGTGAAAATGTATTTATTAAGTTCTAGATTATACGTCTGTTAAACATTGCTTTCCTTCTATAAGGACAAAATTTTAGAAACGGATCTGTTTTTCTCTATTTTGGACCCAATGCAAAATTTACACCAGGTCACTCAAGCTTGAACATATAGGTAAAGATGACTGGAATGATGCTGTGTGTGTTGGGAAACATTTTATGATTATATCTGTGGAACATCATTGGTTCTTAATACATGAACCTTAACAAACGCAAAATTTAACAAAACGGATCGGAAGTAAAGGACTCATGACTATTTGCCCTTTCAAATCCGTGCTGGGGGCAATAAAACTTTTTCTCAATGAGCATTTTGTGTACATGTATTTGTAATTGACCGTGTAATAACTGGGAGCACAGGGCGTCATACAAAATGTTGACAAAAAGAAGCTGACAACGACAACAAACTGAAGAAGTTGAGTTTTAAAAAGTCCAGCGATCGTCGAAAAGCATGACTTTAACAGGCACATCTACAATGTATCGTAATGATAAATTATTTTTCATAGTCAACAGATACACCAATATTGAAGTCTATAAAGTTTTTCTGGGTTGTCACGCTTATTTGTGACTAATGCAAAGCTGTTAAAAAATATAAAACTTGTACTAATCACACACCCGCATCGATGTAAGCTGTCTATTCTTTTATTGATACCTTCACTTTGGTAAACAATGTAAACACAATAAAAACATGGTTTCAACTGGCCATTCTACATTGCAATTAAACAGGCTAAAAATTTCACTAATGAATAGATATGTTGTGGCAAATGTACATAATGAAAAGAATTATTTTGACAAAGAAATTTGTAAAATTCCTACATGATTTCGTGTGCTGTTGATATTCTTTCTGCAATCTCTCTGATCAGAATTTCACGTCCCACGAAAACTGGCAATTATATCGTTGTTAATATTGCAACAATACTACAACCTTTTTCCTAAACTTTTCACTCGTTTAACTTTCGAGTAAAAATGCATTAACTTGCAAAGCATATCTATCCATTTTCATTCACTTATTTGAATTTTAAACATTTATAAAAAATAATTGGCCCAAAAAGGATGCAAGTGAAAAAAAATACTCTGCTATTAATAGGCATAGTAAGTACCCGAAACCAAAACTGCAAATGTAATATTCAAGTTCATATTTCCACCACACAGCCCTAATTAGAAATCATTCCGTTATTTTTTAACATTGATTCCTGTGTTAACTTTCAAGTCTGATTATAATTAAATCAACCTAAAGACAAACACAAGGCATTAACCAGCTTATTACATGACAGATAAAGAAAACAAATATGAAGAACTGAAGATCAAACTAGATGAACATTTCAGAGACCCATTTACAAGAGTGTGCAGGGGTCAAGGTATCAAGGATAGAATCCCAGAGAAATTGATCCTCCTTCCATTTGTGTGGTTCTTCTGCACTTACCAAGTATGTATTTTTCTAAAATATTCCAACCGAAAAAAACTTTAAATTATTATGAAAACGTCTCGTTCTTCATAACATTGTATGAAAACACCGGTAGTAAATTTAAAAACATGTTTTGCAGCGAAAGACGGGTGATATTTGAAACACGTAAAAACAACAATAATAACATAAAAAAAAGTTGAACATCACAAACCCAAACAAAAATCGTGATGAAGCCCAAGAAGGGAGAAGTGACAAATTACTATAACCGACATCTGTTTTAGTTTTAAATTTTAAAAATATCACTTTTGATCGATCGGAACTACAAGAGATGAATAAGATAAGTTTTTCACTAAAATGGTGCATTTATTTAGTATTATAAAATATCGAATACGATTTGCATACACACTAAGACTATAATCAGTATGAAGCAGATTTCAGTTTTGTTAACACATTGGAATTTAAACTAAGGTACAAGTTCAACTTGGATTATATAGGATTTTTCATTTCAGTCTACAGGGAATTTATATTTGGTTTACATTATCAGAACTGGAATTTAGATTTTGACTTTAAAATATTTCATTCCAAAGTAGCACGTTTTAGAAAATGTTCACGTTGTCAATAAACCGATAATTTGTCGGTTTTTATGTAAATCATAACTTACTAGATTGTACTGAAGATTTCTTCCTTACTCCTCATCCTTTTATTACATTCTCAGGCTAATGAAATACTATTAGAAATAATGTTAACTTTAATCAAATATTTGTAGTCTCCTTTCATTTAAAGTGTCACGTTAAATGAATCTGTTTATGAATACTAAATTTCTACTTTTCGTTTGGTATATATTCAAATTTTACCCACATAATTTCATACTTATTTCTATAATATGCATTGTTAGATAATTGTTAGTATTTTACATCAACACTATTCACCAAAAAATCATTAACAAGACAAAGATTGGATTTTAATTTAATTTGTTTTTTCATCCGAAATTATATTGTATTCTTAGTTTCAGCAAACAAAAAAAAAATTAAATGGTAAGCTTGGATGCATTTTAAAGATGATCCGCCAGCCCGCCATCCATATATAGACATACTAAAACCCGGATTTTTCCTGTTTGAAAATTCAATTGAAATACTTACGTTTTTAAGTAAAAGGTATCTTTCTTTGTTTCAGTTAGTGCTGTTTGGAAATGACCGCTCACAGTTTGCATTCTTTTTAGAACGTAATGCTATTGCTATGAAACATTTGTTATTAAAAGACTGGATACAAGATTATGAGACAATGCCATACCCACCTTCAACAGGGGCATATGCTATTTATACTATCGATGAACTGCTTGATCATATCAACTACACAGTTTCAAACGTAAGTCTGCACATAGTCATATATGACCCTCAACTTTTACCTTGAATACTTTGTCGAAATGTGGATACAGTGTATAACAATTGATATTGAGGAATGCTCATTGACATTGATTTGCATCTTAATTTAACAACTTGGTTGGTTATAAAACTAAATAAGGTCTTGTATTTCATCAAATTTATTATACGGTTTAAAATTGTGAAGAAAGAAATTAAGATGTATAGTTAGAAATCAATGATCAAATTTCCGACTCCTTTTAAAGGTCATCTGCAGCTGTCTAATTCTCAAAATACTTCATAAAAGAAAATATAAAAATAAAAGAAATGAATATTTATAGTCAACCAAATATTAAACAGGGTTCCTTCTCGTCAATTTACTTTGTAACATTTTAGCATAATCTCTTTCAAATCGACTCAATGCCGGACTTCTTGGTATTGGTCTTTCTGATATGTATATAAACAACATGGAGTAGTAGATGAATGCCAATAAAATAAGTTTGTGGTTCAAGAGTTAATTTTTCATACACCTTTACCCCATATCTTCTACTGAATGGGTTACCAATGTAATTTGATACAACTAAAACTATGTTAGGATGCTAACATAACACATGAAGAAGTCACCCAACCTTTACCCCCTACATTCTGCTTTCTGACCACAGTACATCTCAATACATTGTTTCTATCCTTCAACTCAAATTTAAATAAAACTAAATATATATCTTTTTTCATCTATGCATCCTGTTACAATGACAACAGAAGCAATATTGAATATTCCCAAACCAAAGTGACCTGTCTGGAGTAATCTTTAGAAGATTGGCTAAATTTTAGTTTCTTGGAATGTTTTGTCTCATTTCCATATTAACGGTGCTATGAATATTTCAAACCAAAATGATTTTTTTGTCCCGGTTCTATTATAACGATGCTAATTTTGAAAATCCTTATGTCAAAGTGCATGTCCAGGTTTTGTACCTAACCCTCAAACGAAGTTTCGTAAAGATTAGATTATTTTCTTTTTTTTTAACTTTTTTGTTCTGTTTCCATGGTAACAGTGGAAAACTATCAAATTTCAACTTCAAAATGCATATTCAGACATTACACCTTACCCTAATGTGAAGTTTCAGAAAGTTTGGAGCAATTTCAATATTTTTGAGTATTTTTAGTTTTGGTGTATCTATTGCAACAAGACTTACAGGAATTCCAAGTCTTGATTGCACATTTCAGCATTGTCGCATGAAGTTTCCCCCATTATATTTGTAGAAAACGGTCGGACAAATTCAGCATAAAGAATAAGAAAAAGAAAAGTCAATACACAAAACAATAAGTCTTCCAAACATTTGGTTTTGGTGACTTAATTAAGGGTATTAAGCAACCAGTTCAGTTGATGGTTTGGTACTGAAATACAACCGATACTAAAATTTTCAAATTTATTAAGGGGCATTTCTCTGAAAAGAGTTGTTTTTCCTAACATTCTTAACATAAACTCTGAGCTGGGTTAACCCAGTTTTGGTCTAATGCACTTCATTCAGGTATACATATAAAGTTCATTGAAATTTGTATATAAACTGTTTATTATTCTATAAATGATACAGCATATCTTCGTATCACTGCAAACCAATGTTCAGGGATATACAGAAATTACCCTGTCCTTCTCACCATGAATCCTTCTAAGTTCAATTTAAGCGGTATTATTAAATTCAATATTTTTTTAAGTAGAACACTATATGAATATGTACAGGAAGAAAAATGATATGCATTCCTTTGTAATAATATACAATTGTAGTCTTTTTTAGAGGTAGATATTAGTTTTAATAGACCTAAGAAATTAATATTGACCGCGCCGAACGCGAAGGTCAACATTAATTTTTTTAAGTCTATTAAGACTCACATCGACCGATACAAAAGACTTTAATTGTTTTATTACATAATAATCCATTAACTCCGTATGACTGTTTGATATTCGTACCCCCACCTTACAAAAAACATTAATTTAGATAATCGAAGTGAATGATTTGTTTTGCAAAAAAAAAACATGCAAGGTTAAAACAAAATAACAATCCAAAGATAATAATATTAGATACGGTAAATTTATACTATGCTGTATACGACGCATTTCAAGCAGTTACCTCTCATCAGCAGCATTAAAACCGAAACATTTGGAAGACCAAAAACCAAACTTATATTATACAAGAAGTACTCATAACCAAAAATACCGAAATAGGAAGCCAAATGTCAGCTAAGAAGATCTACCATGTGCAATACAAGGAATGAACCCTTAGTATTTCTATTATTTTTGAATTTTGCTAAATACTGGTAATTTCTTTAACAAATCAATGAATAATCATGTCAGACAAGTCTGACGACAGGGTTGGTGAATACCCTCGAGCGGGGGCCTAGGGTCCACCATGCAGAGGCATCGTCCCAGGAGTTTCAAAATAACAATCCAAAGATATTAATATTAGATATGGTAAATTTATACTATGCTGTATACGACGCATTTCAAGGAGGAGTTACCTCTCATTAGCAGCATTAAAACCGAAACATTTGGAAGACATTTGGAAGACCAAAAACCAAACTTATACAAGAAGTACTCATAACCAAAAATACTACCATGTGCAATACAAAGAATGAACCCTTAGTATTTGTAAGGGATCCTTCAAAGTCACTAAAATAGGGAATATTTTAACTGTTTTGTTCGCATGGTTCAGTTTTCAACTTTATTCGGCTCATACAGGTGGGTATATACGGATGAACGTAAACAATATCACGAAAACGAAAAATGAAGAAAAAAAGACATTCACCTTAATTGTATCGGCAATTTGCGGTTTAAACTATTTGCACGAAACAAACGAATATCTACCATCAAATTCGAAAAAAATTGAAATAAAACACTACAAAAACGTTGCACTAAAATAACCTTGTACCACCGCCATAATTTGACTCATCTCAGTTTACGTCTGCGACCGTTCTTTCAGTCTGACATTTTTTTCTGTTATTCAAAGGCTTACGATAAAACGAATCTCGTTGGATGATGAATGAAATACAATTGATTCTGATTGGACGGCTTGAAAAAGAAGACGGGTGATTGCCATGTGATTGGAAGGAGTCAATATGGATTTTAATCAAACAACATAAAAATAAACGGAATATCATGTGACCGCATACAAACCAATTAGATTATCGCAATAAAATCATTATGTAATAATAATTTTAATGTGAATGATTGTATATGTGTTAATACATCGAAAATAATTTTAACTGAAAACATTTAACAGGTTTACAACATTCCAACCACTTCTGTCGGATCGCTATTTATACGAAGAGTAAATGAAACTTCCAAACCTGTAACATTGTGTATAAAATATTACCAGACTGGTATCTACAATGAGTTGGATGAAGTGATAGACGCAATAGACCTTTCCATGAAAACCGGTAAGGTCAATCAATAAAAATTGTAATAGTATTGATGCACAGCAGCAGCACATGGTTCATCAAAACCTACATGTTGTACTCATAAATGGGTTCAAGAGGATATGGTGGATAAATTCTTGGTACAAAAACAAAAAATTCAAGTTTTAAAATTGTAAATAAACGAAACATTATACACTTTTAGTTGCAAACATGAATTTGGAATGAATACAAATTTTCAAATACACAATAAATATGCATCAAATGTCTATTGAGATTTATATAGACATCCGCGCTATTTTTATAAACGTTTACAATGTTGAAGCACTGTACGGTTACTACACATAACCAACAGTTACATATCATTTAAAGAACTGGTATTGTTTATAAAAAGTATAAATTATTCTCTTAAAACAAGCTATTGCTATAAATTACTAAATATGATATTAAAAATATGAGTTATATAGTGTTGTTTGGTTCAATATATTAATAGTGGCTATTTTCTTGAACAGAATTTGCAAAATTTCAATAGAGTAAAATACACATTGCAAGTGACCCATAATATGTATGGCATACAATTCCTGCATGTACGTGTTAAAAATTTTTAAGCACAAATCAATGCTTCAGTAGCTGTTACTCATATTGAGGCCATCTCGCACATTACTGAATCTTGAAGACGGACCCTAACTAGCATCGATTTGACAGGGACAACAAAATTCAATATCTTTAAAAATACTTTTCTTAGTTTGTCATGAAATTGGCGACGAGAGTCCACAGGACTATGGATTCAATCCCAGCATTGTTGACCTGATGAGGAGCACTGATGGAAAACTAGTCAGGTATTATACAAAGTTATTGTGTAATCGTTTATATTAATAGTTTCGTATTCATATAAAGAGGGAATAGATCTCATTTTTATTTTGAATGAGTTACTTTTAACTTTTTCAACAAGATTCATTGTTTATAGTGTGATTTTTTGCAGTTTCTTCTTCACTAAGCTTTCATTTATATCGGTCCACGTTTCTTTTCAAAAATAAATCAGAATTTTCTATACATTTGCAGATTGCTACGAGTTGATATAGATTTTAAATTAAGCTCTGTTCACTTAAATATCGAAACTAAAAAATCGGCTCAGTGTTTCTGGATTTACGGACATGTAAGTAGAGTATTTATAAGCCGTATAAACACGCATAATGTATTGTCAATCATAATACCAATAAGTGAGTTTTACAATTCACGCATGTATTGTCAACCATAATACCAATAAGTGAGTTTTACAATTCACGCATAATGTATTGTCAACCATAATACCAATAAGTGAGTTTTACAATTCACGCATGTATTGTCGACCATAATACCAATAAGTGAGTTTTACAATTCACGCATAATGTATTGTCAACCATAATACCAATAAGTGAGTTTTACAATTCACGCATAATGTATTGTCAACCATAATACCAATAAGTGAGTTTTACAATTCACGCATACCGTATTGTCAACCATAATACCAATAAGTGAGTTTTACAATCATAAGTAATCAAATGAACAATAAACTGGATAACAGTAATGTTCAACAATGACATACCAATCACCACACAGATAGACCCCCGGGCAGAAATAACATAAACAAGCAAAAACACGAACATAAACACAACAGATAATCCTCATAGTCTGACTTTGTACAGACACTGAACAGTGGTTGGGGGTTAAACCGGTTTTATGGGTACCCAAACATCCCCCTTATCTATTCTGACACTCTGGTGTATAAAACATCCTATAAACATGATTAAAGTCAATACAATTAAGTTGGCATTAATTACATTTATTAGTGATGTTTAAAATGTGGTGCATTGACAACCGCCGATTGCAGTAGTACTTTTTATTGAAAAATTACAAGATGCTTGTTTAAATCGGTATTAATTTTTATGCAGCCCAGTAATTTCCTTTCATTAAATTGTCGGTTGTAGGTACCCTTTAATAAAGTCTGCAAAGAGAACAGACATAAAAAAGGTTTGAAATCACGAGTGTCGACTGTATTTGAATATTTCACTGAAATTTAATGTAATGGAAAAAACACACATACCTTTTTGTACAGCCTAACATTTGTTTAAATATTTTGCAGGTTACATTTGACAATACGTATATAAACGGACAAATTACAGTTAAGCTGAAAACAAATATTGAAGAATTCAAGTGTGGTAAAAACACGGAGAAAGCATGTAAGTCAAGAGTCAATCCTTACGTTATTTTGGGATTAATACAGATTTTACTGTGATTAAGGATTCTTCATTTATGAATAAGGCTGATATGTTGCACGCCATGTATCTTTTAAATAGAAATAATAATCTAAATTGTCATCATATATATATGAACTACATTGTTGAAATATTACTTTCTATGACTTGTTAATAAGGTAGAGTCTTATAATAAATATTCCTAAATATGTCAACATTCTACACAGGGAGTGCGCTAGACATTGCAATTAGCGCATTAGTATTGCTTTGCTGTACGTTGCATGGAATATTTTGCTTAAATGGATGGATAACTTCTGTTATTCTATATCGGGTAAGTCTATATTATATATCTAAAACAATTTTTAACAAAAAAAGTCAGGAACAGCAAATATAACAAAATGGTGGCGACACTGAGTACTTGATGTAAAAAGGAGTATAATTGAGAGGACAAGGCATAGAGAAAAAATATTTATTAACAAAAGGTTCTTGTCAATTAATGCTATTTGAAGTTTGAAATAAACAACTATGAAATATTTTATTTCTTACATAGTATTAATCACAGTATTATTATTTTTGCTAAAGCATAAAGAAAATATTCTTCAAATAATTGAAATCTCCACAGGCATGACAGGGAAAATCTGTTTGCAGTTATAAACATGTCTTCCTGTAAAAACTGAAGAAATTTTCAATAATTCATTACGATGCTTTTGTAGAAAATTGCAAAGTACTATTCAGATAAGGAGAAAAAACGTCTATCCAAAAGGGCCTTTTGGGAAATCTTCAAACTGAATGACTTTATTTTGTTCGTTTCACACATAATAACATTGATAGGCTCGGTTATGAAAATTACGATCGATTACGGGGTAAGTGTAAAAATATAATTGTCCTTAAGAAGTCTTTATAAATAATAGATTGACAGTTGTCAAGAAAAATGGTTGCAAATGTGATGTGCAATAAATTTTCAATCATCATGACAGTTTGTTAAATGCAGACTGTGGCGAGTAAGGAACAAATCATTCTTTTGAGAAATAGTGCGTAAAATCATTACTTTACAGTTTACATGTAGCAAAGTACAAAGATCTTCTAAAAACATAATTACAGCTATTCGTGCATCTGAAATATGGTTAATATTTGGTAATATTTTTTAAACAAAATAATACGAAAAAGTACTATGAAGATTAAAAAGATGTAAAAAATAAGTTGATGAAATAAATCATATGTTTAATAGCCGGAAACACTGCTTAGCTAATGGCTGAGAATTGTCATATTTTTTGTAGATTTGCAATGGAATATTTTTCAGTTATATTTTAGGTACAATCTGTGATTTATCTAAGTGACACAACGGGCATTCTGCTCGGTGTTGGTTGTCTATTTACATGGATAAGTGTGCTTCATTACTTAGCATATGACCACGTATTCAATGTAAGTAAATTGCTGTTTTAGAGCATTGCTAAAGTATTATCTCGTATCGTTTGAGTTATATATCACCATGTTTGTCATTTGACGGCAGTTAATCTTTCATTTGGGTTTTAAAAATTAATTTCTTTATATAATGATATCATACCATGTGGTTCGCAACATACTGTAGGGAATTTCATTTTCCAAAACTAGAATGTTACTGTGGAAATCAACAGTGATCCTCGTATCCCAGATCGTATGAGGTTACACCCCAGAAAGAACAGTGAAAAAACAGGCAAAGTGCCAATTCGAGATAGACCTGAAATGTAGCTTAAGATACATAGTTTCATTTGTAAGATGAGAATAGATTCCTCTTGGTCAATCAAATCGTAAAAGTTGTGGAATGATAACTGAACATAAGGCTATTCCAAACACTATGTGACAGTAAAATCACAACAGAAACACTAACAATACATGTAACTGTACAGGTCCACAAACAATGCAGTAACGAATCAACTGGAAATATTAACGCCACATGCATGAGTTTAGAAAGGCGCAGTTTACAATTTGGATGTAAAAATCTCGTTTGACATAACGTTTTAATTTAAGTCACATTTATCCGTTCATGCATGAATCTAGAAATGAAGCAGAAATGGATTTGTGTTATTCTATTTCCATTTTTATTTCATTTTAATCGTAAAGCAGTACAAATAGGAAATTATATACACGATACAAGTAAAAACGTGACACTTTCTTTGATATACTTTACCAAAGCTAAAGGCTGATACGTATTCAGATAAACAAAGGCATTACTTAATTCGTAATCCTGAGTTCATATCAGTGTGACTTTCTTAGTAGATTTTGCTTACAGAAAAATATGATAAACTGGATTATCTTCTCTAAAAGGATTGATCTAATGAAAAAATTATATATTGTTTGGAAACTTTGAATGCGCGTGCGCAGAAACAAAAGGTAGGCACATGCATATGGATGCAACGAAAATAATTTCCACGATCGAAGATCACTTCCTTTACTCCCTAAGGAGTGAATGTGGTGCAATATGTCCTCGTTTTAATAATTATTCCGAGGTGGCGACTAAAAGTTTGGTAAATAAACACATATAAATATACTTGTACATGTATCTTAGTGTATGTGGTTTTTTAAATGCTACAGGATATATTTAAGATATGGAATAAAAAATGCCTTTCATCTCATTTCAGTTGTTGTTTTCTGTAATGAAACGCTCGGCATGGACAGTTATCAAGTTCTTGGCATGTGTATCCATTCTTTTTGTTGGTTTTATGTTGTGTGGATGGGTTGTTCTTGGACCATATCATTTAAAGGTAGGAGAGGACAAATATACCTAAGGCGCAATCCAAAAAAACGTAATCCATTATACAAAACCCGGGAAGACAAATGAACAACCACAAGCACAACAAATAAACACTGAAAACAAAAAACAATGAACAACACGAACTCCTATAAAACCCAGGAGTGAACGCAGGTGCTCCGGAATGATAAGCAGTTCCTGCTCCGTGTCGTCCAACAGTCAATCCAGTGGTAGTCACAGATAGACATATTAATTTAACATTATATGGCATATTCAAGTATTGATGACTTCATGAAGGCTACTGTAAATAAGATTTCCTTTGCTTGAATATTTGTCCTGTGTATTTAAAGATTTTTGATGATTTGTAAGTATGCGTTACTTAATTTTGTGGCCTTTATGTTCAGAATAATTTGCCAAGAGAGCTGCAAGGCATGGGTCATTCCTCTTTTGTTGAGGGTATGGGTTTTTCGAAGATGAAACTTTTTTTCAACAAGAATTTTCAATATCAAGCAGGAGCAAATTATTTTTTCAACTCATTTCAAAAACCAAATGTTTTATTTTACTAAAGTTTTTCAAACAATTTTACTAATATTGTACTGCAAAACAATGCATCACAAATAAATTAGTTTACATTTTGGTTTTATATTTTGACTGGTGTCGATTTATACATATGATCTGTCACCAGATCATTATTACTTTGGTCTTTTTATGATGTTTGAGATGAATTTTGAAGTTTCACAGATGGTACTCTAATCCACCCATGTCAGTTAGAACTTTAACCTAATTGTCAGATAATAACAAAACTTCTTTTTCGACCTAAGCATTGTATGTATAATAGAAATTGGGGGGGGGTGCGAATTTTGTGAAAAATGACTAATTTCTGCAAAATGTAAAATCTGAAAAAATGTTCTTCAAAAGGCATTTTAATCCTTCTTGCACATCAATATAATTTATAAAGCAATGTTAAATAATTGGTGATAAAGAACTGTCATTCAATCTAATATGAAAACGAGAAGATACAATTACAAAATGTATGTATCAGTGAGAAAACCATTCAATCAATATTTGTCTTTAAAAAAAGAAGAGATTTGAAAAGATTACAATTTAACTGAAAATATAATTCATTTGCCTTTTACTGGCAATACATTATAGGATTTGTCACATCACTAGTATATCAAACATTTTTTTTTAGTTTGCGTCTCTCTCATCGACGTTTCAATCGCTATTGGCATTGATCAATGGGGATGAAGTGTATGTGACATTTACTGCAGTAGATTCGGAAAAACAATTAGTGTCGTTTTTCAATGGATTTTTCGTGGTTGTATTTTTAGCATTGTTTACGATTGTGACACTAAATATATTCATTGCCATATTCAATACGGCATATGAACACCAACAGAACAATGTGAGTATTTTGTTTACTTTTTTATTTATGATAAGAACTTCTTTTAATGAACAGAACTCCCTCGAACATACTCTTAAATAACATTTTATAGTTGAAACTAACAACTCTAAACATTAGCATATTTCAGATAATAATAAACTCAGATAAATAAATTTCCTATTGGTCGATGCGCATTTCTGTAAAACTAAAATTTTGTGAGCAAAATAACCACACAGCCATAAGCAATTTAGCCAAGTTTTTTTTCTGAGAAAGCTGAAACCCAACTTTTATCAGAATTTCAAAATTTATCAACTTAGAATAAAAAAATCATGTCATGGACGAAGCAATGATTACTGTAGGAGATAATATCATCGCAGAATAACAGTCTAACCAGATTTGCCTATCTGCGTTGATAGGCACATTTTAAATCAAATTTGACACGTTATTCTTCTTCCATACATCAATAAACCTCTCGGTATTCAACATATTCGCACTTAACCTGACTCATTCAAATTACATTCTTTTTATAAAATTTGTTTAGATACACCTCTACTGACCTACCTCTTATAAATATAAATATAAACTAATCACCATTGCGCTGGATGTTGGTCAACTTAGATTATCTAGGCCTGTTAGTACTTCTAGTAATAAAACAGAACATCGTTGATTCCTGCAACTTAATTTTGCTAACAAAGGCATACATTCCAACAACATTGACAGCATGTAAAGTTCCACCGTATTTTAAAGACCAATCATTTCCACCAATTTCAATTATAAAAGAGTATTTTGAGACCTCAAAATTAATGACTTTAAATCCAAATCACCTGATTGCTCCTGCTGGCCATTATGTAACTGGTGACCTAAGTATCGTTTACAATATTAACTTCGAAGACATCCTTACGAAGGGTCCCAAATATCTTGAGTATGAGTTTATCAACCGGAAGCACAACATCAAAATACTAATGGATGCAGTTGAGGACTATGCCAGAACATTAGCGAAGAGAGAGAAGGAAAATGTTGAAAAACTATCAAATTGGATCATGTCGATAAAGTCATTAATTCTTGCTTGCATTCTGCACAGTCGAATGTCTGTGAATTCTATAAATCTTATAGCATCTTTTACGATCCCCAAGTATAAAAAATACTGTCCTACCTTCATGACAATTATAGCATTTTACCAACTTACAAAGCGCCTAACTACATTTCTTTGTATTCAAAAGACACTACATTGAGTGCAGATGCGCAATAAGGTTTTAGAATTTAGATTTTCTAAAATTGGGGTCCACAGGGGTCGAAATTCGAAAAACTGTCAATTTAAGCCTGTGACCTTAACTCCGCCTTCATTTTTCAATTTAAGCATTTTATTTTTAAATGAGATTATCATACACCATATGCAGATGCCCAATAAGGTTTTAGAATTTTGATTTTCTTAAATTGGGGCCCACAGATGTCGAATTTTGAAAAAAACTATCAATTTATGCTTGTGACCTAAACTCCTCTTTCATTTTTCAATTTATGCATTTTATTTCTATACGGATTGTCATACACCAAATGTAGTAATGTGCAATAAGGTTTTATAATTTTAATTTTCTAAAATTTGGGTCCACAGGGGTCGAAATTTAAAATTTTTAAACCGACAGCCTCTTCAGGTCAAATTTCAAAAATTGTAAGTTTAGACCTGTGAACTGGTTTTTCCATTAGGTATATTTATTTAATTTCTTGAAAGAATAATTCCATACTATTTTTCGTTGGATATAAGGTATTTAAGACTATAGGTAAGTTGCCCAACTACTTACAGGGGGTGCGGAGATCACTGTCGATTCCAACAGTACCGATTTCTAGTTTATTATGATTTTTATTCTTTTAATTATACATGTATCCTTGTAACGCTTTTTTAGCTCGCCTGTCCCAAATGCCATAACTTTTCTTCCGTTGCCCGTCCATCAACATTTCACACTTTGACCTTCTTCTAGAGAATCACTGATTCCATTGAAACAAAACCTGGCACACATGTTCCTAATAAGGTGCTGACCATGTATTGTAACTTTGGTGCCCACCCATCATCTAATATGGCTGCTAGCGCGGGGGGGGGGGGCTTAGTTTAACATAGGACCCTATGAGAAATACATGCAAAAATCTTCTTCTAGAGAACAGCTGAATGGATTGAAACCAAACATGGCATGAATGTTCCTTATGAAGTGCTGACCAAGTGTTGTTACTTTGTTTCCAATCCTATATCCAAGATGGCCGCCGGGGACTTACTTTAATATAGAATCCTATGGGAAATGCATACAAAAATCTTCTTCTAGAGAATTGTTGTTTGGATTGAAACGACACATGGCACAAATGTTCCGTACAAGGTGCTGACCAAGTGTTATCACTTTGATGCCGATCCGTTATCTAAGATGGACTCCAGTGGGGGACTTAATTTAAGATAGGACCCAATACTGAAATCTTCTTCTAGAGAACTGTTGAATGGATTGAAACCAAACATGGCATGAATGTTCCTTATGACGTTCTGACCAAATGTTGTTACTTTGGTGACGATCTGTCATCCACGATGGCCGTCGGCGGAAGACTTAATTTAACATAGGACCGTATGGGAATGTAACATACAAACGGTTTCTTCTGGAAATTACTGAATGGATTGAAACCAAACAAATCAATCTCTTTTGAAATATCAGTTGAGCGATACAGGCCCCCGAGAGCCTCTCGTTTTATGTTCTATTCTCATGGCTTCGTATTTTCCTTTGAATCTCGATTTTACTTACTCTTCCCACTGTTTTGTTGCTTCGGTATTCTTTTCCCGATATCAGAAAAGCTTCTCTTTTTTGTCTTTACAATATACAAATATACCAGGATTCCAAAGGACTTATACGTGTACTGTTTGTAGCAAGTCATTTGTTGTTAGATGAAATGCCGTGTTTATTGTTATGACAAACTTGAAAAGCATACATAACCAAACATTTAAAAACATCCGTGTGAAAAATTTCTCGAATTCATTAAGAAAGCAGTAGTTATCAAATTCAGAAGTTCGTGGAATGTGAAAGTATTGATTTTCCTTTATCTTTATATTAGGACTATAAAAAGGAACACAGAAGCGATCTAATGGAATTCTTCGATAAAATTGAAACCAAAACGTTTGATACGAAGGCTTGTTCAACTTCTGTAGAAAGAACGTGCCCCTTTTTTCCTTTTCTTGGATGTGCTCGGTAAGATTATATCATTAAGCTTTATGACTAATTTGCGGAAGGTTTAACAACAGAAATTCAAATTGGTATGTTTATTTTCATTGGCTTCAATTTAATTTGTTTTCAGTAACCAATAAAAAAAATGTGCTGTGAGCTATAAGAGGTTGTATTTAAGGTGTTAAAATTTCCCTGATAGCAATTATGATGTACTGAATGTTCAAAGTTCGTAAACTCCTCAATTTGGTAAAGTAATTTTTAAAGTAACTTAACAAATTTATACATTTTCCAACACAGTCACCGGCCCTATGAGGTACTGTTTGTTTTTCATTTTCACTTCAGGATTTTTTTCAGTAAAACTTAAATTGAATATTTGAATGATATATTAAATTTCTGAAAATAAAAGCATTGCTTTTCAAAACTATGTATATTTTATATTTTCAGGTGTTGTCATGATGAATGACACAATAGGATGTCTTACCAATACAATATGTAATACTGGTAGCTGTTTGTAATGAATATACATCTTATATTATGAAAATGTTGTCCGGTTATGTATTCTCGAAATCGAATTTTGACCCTAAAACAGCATTTTTCTCGTAATTTATTGAAATATTAATATCCATTTTAAGACAAATATGTAATATTAGAATAAAAAATAGTAACTAAGTAATTTCATACTAGAAATTTATTTTCAGATTCCATGCTTAGCATTACCTTAAGATTTTGTTCGATAATAAAAAAAATGTTCCAAAGAACCTTTATGTATATAGTTATTATCAATTTCAAAGCAAGGGTAATGAGCCTGAGCTTTCAGAATTCTTTCCTTCCAATTTGTGGAGTTTCCCCACTGTTTTGTCGATATTCCTTCTGCATTGTCATGATTTTTTTAAAAGGTGCAAATGATTACATTTTTTCAATTTTATAAAACTTTAGAGTTGCAATCTTGCAAAGAAGGACTATTAATACTGACTGTGCATAGCTAGCGTAGAATGAAGTTCCCAATGCTTTTCCCAATTATACCCGAATTTCCAAAGTCTCAGAAATAAAGGATTAGAAAATAATTTCAACACTCTTTGTTCAGTCAATCAGATCACTGCTTTAATAACAGAACAAACAACAAAATGGATAACACAAAAGGTCAACAATGACATACCAATCAATCAAAGCACCCAACTGACAGAACTCCGGACAAAAATAACATAAAAGAGTACAAAACACAAACATGAACACAACGGACAGTCAGGATAGTCAGCCTTGGTACAGACACGAACAAAGGTGGGGTCAAACCGGTTTTATGGGTACCTGTAACGGATGTGTTACAGACCCCAGCTTTAAGATGTCTTTGTCACGGACAGGAATGACTTTTGAAATTTAAATATGTGTTATCTGAATGTATTTATTTATATGCATAAATCTATGGGATTATGCTTAACTAAAAGAATAGTGACGTCACATACATTTAACATGTTTAACTGTCCGTATCTATTATTTTGATTAAATCAGTATGTATTTTAACTGATATATTGATGTATTTTATGATCTTATCATTTTTCATGCATCCATGTTTTAATATATATGTATTGTTTTTAATTACAGGTCGGTCTGGATGGTCTGATCAAGCTTACGTCATTTTTACTGACCTATTTTAATGTGTGTTTCTCCGGGGTTTTTTTTATGAAGCACTGAACTCGTAATTCTTTGACTAATTTCATCATTCAAAGTGCTGAATATTGCTTTTCAATTGTATATCTAGCTATTACTAAATGTTTAAGTATTTTGGCAAAGTTTTTCATCTTATTTTTACTAAAAACGTCACTTTTCAAAGATCTAAAATCGAGTGAGTCAAAATTTAACTTGCCATTTTACACATTTCAATTTCTTTATTGGCCCTGAAAATTTATATGAGTAAAGTTCCACAGTAATAAAACTTTTATATAATCCATTTTGAATCGTAGAAGTTTTAATTTTTTGTAATTTCCATTTTCCAGTTAGTCACAAACATAGTCTGAACATTTCAGACGTTTTGTTTACGTTGGCGAAAATAGGTTCTATGTCGTTTAAACGTGCATGACATCACAAACAAATGTCCCAAAGTAGTATAAATAGGGCTGCTGATCACACATTCATCAGCCGTAGATTGACTTCCGAACGTACTCAGTACGCTCAGAAACAAAAACATCAATAAATATAAATATAAATATACAACAGCCAACTTCAAAAGACCTACCAAAACAAAAACAACAATTTCAAGGTTATTATTAAACACTAGTCTATTCCCTATAATAATAATCATTTATTGGTACCAATTTATTGTAATATATTGAAACAGTATTCAAAAGTAAACTGTAAATACTTTAATTCCCTCAGACTTGAAATTGATAACTACTGTTTTGAACCTGGAGCCTTGGGTGAAGTGTTCTTTATAAGACGGGGAAGCAAGCATATTTGCCTTTTTTATTTTCATTCAGTCATTTTGGGCATGTGGTCGCTTTTTAAATTCCCAGTGCAGATGATTGAATAGAAAGACGATTGTTCATTTTCTTTTGTGCATTTTTCTTTACACTTACGCAACGAAATCCTAAACCGTTTTCTGTCGAGCTGTCTTTAGACAAACTTTTCCTCGGTCGATACCGGAAACTTCTTGTGATGTATACTTCCGGAACGGTATCGGTTTTCGTGATCCGCATTAATTAATTAGGGGTAATTAGCAAAACGCGGAAACAATTGCGTATGTACTGATAAAAGTTTTAAACTGCACAATGGTCTCATACTTCTGATATATAAAGATCGCACGTCGCATTTGTTGTTGAAACGGCAACCCGGCTAACAAAAATTTGTCTCATTCTTTTAGTAGTATTAATTTTATTGACTTCCAATATTTACAAAACAAAGTTATCATAAACAACATGTTGTTTATATACAAACAACACAAAACTTTGAAATCGGCATATAAACAACTTGTTGGTAGAATATCTAACTGTATATTTTGAGGTCATTATTGAATAAAAGATACTCGGTATGAAAACAAAACAAACGGTCAATCATTGTTTACAAAACAACCCGAATATCCGAAGTGTTTAGTCGATATCACGAGTTTACCTTTTTTATAGTCTGGTTCAAGGTTCTATATACTAGTATATTATGGTTACTCACTGTTCAAAACATTTAAGAAAACATTGCCGGAACATTAATAAAAATAGTTAATGCATATATTTTAGATGACTCACAAGTTATCTTTAATGAATTGTATTTGTTAGGAAACACTCGATCAGAACTATTCCGAACCGACTGCTTGCAATTTTAATTAATTATATTATTTCGACTATGATAATAATGATCTGTTGTATCTTAAATACAATCTTGATTGTTAATTATTTCAGAGTTTAATAAACCATTATATGTCTTTAAAAAAATATCTTTTGAGACTTGGAGAACCAAATAGAAAAATAGTTTGTAAGCTGAGATGCTCAAACATTAAATTTCCGGTAGAAACGGGGAGGTGGGTAGGATTATCACACGAAAATAGGTTGTGCCAATTGTGTAACAGTCTAGACATTGGTAACGAATTTCATTATCTGTTTATTTGCAGTAATCCTGCAATCAAAAACCTTCGAGATAAATTTATTCCTGCTTATTATGTTCGATATCCAAGTTTTCAAAAGATGGTTTGTTTATTAACAATTTGTAATGTAAAAGTTATGAATAATTTAGCTATTTTCCTGAAAAAGTTGATTAACTTATTATAATTTGTATGTTAACACAACTGATATTTCGGTATTTTGCTGCCATTTCCATTTGTTCTTTGTATTAATATTTCCTCTTGTAACACATCTATGTGTCTGAGTGAATGCAATAAAATCTTGAAATCTGAAAAATCTGAAATCTAAGAATTAATTAATTGAAACATCAGAACTTGGTCCAAACGCACATTACTTGTGTCTGTCGTCGTCATAACAAGTTTTGGAATAAAATTACACGATAGCTCTTTGTTTGTGGATTCTTTGTTAAAAAGTTTTGCTGTTCGCTTCAGCCGTGGCCAGTGTAGGGACCCTTTGAAATTAAAAGGGTTTCTAAATAGCGCTGAAGTGAGCATCAAAATAAACTATTTTTTGTAAAATTAAAGAAAATATCAGATTATAACGTATCATGACAGCCGAGTTTTTTTGCGTTTGACCAGTCTAGGGTGTATAGCGACGAAGTGGCAACAACATCTGGGGTTAGTTTATGACTCCCGTATCACAAATGCACAAATAACACTCCAGAAAGGAGTTTAATAGATCTCACTCCTTCGGGGGAAGGTCCAGATGAAGGTTAAATATAACACATACATAGCTGCCTTAGTCTCCGACTCTGTAGCTAAACAAATAACACATAATAATCGTGATAATATTTCAAGGCAACAACATACTGATAATAGAGGGGAAGTAAGTAGGGAGGGGGTCTTCAAGGAGTGTCATTATTTGGATGACGGAATGGGTCAACAATTTTCAGAAAGGTTATCCTGTGGAGGGGAGACTGTCTTAGACAGGAAAATCTCCGCGGTCAGAGTCAGCAGTGTTATGGGCCCAGCACTTACTCTCCATGTGAAGGCTCCTTCCAACATGAGGTTGGAGGTAGCTGTATATCTGTCCGGCCGGACAGAAACGGGTGTGTAGACACTATGACTCCAGAGGTGTTCACAAATGTGAGGAATGGCCATAATACGATTGATAACTCTCAGCCAGTGTCACAAATTAACAGTACATCTAGCCACCCATTTCCAACAATAATTGGCAATATTTTTCAATATAAACAAAAGTAACCTCCTAGTTTCGATAGCTCTAGTGGTTGGCAAGATTTTCTTGTTCAATTTGAAATGATTTCTGCGGTAAACAAATGGGACGATTTCACAAAAGCTTACTAGCTTGCTACAAATTTACGAGGGGTTGCTCAAGGGACTTTAACAGAAATAGAACCTTTGAGAAGGTTTGATTATAACTAGTTGGCTTCCGCATTGATAGCTAGATTTGAGCCAGTAAACCATGTACAAAGTTCAAATGAACTCCTATTGTAGAAAACCTTGTCAATCTTTACCAGAAATGTCACAAGAAATAAGATGAATTACACGCTTGTCGTATCCAACGGCACCAATAGACATAAGAAATCAGCTTGCAAAAGACTGTTTCATAAGGGCAGTGAACGACCCTAAAATTCAGCTCTCTATATTTCAAAGAGGGTGGAATATGAATCATTTACTCTTGATTAAAAGAGAATAAATAACAAACAAGGGTTACGTATAGTAAACGAAAGTGACAATTCTGACGACGAGTTTTCTTCTCTTCTTGCAAGCTAGACAAACTCAATACAAACAATATATATAACTCAAACAAAACAATAACTTGCTACTACTGTGACAGAATTGGTCATATGAAGAAAGACTGAGAAAGTTGGACTGGGATAAGAAAACAAATCTGTCAAATCGGGAAATACAAATTCATACAAGAAACAAAGAAGTACAAGTACTCAAACACACAAACTGAATAGAAGGTTCAGGAAAACATTTAAATGCTGGAGTTGCGGACCAATATCTTTCAAAGACAAATAAGCAAGATAGCTTGTTTCTTAAATGTTTATTTTTCAAAAATGAAATCAATTGTTTGGTTGATACTTGCTCAACGATATGCTTCTTGCATCCTAGAAAATATAATTTGCTGAAACATTAAATAAAGAAAGTCAATACAAAATCATGTTGAGCAGATGGAGGTCATATTGGCACTCTTGGCTATGTTGACCTACCAATTCATAGGCTGTCAAATAGTCACCCACAAATGTACATTAGCTGAAATTGACGTTCCAGCTGTTATTGGATATGATTTCTTAAATAAATATGATTGTACCCTGAAAATGGGTGAAGGAAAAATGATTTTTGGTATACATGAAATACAATGTACAAAAGAGAATCAAATGGACTCATTATTCAAAATTTCATAATCTGAACAAGTTGTTATTCCACCAAATACTGAAATTACTACTTCATTCAATGCACTGGATGTGATGGATGCTATTGTTGAACCATTAGAAACAAAACATGCTGACAAAATTTTGATAGCTAAGTCTTTAGTATATCCATTTTGTGGTCAAATACCATTAACATTAGCAAATGTTACTGATATAGAAATTGTCCTTCCATGTTCAACACGTCTGGCTTCATGTGAACAAATTGAAACAGGAGGGTCAATCAATAATGGCAGTCCCCAACAAAATGTTTATAGAATGAAAATGAATGATTTTTATGATTTTCCTTAACATTAAATAGAACTGAAGGAAAAGAGCAGTGAATTTTTGACTGACTCAGAAACAGGACAATTAAATAGTCTTTTAAAAAGACATGAACACACATTTTCTAAAATAAACATGATCTGGGCACTGCTAGTATTATAAAACATAAAATATAAAATGGCAATGCCAAGCCTTTTAAACAACCATTGAGGCGAACACCAATTAACAAAAGAGAGGCAGTAGACAAGAGGATGCAACGACTCCCTGATTCTAATATCAAAGAGCCTTCTACTAGTCCTTGGGCCTCAAATATTGTGCCCGTCAAAAAGAAAGATGGTTCTGTCCGTATATGTGTTGACATGAGAAATCTAAACAATCAGAAGAAAATGGATGAAAACGATCAAATTAAGACTGCCTCTACAAGTACAAAGGGTCTTTTCCAATTCAAAGTCATGGCAATGGGTTTAGGCAACGCTGTAGCAACTTTTCAAAGTTTAATGGAGTACGTTATGGCAGGTCTCATTTGGCAAACTTGCCTGATTTATATAGAGAATATAATTGTATTTTCAGATTCTGATTCTTTTGAATCTCATTTAACAAGATTAAACTATGTTTTGGAAAGACTATCAAAAGAGGGTCTAAAGATTTCCCCAGACAAATATTTTTTGTTTCAAAAACGTGTGCCATTTTTAGGTCAGATTGTTTCTGTTGAAGGTGTCGCTGCATATCCCAAAAATATTGAATGTGTCGAATCGTGGTCTAAGGTCAGTTAAAGATGTTAGGAGTTTTTTTATTATCGCAAGTTTATCAAAAACTTTGCAATCATTGCAAAACCATTATATAAACTTACAGAGAAAAACTATCCATTTGTTTGGAATGATTAATGTGACAAATCATTTAAGGTTTCCCGGATATGTCAAAGCCCTTTTTGCTCTATACTGATGCCAGCGGTCATTCGATTTGGTCTGTACTCTCACAAATAGTAGATTGCAAAGAAGTTGTTATTGCCTATTACAGCAAAGCACAACGACAATACTGCGTGACTCGCACGGAACTTTTAGCTATCATTTTGAGCATTAAACAGTTCCACCTTTACTTATATGGTTCGAAATGTCTTGTACAAACCGACCACGGTGCACTCACCTGGCTGCTACGGTTTAAAAACCCTGAAGGTCAAATGGCCAGATGGCTTGAAATGATAAGTACATACGATTTTGACGTGCAACATCGCCCTGATAAACATGACAACGCAGATGGTGTGTCTCGTCGTCCATGTATTAATTGTAAATATTGTGAAAAACAAACATAGAAAGAGATTGAAAGTTCTCAGAATGAATTTGTAAATCCTGTAAAAGGACTAAGAAGAAATCAGTCAATGATGATTCTTCAGATGATGACGAACTATATTGTAGATGGTTCGAACATAAAACAGAAAATGAGATATTGATTGCTCAGACCAATGACCAAGTTCTTGCTAAAGTACAAGAATTGAAAAGAAAGTATATTTTGTACTAAGAAAAACCAAATTTGACTGAAATAGCTATAGAAAGCTTACAGTTGCAAAAGTACTGGGGCCAATGGGATCGCATAATAGTACAAAATGATGTCTTAAACAGAAAGTGGATTCATTCCACAACAGAACAAACTGTTATGCAGTTTATAATTCCACATGAAAGGACTCAAGAAATTCTTGCAATGATTTATGACGACATGCAGTCAGGCCACCTTGGGATACACAAAACTACTACAAGGCTTCAAAACAGATTGTATTAGCTTGGTTATAAACAAGATGCCATCAGACACATTCTACAGTGTCAAGTGTGCAATACACGCAAACAACCTTCTAGAAGATCTAGAAGCAAAATGAAACAAAACAATGTTGGAGCTCTTCTAGAGAGAGAGTCGCCCTAGATTTAACTGGCCTTAAGCCATAACCTTATAAAAGGAAACATATACGCATTGATTGTTTCTGATTATTTTACTAAGTGGGCTGCGGGTTATCCCCTCCCAAACATAGAAGCTCAAGCTGAAGCTGAAAGCTTTCTCAAAAATGTTGTGTAGGTTTGGTATCCCATGCCAAATACATACAGATCAATTTGAATCAACACTTTTTAAAGAGTTGTCTGAAAAGGTCCGAATTGATAAAACGAGAACAACAGCTTTTAGACCACGAAGCGATGGGCTTGTGGAAAGACTAAATAGGACCCTACAGGACATTATAAGCAAATATATAAAAAAAAAACCAAAGGGACTGGGATGAACAGCTCCCGTTGCCCCTTATGGCTTATCGCTCATACGAGCACGAGACAATAAAATTGTCGCCCTGTATGCTTATGCTAGGCAGAGAAATAGAACTCCCTATAGATCTTATATATGGTCCCCATCCCCAGATAGAAACTTTTTCAGATGAAATAGAAGCTTGTTCCTGTACAGAAACTGTTGTGTAAAGTGCAACATAAAGCACGTGATAATATTGTTACTGCCAGTAATAAACAGAAACGTCAATAAGTTCTGAACAAAACGGATGATCATGTGTGGCTCAGCATATTTTCTAGGGCTAAACACATAAGTCCAAAACTCCAGAAACGATGGGATGGTCCCTACAAAATAACAGAAGTAATATCAGATGTGATCGATAAGATTCAAAAGAATAATGCAAAAGCACAAGTTGTTCATCATGATCGACTAAAGCTTTTCAATGGGAAAGCTGACCTGACTACATATAATAAACTCTAAACAACTTAAAATATCAAAGTACTAAAGAGCACTGTAGAACCACAGTCCTCATAATAAAAATAACTTTTATAATCTGTTTAAATACCATAGCAGAAACAATGCTATATTTCTGATAAAAGATACATATATTGCATTCAAACAAATTATATAACTGTTTTATGCAGTTAACTAAATTTCAAATAGCAAGAAAGTTGTGATATCTGGTCACGTGTTCAATGTCAATGCATTAGCATGATATGTTGACTAATTATTGGGCCCAAATTCATATATTTTCAGATGGCTTTCCGATGTAGAATTTGATGTTTAACCTTTTCACAGCCACAGGACTTTAAAGCGCCACGCGAGGACTGAACATCCGACGAGACTACTCCAATCCAATCTATGTAATTTTACAATATCTTCAAACATGAAAAACAAAATGGCACAACACCAAAACAACAGGCACAGGCTTAAACAACTGGATGGGACCGAGGTCATGATGCCCGCTGCTCCTGCAGCTGGTAAGTCAGGTGATATGAGTCCACAAGGACAACCACTACCCACATTGAAAGTGGGTCCAATACCCAAAGATCAACTGGGATAGAGGCTTCGCCTGTACAGATTATGAATGGGATTGAACATCACCAGGTGTCACCTATCAAGAAGGATCTTATGAACCTTTTTTGGACCACCAAGAACGGTCAATTCTCTGTTGCCGCCTACACCGAAAAGAAGGAGAGTTGAAATCAATCCAAAACAAGAATAGAAAAAATGATAGCAGTCATCTGACAGTTCCCAATATAAATTACAATAACAAAGTTTTTGGCACCACCAATCAATTACAGCAGGACGCAATTCGCTAAGGACATTAAGCTTCTCCGAAAAGAAGCTCTGGAGATCAACACATTCACTAGCTCGGTGATACCCTTAGGGTATGACAGTGTAAAAAAAAAAGAACAAAGTAGTGCTGACTGACGGGACAGTCTCTATGACAGTTACATGGGTAGCTGATCCTCAACTCTCAGTTTTAAAAACATCCGAGGCTCAAACGGAGAGATTAAGTACGGAAGACAAGGCAACATACGCGGGGTTTACGTTTCTGGCAAAGAAAGTATCGGACAAAACCACGGAAACTAAAAACTTTGATGAGACTAGACCATTCAAAATAGAAAAACCATCTATGGTTCAGGAAGAAAGTGAAGACAACAGTATTGTAATAAGTGACGATGATGACCCTTCATCAGATGATGGACGCTTTTCCGGAGCTTCCAGCAGTGAAACAGATACCGTCATGGATAATGAGTCTGACACCGAGTCAGAGGCAGAGACCATTAGTGTTAAAGTTGAAGTTTACAATTAAATTAAGAAATAAATGAAGATTTGTTGTAAATGATTTCTATTATTATTATTTCTTCCTGTTCGGGACGAAAATGTCTTTAAAGAAGGTGACAGTGTAACGGATGTGTTACAGGCCCCAGCTTTAAGATGTGTATGTCACGGACAGGAATGACTTTTGAAAATTGAATATGTGTTATCTGAATGTATTTAGTTATATTCATGAATTTATGAAATTATGCTTAACTAAAAGAATAGTAACATCACATACATTTAACATGTTTAACTATCTATTGTTTTGATTACATCAATATGTATTTTAACTGATATATTGATGTATTTTATGATCTTATCATTTTGCATGCATTCATGGTTTAAAATATATGTAGTATTTTTAATTACAGGTCTGTCTGGATGGTTTGATCAAGTTTACGTCATTTTTACTGACGTTTTTAATGTGCGTTTCTCCGGTTATTTATTTAGCACTGACATGGTAATTATTCGTCGAATTTCATCATTCAAAGTGCTGAATATTGCTTTTCAATTGTATTTCTAGCTTTTTCTAAAAGTATTTTGCCACAGTTTTTAATCTTAGTTTTACTAAAAACGTCACTTTTCAAAGATCCAAAATCGAGTGAGTCAACATTTAACTTACCATTTTACATATTTCTATTTCTTTTTCGGCCCTGAGAATTTATACGAGTATAGTTTCACAGTGATAAAACTTTTATATAATCCATTTTGAATCGTAGAAGCTTATATCTTTTCGTCCATTTTCCAGCGAGTCACAAGCACAACTGAACGTTTCACACGTTTTTTTTTACGTTGCCGAAAATAAGTTTAATATCGTTAAAACGTGAATGACGTCACAATCGAATGTTGTCCCGAAGTATTATAAATAGGGCTGCTGATCATACATTCATCAGTCGTAGATTGACTCCCAAACGTGCTCAGGACGCTCAGAAACAAAAAACATCAATAAAATAAATATAAATATAAATGTACAACAGCCAACGACATAAGACCTACCAAAACAAATACAACAATTTCAAGGTTATTATTAAACATTATATTAAAGTTTTTATTAATATCCAATATTTACAAACTTGTTTTTATATACAAACAACACAAAACTTTCAAAACGGCATATAAACAACGTGTTTAATCATTGTTTACAAAACAACCTCAATATCCGAAGTGTTTAGTCGAAAGCACAAGTTTACCCTTTTTATAGTCTGTTTAAAGGTTCTATATATTTATGAAAACATTACCGAAACAATAATAAAATAAGTCAATGCATTTATTTTATATGAGTCACAAATTATCATTAATGAATTGCATTTGTTAGGAAACACTGGGAACTATCCCGATCCGACTGCTTGCAATTTTATTTAATTATTTCGACTAGGAAAATAATGATCTGTTGTATCTTAAATACAATCTTGTTTGTTAATTATTTCAGAGTTAAATAAACCATTATTTACCTAAAGAATTGTTTAACTGAAACATCAGACGCATATTACTTGCGTCTGTCGTCGTCATAACAAGTCTTGGAATAAAAGTACATGAGACCTCATTTCTAGTGGATTCTTGGTTAAACAGTTTAGTTGTTGGCTTTAGCATTGCAGGGACGCTACAGTGCCCAACCCCCCCCCCCCCCCCCCCTCTTATTATCTACAAACTTCTCGGTCAATTAACCATTAAAAGACTGTTGGGTGCAGTATGGTGACCACATGCTGATAAGAATTTATGTGACTGGGTGTTATTTGACTTAATTCCCTCTAATCAATCAAACTGGCATCTATATAAACTGATTTTTTTACAACTGTGATACAAAAATCAATCAGTTATGACGTCCAAAACACACATCGGAGTAACAAAAATATTTCATTTATAGTTCATATGTGCGCATATTGAAATTTTATTTTAATATACATTCACTATTTTTTAACCACGAGAAACTGAAAAATACAAATATAATTTATATTTAATCTTACTTAAAGTTTTTAATTGTTTTATTTTTGCCATTTTTGTGCTTAATTGGTTTATTTACTTTTTAGCCAATTTGAAAGCTTTGTGGAATTTACATGTACATACAAAATCAGGTTGCATATATACATGCGAAAGGTTAATCATATTTGTTTTACAGTCCATCTGTTCTTAAAGGTTTCATATTTATTTTTAGGACGTTTGAATTTTAAGCAAACTCTTGGAAATTCAGTACAGAAACGATAATTTGATATCTTTTAATTTCTTGCCTTATTAACATAAAAACTATCTGGCAACATTTTATTTTTTTAATTCAAGTACATTCTGGTAGTGTGTGTAAATGTTGGAATATCACTTGTTGAAATGACAAACTTGTACGAAAACTATAGTAAATTGAGGAAAGACTTCGGAAACTCCCATTATCTAATGTAAAATTTCAGAACGCTTATTTTGTTTAAGTTTTGTTATAAGTTTGGTTTTTGGTCTTCCAAATGTTTCGGTTTTAATGCTCCTGATGAGAGGTAACTCCTTGAAATGCGTCGTATACAGCATAGTATAAATTTACTATATCTAATATTAGTATCTTTGGATCGCTATTTTGAAACTCCTGGGATGATGCCTCTGGTGGTAGACCCTAGGTCCCCGAGGGTATTCGCCAACCCAGTCGTCAGACTTGTCTGACATGATTATTCATTGATTTGTGACAGAAATTACCAGTATTTATCAAAATTAAAAAAAAATAGAAATACTAAGGGTTCATTCCTTGTATTACACATGGTAGATCTCCTTAGCTGAAATTTGGCTTCCTATTTCGGTATTTTTGGTTGAGTACTTCTTGTTTAATATAAGTTTGGTTTTTGGTCTTCCAAATGTTTCGGTTTTAATGCTGCTGATGAGAGGTAACTCCTTGAAATGCGTCGTATACAGCATAGTATAAATTTACTATATCTAATATTAGTATCTTTGGATTGCTATTTTATTATTCATGAAAAACAAAATGTAAAGAGATAGCAACAAATTTGCAGAACATACTTGATTTCATTACATATATGTAGGGTTTTTCAATAAAAGCAATAATGTTTTAAACTATTTTTAAGAACAATGTGAACAATCAGGAAATTTTGTTTCAAAATTTGTATAAAAATCAAATTAATAGATTTATAAAAATTATATGATAAAAGAAGAGAAAATAAAGTGAAAATTTGTAAATGGTGTATTTATAAAGTATAAAGAAAAAGTGATAGAAAATAAATCTTAATGCTACGTACCTAATACATATCATAAGCCTTCAAAAATGACACACGGATGATCTTCTGCCGTAACTCTTTTTTTTTTTCTTGATTTTATTTACACATATATAAGCCGGAGAAATTTGAGGCATAGTCGGGCATTATGTCAGAAGAAAATTAGATTAAAATTATTTGAAACTAATTTTTGATGCACAAGATGTGCACATTTCGTAGATTTACGACTCATCAGTTATGCTCAAAGCCTAATCTGTTGAAAATCAAAACTCCAATTCAAAAAGTTGAAGAACAAATTCAAAAATGCCAAAATGTCCAAAAGGGGTAAAGCCAAGAAAATGTTATCATGCGAGTATCTTCAGATATATTACAATTATTGTTTTTTTGGTTACATTTTTTTTCATATCGTGTCGGTGAACGTTAAGAATAGCTGCAAGGTACTTTTTTATATTAAGGTGAATGCAAAAGAAGTAAGTAATAATGTCATCAAACGAACGGACCGAAGATATAGACAATGATTTATGATAAATAGTTGCTGAAGAAGATCAACGACCTTTTTAATTATATAAATTTTGGATTAGTTAAAAATAATTATGCTTATTAGGAAAAACTGGGGAATATCTGCTTGAGGATGTCCTCTGCTAAGTTTCAAAATAACTGGTAAATATTGATACTAGATTAATAAAGGAACTAAAAGAGCGAAAAAATGTAGGTCCGTGTACTTGTTTTAAGCCATTGAAAATTTGGCGGGGAAAATATGCTCTTTTGATTTTACATAGCTTTATGATTGATAAGTTTTATTTTTCAAAAACCATTAAATAATAATTAACAAGGATTTTATAAGATTTTTACAAATGGCTTATTATTCTGCATGCAAAAGATTTATGAAAAGAAAAATGGGTGTTAGCGAGAAAAATAATTTATGATATTCAAATGGATCAAACCAGATGATTCTGAACATCTGACAAAAATTCAAAAACATGACCAGCGAACGGATTAAAACGGAAATATTTAAGTAAACCACAACTTTAGTCATCGTCGGAAACCCACGGCCGGTCGCGCTAACGCTTTGCTTCCACTTACCGACCGTGGATCAATTCATTCATTTTTCTCGTTCTCAATATATTCATGAACCATTTTGATTGGTTTCCTTATGATTCTGTATTGGGAATACAGCCTATCAAGTGACAGTTAAAAGACGAGCTTTGGGTCAAGATATATGTCATCGCCGGTACGCAATTCCAGTGTTTTTTCGATATAGTTTTCAAACGAAGTAAACAAGTTTTCATACTTTCAAAGGGAATGCATTACTGACAACGTGAAAAAAATCACTACACAACAAAAATTCATCAACTGCATTACGCATGTGGGCACCATATGGCAAAATTGCGGGTACTTTGGTAATTTGCATAGCGGCCATTTTGGATTTCTCTGACGACATTCATTACAAAGCATTAAACTTGCCCCAAAAAATAAAAATGCAAATATTCAAATTCTTATAACTCATAAGCAATTTGTCCGCATATAGGTACATTCTACACAATATTAGCTTTCCTTTCGTGTACAAATAAACATTGTCAGCATTGAAAACTTTCGGCCAATTCAGTTTAAAAAACTGAAGCGTAACCGTAGTATAACTGCTATATGAATTAACAAAAATTAGTTAAAAATGCAAATTCAAACTACAGATACAGATACAAGGCGAGATCATACATAAATTGTCCGCATATAGAGAACAACTTTGGAGGATGAATTTAATGAGGAAATAAGTTTTATCTCACCTGCTTTCATAACTTTTCGGCCAAAATGTTTTTAAAACATGATAATTTCAAGTCTCCCATAGCGTAATCCTTCAAATATGAAGCCTTTCCCCTCAGAATTAAACAAACAATTTGTAAATATCCGCCAAAGGAAGTTTTCATAGACACATTAGTTTAAGAGCCGAGACGGAAAAAGACCCGATATCCGTAATTCAAACAATTTTATCATTTTCGATCTACAATTAAGGGAGCTAATTTGCTTAAAAGGGCTGAAGTCACGTGATGCAAATGTCATGAATAATGTACCCAGCATTTTGCCATATGCCGCTATACTTTCCAAATAACTTTTTAATCTCCAAAGTGGAGAATTCCATTATTGTTAGCAGCAATTTCAATGGTCAATTTGATTTATGAAAATTCATGAAAACGAGAAAAATGAAATGAATTGACCCACAGTCGGTAAGTGGAAGCAAACCGTAAAAGCGACCGGCCGTGGGTTTCCGACGATGAACTTTAGTATGTTTTATAAGCTTTCCTTAACAGGCATTATGACGTCACAATGCACAGCTGTTTGCCATATTCTTACCTCCACTGCTACTGTATCGTATTCCCTCAAGTGTTTAAACAAAATGTATCCTTTCTTTGTTTTAGTTAGTGCTGTTTGGAAATGAACGCTCACAGTTTACAGTATTTTTAGAGCGTAAAACTATTGCTATGAAACGTTTGTTATTGAAAGATGGGACAAAAGAAACTATGAAACTATATCCTACCCATCTTCCACAGGGGTATATGCTATTTATACTATCGATGAACTGCTTTATCATATCAACCATACAGTTTCAAACGTAAGTTTGTACATACACAAACATGTAGTCATATGTGATCCTCGGCTTTACCCGAAATGTGGATACAGTGCATCACAATTGACTCTTAGTTGAACCACATGAACTTAGTTTCAGAGAAATTCACCCCCAGAATTTTATTAATTATTAGAGTTGGTAAAGTTTGACTACATGATAGATAAATAATGAATGTCTTAACCTCAAATTTGTAATATTGACTGAAAGAGGATAGATTTTAGTTTTAAAAAGTACGAAAACATTAACTGATTTTGCTTCTGACAAATAATGGGAGGTTATAAACTGGGACTTGTGAATTGACATATGGTGTGTAAAACTTTGACAGTGATAATCGGCACCTGCACTGGTAAGTTAAATTGCGAAAAAAAGAGCCAGAAAAGTAAACCTTTTTTTCCACATATGTAATGGAATTTTATAAAAAATCTGAAAAATTAAGTCTCAATTGGATTGAAACGCTGCACCAGACCTCAATTTTAAGCCGAAGTGGAGTGAAATTTAACATTTTTAAAGCTTTTTTATGAAAAAGTTTGAAATGTTGCTATGCCAACTAGGTTTCCATGGATAATTTTTATTTATTTTATCATGATTGAAACAATGCTAACATAATGGCCTTTCAGAATATATATATATGTATATGGGTATTATTTACTCTGAATATGGCACAAGACCATGACATTTGTTAGCTCACTTCACATAGAAAATGGTACTATTAATTTATGGAGTCTAACCTTATTAAACTGCTTACCCTTAAGGAGCACCTGGGTTCACTTCAGGTTTTTATAGGAGTTCGTGTTGTTCATCGTTTTTTAATTTTCAGTGTTTATCTGTTGTGTTTGTGCTTGTTCATTTGTCTTCCCGGATTTGTCTGTCCAATGTATTACGTTTTTTTTTATTTGCTCCGTACGTATATTTGTCCTCTTTACAGCAATCTAAATTTCTAAATACATCATAGATTATAATATCAAAATAAGTTAAATAAATATTCATAGTCAACCAATTTTTGTTTTTAAATTTTGTTACTGCTCTTCAATTCACTTTATTAAATGACAAATATTTATCTTGATTTTGATTGGCCCAGGATACAATGAAAAGTATAATGCAAAGGATATGTTAACTTCAAAGTAGTTAAAAATAGAGTGATATAAAGGTTTTGACTTTTGAGTAGCTAAAAATAGGAAAAATTTATCACTTTCCAGTCGTTAAAAATAGAATTCAACATTAGGAAACAAGCATTAATTTGATTGGTTGAATTTAAAATATCAGCCAATCAAAATCGTTCTTTTAAAACATTCTATTTGTTGACATTGTTTCAAAATGGCGGAAGAGCAGCAGCAGACAAGGGGTGCTTTCCATTATGCCAATTGAACCAAAGATTCGTGTTCCATTATTGGTCCGTACCACAGTGGTTCTTTAGAAATGACGAACCGGAAGAAGAATTAGTGGAAGTCGGTACGTACCGGTACGAACCCCATAATTGAAAGCACCCCAGGTTTACTATAAATTTTAATTGGAAAATGTGAATTTCTTTCACTTAGAAATGTGATAGTTTTACTGTTAACTTGTGATTGTGGAAATAAGTTGTTACTGTTATTCTTTTTTTATTAGAAACTTGCAGAGTAAAAGAAAAAACAGTCATATAATAAAACATAAAAAACAGTCATATAATAAAACATTCATCGACTTTGGTATAGGTTAATACCAGGTTTTATCAACCCTCAAAAATAATATCCATACTCGCCGTTGGCTCGGTGGATATAATTTTTTCATGGTTGATAAAACCAGGTATTAACCTTTATCAAAGTCAATAAATGTATATTGTAACATTTTAGAATACTCATGTTTTGGAATTGGCTGTATGCCGTATTTGAATCATGCTTTCGAAAATTAACTGGAAATAAAAATGCTGTTCATTTGCAGTTTGTGGCTATAAATTAATTCCTCATACACCTTAACCCCATATATTTCAACTTAATGGATTACAAAAGTAATACAGTACTGTGTTAGGATGCTTAATCGCCCACCCCGTGCTTTACCCCAAATTCCTGCTTTCTGACCACAATTCACCTTATGTCGTTTGATTAATTTAATTTTTCATCTATTTATCTTGTTTCTATGGCTACAGAAGCGACCTTGAATATGTCACGATCAGAGCGCAATAGTTAAGGCTATCAAGAGTTCAGCTGTGGTTTTGATACTGAAATACAATGGATACTAAAAATGTTATAAACTTTTCAAATTCATATAAACTGAAGGATATTTCACGAAATAATATAGTTTTTCTCGGTCTTCGTACAATTAATCTGCGCTGGGTTTGCCTAGCTTTGGTTTAATGTTCTTCGATCAGTTATACATATAAAGTTCACTGAAATTAGTATCATAAATTGTTTATTATTCTATTAAATGATACAGCATATCACAAACCACACACATATCATTTTGTACAGCATATTTGTGTCAGTATTTTACAGGTAACATTTGACAATCCTTATATAAACGGACAAATTACAGTGAAACTAAAAACATTAGTCACCCTTACCGAATTTTGGGTAGGGATCAACACAGATTTTACTTTGACTAGGATTGTTGGAATCCACAACCGGTTGATATGTTAAAAATATAATCTTAATTGCGATCATATGTGCATGTATTAAATTAATGGATATTTATTTCTATAACTTGTTAATAAAGCGGAGCATTTTTCGTGTACAAGACACTATAGTTAGCAAAATTGTATATTGCTATTCTGTACGTTGCATGAACTATTTGCTTACGAGGATGGGTTACCTCTGCTAAACTGCATTGGGTAGGTCAATATCATTTTATTTTATAAGATGTTGAACAAAGAAAAATCTCAAACACCCAAATAATAAAATCGTGGAGAGAAATATTAGTACACGGAGTAAAAATGATTATAAAGATTCTTATATGTACAAGATTTTGAGGTGTTTTATTAAAGATATTTGAATGGGTATAACAACCTGTTTTTAAAACATATAGTGTTATAGTACATTCGCCGGCTTTCAAAATTGCTTCATTTGTATTTTTCCTCTGCATGCTAAAATCAGGATGTGTATAGAGTTGTCTCCCATATGTTAATATTCTCTTTAATGTTTTACTTTTCACATTTCTGATCTTTCTATACAACTAAAATAAAGCCCAACTTTTGTATTAAAACACAAGAAAAATACCATGTCATGTTAGATAAACCTGCGTATAAACTGTCATGAGAAACTTTATAAGAAGACATAAACGGGCAAAATAAAGTGTGTAAAACAATTCGCGATTTTATTAAGAAAGTTTGTTATTGATACAAGGAGATGTTCAGCTTTTGTAGAAAAAGCATGCCCTTCATTGCTTGGATGTGCTCCGTACGTTTATAACATAAGCTTTACGATTACTTTAAGTCTGATTTGAGGAAGATTTAACAATAATCAAAGAAATTTTGATTGTTTGTTTGTTTTATGGGCTACAGTTTAATTAGAGCTTTCAGCAGCCAATAATGATTGTGTTGTGAAATATCAGAGGTTGTATTTAAGGTTTTAAACTCTCTCTGATACCTAATATTCAATCTTCGTAAAATTAATCCTCAATAGTGCTCAAGTCTTAAATTTTGAAATCTGAAAAATTATTCCAGTATTAATATATACGATATTTTTTTCTTCGATCCACGAAAATAACCGTCAGTCGAAATAACTGAAAAGAAAATGCTGTCAAGATAATTTAATTATGAAAGGTTAAGCTAAACACCATCAAATAAGATAGTTGTTCACAATATCAAATTCCATAGTTCAAAGGAATATAAAAATTTGGTAAAAAAATTGTTTTATTTTGAGTAACCTCATAATTGAAATACTGCCGTTATGGCTGGTGATACCTTTCGTTTTTTTGGTGGGGTTCATGTTGTTCATATGTTTTTAGTTTTTAATTGTAATACATGTATTGTTTTGGTCTTGTCTTCGTTGTTCTCCGGAGTTTGTCATTTGTTTCGATTTTTCCCTCCTTCGAATATCCCTTTAGTATTTCTTGAATTTCCTTTGTAAATTAAGACCGATAGAGTAAATTATAGAGTTAAGACCGATCAGCTCAGTGATATCTACATTATACGGTTTATGTGTTTTTTTTATTATTTTTACTTGAGAATTTTTTCAGTAATATAAATGAAAGGGCCTCTCTCAATTTTATCGATTTTGTAATCAAAAGAATAAATGTAGTAACTTTTAACCAGACTTTACATTAGTTTGGTGATGTACTTTTTCGCCTCGAAACAGTGACGAATGAAAATCCGTTCTGCTGTCAATCAAACAGCTTCTTGTTATATCTATTGTATATAAACACATTCAAAAGCGTCTCACTGTTATGACAGCGGCCAACATATTAATGTTTTCAGCAAAATAGTTAGATTTAGCTTATCTCTGGGTTAAGTCTATTCAGCATGCTGTGATCTTGTTTTTCTCTTTTTTCTGTCACGCTGAAAAGGGTAATTTAAAACAAGAAGTTACTGATTTTTTTCAAATTCTATAATATAATATATCTGAAAATAATGCAGGTACTTTTATGACGCGGTATGTGCGTCATAAATATTTATTTATGCCCCTAGGCATAAATAAATATTTATGCCTGGGCATAAATACTTATGGTTACTTATGGTTAGCCTTAAATCGATTTATGCCTAGGCATAAATCGATTTATGCTCAGGCATAAATAAATATTTATGACGCACATACAGCGTCATATACTTTTCAATTCTATTTTCATATTCTTTCAGATGACGAAGACCGACACAATAGGATGTTGTCTTACCAGTACATTATATAAAAATACATTGTTAATGGAGACTTAATCTTTAATTTTATTTCTACTGTCAAATTATCATGTTAGTCATTATAATTTTTGTTGTTTTTTTAATCTATAGTTTTGTTTACTGTTATAATATTTGCAATAAAGGGGTTAATGCTTAATAATACATATGCACATATATAATACTGATTAATAAAGTATGTATGTTGCGAAACAGCTCATACAACAATACAATCCAATTAATATAAATGGGAACTGTGAGCTGTTAAAAGGGGCATAGAACAAACAAAACCAAAATGCAATAAAAATAACAATACAAAAAAGTTAAAAGTTAAAAAAGCCAAATGTTTCGGTCAATATGGCCTTGTTTACGAGCATGAAGACATGAAAATATGTTAACTCTTTGAAACCCAGAGCATGACTGAATCCGTACATAAACAAGAGGCTCAGTGGGCTGAGCCTGTATCGCTCACCTGGCAGTCAAACTTTTGATTTGACAGACTAGATTGATTTCTGGAAACTTTGTAAATGATCTTCTATAAATGCTTCATACCAAGTATAAGTTCATTGGCCAAACGGTTTCAGAGGAGAAGTTTTAAATTTCGACCGATCAGAACATATAAAGGTTTCTGGTGGCAATTTTGTTTCACGGACTAGAAAGATTTATGCAAAGTTTGTAAAGGACCTTCCATAGATCATCCATACCAAAAATCAGTTCATTTGGCTTTACGGTTTCAGAGGAGAAGAACTTTTAAATTTCGACCAATCAGAACATGTAAATGCTCATGGCGGCCATTTTGTTTCACGGACCGGGAAGATTTATGCAAATTTCCTAAAGGACCTTCCATCCATGTAGATGCTCCATACCAAAAATCTCATCATCACCATTCACTAAGGATACCATGTTTACTTTAAAAACCAAATATTGTTGAAATCCGAGCAAGTGTAAGAAAATGGCGGGGAAATGGCAGCCATTTTAAAAATGGCCGTCCAAAACAAACTTTCATCATTACCATTCAACTCGGGATACCATGTTTACCTTGAAAGCAGCTTTCATCTTCATTTTATTTCTATAATTCAGGAAAAATAGCAAAAAACAGCATTTTGACCCCTATGTTCTATTTTTAGTAAGGGCGGACATGTTTTTCGACCAATCAAAAATCCAAGCATTAACTTTTTGCAGGAGACCCTAAGGAACAATCTTACCAAGTTTCATTTGATTTTGAATAGTAGTTTCAGAGAAGAAAATTTTTGAAATAATAACATAGAAAAAGCCAAAAATGTCAAAAAAGGGCAATAACTCTAAACTCAGTTGACAGATTTTCACGAAAATCAGCACACAGGTGGCTCTCATCATGCTGAACACTTTCAACCTGCCAGAATTTGCCGTAACCTAATGATTTTTGAGATATTTGCGAAAAACTGTTGTTTGACCCCTATGTTCTATTTTTAGTAACAGTGGCCATGTTTTTCGACGGATCAAAAATCGAAGCAAAAACTTTGTGCAGGATAGCCTAAGGAACAATCATGCTAAGTTTTATCTAAATCCATTTAGTAGTTTCAGAGGAGAAGATGTTTTAAAAATTGTTAACGACGACGACGGACGCCAAGTGATGGCAAAAGCTCACATTTCCTTTTAGGAAAGGTGAGCTTAAAAATTAACAATATAAAGTTTAAAATAAAAGTACCCTGTATAAGGACTGCAAATTCGATAACAATTAAAAGTAAAAAATAAGAAATTTTATTTGACGTTCAAGTTAAAAATAAAAGAACCCTGTATCAGTTAGATGGACTGCAAAATTGATTGTATGTGCATATCTAGTTTGCGTTTGGTTTTGTTCGACTTTTGTCTCTTATAAGTTTTAGTCGTTCTATGCCAGGTTTTTTTTTTGGCTCACAATTACCATTTATATTCCTTTTTATTTTATAATACTGATAGTTGTTTTGAGATGTTAAGCTTAAGATATCATCCAATATACTCTCGTCACCGAATGCTTACCACAAAATTGTTTTAATTCTTCAAATCTTTATCTATTTATAAGACATATATTTAATGATCGATGTTAAAATTAAAAAAAAAATAATTACCATGTTATTTCATATTAGGTTTTTGTCATATTCCAATGAAGTTTGGACAATTTTAAAGCCTTGTAGCAACCACTTATGATACTTATGACCAATAACAACTGTTTTTTTAATAAAATTTCAAAACATAAAATATCGATGTAAAATTGCATGAAGTGACACAAGTACCCAATAAAAGTGGTAAATTGTCCATATTTCCCAATATTAATTATCCATAATTCGTAAAATTACAAACAAAAGTTATTACAAAAACGGTTATGATGTCAACCGTCGTTGTAATAAATTCTTCAAAGTTCCATAATCTTTCCAAATAATAACAAAATGTCTGTTTTGTACATACTTGCCATATTGATGGTTATTTCGATTTTCTTAATGAAGAGTGTTCCAAATATAACATATCATAATTTTTATTACAAAAAAAAACGGTTGCGATGTCAACCGTTTTCGTAATAAATTCTTCAAAGTTCCTCCATCTTTCCAACTAAGATGATAATGTCTGTTTTGGATATACTTGCCATATAGATGGTAATTTCAGATTTTTTGTCAATATAACATACAGTTGAGATCAGGTCTAACCTCTCAACCATTCTGTCAGAGAGGACGGTTCTAGAACCATTCTAGAACGGTTCTACGGTAGAACCAATCCTGTCATAAATGGTTTTAGGGTACAACCGTCATAAACGATTACAGAAGCGCCGGCGTACGGAGTATATATTTCACAACTCATACGTTATTCCTGAGCTTGTGACATATACATTGACTTCCTGGACAGAGCCCGGCTTCTGACAGAAATGTTGCTCAGACAGGGGTACGTTGCTCCTAAGCTGAAGTCATCCTTATTAAAGTTTTATGGGTGTCATCATGACTTGGTTGACAGGTATGAAAAAACTGTTTCCCAAATGAAAATGGACCTGTTCCATTGATATTATCCCTTCCTCATATCGGATTTTACATGGACAGCATGGTGGGTGTCCTCCAGGAAGCAGAGACTGCTTACTCTTCCGGAGCACCTGAGTCTACCCCCGGTTTTTTGGTGGGGTCCATTTTGTTCATATGTTTTTAGTTTTTAATTGTATTGTTTTGGTCTTGTCTTCGTTGTTCTCCGGAGTTTGTCAGTTGTTACGATTTTTCTCTCCTTCGAATATCCCTTTGGTATTTCTTGACTTTACTGTCATTAATGGTTCTAGGGTAGAATTGTCATAAATGGTTCTAGGGTAGAACTGTCATAAATGGTTCTAGGGTAGAACTATCATAATGGTTCTAGTGTAGAACTGTCATAAATGGTTCTAGGGTAGAACTGTCATAAATGGTTCTAGGGTAGAACTGTCATAAATGGTTCTAGAGTAGAACCATTCAGAATGGTTCTATGATACAACTGTCATAAATGGTTCTAGGATAGAACCGTCCATTTTCATGTCCAATAACTCTGTATTGATTATGGTACGTACTCCTTGTCTTCGCTTTTTCAAACTTTTAAAAACATGTTTCTTAAATATTTAGTAACATTTCACATCGATTATAATTTCAATATATGAAATTATGACAAAAATTAATAATATTAAATTTATGACCAACTTATACAAAACAGCAAAAGTACATAAATGTAATAAAGAGCTATGGTGAAAGTTTTTTTCATTTTTTTTTAACCCACAAGAAAAGCGATTTATTATTTTTGCTACAATTTGATTTTTATCTTATGTAAATTTACAGGTAAAGAAATTTGTTCTCCGTAACATGTTGTGTGTTTCAGGTAATTATAACTAATTAACGTTTTGACATGTATATTGTACCTTTACTGTCCGGATGTTTATTGTTTCAACCTTGAAGGTACACATACATGTGTATGTATATAGTTAAACCGTTTTTCTGACAAAATCAGTGGGGTTTCAAATTTTTATAACGCTATATTTTAAAATAATTAATGCATTTGAATAAGAAGGTGTGTATAAGGTGGTCCCAAATTTCAATGCAGAGATTTCAAATGTGTCAGATAAGTAACATTTTAATTTATTTTAAATCAAGAATTTATCGTATTTACCATTTTTATATTGTAATCATTTGATATATTATATTATTATGTCTCTTTGCTCGTATGACCGATATTTATTTCGTTATGACAAGGTAGAATATGATTGGGAAGAGTACCGCCATTTTGAAATAAGAGGTGCATTTCACCAATTTATCGCAAAATTATATAGACATAACGTACATATATGGACATTTTACACAATAATTTCAATTGAGAAGGGACGGGACTAAATCTTGATTTAGAGTGTTCTCTTTAGTGTCGAAACATATGTAGAGGAATGTTTTATGTACTAGTAAATAACACCGACTGGTTTTTAAATCATTTAATTTTAGTAAAAACTTTATTCTAAGTGAATTATTTTCTTTTTTTACTCTATAATATATTTCGGTATGATAAAAGTTAATTTTAAAATTATGATTACAAATTAATTATTTTTATTTCTTATAATTTTGATGTACAACATTCATAAACTATTGCCAGGGTCATAAATGGTTCTAGGTTAGACCCATTCAGAACGGTTCTAGGGTAGAACCGTCCAGAATTTTTTTAAGGTAGAACCGTCCAGAATGATTAGGTAGAACTATCATAAATGGTTCTAGGGTAGAACAGTCCAGAATGGTTCTAGGGTATAACTCATAAATGGGTCTAAGGTAGAACCGTCCAGAATGGTTCTAGAGTAGAACTGTCATAAATGGTTCTAGGGTAGAACCGTCCAGAATGGTTCTAGTGTATAACTCATAAATGGGTCTAAGGTAGAACCGTCCAGAATGGTTCTAGAGTAGAATTGTCATAAATGGTTCTAGGGTAGAACCGGCCAGACTGGTTCTAGGGTAGAACTGTCATAAATGGTTCTAGGGTAGAACTGTCAAGAATGGTTCTATTGTAGAACTGTCATAAATGGTTCTAGGTCAGGACACACCCTGTCATAAACGGTTCTAAAGGTGTCAGGATGACAGTTCTAGAACTGTTCTAGAACAGTTCTTCTGGCAGTTTAGGACAGTTCCAAAGAGAGGTTAGAACTGAACCATCAACTATTTATAATTTTATTACAAAAACGTTTGCAGAGTGAAGAATTTTTGTAATAAATTCTCCAAAGTTCCTTAATCGTTCGAAATCATAGGATAATGTCAATTGTGGACATTTTTGCTATATTGATGGTAATTCCAATTTTCTTGTTCAAGATTTAAGATAATCTAGCATGTACCTTGTGATATGCAAACCGTTTTTGTAATTATTTCTTCAAAGTTTCTTCATCTTTCCAGATCATAAGAAAATGTTTGTTTTCTATATACTTGCCATATTGATGGTAATTTCAACTTTCTTAATGAAGCTTGTACTTAATATAACATATCATATTTTTAATTACAAAAACGCTTGCGATGTCAACCGTTTTTTTTTTTTTTTTTTTGTTTTTTTTTTTTTTTGTAATAAATTCTTCAAAGTTCCTCCATCTTTCCAAAAAAGACAAAAAATGAATATACATTCCATATAGATGGTAGTTTCAACTTTTATTTCAAGATTTCAGTCAATATAATAAACCTTCTAATTTTCTTACAAAAACGGTTTCGAAGTCAATCATTTTTGGAATAAACTCTTCAAAGTTCCTTCATCGTTCGAAATCGTAGGACAAGGTCAATAGTGGATATATTTGCCATATTGATGGGTATTACAACTTTGTTTCAAGATTTCAGTCAATATCATGATTTTATTACAAAAACGGTTGCAAATTCAACCGTTTTTTTTTTAATAAACTCTTCTAAGTTCCTTCATCTTTCCAAATCATTAGAAAATGTCTGTTTTAGATATATAGATGGTAATTAAAACTTATTTCTTTAAGCTTATAGTTAAAAAATGGTTGAAAAGGTTTTGTAGTGTGGCATCTCTCTCAACAAAAAACTTTCAATTTCAAGTCCCAATTCGTCTGAACCGACCCTGTGTACCTGTTCATCCCCACAGGCATGGATGCCCCCTTTGGCATGAGTTTCACAGACGAATGGGAGAAGTCCAGGTACCTATTTCTATAACCTGCCTACCTTAGGGGTATAATGCCGGTATTCTGTTACAAGCAATACTATAATACAATAATGTTATTAATCCAAAACTGGTACAAGAATTGTACAGGAATGTTGCGTTCCAGTATTGTTAACAATACTCACCAGTAAAGAGCAGAATACCGACCTGAGACTTGCAACACAGCAAAAGTAGAGCTTTAATTATCATGTTAAGGATGTTCGCTGCTCAGTTTCAAAATATGTTATAATAATGTTTTGTCAGGCTATTGAAATACATTTCCAGGCCATCTACCATAAAGCTTTTCATAACACTGGTAAATATTGATAGTGGATTAATAAAGAAACTAAATGAGCGAAAAAAAATTATAGGTCCGTGTGCTTGTTTTCGAGATAATAAGCCATTGAAAATTTGGCGGGGAAAATATGCTGTCTTCATTTTACATAGCTTTATCATTGACAAGTTTTATTTATCAAAACCATTCAAAAATAACCAGGGTTTTTATAAGATTTTTACAAATAGCTTATCATTCTGAATGCAAAAGATTTATGAAAAGAAAAAAAGGTGTTAGCGAAAAAAATAATTTATGGCATTTAAATGGATAAAACCAGATGATTCTGAAAATCTGAAAAAAAATTCCAAAAACATGACAAGCAAACATCCTTAAACAGGGTATAACAACTAAACTAACAACTAATGCCAGACACATACAATGGCAAAGCATTTATTTTATTGTAATTGAAATATTCAATCTTAGATTAAATGTGAACATCAAATACTTTATGCATGATCATTTATAACTGAATCCTGTTAGTAAGAAGACTACCAACCATGGCAAGGTCGGATTCAACTGGTACGGTTTTTTGTTTTTGTTTTTGTTTTTTTTTTTTAATTTAAAATTTTGGTTTTTTTTTTATTTGTTTGCATATTATTCTGTAAAATGCATATATATAGATCAAAAAAGAAAAAAAATGCTTAGCAAATCGACAGAATATGTCGCGTTAAAAATAACACATTTATGTATTATCTTTTTCCAAAAAGGGAATGACACACTTGGAATATCTCACCAAGCATTTATACGTAAAGAAACAAAACGAGTTTGAATATATTACTCAAATGATCCAATTAGTTCATTAATGCATGTAAGACAATGTTGGTCATGGCATACATTTTGTAAGGCGATAAACGAAAACGAGAGAGGACAATCCAAATCTAATCAACCATGTTGGTATTTTAATAAAAGAGGACAACAGGTAAACCACAACCGTTTTTGTAATAAAATTATAAGGTATGTTATATATTGACAAAAAATTTGAAATTACCATCTATATGGCAATTTTTTCCAAAACAGACATTATCATCTTAGTTGGAAAGATGGAGGAACTTTGAAGAATGTATTACAAAAACGGTTGACATCGCAGCCGTTTTTTGTAATAAAAATTATATGTTATATTAGGTACACTATTCATTAAGAAAGTAGAAATAACCATCAATATGCCAAGTATGTACAAATCAGACATTTTCATATTATTTGGAAAGATTATGGAACTTTGAAGAATTTATTACAACGACGGTTGACATCATAATCGTTTTTGTAATAACTTTTGATTGTAATTTTACAAATTATGGATAATTAATTTGGGAAACATGGACAATTAACCACTTTTATTAGGTAATTGTGTCACTTCATGCAATTTTACATCGATATATTATGTTTTGAAATTTTATTACAAAAACGGTTTATTACAAAAGTGGTTGCTACACAGCCTTCACTGTACTTTACGGGAAAATCAGATATCTACGGATGTTAAGGGACGACCTTATCTTCTTTGTTCATGCATATAAACATGATAAATCACCAGATTGTCACATTGAAATGTTAAACTTTCTGTCTGTCTGTAGAGTGATGACCTGCCTACTTTAAAAAGTAGGCAGTTTGGCTGCAGTCTCAAGTGTCTGGGCATCCCATGGTGTATCCTTAGTTTGGTTATTTTTTCGTTGTAAATGGATGGTCATGTCTCAAGTTCTGTTCTGGCTCTAGATCTTACAGAATGTAATATTATTTCTGCTATTGACTGATCCCTGGTCTGATTGTGTGGCCAACTGATGAAGTTGGATCAGAGGTTATATGGACCAAGCCAACTAATGAATTGCAATCCATGATGATTTGAACCAAGCTTGAAATATACTAGTCAATGTACATCTATAAATATTATAGATTATCATTAGTATTTACATGATCAAAATTTTCTAAAAATAGAATGTGTTTAATGACCCCCTCTTTAATATTTTACACAAAAAGATTTTTGGTTTAATACATGTACCTTAACAATTCTGATGGGATGACTTTGTAGTAAAAAAATATTTCATGAGAAGCATCTTTCTAAATTACATATGTTTTGATTTTTAAAACAACAAAGAGGATTTGTTTGTTTTTTTTTTAAATACGTGTGAAATTCCCATCTCGCCTTATAACTTTTGTACCCTTTTTTTACCTGGAATTCACAGCTAAGGCGAAATGTGAACACCCCGTTACTGCGTATAGTTACGGAAATGATATTATATTCCCGAGATTACCAACAGGTAATAAATATGTCGTTGAGAAATGAATATATATAAATTAATTGAATGCTGAAGTCAGACAGGCTTTTATAAAAAAATAAAACATATTAATGTTCAAGGAGAGCGATTTTGATCGCTCTGAACATTACATTAGCAATGTAATTTTTAATTAAGTAAAAGTTGTTCGTACTTTTATTAAGGTGGTGGCCACTGCAGTTCGTCAGAGCTTGAATCAGTATTAAGTAATGTTTAGTCATCTCAAAATTCCCACCGCCAACACTGTGCATAAAATTGTTATGTCGCACAATAATTTTTGTATGGTGGAACATGAGGGGTAATCGGGATTACCAAAAGTGATTTCGGTACCCTGATACTGTATTATCACATGAACTATACCAATATGGTTATGTGTTTCTAATAAACACGTTCAATATAACGGTTTGGCATCTATCCCTATATTTCGTTTCAATCTGCCCTCTACAGGTCCCCTTGTATTGTTTCTAGTGTTTGTTTATAGTTGCAGTTATCACAGGTCAATTAAGCGATGTAACAATATTCCAGATTATGATGTTAATAAGAGCAGATAATATCAAATGTCAGCTTAAAGAATAATTAATAATAAATTCGTTTTAATTAATTTCTTGATAAAACTGAAGTGCAACATTTGGTGACGCAATTTTCATTTTAATTGACTCTGATAGTTGGAATTTAGACTTGTGACTGTTATAAAAGTTCACACTATTTGACATTTTCATTTATAATGTACGGAATACGAACGATGGATATTTACTTTCTTATACAAGGTAATATATATCTATCTCAGATTAAAGTTCGATATACGACAAACAATTTATATACTGTTACGAACTTCTATTTTCCATTTTCATGAAATTATTGCATAATTCATAAATGATAATGTATGTTTACCATCGGGTGTTTGATACTTCGCTCAAGGCAAGGTTTGTTAGAGCAATCAACTTAGTTTCATATAATATTGATGATATGTTTGCAACATCATAATCTGAATTTACATTAATTGTTTTTCTATCCATTTCCCATTAATGGAATATTCCTTTAGGGGACAATCGGTTGATTTTTATGTGGATGGACAAGGAAGGAATTTGATAAAAGACAGGGATCATAATTTGGTGAAGAAAGAAAGGTTTGAAAAACGTCTTGAATCATCACAATATGGCTTAGAGTTAAACAATTGTTTTGTCAGGCTATTGAAATACATTTCCAGGCCATCTACCATAAAAATCAAATGGTTGCCCCCTTATTGTGAATATTGGAAGTCGAAAAAGTATAAGATAAGAGATAAGGGAAATAAGTAACAGTATAACAAAAAACATTGAAGAGGAAAGGCACTACTTTATTTAAAGTAAAAAAAACAATTAGTAATACATGAAAGGAAACATTCACTATATATACTTATAAGTATGATTATTTCAAATAATGACTCCTGACATATTATACATTTAGTTCCCTTGCATCAGTGAAATATGAAGATTTGTTCACACGAGTAAAGCTTGCCCTCGGGAACTTGACTTTGCTCGGGTGATTTGTGAAGGTAGGGACTTTGCTCATATAAATTTAAATAATTATTTCTTCTCATTAGTATGTTTATCACATCTGATTAGAAAATGTTCTTCGCCTTCTACCTCGCAAGTAAACGTGAAGATACACAAAACTTAGCGAATGTTCTCTTATATTCAAATTTCTTTAACAAAATCAAATATTTTTATAATGAGAAATTACTTTTTAAGAAAATATAAGTTGTAAATTTAACCATCTTTATAATTACACTACATTTTTTCAAATCAATGAGATATTTTTATCTATATAATTTTATTTATAAAATCCATATTCTCTTTGATTCACAATATAGTATCAAATTTTAATATAAAAAATGTAATCGGACGGGCTTCAAAAAGCATCTCTTGTTGATCTATTGTAACCCATCTTTTCGAGGACGAGGAATAATGTTCGGTAATATATATATACACGTATCTTAGTGTTTTCGTACTATAGACCTATTAGTTTTTTTTTGCGAGGGGAGGGAGAGAGAGAGAGAGAGTGGTTGGAAGATGCGACATAGAATTTTGTTTTTTTTTTAAATTTCATTTATTACTAATTGATTTTATTTTAATTTTTTAAATACGTTTTAAAAATTATATTATATGTTAAAAATGAATTTATCTTCAGTCTCCATGTTCCATGTGTTTATTTTAACAAACGTTTTAAACAATCTTAAATTCCGTAAAAGCACGAAACTTCTACAGCATTGAAAATTTGGAAAAATTATCGATACCTTAAAATAGGCATCGAAGCCTTTTAAACCATCAAGTTCAGCCAGTTATACAGCTTTGTCACGGAGAGAATTGTAGACTACAAACTTTTTGGGGTAACTGTAAAGTTCACATCTTGCAATCGCTTTAAAGGATTCTCAAGGTAATATTAATTTTGCTCAGAAGGCACATACAATGCGAGATTTTAGAGGCGTATTTGCATGCATAGACCGGTTAATTCCGGCGACCTAGATCCGGTCTTCCTAAGAATTTGGTGAGAACATCATCGTTGGTAAGACGGTTTATCTTGAAAACAAATATTAGGTTATTAGGTTGATAATTGTACGAGTTTTTTAATTAGAAACATTTTGATTGAAATATCAATATGCCTTTAGGTTTTCACTCAGTATATAAAATATTCAACTGTAAAAATTAAGAATTATCGCTTTATCTTGATGCATATTAAATCTGCATTGGCAAGTTGACGGGACGAAACGCTGCGGTGATGATTCAAAGTTTGGGGATAAAAAGCATCTGGTTTTCAGGAGTATTCTCAGTGCACGTGCACTATATAGAATCTATTTTTAGTGCACATGCTTTATATGTAACGGAAGCATTCTGACGCATAGAAATACACACTATTTGTAAATAAAATAAATTTATTAAAGACAGAGGTGACAAGAATCGTGTCTGCACATGTCTCTGATCAAGTACACACAAATTGTTTGAAAAAAATCAATGAAAACTCAAATAATGCTGAACAAATTACAGAAATTTGTGATAAAGTCTATAGATGTCAATTCTCTTGTAATAGAAAATGAAGCGGGTATTCCCAAAAAGACCGTAGTTCTTTTCCGGAAATGTTTATTTTAGGTTAATATAGTGTCCCACATAAAATTTGATGTTTTTACTGACACATATGTTACTAAACATGACACACTATTGTTTGGGTTTTTATACCATGATGAAATATCATGTAACATGTAACAGATATCCTATATTTGTCATGCTTTATAATATAATAAGATCAAAGTCTTAAAAGACACCCCTCTATAAATTATTGAACACTATTTGCACCAAATGTATATTTCCTCGTTTTCGAAAACTATTTTTGTACAATGAAGCCTATATGTTCGAGTTTATCTTTTTCCAAATTGAAATCAATCTTTCTAGCTAGTATGAGGTTCACGCATGTTACAAGAAAAAGACATTCAATTTTTTCTATCTGGTAGAAAATGGATTTGCAGTAGCGAAACAATAATAAATGCTGAAGATAGGATCTGAAAATTTTCCAGTTGTATGTAGGCCCGGGTATATAGGTGACGTGAGATCTGAACTACATTTGTACCATGGCCTTTGGAAGTTCGAAAAATTAATTTGAAGGAATAACGGATAAAACAGAACCTTTAGAAAGTACTATGAAGTATTTTATTTGGTGCTTGAAACAAATGATCGAAGAGAAGTAAAAATTGGAATTTTGGACTGTTGGTTTATTATAGAGCTAAAACGAGTCAAAATAAGTTTTTTTATCCAACAGAACATGATATACCTTGGACCGTAGGCCTTCATGAATAAGCTATGACGTAAGCTTTCCTTCGGATATTTATAGGAAAACTAGCGCAGCGAAAAAAATATACCAGGACAATTTTGGTCTGATCTTTTCAAACTGTTACTAGTGATATTAACTTAATGTGATGTGTTAACATTTTTACTGTCTATACTGTATATGTTTGTGTGCATTTTTATGTGATAGTCAGCTTTAAGCTGGGTTTAGGGTTCTGTTATCTGTAATAAATGTACATATTTACCGCCGCTAAATAGAATTTACTTATAATACTAAGTTACTTACCAAACTAATCCCACATTTTACTATCCAAATAAAAAATTATATAGAAGTAAATATCTCAATAACGAGCAGCTTTGATATTGAAAAAATGTATTGAACTGGCCCCGGTTTCAATTCTTTTTGAAAACTTTTTTTTCAAAACGCCTTGATCTTTTCGTAATCTTAACGCAATATGAATCTTCTTAATTTGCGTATTGCCGAACTAGTAATATTTAGTGTGGGTTCTGATATGAAGAGTTTTAAAAGCCAAATTAAGACCTTGTGTGAATTACGATTTTTTTTTTTTTTTTTTTTTTTTTTTGAAAAGAGCTTAATAAAAAAGCACAAATCAATTATAACCCGTTTCATATCTTTAAATATTTTATTTTATTTTAAGATAGTTGTCTGATTGGTTAGACATTTACATGTAGCTAATAAATATGTAAGGTAAATCAACAGATCCACCATAGTCTATATCTTGGTACAGACACTCAGCTCATGAATATGTAAGGTAAATCAACAGAGAGTCAGGGTAATCTGACTTGGTACTGACACTTAGTTAATTAATATGTGAGGTAAATTAACAGAGCCAGCGTTGTCTGGTTGGTTATCCATTTAGTTAATTAATATGTAACTTAAATTAATAGAGTCAGTAAAGTCTGACTGGGTACATACACTAAGCTCATGAATATTTAAGGTAATTAAACAGAGAAATGTGGTAGTATGACATGGTTACAGATAGTTAACTTATTAATATGTAAGATAAATTGATAAAGTCGGCAATGGGTACCGACACGTATAGTTGTAGCTCATGAATATTTGAGGTAAATAAACAAGAGATGTCATAGTCTGACTTGGTACAGACACTTAGCACGTGAATATGTAAGGTAAACCAACAGAGAGTCAGGGTAGTCGGACATGGTTACAGATAGTTAACTAATTAATATGTAAGGTAATTTAACAGATTGAGCTTAGTCTGAATGAGTGCAGACACTTAGCTCATGAATACGTATGGCAGCATAGTCTGACTAGGTAGAGACACTTAGCTCATGAATATTTCAGGTGAATCAACTGACTAGGTACAGATACTTAGCTCATGAATATGTAAGGTAAATTAACAGAGTCAGCCTATTTTGAATAGCTACTGACACTTAGCTCGTGAATATGTAAGGTAAATTAACAGTCAGCATATTCTGAATGGGTACAGACAATAAGCGCACGAATAAGTAAGGTAAATTAAAAGTCAACATAGTCTAACTGGGTACAGATACATGGCACGTGAATATGTAAGCTAGATTAACAGAGTTAGTATAGTCTGACTGGGTATAGACGCTTAACTCATTAATATGCAAGGCAAATAAACATTCAACTAAAGACATTTCACTTAGAAAGATAAATCTGCACTTTTTGAAACAAAATCCTCGCTTTCCTTTAATTCAAATCCAACTTTAATTTGGATATACCAGTCTTCACTTTCGTAAATATCCAAATACATTAATCAGAGAATTGTATTTACGGCATTTTGAAAAATATCTAACTTTATTTGCGCCAAAATAGAAAATAATTAATGTATCAATATTTCCTGCAATCATTTTAAAACACTTAAAAGAAATATTACTGATCTTTGGAACATGACCCCACTGTGGAAAGAATATTTCAGATATAACAGTTTACAATAATGAAAACTAAAATATGAACTTCACATATTCTCCTCCCAGCTGTATAATGACGTCCCGCCATTACTGATCGACATGGGGCTTTCAGTATGTCTAAAATGGTCTTTCCTGCTTCTGTCTGCAAATCATGGAAAAGTTAATATGTTCCCAAAATGTAATAGCACTTTCTATGCCATAATAAATGAAAATCACATCTGAGGACTAAAGTTCTGTTTATTTCAAGACTCAGAAAGAGCAGGTTTTAACAATTCTATTTTACCCTGAAAATAATAATACAATCATAAAACTCACATCATTTATCCGTTCGTATGAACTTACAAGGACATTAAGAACAAATTTTATTAACAAAATACATAACATACATGTACTTTGACGTTGTGTTTGTGTCATAAATAATTTGTATTGACGAACGTTACTGACGAAATTGCAAAAAGGACATTGTACAGTACAACTTGTATTTACATTACAAGTTCGATAGAAAGATAATAGAGTACAACTCGTACTTACATTACAAGTTCGGTATAAAGAAAATAGTAAGCCCATAATACACAAATTTCTTCATCATATCATGATTAGTCTTTAGTATACAAGGAAGATTTTTTTTGTCAAATGTTTTTGCTTAACACTTCCCAAATTTAATTCCTTTTTACATTACCTATACTGTACGGTAATAATCAATCATGTCACGTAAATATATATTATCCAAGATTAAGTTAACTTTTCTGAAACCATAAAACAGATAAAGTGAACATGTTGATGTATAATTATGTTAATGTCGTAACGAAATTGACATCATTTATATGTAGTGAAAGTTACTTTTAAGGAAAGATCCGTGTTTATATATATTGTGAATTTTCTCTTGGTGAAATCCAATCAAATACGAAACTAAAAGTTAATCAAGTTCATAAATGGAATGGATGAATTCTTTCTTTGATTTTTCAGGTGTATTTTGTCTTGTATTAAGTCTGCTGTATGAAACCAACGGTTCTTCAATGCAAGGTAACTGTTAATTAATGTTATATTAATAAACATTTGCGAATAAAATAAGCTCCATATCAAACACATGAAAAGAAGTAATAGAATTACACCCTTCTTGTTAAAAAGAACAGTAAATATCTTAGACAATGAAACTCAACCCATTTCGATAAACCTAGTACACTCATAATAAACGGTCTCCTGTCAAACTGGGATATCTGGATCGGCTACGATGTGACTTTTCTTTCTGCTTGCGTAGGGACGATAAATAAACAAAATCATTATTTTTCGTTCTACAGTTGGTTAATATGGAACGGTCGAAAACTGAAAACCTTGCAGCAGCTGGTTTTCAAATCAGTATTGCTTCTTCGATCAACGAAATTACCGTTAATTAAATTAACTGAAAAGAAAATTCTGTCAAGATAATTCAAATATAATATGTTTCGAAATAAATTCATTTCAAGCAAATTTGACAAAGTCGGACCATTACAAGTTTTATTTTTCAAATGTTTAGATATAATGTAGACTTGAAGTACATACCTGATCTTTATTTGAAATGTATTAGATTTGTGTGAAGCCACGATTTTGGAGCAATAAATCATGTGAAGTTTTTTGTGGGACACACAAAAGAAACCAAAGTGAATGTATACGTGTATACAACAAGTCTATGGCAAGCCGTTTTACTATTTATTCTAACTTCAAGATATCTCATATGATATATAAGATATCTCATATAATATATAACATATCTTATATACTTTATAAGATATATTATATACTTTATAAGATTGTAATGTAATGTAATGCTTTATTTATTTCTAGAGGATTGCTAACAGCCATAAGGCGACTAGTAGCTCTCTTCAACATATATACAAAAACAACAAACAGATAAATAATAATATAAATTAAAGACAATGACAGAGAAGAAAATAAGAAAAATAAATAAAATTCTACCAATAGCATATATCTTATAAACTATATGAGATATATAATACAGTTTATTAGATGTCTTGTAGAATAAATAGTAAAACGGCGTGCCATACAAGCCTGTCACTGTACTGTGTTTCAGAGTTTTTGTTGTTTTGGTTTAGTTGTCGTTTGTTTTCTATGTGGTAATATTTATATAATAATGTGTGTTTAAGATGGACTATGCAAAAAAGTGGCTAGGATGGGACACATAGTGCACGACCCAAATGTTATATGTTTAATGCTAAAGATTCAGAAATATATGCGATCTCAGAGAACTATTACTATAAAGGCACTTTACATAGGAGATTAATAATTTGTAGTATTTGTTTTCAATGTTACTAGAACAAGTCTTTGTTTTCATTATTTTGTGTTTTCTCAGGGTTAAAGTCTGTTAATTGTCACCGTGTGACTTACATATTATTTTTTTTAGTTTTCCCGATATTTTATATTTTAACTATTGTACAATTTCAGAAGCCTCTGATCCATGTGAACTTTATGACACTCTGGACGATGATTGGCGACATGTTAGTAACAAAGAGCTTAACTCTCATTGTGATACAGATATATCCGAGAGATGGTATCGCATGAACCACGACAATAAACCTGCCTCCATTCCAAATGTTTGTATTAAGGTATACTATGCAGAGACCAACATTTAATTCATATAATGAAGATTAAGATAAATAAAAATAAAAAAGGAAACAGAATAGGTCAACAATATATCAGCATTGTCACTTTAAAGACTGAAAATAGTTGATGTATACAAATACATTTATACACCTAAATTGTCACGTTATCAAAAGACATCAAGAGAAACATTTCGCTTGTCCATTCTGTAGGATTATAACCCTTTATAATATGAATTCCTCAATACAATGCTTCCATACGTTTTTACATAACAAACGTAATGTAAAATTTAGTAAGAGATACAATACGTATGTTATTCTTCTAAGCAGATTGTAAATTGTAAATTTATCAAGCATTAAGGTTTGTTAGGAGATCGAGGGAGACTGAAATTTGAAACGTCAGAGACAAATGCACAATACTTTTGTTTTATATAATCCTTGTTACAGATTCCGTACTAGAAACCGAGGTAATACAATATTTTGTCTTTTCTGGCATATTTGTAACCATTTATCTTTCATTCTTACCTTGGACTGGTACCTTGGACTGGTCTAGCGCTTGTCTATTTCTTTAATACAGCAGGGTACGCTACAGATCAATCTACATAAATTCTAGGCAATATTCCTTAATGTTACTAATATCTACTATACTGTCAGAAACCGTGAAACCCTTCTAAACCAACCAGCCTCAGTACACTGAACACTATTAGTTAATTTACAATTTCTTTAAAATTGAACCTCAGTATTTTGGCAACGCGGCATTTTGTTTTGGCCCCAGTGGAGGTCGGTTTACATGAGTTTCACTGTTTTTATTTTCTGCTCTGAATTCATTATAGAAAAGTTTTTTTCTGTTCTAGTTCCAAACAATTCTTATATTAACTTACTTTACCTATATAATGAGAATAAAATATGTGATATGTTGACAAGAACAGTAACTAATGCTTCAGAATTTTTTCGATATAAAGCTTTCAAGACAAGGTAAGGCCATCCAACAACATAAAGCCAGAGAAAGAGATTTCTTTTATAATGGTAACACATTTGTCTCTTTGCATGGGATTGCAGATATAACACTAAACACTCTGTTATATGTCACTTTATTTGGATTTGAATAATAACAAGAATTACCAATAACACATTAGATTAATTTCAATAGAAAAATAGATATTTAAAACAATTAGCAGCATTTTCGACATTAGATTATTTTTGTCACTTTTGGTTCATAACTATTGAATTTAATTTCTTTTCTGTAACCTAAAAATGACAAATGCCTAAGGAGCAATCAAAAACACAAAAAAAAACAAATCCATTGGACAGACTAACCCGGGAAGACAAATGAACAACCACAAGCACAACAAATAAACACAGAAAACTAAAAAAAAACGATGAAAAACACGAACTCCTATAAAAACCAGGGGTGAATCTAGGTGCTCCGGAAGGGTAAGCAGTTCCTGCTTCGTATACGGCACCTGTCGTGAAGTTCAACAAAGTCAATCCTGGGGAAGTCACCAATCGGCGGAGGCACATGAAAGGTTACGACAGTGGGAACAGGTCCAACATCATCTTAGATATTGGAATACTGTAATGGTCAATCAATTCGTGATGACGACCGTAAAATTTCCTAAGTGATGAAATCAACTTATCCCTGATAAAACCCTGGTTAAGAAGCTTTTGTGACAGCAGTAATCCTCTTTGTCGAAAGTCAGGGTAACTCACACATGCCCTTGAAAATCAGATAAGCTGAGAAACCTAGACGCCATATGCAGGCGATGCTGGTATATAAATAACACTACTGTCACCTTTTAATGCAGGGTCCTGCATGCGGCGTTCGTGTTCCAATTCATGTCGAGTATCCCTATGGTCTTCCAAGAATCAATGAGACCGTCGAAGGCTTTCTATGTGGCTCACATCAGATTGAAGGAAAGTGGGATTGTTGTGTTCTTAGAAGAAGCATACCAGTCAAAAACTGTGGTGAATTTTTTGTTTACCGATTAGTCCAACAGGATAGGTGTAATGTTGGATACTGCATAATACGTGAGTATTTTTGCCAGGGTTAAGTGAGTTTTTATATTGAAATTTATGATAATAGAATTCTAGCTTGTTTTCCTAACTACTACTCATCTTGTTGTAATATTTGTTTGCCTAAACGTAACGAAAGTAACTGTATGTCAAATAGAAGACTCAGATTAATTTTGTCTATTATGTCATGAAATTTTAATATATAACTAGTGTGCTTAGTGGCATATGCTAGGATAACATTTTCATAATATTGAACTGCCAGACTTTTCTTGGTTAAATATTTCTGCATGCATTAGTCCTGGGACTAATACTAATTATTAGTCCCAGATTAGTCTGATAGCAATGGTATCCGAATGAGAGTCTTGTTTCAACTGCAGGCTACAATGATGAAATAGAGCCTTTCACAGCAAAGACAGGAGAATCTATAAGCCCTTCCGATTATATGACGCATGATTGTAACCCATTCTCATCCACTAACCCTGAACGTACGTCACATGAACATTTTAACCAATTAAAACACCCTATCAACATTCGAGACACAACCTCAGAATTGGAAGGTAAACAAGTTATATGAACGTAAATTATTAGAATTCGCGTCAAAGCACTGAAAACATAGGTAATATTAACTTTTTTCTTATTTTGGTTATGTATTATAAGGAGTTTTAATCGAAATGCAACTTTTTATGATTTTTTAGAGAAATGTGTTAAAATAACAATCCAAATATACTAATATTAGATATAGTAAATTTATACTATGCTGTATACGACGCATTTCAAGTTACCTCTCATCAACAGCATTAAAACAGAAACAAATGTCAAGAAACATAAAACGGTAGTACAATAATGGAAAAAATAAAGGAAAGCATATTTTACATTTTATACATTTCAAAGACGAAAGTATCTGCTTTCCATTTCAGGCATTGAACAAAACTGATAATTCGTAATTCAAAGAAAATCTCGCATCTTGTAATCAAAATTGTTATCATGAAATACTTGAACTGTATCAAAAACTACGTTAGTTTTGTATGTTTACTTTTATAGATCAGTGTGATGAAGGTTACCTCCCCTGCAGGGACAACAAGGGCTGTTACCTAAATACCACTAGATGTGATGATGAGTTTGACTGTGGCGACTACTCAGATGAAATGGATTGTCAAGGTTTGTTTAAAAGTTAAAGCGCTATTAAAAAAGTGAACTTTGAGAATAAAAAAACAAAAATTCTAATTACTGCAGCTATTAGAGTAAAGTCAAGAAATACCAAAGGGATATTCGAAGGAGAGAAAAATCGTAACAACTGACAAACTCCGGAGAACAACGAGGACAAGACCAAAACAATACATGCACTACAATTAAAAACTAAAAACATATGAACAATACGGACCCCACCAAAAAACCGGGGGTAGACTCAGGTGCTCCGGAAGAGTAAGCAGTCTCTGCTTCCTGCAGGACACCCGCCATGTTGTCCATGTCAAATCCGATATGCGGAAGGGATGATATCAATGGAACAGGTCCATTTTCATTTGAGAAACGGTTTTTTCATACCTGTCAACCAAGTCATGATGACGCCCATAAAACTTTAATAAGGATGACTTCAGCTTAGGAGCAACGTACCCCTGTCTGAGCAACTTTTCTGTCAGAAGCCGGGCAATGTATATGTCACAAGCTCTGGAATAACGTATGAGTTGTGAAATATATACTCCATACGCCGGCGCTTCTGGAATATTGCCGCTCAAAAATGGGAAGTTGACGATTGGAAAGTCAAAGTCATCCCGCTTGTCGTAAAGTTTTGTATTCAACCTTCCTCTGGTGTCAATTTCGAGGTGAAGGTCAAGATAAGATGCAGACTTGGCAGTGTCTGTTGTATCCTTAATTTCGAGCTCATTGGGATAGATGAGATGTAAGAAATTCCCAAAGCGTCAATTTTGAGTGATAAGACATCATTACTAGCGGAAGCTGAAATTAAAGGTACGGGCTAATTTCTTCTGTCTTTCCTTAAGAAGCCCGTCAAGGAAGTCTGCCTCATATGAGTAAAGGAACAAGTCGGCCAGTAGTGGCGCACAATTAGTACCCATAGGAATGACAATTGTCTGTTGGAAAACACGTCCACCAAATTGAACAAATATGTTGTCGATCAAAAATTCAATCATCAGGACAATTTCGTCCTCTGTATATTTTTTGTTAGATTTAGAGTGGTTTTTAACAAAGTATGATTTATCTCTACCAATGACAAGGTATGTGTATCTGTTGTTGCCATTTTTATTTTGAAAGCATCGATGGATTAGATCTTTCAACTTCTCCTTCAGTTGTGAATGAGGAATGTGGTATAGAGGGTAGAGAAATCAAATGTTTTTATGCTGTTACAGACTGAAATGGACCGAGATCGTAAAATATCCTTTAAGTCTTTGGAGTTCTTTAATATCCACATTTGATTGCTACCACTTCTTGAATAGCTTGTCTCACAATAACTTTGGAGGCCCGTTTGACAGCTGTTAAAATAGAAGTTAGAAGTTGAGACAATGGTTTGGTGGAACACTTGGCAGATCCAGCTATAAAGCGTTGTTTGTATGGACACATATGTAACTTGGGTATCCAATACAAGGTAGGAAGATCAAGATCATCATCTTTGATGGAAATACCAAATGACGACAAAACTGATTTATGATTGTCGGTTATTTCTTCCTTTGAAAGTGTAGCAGCGTTATAGGTAGGGTTGCTAAGTGAACTAGCAATCCCTAGTTCATTAATCAAGCACTGAATATAGTAGCTTTTGCGTACAAAAACGATGTTATTAGGGGCCTTGTCTGCAGGAACAATAACATATTTGTCATGAATTGCGGACAGTGTCTTTGCAGCATCGGGGTTTCTGAAGACTGATGTTCCTTTTTCTCTCATAGACCTTCTAAGTTTATCAATTCGGACTTGTATCAACGATCTCACAGCTTTAATCTACTCTGAAAGTGAACCTAGTGGCTCTTGTTCACGTTTGGTCCATTTTCTGGCATAGTCCTCCACAGCATCCAGCAGTAGTTTGAAATTATATTTCCAATTCATGGATGAGAAATACTGTATACATCGTTTGCTTTAAAATTTACTGTTACAAAATTATTAACGTTTTTTATTTCCGAAACAGATTTCGTTTATCATTTCATTTTTTTTTCTAGAAAAAGTCTGTGGTTAGAATGTCATATTCCAACAAACGCGACAATTATTTATTTGATACTATTCCGGAAATCTTTTATAGTACAACTTTTTCCTAAACTTTTCAATAAAAATTCTAAATTTAACTTTGGAATTTGTTGATCTGTTAAAACAAATCTATCAATTTTTCTTTCGAAATTTGCATTTCAAACCTTGCTAAAAATAATTTGCGTAAAAAGCATGTAAATCAAGCACGCATCCATCGTATTTCAATGATTGAAACTTTTAGTCAAACTAAAAAGGTTTTTCTTTGTTGTAACTTAATGTAAGACTCAATAATTACCCAGCAGGTGCTTAGGGTGGTGCTGTTTAGCTTTCTAGTTACATTTGAATCTACTCTTCAAAAGTTTCGGCTTTCAACTTTTGAGACTTGAGTGAAACTGGTAATATAACAATATATTTATATTTGTAGTTTAAAATTGGTATCATAGAATATGTTATTACTTATTACTATATCGACTGACCAGTAGGAACAAGAACATACGTAGTTAAGGAGTTGAGATGGCATACGTTTTCATGATATTTAACAAATAATGATAAAAATTAATCGGAAGCCATAAACCCAAAGAGGAAATTAAAGTAGAGGCCCCCCAGGAGCCTATATCGCTCACCTGGCCTATGTCCATCTTGACTGGCAGCCTGGAACATTGCTGTCAAGCCAACTGGCTCACTGGTTTTAAACAAAAAGACCTTTCAGTGATTTTTCCCATTAGGTCTTATGTTAAACTATGTTCGGCTGTGACGGCCATTTTGGATGACGGGTGGGGTCATCGGATATACTTCTGAAAGAGGACCAATTAAGGACCATTGAAGATCTTTAAGTAAATTTCCCACAGGGTACTATGTTTAACTATGTTCGGCTCTGGCGGCCATTTTGGATGGTGGGCGTTGTCATCGGATACAATTCTGAAGGAGGACAACCCAAAGACCATTGCTGCTAATTTGTGTTCCAATTGGCCCAGTGGTTTCAGTCAAGAAGATTTTTAAGTAAATTTTCAATAGGGTCCTATGTTAAACTATGTCCGGCTCTGGTGGCCATCTTGGATGACGGGCAGGGTCATCGGATATAATTCTGAAAGAGGACCACCTAAGGACCATTGCTGCTAAGTTTTGTCCCAATTGGCAAAGGGATTTCGGACAAGAAGATCTTTCTGTAACTTTCCCAGAAGGTAATATGTTAAACTGTGTTCGGCTCCAGCGGCCATCTTGGATGACGGGTGGGATCATTGGATATAATTCTAATAGAGGACCACCTAAGGGCCATTGCTGCAAAGTTGTGTTCCAATTGGTCCGGTGGTTTCAGACAAGAAGCTCTTTATGTAAATTTCCTGTAGCGTCCTATGTTAAACTATTTTCCGCTCTGACGGCCATCTTTGATGACTGGCCGGGTCATCGGAAACAATTCTGAACTAGAGGCTTAGAGGGCTGAGCCTGTATCGGTCACCTGGCAGAAACAAGAATTGCCCATGGCGGCCATGTTTGTCGCATGATCTGGATAAAATGAGAAAAAAAATAACAATCCAAAGATAGTAATATTAGATATAGTAAATTTATACTATGCTGTATACGACGCATTTCAAGGAGTTACCTCTCATCAGCAGCATTAAAACCGAAACATTTGGAAGACCAAAAACCAAACTTATATTAAACAAGAAGTACTCAACCAAAAATACCGAAATAGGAATCCAAATTTCAGCTAAGGAGATCTACCATGTGCAATACAAGGAATGAACCCTTAGTATTTCTATTATTTTTGAATTTTGCTAAATACTGGTAATTTCTGTAACAAATCAATGAATAATCATGTCAGACAAGTCTGACGACTGGGTTTGCGAATACCCTCGGGGACCCAGGGTCCACCAGCAGAGGCATCATCCCAGGAGTTTCAAAATAACAATCCAAAGATAGTAATATTAGATATAGTAAATTTATACTATGCTGTATACGACGCATTTCAAGGAGTTACCTCTCATCAGCAGCATTAAAACCGAAACATTTGGAAGACCAAAAACCAAACTTATATTAAACAAGAAGTACTCAACCAAAAATACCGAAATAGGAATCCAAATTTCAGCTAAGGAGATCTACCATGTGCAATACAAGGAATGAACCCTTAGTATTTCTATTATTTTTGAAAACTTTGTAAAAACCTCCCACATATGCTTCTTGTCCGGTTTAATTCATCTTTTAGCTAAATACAATGTTTTCGGCTTTAAGAAAAGCCCCTATTAGCAATGGGGTTGCACAATACTATGTATTGTAACAGCGTAAATAAATGCAAATGTTTTGGAAATAACTTACATGAGTTCGGAATTTACTTAAGATCTTCTCAGAATAATGGCTTCAAATATGAAATTTTATGTAATTCTGTAAAATCGCTCTATTTTTTATTATAAGACATTGAATTTGTATTGGCCCCTCAAGAATACTGTGGATTTCAATTGAATTCCAAGGCGCTACACCATTAATCCAAAAACTGGATTTGACAACAGCGTCATAATTAAAGTGTTGTTTCTGTGATATAGAAGTCCTATTTCGTTGAAGACCAGATAAAAATATTACTGTAAAATTTGGAAATCATTGCCATGTTTTTATTATTGCGAAAAATGCGATAAGGTTGTTATCGCAATAATTTAAACTTGCATTTTGAATTTGTTATATGAATGAAGCGGGATTTTTCTCAATATCGCGAAAATTAAAACCGCATTTTGGTCTAAAATGACAAAATCGCAATAATAAATGCACGCAATAATTTCTGAATTTACAGTATCTAAAGTTGTTTAATTTGTTGTTATGTTGTTACTGAAAACTAATAAAATAAACAATTTCAGACATAGTTTATTCAGAGCAAGGATTTAAATAGTAAATAGTCCACTATTTAAATCCTTGTTCAGGGTAAGAAAAATGAACAATAAAGGCTTCATAATTTGTTTATCTCTTGAACTATTTGAGGCTGTATAATATTAGCTTATAACAGATTTGCGATGATTGTTTAAAATAATTCTCTTTCAGTCGTTCAACCATGTCCAGAGGGTACATTAAAATGCCCTAATGGTTACTGTATTGTCCGAGGACGAGAACGGTGCGACCAGACAAATTCAGAAAATACTCATAGTACAACTTCAGGTACAGTATTATGATTTTTAAGAACGATTTAACCACATATAGATTCCCTTTGCACGTGTTGTATTTTAACGATCCGTATTTTATTTTAGAATATGTGTATCCCTCGGGATCCATTACAAATGCATGCATATGAATTAAAATCAAGTCTGAACATCTTTTGCTTGACCAGCGTTAGAAATCGTTTTATTCCGCATCCTGATCGTCAAACTTGCTGTCATAAGGTCATCACAGACGCACAATTTATTTCAATTGATTGAAATAATGTAAATGTACATTTCTACATGTTTTGATCTACATTTAAATGTGTAGTGTGTTTTCATACTGACCATGTTGACATACATTATGAATAACTTATCTTTGTCATGCATATCCTGAACTGTTGAATGGTTGGTAGATGTATTTATTTATTTACATTACAGCCCAAGTAGTACAACGTATCAATGTTACAGAACGTCCAACGTTGCTAACACCGCGGACATATACTTTCCTAATTCGTGGAAGTGACAGAAAGGATGGAGTCAGTGCAGTGTCTACTCATGTTCCTACTGTCCGTTCAACAGAAACAGAGACAAACTTGACTTTTCCCATGGAATTAGGTGTAAATTCCTCTTCGCTCTGGGAATATAATGTGTCCCCAATACCTGCACTGACAAAATTAACAGCAACCATAACAACATCTTCTGTGGAAAAATCACATTTAATCACTGCTGTTGACTCTGTAGAAAATCAGTCTCATTTTACACGACATGTGTCTTCTTTTTCAACAAAAGACTTAACGGGAAGTCAAAATTATCATTTTTCATCTGCCAACAATAGAGTATCAAATTTTACAGAATCTCAGTCCGTATATCACGTGACTTTGTCTTCGTTACAAACTTCAATGAATTCTGAGAATATCATTCAAACATCAACAAAGAGTCTACCTTCTTTCACAGACGCATCATTATCTTCAGAACATAGCACAAGAAAACTACAAGAACCACTTGAAATCCCTTCACTTCAGTTACACAGTTACGCAGTTTCCAGAATTGTTTCGAGCCGCATGAATAGTTCAACGCAAGTCTTTGAAAATGTAGTTCCTAGCCATCATCTAGAATCTGATAAAATAACCACAACTGTTGTGCAAAATTCAGAGTTTTCAATACCTCTTTACACCAGTGAATCATTGTCTTCGAATGACATTTTAGCATCAGGAAGTAGCAGTGTGTATCCGTCATCTGTTACTTCAGATCTTTCATTTTCATTTATGTCCGATTTTCAAGATAATGTCAACAGCACAAGCGCTTTAAGAATATCGACTGATACTATAAAAACGTCTGTATTTTCAGATATATCAGATAGTATTTTTACTGTCATGTCAACAAAATATAGTAGCAAACTTTTATTCTCTCCCTCCTTTTCATCGTCATCTGCATTCTCACTAGAAACAGTTAAAACGTTTGTATCTTCAAGATATTCAGGTAGCTTAGATGATATACTCAGTTCAAGTTTAGTTGCCTCCAAAACAATGCCAGATCCTATTTCAAGTTTGACATTGGATTATACGCCTTCTATCATGTACAATACAACAATACCGGAAGTGATTCCACCTAACCCAGACATCTTTACGGATAATCTGAATTTATTTATAGTGGTAATTGTGATTAGCACTGTCATTGTTTTATCGATTCTTTTAATATGTTTTTGCATTAAACAAAGAGAACAGACCAGGAGTTGGTCTTGTCGACAAGAGCAATATTACGCCAAAGTAAGTACATGTATTCAGGTCTATTCAGATAGATAACAGAGTAAGAACTAAATTAATTGCCTTGACAAATCAAAAAAGCATATAACACTGTATAAATATCGAGAAAAGAATAATGAAGCATTTATATTTTCAAGAAAAAAGTCCTGGCATATACCAGTTTTTGCCGTTTACATTGTGTCAGATTCTTGAGAATTTCCGCGACTAAATAGTAAATACTGGGAAAATCATCAAAAGTTCCAATTATTGTCGAGTTGTAGCCATACATTGTTTTACTGGTCAATCGTCTAAAAGATTCAATAAATTATGAATTTTCAAAGTATTTATATCCAACGTTGATGTGTACGCTACTTATAGTAGTTGTGTATGCACAAAATAATCTGCTTAAAAACCCGCCTTTGTAGTTTTTCGAAAATGAAAATAATTGTAAAATATATTGAACGATATAGATAGCCCAGATATTAACAGAATTACTTATAAGAACAACGTGAAAATCTAAAAATCTGGTCTTAAGGATAAATATGGCATCCCCAATAAAACCATACCTTTCACAACGTAATTAGAAATGTCATGAGAATAAAGAATATATAGAGTTTACACCCATATGTCCTTTATATACCGATAAACGCAATTCTTTATTTGGTGACTTAACCTGGCTAATTTGTAAAATCTGAAGAATGGAAAAAATGAAAAGTTATTTAAAGATTTTTTTAAATATAAGAAGAAATAAAATATGTTCCTCGTGTTTAAAAATAGGATGTAATGAGAATCACACACACCGACCTTGTTTATATATATTTTATCACTACTGACTTTGTACATTTATGCATGCTATATTATGGTATTGTTCACCATTTACATAGAGAATACGATCTAACTTTGATCCATTTGACTTTATCTGAGTATATTTTACTATGCTAAACTAAACTATGATAAACCTCATATCAAATGATTCTGTCGAAATTGGAGTTTGTTAGTGACATTGATCATTACCCCGTTAGGTAATGTAGAAAGTCAATATATAATGTATATTTATCAGGTATGACAGTATCGAATCAGTTGTGAAAGGTAGGAAACATATGCCATATATATATTTGTATTTATTTATTTATTTATTTTGTTTTTATTTTGTTTTATTTTTTTGTCTTGCTCTTCAGTTTTAATAGCTAAATATTTGTCATGGAGTGCATTCTAACAAAATAATAAAAATAATAATTATATATAATGATATTAATAATAATAATCACTTTATTGAAATAGATTAACTAAGCTGGATTGTAGTATATAAATGTTACAATATATCAGCTTTTAACAAGAACACAAATAACACACTTATGAGAGAAATATAGATTCTCCTTCAGTACGAGTGAGTTATGGAATTTCTACACCCGAGATAGTTAAATTTTCGATTTTCAACACGCAAGCCTTTAGCGAGCGTGTTAAAATCTAAAATTTAACTATTGAGGGTGGAGAAATTCCATAACTCACGAGTAAATTGAAGGAGAATCTGTTTCTCCTATGATTTTCGACAATAACCTCAAGAAAATGTCGTTGCTATGTAGTTTGTTTACATAGACGTCATTTCGGGTCTTCTCTAGTTTATCGTTCCAATAACTGTAGAAAAAAGGGCGGTAATTCCCACGTAGAAATTTAATCACCGGGAAGTGGTTAAAGATATTATGTATTTTTATCCCACCGATTAAACGCGTCAAGAATAGGAGAAATAATAATAACGGTACTCTGAAGCTAAACCCAGCTCTGGGAAAGGTATACTTTAGGAAGGTGAAGTATATTGTATTGTATGACTTTGACAACCATCTATGGTCAATTTCGTCAGATTATGATAACAATGATAACTGTCACGCGAAATGGTATGACATTCAAAAGTGCGACGTCACAATCAAGGTATAACGTCATACATTCAAAAGACGCAAGATCGACAGTCAAAAACGGAAAATCGTACGTTGTACAGGATCTGGAAAGCTGGTATTTGCTTTAAAATCTCACAAAAATGTAAGCCTGATTTTATTTTGTTTGTTTAAAGACATTTTACGTTTTTCTGTAAAACTTTTTGACTTGTTATAGTCTACAAGGCTGCCTGTATATGACACCTTGTATGGTTCGCTCGATTACAGAAATGATGCATATTGTCCTATTTGAATCGAAATAATTCATTGATACCATGCTCTATGGTTATTTTAATATGATTAGGCCCCATATTTGTTAATATTTTACACCTCACTAAAGCTCGGTGTAAAATATAAAGAAATATTTAAGTTCTAACCGTGTTAAAATCACCATAGAGCATGGCACCAATGAATTATTTCTTAAGTAGTTGGACAATACATTTGATTTTTATCTCGGACGCCGATAACATACACAGGGGCGGGTCCAGGTGAGGGCGTAATGGGCGTACATACCACCCCCCCCCTTTTCCAATAAAATTTGCTTAATATATTGATTTATCATATTCATTAATAATTGACGTCAATTTTTTATATTCTATCATGTATTCTACATTAAAGCCTAAAGAACTTTATCCTTCACTGTTTGTTTGTCTTGTATCATGTGTGTCGTTCAACGAAACCAGAACTCAATCTAAAATAGAGAGATATTAAACAGTCTGGCTACTTCATAATTTTATGCTAAATTGTTGAAATCCAGGAGCTTCTGAGCTTCCCCATGGACCCTCTACCAGGGCAACCGTAGTTACACCTCCAGTTCATAAAATCCTGGCCTAGGACTATTGAAATGTTAAGTAACGCCTTATACCCTAGAATTTGGAATTTCTCGTTATTGGTCTACTGCTGTTAAGATCCATCCAATCATTTAATATACAATAGACAATTAATCGAGAGAATTCGGCATAAAAAATATCAAACCCTGACACTTGAACTATAAAATTTACATGCTCCAAGTCAGAAACCGTTACATTAGTGCATTTCACAATTATTTTATGATTTTAGCGAAAAAAGCTCCAAAAAATTTTTATTATACGCCCCCCCCCCCCTTTCAAACATCCTGGAAACGCCCCTAATATGTACCGAAAGTCAAACTGGTAAATATTTTTTAATTATTATTACTTCGTGAAGAAATGCATTGATTCCATTGGCTAAAGGGAATTTGAATTTTTGCAATAACTCTGCAGTGTTTCAATATCACCTTGCACGAATCGCGGCAGGGTGATATTTTGTCAGTGACAACTAAAGCATTCAGTAGAATTAAAAACACAAAGGGTGTTATGACAAATGACTCACTCGGGGAAAAAAATTCACCATCGAATTCGTCTCGGGTAATGTTTTTTTCCTTGTTTGGTAATCTACCATAACACCCTCAACTAAAGGCAGTATATTTATAACAACGCATTTAAATCCTTTCAGATCGTCTGTATTCAATTTATTTATATTTTTATTCATTTTATTCGTTTTACAGTGTGAGAAGGATTTATTGGTGAAACCAAAGGTGCGACATAGCATTTTTGCCGATAATCCAGTTCAAGAAGAAGAAATGCTTTATGCCGAACAACAGATGACAGAAAAATCGTCGTTACATTTGTCATTAGAGGCTTTTGATATTAGTTCATTTACAACAGCGTCTGTACAAGGAAATGATGGTGGATATGTGATACCAATTAGTGAACTTGATAAAAATTATAACCAAGAACATCATGAGGATACACAGTTTTAAAAGATTTTTAACATATTTTTACTTATCAGAAAATTCCAAATAGTAAAGTTTCTTTGTTTTGTTTAAAATATTTTTAATTTTTTATGGTTATTTAGAGAGTGGTTAGTGTTGAGTGTAGAATGTGTTAATATATTAGGATGTTTAGGGCATTTTCTTAGATTAATTTAGATAAAAATTGTATTACAATACATACAGTCTCAAAATATTCAATCATACAATCATAGATGCAAAATACAAGAACATCCATATCAGGTGGATGACATTCGTCACAAATATGAAAGGATCCCAAAAACTTTAATACCCTTAATATACTAGTACACGAGATTTAATTATCAAACATGTCAAAAAAATAACCTCTAGGAAACATGGTCCTTGCTCTGGACGGACACAAGAATGTGCCTTGGTAATATAATTTATGATACATCAACCCTGAGTTTTTTTTACAGAATCTATATTATTTTCCTTAGATTAACACAACAGAAGAATGTTGTATGATTGTTGCTTTCTTAACATCTCGTGGAAAACAAGAGGCTCAATGGGCTGAGCCTGTATCGCTCACCTGGCAGTCACAAACTTTTGATTTGACAGACTAGATTGATTTCTGGAAACTTTGTAAATGATCTTCTATAAATGCTTCATACCAAGTATAAGTTCATTGGCCAAACGGTTTCAGAGGAGAAGTTTTAAATTTTGACCGATCAGAACATATAAAGGTTTCTGGTGGCAATTTTGTTTCGGGGACTAGAAATATTTATGCAAAGTTTGTGAAGGACCTTTCATAGATGATCCATACCAAAAATCAGTTCATTTGGCTTTACGGTTTCAAAGGAGAAGAACTTTTAAATTTCGACCAATCAGAACATGTAAATGCCCATGACGGCCATTTTGTTTCACGGACCAGGAAGATTTATGCAAACTTCCTAAAGGACCTTCCATAGATGCTCCATACCAAAAATCAGTTCATTTGGCTTTAAGGTTTCAGAGGAGAAGAAGTTTAAAATTTTGACCAGTCAGAACATGTAAATGCTCATGGCAGCCATTTTGTTTCACGGACCAGGCTGATTTAAGCAAATTTTGTAAAGGACCTTCCATAGATGTTCTATATCAAAAATCAGTTCATTTGGCTTAACGGTTTGTAAGGAGAAGAAGTTTTACATTTCAACCAGTCAGAGCATGTAAATGCTCATGGCGGCCATTTTGTTTCGCGGACCATGATGAGTTATGCAAACTTTGTAAAGGACCTTCCATAGATCATCCATACCAAAAATCAGTTCATTTGGCTTTACGGTTTCAGAGGAGAACTTTTAAATTTTGACCAATCAGAACATGTAAATGCTCATGACGGCCAGTTTGTTTCACGGACCGGGAAGATTTATGCAAATTTCCTAAAGGACCTTCCATAGATGCTCCATACAAAAAATCTCATCATCACCATTCACTAAAGATACCATGTTTACTTTAAAAACCAAATATTGTTCAAATCTGAGCAAGTGTAAAAAATGGCGGGAAAATGGCAGCCATTTTAAAAATGGCCGTCCAAAACAAACTTTCATCATCACCATTCAACTCGGGATACCATGTTTACCTTGAAAGTAGCTTTCATCTTCATTTTCTTTCTATAATTCAGGAAAAAATAGCAAAAAACAGCATTTTGACCCCTATGTTCTATTTTTAGTAAGGGCGGACATGTTTTTCGACCAATCAAAAATCCAAGGATCGACTTTTTGCAGGATACCCTAAGGAACAATCTTATCCAATTTTCATTTGATTTTGAATAGTAGTTTCAGAGAAGAAGATTTTTGAAATAATAACATAAAAAAAGCCAAAAATGTCAAAAAAGGGCAATAACTCTAACATCAGTTGACAGATTGTAACGAAAATCAGCAGATAGGTAGCTCTCATCATGCTGAACACTTTCAACCTACCAGAATTTGCCGTAACCTAATGATTTTTGAGATATTTGCGAAAAACTGTTTTTTGACCCCTATGTTCTATTTTTAGTAACAGCGGCCATGTTTTTCGACGAATCAAAAATCCCCACATCAGTTCTATGCAGGGTACCCCAAGAAATAATCTTACCAAGTTTCATTTGATTTTGAATAGTAGTTTCAGAGAAGAAGATTTTTGAAATAATAACATAAAAAAAGCCAAAAATGTCAAAAAAGGGCAATAACTCTAACATCAGTTGACAGATTTTCACGAAAATCAGCACATAGGTAGTTCTCATCATGCTGAACACTTTCAACCTGCCAGAATTTGCCGTTTCTTAATGATTTTTGAGATATTTGCGAAAAACTGTTGTTTGACCCCTATGTTCTATTTTTAGTAACAGCGGCAATGTTTTTCGACGAATCAAAAATCCCCACATCAGTTCTATGCAGGGTACCTCAAGGAACATTCATACCAAGTTTGGTTCTAATTAGTCAAGAAGTTTCAGAGGAGAAGAGTTTTGTATAATTGTTAACGACGACGACGGACGACGACGACGACGGACGCCAAGTGATGGCAATAGCTCACATGGCCTTTGGCCAGGTGAGCTAAAAATGTTGCATCTTCAGGACCAGAACAAGTTCAAAAATACATGAAATGTATTCAAGAAATGAGGTATAATCAGATTCGAAGAGCAGTTATTTTATACTGCCAACGGAAAAGTCAGGTCGTTTGGGAAGAGACGAGCACCCAAGCCACTTGTAGCAGCTATTTTTTTTTTTTCGAAACATGTAGAGAGTCATTTCGAACAAGGCTTGTGACATTTTTCAACTTTGGTCTACGTTCAGGCTTTCAGACTATTATAATTGACTATATCCCAACAAGATATTCCCATCCGTACATGTACAGGGGACTGTAGGTTGAGCCCATTACATAGTGTTGAATGTCTGCCACAAATAAAACAGTAGTAACTGTTCTGATTTTGTTATCAATTTATTAAACAAGAGTATGATAGTGATTTAGTAAGGATCCTTGCCTTTACAACATTTTTTGAATGCTCCTCCTTTACCAATGTACCAATCACATTTGAAACCAAGACCATGATGATACTTGTATCCATAATATGTACGTTGACATGTGCAATACTTGTAATAACAATGGGCTGGTTTACTGGAATCCATTGTACATTGTCCCTATAAAATAAACAAAATATTGCTAAACAATACATCTTTCTGTCATGTCGCAATGATCATAAAAAAAAAATTAATAAATATGTATGTTGTGAGAATTTTATTCAATGAATACCAGCGGCATAATTTAATAAAGTTGCAGTTTAAAGCCGGAAATAACGAAAATAAAAAATATCTAAACATTTCATGTGTATCATTAAGTTCTTCTGAATCGCCGTGAAAGAATTTTTTCATACAAAATGAACGGATTCTTCTCATGGAAGTGAGAAGTTCCATACTCTGTGGTGCACAATAGAATAACCAGCATAGCGGGGGCCAGGTTTTTGAAAGTATCGTAAAATTGATCGTAAGACATATCTTATGACATTACTTGCGATTAAGTTATGATGGTCTTACGACCTATCATATGATGTAAAACAAAGGTATCCTACGACAATCATAGTTACGACGATCGTATGACCATCGCAAGTCAGTAATGACAAATAATGAAAGTTTAAATGATTTAATAAGGTATGCAATTTATTTTTTAAAAAGTACATGTAACTAAAAGAAGAAAAAATAAATAAAAAATAACGTTTAATTAATTCTAATTTTAATAGCCTTTTAAAAATGATTAATGCATATACGTTTACTGTACATGTGTAACATGCATTTACATGTAAATCAATTATGCAATGTGACAATCTATTAACATGAATCAATAAAACCATTGTAAAAGTTTATCGGTCTACTCTATTTTAATATGAATAAAAAATACCTAGGGTTCGAACATTCAAATTCCCGCTTAACGAATTATTCGTACTTCTATACATATACGATCATTATAAGACCATCTTACGACACCTTCTTCGGTGTCGTAACTTTGTGACAAATTTTGTGACATGTCACAAGTTGCGACCCTTTCGAAAACACATTTTATGACTGCGACACGTCGTAAGACCATTTTGCGATATGACATCTTCGAAAACCTGGCCCCGGGTTATTTGAAAGAGTGCACCATGTACATTGAGGTTATTTCGAATAGAATGAAAACTAAATTACCGTCAATTCTTATAATTTAATTTCAACTTGATTTGACGTGTAAAACGTTGGGATTCCCTTTAATGGCGTCATTGTAGAAAAGAAAATTTAGTCTATGATATGACAGACGAAAAAAAATTGACCAATCAAATGACGCGTTAAATCCAATCTTATATTATTGCACTATGTTTATAATCATGAATGACTTAATATAGACATTGTAATAGGTACTAAACATTTTGGTTTACCTAATTCTTACTTCGAGCACTGCTGATGATAATTAAATTTGCATATTATGGTTGATAGGTATTATTTATTGTCAATTTTTTAGATTTTTGTAATCTTGCGCAAAACAAATTATGTAAATTACCTGACAACCAGCCTGTTGTGTGTACCTGTATTTAATTGCATTCCGTTGATGTGGCGTAACTCTGGACCATTTCTGATTGAATCCACATTTATTTACCCAGTATTCATTGCCCAACATGTTTCCTATAATTTAAGATTAAATAAGGACTTTAATCATTGCCAATCCTGTTTCCTATGAGGAAACACCAAACACAGTTGCAAATTGTACCACTTTTGCCGGTATAAGGGATTGTTTTGATCTTGAAAAGTATGAGCTTAAATGCCTTATAAGTGACTTTTATACTTTTATGTTGAAGAACAGGAAAATCTGTTATTCCTTTTCTTTTAGTAAAGTTCCATCTTGACATGAGTTAGATTGCTCTATATATAATTCATATCTCCGTTTTTTTGTTCAGAATATTTGTAAACGAAATATATTTATAGAATTTTCAGTTTTACGATAATATTTTTAAATCAGCAAAACCCCTCAATTAACAAAAATGCGTCAAAATAATAAGCTTTATACTTTAAAAAACGTCTGTAACAACTTTTAACTTCAAATATTAAGAATATCAAGTGACTAATTTATCATTACTTGACAACTCTGTTAAGAACACTGAAAATTTCTAAAAGGTGTGCTATTATCATCAGATATTGTCTTAAAGTAAGATGTTCACAGCTGTTAATCAGGGAGCATTGACATCAAACACATGAAACAAGTGGAAAAATGTCTCAGTTCCACAGAATGAAGATATAAAACTAAAACGTCCAATTTTGTGATAAAACAGCCGAAAAAATACATGTATATGACTTGTATATTAGTGACTATGAACAAATCATTAGCATTAATATGATTTGTAAAGTGTTCCTGTAAAAGCTGTAATTCACTGCATGAAAATACAACATGAAATAGACTGACATTCTTTGAGCTACACAGGACATAAATATCAAATTGTTGAAGAAACGCTTGACCAAGAAATCATATGACTCCATAAACACGTTAACAAAATAGGATGCTATTGGAAATTTTTTTTTTTCTAAATTACATCAATACCTACCACACAAAAGGTATGTATCTCCGACATTCAGAGAAATACCGCAATAAGTACTACATCCTTTCGAGAAAATTCCAATCTCCTGGTGCTTTTTACATGGCCCCTAGTAAAACGAAAACAGCCGATCAAATGTCTGCATATACAAGGGTATAAATGTTTAAATGGTTTCAATATATAAACATGTACATATATCACTTCAAACCTGCTTTAACGCATCCAGGTAAGCTATTTAATAATTTGAAATTAATGAAGTGTTATCATGGTTATCTTGATACATTAGTAACTTTCTATAAAATGTACAATACGTGTACCAGTTCTGCTTTGGTGCATTGAACGTGCAAATGTCTGATAAGATTTTCAATTTGTAATTTTGTTGTGCTTTTTTTCTCTCATTTTTTTTTTTTTTTTTTTTTTTTTTTTTTTTTTTTTTTTTTTTTGGTTTTATTCATAAACGGGGTTAAAACTGAGGTGACTTCTTCAAAAGGTTATCGGTATTTAGTTTACATTTTAATTAGCCATTTTGATTGAAAATAAAAGCACACTTCCTGTTGCAGTATTTCGATCTGTTTTTACGTGTTGGTTACATTTTGTTCCGATTTGTGAACATAAAAGGGTCAGTCAAATACTAGTCATTGCTAAAAGGTCAAAGGTTTATTTTAAATTGTATTTTTTGGCAAGAATTTGATGAGCTCAATCATCAATAAAAAAAATGATTTATGGAAAGTAAGATTTTTTCAAAATACACTTTTTGGCAAATATTTAGTTTATCAAGAGTACTGTGCTGGGTTTCAGAAATTTGAAATAATATTATTTTCTGTGGTAAAAAAATTGCCAGTTTTGACGTTTTCGTATTTTTCAAGGTCACAATTCACATATTGTTTCCTTATCTACATTGTATATATACCTGTTTATGTACCATTTTTATACACGAAAAATCATACTAATAAAATATTACATTTATACATGGTGTACTAGTAATATCTTGAAAATATGTAAGATTACCATGCAGGGCCAGATGTTTTAATTTTTTTTATATATTATTATTATTATTGTATTTATTCATTTGTTATATTGTCCTTCTTTCTTTAATGTAAAACTAATCAAACCCATGAATATGAAATTAAATGTATGTAATTCACTAAACTATTCCGCTCAATATTGGGCGTCATGATTGACAATAAAATATTTGTATTGTATTGTATTATATAACATAATGTTAAATCTTCTCTTTTACTTAAATATTCCGTAGTTATACTTACTTTGAGTGTACGTTTGATATAGACACCGTACCTAATGTCATGTCGATGGGACTTCAGATCAGTTGTGTGGGGTGCATCTGTAACCCATACCTTTTTCTTACTTTTAACTACACCCTTTATACCTAATAAACAACACAATAAGTGAAATATAATGATTTAAAGATTGTCTGATAATTTATTAATAAGTTTACCGCTGCTGGTGGACACCAAGCCCCCGAGAGTATCCCCAGCTCAGTTGCTAGTATTTCGATACTAGCTCGAAATTGATACTTTAAATTTGTAAAATTTGTGAAAACTAAGGAGTATCTCTTTCGTGCCTAGATCTGTCCTTAGATGGTTTTGGCTTTACCCCTTTTAGCCATTTTGGCATTTTTGAATTTCTTCAACTTCTTGGATCATTGTTTTGGTTTTCAGCATTTCAGGCCTTGAGCACAACTGATGAGTCATAAGTTGACGAAATGTGCATATCTTGTGAATCAAAATTGGTATCAAAGAATTTTTTACATATAATTGTATGCTAATTACGTACTGGCGTCGAAAATTTTAAGTTATACAAATTAAATTCCATAATGATATTATATTCAGCGAGATAATAGGAATTTCATTAAATACAAAACTTACATGATAAAAAGGTTTAGTCTAATGATGTGATTATTTGAAATGTTTTACGACGATAAAAACCTGTACCAACAACCTAAAACACAATCAGTTTAGTTGTTGAGACTACAGTACAAGTGTTGCCACTTACAGAAGTCGGCATTGTCATACAATGTCTGTGGATGATAAGGTCCTCCACAAACACACTTTGTGAATTGTGTGTCTTTGGATGCATTTTTTATCACAACCACACCGTTAGAAGTACCAGCATGCACAGCTGAGATTCCAAGTACCAAAATAAGTAAAAGATGCATTATCTACAATGAACATGATAAAAACTGTATTTAATAACATTTGTACATATATTGTTTTTATTTTATTATAAGAAATCATATGTTATTTCCACATTTTTGTTTGATCCCTGTATGCTCGGAATTTAATCTTCCCAGTAATTAAAAATATTAATAGTTTTTGTCATTAGCTTTTTCACTCGGATGATAATTTCATTTCAACAATAATAACTTGTTATTCTATCTACAATAGTACTGTATGTTTGTTTCTTAATACAGGTCCTTGAATTTAGTTCACTTAAATTATCTTTGAAGTTCTTACCTTTGTTCTGTCAGGATCTGGGAAAACATTTACTATAATATCCAATTTATATGGAAAATCTGACGCAAATGTTAAACATTTTACTTATTGACGTTTAACGTTCACACGTGTTACAAAGAGGTATATAACTCCTCCTCCAAATTCCATGCATGCGTTCATAAATGAATGCTAACGACAGCTCTCAATGTTTCTCGTGCTAATTTCTATTGTGCTCTTGAAGAAGGGTAGAAAATTTTATAGTGTGACGCATGTTTCTAATTGCCGTTTTTCAACCCAATGATTGTCGTTACAAATACGGTTTAAAATGTCATTTCGGTTGGTTTACTCTGAATAAAGACATTTTTTAGCGTAAAGCAAAAAACAAATGTGTGACAAACAGAAGTAAATAATGCAAACAAAACTAATGGAAATATTACAATATAAATAAGGTCATTCCTGTTTCAGAAATTCATTGAATATTATATCAAATGCAACCTCCAATAATGTGTTGCTATACTTTTTAAGTGCAAAATATCTTGTGCAATTGTGCTTTTTTTTGTTTGTACGTGATGGTCCCATTTGTAAGATATACTTTTGAGGTTGTCATGAAGTGCATTCACACCTCTTCTGTGCGATGGTCTGTTGTACTTTTATATTCAGTTTCAGGATTTTTTCTAATCAACCTTTACGCATTATACTTTTATACCGTCATTATTTATAGAGCAACAATCTTTAAGCAATTTTTTATATACTACCAACTCACTTTGACCCTTCGAACTTACTAGTACCACTGCGTGACTTCCATTCCAAATCATTATGCCTGTTTTCATTTGCATTCCTTAAACGTTAAGGGATAAACGTTGACGAACAAACGGACAGACCAGTCTTTGATGTCGATATCGTACCCGTTGAAACATGCAAAATTTATAAAGGTCCTTCCATAAATGCTTCATACCAAGTTTCTGTTCATTTGGCAATACGGTTTCAGAGCACAAGATTTTTGTAAAGTTGACCAATGAGAAATATGATTTGTTAAAGGCAGCCATGTAAAAAGTCTGGTCGGGAAAAAATTTTGAAACTTTATCAAGGTCCATCCATAGATCCTCCATACAAAGTTTAACTTCATTCGGTTACATGTACAATTTATTTTTTTTTAAATTTGACCGATGAGAAAACAGAATTTTTTCATGACGACCATGTTAGTTTTCCGATGTGGACAACATATGCAAACTTATTATAATTCTTTCCATTGATGCTTCATATCAATTTTTCAGTTCTTTTAGCCATACCATTTCAGAGAAGATTTTTTTAATTTAACCAATGAGAAATGGGATTTTTTAATGGCGGCCATGTCTGTTGTCCGATTTGGTAAAAATATGCAAACTTTATAAAGGTCCTGCCATAGATACTTCATCAATTCATACCAAGTTTCAGTCATTTGGGCTGGGGTTTCAAGGGAGAAGACAAAATATTGAAAGTTAATGGACGGCCGACGGACGCCAAGTAATGACAAAAGCTCAGATTGGACTTTGGGCCGCGTGAGCTTAAAACTAATTTTGTATATTTCTCATTCGATAGAAGAGATTCGAAGTATTCAATAAAACTGGTTGCCCTCTATCCTATGACAAAATATTTGCCGTTTCATACAAGCTGACGCTATGGGTAGCAGACCTTACAATGACTTAGTTTATTATGTTCCTATATGGCATTGGTTACTATTTCATATAAATTTATCTCACACAAGTTTCTTTTCCTTATTAAATACCCCTTCAATTCATAGAACCAAGAACCCCAACTTATTTGGCTTTCCATCTTCGAAGACTTCAATTAATAAGCAAAAGAAACCTTCTAGCCTTTTCAGTTTTGGAGAAGACACTTTCATGATCGATTAACATGTATTGAGAAGTTCATTGAACCAAGAAGCCCAACTTATTGCTTCGAAGATTTCAATTAATAAGCAAAAGAAACCTAGCCTTTTCTGGTTATTTCAGTTTTGAAGAAGACACTTTCATGATCGATTAACACGAGAAGTTCATTGAACCAAGAACCCCAACTTATTTGGCTTTCCAGCTTCAAAGATTTCAATCAATGAGCAAAAGAAACCTTCCAGCCTTTTCTGGTGTTTTCATGGAACACAACTGTGAGACCTTTCAATAAAACTTAACCGATAACGGGGAAATCCGTAGAGATGCTAAAAATAAAGTTGCCAATTTTTCCCTAATTCATTTGGTGAAGTGTTTCTGCAATTATCTTGATTGTATCCTGGGGATGTCTTAATATTAGTTTCATATGTTTTGTCAGGCAAAAGGATGAGTTACCCTACCAGTAGTTGTTATTATATAAATTGATAAACCTTGTCAAGTGTAAACGAGAGGCTCAAGAGAATTGAGCCTGTATCACCCACCTGACATTCCCACAATCAATCCATTTTATTTCAAGTGAAAATTGTAATGGACCTTCCATAGATCGTTTCATACCAAGTATCAGTTAATTTGGCCATATGGTTTCAGAGGAGGAGATTTTTTAAATTTTGATCAATCAAAAATAAGAATTTATTATAGCTGCCATATTAGCTGTCCGACTCGGACGAAATATGCAAACGTAATAAAGGTCCCTCCATAGATGCTTCAAACCAAGTTTCAATTCATCTGGCCTAGGGATGTGAAAGGAGAAAATCAAATGTAAAAGTTTACAGACAGACGGATGACAGACGTCAAGTGATGACAAAATTTCACCTGGCCAGGTGAGCTAAAAATAGAGTGGCAATTGTTGGTGTTATCAGTACGTCATGTCGACATGACAAGTCTTCTTGAACTTGCTGTACATGTGAGCTTTTGGCCCATTGTTGACAACTTTTTTGGACTTTCAATATGAACCACAGACACATAAGTGATGCTCACTGACTTTTTGTATAATATTCTATTATAGCATGGGTTTTTTTTTTCATTAATCTGAATTTACATGTACGTTTTCATATTATACATACAGAGTCAACATTTCATGTCCAAAGGGCCATAAATCTAGAAAAACACAAATAACCACATGATAATGACTCCAATAACTAGATCTACCAGTGACTTTTATCAAAGTCAGCTGATGGTTTAGTTTATAGGGTTAATAAATCAACATTGTTTTTAAAAACATTTCACAAACAAGTCAACATCAAAGACTTATCTTCTTGGCAAGGGAAATTGGTGGTGGTGCTGGTGGGGGTCAGAGGAGATGGAGTTGGGAATAAAGATATCAAGTTTTATCAGACAAGAACTTTTTGTGTACAAATGTATGATACAATATGATAATTGATTAACATTTTATTGCACTTGTAAAAGCATTTTATACAATAACATAGTTTGAATAATAAAAAAAAAACATCTAACAGCATAATACACTTTGAGTGTTCTTTATAAAAATAACTTGCACTCTAAATCTAACACCCATTTACACTTTTTCTTTCTTATTTCATACAACCATTATAAATATTGTATGGGAACCTCAGTTCATGCTATAGGGATTTCACTATTTTGATAGTCTAAATGAGGGAGTAATAATAAAATTTTGCAGATCAATTAAACATACATAAATTGTTGGTAAATGTTATAAACAACAAATATGATTCTAAATTAGGGAATCTTACTCTGTGTCATTTGATGCAACCAGTGATGTCATTTCTAATCCAAAATTCTCATAAGAAGATTTTTTCTCCCTATTTATATACTGAAAATTACTCGAAAATTTCTAAGGGAAAATATTTTTATACCTCTGGAAAACATGACAAAACAAAACCAGGCAAATAAGGAAAATTTGCTGGTTTACCAATAAAATCCAAGCAATTTGTAACTTTTCATTGATTAAGGTGTTTATTTTAGGAAAAATTCCCCACATGAACGATGTTATGTTCATTATACATATAAGAATACTGGTAATAACGTCACTAATATAGACACACCAGTAAAAAATAAAGTTACATTTAATTAACTTTTTTTATAATTCGAACTTTTTCAAGAAACATTATAATATTTTGTGTCAACATTATCTTGTATATATTATCTAAATAAAAAATAAAAAGATTCATGTGATTAAAAAATTTATAAAAAGACAATTTTCAATGAAAAACCTTAACGTACTTAATTGTTAATTTTTTTATAAACTTGTGTACTGGCACTTCACTTTGTAGGATTGTTAGTCACCACATGTACTTGATCCTATGCTGCCATTTCAATAATACACATTTTGTATATATTGTGAGGCTTTGACTTTTCTCTGCTGGGGGGGACATATGGCTACGTGTAGCAATCTTGTTTACTAATTTTTTTCTTTGCTTGACATATATAATAAGACTTGATAAACACAGACAGAATTAATCTTCACCTAGAATGTACTAAAGGAACTTAATGATAATCTTCCTATAGCTATGCCACAGTTGTCTTGATTTCATGTGCTTTTATCATTTTAGTAAATATTTTCAGGTCCATTTCATTACACCACCTATATCAACCAATCAAACCTAATATATTTTCAATATTGTAGCACTATCATATCCTAAATTATTTGATCGGACCTGATGCAAATATATCAAGGTCATTCCAGTTAACTTCAAAAACACTGCAAGCTATAAATTTGGGTAAAATATTTTTTTACAATACATTAAAGTCATTAAAGCCATTATCATATTTTTCTTTCACAAAATTACAATTGTCAGCCTCAGGACACATTATGAAGCTTTTTAGCTACCATGCTTCGATTGATTATTGAAAAATCTTCATATTGTGACTTGAAGTTTATGTATTACAAAAAAGGTATGCATATAACTTCTTCTAAATATATAGTTAGATTAGGAATGGAATTTGTAGCATTATTTGGCTTAAGTAATTATGAATGCAATCTATAAAAATACTTAAAAATATTAAGAGAAATGGAAGATTTAACTGTATTTAAAAATTTTAAAATGGATACAATTTTATCATTGCTTTTTTATGATAATTAAATCAGATAAAATTTTGCAAAATCTGTTCAGGAATATTTATATACTTTTTCCAAATTTTAGAAAGGAACTGAAGTTATAATTAGTTTTTGCAAATAATATGAAATTTTTCCACACCAGTAATCTGTCTAAACACAGTAACTTTTTCATCACTAGATCATGACAAGAACCATTAACAAAACAAACAAGAGCCTGTGTCGCTCACCTGGCAGTCACAAACTTTTGATTTGATTTGACAGACTAAATTGATTTCTGAAAACTTTGTAAATGATCTTCTATAAATGCTTCATACCAAGTATAAGTTCATTGGCCAAATGGTTTCAGAGGAGAAGTTTTAAATTCCGACCAATCAGAACATATAAAGGTTTCTTGCGGCCATTTTGTTTCACAGACTAGAAAGATTTATGCAAAGTTTGTAAAGGATCTTCCATAGATGCTCCATACCAAAAATCAGTTCATTTGGCTTTACGGTTTCAGAGAAGAAGTTTTAAATTTTGACCAATCAGATAATGTAAATGCTCATGGTGGCCATTTTGTTTTGCGAACCAAGATGACTTATGCAAACTTTGTAAAGGACCTTCCATAGATGCTCCATACCAATAATCAGTTCATTTGGCTTTACGGTTTCAGAGGAGAAGAAGTTTTAAATTTCGACCAATCAGAACATGTAAATGCTCATGACGGCCATTTGTTTCACGGACCGGGATGATTTATGCAAACTTTGTAAAGTACCTTCCATAGAAGCTGCAGGCCAAGTTTCAGTTTAATAGGTCCAGGGGTTTCAGAGGAGAAGATGAAAATGTAAAAGTTTACAAACGGACGGATGGATGACGGAGGGACGGATGCCAATTGATGACAAAACCTCACATGGCCTTTGGCCAGGTGAGCTAAAAAGCGAAAATAAATACAGAACAAAAAGATCTAATAACATACAGATCTATAAAACAATTACAGTGAAATTTCAGTCATTTAAACTAGATGTCCTTCAACACCATGGATATTTTGATCTGCTTTTTAAGACTCTTTACATAATTTTCACTAACTAAACCTTAAGCTCTGTTATTGTTTATAATTAAACAAGATACAGTCTAAACCTGTAATGCTGTCTTTCACATTTATTTAAATGAAAGAAAAGAAAATTGTACTTTGAATATTTTTAATAACCAAAAATCTATTTTTCCAAACTTGCAAAGCATTATTTACATGCTAGGCTATGTGTATTGGAAATTATGTACGAAGAGACCAAAAATATCCATTTAACATAATAAGTGAGATTCTTATCTGCAAAAGCCAAAAATAAAGAAATAAGATTGAACATGCTCAGCAAATATATTAAGCTTGTAAAATAAAAATTCAACAAAAAGGCCAACCATTTGGCATATCTTGCTGTTTCATGTGCCCTTTTTTAAGTTTATATATATAAGCCCCTTTAATTGTTTAAGTTCACATATAAGCCTCGCTGGGAATATTAGATTCATGGAAGCCCATGACAATGTAAAAATTGTCTTATATGAAATATAACATCATTATAAAGACAAAAGTAAATATGGTCAAAAGTGAAAGGGAGCTTTGTTTGGTCAACCCCAGCAATGCGTATAAAAATTATGAGAATCAGAGCCAAAGCCAAATTGAGTTATCATACAACAAAGGAATATGCTCAATCCAATGAAAGTCCCATAACTGTGGAATGACATCGGTAACATAGGTTAAAATCATCTAAAATGAAATGAAGCTTCATATGATCAATCCAAACACTGCTAATTAAATTTGGAAGAATCATTCAATGCAAACTTGAGTTATTGTACATCACTGTACATGACAGACAGAGACGTACAGATGTAGTGATTACTGCATGGCAACCACATCTTCAATGTGGGCCTTATAAATATTGTCCTCAGAAATTATGCATGGCCTTGAATATCTTCTTCGTTTACAGCAAAAAAAAAGACGGTAGCATATTATTTTTTAATTAACTGTTACAGTAAACAAACAAGATTTACCTGATGGTTTTCACACTCATGAAGTAGACTTGCTTTTTTATATATCTACTATCTTTTAAACTCCTGCGAATATAATAATATTGTTAAACTGAAAAATGTTTAATTGAACAATGCCCACTGGCTAGATTTAGAATGTTGATATACTTTTAAAATACTTTATTTTTAAGTTTTCAAGATGAACAGTGAAAAATCCAAAAAGTAACATAAACTAGATATGTTCTAAAGAGATTATTTAATCCTTAGAAATCCTTGTCCTAATATAAAACTAATCAGCCAAACAAAGAATTTTTTTTTACATTTAAAAGTTTTAAAAAAATCAATTTTTGATAGGGGTGTTTTTCAAATTAATAAATTGAAAGCAATACATTTCCTTTAATATACTACTAAAGCACTATAACAGGTGTGTATAGCTCTCCAAAAATGATGTTAAAAAGTAAGAGTTTCATATGCTTCTGTAAGATAGCTTTTGGGTACCAGTCCAAATTTTCCATCTAATTCTCCCACCCACCAAGATTTCTCATCATAATCTCTATTGATAATGTAGATCATCTGCCCCTTCTTAAATGACAGTTCGCTATCATTATCAGCTGTACAATCCCACTTTCCAATGTACATATTTTCAAAGTCTTCATCATTTCGGTATTTTATTGGCTCCTCTGGAACTTTTTGTTGTTGTGGTGGTGGTGGTGGTGGCAGGGGTTCCTCAGTTTTCTTTGGAGGATCTCGTATAGGTGGCAAAGGTCTGCTTTGATAGGGACTTTCATCTGGGACAGGAGGTGGTGGTGGTAGGCGTTTTCCTGCCCCCCTTTGTGGTGGTAGAGTAGGAGGAGGGGGTTGTGTGACAGCAGTAGAACAATCATCATATTCCTCTTCTTGTATTGGTGCTGATGTTCCATCATCATACAATTCATCTTGTTCTGGTTCAGGTTCAGGTTGAGGAATGTTTGCTACAGGTTCAGCCTCATAGATGTCACCACCTTCTCCATCGTCATATATTTCAACAGGTTCTTGGGCATCCTCTCCTACTGGTTCATATATATCTCCTGAAATAATCAAATTTTAAACCAGCTGAAAAAGTAGATATTAAATTTTGACTCATAAACTTAAATATCTAGTTTCTAAGCTCTACTTAAAAATCGCATGAAATTTATTTTCAAGAAAACCGATCTGTAATTTTAATTAAAACTAAAATTACTATTCCAGTGTCTTACCCAGATTAAATTTTCACTAATTTTTTAAAATTGATCAAGTTAAAATGAAAGTAATAAAACAATCATAGCAGAAATGATTCTTGTGAGTTATGATATACATGTATAAGCTTTCTGTATATGCAAAATATCATAGGATTGAATGGTTTCAAATGGTATTTGTGTGTTGCCAAAATAAACACCTTAACTGAAAATCCCTTACCTCTTTCATCCATGTGGACTTCTAGTCTGGGGGAATAAATATCCTGATATTAAAAGATTCTACTGTAAAATTTTCAAATTTATTGACCATAATATGAAAAATTCAGTATGATTTCATAAGAAACTAGAGGTTCTCAAGAGCCTGTATTGCTCACCTGGATTTAAGGACCATTGCTGCCAAGTCTGGTCACAATTAGCTTACGTTTCAGACAAGAAGATTTTATAATGAGTTCTCCCATAGGGTCCTAAGTTAAATTAAGTTCAGCAGTAATGGCCATCTGGGTTGACAGTCCAGGTCATCCGACACAATTCTGAAAGAGGACCATCTAAGGACCATTGGTGCTAAGTCTGGTTCAAATTGGCTCAGTGGTTTCAGACAAGATTATTTAAAGAACTTTCCCATAGTGTCCTATTGTTAAAATAAGTTCAGCTGAGGCAGCCAATTCTGTTGACATTCTGGGTCATCAGACATAATTCTGAAAGAGAACCACCTAAGGACCATTTCTGCGAAGTTTGGCTCCAAATGGCTGAAGCTTTCAGACAAGATTTTTTAATGAATTTTGCCATAGTGTCCTATGTTTAACTAAGTTTGACTGTGGTGGCCATTTTTGTTGACATTCTGGATCATCGGACCCAATTCTGAGAGAGGATCATTTAAGGACCATTGCTGCCAAGTCTGGTTCCAATTTGTCGGTTAGAAGTTAGGGATGTCGGACATACATTTGAAAAAGGGCACCCAAGGACCATTCCACCAAAGTTTGGTTCCAATTAGCCCAGTGGTTTTACAAGAGAAAATCTTTAAAGAAAAGTTTCTCCCAACCCCGGACAACGACGGATGACAGACGCCAAGTGATGGCAACAGCTCACCTGGCCTAAAAGGCCAGGTGATGAAAAAGTAGGATGTGTCCATGGGACACGGATGCCCCCACTGACAAATATGAAAGAGTCAATGTACTAATTCAAACCTTTTTTGTTCGATGTGTAAAACTCACAGAGTGCACAAAACGGCATATTTTATTCTCATTTTATAAACTGGCATTTATATGACACAAGAACGATGATAGTGATGCCACTCAAATTCAAACTGATCAGTGTTTGGTGGTAATAAGCATTGTGTATAAGTTTCATAACATTTGGTTGAGGCAAAATAAAGGTAGAGTGCAGAAACGGCAAATTTAGCAATTTTTCCATTTATAAAGGGGCATAACTCCAGAACGGTGAATGTCACCCCACCCAAATTCTTACTCCATCTATGTTTGGTGGTAATGATTATTGTGTCATAATATTTGATTGAGGTAGACTAAACTTAGAAAATGGAAGCCAATTTTGGGAAAAACGGACAGACAGACAAGGGTAAAACTTGCCTCATAGATTTACTTTATTCTCCCTATAGCCCAAACTCTTGACCAAAAGTTATATCCTAATTTGGGATCTAAAGTTTATCACATGTATACTCTTCTGACAGGAAATAAACCAAACAATTTCCTACCTGCCTTGTCATTTTAGCTCAACTGACCTATAGGCCATGTGAGCTTATGTCATCACTTTGTGTCTGTTTCACATTTTGATCTTCTCCTCTGAAACCAACTGGCAGATTGTCGCCAAACTTGGTAGGAATGGTGTATTGAAGGGCCTCTACAAAATAGCCACATTTGGTTCCGACTGGATGAACAACAAGGCCCCCAGAGGCCATCTTGATTTTTATTGTCCTTTTTACAAAAATCTTCAGCTCTGGAACTACATGATGAAATGTTTTGGAACTTTAAAGGATTGATGACAATAATACCCTCTAAAAACCATCCACTTTTGGTTGAGATTCATATGCTCAACCAATGACTGTGGATGTTCAAAGATTCCATTGAAAAGACATTTTTGTAAATTGCACAGAAAGTATTAGGCAGATTGTAACCAAAGTTGGTAGTAATGATGTATGGAAGGACCTCTATTAAAATTCCCCCTTTGGTTCTGGATGGATGAACAGCATGGCCCCCAGAGGCCATCTTTGATTTTTATTTGCCAATTTTCTGTTGAAACCATATGGGAAAAGACTTTTTTGTCATTTGCTCAGGAATGGGCAGACTGTAACTAAAGTTAGCAGGAATCTCATATGGAAGGACAGATTCAAATGATCCACCTTTTTTTAGGTCAAAAGTCAAATATTAAGGTTTGAAAAATTTGCATTTAACAGCTTTTCAAAAGGCCTCTAGTTAAAAAATCAATTGTCTGAGAACCAAAGAATTTATCTTATTATAAATGGCCAAAATGTATGCATAATTAAAGCAGTTATTACATATTTTCCTTTAAATTCAAAAAGCTGGTAATATTTCCTAATTTTTTTCAAATTAAAAGAAAATCTAATGAGGAAAGTAATAATTAAGTGCATACAACATAGGGGACATCCACAGTAGCCATACTTTACCTCTGTAATCTAATAAATAAAACTTCAAAATTGTCTAAAAAACTATTACCATCATTATCATCTTCATCATCTTTCTCTATTTTTGATGGAACCACTAAACTTGCTTTATGAACAGCATTCTTCCATTCATCAACATCACTCTTACTTGTAGACATAAACTGGAAATAGTAATAATACAGTTTAGAATAGGTTACAGGAAAGCATGTCCATTTCTGATGATAATAAACATAATTTTTTTACCATAGAAATAAAATGTTAATAATTGGACAGGATCAATCGTGTCGTCCAGTTGCAAACAGGGAAATTAATAGCTGTACTTGGTATACTGGGATGTGAAAACAAATTTGATTCAGCATTAACTGTAGAAATTTAGTCCTAGTATATATATCATATAATGTAGAGGTAAACTGTTCCAGATAAGCAGCATATTAGTCACCTTCAATTCTTCCTAAATGTCTTTCAGTGGAAAATTATCATAGGGGGAAGGAACATTATTGATATTAAAGTGCACTATGCGTCCCCTTATCAATCTCAGTCCTTGTGTCAATAATTTAATATATGACAGACTTGCCATTTAAAAGAATTAAACTAAATATCCAGAAAAAGAGGTCTTTAAAAGTACATGTACCAACAATATAGCATTTCACCACAAAACTGCAAAAATGTCTGTTAATTTGACAGCAGACATAAAATTCAATTCATCAGAAGACTTTTTGGCAGTGGGTGGTGAAAACAAAGTTTATCTAATATTATCTGCAGTCTCTTTAAAGACGATATTCTATTAATGCACATCAGGTACAACCAGTGTTTCATTTTCCACATTGCATTTTGACTCTTTTTTAATTTTTTTTAAATTAAAAAACCTAATATGTGTCCTTTTTTCTTCATAAACTAAGTTCCTTTTTAAAACAGTCATCAGAACTTAGGACAGGGGACTAAAACTGTATATACTCAATCTACTTTATTGTATTTATAATAACGTTTTTCTTTCTTGTTGTATTTCATTATGTTTGTCACAAATCGTATTGCATGATATCTAATATTAGTATTTTTGGATTGTTATTTTAAATGACAATAAAAGTTTGATATTTGGTATTTGGATGAAAAAGTCACGACTTTGCATTAAAGTTAGACATTCCAAACAAGATCTCTTCTCAAATTGTCTGTAAATTATATCATGAAAATTAATGCAGTCTGTGTTTATTCTTAGTATTAATTAAATAGTTTTATTTGTGCTAACTTTTGAGTCTTTAACATATTTTTCTAAATGTTTTTAGATATTTAAATGGGTAAAACTTAAGAAACATAATTTTCAAAATGTATACATTGTTGTAAAAATACACAAAGTGTTCATTAAAAGTAATCTTTCACTTCAAGTAGCTGTTGATATAATGTCCAGGCCCAGGGTTGAACATGCAGTATTACATCCAATTGTCCACACTAAGTCGTGTAATAACTGAATTAACCTGATGAAAAACAATGATATTAAAACAAAACAGAAGCTATAATTCAGCATGAGAAACACTTCTGGTTCATGCTTCAATTACCGAGGGCCTCAGTGGCCACGTGGTCAAGGTAGTTTGTCATGACTACTAGTGATCACTAGCCTGTTCGAATCTCACCTGTGGCAGAGTGTTTTCGACTCCGATCTTAATTGACAAGGATTGCCAATTTTCTTATCGAAGGTCAGTGGTTCTCTACGTATACTCTGGCTTCCTCCACCAATAAAAATTGGCCGCCGCGAAATAGCCAAATGTGCTGAAAATGGCATAAAACCCCAACTAAACAAACAAAATGCAAACAGATCTATCGCATTGGGTTATTCTATAATCTATGGTTACACAGTCATGTATATTTATACATCATATAAGTTTCTTATTCCTTAAAAAACCAGATAGAAGCATGCCTTCTCCCACATAATCAACATTGACTTTCACACAACTAAAAAGTTTTCGGCTTATGGAAGCAAGCTATACATGCTCATAACTTAGTACACATTTAACAAGTGTCTTGTTACCTATTTGTAATTAAATTGTGCTAATTATAATTATTTTCTCTTGGCTTAAACAGAGTTCTTAAGGTCAGGAGGCATTAAAAAAACTCTCCAAATGCATAAATTCTTTCAAGCTCAAATGCTTATTCTATAAGAATACAGGAAATATTCTCCAGAATGATCATTCACCAAGTAATAATTGCAATTGTTAGTAGGACATGAACATTATCAAGAGAAAACCTAATGACACTAAACGAATCTGAGTGACAGAAAACCAAATTTTCTTTCACCACTGATTGGAGCCACCTGTCCATCCATAGGTCGTACATTGCAAAATTAAAAAAAAAAAAATTTTCTTTTGGAAAACCAAGCAGAATCTTAATTATGACAACTAATAAATAAACAAACTAGAGGTCTCAAGAGCCTGTATCACTCACCTGGACTTAGGGTGCCCACCTTCAGTACGACTAAAAGTTTAAGTGTAGCAGTCATCTTGGCTGGTTTTCGTATAGGGTTCTATGTTGAACTAATTTCAGCTGTTGTGGCCATCTTAGTTGACCATCCAGGTCATCAAACACAATTCTAAAAGAGGACAATTGGGAAGTGGTTTGAGACATGCAGATTTGCAAATTCAATATTTTTCCATAGGGTCCTATGTTAAACTAAGAACTGCTGTGGTGGACATCTTGGTTGACAATCCCCGTCATCAAACATAAGTCTGAAAGAGGAACATCTAAGGACCATTGCTACCAAGTCTGGATTTTTTTTTAAATAAACTTCCCAATAGGGTACTATGTAAAACTAAGTTGGGCTGTGGTGGCCATCTAAGTTATGACAGCTTAGTTGACAGTCCGAGTCATCAAACACAATTCTGGAAGATGACCACCTAATAACCATTGCTGTTAAGTCTGATTCCAAATGGTCAAGTGGTGATATGCAAATTAAATTTTTTCCATAGGGTCCTATGTTAAACTAAGTTTTGTTGGTGGCAGCCATCTTGGTTGACAGTCCTGGTCATTGGATTAAAATTCTGAGAACCATTGCTGACAATCCTGGTTCAAATTTTCCAAGTCGTTTCAGACGAGAAGATTTTTTAATGAATTTTCCTATTTCCTATGTTAAACTAAGTTTTGACGTGGCGGCCATGTTGGTCGACAGTCCGGATCAACAGACACATTTCTGAAAGTTGACCAACTAAGAACCGTTGCTGCCAAGGTCGGTTCCAATTGGCCAAGTGGTTTCAGACAAGAAGATTTTTAATTGAATTTTATCATAGGGTCCTATGTTAAACTAAGTTTGGCTGTTGCAGCCATCTTGGTTGAGAGCCAACTGAATGAGCATTGTTGCCAAGAAGAAGATTTCAACATTCCTCCCCTCTTTTTTATATTTTTTGTAACAGCAGCCATTTTGGTTGGAAGTCAGGGATGTCAGGCACATTTTTGGAAGGGGCCACCCAAGGACCATTCCGCCAAAGTTTGATCTCTATTAGCGGATGGACAAAAGACACCATGTGATTGCAACAGCCACATTGCTATACAGGCAAGTCAAGCTAAAAATGGGGAAAACCATGATGCAAGCCAAAAGCAGTAATCATGCATTTTGCATTTAGTATAATGTCCATGCATCCTAAAATGAGAAAGTCAAAATCATTTCTAAGAAAGAAATTTTCTCAGACTTATATAAATGAAGTATCTAAAGCACTAAAAGCTGTATGAAATCTCTTTAACTGCAAAATGGGCTTCGTGCTTAAATAATAATGCTATTAACATTCATATATAGGTAGGAAATGATATACAGAGATTTATTTTTATTTTTCTGTATATTTTGATTGCTAATTATAAGATATTTAATTTTTTTGTTAAAAATCATTAAGCAAAATGTTTAAATTTTATTATTTTTATATTAGTTACAAGAAGGGATATCTTAAACTTGATACCGAGACTGACCTTAATTTAGCCAATCGGATTATGAAATAAAATAATATAGCCAATAACAGTCGGGCATGCCTGTTGCAGTATCCTGAAGTCAGTGATACCGAGGCTAACCTTAATTTAGCCAATCGCAATTGTGAAATATATATAGTTGATCTAAATCAGCTCGTCTAACCAATATTTTCTTATTATAGGATATATAATAAGAGCTATGTGAAAAATTGAAATCCACAGAGAAATTTGTTGCAGAATGCAGGATAGCAATGAATAAAAGTTAGAAGCTAGCAGGTAGCTACCTTAAAAATGTTTCTTTGAGATGTTTTCTGTAATGATTCAGTAATTTAATATTAAATTTCTATACTTTTATAATTTTGTTATCTAATAATGTATGTCCGTCTAAATAAATTTTAAAAACTATACTACCCGGTATACAACATCCTGTTTAAAAGTACAAAATAATGTTTAGATACACAATTTTTATTTTGAATAAAGAAAGTGAAGCCATTTTTTGTTCTTTGTTAAATTAGCATATCTGTAAATATTCTTTTTTTTCAAAATATTCTGTCAAAAATAGCCTTTTAGGTTAAGCCAATCTTGCACAATCTCATGTAAGCTGTAACAACAGATATTTCTATATAAATTTGACAAGCATAGGAGATTTATTTACTCATAACTGTTTCCCATGCACTGAAATTACAAATTTGTGTGCAATACATTCCACAGACTATATGTATGTATATATGTAGTAAATTTTTCTTCTTTTGGTCATCAAACTGAAATAATGATTAGGTAAAATATGCCAAGCATATGTTTCACTGACAATACAGTTGTTAGGAAAGCATTTTTTTAAATATTGATATATGTATTAACTATACCCATTGAGTTCATTTATTAAAAGAAAATTATAACCTCGTATGTTCTGTTTGCAGGTCTGACCAGTTTAAAACAGAGTTCCTTTTTCTTTTCATCCTTTACCATTTCTGGTGCAGTCTCGAAACTGTACTCAGTCAATCTAAATGCTCCATTGTACTTTTTGGATGTTTTATCAGGGAAGTAATAGAAAATGTTTCCTTTAATAACACACCATCTTTTCTGCATGTTCCTTAGACCTAGAAAAAAAAGCTGTTTTGTTCAAGAGAATTAAATAAGTGACCAAGATGAGCGAATCCAGGTCCGTTCGTCCAAAACCACGTTTGCTCCCATTCACTTTCGCCTCATTTCACGTTCCCACCCCACACATTTGCACCCTTTTTAATGTGTTTTTGTTGAATAATTCTTTAATCGTGTTTTAGTTAGTGCTATAATAAAACATATCACAAAATACCAAAATAAATTTGATGCACTGTATGGCCATTTCGTTGACAATTCATCAGCAGTGCTCGAGATTAAAATATTGGAAAACCGGTTAAAGATATAATAATGAATTAATAAGCACAACCATAAAAAATGGGTCAAAGACACAAATGGCCGGGTTGCTGGGTGTTTACTGTAGTGGTGACAAAGGTGATTACAAGATCATATTGCACATTGGCAGTCATGAATATTTATATAGACAAAATCAGACACATTGTATGTTGGTGTACGAGCACAGAGGCAGCCATCAATTTAATTAGAAATAGGTGAAGTAAGCAATATTTGATTTGATAACATGTTGATAAGCACTTGTTTGCAAAAATGGGAAATAATTCCATAAAGTGAGGTGCACATCTTCAATATATATAGAAACATTCTATGAAGTTTCAAGGATGTGGGTGAAAAACTGTAGAAGGAGTTGATTTCACAAAATAGGTACCCTCTATTGAAGATGTCAATAAAAAACGACTAAGTTCCAAAGTTTGGAAAAATGGAAAATAATTCCTGAAATAATTCCATAAAGTGAGGTGCACATCTTCAATATATATAGAAACATTCTATGAAGTTTCAAGAATGTGGGTGAAAAACTGTAGGAGGAGTTGATTTCACAAAATAGGTACCCTCTATTGAAGATGTCAATAAAAAACATCTAAGTTCCAAAGTTTGGAAAAATGGGAAATAATTCCTGAAATAATTCCATAAAGTGAGGTGCACATCTTCAATATATATAGAAACATTCTATGAAGTTTCAAGGATGTGGGTGAAAAACTGTAGGAGGAGTTGATTTCACAAAATAGGTACCCTCTATTGAAGATGTCAATAAAAAACGACTAAGTTCCAAAGTTTGGAAAAATGGGAAATAATTCCTGAAATAATTCCATAAAGTGAGGTGCACATCTTCAATATATATAGAAACATTCTATGAAGTTTCAAGGATGTGGGTGGAAAACTGTAGGAGGAGTTGATTTCACAAAATAGGTACCCTCTATTGAAGATGTCAATAAAAAACGACTAAGTTCCAAAGTTTGGAAAAATGGGAAATAATTCCTGAAATAATTCCATAAAGTGAGGTGCACATCTTCAATATATATAGAAACATTGTATGAAGTTTCAAGGATGTGGGTGAAAAACTGTAGGAGGGGTTGATTTCACAAAATAGGTACCCTCTATTGAAGATGTCAATAAAAAACGACTAAGTTCCAAAGTTTGGAAAAATGGAAAATAATTCCTGAAATAATTCCATAAAGTGAGGTGCACATCTTCAATATATATAGAAACATTCTATGAAGTTTCAAGGATGTGGGTGAAAAACTGTAGGAGGAGTTGATTTCACAAAATAAGTACCCTCAATTGAAGATGTCAATAAAAAACATCTAAGTTCCAAAGTTTGGAAAAATGGGAAATAATTCCTGAAATAATTCCATAAAGTGAGGTGCACATCTTCAATATATATAGAAACATTCTGTAAAGTTTCAAGGATGTGGGTGAAAAACTGTAGGAGGAGTTGATTTCACAAAATAGGTACCCTCTATTGAAGATGTCAATAAAAAACGACTAAGTTCCAAAGTTTGGAAAAATGGGAAATAATTCCTGAAATAATTCCATAAAGTGAGGTGCATATCTTCAATATATATAGAAACATTCTATGAAGTTTTAAGGATGTGTGTGAAAAACTGTAGGAGGAGTTGATTTCACAAAATAGGTACCCTCTATTGAAGATGTCAATAAAAAAACGACTTAGTTCCAAAGTTTGGAAAAATGGGAAATAATTCCTGAAATAACTCCATAAAGTGAGGTGCACATCTTCAATATATATAGAAACATTCTATGAAGTTTCAAGGATGTGGGTGAAAAACTGTAGGAGGAGTTGATTTCACAAAATAGGTACCCTCTATTGAAGATGTCAATAAAAAACGACTAAGTTCCAAAGTTTGGAAAAATGGGAAATAATTCCTGAAATAATTCCATAAAGTGAGGTGCACATCTTCAATATATATAGAAACATTCTATGAAGTTTCAAGGATGTGGGTGAAAAACTGTAGGAGGAGTTGATTTCACAAAATAAGTACCCTCAATTGAAGATGTCAATAAAAAACATCTAAGTTCCAAAGTTTGGAAAAATGGGAAATAATTCCTGAAATAATTCCATAAAGTGAGGTGCACATCTTCAATATATATAGAAACATTCTGTAAAGTTTCAAGGATGTGGGTGAAAAACTGTAGGAGGAGTTGATTTCACAAAATAGGTACCCTCTATTGAAGATGTCAATAAAAAACGACTAAGTTCCAAAGTTTGGAAAAATGGGAAATAATTCCTGAAATAATTCCATAAAGTGAGGTGCATATCTTCAATATATATAGAAACATTCTATGAAGTTTTAAGGATGTGGGTGAAAAACTGTAGGAGGAGTTGATTTCACAAAATAGGTACCCTCTATTGAAGATGTCAATAAAAAAACGACTTAGTTCCAAAGTTTGGAAAAATGGGAAATAATTCCTGAAATAACTCCATAAAGTGAGGTGCACATCTTCAATATATATAGAAACATTCTATGAAGTTTCAAGGATGTGGGTGAAAAACTGTAGGAGGAGTTGATTTCACAAAATAGGTACCCTCTATTGAAGATGTCAATAAAAAACGACTAAGTTCCAAAGTTTGGAAAAATGGGAAATAATTCCTGAAATAATTCCATAAAGTGAGGTGCACATCTTCAATATATATAGAAACATTCTATGAAGTTTCAAGGATGTGGGTGAAAAACTGTAGGAGGAGTTGATTTCACAAAATAGGTACCCATTTTCCCCGCCCGCCCGCCGCCGCCGCCCGCCCGACATTCACCATACTATAACCCGGATTTGCACTCTGTGCAACCCGGCCAAAAATCAAAACAATTAAAACAAACAGGTATCAAAACTCAGCTAAGGGTTACCTGTGCATCAAAAGGAAGAGCCTTAGAAATTTCTGGTATTTTTTGTCAAATTTTGAATGGAAGATTTAAAGGCATTTAAGTAATGAATCATGCCAAAACAAAAGTTCTGGCTACTGGGCTGTTAATGCCCTCAGGGACTAACAATCCACCAGCAGTGACATAGACCAAATAAGTTTTTTTATTCTGCTGGCCAATTGTGTTGCTCACAGAGTCTGCATATAAAATGCAATGCATTACCATGTTGTCATGTTGTAATCTTGAAGTGTTATGCCTGAAATTGATAGACAAAATTAGCTTTGCAATATATCGTAAACTATGATTTGAAGATACTTGTAACACCAGAAATAATAATAAAATTTGGGCTTTTTAAACAAATTTTATGGCATAAAATTATTAGCACATCGTTATATAATAACTGTATTGAAAACATTAACCATTACAAAGCACATCAATAATAATAATAATAATAATAATTGTATGCAGAATTTATAACAATATATATATATGATACTTTGGACATTTTTATAGCAGTAAAAATCACATATACACCACCATGGTTTTGGAGTAACTGTATGATGGTTTGATTGATTATTTTATTTGGCTGGCGGCTACCTATACTTAGGTATTGCACCAGATTACCATGTTATTTGGTATGATTAACTAATTTGCGATAATAGCTTTTTAAAAAAAAATTTACTGCATTTTTGTTATTTGTGTGAGTTTTTATTATAATAATTTTACAATTTCACGTTAATGTTCCAGTAATTATTTAGTCTGCGGTTTCAAGTTGTCTTAGTAGTTAGCCTTTTAGTGTTATAGTAATGCATTAAAACATAATCCACTTTGGCTTGTACATCCTTCTAGGTATGTTATTCTCTGCATTTATGAGACTAATTGTTTAGTATATCATTGCATTACTGTTTTTTTTTATTTGAAGTGTACACAGTATAGTGCTAATATAATAAGACAATTTTGGGGGGTGAATATTTGTTGTAATAGAGATTTCATGTGGTTTATTTTTTTTTTTTTTTTGGTTTTTGTTTTTTTTTGGTTTTTTGTTTTTGTGTGTGTGTTTTTTTTTGTATGTCTATTTAATATTTAGGTGAGCCCATTACAAAATGTCACATTCATCCCATCTGCCACTCATAACTTTAAAAAATACCAATAATATGAAATAGGCAGTACAAATGACTTTGTATCAAAGACATTAGAGTTGTATGATGGTAATATTCAACCATCTTATATATCATACTTGTCCAAACACACATGAGATCAAAGGGGCCAAGCTGTTAAAAACAATTATCTTTCATGTTTTTCATTTAAAATCTTCACTGTTTTTTCACTCATACCAAGCTAAATACATGCATTTTACATCAAAGCTAGATATAACAACAATCATTATTTTCAAACACATAACAATAATACCAAATTTAGCTTTGTAAATACCAATTAACAGTAATCATACATAATTAACATTTAATAATTAATCATCAAATCACCCAAAAAAAATATTTAATTTAACAAATTCACGAATTTTTATTCATGAAAATATAAATATTTTGATATATACATCTAAAAACCATTTAATAATTCAACCGGTATTTAAATAAAAATTGGGTGCGAACATGTAGGGGGCGAATGTGTGGGGTGCGAACGTGTGGGGTACAAACGTGTAACGGGAGCGATCGGATCCGATACCAAGATGATCCATCACCAAATTTGTGTTTTTTTTTACATTTCTAATACAATAATACACTTCCGACCTCCAAGATACAAAAAATTGTTTTAAGCTGTCTGATTTTATCAAAATTGCTTTCATTTAAAATGTATGTATTTTTTCAACTAATTTGAATTAAGATTTTGATACCACAATTTCCTTCCAACATGTATCTATGATAATGTATTTTCGTGTGAAAACTTTTACAATGTATCTATTTTTTTCAAATTTTTGTTTAAACATTTCAGGCATGTACATGTAACGGAAACTGTCTATTATTACACCCTTGGAAAACAACTATCTTCAGTAAACCAGACCTTGAATGAAAGGACTGTTAGCTTAGAGCTTTTAAATACACCAGCTACAGGTCAAATATTTATGACGGCATTAAGGTAGATCATAAGTAAATATATTGAGCATCTTTATTGGGCTAGTTATTTTATTGTACGAGAAATTTGGATTTCCCTACATAATCTATATAAAATTTACCAACATTAAAACTCAATTATCTCAAAATCAAGAACGATGACCTATGCTTTTTAAATTGAAATTTCAAAGTATATCCATCCAACATCCTCCCTGGGAAAAATTAGGAAAATCTTTCCACTAAAAATATTAGTATTGATCTACCTCAATAAAACAGGAAGAAACTGTCTCACAAATCAGTTTTCATCTTTAAACTCATCATAGTTATGCTTTACACCAACTATGAATCAATAGTTTATTTTGCTACCGAAAATTTCTATATTCGATATGGTCAAAAATGTAAAATAAGGTGGCATCATTTAACAGGAAGTAGCTGTGTCACAACTATAACATCTTACAACTTATCATGGTCATGCTTAACACCAACTATGAATTAGGTGTGGCCAGTAGTTTTTTTTTGCTACCGAAGATTTCTATATTCCATATGGTGAAAAATGGCATCATTTAACAGGAAGTACCAGTGTCACAACTATAACATTGGAACCCATCTTACAACACATAATCGTCATGCTTTACACCATGAATTAGTTGTGACCTACAGTTGCTGAGAATTTTCTGATTAAAATTTCGATAGTCCGTGTGGTGAAAAATTTAAGGTGGTATCATTAAATAGTGACTAAGTTACAGGTATAAAATTGATACAAAACCTTACAACTCATCATGGATATGCTTTACACCAACCATGAATTAGTTGTATTTTGAGTATCCTCATTTCATTCTATAATAGAACCTTAAATTCTTAAACTTAAACTGACCTTTGAAACTAGTTGAAGCAAATTGAAAGAGGTCAAGAAAAAAGCATTGAATTTGCATTAAGTTACCATTCATTAAGACAACATCTGGTCTTAAAGCTTATAAGAAATAATTTAAGTCAATCACCTATAAACATCCGATTCTACATATAACCTGTAATTGAAATTAAAACATATTGATCTGGCTTCTATTTCTCACAACTGTTTATATAATTATGTTATGCGATGTTTGTTTAACAGAACATATCAGAAAAATCTATGGTTTCAAACCACTAAGATTCCACTGTAGTCTAAAATATGTACTAACCAATTGCAATACCTCCAGGTCTTTTCTTTTCCAGAAAACCTGCCTTTGTGAAGTCTGTAAGTTCCATGGCACCAACATTTGGAATATCTAAATTAGCTGAATACAAATCAAACAAACTATCTAAAACTTAAATGTCTTTGTTTTTTATCATATAAATGCTGTCTCTTATAAATGCATACACCACATTTTACCTATCCTTTATTTATGTTGATAAGTACATTAGATTTTTTATCACTTGGAATAACAAGGAAAATGATAAGAACTGTCTGATGAAAGGTAGTTCAACTATAATAAATGTCATAGGAGTTCTAATGAATAGAAAATTGGTCAAGGGACTGAAAAAGTAGTTAAAGTTTTGGTTTGAAAAAACCTGAGACTGAGCGATCAAAGGTACCAATGCAATTCTAATGTAAATTATTCTCAGATTTGTTCAACGTACACTAATGAATATAACATGTGTCAACAGATTTTTTGCATGATAAAAAGAGAAGGAATTTTGTTATTTTTTTCGAAAAAAATAAAAAGCATACTTTGAAATTATTCACATGGTACATGTACACAATGGCCAATTTCCATGGATTTCATGAACATATCACTCCACAATTTTCACAATAAAATATGAATCTTCAGATCACTTATCTGAGATGATATATCATAACATTTGGGTAAATTACCACAAAAAAAAGCAAGATACATTTTTAAAACCTGATGAATATGCAAATTTATACTGGTGCAGTAAAGTGTATAACCTTGTTTTGTAAAAAATGGAATGTGGATTTCATTAATCAACGAAAAATAAGCATTTGTTTATTTATGTGTTTATTTGTTAGTTTTGTAAAGGGATTTTTTTGGCAATGAATTGAATATAGATATGCAAAGATATCTGATTATATTATGTGTTTTTAATTAGAGTAATTTCTTGGGCTGTGCCTCTTGCTTGGGAAATGATTATAATTGTTCTTACAATACTATGTTTTGATTTGTAATTAAAAGAAACTCAAGTACATTATCATAAAATTATCCCTGATGATATCTTCTACTGAATGTATTTTGATTTACTGTATACTATAGCGAGTTTAAGTAAATAAAAGGTCCAGCAGTTTGGGTCCAACTTTGATGATTCTGATAATTATAATGCAACTGGCATATTTACTACCTAAATAAAGGGTGCTGAATATTTTGTTCGATTTTCATCTAGTAGCATCTCGTCTACTGGTACCCTCGTCTTCAGTTGCAATGACAGTTTGTATTATTTTCTGGTTCAAGGTGTTAATGAAGGTGTTCATGAAGTCACGTTCTCCATAGATTAGTTGCCAAAAATCATCCTTCATAAAATATGCTAGAAATGTGCGAGTTTCATGACTTTTCAGGATATTATCTTTCTACATGTACGATAAAAACAATATATGTAAATCTCACATACCTACCTGTTTCTAAGGCTCATACAAATAAAGTGTACATTTTCCAACAATGTTCATATACCCGGTAGAGTGTATATGTATGTGTTCTAAATCTACAATAAAAACTTACTGTCTGCATAAGGATCCTCTGCTTCATCTGTATTGGAGCTGCCACCTGTTCTTGTTGACTCATCATCTTTTGTTATATCTTTCAAAGATAAAAACTTGTGTAACATACATGTAGTTGCATTTGGAATTAAAATAAAGAAATGAAAAATTTCGGAGATGACTTTTCTGACAGAAATAAAATAGAAATATGCTGTATGGCATTCTGTTTTAAAGTGGACAAAATAATGTCTAGCATTAACATATTCATTCTTTTATTCAGATAACTAAAGGCTCCCAGGAGCCTGTATCACTCACCAGGATATCATTTACAGTGAATAAATTGTTCAATTATATCCATTTTGGTTGGCATGTTCGAATATTTCTATCAAGTTTTGCTGCACAGTTTGGTTCCAATTGGCTTAATGATATCAGGCAAGAAGATCTTTAAGTAAATTTCCAACAGGGTCCTATGTTCGGCTCTGGCAGCCATCTTTGATGGCAGGCAGAGTCATCAGATATAATTCTGAAATAGGACCACCTAAAGATGATTGCTGCAAAAATCAGTTCCAATTGGCTCAGTGGTTTCAGTGAATTTGCCATAGGGTCGTATGTTAAACTAAGTTTGCCTATGGCTGCCATCATGGATGGCGTTCTGGGTCATTGGATGCAATTCTGATAAAGGACCATCTAAGGACCAATGCTATCAAATTTTGTTCCAAATGGCTTATTGATTTCAGACAAGAAGATTTTAAAGTCAATTTCCCATAGGGTCCTATGTTAAACTATGTTTGGCTCTGGTGGCCATCTTTGATTGGCAGGCAGGGTCATCAGATATATTCTGAAAGAGAACCACCTAAGGATCATTGCTGCCAAATTTGGTTCCATTTGGCTGGGTGGTTTTATACAAGTTCAGCTCAGGATGGTGGGTCATCAGATACAATTCTGAAAGAAGACCACCTAAGGATCATTCCTGCCAAATTTGGTTCCAACTGGTTTACTGATTTCAGAAGAGAAGATCTCTAAGTGAATTTCCCATAGGGTACAATGTTAAACTAAGTTTGCCTGTGATGGCCATCTTGGATGATGGCCCAGGTCACTGGATACAACTCTGATTTAGGACTATACAAGGTGAGCTAAAAACGCAATGGCACTGGCAAGAACTCAAATTATTTTATGAGCTATTCAAATGATTGATTTGCAACACTAAAAACAAGAGGGCAACTCAATATTTATTTCATAGTCTGTAACAAAAACAAAAAATAAAGAAATGACAGAAAACAAATCATATAGGGTCAGCAAGATTACATTTCTAAAATATTTCACATGTTTCTTTTTAATGTCCATGCCAAGGTAGAAATCCCTTACAAGTATTAATACCCCTTTTCCATCATTCTTTTGGAAAATATTAAAGATTTTATTAAAATTAGTACATCCACAAAATATCTTTTTTACATAGAGATGTAACAGAAAATATTTAAATCTGACACCAAATAAAATGAAAGTCAAAACTGCTGAACCTAAATTACACATGTGCCTAACATATGCATTATTTTGATGTTTATATTCATTATTTATTAGTTTTTATTCTCCTGCTACTATAGGCTAAATCTTATCATCCAATATTTCCTTCATTATTTGGACGTTCATATTTTTTTTCAGTACCACGTATGTAATATATAGCCATATTCAGGAACAAAAATCAAACCGTCTATGATCAAATTATTCAAACTGTAATCTATATTTACATTTAGTTCAATATAAAAAATAGGAATATTTTGATGGGATGTCTTCTGACATAAAAACATCTGATAACAAATGGTCTTCTGTCATATTGGTTTGGTCCACGGGATGTTTTAGATCATATCACATTTACATATGTTAAATTGGGAAATTATGCCCTTTACCTCTGTTACCATTTTTCTATTTAAACAAGAGGCTCATCAGAGCCTGTATCGCTCACCTGGAGTCTGGTTTTCATTGGACAATTAATCAACTATTTGACCAAGTTTGTTGCAATTGGTTCAATTGTTCAGGAAAAATTTGTTGAAGATTTATTTTTCATAAGGTTTAATGTTAAAATATGTTCCCTGATGGTGGAGGTCCTGGCAGGAAGTTGATAAAATTGACCAGGAATAAGGGTGAACCTTAAATAAATGTAACAGAACCCGACCTCAAATTACACAAACCAATAACTCCTAAATAGAATTTGGGATTCCCTTCATGGCAAACATTTTTCAATTTACATTTCACTTCTACCTCAAATAGTTTTAGAAATAAATGCAAAAATGTTAAAATTTTGAAAATTTGACAAAAAAAAGGGAAATTACTCCTAAATAGGTTTTGGAATTTCCTTTAAAATTTCAGGGTATGTAGATCTCAACATGGCAAACATTTTTCAAATTTACATTTCACTTCTATCTCAAATAGTTTTGGAGCTGATCAATTTTACCCCGTCAGATTTTTTTTATATCTGTAACGGTTTTTAAGTTATAAGCCAAAAACAACACATGCACCCCTATATTCTATTTTTAGCTACGACATCATATTTTATGTAAGATCAAAATAAATTGAGGATCATTTGTAGAGGACATGTCATAGATCATTCCTATTAAGTTTCAAACCAATCGGCACAGCGGTTTCAGAAGAAAAGATTTTTGAATGAAAAAATTTTGAAAATTTGACAAAAAAAGGGCAACAACTCCTAAAGAGGTTTTGGGATTTCCTTTAAAATTTCAGGGTAGGTAGATCTCAACATGGCAAACATTTTTCAAATTTACATTTCACTTCTATCTCAAATAGTTTTGGAGCTAAATGACGAAAAATGTAAAAATTTTGAAAATTTGACGAAAAAAGGGCAATAACTCATACATGGGTTTTGGAATTCCCTTCAAAATTTCATGCTGATCAATTTTACCCTGTCAGATTTTTGATATCTGTAATGGTTTTCGAGTTATTAGCAAAAAACAGCAATTTACCCCTATGTTCTATTTTTAGCTACAGTGGCCATGTTTTTCATCGGATCAATATAAAATGAGGATCGTTTGTAGAGGACATGTCATAAATCATTCCTGTTAAGTTTCAAACCAATCGGCCCAGCGGTTTCAGAGGAGAAGATTTTTTAATGAAAAGCTAACGACGGACGGACGACGGACACCAAGTGATGGCAAAAGCTCATCCTGGCAATAGCCAGGTGAGCTAAAAAGTATATAGTTTTACAATGTCCCCAAATGACAAAGAAGTTAAATAAGAGATAACAAGTGCCTGGTATAGTTACCTTTTTGTGTCATCACCATTTTTTTTGCCTCATCTAACTTTCAAGAACAGAATTTTGGAAGTATTTATTCAAATCATTACAGAAATGAATCCTAAATGTATACATGTACTGTTGTCTCTGTTTAAATTTGTAATTCAAATTTGAACTACACTGACAAGTGTAGTTTGACACATTTCCCAGTTTTATAATACATGTATGGAATGTGCTCCAATGCCAGCATAAACTCATACATATATGACAAAAGGTTGTCATACAATTAAGAGAATTCTCAGACATATAACCCATATGATTTCATTGTGATACATATTTAGAACATATCAATCTAGAGGTCAAATTACGCAAATAAAAGAATTTTATTATTACACATTTTTTTCTGCAGCAGAAAAACACAAATTTATATCATGTCCAGTGATGATAACCCGTATCTAGTGATCCCTCAATCCGATCATAACAAACTTTTGTGACCAACACCATGAAAAAAAAGTAAATATCTCTATTCCATGCATACACATGGATGAGATAAAACTGAAGAAAGAGATAAACTGACTCATGCATGCGTTCTTACCAATCCATGATAAAATACGACTTTGTCTTCTCCATTGTCTCAATGAATCAAACCAATCTGTGGACATTCATGGGTTTAATACAGTGTAATTTTTCCACTATATAACTTCATAACTTGAGATACAAGTATTTTTAAACATTGTAACCAACATTAAAATGGCTATCCTGTCATCTATTACAAACAAGACCCTTCCAAGAGCCTGAATCGCTCACATGTTATCTTTTGTGTACCGGTAGATTTGGCATCAACAAGATTATTTTTGCTATTTAATGTATACCGTGCAATTTTATCCTTAATATTGACCTGTACAGCTAAAATATAGAATCCTGAACCAAAATAGATATGGTTGCTAGGGACTTTTTCATCGGTTGCTATGGACTTTTTCAAATACCTTGACCCTTGACCTTTCTTCATGACTTGTACAGGTAAATTATAAGGTTCTTAACCCAAATAAATATGATTGCTAGGGACTTTTTCATCGGTTGCTATGGAATTTTTCAATGACCTTGACCCCTGATGCTCCATTTTACTTGTACAGCTACCATTTAATTTTTTTGAAGTAATGCCCTAAACATCTGTGACAATGTCAGACAATTATTTTCTATTTACATGTAAATAAACTTTCAAGGTCAAAAACTCATATAAAGGGCCAATTGACGATTTTGGTTTTCGAGATATGAGCCAAAAAGTGCATTTTCACCTATGTTCTATTTTTAGTCAAGGCAGCCATGTTTCTCGATGGACAAGAAAATAAACCATAAAATTTATACTAGATACCCTAAGGATCTTTCAGCCTAAGTTTGGCTGAAATTGATTCTGTAGTTTCAGAGGAGGAGATTTTTAAAAGTTTACAAAGATGACGAAAAAAATGTGAAAAAATTGTCCTTAAAGGACAAAAACTCCTATAAGGGGTCAATTGACGATTTTGGTAATGTTGACTTATTTGTAGATCTTACTTTGCTGAACATTTTTGTTTTTTACAGTTTGTATTTGTCTATAACAATATTCAATATAACAACCTAAAACTGCAAAATTTCCTTAAAATTAACAATTTTAAGAGGCAATAACCCAACATAGGGTTGACCGATTCGTCTGGAAATTTCATAGCAGGTAGATCTTGACCTGTTGAACATTTTTATCCCTGTCAGTTTTGCTCTAAATGCTTTAGTTTTTGAGATATAAGCCGAAAACTGCAGTTTACCCCCATGTTCTATTTTTAGCCATGGTGGCCATGTTTCTCGACGGACATGAAAATAAACCACACATTTTATTCTAGATACCCTAAGGATCATTCAAACTAAGTATGTCTGTAATTGGTTCAGTGGTTTCAAAGGAGAAGATCTTTGAAAAAGTTTACAGCGGACGGACGGACGAACGACATATGGCAAGTGATGGACACTTGAGGTGACAGGTGAGCTAAAAATATTACAAAATAATAGTACATTCAATAATTAATTTGAAAAACATCTCATCTTTCAAAGATCAAAAACATATCATACATAGTTAAATCCACTGTAAAATCTCTACAGGTTTAAATTGAGGAATTTATAGACTAGTCTTTTAAATAAATGCACTGACCTACATGTAAAAATACATTTTTGTCATGTTGAAAATAGATTTTTCAAATAATTTCAAGTACACCAAAAATATAAAAAATCTTGGTTCAGCAAATGCAGGTTTGAGTATACTAAATGGTTTCTAGAACACAAAGAAGGATAATGAAAGAAAAAACATGGAAAAAAGATTCAACGCTCATATCAAATAGCTATGGAGATGAACAAAACACTAGTTAGCTAGGTATCATTTGTGCTATATATTCTAAATTTTACACAGCACTTAAACATACCTTTAGTTTTAGGATGTTCTGCAATATTTATAGTGCCAAGTGCAGGATACTCCTCCTTTAGTTTGTTAATTCTATCTATTATTTCCTGTTTGTGGCTTTTGGCAGATTTACCCAACTTTTCATTTTTAAGAGTCTCTAGAATAAACTTCTCTACATCTGGAATGAAAAAACAAAGAATATTGTTACAATAGAAGTCAGTGATTTCTATAAAAATATATTTAATAACAATAAAAAGAATTTACAATTACTTACAACAATATTTATAACAAAATTTAGTGTTAATTTTATCCCTTCACAACTACCGAATATATTCTCCAATATAAATGTCAATTCTTCTCCCTAATCTATGTAATTCGCTTTCCAAAATATTTACGATGCAAATCCAAGCAGTTTCTTTGAAGTAGTAATACATATAATAAGTTGTAACCAGTTACCAGTACCCATCTGACAATACATGGTGTGTGTTACATTTATATACCTTATACAAAGAATCTTCTAGAAGTTTGACAAACATCCAGAAAGACTCAAAAGACCAGATAATAAGTGCACTCAATTTTTCTTTGATAAGATCATGAGGGAGGGCTGTATATAAAAATCATAAAATTACCACAGCAGTTACTTGATAATTTACTGTTTGCAATTCATCCAAAATGTTGAGAGAATTTATGCCTGAATTTTCATAAACTTTATTACAATAGACATGTTCATTTATACAAGTAAGAGAACTTGTAAAAAGAAGAGACAATTTAGTGGTGATTCATTTGCTAGAGGCAGAAATAAAACGAAAATTGTATGGATTTTTATGTAATTTAGATATAAACCAGTACATCATAGGAACATTTCAATGTTGGGTAGAAACTTTAGTTTCTTTATCAATGTAGTACTTTTTTCAGATTATCACAACCTTATTAGCTGCTTTATGATATCTGCTGAAAATGATTATATTTTAACAAAATGCCTACCTTTTAGCCTTTATTTCCCACCAAACGGTTTTATTGGCTCATTTTAGTCCCATTTTCTGATGAAATCATGTTACCCCTGTCCATAACTGACATACATTTGTATAATTTCTGCTAAATTTGACATATCCATTCCGGAGATAATTTGGAACTCATTTATTTATTGGAAATACCTTGGAGTCAAGTACATGTATGTGAGGATAGGAAAACTCTGGTAAGTTCCAAATTATCTTTGGGACTAAAATGAGCTAATAAAAGCGTTTGGTGGGAAATAATGGCTAAAAGGTAAGCATTTTGTTAAAATATATCCATTTTACTGCAGAAATGAGGAAAAAAGCAGACTGAATGGAGAATAGAAAAAAATTCTGACGATTTGAAATTTGGCGCTCTTGGAATTGATATCTCCCTTTTGTTGTGGCATTACATATATATATATATATAGGGGCCGAAAGGGTCACAGATGACATACTGTGTCGATTGTAACAAGCCCCTGTGATTGAGCACAAAAGTTGGTGGCATATGATCCCAAGACTTTGTTTATCATTCTTTTATGATACAAGGAGCCATTATTTTTCTTAAAACCATTTCTTATCTCTGTTTTAACTCGGATAAATTACATTTAGAGGCCAAAAATATGCACATACGAAGGTTGTCTGCAAAGTAGACGGGATGTTAATAATATTTCACCATGTGATCTATTAACCAATGGAAAAATGTCTAAAAATACCAGGGTTATCGAAAACACGTCTGTCATATATCTTGCGTACATATAAGTAGAGCAAGGGCCAAGGTCATTCAACTAGCAAGTACAAATAAAAAAAGCTACCAATGTGACAGGTTTTAGTCGTAAATTTCTTTTCACACTAAGAGATTTGGAGTAAATGACTTGATAAAGTATATATTTTATTGATGTATCTGAAAGATCAGACTGAAAGATATACAATCATTAGGTGATCAAAAATGCATGCCACCACCATACTGTGGTCGTGCATAGGTACTTGTGGACAGGATACCCCTGTATTGTACCCCTATAGCAGGTACCGCCTATGGGTGAAAATTTAAAAAAAAAAATTTTGATTTTTTTAATTATTTTGCATCAGATTATGTGCACAATTATAGACAAACACCACTGAAATATTTGCTGATCGAGTGATACATTATATTGAGAGAAGGTAAGTCACTTCCAGTTTGCTTAGCAGAGGTACATAACATGTACCACTTGGTTATTGACTCAATACTATCAATTAAAATAGATCCTACCTTTAATGTCTGTGGCTTCTTTCCTTCCAATAATGAATATACTTTTTCTAGATACACATATTTATTACATTCTTGTGCATTTACTATCGTTAATCACTGTTTTCACATGCAATATTACCTTCATCGTGGACATTTTGAAACACTCAGATCAGAAAAGCCAGAAGTTACAAATATTACTCACCACTTTTATCTGGAGCTTTATATTTTGATAAAATATCCATCAGATCAACATATTCTGTATATGAAGGCTCTTCCAAATTTTCTGTTAACCAAATGAATAATAAAGAAACAGTTTCCCCATTCATTTTCCACCTTTTAACTATTATTGCTTTAGTTTATTAACCTTTTTTCCGCTTTGAAAAGCCCGCTTAAATTTTCCCATACTATTTATCGTAACACTTGGTCTTTTTTCTTTATTTCAGTACACATTTAGAACTCTCCAGATAAAAGCGTGTTGTTAGTGGTGAGTAATATTTGTAACTTCCGGCTTTTCTGATCTGAGTGATTCAAAATATCCACGACGAAGGTAATATTGCGACTGAAAACACTGATTAACGATTGTAAATGCACAAGAATATAATAAATATGTGTATCTAGAAAAAGTATATTCATTATTGGAAGGAAAGAAGCCACATACATTGAAGGTAGGATCTATTTTTATAGATAATATTGAGTGGATAACGAATTGGTACTCTGCTCAGCAAACTGGAAGTGTCTTACCTTCTCTCTATTAATCCTAGACACTTCGGTACCTGGAGATTTCGGTACTAAGACTATGGACACTTGGGTACTGAGACATTTCAGTACTGAGACAATTCGGTACTGACAGTTGTGATTTTATAACAGTTCATATATCATTTTATTGATAAATAACACAAAAACACATTCTTTATTGGGAAAAAATGTATACAAACAATAAACAATTGTCAACAATAATTTTTTTTTCTAGTACCGAATTGTCTTTTTCAGAGGTACCGAAGTGTCTTGATACCCTCTCTATATAATGTATCACTCGACCCGCAAATATTCCAAATGATGTCTGTCTATAATTCTGCACATATTCTGATGAAAAATAATTAAAAAAAAGCAAAAAAAAATTTTTTTATGAAATTTTCACCCAAAGTGGGGACTATACACAGGTATCCTGTCCATAAGTACCTACTATGTTGTCGGGTAATTCAGCGCATTCAAATCATGTTCATGAATAGGACGATGTGCAGAATTACCCGAAATAACTGTATGTGGTCGTGTAGATAATTTGAGTGTTGTCTCTGCACAGGGACTCGTTACAATTGACACAGTATGTCATCTGTGACTGATCCGGCCCCGATCTATAATGTTACGGTATTATAGATCGGGGCAGGATCAGTCACAGACGACATACTATGTCAATTGTAACGATCCCCTGTGGTCTCTGTATACCTGTCAATACAGATTTAATGGACTCGTGAAATCCTGACATTTTTTTTCTCGTCTTTTTTCTAAAGCACCATATTTCTATTTGAATAATTTCTTTTCTTCCTCTTTCATCTCTTCCTTGTTTTGATTTTCATGTCAAATAAGAAAAGGTCCGAGAATCGAAATGGAGGATTCCGAAAATCATTTCAAGGATATAGCTAAATAAGGTATTTTCTATTTCGTACAGGTCCACAAATCAAACGATTATGAAATTTAAATGTTAGTTTCTATTGAAAAAGTATTTTATGACGCACAGAAGTAAAATTTATTACGCACATGCAAGAATTATTTAGTACTAGCATGACTAGATTTAAATAAAAACTAGAAATACTGTGAGCAAAGCTCACTACTTGATACCCCCGCCTTACATAAGATACATGAAAGGAAATTGTCAATAAAAACCCCAACAGCAGTGAGATGAGTTTCATCAAATTCCATTTAGTGGTTTTTTAGGAGTTGCAGATGGCATACTGGAACCCCCTATCACAATGAATGGCAAAGTCCATGTGTTGGTATGGGAAACCCCAAATGTTGGTCAGATCAAAATCTAAAATAGGAGGTGCACTACACCATCATGTAATAAAGATCCTCTGAAAGTTTCATCAAATTCCATTCAGTGGTTTAGGAGGAGTTGCGGTTGGCATCATGGTACCCCTATCACAATGAATGTCAAAGTCCATGTTTTGGTATGGGTCTAATATACGTCCTTGGTATGGGTAACCCCAAATATTCATCAGATCAAAATCTAAAATAGGAGGTGCACTATGGCATCAAGTAATAAAGAACCTCTGAAAGTTTCATCAAATTCCATTCAGTGGTTTCGGAGGAGTTGCGGATGGCATCATGGTACCCCCTACCACATTGAAAGTACGTCAAAATCCATGTTTTGGTATGGTAACCCCACATATTCATCAGATCAAAATCTAAAATAGGAGGTGCACTATGGCATCATGTAATAAAGATCCTCTGAATTTTTCATCAAATTCCATAAAATGGTTTAGGAGGAGTTGCGGTTGGCATCATGGTACCCCTATCACAATGAATGTCAAAGTCCATGTTTTGGTATGGGTCTAATATACGTCCTTGGTATGGGTAACCCCAAATATTCATCAGATCAAAATCTAAAATAGGAGGTGCACTATGGCATCAAGTAATAAAGAACCTCTGAAGGTTTCATCAAATTCCATTCAGTGGTTTAGGAGGAGTTGCGGATGGCATCATTGTACCCCTACCACATTGAAAGTACGTCAAAATCCATGTTTTGGTATGGGTAACCCCACATATTCATCAGATCAAAATCTAAAATAGGAGGTGCACTATGGCATCATGTAATAAAGATCCTCTGAAATTTTCATCAAATTCCATACAATGGTTTAGGAGGAGTTGCGGATGGCATCATGGTACCCCCTATCACATTGAAAAAAGTCACATCTGCATGAGCTGCCACTCCAGTTGACATAAAAACTGGTTGATGTTTGTTTGCCGGCGTATTGTCTGTGGCAGCTCATTCCAGAGGGTGGCTCCTGCATACCTCAATGGATGCAAACCAAAGCCGGTTGTTCTCACTTGCGGTACCTCTACAAAATTTGTTTTTCTAAAAGAATAAGAAGATTTTTTTAAATTAATTATGTCATGAAGTTATGAGGGAGATTGTTTATACAATATTTTAAACAGCCATAATTCGTAACCTTCTAATTTTTAAAGTGGGTAATCAAGATTTTTGTAACAAAGTATCCATGTATCATATGAACTATTATAGTCTTCACATATAAAGCGCAAGGCATGTTCTTGTTTTTTCCCATCTTTTTAGTATTTATCTCCCCACAAAAATGCCAAACTATAGGAAAGAAGTTAACATTAGACAAAATAAAAGAGTGATAAATAGTAAGTCCTCCCAATTTAGATAAATATTTACTGACCAATTCGTTTGAGTACATTTAACGGCCTTGTTGCCTTTTTACAGATTTCTGCGATATGTGTATCAATTTTAAATTGATGATCTATTGTAACACCCAGGAGCTTGACTTCATCTTCACACTTAAATTCATTCCTATCCAAATTGAATATTGTTGAATTTCAAATCCACAATTTTTGTTTTTTTCCCTATGCGATGCCTTATATTTTTCCGGATTAGCTTTCATCCGCTGCATGATTATCTCCAAACCAATTTATTAAATCTAAACTTTCCTTTTCCAAAGTTTCTATTAATCTGTTTAAGTCTGTTCTTGAGTGTGACAATGTATTGTCGTCTGCATAATTATACAATTATTTGTCTTTAATAAAACAAAATCATATCATTCAAAAATATATTGAAAAGAAAAAGGTCCAAAATAGAACCTTGGGGGACACCCTTGTAAATATCTGTCCGTGTACTGAAGTTTACACATAGTCTAACACATTGTTGTCTATCAGATAAATAACTTGATATTAAATTTGATGCACAATCAGATCAGTTTTTCTACAAATTCATTTTCAATATGTTTAAATATTAAGTTACCTTTTACATTACAATTTTCATTTATAGTTCTTATACTAGGATGTTCCATATCTACTGTACAGCTTTCACTACCAATATCTTTAGCTACATTTACAAAACAAATTGTTAAACATTTCTGCTACATTAGTTTGATCACTTACTATTTCATGATTGTTACATAAAATAATATATATTATTTTCAAAATATGTACTCTTATTGGTAAAAAATGGCTTGATAGTAGGATAAAATGTCTTTGTTTTGTGCCACCTGTACACCTTTCCAAGGGTTTTATCACATTAAGAATATGAAGACAAGAGGCACTCAAGAGCCTGTATCGCTCACCTTTATTTAACTTTTCACCTTCAGCAAGACTAAAAATTTAAGTGTTGCAGTCAATTTAGCTGATTTTTCTATAGGGTTCTATGTTACACTAAGTTCAGCTATATATATGGCAGTCATCTTGGTTGACAGTCCGGGTCAATGGAAACATTTCTAAAAGAGAGCCATCTAAGGACCATTAAGTACTGCTAAGTTTTGTTCCAACTGGCTGTGATATAATGTTTATATCTATTTATGAATGAAATTCCAAAATGTCAATGACTGAGAAAGGGGGATGTGATATAATTGAAATTAATAGCTTCATCTGGTATCTGTCATTATCATTTTGTCAAGTAAACAGTTACACCTAAAATGTTTAGATTGAAGTGTCAAAAGGTGATAGTATAAAAAGGATGCTCAATTGTCCTCACATTCATTATTGTATTTATAATTGTATTAGCGGTATTACATATATCATGTCAGTACATTGCTTATTAGAATAGTAAAAATTACATATATTATATATGTTTGTCATACGGCCACATGCGACATGGTGGCAGCGGTGTCAATTTAAAGTGGACATAATGATAATATTTATCGTTTGGATTCAATGCAGTAAAAATGGCTACTTTCCAATTCGCGCATCAAGAAAAATTTGACTTTTCCCAACTACAAAATTGGGATAAATGGTACCAACTGTTCTAACGTTTTCGATCAACGTCAGAGTTAGATGGAAAAGATGAACTTATTCAAATTAACACACTCATTTAATGCACGGGACATGAAGCTGACGAGATATTTGCTTCCATTAATCTAAGTGCAGAAAACAAGAAAAAGTATGATAAGTTAGGGACAAATTTAAGGAGTATTTTATTCCAAAAAGGAATATTATTTTCGAACGTGCAAGATTTGATCTTCGCAAGCAGGAATCTAATGAAACTGTGGACACTTATGTTACAGCCCTTTACGTACTCGCAGAACATTGTTAATTTGGACCTCTTCATGATGAATTAATACGCGATAGATAGATAGAATAATTAAGAGACTCAAAGTTGTCAGAAAAGCTTCAACTTGACGCAGAACTCACATTGGTGAACGCAATAAATCAAGCGAGACCAAGTGAGGCTTTAAAACAGCAACAGTCTGTTGTTAGAGGAGATGATGCAAAACTGCAGACAAACCACCGTTACCTGAATAAACCACGTGGATAATCAAATTCACGTGGAAGGTGCGGGAGATATCCGAACCATAACAAGCAGAACTGTCCAGCACGAGGTGCAAAATGTAACAAGTGCCAGAAGAAAAAGACAACGTAATGTCCACACCCTTGTCTACACCCTTGTTAGCTCACTATGATCCTAAAAAGGAAACAAAAGTGACGTCAGACTCTTCATCTTACGGATTGGGGAGTTTCTTATTACAAAAACATGAAACTGATTCGAGGCCTATGCAAAAATGTGTCGTTCAAAACTGCCTAAAAGTCTTGGATTCGTACAGGAATTTACAGCCGAAGGATGCAGATTTTAACAACAAATAGTGCAAACCATGGAATATCAAACTGACAATTGGCAGAACTATCGTTCAATTCAAAGGGGACACTGGTGCCGTCGTTAGTGTGATCCCTGAAAAGGTGTTTAAAAAGCTTAAACCGGGAAAGCTGACGAAATCAGAAAAAACTGTTTGGACCTGGGAGTGAGAAACACTGTGTAATTGGTAAATTGCGAGTGAGGTTGAATAAAATGATTAAATAGCCATTGAGGGTATTTATGTAGTGAAAGGATTACACCAAGCATTATTAGTAAGGCCAGCTATTCATGTATTAAATTTGATCCCGGGGATGAAAGTAGATGAAGTAAATGAGAAATATGAGTTCATTAAAAATTCAATAAAATTTATTGGTCACATAATTGATTCCGAAGGCATTAGAATAGACCCAGAAAAAGTTAGGGCTATAAAGAAATGCCTGTACCAGAAAATATGTCTTAAGTCTGGAGATTTTTAGGAATGGTAAACCAGTAAGGTAGATTTTCAGCTCATCTTGCCGAGAAAATTCAACCTCTCAGGGAACTTCTTAAGGACGACTACACGTAAATGGTACTGGGGTTTGATGCAGGAAAAGGCATTTAATGAATTAAAAGACAACGTAATGTCCACACCCTTGTTAGCTCACTATGATCCTAAAAAGGAAACAAAAGTGACGTCAGACTCTTCATCTTACGGATTGGGGAGTTTCTTATTACAAAAGCATGAAACTGATTTGAGGCCTATGGCTTACGCATCAAGTCACTAACAGAAACTGAAACTAGGTACGCCCAAATTGAGAATGAGGCGTTGGCTATCACGTGGTCATGTGAAAAATTCAGTCATTATCTGATAGGATTATGTTTTCATATAGAAACAGACAATAAACTCTGGTTCCTTTGTTAGGTTCGAAAGTTTGGCTGATTTACCCTCAAGAATTCAAAGGTTTAGAATGAGATTGATGAAATATAAGTATACAATTTCAAATGTACCTGGCAAAAATCTGTATACAGCAGATACGCTCTCTAGGGCTGCCATTAAATTAATAAAAACAGAAAATGAACTTCAATCAGAAGTTAATGTTGATTTTGTGATGATCAATTTGCCAGCCTCTAAAACTAAGCTATCACAGATAAAAGATGGTCAAAATAAAGATCCTGTTTGTAAAAAGATTAAATTCTTCTGTACAGAAAACTCTCCAGAAAAGTCTTCATTTGACAGTGAGTTGAAACCATATTAGAGTTTCAGAGGAGATTTCACAGTACAAAAAGGTATTTTGATGACAGATTGTAATATATAGTCATACCAAAGTCAATGCAGGCTGAAGTTCTAGAAAGAATTCATGAAGGTCATCAGCGTATTTCAAAGTGTAGGTAGCGAGCAAAATCACCTGTTTGGTGGTTAAATTTAAATAATGACTTAGAAATAGCAGTAAAAGCGTGCCAGATGTCTTGAAAATTCACCCGAGAAAACGGAACCTTTAATTTTAATAGAACATCCGAGTAGTCAATGGCAAAAACTTGCCTCGATTTGTTTGAGTTGAAAGGTCAACCATATCTTTTGGTTGTCGATTATTTCTCAAGGTATGTAGAGATAGCAAAGCTATTTAGAACTCTTTCAGCTGCTGTTATAAACCATTTAAAATCAATGATGGCCGGGCATGGAATTTGTGAAGTTCTCATCAGTGATAATGGACCTCAATATTCTTCACAAGAATTTAAAAATTTTGCTAAAAGCTATGATTTTAAACACATAACAAGTAGCCCGAAATATCCAAAATCAAATGGAGTAGCTATATGGTCTGTACAGACAATTAAGCAAATGTTAAAAAATATGTTCAGATTCTTACTTAGCTTTAATGGCATATAGGTCCACTCCACTGCACAGTGGGTACAGCCCAAGCAAATTATTAATGGGGAGAAAAATTAGAACAAGAGTACCAATATATGGTGATCAGTTAAAACCTACATGGTCCAATTGCAATAAAGTAAAACAGAAAGAAAATGAAATTAAAATAAAGTAAAAACATAATTATGAGAGCTAAAATACTTCCAAAGCTTTCTCGGGGGGGGGGGGGGGGGGGTAACAGACCAAGAGAAATCAGGTTTTGTAAAGGCAAAAGCCAATACATCACGATCATATTTTGTTAAAACCCCAGATGGAGAAGTAAGAAGTAATAGAAAAGATTTAGTATCTAAAGAAAATGTAGATATTAATTTGTATAATCAAGAACAGTGTGAGAGTGAAAGTGAGAGAATGACAGATAGAGAAAATTCTGAAAATAAAACAGATTCATCTGTAGGAAGAACGTTAACTCCGACAAAACAAGAGAATTATTATGTAACAAGATCAGGAAGAATATCTAGACCATCTGACAAGTTGAACTTGTAATCAAGTACACAAATATATAATGTTTATATCTAAATTCCAAATGTCAATGACTGAGAAAGGGGGATGGGATATAATTGAAATTAATAGCTTCATCTGGTATCTGTCGTGATCATTATGTCAAATAAACAGTTACACCTAAAATGTGACCTTTTCATGGTCATCATGGAGCACCTGAGCAAACTCTTCAGACTTTTTCGGATTCCATTTTGCATAAGTATTGTTTACATTAAGTTTTGAATGACTGCTATCTGTTCGTAGGAAACGGTTATGGTTAAGTGTATTTGGTTATTTACGTCTGAAATCTTAATTGGGATTAAAATTAAGGATTTCAAACTCTGAAATAAGATCAAAAGTATAAGATGACAAAAGTAAATAATCAGAACAACATCTTCCAACACGACTGGCCAAGAACAACAAATCAGCTGGAGGAATGACACTCTAAGATCAAGAAACAGATACAACAGGCACACCCAAACATCTTAACTTCCATTAATCATCTCAAAGTGATTCAAGCATTAAATGAAGTCAGAATCATCAAATTCGATGCCGGAGGAATAACAGCATAAACATGTAGAACGTACCGTCGCATTGACAAAATATCTTAAAATGTTATATCTATGTACTTTATACTGAAAGAAATAAATATTAAAACCAAAAACATGAAGATCTTTTTTTAGTTATAAAAGTTAATAATTTTATTTAAATTTAATTTTTTATAATAAGTTTACACTTTTATTTAAATGTGGTCACCTTTATAAAGACTTTATTAAAATAGATTATAGATAATTCTTATATACATGTAATTAACAAATACCAATATCCCTGTTGTCCCACCTTATTTAACCTGATGTTTACCTGTAGCTTATAAATGTTGGACAAGTGGGATGACGCCCATCTTTAATCCCCCGTTTTCAAAATCATATCATTTCTTTTAACACTATCTTTTTTTCATTACATATAAAATTATCTATACATGTAGTTGTTTTCAACATTTGTAAATATTTTGTAGAGATAATCATATTAGTAACTATGTATGTTAAGTTGGGAAGAATAAGGGACTTAATTATTGTTATCAAGTCTCCCAAACGAAGTGGGAGACTTATAGATTTTGATATGCGATTTTTATCGAACATCTTTTTCTTTCTATCCAACTTTGATCGTTCGAGTTCTCAGTAACCGTCAGAGATATGAATCTGAGGTTTTCCATGATGAAAGATCAATGTTTCTAGATGTGCCTAATACTATTCATTTTTGAAGGGGGTCACTGAGATGTGTGATGAGCAGTTCAAAGAAGCTAGGGGTTTACTATAGGACCCTATGGGAAAATTTCATCGAGTGACAAATAACCATCTCATATTATATATTTTATTTGACACCGTGACAACACCTATGAAATGTGGGGGGGCATTATTACCGCTGAAGTCGATAATTTTGAAAATTTTCACATGCAATTTAATTCCATAGCTTTAAATCATATATTTTATTATTCTCCGTAACAAGACGCATAAAATTACGTGTACCTCATTCTTTCAGTAGGGTGTTCCTCACTCCATAAACCAATAATGTCCAATTATCTCATAAACCGTTAAAATCCCCACCCGTAAACCATATATTTCCTTATTTCCCATGGTAATACGCACCAAATGACACATACCTCGCTTCCCAGGGGGTTATCAACCACTCCCATCAAATCAATCACGTTCAATTATCTCATAAGCTGTTACTAGAATTTTCAGATACGTTACCATTATTCCGTTTGAAATACCCGAAAAGAAAATCGTATTCACAAAACTCTCTTGCAGATGCCATTGTAAAGACAGCATATAATGCACACAATGCTCTTGATGATGTTAAGATGTTAGAGAATTTGATTGAGTTTGAAATGAAGAACTTATTGAGAATAGTTTCGCAGTGCGGCATGATATAGAACAACAATTGATGATGTTTCAAGTGACGAAGCTTTTAATGGTCTCCTACAACGGAGTTATCAGAGAAAAAATTATGTCAAAAGCACAGTGCGATAGGGCAGCCGGAAGTGGACTTAACTTCGAGCATATCAAATCTTCTTTGAGCTCTACAAGACGGTGTTCGAAGTATTTTTACCGAGCTGACTTCAAATGGGAAACCAGGGATTACTTATCAGAAGAAAATTATAAATCGTATTAGCCATGCAGTATTTATCGAATAGATCATGTGCATTAAATTGTATTGTTATACATAATTGTGTGTTGTTTTCTTAATACTTTTATAATTCTTGAATTACAAGAAATAACAGAACACTGAAATGAGTCAATGTAAAACATTATATCGTTTGACGTTAAATTTCGTCAAAATTTCGGCGTTATAGCATACTTTGAAGAACTATATCTTGAAAAATTGCATGGTGACAAATACTTTTCTATAAAATCAGACGGTTTAGAAATATTGGGATATATCTCTGTCAATGCAGCATGTCGACAGGCAAAGGTTGATCAAGTGTGACATTGTATTACTGTAAAACTCGCGGGTCACAAAAATACCAATATCACGATTTTCAAGTAACCTCTCCATTAAGTATATATGCATAAACTTAATATGAACAATTTCCCCATTTCAGTCTTTGAAAAACAAATAATTTATTGAATACAATGTAAAATGTTCGAGATATCAGTTACTTTGTTTGGGAGACTTTGGTTCACTGTTACAGTTTTTACTCGTTTTTTCCTAAAATGGTTTAATTCCGTTATTTCCAATTACATGAACTTGTCAATTTATTAATTTTTTCTATTTGTCTGTGTTAAATCTATCACATTCTTCTTTATTGTAACCAAAGTACATTCCTAAGCTTTTAACTGGGTTTTGTGTCCATGTAAGACCTTCTATTCTGTCTCTGCGGTGTTATAATTCCCCCAGCCAAATACCATCTGTTTTTGTTCTATTTAAAATTAAACCAGAATAACATACAAATATTTCTATCATATTTAATGCAATAGAGATTTCTTTTCTTTTTTTTTTTGAGTTGAGGAATAAGTTTGTATCATCTGCTAGCTGACAGACTTAAACTTTCATACTTTTCCATCAAGTTTTATTTGGAATCCGTATCTTATATGTCTAACATTAAAACCAATATAACTATTTTTCACGTAATATTTTTGATCAGAATGAATAATTTTAGGTACAATAGGTTTTAAGGTAAGATCTTGAGGTACGTAATTTGGCTATATTTCAGATTTTTATAAAAATCTTGCATGCAACTAGAGTATGTTGAACTGCATCTGAATATAAAAAAAATAATGAATGTCACTTTAATACATCCCGAAATATGGTGAGATAAGTTTCGGCAAACAGATGTGTAAATACATAGACGTCGATATCGCCCCAAAAAGTAAAATATTTAGACTTTAAATCGTGATTTCACAAAATCCTGTCACTAGAATTATTTTGAAAATTGATATATTATTGCCATTGAAATTATTTTTTTGTTGATATAAATTTCATTACAGGTCACTTGATTATTTTTTAGTATGTGAAACTGATTACAATAAGTAAAGTCAAGAAATACCAAAGGGATACTCGAAGGAGGGAAAAATCAAAACAACTGACAAACTCCGGAAAACAACTAAGACAAGACCAAAACAATGTATGCACTACAATTAAAAACAAAAAACATATGAACAACATGAACAACATGGACCCCACCAAAAACCGATGGTGCTCGTAAGAGTAAGCAGTCTCTGTTCCCTCCAGGACATCTGCCATGCTGCCCATGTCAAATCCGGTATGAAGAAGGGATAACATAAATGAAACATGTCCATTTTCATTTGGGAAACGGTTTTTTCATATCTGTCAACCAAGTCATGATAATGTAATACAACTTTAATAAGGATGACTCCAACTTAGGAGCAACATACCCCTGTCTGAGCAACTTTTCTGTCAGGAGCCGGGCTCTGTCCAGGAAGTCAATGTATATGTCACAAGCTCTGGAATAACGTATGAGTTGTGAAATATATACTCCATACGCCGGCGCGTCTGGAATATTGCAGCTCAAAAATGAAAAGTTGACGATTGGAACGTCAAAGTCATCCCGATTGTAGTAAAATTTTGTATTCAAACTTCCTCTGGTGTCAATTTAGAGATCAACGTCAAGATAAGATGCAGTGTCTGTGGTATCCTTAATTTCGAGCTCATTGGGATAGATGAGATGTAAGAATTCCCAAAACGTGAATTGTTGAGTTATAAAACCTCATCTATGTAGCGGAAGCTGAAATTAAAGGTACGGGCTAACTTCTGTTTTTCCTTAAGAAACCCGTCAAGGAAGTCTGCCTGAGTAAAGGTACAAGTCGGCCAAGAGTGACGCACAATTAGTACCCATAGGAATGCCGATTTACTGTTGGAAAAAAAAACGTCCACCAAATTGAACAAATATGTTGTAGATCAAAAATTCAATCATCAGGACAAATTCGTCCTCTGTATATTTTTTGTTAGGAGTGGTTTTTAACAAAGTATGAATTATCTCAACCAATGACAAGGTATGTGTATTTGATGTTGCCATTTTTATTTTGAAAGGAGCGATGGATTAGTTGTGAATGCAGGAATGGTTGTATAGAGGGTAGAGAAATCAAATGTTTTTATGCTGTTACAGACTGAAAAATATCCCTTAAGTCTTTAGAGTTGTTTAATATCCACATTTGATTGATACCACTTCATGAATAGCTTGTCTCAAAATAACTTTGGAGGCCCGTTTTGACAGCTGTTAAAATAGAAGTATATGTAATATATTAAGAGAATGGTTTGATGGAACGCTGTGCAGATCCAGCTATAAAGCGTTGTTTGTACGGACACTTAACTTGGGTATCCAGTACAAGGTAGGAAGAACACAATCATCATCTTTGACGGAAATACCAAATGACGGTAAGACCGATCTATGATTGTCGGTTATTTCTTCGTTGCTTTATAACTGAACTAGCAATCCCTGGTTCATTAATCAAGCATTGAATATAGTAACTTTTGCATACAAAAACGATGTTATTAGGGGCCTTGTCTGCAGGAACAACAAAAAAGTATGTAGAGTGAAAGCATTGGCGTCAAAAATCAAAAATAAGCGTAACGTCATCACGAAATTTTGGTGCATTGTTTCGGCTCTCAACAATTTTTAGCAGGTTATAATTCGAGGAAATATGAATATATTTTGCATCAAACTCTATCAATAATCCACACTTCAAGGATTATTACATCTAATATACCCCGAGGAACTTGAAATAAAGGGCACAACAGACATCAGAAGGTCTGCTTCATAGCTCGACCTGCATCTCGAAATTGATAATGACGAATCGGAACTAAAATTGTATGACAAGGAGGATGATTTCAGTACTCAAATTATCAACTTCCAATTTCTGAGCAGCAATATTCCTTCTGCTCCAGCCTATTGTGACTTCGTGTCACAATTAATAAGATATTACATTGTATAGAGCTTCCCCGGACTATGAAGATTTTGTAACAAGAGGTTTGTCCGAGTCCGAGAGGTATTTACCTAGCTAACATGGAACTTACTCTGTCAGGGGTAAGGGGAAGAAAGACTGAAATTGTCCCTTCGAAAAATTACTTCGGACGACATCACAAGTTTGTTATCGGTATACTGTTTCTGTGTCTCAGCTTACAGGTAACTTCTTCGTTTTGTCATAGTTCTTTCCCTTTCGTTCATCTTTTATTGACACGACCTTTCACCGGATTGTACAATATGTTGGTGGATCTTTGGTTACTGATCACATGACCGCAGATGCTAGTATGGTACGAGCTTTCTCTGTCGACGTACCTGGCCTTTCCCTTTTGAAGTTCATGTGATGGCTACGAAAATTCATTGATCGACAATACTCTGTGCTCAGCCTGTGTGATTTTTGGTATGTTTAATTTTTCACAAACATATTTTTTGTCAATAATGTTTGGTTAGATGGATGACATTGTAACTTGAATATCGTACACCTAATGTTGCTCTCTCTTTCTGAGATTTCGTTTTCTGAATATTGGTAACTACTCCTTTCATAAATAGCATAAAATATTTATTTTCTAAAATAGTCTATATCATAATTGCAGAATACTGGAGCAACTTTGAATATTTCATGATACCAATTTTTATGTACAGGATATGCACATTCCGTCGATTTACGAATCATTAGTTGTGGCCAAAAGCTTAACGCCAAATACACCCAAAAACGTTGAATATCAAATTGAAATGTCAAAATGACCAAAAAAGACACAGAGTTTAAAACAAAAAAAAGTATGGAGCACAATTTTTATTTTATTTATTTATTAAATTTTTTGTTGTCCCAATTAAAGATGGACGGATCGATTATTGTTTAACACCCATAACAATTATGACGAGAATTTGTTGATGTATGAACCTTGCTTTGTACTAGGCCGACAGGCTGAGTCGGATTTTTAACGTGCTAGCTCACCGGAACAGGAAGACATGTCACTCGACCCCGGCACATTCTGACTCGAGCCCACCAGTCTTTGCTATTCTACTAACATGCCGCGTGCTTCGCGGAGAGACAGCAAATACTCACTTTAAAATCATTGGTTTGACCCGATAGGAGATTAAATCTACGACCTCCAGCACTTAAGGCGAAAAAATTACCATTCGACCATCGAGGCGAACACAATACCACTCGACCATCGAGAGACTTTTTTTCTAATTTAAAGGAAATTAACAGTGTTGTTGTTTGATCTTTTTCATCATGAAGTGAATGTCACAGTGAGACATTGTTTTGTTTTTCTAATTTATGTTATATGATGTTGATATCATTCTCTTGGTTAATATCTTTATTATTTTTTGTCACTATCCCTGCATTTACTATTCCCAAATATTTCAGTATTTCTGAAATGGGTTTATCATGAATCTAGGGCGTTACATTTCCTATAACCATTTTATGAATGACTGACCATCACTACTAAATATTGACCTCCCAACACTTTCTATAATGAAAAGGCACACATCAAAATCAGCTGTTAAGTTTAGACAAACTTAGTATTTATATATCAATAGGGAAGTCAGGTAAAATCAGTGTTACCCCTGGCTACAATAATGTAGCTCCTGTGACAACTTTTAACCCGGCGGAGCTACAGAGCGGTCCCATTACTCGTAATGGAGCAGTCTGGTGTGATTCACACCTGGGGTTTTAGGCATATTTTCCACCTTTTTCGGTTCAAAAACTATAAAAATATTATATTTCTATAATTATCAGTTAAAATAAAGCAAGATGTCATCATCCATGTTTTGAATTTGTGGTTTCTTTTGCAAGTTCCGAAGGGGTTCTCGCTAAAGTCACGTTCCAAATAAGGAAGTTTCCATTGACTACGATATCCGTATAAGGTCAGGCCACGCCCCCTACGATCTCGCGACATATGTCATGGCGGAATGAAAATTTTGAAACCTACAAAATGACCAGATGTGCAAAACAACGATTTCGACATTATTAATAGAGTAATTGTACATTTAATATGCTGGAAATTATACAGTTCAATGATATTTCAGGTAAACACGACCTCTTATTGCCATACGTAAAAGTTATGTTTGCTCCATTACGAGTAATGGGACCGCTTTGTAGCTCCGCCGAGTCAAAAGTTGTCGCAGGAACTTTTCATGACGTCATGAATTGAAGGAACTTAATCAAAAGATTGATAGCTGGACAATTGGCTGTATCATATACCCATAGACAACCATATATCAAATAAAACATATTTCTTCAAGCTTTCACTGTATTTAAGTATTTTTAAGGAATTCCTTTCCAAATTCTTACCATTACAAAAAGATAACTGACAAAAAATAGGCCCCCCCTTCAAATATTTCAAAAACAGACCAACCTCAGAGCATCCTAGCAAAGATTCCTGCGTAATTTAGAGAACTGAGTATATGTGTTTTCCAAAGTACACATTCAACTGGTTTCAACAAATGTAGTTTCAGGGTACATTCGCCGCCTTTTAAAATTGCTACATGAAGTGGTATAAAAATGTTGTGTTTTCACCTACACTATTTTTGGATGTTTTCAGAGTAGTCTCCCATTAATAAACTTTTCTGAAAATAATTACTTGTTTACATTTCATGCATTTTTTTAAACTTAAAATAAAGCCAAGACTCTAATTTAAATAATGAAACCAAAAAACAATCAGAAATCAATATCTAGAACTTATAAAAAGAGGGAATTCCATACCTATGACCTCATATATTTAGGGAAAAATCACTGGAATTTTATACGAAACTGTTGTTTGCATTCTTAAGGCATTCTTGATACCCTTATTTTCGAAATAAGAATAAATTTTCTCAATCTACAGACAATTACGAATAAAACGATACCTCGTTTGTCTATTTCTGACATGTGAATCAAATGTTTTGAACAAATATTCAAAGGAGGGGGTTTTGATACCCTGGGGCATAACTCACAGACAATGACATAAAATGTAAATTTGACATATTTTGATGTAATATGAGCATATTTCTCTCTTATGAACTGTTTTATGCTTGTATACTTAAAGATTTGATTAATTTTAAGAAAATACATGAAAAAAACTAAATCTTATTGTTAAAAAAAAGGTTCAAATGAAAAAAAAATAAGAATGCCAACCATTCCTTACCCCAAGATCGTCCCTACTATGTATAAATAACAGTTGGTCAGCCCATACAAAGTTTGGCAAATTAGATGATCAGAAATGGTTGTAGATTTGATGCTATTGTCGTCTCATTAATTTCTTATCAGACTCTACAACTGGAAATTCTCTTCATATAAAATTGATTTCGAAATAGAAACCAAAAAATAACCCATAGTTAATGCATGTAATAGTCAATAGTTTATTGTCTTAGATTACACACAAATATCAAACACAATATATATTGACCTATAATATAACATCAAGTAATTAAAAATATACAATCATATGTATTAATTGTTCTATTTTTGTGAAAAAAATCAGAACTTTGTCTTTAAATACATACAACATTAAATTTTAAGGTTTACCCTGGATAACATTTCCTACAGTAACCCGAGACCCGCTCAATGCTTAAATGAGAAGTGTGCCTTGACGTCACACTGCCCCGGTACAAAATAGCGTTCAACCAAGAAGACTCTCAATTGGTTAAAATGAAAGCCTGTAAATTGTATCATATCAATTTGTACAATTAAATCATTTATCTTGAAAATAGGTTGCACGAATGCTAACAAACAAATTTTCCCTATGTTTATCAAACATTCAATTAAAAAAATGAGCAGTCTGCATTCTGGCGAAATAATCACAAAAATAGTACACTATTTTAAATATGTTCTGAATTACCTGTACCTGTTCTGTTACGTTGAAGATATCTTACTAACTGTAATTTCCTTCTTGAAATGTATATTTCAAGTGTGTCCCCTTTCTCTATCAATACATGTAACCTCGAAGATTGCATTACAATTATATTGATAAAATTGTTGTTATGTTTTTTAACATGTTTAGATGCAACAAATTTTCATTTCACTCCAGGCCCCCCCTCCCTCCCTCTCTCTCTCTCTCTCTCTCTCTCTGTGTGTGTGTGTGTGTGTGTGTGTTTTCAAAAATATGAAAGTAACTAGGAGTTGTTAAACGAATGCAAAGTTTGTTCCCACAATGTCAAAAATACGTAAAAAAAAGTTATGCTGGATAAAACCTCATGTCTACATGTTGAAAACATATTTACATGCGTACAATTTCTATCGAAGTTATATCTTTATTCGAGATCATTCTTTAAAATATTTGATAAGACTACAACTTCACACACAAAATTTTGATACAAAATTGAACATTTACAAAAGATACATTATATGACTACAGCAAAATTGAACAAAAATTTATTTTGTTACATATGTTATATATTTAGAAGTAAGATCCAGGAAACTATACAAGAATCTGCAAGCAATTTCTTGTTATGAATTCTAGAAAAAACTCCACTGTTATTCAAGCAAGCATTCTCAACTTCCAAATTCAAGGGTTATCGATCGATTTTAATGCTCCAGCCAAGAGGATCGAACACCATTGACTTTGGAAGATGAAGCGTTTGAACAGAGAGTATGGAGAAAGTAGTAACTCAGAAGATAATTCACATATCACTTTAGTTTTGATCAATCGAAATGATTACAACAATAATAACAACAATATACTATTATAACATTCATATATACAATATTGGATAATTTTTATAAAAAATCTACATTTAATGTTGTAGAAAAACACACTTCATTGTCAAATATCGGCAAAAGAATACCGAAGCGACAAAACAATGGGAAAAGTCCACAAATCGGAAATCCACTGAAAAGACAGAGTCAGTAGAATGAAACACAACAAACACCATAAGGAAACTTGTATAACTTAAGGAATGAAAAGCGTATAATAAACTAACAAAACTAGAACAAGACAGTACAGAAACTAAAGCATTAGCAATGTGAACTCCCATTAAAAACCGGGAGTGACATCCGGTGCTCCGGAAGGGTAAGCATGTCCTGCTCAGTTAGTCCGTGTGCCAAGTTTGGTGAGGTATCAATTCCAGAAGGAAGTGAAATCTAACTAAAGATATCTAGTCTCATACGCGAGATAGAAATTTCGGCCTGTCAGTTCGTGATGACGATCGCAAAACTTTTGGAGTGATGGAATTAACATAGACTGAACATAACCCTATCTTTTAAGTTTCTGTGACAGCAATCTCGCCCTACCGAGAAAGTCGCCGTATAAATCACATGCGCGGCAGTAACGAATCAACTGTGAAATGTACACACCTTAGGCTGGATACCTCGGCATGTTACTGCGTTTGTCATAATTGTTTTTTATTTCAACCGCCCGATGTAGGTAATCCTTAAAGTAAGAATTATTGAATGACAAAACATCATCAGAGGAAACTGAAATTAAAAGACTCGGCTAGTTTCTTTTCTGTCCGACTTCTGTATAGTACAATTCTGGAAACCAATTTGTGGACAAACAAATGATTTGATCTATGTACACAAACTGAAAAATATACACAGATACCTAAAGTCTTTGCGTATTATGTGCGTTTCTGCAGTATCCTTTGTCAGATACCAATACTTTGGAAAGCCAAAAAGTGTTGATTGAGTACAAAAACAGCATCTCGTCTTCGCGGGTTTCATGTGAAAGTATAAGTAAATGTATCTATAGTCTTTATTTTAGAATCCCTTTTTTCGAGGTCAGGAATCGGACTCGAAACTAAATTAATCCTTTTATGGTCACTTTATAGGAGTCGCGAGCACCAGGGACGTACTTAAGAATTACTTATTTCCGTAATATTTACAGTGATATACATCTACCAATTTCAATCTAAATTAATGGGCAAATTATTTATGTGAAGTTTTACTAATATACAGATCTTCATTAAGTGCGTCTGAAAATTAATCTAAAGGCTTTACATAGTTGGCATATCGATATTTAAGTTAGCTAGATTGAAATTAACGATGAATAATTGAGCTCTCCACCATCTTTATGTTCTTGAATTATCGTTAGTCGCCTACTGTTATATTTTCGTCTATTTCAATAAAATTACTTTAAGAGATTGACTTTTTGAAGTTTTCACATCTAACCAAGAAGGACAACCTTTAAGACCTTTGCACGCAATGTTGACCATTAAGTATTTTGAACTGGGAAGCTTTTAGTAAAGGGATTAATTTACGTCGTCGATTTTTATTTTCTGTTAAATCTGGACCAAGATGTAATAAACAGGAAACTATTCATACTCAGGAACCAGGACCTTATGTATTAGTTGGTTGCTACTTAATAGTTTGAGACAAAACGATCTTTTTTCATAAAAATTATGACCGTAAATGGACTTAAACATGCATACTTTTAAAATCATCAATAAATACAATGTCTGAGAACTTATTAACGAAACAAGATGTTAGACAAAAATGATAAAATTCAAGATTGTAATACAATAAAACATACCCAAAAATATTCTGCTAAAGGACGAGGTATAAAAGGGGGCAACATCAGTTTGGTGCTTTAAACAATGATTTTTGAGTTTCGGGATTTCAAATGAAATTGGCGAATATTTCAAATAGGGCTTCTGATAAGTCCTTAAAGTCGATGAAACACATTTGAACAATGTATCACTTTAACCAATAAAGATTCTGTGGTCCAACTTTTAGTACACTGTATCTGTAGAACTTATGTGTATACGCCTCATTTTATATGTCTAATCAGCTTTTCTCATGTTGTATCAATCCGGTTTTTTATTGGATTTATTCAAACTTGAAATGATTTCCTTTAATAATACTTTTTTCATAAGTACATAGACGTTCACTACAATTATACAACATACGATTATACCATTTATTACACTAGGAAATAATAATGAGTCGAGGGCCTTAGGGAAGCCTTTTACATTTACGGTTGTCAGATAAAATAGATTCTGGTTGGATGGTTGTTGGGTCATACATGTTTGACGTTTCTGACCGATCACCATTAAGAATGTGTTTTATTCCTTTAGGCTAATCAAAGAATATCAAACTACTGTTTACATGTCAACACCAGCTCATGTATATTTCAGAAGTTAAGAAGAATAGACTTATATCCGCTTTAGACGGCTTAAGGAGATACAATCTGCCCCTACCCAACTCTTAACACTTTTCCGTTGGTATTTCAAATTTGTATCTTAAATACTAAGGGTTCATTGCACATGGTAGATCTCCTTAGCTGAAATTTAGCTTCCTATTTCGGTATTTTTGGTTGAGTACTTCTTGTTTAATATAAGTTTGGTCTTTGTTCTTCCAAGTGTTTCGGTTTTAATGCTGCTGATGAGAGGTAACTCCTTGAAATGCGTTCATTACCAGACAAACCCAGAAAGACATATAAACAACCACAAAACAACAAATAAACATTGAAAACTTAAAAAAAATTAACAACACGAACTCCTATAAAAACTTCCTTTCTCCGGAAGGGTAAACAGTTCCTGTTCCATACATGGCACCCGTCGTGAAGTTCAACAAAGTCAATTCGGTGGTAGTCACACAGCGGTAGAGATACATGAAATGTTGCGACAGTGGGAACAAGTCCAACATCATCTTAGATATTGGAACACTGTAAAGGTCAATCAATTCGTGATGAAAACCGTAAAATTCCTAAGTGATGATATCAACTTATCCTTGATAAAACCCTGGTTAAGAAGCTTTTGTGACAGCAGTAATCCTCTTTGTCGAAAGTCAGGGTAACTCACGCATGCCCTTGAATATCGGATAAGCTGAGAAACGTAGACGCCCTATGCAGGCAATGCTGGTAAATTGCTACTCAAGAAGGGAAAGTTAACTATAAGAAAATATGAAATCATCACATTGTCATAAAGTTTTCAAATGTCACCCATTGTCTATTTCAAGAAAAACATCCAAATATGAAGCGGACTTCGATTTATCTGTAGTATCCTTAATTTCAAGCTCACTGAAGTAGATTTTTGTTTTCACGTAGTAGCCCTTGAATGAAGTCCGCTTCATATAAGTACAGAAACAGATCGACAAAGAGAAGAGCACAGCTGGTACCCATTAGAATGCCAATTGTTTGTTGAAAAATTCGACCGCCAAATTCAACAAATATGTTGTCTGTGAGAAAATCTAACATGCTTGGAATTCCATCTTCAGAATACTTTTTGTCAGAATCAGAGTGGTTCTTCACGAAATAAGCCTTTTCTCTACCTAAAACTAGAAATTTATATCGTGTGCCAACAAAGCTGTGAATACAAATAAAAAACACGAACCAAAAAGGTAAGATGGTTTTGTTCCTATTTCGTCACCCGTTAATAATGATCTGTTGGACTAAGTCAAGCTGATATCATTCTGTACAAACAAAATTTTAGTAATGATCATGTTGCATTTTTTTTTCTGATAAGCTGGTACGACATTACTTTTTCGTGATCTTTATTACTCAGATCGGATGAATTTGGTAGAATAAGTTAATAATTAAGGCCAAAAAATGTTACCGTTAATTGAAGATTGAATTAACATAGCTGTAAACAAATTGGAGAGAAAGCAAATTTTGAAAGTACTTATATAATCTAATCTTGCTATTTGTTTCCTTTTTTTTTTTTTTTTTTTTTTTTTTTTTTTGCTGGAAACTTTTTATCTTATATTACTATTACAGAATGGAACAAAAATATTAATAATAAAAAATTATAAAGGTATTGACAAGACCGAAGCAAAGATAGTTAAAGAAAAGGATAAAGCGGTCTTTTTCATCGAAAAATTTTAACTTTAAAAAGAATTATAATAAAGATTAACACGGTCAAACAAAAGAATAAATAATGCCCTTCTCGTACACGAAAATAAAATTTAAAAAAAAACATACACACGTTCAGTAGAAAAAAATAATCAGTAATAGTACTAAGATCGTGAAATTTAACCGAAGATATCTATTCTTATTTGTGAGATCAAAATTCGTATGGGTCAATCAAGTCTTAAATTTTGACCGTAAAATCTCTGGGGTAATGATTACAATTGTCTGAAAATAACAATGTATTAAAAGTTTATGAGGCAGTAACTTTGTTCTTTCAATAAAATCAATGTACCAGTCAACCGTAAAATGTAAACGCATTAAGACAGGGAATTTGGTATGATACTTGTACGAAGGAGAACGTTCAAAATTGGAAAGTTAAAATCATCACGTTTGTCATTAAGTTTTGATTTTTCCTTCGCCCTTTGTCATCCATACATAGCATAAATATAGTTATGAAGTTGAAGTGGAATTGCTAATTGTATCTTTAATGTTGAGTTAAATATAATGTTGAACGTTGAGATTATTAAGATAAAAACAAAGGGAAAATAATTAAATCACTACCAGTGTAAATTAAAAATACAAAACCAAAACAAAAATAGAAAACTAAAAACTGAGAAATGATCTAGCAGGGTAAGAGTTTACTGTTTGGTTAACGGCATCCGTCAAATTGGGAGTCCTGCGAGAACCCTCTGAAGTTTAAGGTCCAGGAAGGCGTCTACAACAGTAAGGCGTGTGTAAATGTAGTTTAATTTACGAAATGAAAAAACTTCCTACCGATCAATAAAAGCATAATGACGTGCTTTAAACCTTATGGAATCGCAATAGTATTAATGGCTGCACAAAACCTTATGACACTTATGACGTTATGTTGAGAAATACATCTTTAATATTACATGTTGGTAAAAAAATCAACTGTGAAGTGTTTTCAATATAAAGGCAACATCCCAATTAGTAACGTTAATCTCTTATTTTAATTGGTAATTTAACTACTGGATGACATAGGTTTGGTTCGTAATCTTCGAGTTACTTGTTTAGTTGTTACATTTGCAGCTGCAATGAAAACCCCTTGAAAACTACACACTGTTACAAACAGGTATTGAAAGAATACATTTGAAAAAACTCCACTGAGTATTCCAGTTACCCAAAAAATCCCAGTCACGGCACTGATACGTGCGTAAACAACGAGATAATGAAATGAAACCGTTTTTCTTAAATGCTTTGTCGCAAGTGTTTGCTTTGTTATAACAAACACGATGCTGAGGAGACAGGAAACATTGATTAAAACAGACAAACCAATAGGAACAGAAACAAAAATGACATTAGCAAGAACACCTGTTGGAAAGCAAACAGATCCAGCATACTCTGGGTGAAACTCAGAGATGTTTAGGTAATCAAATACCAAAGGAGGTGTTACAAAGAGAACTGGTATTATCATACCCAGAAGAGTCAGTCCTGTTTTCGTTTTATTCATGCTGCTTTTGCGTACTGTTTCCTTATACCTCATCGGGGCAATATTGTGACACATATAGATCAAGGCGATTGACTTGAATGCAAATACAACTAGCCATAAATAGTGCAAAGCTACACCTACACAATAACAAACAATCTGATCATCATTCGCACCAATGCCTACCATAAATAAAACTGTAGATATCAATAGGGCAACTGACAAATTTTCAATATTAGAACCTGGGACACTATTATGTAAATCAGTCTTTCTTTGGATGACAACTGAGGCCGTCAATCCAATAACAGATAATCCCATTCCAGAATACGTAATAATCTGTAGGTGTATCTCGGAGTTGTCTTTCGTTGTTATAGACGTAGCCTTTGGGTATTCTTGTGGGCATATATCATTGTTTAGGGTAAATTTGAATTCATCTGTCGATCTGCTGGTTTCAATATCCATAACAAACTGCTCGCATACTGTTTCATGGTAGCTGTCTGGATTAAACTCGATATCTGTTTTTAAGATATAGTCTGTGAGATTTGATAACGAATAAACAAATTTGTTTAATGGTTTATTAATACTAGATGTGTTGGCTTCAAAATTGTTGAAATTCAGGAAATTTCCTTTTATTTGCCACTGGCTGTTTACCAACCTACTGTGATACTCGAGCATTTTCGTTTTAAACATTTGCTTGGTGATAAATCCTTTGATTAAGAAACCACTTACAAAGAGACAGTTTTCTTCTTTACAATGTTCACTCTCGCTTCTATGAAAGTCCACAAACTTCACATCGAGTCGCAAAGGCCAAAGTAAAACTGAAAACAGCTTTACGGCTTGGTCATCAGATAATAACACATTCGAGAAGAGAAACATTTCCTTGATGAATGGATAGTCAGCATAAAGCTCATCAGTAAAGCAAAATCCATAATCCTAAGAGAGAAAAGAAAAATCAAAATTAGTTAAGATTATCGCTTAATGTATAACCACATCTTGCAATTTAAATACCAAAACTCGCGCAACTCGTTACGGAACGATACAATTCTCAAATTAAATTTAGGGTTATTCGGTCAGGAGTTGTGGAATTTATATATTTGAGACCAGTTATGATTAAATTATTACATATGAGCTAGCAATTATATTATTTATATGATTACTCCTTGGCGTTTCATAAATAACGACGGTGGATATATTTCGAGATTTTATTTACTCTCAGGTAGCAAATTACTGCACAAAGCGACGAGAACATCAGACATGATACAATGGTTGACATAACGGAAGTAAATTTCTGTATACAACTATACAGCTGATATAATGTCGAAGGCGTAAATAGATTTCAACGAGACCGGTACGAATTATCGGTACAAATAAAACTACACATGTAGATTGAGGCAGTCGAAAACGACAGCTATCCCCGCACTATCCACATGTATCCCTGTGCACCTTTTTCACAATTATATCCTTGAATAAAGGCCCAACGTTTGGCAAAATTAAAATTCTAAAACCTTACAGCGCATCTGCAAGAGTTTCGGTCACGAGGTGATCTAAGATGATGTTGAACTTGTTCCCACTGTCGTAACATTTCATTTCATGATTTGTGACTACCACCGGATTGACTTTGTTGGACTTCACGACGGATGCCGTATACCCTGAACTGCTTACCCCATCGGAGCACCTTAGTTCACTCCTGGTTTTTATAGGAATTCGTGTTGTTCATTGTTTTTTTTTTTTTAGTTTTCAGTGTTTATTTGTTCTGCTTGTGGTTGTTCATTTTTCTTCGCGGGTATTGTCTGTCTAATGGACTACGTGTTTTGGATTGTCCTCTGTATAAAGTCGACCCCTGTATGCCCCAATTTTTGAAAATCGAGATTTTAAAACCTTCTTGCGCATCTAAATACATTGTGTGATATTACATTCTACATTCTAAAACCTTAGTGTACATCTACTTACAGTGTATGATAATACTGTACAGAAGTTAACTGATAAAGTGAAAAAAATTAAAGAGGAGTCTATGTCACAATCTTAAATTTCGAATTTTCGAAATTCTACCCATTTGTGCCTCGATTTTTGAAAATCAAAACTCCAGATTCTTATTGCGCATATTAAAGTATGTGAATACTGTATAGAAATCAAATGCATGGAAATGAACTAGAAGTTTAGGTCACAAGAAAATATGACGGACAGACGTACGGGAGAGAAAACAATATCGGGGATAACGACTTGTCCCCGTCCTCCGTGACATAGTTTTTTTAGAAGGATGACACTATGTCATGAAAAGGAACGGAACGAAACGAAACGAAACAAAACACTTTCGTTTCTTATTTTATTCAATAAATGTATAAATGAGAATTTACTACTTTCGGGAACGAAACGTTCCGTTTCGTCTTTGAAAAAGTACAAAGTTTTATTTCTTTTTAAATAAATTTCTTTCAAGTAAAATTCTTTGGTACCAATTTTGATGAACAAAATGTGCACATTTCCTCGGTTTACGACTCATCAGTAGTGCTCAAGGCCTAAAATGTTGAAAACCAATCCAAAAATCCGAAAATTTAAAGAGCAAATTTCAAAATGCGAAAATGACCAAAAGGAGTAAAGCCAAAACCATACAAGGGCACGGGGGAGATACTTCTTAGCTTTCACAAATTTCATAATTTTGTAACAATAAATTTTAAGTATCAATTTCAGACTAGTATCGAAATACTAACAACTGAGCTGGGAATACCCTCGGGGACAAACAGTCGTAGTTTCATTTAGAAACACTCTCACAGATACGCTATTCATTAAACAGTGTCAAAATGCATAAAATATTCAGTAAACGATACTAACTTATATAAAATCATGTCAATTAACATAACAAAGTTTGAGATGATGACCAGCTCAAGAACATAGTATGATAGTCTATATTCTAGAGTATAGTCAAACGTCTTTCAAATATTGTAAGAGATGGTCGCCAGCGACCACTGTAAATAAATCTGTCATATAGTTGACTGTGTAGTACCGACACACTATGTCGGATTTATCTACACATTCAATCAAAAGATGTTTAACAGTGTGCCGACATTGACATGGAATACACTTATGAGCCGGCTCACTCTCTAACATAAAAGAATGAGTCGTCCTGGTGTGGCCAACATGGTCTCGTCGGCTTTTGCCTTCGAAATAAATATTTTTGACAACAATTGGCTCTATAGAACTGGGACTGCCTCAGAGCTAAAACATACTTATAAATTAACGGTTTAAAATCAGTAAAAGGTACTGACATACTAGTAATGGGGTCTTCTAGAGCATCCTTCGCTATTCTATCTACGACTGTGTTTCCCTTTATACCAACATGACTTGGTATCCAGAGAAAAACTCTTTCTTTACCAAAAACAGAAAGTCTTTTATAAAATTCAATAACATGTGAAATCAAAGGCTTTCTATATTTCTGATCTTCTTTGGCCAATAAACATGAAAGAGAATCAGAACAAATTAGGAAGTTTCGTTTGTCAGAAGATCTTATGAATTTCAAGGCGAGAATAAATTAAAGCTCTTGCCTCAGCTGTAAATATAGAACTGGAAGATGGAAGACGAAGAGTCGATGCCCTTTGTCCATAAACAGCAGCAGCAGCTACTTTATCTCCGTCTTTTGATCCATCAGTATAAATGGTGTCGAATTTTTGAAAATTTGATTTAATTTCAGCAAATTGTTGCTGAATTTCAATGGGGTTAGTTTCCGGCTTTTTATTTTTCTAATGTCAAAAATGAATTTGGGTTTGGGTACAAGCCAATGTGGCGATTGAGGTATATTAATAGGGGCTATTTCATCAATTTTGATGTTAGAAACAGAAACTTGTGATCTCATCCGGATACCAAGAGGAATTTTATTTTCTTGCTGTTCAAATATATCCTCATAGAGATTGAAAACACATTCGTAGGCAGAATTTGAAGGATATGCTTTTAGCTTGGTTAAGTATTGTAAACCAAGTTTTATCCTACGGTTATAAAGAGACGGCTCGTTCGCCACTACATATAAACTCTCCACAGGAGACGTTTTGAACGCCCCCGAGGCCAAACATAGGCCTTGGTGGTGAACAGTATCTAAATTTTTTATATAGGATTTGCGAGCAGATCCATATATAATGGAACCATAATCAAGTTTTGATCGTACAAGTGATCGATATAAATTTAACACTATGTTTTTATCAACACCCCAGTCAGTGCTGGAAACAACTTTTAAAATATCCAATGCTTTCAAGCATTTAGCTTTAAGAATTTTGATATGGGGTAGAAAGGTAAGTTTATTGTCAAACAAAAAACCAAGAAATTTTGTTTCTTTGACGACTTTGATCGGAGAACTATACATTTTTAGTTCGGGGTCCAAATGCAGTTTTCGTTTATTACAAAAATGCATACATACTGTTTTGGAGTTGGAAAATTTAAAACCATTTTCCATAGCCCATATTTCAATTTTATTTAAAGACAACTGTCGAACAAAAGCCAATTGGCTTTGTCAAATTTCCAGCGAGCAACTCTTTCAGAGGTCGAGGGAAATAAATTTTTCAAAATTATGGGAAAGTGGTCACTTCACTAAATCATCATGGACTCGCCATAAATAATCCAAAAATAGTGACGGATCACAAATTGTTAGATCAATAGCCGAGTAAGAACCATTCCCCGGATGGAGGTAGGTGTCCGATCCATCGTTAAAAATGCATAAACTTTCATGATTTAAGAAATCTTCAATCAGTTGTAAGAACTATTTTGTGAATGATGTCATTTCTTACAAGGATGGAAGATCCACCACCAGCTCTTTCATCATGTTTCACGTGAATGCTGTATGGAGAATAATTCTTTTTTATACTTATGTTATCGTTTTCTTTTAAATGAGTTTCTTGAAGACAAAAGGCAACAGGAAGGAAGGTTTGAACAAGTAGAGATAATTCAATTAAATTTATGTTTAAACGTCGACAATTCCTTTGTATGATGGTGTTCATATAAGAAGCGTTCGGATGGGAGAGTAGATCTTTGTGTGTCGTTAAAGTGAACAACTTCTATTACGTCCCTCCTGCGCATTGGAATTATTGAGTTGTGGGGTGGAATCCATAGTTGGAACTAATGGATCTCCCCAAATTGATTCTATACATTCACTGGGTGTTGTATAGATCTGCTCATTCATCATCGAACTTTGCAAAGATCGCGATATCTATTAAATTTCATGTGTTTTTCAGCTTTTGAAAGACGATTGGTAGACTGTTTCTTTCTTTGTTTATCATCTGATGACGATCGTAAAGGCTTTGGGCAGATGGTTTTTGTGGTAATTTTTGACTTGAATGGGTGGAAGGTTTATGTTTGTTGGATGGTGTTTTTTGTCAGTAGTAGAACTTGGAGAAAGAAAAGAACCAGATGTCTATGATGATGTAGATTGTTTCGGTTGAGACGTTGATTTCGAAGTTTGAGTGGTAATAGGTACAAGTGTAGGTGTTTTCGTTCCACCAGGCCATCTGAAATCTGTTTGAGTTTCAAATGATCTAGTGTTCGAGGGACCTTTAACTTTTTCTGCATGGTAGGTAATAGGATATGTATTCGAGACCGAGACCGAGACCAATTTTCGAGCTTCCATGTAACTTATATTGTTGTTCACTTTAACTTTCTGAATTTCAATTCTTTTTTGTAAAATTTACAAGATCTTGAGTTAGCCATGTGGTTTAAACCGCAATTTGAGCATTTTGTATCATTCTGGCAATCGAAAGTAGTATTACCCGCCGTAGAACATTTAACACATTTTTCTTTACCTTTGCATGAACTTTTTCCATGTCCAAATTTTTGACATCTAAAACATCGAATGGTATAGACTTGTCAACTCTACTTCTATATGGACCTATGTAAATGTGTTCAGGTACACTAGGGAGTTCAAAAGTGAAGAAGTATGTGTTGAGGTTGATGATTTTATTGTCAAACGTTTTAGTGAATCTTTTAACCTTAGTGACAGATTGTGATTTTAGTTCTTGGCAAATTTCGTCTTCGGTCAAGTCAGCAAGATCATGGTCTCTGTCTTGGCACGTATTGAGTGTTCTGTGAGGAGTGACCGAGATTTTGATATCAGATATTGTAGTCAGAGAGAGTAAGTTTTTTGATTGCTGTTGTCGTACACATTTTATAAAGATACTTCCACTTTTTAATTTAGAAACTTTCTTAACTTCGCCTGCACAGCCTTGAATGGTTTTGTTCAACAGGAAAGGGAAAATCTTTGTTGCAGGTTTATCATTGTCCAAACTGGTAATTACTATACATTTAGAGAATGAGCCAGAAGTTGTATTTTGTAGATTAGATGTGTGTCCACCGTCATCATTTTCATCCAGTTTTCGTTTTGAGCTTGTATTGGTTGTGGTTTGTGTAATTGAGGAAGCCATGGTAATTGTTAAATGTTTCATTATCCTTGCTCCCCGTCCACCTCGGAGCAGCACCAACACGATATACGCTTGGCGCATTTGCGACAAGCAACAGGGCTACAAGAACAAGATACACGTATGGAGTACTTTTGACGGGTGCAAGCCTCGTGCCAGGGGTGGCCTCACGAAACAACGCCCAAAGTAACATCCACACGATTGACCCATGAGCCACCGCCTTCTTAAACCCAACCTATATAAATGGTACTATTGTTGTACACTTTGGAAACAGGTCAAGTTCAAGGGCTTGGCGTGACCAGCCGATTGATCAGGACCGGTCCCATCCGACCGCCCGTTTAAGATAAAGTAAGGGCCAAAGCGGCGTGTTTCAGCCACCAGGATCCCGTCCGCTATCCTTACTGGTATCCACACACGCCTAACATGTGGCCTCATTAAGCCGAGGAAGCCTTACCCCATTAGCCACCGCCGTCTCTGCTGATTCCATCAGTGCTTATCCTCAAAGACCCCAGAACTAAATCATCAACCTCATACGATACATGCAAACCACCCTTACCTGACCCATTGTATCGAGGCGTCATAAAGGGTTCATATGGGTCTTTTCAAATAACCACGAGAAAACAGCAGAGGGCTAGACATGACCAGTTACTGGCCAGTCCGGGGCCATCCTGCCAGTTTTGGAGCTGGTTGTGTGTTTATTCAAAGATTTTCTAAAACCCAAAAGTGTAGACATTGTTGATACAAATAAGACAAACAATTTAGATTTGAATATTGAGAAAATAATAACACAAAAATAATGGCAAAAATAAAGTTCCAAATTCAAAAGTAAAGACATGTTGAGGTTTGTGACCCATAAGCCAACACAAATCCCGCCAAACAGCAATTTGGAATTTGATTTATCAATTTTGGGGAAAAAAATACATACACTGTGTTACAAAAAAGGATTGATGTGACCAGCCTATTGACCGAATCGGGTCCATCCGGCCTCCCGTCTAAAGATTGTGCCTCAGATGGTGATCAGAACCTATTTCCTGCCATCCAGGAACACTCCCTATTACCGACACGGGTTTGCGACACACGGCAAACATGTCGCCTCTATAGGGACCTCTTACGCCAAGCCGAGGAGCTGTGGGCCTATTCTAATTGTGTCCCTGGGACCAGACAGGGGGTGGGGGGTTTCATTTGATAAATTAATAAATATTTTGAGTTGCTTCCTGCGCCTTATTTGATTTTACAGCCATTCTAAATCAGTATTCTAGGTGAAGTAAAATGAATTCCGACAAAAATAAGTATCACATTACATTTACCTACAGAATGTACTGACATATAAAACAACGGAACTGGCACGTATGATCTTGATTTCTGTTTTATATCTTAAAAGACACTGTAAGAATGAAAATCTAAAGGTTCCAAGAACAGTTGAGGTTAAGGCAAGTTTAAAACTTAGACATGAACTTGTGGATTCCGGAATAACGTATGCTTCTCTCCACAGCTGCACAGAGTTACTTATATATGGTACATTATTCAACTAAGAATCCGAAACGAAAACTAGTGGAGAATTTTGAAGCATAAAAGCTTTTATTTTCAGTCAAATTCCGAGAAATTCTGTCTTACATTGGTTTCATTGAAATTGACTAAGAAATATTCTGACGGCTGTGAGTAAGGTTGCATAATACGATATACATGTAATGGCAATATTATCGTGTAACTGAAAATTTCATATTTTATAATGTTTTCAAGAACTATTCTTTAATACAATATGGGTATGCACAAGGGAGATATGCTAAGTTTTCACTAAGTTTAACATGCATTTTTTAACAAAAACAATTAAAAAGAGTAAAGCCAAAGGCCTTGAAGGACATATAGCTTACACAAGGGAGGAGTACTTGGTTTCCGCAGAGTTTAACAGTAATTCTTATAACATGAATAAATATTATTTAATGATGGTTTCGAAACACTTGAAACTGAGTTTGCTTGTTGATACCTTCAGGGTTATGGAGTCCATCAGTTTTGATGCCTACTCATACGATACCTTTCGGTGTAAGTCAACTATATCATATCAGAGTATATTTCATACACCATTAGCTTCAAACGAACATGTACATTTACTAAACGTAATAATAACAAACAAACAGTCCAAATAGACACCTACTGCAGCGGAAAATATCGAGTTTATAAGTGTGTGTCACCATCCCTCTTTTACCCAACTCTTGTACTCGTGTAGATAGTTTCAACTCATATACATTTCATGTGTGTATTGGCACTATGGGCATGCATATACACATCTGAAACGGTTAACATAATATAAAAAAAAAACACTACGTTGAACGGCCTGTTACACTATTTTGAAATAAAATAATGAAACAAAATCATGATCATATACAATTCCTCATCATCCAGTATACTCAATATTCAGTAGAAACAAAAGCCTTTGCTAATAAATTATACAAATGACTGTATGAAACGGTCACACTAGACCAATTTTATATATGCTGTCTTGTTCTAGTTTAGATTAGTGTATTATACGTTCTTTATTCTTTTAGTTATACACGCATCCTTGCAGAGTGTGTGTGTTGTGCTCCATTAAGGCACGTGTTTAAAATAGAGTCTGAAAATTGTTCTTATTTCGGATATTGTGGTACTTAATTGAACAGGTCTTCAACAAAACAGTCCTCTATTTCCTCAGGATTCAGGCACGAAAAAGCAAACACATGTGTCAGCAACTTTCCTATCACAGTATTCTGTATATTATGCCACCAGGCTTGATCTAAGTGAAATCTGCAGTTCTTTATACCAACACCATGAAACTTTTCTTTGATGAACTGGCGCATTGTCCATTCGAAATCTATATGAAATCTGCTTTCCTCCTTTAGAGCACATCGAATGTATATGAGACCACATAGTTAATTCAGATTTCCCAGGTAATAAGCAGTAAACTAATGATAATTTTAGATTTACAAGTGGTGCATTATTAATTCAGTACGTTCTGTTGTTGTCCCGATCATAGATTATTTTAAAACAGGTTGTCTGACTTCAGAGGAATCTCTGGCTACTAAATTTGAGACAAAAGTATACAATAACATTTCTCAATAAAAATTGTTTCTAGAACTATCCTCAGCCATCTTGAAAGGACAAAAAACGAGAGAAAATCTATATTATGAAGTTTTATTTCTCAAAGTTTTAATGGATGGAACTGAACATTTAATATAAAAGATATATGTGTGCTGAATTCATTCATCAACAGCTTGTGATAGTGTGTATTTTGAAGATATCGAACATCAAAAGTGAGTTGATTTAACAATGAGCAACATGGTCGATCTAGTAAATAAAGACAAACAATCCAAGTTAGATAAATTTATCAACGCAACACCTAAATCTACTACTGCAAAACGTGATCAGCCAGCTAGTAGTCCTGACTTATCTTCCCCTTCTACACAGCAGGTCGAACAACAAGCTAAGCTAAATGAAATTGAAACATCCCTTAATCAAGATGATAACAACACTTCCCAAGAAAGTGCTGAGCACATTCTAGCAAAATCTATTGAAAATGAAACAGTATTCAAATTATCAGAGGTTGTATGTGCTACGCTGACATTTATAAACACTATCATGCCCATGATAACAGAAAAAATCATGGCTGAAGTGAAGCCCAAAATACTAGAAATTGTTGATGACCGAATCTAACCATATATTGACACGATTTCGCAACACAAAGATGCTCAGATACTGCAAAAGACAGAACTGAAAAAGCGAAGCGATGAAATTAAGTCCTTGAAATCTAAACTAGGCAAGATGGAATCGAGAATAGAGGAACAAGAACAATATTCAAGAAGGACAAGTTTAAGGTTCCACAGTGTACCTGTTCCGACTGACGATAATGGTGCAATCATAACACCGATTGATACAGATGAGCTAGTCTTACGCATTTGTGAAGAAAATCTCAAAGTCAAGTTGAATTTATTCGACATAGACCGATCACATCCCATTGGTGAAATGAAAAACTGAAAAATTTCCATTATCGTAAGATTTCTTACTTATCGTCAGCGTAACATGGTATTTGGCAATAAAAAGAAACTGAAAAACAATCCCCACAAGATCTTTATTGCTGAAAATCTAACAAAACATAGATACGATCTGATAAACAGACTAAACACTCTGCGTAACGAAGAACAAATACACTCATTCTGGACACACGACGGTACAATTTTTGTAAAGGCAAACGAGTTATCCAGCCCCAAAAAGGTCAAATCCAGATAAGACATATATAAACTCGGTGCGGAAGTCCTTGAGGGCGATGACCAAGATGAGGATTAGACATTCCCTATGCACCAAGTCTTAATATATGTTTTGACTAAAATCATATATTAAAAATTCTAAACTGTACTATTATATTCAAACAATTATGTCTATTTAGCTTTCATATAAGTGTTGATGTGTTATGTGTTTTGTGTCCTTTTTAACTGTATCATCATGTGTTTTGTTATTGTTTTTGTTTATTATATGTCATAGCACGTGGTTCTATTTACAACTGAGTGAGTAAATACAATATTGAATGCATGAGTACACACGGCCACCAATCGCTCTAAGTCACAGCCAAATGCTGTGAAAGAAAAAAGTTTAGAGGAATTTCCGGTTGTGACTTGGAGGAAACTATTTACGTGACCTTTTGCAGGTAGGTCGTACATTTATGGTACCGTGTGAGGTTTTTAAAGAGAATATGAAAATTCTAAGAATGTCATCATACCCTTTAATAATTTCGCTGTCACATATTAACAGCGTTTTTACATCTGTAGTATTATGTTGGCGCTACAACTTTTGGCAGACAGAAGTTGAGGTGTTTCATGCTGCAGACGGAATTTCAAATCGTGTTTTCCAGAGCGAAATAGTTGGTTCTGGATAATTTTTTTTTATTCAAAAGGATTCTATTTGACGACCAAACATTCAAATCACCTTTAATTAACCAAAGTCTTTGAATTGCCAACAAATACGGACATTTAGTGCAATGCTGTGACTGGGAGAGACTTGTTGTGACTTGGAGGAACTAGATGTGATTTGGAGGAATCAATATTTAGAAAATTTAGTAGTGCATTAATATTTGTATTATATCCTAGTCCCAACCCAATAGAAATGCAAAGCGTTATTTGAGTATCTCATTTGACGTGTATCTTTGAGATCAAACCACTTTACTAGATCCACAGGCACTAGACGTTCTATCAATAATAATAAAATATGGGCAATGGGAAGAAAATAGTGTCAATGTATATAAAAAAAAGAGAAGCCTTCTCTTTTTTTATATACATTGACACTATTTTCTTCTCTTTTTTTATATACATTGACACTATTTTCTTCCCATTGCCCATATTTTATTATTATTGATAGAACGTCTAGTGCCTGTGCTAGATCACACCATAGTGAAAATGCGATGTTTTCTTTTGGAAATTTTTTTTCCAACACGAGTTTACAAAATGTGCTATCCTTATCCACTGAAGACAGTTCTTCTAAAACCACTGGTAACATTTCTATAATTTGTTCCCTTATCGATCATTTCAATGGTATCATTAACATTATCTTCCTGGTAATATTCAGAATCTTCCTTATTTTCCATGGTATCGTTCTTGTTATTATCATTATCATTATTTCGTAATATATCCTTATCTACCTGATTGTTTGTAGGTCATCTTCATCACTATTGATGAAGGTATTTTCTACATCCTGCTTACTCATATTTCTGTGATCATTGTCGAATCTTAATTTTTTTCGTCCCTTTTTATCTGATCTTGGGGTTGATATCAAAAAGATATTACTTGACCAATTATATCTAGGGAACATGGGAGTCTGGCGCTTTTAATTGGTGTAGAAAGGAGGAATCGTTTTCTTGCAGGCGATTTTAAGGGTGTCAATACAAAGCATGCCTTCCTCTTCGTATGAGTTCTCGGTTTTATCCTTGTTAGGAAAAGTCCTTTTTTCGTTTTCCTTTAAATGACCCCATTCTCTCAACAAAGGATATTTTGAAAATTTATTATGAGCCTTGGTTGACACTATAAGAGAGAAATCAAGGTAACTACGATTAGAACAGCGATCAGAAATAGAAAATCGACGGATAGCTGATATATTAAGGTGAACTGTACCTCATTGTTACTGAAAAAGCTGTAGTAGAAAATTACACCTGTAAAATATCAATTCTGTAGCACAAATGGTCGTTAGAAATGGACCATCACACAACATTTTAACCCGAGGTGATCAAACATAAAATATATGTAAGGGTAACTCAATTGTTAATTATGTGTGTTGCTCCATAAAAGACAATTGCATGTGTGAGGTATCATTGATGTACCACATATAGTTGCTGAAAATTTATTTAAACTCAATATTTCACCAGAATCAATCAAACGTTAAATGTAGGTCAAGCTGACTCAATTGTTGCTGAAACCTCTTGTACTATAAAAGAACATTGCAGGTGTTAATTCTCATTGATGTACCACAAATAGTTGCTAAGAAATGGTCCTGAACACAAAATTTAACCAGATTCATTCAAGCATACACTATAGGTCAATGTGCTTTAATTATTGCTGAAACCTGTTGGGCTATGCAACTCCATTGTATCGGTAAAATATCATTGATGTGTTGCACAAATGAACCCAAAACAGAAACCTAAATGAATCGGGGCGGAAGAACAAGGGTAAAACTATATGCCCCTTCCATTTTCAAGGTCGAGTCTAGGGGAAATTACAATTAAAATCGGAAAGGCAACTTTTATATAATGATTATATAATACTCCACTGAATTTACTAATTACTGATTCCTCCAAATCACATCTAGTTCCTCCAAGTCACAACAGGTCTCTCCCAGTCACAGCATTGCACTAAATGTCCGTATTTGTTGGCAATTCAAAAACTTTGGTTAATTAAAGGTGATTTGAATGTTTGGTCGTCAAATAGAATCCTTTTGAATAAAAAAAAATATCTAGAACCAACCATTTCGCTCCGGAAAACACGATTTGAAATTCCGTCTGCAGCATGAAACACCTCAACTTCTGTCTGCCAAAAGTTGTAGCGCCAACATAATACTACAGATGTAAAAACGCTGTTAATATGTGACAGCGAAATTATTAAAAGGTATGATGACATTCTTAGAATTTTCATATTCTCTTTAAAAACCTCACACGGTACCATAAATGTACGACCTACCTGCAAAAGGTCACGTAAATAGTTTCCTCCAAGTCACAACCGGAAATTCCTCTAAACTTTTTTCTTTCACAGCATTTGGCTGTAACTTAGAGCGATTGGTGGCCGTGGTACAAATCGTAGTATAAAAACAAAGACTTAAATCTTTAGTGTAGCGTAACTCAAAGTCACATGCCATGTTTACTCTAGCGTGATAAATTTTATTAAATACTGATGGACCTTAACCAATCAAAATTAAATTCCGCCTGATTCCTTAATCATTCAAAGTAGTTGAAAATACTCTCATTCATTTAATTATTATCTACCTTTTTATTTTTATTACTATTATCATTAAATTCATTTTGCAACAGATTATCAATAACTATTTCAATTCTTCCATATAGAATGCTTTTGCGTTACTATCATATAATTTCTCTCGTAAAATTTCCCACTCACGGTCACCATTTCAATGTATTCAATTGTTACCTTGTTATACCTCAATTTTTACATAGTTTTTACATCATTTCATGCCGTAGAAAAACCCAAAAGGGACCATTCAAGTGTTATTGTTTGTATACTGTAAATGTTTTAAAACAATCCTATTATTTAATACTAGAATATTTCGTTTTCGACAATGGGTAGCGATATTGTTGTACACAGAATATCCATAGGATTGTTTTATTGTAAAATTAGCTCTGGTTGTGTTAAAAGTGTTTTTAAAAATACTATTAGTTTTAATGATGTACTTTTTGAATTATCTGTAAATTCTGAGAAATTGAAGTTATGGATACTAAATAAATACAAATCATACTCTGATACTGTTTCATTTTATATGTTATTATATTGTTTATATGTGGTGATATTGAATGCAATCCTGGTCCTGGAGGCACATCAGACCCGCCCGAAAAAACCTTGTCAATTTTCCACGGTAATATTAGAAGCCTTAGAAATAATATGAAGAACATTATTGACATACTAGTAATTGAAGATTTCGATATCGTGTTTTTTACAGAATCACATTTAGATATTAACGTTACTGACTTTGATATATCTTTATCTGGTTTTGAGATACCAGTTAGAAAAGACCGAAATGCTAACGGCGGAGGCACAATTATGTACTATAAAAATTTTATGAACGTTACTCTTCGGGTCGATTTTAGAACATGATCAAGTCGAAAGTATGTGGTTCGAATTAAAGACCAAACTTCGGTCAATACTGATAAATATTAATTATAGATCAGAACGGCAGTCATCAGTTTATTTCTGGCAATACTTCGATATGATGTTAAAAAGAGCTTAAGATGAAAATAGTAATATAATTTCTTTGGGTGATCTGAACAAAAATTTCATGTCAGATATTCCTTCAAATATAAAAGATATTATTTCCATCAACGGTCTCATTAACATTATTGACAAGCCGACGCACTTTGATAAACGTACAGGTAACACTTAGTTTCTTGATCCTATTTAAATTACAGATTCTATACCTGTTGTCGATAAAGACACCATACCTATTGATAGAGGGGTCAGCGATCACGGCGGAACATATGTCACAATCGATGGCGGATTTACCAGCAGTCGTACTTACAAACGGACTATTTGGGATTATAAAAATGAGACTTTTGATCTTATGAAACAAAAAATGTTTGGGACAAATTGCGAACATTTGATTTCTGACGCAGATAGCATACATTTTGCTTGCACTAATTTCACTATCTCATTCCTTGAATTATCATCGCAGTGTATACCTACGAAAGAAATTGTAATACGATTTGAAGACAAAATATGGTATGATTCTAACTTGCGACGTGAAATGCGCAAGCCTGATAGATTTCGCAAATCATTTTACGTTTGAAATCAGTTTCGGTCGAACTTAGATTTAAACAACAAAGGAACAAAGTAAATAACTTAAAAAAAAACAGATCAAAAAGCAATTTTACGCTAGTTTAAATGAAAATTTAGACGAAATCAAACAAGCGAATCCGAGACAGTATTGGAACACTATTAATATGCTCATCAAAAATGGCAGGCCTGCTCATGATGTCCCACCATTGAGAGACCCGAATAATAATTATAATCTAGATATGACGGTACCGAGATGTCTGAGATTTTGAACAAATATTTTTGTTCTATCGCTAATTTGGAGAATCCGGATAAGGATTTACCTGTCTTAACGATCGCTGTGTTGATCTTCTGTCAATGATTGTAGTTAGTGAACAACATGTGCTCGATATAATTTCCCCGCTTGATGTAAATAAAGCAGTGAGGCCTGATATCATAAGCAATAGAATTTTACTTGCGGTCAGAAATCAAATTTCAAAACCATTATGTTTATTATTTAATAGATCATTACGAGATAAAATGTTCCCAGACCAGTGGAAAATTGCACATGTTATTTCATTATTCAAAAGTTGCGATAAATCTTTTCCCTCAAACTATAGACCTAGGCACCTGTGATGGATCACGGGGGCTCAACCCATAGAGCTGTCTAGCGCGTCCCCAGGTGGCGGATAGGGGAGACCCTCTCGTTGGGGGGTTGTCAGGTCATAATACGGAAAGCCTGGCCGCGGACCATAGTGGGTAACGTGTTTGGAGAATGCCACACTCCCTGCACGCTAAAGACCCCTTCTGTAGTTTTCGAAAAAGAGTAGGCTGATGGCCGCTACAGAAGGCTAAATTATCCGACCCTACCCAACCATCCTCCTTTTACAGTGGCAGTCAAAATTGGTTCCCCTTTGTGTCCCATCCCACCCCTAATTGAATTGTTTGATAAATTGAACTGGTTCTCGTCCTGAAGATGCATGAAATATTTGCCACTGGACGTTAAGCAACAATCAATCAATCAATCAATCAAACTATAGACCAGTCTATTTATTGTCTTGTGTTGGCAAACTTTTCGAAAAAATAGTTTTCAAAAATATTTTTAACCATTTGCATTCACATAACTTATTATATAAGTTTCAGTCGGGATTTATTCCTGGATATTCTACTACACACCAGTTAATTGAGTTATATAACAATATTATTATGGCTTTAAACGACAAGCTAGTGACTAGTTTAACTTTTGTGAATATAAGCAAAGCTTTTGATACAGTTTGGATCAAAGGTCTTTTATATAAACTTACAAAATATGGAATTAATGGGAATTTACTATGTTGGTTAAAAAGTTACCTAACGGGACGGTCTCAAAGAGTGGTTTTAAAAGATTCCCTATCCAAATTAGGCTACTTAAAGTCTGGTGTGCCCCAGGGGTCGGTACTGTGTCCGCTATTGTTTTTAGTCTATATTAATGACATAGCGGATGATCTAAGTGGGTTGAGTAGACTTTTTGCTGATGACACATTTATTGGCCATTCAGCACCAGATGTTACAACTCTAAAACCTTTAATAAATATTGATTTAGATAATTTACAAAAATGGTCTGATAAATAGATGCTAAAATTTAATCCTAATAAAACAGATATAATGATTTTTAGTACTAGAAATATATAGAACAACCTTTCTTTTGATTTTGGTGGAGTTTCAATAGCTCCTGTAGACACACATAAACATTTAGGTATAATTTTTAGTATCGACTGTAAATGGAATAAACATATTGATAACTTGATAGAGAGGAAGTCAATACAAGTAAACGTACTGAGGAAACTCAAATTCAAATTAAAGAGGAAATATCTTGAAAAGATTTATATTTTTATTCGTCCAATTTTGGAATATTCATCTGAAGTCAGGGACAACTGTGGGCAAATTAATTGCGAACGGTTGGAAAAGATTCAGATAGAAGCGGCACGTATAGTTACCGGATGACCATGCTATGCTAGTATTAACTCCATTTATAGAGAGACGGGATGGGAGAAATTAAGTGTAAGATGGGAAGTTAAAAAATTAACGATGTTTTATAAAATTGTGAATAACCAGGCACCGGATTATTTACAAGAATTGGTTCCTCTGTTTGTATCGGACACTTCTAATTATAACCTCCGAAATAGACAAAATATTAATATACCATTAAACCGTCTGTCAGTTTATCAACAGTCGTTTTTTCCATCATGTGTTATTTTATGGAATAAACTAGATATAGATATTCTTAAAAATCCTACTTTTCTATCTTTCAAGTTAAAAATGCAACAATTGTATTATCATAATGTTAAACCACCTAGACATTATTTTTATGGAGATAGAGCATTTTCTATTTTACATTCAAGGCTTTGCAACAAGTGCAGTGCACTTAGTGCTGATTTAAACAGGCTAATTTAGTACAGGATGCATATTGTACATGCGGTTATATGAGTGAAAGTGTCGAACACTATCTATTATATTGTAATAATTTTATAGTGCAAAGAAATGTTATGCTTAATGAGCCAGGAATGGGGTAATTGAAAATGTAATGGTAATTAAGTGTAATGCATTGCAAATTTCCATGTAATTGAATGTAATGTGTAATTGAGCTTTTTTTTAATTACATGTAATGGTAATTGAATTAATTACATTGAAAAAAAGCATGTAATGCTAAATTACTTTTCAATTACATTTCAATTACATGTACTTTTTTGGTGTTAATGATAAAAAATTGTGTTAATATTAATTGTAAAATATTCCAGATATATTAATATTTCAGGTACATAATTTTTTTTAATACACAAATCTGTAATTTATTCTTAAGTTTTGATATTGTTTATTTGACATGCAGAAATGTTTGCTTAATAGTCTTATAATTAAAAAATAAATTTAGGAGAATCATATCTTAGTGTTGTTCAGTTTTTAAGAAAGATCTTTATCTAAATAGATTGATTACTAATTAATCACCTTGTTAAAGAAAGCCCTAGGCTATACATGTATATACAAACAAAACATGTATGTATGGTCAAGAAAATGTGTGAACACTGTTCACTGTTGAATCTTAGACAGTTCATTTAGATTTAGATAATCTTGTAAAGTGGACTGAAATTTATATGTGGTGAAAATGGCTAATTCAAACATAGCCAGTATTTTACAGTTTTTTGATTTTGAGAAACCAACAGATCCTCATGAAAATTTTAGAGCAACTTGCCATCATTGTACTTCTAAAATATCTGGAAGTTTGAAAGTGACATCAAACTTTGTGACTCACATGAAGGTAAGAATTTTTACTTTTATCATACAAAATTCAATCATAAATGTTTTAAATCCTTGCATACAATCATTTTGTCAAATTAGTATACACAATAGATTTATAGACATAAAAATTATCAGCTGTAAAAACAAATGGCAATTAATCAGATTAATATGTGTAATAAAATAGCCTAGGGACAATGCCACTATTACATGTATTTTATCTAAGTAGCAGATTAATACAAATATATAAAGCATTATACTACAATTATTTTCAATATTGTGACAAGCATATTTTTTATTATTTGTAAAGTTTAAAAAAATGGAGAAATTTGTAATTTATTTCTACTTTTTTATTCATATTACAGAGAAAGCACAGAGAAATCCTTCTTCTTGGAAATGAGAAGAAAATTAGTGAACAACCTAAGTTGACTACCTGAATTAAAGGAAATTCAAAATATGGTATCTCTGACCAAAGGCAGTTACAAATAACTGATGCTATTGTGATGTTTGTTGCCGGTGATCTCTTACCTTTGGCAACAGTGGAAAGTGAAAACTTTAGAAATTTAATGACAATAGCTGATCCAAAATACCAGTTACCAAGTAGAAAACACTTTACATCCAAATTGTTACATGAGAAATCTTCAGAAATTAGAAATAATGTTAAAGCACAACTAAAGAAAGCCGAAAGTGTGTGCTTGACTGTGATAGCATGTAATGTGTAATTTAATTAATTACTTTAGTAAAGTAATTGTAATTTAATTAATTACATTCCAAAAACTGTGTAATGGTAATTAATGTAATTGATCATTTTTGCAATGTAATGTGTAATTTAATTAATTACATTCCAATGTAATTGACCCCAAGTCTGTAATGAGCTGACCCACTTAGATATTCCCGTTACAATTGATTTGCTATTGCTTGGTAATGATAACTTAGATTTAAATGACAATTTAGTTACATTTTCTACAGTACATAAATATATAAAAGAAACAAAACTTTCTCATTATGATATCAACCTCGCTATTTAATTTATTTATTTACAACGATACAAACGTTTCAAAGTTCGAATGATCCCCTTTTTGTTCATCACGGTTTTAAGAATGTTTCGTCTCAATGGATTTCAATCATTAATTATACAAAGAATACTTGTACTTACAAAAATCCTATATTCTTTTAATCTCTTTATCAGCATATTTAGCGTCATAATTTAATATCCGTAAATATATTACACTTTTGTTTATTTACATAAAACACCGGTGATAAATGTCCTTAGAAAGTTCATGTCAATAGGTGTTTTCCAATTGGTATAATTGGGTGTGTTCGATTTAAACAAAATTAAAAAGTTGATTATCCATTGAAACGTTCTATTATCTTCTATTATTTTCTTGTTCAAAATACAAATATTACTGTTATTTATTCAAATACTTTTTATGCCTTCATACTTATTAGAAAATTATAAATTTATGTAATGTGTAATATAAATATTATGTATATTCATGTTTATTACGGAGAAGACGGCTCTAAGTTGAAAAACTTGTGTCTAATCCAATTGTTTTATACAATAAAATATGTTTAAACTAATGGAATATCATTTATACTAAATTTTATTAATTATGCAACTCTGACAAGTAAAATTAGCTTAGTTTATAGGACAGACATTGAGTTGGAAAAAACTGTTCACAAAATTATATGTTTGTTTTTAAAATAAGTCTACTCCATTCTCTTTGTTGTCATTCGTCATTAAACGGAAGAAGGATGCATACAGTAGAATGTATACACAAGTACACCTGACCGTGCTTCCGGAACAATTTGCTGTTTAACCCCCTCAAATCAGCCAGTAAAAATGAGAACATGGTATGCAGCACTTTTGTGAGGTTTTGTTTCATTCAGATTTAAACTGTAGGAGATTTTCACGATCTACAGAAACTACAAAGTGCATGTTTTACTATTTGAAACCTTAAAAAGGATAAATATACCTAAGGAGCAATAAAAAAAACGTAATCCATTGGACAGACAAACCCGGGAAGACAAATGAACAACCACAAGAACAACAAATAAACACAGAAAAATAAAAAACAATGAACAACACGAACTCCTATAAAAACCACGAGTGAACCCAGGTGCTCCGGAAGTGTAACAGTTCCTGCTCCGTATACGGCACCCGTCGTGAAGTTCAACAAATTCAATCCGGTTAAATATTAATCAGTAATTCTGCCATGTTTTGTTTCATTCCAACTTTAACTGTATCAAATTTTGGGTTCAACATCTTCCCAACCTATAATAATTCCGAAGTCCATATTTTGCAATGAAAAACCCCCAACATCAATACGATCAAGAAAACCTTTCACGTGCTACGCAGTAATTCTGTTAAATCCCATTTCATTCGAATGTAAACAGTAGGAGATTTTTTTTATCAAACTTTTGGGATGGACAGGCGGACTAAACAAAATCGATATGTCTCTCCTGGAAAGGGGAGGAGTAATCAAAATCAGTTAGTTACTCCCTTTTCATGTTCTACACAACAAAATGAAAGAAAATAGTACATGTTTTCCGATTTTGTTTACGACACGGGTAACTGTTTTTAATTTGCTTTTATTTTGATAAAAAATTTCCTTTTTGAATGACTAAATATTTTTCCTGAAATCGGCCGCACAAAAAATCACAGAGAGGATTTTTTCTGAAATATGTACTTGTCAAAACTAACCAAACACATTGCACTGTGTCTTGAATTAAAAACTTATTTGTTCTAATATTTTGTTCTATTTTCTTTTGATATGAATTTTGATGCACAAGATTTGTAAACTTTGTTGACTTAACCACACATTAATAGTACTTAAAGACTAAAATGTGTCGAAGGACATCCAAAGACAGATATATACAAGAGGGAGATATTATCACTTTGAATGACCATAAAATAATTTATTCTGCTTTCAAATTTTAGCAAAATCATATACGTAATAATCAGAGTTATTTGTCCAATAACGTGCAAGTAAAGTACATACCAAGATAAGCAAAGCTCTCCTGCCAGATTGAATTTTTGAATTTATATATGTAACTTGAATACTTTAAATTGTTTAATTAATTCTTTCTCCATGCTAAACAATTGTATACACGTTAAATTTCATATCTGTGTTTGAGTTACGATAACTGCTAAAAACAATTTCTGTTATTCTGCCATTTGAGATAAATTCAAAATTAAATTAATTTTAACTCCATTTCCTTTTATACCATGTAAACCCTGTCATCAGAAATTTTGTCTTTTGTACTGTCTATCTAGTCCACAAGCAAGATAATTGGTCACCAATGAATGTCATTTCTTAAAGCATAGAAAAACAATTAAATCTAAAGATCAATGCAAGAGCTGTCGATTTGTAGGAAAACGGTAATGGTCTTCTAAACTTAAGCAAAATGCTATTTTATCGTTCATGGCATTTACAGGTACAACTTTGATTATTTTGTCTTTAAAATTTAATTTCCGATCGTTTTCAATTTGAGTATCTCATATTTTGCTCTTTTAAATTTACACTTAATATTGTAAGTACAATGTAAATGCAACATGTACTTACCTGATTTTCACAATCTTCCTCGATTTTACTGAATGCAAAAATTATTGATAATGGGAAAAAGTTATGAAGCATATTTCCGATTTTCAAAAATTCGCCTCCATCAGTCAAACAAGTCGTTTCCCTGAATGGTGCACAATATCTATTCCGATAAACTAAAATATCAAAGCCATCTTTAACAATGATTGGATTAATACCACGATCTTGGAACTCAGATGTTTGGTGTATACCTGGTGCGAAAAGAATGCAGTATCTTGGAAAAGACCCTTCAGGAGGCATTTGATCTACGATTGGTCCCACTTTTGGTACTTGCATCAAATTCCAAACTAACTAAAAAGAAGTTGCCGCCGATCCGTTTATTTGAAACGTTAGGAATTCTGATAATACATTTGAAAACATGAAAGAAAATGGTTTGAAAGAGTCAACTGCATGACACTCAGCACAGTATCTATTTTGATAAACTATGTTATCTTCGCTTATGACATATGGCCCCGCTGTATAAATATCTGCTGTTTCGCATTTTTCTGAAATATTTGTATTTATGTAGTTGTCTGGACATTTTTGTACCATGAAAACACCAATGACATCTTTAGGTCTGTTGCTGTAGGGAGTACAAATAAACTCTTGATTATAATTCTCAGATTGGTTTGAGAGGTACCTATCAATTACATTATCGAAAGAGCGAGCATCTAGTTTAGTTTAAACATATTTTATTGTCTAATAACAATTTGGATTGGATACAAGTTATAACAACTTACATAAATCCTCTCCATACAATATATATATACAATGTAAAGACGGACAGCAAGTACACAAAATAATATAGTAAATAAATATAAAGCATACAAAAGTATTGTAATAAATGTAAAAACATGGACATATTAGGTTTTGGGGTGGGGGGGGGGGGGGTGAGTACATCTATATAAAAATTTTCTTATTTGATGATCCATGTTATAATTCTATAAAACGTTTTGTTTGGTGTATAAATCTATGAACATTTTCAAAAATATTTTTATCCACTTCGTCACTCAACATATCTGATCCAAATAATATATATTCTATTGTATGGTTTGGTTGAATATTATTAATTAATAAGGAAGCGAGCATCTGGGCAGCAATCACCACAGACTGAACACAACTCGTCACACTGACAGTGTTTAAGTGTGAGAATTGTTATATACATTGTAGTCATAGGTGCTAAATTCGTTACAAACCTCAAATTGATATATGGTAGATATAGCACTGTTTGTTGATGTCATATTATAATCCGTTGTCTGTTGGTACATTTACGTTGCCATAAGAATGTCAGAACTGGTTGTTTGAGGAGTCAAGTCCGTTGAACGCAGATTTTTTTTAATATTTGCTTCAGTGTATACATTTCCATCAAAGGCTACCAAAGCAAGAAAGAGATAAAATGTCAATATTTTTGTTAAATATTTCACGGTACCAATTTTGAAAACTGGAAACAAGTTATTTCCCATATTATTTGTTAGGAAAACTAGTCTTTTATAGTGTTTGTCTCAGATAACCTGTGGTTTCTGATTAGTTTGTATCTATGAATTGTTTGTTTTATAGGTCTATGATTACAATTACATTTTATTCTTAGAAACTAAGAACCACAAATCACAAATGCTTGCTTAAGTAGTCTATTAATTGTTATAAACTACCTTCACATATTACGTCAAGGCTTCGTTTATATAGAAGATGTACGCTTGCGTTAATGAAATTTTATGTGGATGGTGAATCCGTCAATTTATTGGAAACATAACAGTCTAATAGTTTATGGGATGCAACATTGTTTTTAACAAGATTGGAAGTGGGTGATAATGGGAAAAACCCTTCAAAGTGTCCGTTTTACTTTTTAAAGAACTAAAATACCAGGATGCCTATAATTAACAAATTTGAAATCGATAGAATTATGTACAGAAAATCGGGCTCATATAGCCGTTTTAGTACTTTAAAAAGGAATCGTTTAGGTTAGGGAAAATAGGGTTCCTATATTAATTCGTTCTAGTCGGAACAAATGCTGGATCTCTCTAATAAAGTTAGTTAAGTATATCTGAAAAATCAGATTGGCGAATTAAGATATTTCCCGAGGCTTTCTAACGACATGACAGCCGATACTTCATGAATACATTATTTGCCGAGAGCATTTTGTAATATATTTACTAAGATCAGTTGTACATCAATACTTTATGCAGTTTACATGTGTTATAAATATAAACTTTTCCCCCGAAAGTCTACTTCGGGTAAGTTGACACACTGAAACTCGCGACAGCTCACATGCGCACTGAGTATATTTTCTTGACACAAAAGATGTATCCCAACAATGTTTAAATAACCACATGCTATTCTAAACTCTATCCACAACCAATAAAATTATGCGTAAAATTAATGGTTTTAATATTTTTTAATTGTGTGCTGTTTGCTAATTGAGAATCGTTTTTGACACATTGTACAGTTAATGTTAGTACTGAATCCAAATGAAAAATATAAAGGTTTTTAAATTTTACAGCCCTGCTCGTCTGTACTTCATTTAAATAGCCAAGCTGATATTACAAATGAAGGCGAAGTTATTGTAAACATTTTATTAATTAATTTAATAAAACATACAATAATTAAATGCAAGTAATATACAACACAATTGAATAATCAATATAGGTTTCGGAAACAAGTTTTTGGCTTATATAAATCCGTATCCTACGAAAAATAATTTTCATTGTTAATGTTCTCATACTCAAAAGATTATGTATTATGAATCAATACATTAAAATTTTTTTTTAAAGAAGTGATGAAAATTTAATTTTGATAGATAACATGCACTGAAATGTTGATGAATAATGATGAGTATTTGTTTACTGTCTAGCAAATCGTTTGCTACTCAAAATATATGACTGAACTGCCAAGAAAAGTTCTATGTTTTGTTCATCGCTGTAATGATGAGACCCGAAGAGAAGAATCCTATTGTCAAATCTAGGACTATTTATAATGTACTCAATATGCTGCTGACGCTGGAGGTCAAAACGCGGACAGTGAAGGAGATAGTGATCAACAGATTCGATAGCACCACACTGGCAAAGGGGGGAGTAAACAATATTTTTTATAAAGAGGTGCTGATTGAGAGAGCTGCACTGCATCCTAAGTCTTGCATGAAAAATTTGACCTTGGCGCTTACCGACATAGTAAAAGGGGGGCGTTCTTAAACTAGTGTTTTGCGATTGTAAAGCAGTTTTAAAGATTCCTAGAGACGTACTTGATTTTGTATTTTCTGGTAGTAGGTTCCATGATCGCACTGTTGCTGGAAGGAAATAATTGGAGTATAATGCGGTTCTGGCTATGATGGGTGGTATAACGGATGGATTTCTCGTATTATAATTATGAATATTTCTGTTTGTCTCGGGGACTAGGTCAGATAAATATTCTGGTACAGTTTTATTTTTCATTTTATAGAAGTAAAATAGTCTATGTTTTTCCCGTCGGTCCTTAAGTTTTTCCCACCCACTCTCAGTGTATAAGTTACTCAAGGAGACCAACCTTGTGCCTCCGGTCACAATCCTGGCGGCTTCTATTTGAACGTTTTCAATTTTATTTATTAATAAATTAATGTTATTGTCCCACACTACATCGGCATATTCCAATATTGGTCTAACATATGTGAGATAAATTGTCTCAAGTGTCTGTCTGTCAAGAATAAATTTAAATTTGCGTAATACATTTAAACGCCTGTAGGCCTTTTCAGTAATCAAATCAATATGTTTGTGCCACGTACCATCATTGGATATATAAACTCCAAGATGCTTATGACAGGAAACCTCAGAAACCAAATTATCATTCATATATAAGTTTGGATGATATGGTTTATGAAGTTTCCTTGAGATAGTCATGGTCTCAGTTTTTTGAGGATTAAAAGAAACCAACCACTCAGAAGACCATTTGTGAATTTTAGAAATATCACTATTCAAGACGTTTGCCGATTCCAGTGGATCATCTATTATGAGATACAAGCTTGTATCATCAGCAAACAATTTGATAGTTGAATTAACGTCAAAGACTATATCATTTATAAAAATGATAAATAATAGAGGTTCCAGGATTGAGCCTTGTGGCACACCAGCTAATACAGACCCCCAATTAGAGCATACATTATTAATAACTACCCGTTGTTTTCTATTTGATAAGTAGTTTTGAATCCATGCCAAAACAAAGTCCCTAATTCCCATGGCATATAATTTACGTAATAATCCCCGATGCCAAACTCTGTCAAAAGCTTTACTAATATCACAAAATATTACCCTAATTTCTTTCCCTTCATCCAAGGCCCTCCCAAAGTCGTTGGAAATACTCAATAATTGGTTAATCGCGGAGTCTCCTCGCGTAAATCCTGATTGGTTTGGTGTGACTATTTTTTCGGCCAACAGATAATTATGAATATATTTATATACACATCTTTCCATAACCTTTCCTAGTATACAGATTAGAGAGATCGGACGATAGTTTTAATAATCGTTAGGAGAGTCCTTTTTAAAGACAGGAGTAACATTGGCATATTTTCAGTGGTCTGGATATTTACCCTGTGTCAATGATAAATTAAAAAGTCTACATAATGGGTATTTTAATATCATATAGGCTTCCTTAAGTAGTCTAGGGCTTAGACAGTCAGGTCCAGATGCTTTGGTTACATCTAGCGTATTTAGAATATCTTCAACGTCTTTTTCAGTAATAACTATATTTCGAAGTCCGTCAGTCAGTCGGTCAGGAATATCCGGTAATGGAGTGCTTGAATCATCAAAAACAGATTGACCACAGAAATAGTTGTTAAATATCTCCGCTTTCTGTTTATTGTCACATATCAAATCGTCTTCAAATTGTAAGGGGGGAATCATACGATTGTCGTTGGAGTCACAAGTCATCAAGCTTTTAATTAATTTCCAATATTGTCTCCCACCACGTGTTTCTGAGGTAATTTTGTCCGACAATTTGGAGAAATATTCGCTTTTGGAGTTAACAACCAATTTATTACATATATTTCTAATTTTTCTAAACTTGGCTCAGTCAAAAGCAGAGTTAGTTCGCTTAGCCTTAGTATGCAGTCGGTTCTTTTTGCGAATATTTCGCTTAATTATATTTTTCATTTTTCATTTTTCCGTACTGTTATAATACGATTCGGAACATGTTTGTGAGCTATATTTTTTATGTTTTCTGTTATAGTACGGGTCAGCACATCGACGTCATTTGTTTCAAAAATGGTATTCCAGTCAACAAGAGAAAGTTCGTGTCTGAAAGAATCGTAATCACCTTGACCATACATAAAAACTTTGCGTTTAAATACTGGTCTATTCATACAAGGTTGATCAAGTACACCAAAGATAGGTAAATGATATCGTACTCGGTCAAGTAGAGGGGCTCCAACATCAGAGTATAGGATATTTGATGGATTGTTGACAAGAATAAGGTCAAGGCGAAGTTGAAGTAAAACCTGTCCAATCAAAAAAGTGGATGTTAAACTTTTACAGAAATAAATAAAAATAATTTGAGTGTCATGTCTTAAGTAGGCTCGAGGATATAACAATTTTATATAAGAAATTCCTCAAAATTTGATATGTTATACCCTTAAGTGAGTGGATCAGTATACTCAAATAAAATAAGTGTGTCGCCGTTCATGTAAGATCATAACGAGCCATAAAAAATAACAGAGTTTTGGTCTGTTTTCAAATGAATAATAGGGAATATTGTGTGTTGGCTTATTTAGATTGAAAATGTAGATAAACTGGTGGAATCATAGATGAATATTTCTAGTTGTGCATGAAATTTTATAGTTTTGGGGTAAAGGAAGGGGGTTAAACTTTTGAGGGGTGCAAAAGGGGAGTCTATTTATATAGAATTTACGGGTTTTTCAAATTTTCAAGATCGCCACCATTTTCAAAAAGTGGGCCAAAATAAAGAAAAAATCCAACATTCTCTGATTTCGACCAAATTTAAAATCTGGTTAGATATTAATGTCCTGAATTGTTTTCTGATTTCAAAATGTTGCTTTTGGCTACCAAAATAGTAACAAATGAACAAAAATTGGCCCATTTTAATTGGTCCCTACCCATCCTGTAACGTAGAAGTTAACAATTCAAACGATGAACGAACGATGTACGGACGTTGTACGGACGATTCACGGACGCTGAACGAACTATATACGGACGATGTACGGACGCTGAACGAACGATGTACCCAGAAGTGCTTGTTTACACGTGTCGTCTTGGTCGTCTTGGTTGCTTATTGTACATTTTATTAATTATATACAACATCATTATCACAATTGTCGATCATTAAACACATTAAACACTGGGTGACCCCCTGAACATCCTTTACAGGTACATGTATATCGGTATAAAATTTAATTAAAATTTTATTACATCCCAAGGATATTATGGAAAATGACTGCTACAATAGCCGTAGTCAGTTAAACTGTACCT